>JAZGTN010000050.1:700000-2117817 GCA_037783415.1 Leptasterias polaris | reverse complement strand
GTACTGCACGGCTATGTTAACAAGAACTTGAACATACCTTGCCTCCCCAGTGTACTGCACGGCTATGTTAACAAGAACTTGAACATACCTTGCCTCCCCAGTGTACTGCACGGCTATGTTAACAAGAACTTGAACATACCTTGCCTCCCCAGTGTACTGCACGGCTATGTTAACAAGAACTTGAACATACCTTGCCTCCCCAGTGTACTGCACGGCTATGTTAACAAGAACTTGAACATACCTTGCCTCCCCAGTGTACTGCACGGCTATGTTAACAAGAACTTGAACATACCTTGCCTCCCCAGTGTACTGCACGGCTATGTTAACAAGAACTTGAACATACCTTGCCTCCCCAGTGAACAGCACGGCTATGTTAACAAGAACTTGAACATACCTTGCCTCCCCAGTGTACTGCACGGCTATGTTAACAAGAACTTGAACATACCTTGCCTCCCCAGTGTACTGCACGGCTATGTTAACAAGAACTTGAACATACCTTGCCTCCCCAGTGTACTGCACGGCTATGTTAACAAGAACTTGAACATACCTTGCCTCCCCAGTGTACTGCACGGCTATGTTAACAAGAACTTGAACATACCTTGCCTCCCCAGTGTACTGCACGGCTATGTTAACAAGAACTTGAACATACCTTGCCTCCCCAGTGTACTGCACGGCTATGTTAACAAGAACTTGAACATACCTTGCCTCCCCAGTGTACTGCACGGCTATGTTAACAAGAACTTGAACATACCTTGCCTCCCCAGTGTACTGCACGGCTATGTTAACAAGAACTTGAACATACCTTGCCTCCCCAGTGTACTGCACGGCTATGTTAACAAGAACTTGAACATACCTTGCCTCCCCAGTGTACTGCACGGCTATGTTAACAAGAACTTGAACATACCTTGCCTCCCCAGTGTACTGCACGGCTATGTTAACAAGAACTTGAACATACCTTGCCTCCCCAGTGTACTGCACGGCTATGTTAACAAGAACTTGAACATACCTTGCCTCCCCAGTGTACTGCACGGCTATGTTAACAAGAACTTGAACATACCTTGCCTCCCCAGTGTACTGCACGGCTATGTTAACAAGAACTTGAACATACCTTGCCTCCCCAGTGTACTGCACGGCTATGTTAACAAGAACTTGAACATACCTTGCCTCCCCAGTGTACTGCACGGCTATGTTAACAAGAACTTGAACATACCTTGCCTCCCCAGTGTACTGCACGGCTATGTTAACAAGAACTTGAACATACCTTGCCTCCCCAGTGTACTGCACGGCTATGTTAACAAGAACTTGAACATACCTTGCCTCCCCAGTGTACTGCACGGCTATGTTAACAAGAACTTGAACATACCTTGCCTCCCCAGTGTACTGCACGGCTATGTTAACAAGAACTTGAACATACCTTGCCTCCCCAGTGTACTGCACGGCTATGTTAACAAGAACTTGAACATACCTTGCCTCCCCAGTGTACTGCACGGCTATGTTAACAAGAACTTGAACATACCTTGCCTCCCCAGTGTACTGCACGGCTATGTTAACAAGAACTTGAACATACCTTGCCTCCCCAGTGTACTGCACGGCTATGTTAACAAGAACTTGAACATACCTTGCCTCCCCAGTGTACTGCACGGCTATGTTAACAAGAACTTGAACATACCTTGCCTCCCCAGTGTACTGCACGGCTATGTTAACAAGAACTTGAACATACCTTGCCTCCCCAGTGTACTGCACGGCTATGTTAACAAGAACTTGAACATACCTTGCCTCCCCAGTGTACTGCACGGCTATGTTAACAAGAACTTGAACATACCTTGCCTCCCCAGTGTACTGCACGGCTATGTTAACAAGAACTTGAACATACCTTGCCTCCCCAGTGTACTGCACGGCTATGTTAACAAGAACTTGAACATACCTTGCCTCCCCAGTGTACTGCACGGCTATGTTAACAAGAACTTGAACATACCTTGCCTCCCCAGTGTACTGCACGGCTATGTTAACAAGAACTTGAACATACCTTGCCTCCCCAGTGTACTGCACGGCTATGTTAACAAGAACTTGAACATACCTTGCCTCCCCAGTGTACTGCACGGCTATGTTAACAAGAACTTGAACATACCTTGCCTCCCCAGTGTACTGCACGGCTATGTTAACAAGAACTTGAACATACCTTGCCTCCCCAGTGTACTGCACGGCTATGTTAACAAGAACTTGAACATACCTTGCCTCCCCAGTGTACTGCACGGCTATGTTAACAAGAACTTGAACATACCTTGCCTCCCCAGTGTACTGCACGGCTATGTTAACAAGAACTTGAACATACCTTGCCTCCCCAGTGTACTGCACGGCTATGTTAACAAGAACTTGAACATACCTTGCCTCCCCAGTGTACTGCACGGCTATGTTAACAAGAACTTGAACATACCTTGCCTCCCCAGTGTACTGCACGGCTATGTTAACAAGAACTTGAACATACCTTGCCTCCCCAGTGTACTGCACGGCTATGTTAACAAGAACTTGAACATACCTTGCCTCCCCAGTGTACTGCACGGCTATGTTAACAAGAACTTGAACATACCTTGCCTCCCCAGTGTACTGCACGGCTATGTTAACAAGAACTTGAACATACCTTGCCTCCCCAGTGTACTGCACGGCTATGTTAACAAGAACTTGAACATACCTTGCCTCCCCAGTGTACTGCACGGCTATGTTAACAAGAACTTGAACATACCTTGCCTCCCCAGTGTACTGCACGGCTATGTTAACAAGAACTTGAACATACCTTGCCTCCCCAGTGTACTGCACGGCTATGTTAACAAGAACTTGAACATACCTTGCCTCCCCAGTGTACTGCACGGCTATGTTAACAAGAACTTGAACATACCTTGCCTCCCCAGTGTACTGCACGGCTATGTTAACAAGAACTTGAACATACCTTGCCTCCCCAGTGTACTGCACGGCTATGTTAACAAGAACTTGAACATACCTTGCCTCCCCAGTGTACTGCACGGCTATGTTAACAAGAACTTGAACATACCTTGCCTCCCCAGTGTACTGCACGGCTATGTTAACAAGAACTTGAACATACCTTGCCTCCCCAGTGTACTGCACGGCTATGTTAACAAGAACTTGAACATACCTTGCCTCCCCAGTGTACTGCACGGCTATGTTAACAAGAACTTGAACATACCTTGCCTCCCCAGTGTACTGCACGGCTATGTTAACAAGAACTTGAACATACCTTGCCTCCCCAGTGTACTGCACGGCTATGTTAACAAGAACTTGAACATACCTTGCCTCCCCAGTGTACTGCACGGCTATGTTAACAAGAACTTGAACATACCTTGCCTCCCCAGTGTACTGCACGGCTATGTTAACAAGAACTTGAACATACCTTGCCTCCCCAGTGTACTGCACGGCTATGTTAACAAGAACTTGAACATACCTTGCCTCCCCAGTGTACTGCACGGCTATGTTAACAAGAACTTGAACATACCTTGCCTCCCCAGTGTACTGCACGGCTATGTTAACAAGAACTTGAACATACCTTGCCTCCCCAGTGTACTGCACGGCTATGTTAACAAGAACTTGAACATACCTTGCCTCCCCAGTGTACTGCACGGCTATGTTAACAAGAACTTGAACATACCTTGCCTCCCCAGTGTACTGCACGGCTATGTTAACAAGAACTTGAACATACCTTGCCTCCCCAGTGTACTGCACGGCTATGTTAACAAGAACTTGAACATACCTTGCCTCCCCAGTGTACTGCACGGCTATGTTAACAAGAACTTGAACATACCTTGCCTCCCCAGTGTACTGCACGGCTATGTTAACAAGAACTTGAACATACCTTGCCTCCCCAGTGTACTGCACGGCTATGTTAACAAGAACTTGAACATACCTTGCCTCCCCAGTGTACTGCACGGCTATGTTAACAAGAACTTGAACATACCTTGCCTCCCCAGTGTACTGCACGGCTATGTTAACAAGAACTTGAACATACCTTGCCTCCCCAGTGTACTGCACGGCTATGTTAACAAGAACTTGAACATACCTTGCCTCCCCAGTGTACTGCACGGCTATGTTAACAAGAACTTGAACATACCTTGCCTCCCCAGTGTACTGCACGGCTATGTTAACAAGAACTTGAACATACCTTGCCTCCCCAGTGTACTGCACGGCTATGTTAACAAGAACTTGAACATACCTTGCCTCCCCAGTGTACTGCACGGCTATGTTAACAAGAACTTGAACATACCTTGCCTCCCCAGTGTACTGCACGGCTATGTTAACAAGAACTTGAACATACCTTGCCTCCCCAGTGTACTGCACGGCTATGTTAACAAGAACTTGAACATACCTTGCCTCCCCAGTGTACTGCACGGCTATGTTAACAAGAACTTGAACATACCTTGCCTCCCCAGTGTACTGCACGGCTATGTTAACAAGAACTTGAACATACCTTGCCTCCCCAGTGTACTGCACGGCTATGTTAACAAGAACTTGAACATACCTTGCCTCCCCAGTGTACTGCACGGCTATGTTAACAAGAACTTGAACATACCTTGCCTCCCCAGTGTACTGCACGGCTATGTTAACAAGAACTTGAACATACCTTGCCTCCCCAGTGTACTGCACGGCTATGTTAACAAGAACTTGAACATACCTTGCCTCCCCAGTGTACTGCACGGCTATGTTAACAAGAACTTGAACATACCTTGCCTCCCCAGTGTACTGCACGGCTATGTTAACAAGAACTTGAACATACCTTGCCTCCCCAGTGTACTGCACGGCTATGTTAACAAGAACTTGAACATACCTTGCCTCCCCAGTGTACTGCACGGCTATGTTAACAAGAACTTGAACATACCTTGCCTCCCCAGTGTACTGCACGGCTATGTTAACAAGAACTTGAACATACCTTGCCTCCCCAGTGTACTGCACGGCTATGTTAACAAGAACTTGAACATACCTTGCCTCCCCAGTGTACTGCACGGCTATGTTAACAAGAACTTGAACATACCTTGCCTCCCCAGTGTACTGCACGGCTATGTTAACAAGAACTTGAACATACCTTGCCTCCCCAGTGTACTGCACGGCTATGTTAACAAGAACTTGAACATACCTTGCCTCCCCAGTGTACTGCACGGCTATGTTAACAAGAACTTGAACATACCTTGCCTCCCCAGTGTACTGCACGGCTATGTTAACAAGAACTTGAACATACCTTGCCTCCCCAGTGTACTGCACGGCTATGTTAACAAGAACTTGAACATACCTTGCCTCCCCAGTGTACTGCACGGCTATGTTAACAAGAACTTGAACATACCTTGCCTCCCCAGTGTACTGCACGGCTATGTTAACAAGAACTTGAACATACCTTGCCTCCCCAGTGTACTGCACGGCTATGTTAACAAGAACTTGAACATACCTTGCCTCCCCAGTGTACTGCACGGCTATGTTAACAAGAACTTGAACATACCTTGCCTCCCCAGTGTACTGCACGGCTATGTTAACAAGAACTTGAACATACCTTGCCTCCCCAGTGTACTGCACGGCTATGTTAACAAGAACTTGAACATACCTTGCCTCCCCAGTGTACTGCACGGCTATGTTAACAAGAACTTGAACATACCTTGCCTCCCCAGTGTACTGCACGGCTATGTTAACAAGAACTTGAACATACCTTGCCTCCCCAGTGTACTGCACGGCTATGTTAACAAGAACTTGAACATACCTTGCCTCCCCAGTGTACTGCACGGCTATGTTAACAAGAACTTGAACATACCTTGCCTCCCCAGTGTACTGCACGGCTATGTTAACAAGAACTTGAACATACCTTGCCTCCCCAGTGTACTGCACGGCTATGTTAACAAGAACTTGAACATACCTTGCCTCCCCAGTGTACTGCACGGCTATGTTAACAAGAACTTGAACATACCTTGCCTCCCCAGTGTACTGCACGGCTATGTTAACAAGAACTTGAACATACCTTGCCTCCCCAGTGTACTGCACGGCTATGTTAACAAGAACTTGAACATACCTTGCCTCCCCAGTGTACTGCACGGCTATGTTAACAAGAACTTGAACATACCTTGCCTCCCCAGTGTACTGCACGGCTATGTTAACAAGAACTTGAACATACCTTGCCTCCCCAGTGTACTGCACGGCTATGTTAACAAGAACTTGAACATACCTTGCCTCCCCAGTGTACTGCACGGCTATGTTAACAAGAACTTGAACATACCTTGCCTCCCCAGTGTACTGCACGGCTATGTTAACAAGAACTTGAACATACCTTGCCTCCCCAGTGTACTGCACGGCTATGTTAACAAGAACTTGAACATACCTTGCCTCCCCAGTGTACTGCACGGCTATGTTAACAAGAACTTGAACATACCTTGCCTCCCCAGTGTACTGCACGGCTATGTTAACAAGAACTTGAACATACCTTGCCTCCCCAGTGTACTGCACGGCTATGTTAACAAGAACTTGAACATACCTTGCCTCCCCAGTGTACTGCACGGCTATGTTAACAAGAACTTGAACATACCTTGCCTCCCCAGTGTACTGCACGGCTATGTTAACAAGAACTTGAACATACCTTGCCTCCCCAGTGTACTGCACGGCTATGTTAACAAGAACTTGAACATACCTTGCCTCCCCAGTGTACTGCACGGCTATGTTAACAAGAACTTGAACATACCTTGCCTCCCCAGTGTACTGCACGGCTATGTTAACAAGAACTTGAACATACCTTGCCTCCCCAGTGTACTGCACGGCTATGTTAACAAGAACTTGAACATACCTTGCCTCCCCAGTGTACTGCACGGCTATGTTAACAAGAACTTGAACATACCTTGCCTCCCCAGTGTACTGCACGGCTATGTTAACAAGAACTTGAACATACCTTGCCTCCCCAGTGTACTGCACGGCTATGTTAACAAGAACTTGAACATACCTTGCCTCCCCAGTGTACTGCACGGCTATGTTAACAAGAACTTGAACATACCTTGCCTCCCCAGTGTACTGCACGGCTATGTTAACAAGAACTTGAACATACCTTGCCTCCCCAGTGTACTGCACGGCTATGTTAACAAGAACTTGAACATACCTTGCCTCCCCAGTGTACTGCACGGCTATGTTAACAAGAACTTGAACATACCTTGCCTCCCCAGTGTACTGCACGGCTATGTTAACAAGAACTTGAACATACCTTGCCTCCCCAGTGTACTGCACGGCTATGTTAACAAGAACTTGAACATACCTTGCCTCCCCAGTGTACTGCACGGCTATGTTAACAAGAACTTGAACATACCTTGCCTCCCCAGTGTACTGCACGGCTATGTTAACAAGAACTTGAACATACCTTGCCTCCCCAGTGTACTGCACGGCTATGTTAACAAGAACTTGAACATACCTTGCCTCCCCAGTGTACTGCACGGCTATGTTAACAAGAACTTGAACATACCTTGCCTCCCCAGTGTACTGCACGGCTATGTTAACAAGAACTTGAACATACCTTGCCTCCCCAGTGTACTGCACGGCTATGTTAACAAGAACTTGAACATACCTTGCCTCCCCAGTGTACTGCACGGCTATGTTAACAAGAACTTGAACATACCTTGCCTCCCCAGTGTACTGCACGGCTATGTTAACAAGAACTTGAACATACCTTGCCTCCCCAGTGTACTGCACGGCTATGTTAACAAGAACTTGAACATACCTTGCCTCCCCAGTGTACTGCACGGCTATGTTAACAAGAACTTGAACATACCTTGCCTCCCCAGTGTACTGCACGGCTATGTTAACAAGAACTTGAACATACCTTGCCTCCCCAGTGTACTGCACGGCTATGTTAACAAGAACTTGAACATACCTTGCCTCCCCAGTGTACTGCACGGCTATGTTAACAAGAACTTGAACATACCTTGCCTCCCCAGTGTACTGCACGGCTATGTTAACAAGAACTTGAACATACCTTGCCTCCCCAGTGTACTGCACGGCTATGTTAACAAGAACTTGAACATACCTTGCCTCCCCAGTGTACTGCACGGCTATGTTAACAAGAACTTGAACATACCTTGCCTCCCCAGTGTACTGCACGGCTATGTTAACAAGAACTTGAACATACCTTGCCTCCCCAGTGTACTGCACGGCTATGTTAACAAGAACTTGAACATACCTTGCCTCCCCAGTGTACTGCACGGCTATGTTAACAAGAACTTGAACATACCTTGCCTCCCCAGTGTACTGCACGGCTATGTTAACAAGAACTTGAACATACCTTGCCTCCCCAGTGTACTGCACGGCTATGTTAACAAGAACTTGAACATACCTTGCCTCCCCAGTGTACTGCACGGCTATGTTAACAAGAACTTGAACATACCTTGCCTCCCCAGTGTACTGCACGGCTATGTTAACAAGAACTTGAACATACCTTGCCTCCCCAGTGTACTGCACGGCTATGTTAACAAGAACTTGAACATACCTTGCCTCCCCAGTGTACTGCACGGCTATGTTAACAAGAACTTGAACATACCTTGCCTCCCCAGTGTACTGCACGGCTATGTTAACAAGAACTTGAACATACCTTGCCTCCCCAGTGTACTGCACGGCTATGATCAAGTTCTTGGTACAATTTCTTTTTCAAACGATGCGTAAAAATAAACAAAACTCGAACTAGAAAACACAGTAAGCAAACACGGGTATCTCTGCCCGGGCTCATGTGCCCCTGTGCGTCTGTGTTATTCGCTGGGCTGTATTTTTCAAATGTTGAATTGTTGGAAGATGAAGTGAAATTTTGACATAGGCTAACCAGTTAGATCACGGGAGGTAACTTTATTTAACGAAAGCTACAATTAAAATATCGAACGCCTAAGTTTGTTCTGTTAGTTATGTTGCTAAGGCAACCTGTAGTGGTCAAAGTTACCAACAGGCACATCCTTAATTGGTGTAAGTAGAACTTATCTGCCAAGTTTGAGCCTAGGGTCGTCCTAGTTTCAAGTTTTGAGGTGACACATAAATATATTGAGAAGAAGAAGACGACGAGAAATAAAATTGTCCAGCACAACGCTCTGTCGTTTCACTGGCAGAGATAAACTATGGACAATTTGAACCACTGAACACACATGCGTGTGCAAGACTATCTCCATCACGATATAACTATATAGCTAACACAAATGCCGTGTGGTGGATTGGAGCCGGTCAGACCACCACCCAATCAGCAATCTTCGGTGGGTTGTTCAGCTGTTGCTGTATTTCTGAATCGTTTATTTCCGAGTTGTTCGTTTTTTTGCTATTGTATTCAATGTATGGAGTGTGCGCAGGGGATTCATCGCTCACGATGTGTTCACGATTAATTGGCTTTGCATTATAAAAGTGCCATCATTAAGTTTGTTTTATATTATCATTTCAAGTAGGTTCACGCATCACTTTTATTTTGTATTCACTGTGAAAATACAAGCTTGTTCATGGTAAGTTTCGTTTTGTTCTTTCGTTTAATATGGGTTCACATTTTATTACTGTGTGATGTGATAAATTGATGTGATTTTGTTCTGCTTTTGTTTTGTGTTTTAATTTGTGTTTTTTGCCCCAATTGCCGTTCATATTACTACTTCTCTACTTCCTCATATCAACGTTACCATAGCCATTCAGAGAAAGGGTCGCATTATAAACCTCCTGGTTCCGAATTGACCCGGGGTCAAAGGGAGCTCGACCCATTTCCGGGTAAGGCTGACCCGGAAACTTGTTAAAAAAAGGAAACCGGTTTAAGACGAGCAAGAAGTAATATTGACGAAAACATTGTGACTAATAATGTCGAAACAGCTTAAAATTGAAACAAGAAATTCGGTTTTTTAACAAAGTGTTCGGGAGTGATGTCATCAATTGAAGTTTGATTTAATTAGTGACGAAATGTTTCCTAATCCATCCAATGTGTAGTTTTTTCCAATTTTAAACTTCAACTTCCAATTTGAACTGGAAGTCAAGGTCAAATGGGGTCACACTCTTTTTAGCGTTAGTTAAGGTTTCGAAGATTTTACCAATAATGTATAGATTGTAAAAAAATAAAAATATAAACATAAACAAATTATAGTTCAACTTTTGGTTTGAACCGGAAGTTCAGGTAAAATATAAAATAAGATCACACTTTGTGTAGCGGTTGTTAAGTTTTTGAAGACCTAATACCAATAGTGTAAACATTGCACAAAGTGTGTTTTATGGAGTAAGGAACTTTTCAATTATTAAAGTTCAACTTTCGATTTGAAGAGGAAGTCAAATGAGGTAACATTTTGTGTAAATCTCTGAAGACCTTTCTGATGATGTATAGATTTAAAAAAAAATAATGTGTGGATCAGGAGTTATAATTCTTCCAATTAATATAAAACTTTAACTTTCAGTTTGAACCGGAAGTCAAGGACAAAATGGTGTCACACTCTGTGAAACGTTTGTGAAGATGTTATACTTTTATAATGTTGTATAGATCATAAAAATCCATTGTGTGATTCAGGAGTTTAGATTTTTTTTTCCAAACAATAAACTGTTGGGCCTACGTCTTGATTGAAAATGAAGTAAATGTCAAACACTCTGTGTAGCGTTTGGTTGGTAAAGACCTTTCAGATGTTGTTCGGATATTAAACACCACATTTGTGGTTCAGGAATTAAGCATTTTTCAAATATTATATAGATTACCTTTCGGTGGTCAATATCAAGGTAACAGCGATGTTAAATGTATGTACGGTGTACATGTACAGTATACTATACACGTACCAAGTACATGCATGTGTACAAATGCTATTACACTATCCGGCTTTATCAATGTGGACCGCGATCGCGTTAACGTCCGATTTTGAACAATTAAGCGATAACGATCAAAATGTTGTAATTTCTGTGCTACATTTGAGCATTCTCACAGATCTATAACTTGGTGCAAAAATAATGCTATAATGATGAGTTATAATGAAGCAGCAAGTAAACTATTATGGAATGTGGCGGTGAAATTCTTGGTATGGCAAGCAGCAAGTAAACTATTATGGAATGTGGCTGTGAAAATCCGGGTATACTACATACCTTTAGAATAAGCGGTAAACTTTCATTCAGAAACAATAACAAATTGTTGTTAACGCACACCGAACCACCCGGGGCACATGCTTCGATTCCGTCCTCATTACAGCAGTATCTATAGAAGATAAAGAACGGTGGATAATTGATTACATCACCGGGGTTAATGATTGTTGAAGAAAGTTGAAACGTCGAATATAAAAAGAACCAAGGACAATCGGGTAAAAACAAGAGTTGTGACCCTTGACATCTATAAGGCTTTTGATAAAGTTTGCACAGTGCGGACACGTCCACAAATTAAAATAACTTGGTATCTCTTAAGGGCAATGTAAACAATAACGCTATGGATTACACTGAGAGACCGCATACCTGACCAAACAGTCAGAGACAAAACAAAGGTCACAAAATTGTGTCAAAAACGAAATGGAAATGGGCAGGATACAAGTAGGACTGATGTCAGACAATAGCATTTCATCTAATTTTTTAATTGCTTCAGTGACACACCAATGTATAGCCACGATGAAAGAGCAGGTCTAAAGCATTCCACCAATGTAAAAAAAAAAAAAATCGGGCAAGCGGTTCTCAAAATACAGAAATTTTAATAATGCAAAAATGGGTCCAAATTGTCGCGAAAGGTCAAAGGTCACCTTTTGTTTTTCTTTATAAAGATAATGGCACCGTCAAGAATGTAAATATTACAATATTATCTCTTATAACTCCAAAACGGTTTATTCAATGTTGTTCATATTTGGCACAATGATTACTTATATTGTTGCGCTCTAATTAAAAGCAAAATTAAGATATTAAAATAATGTTTAATTGCTCATTTGCATATTTAATTACCAAAATGTTGAAAAAAATGATTTTTAGGACTATTATTAATGTGAAGCACGTGTGAAGTAGGTCTTTCTAGCAGGGACAAATCACCGACAGATTAAAAGATTCTCTAAAAAGAATAAATTATCTAATTTGCTTAATTAATTAATGATAAGTTTTGTTATAGTAACTTATTCCTTCTATTCACTGTCACATCTTCTGTTGAACTTGTTATAACAATAACCCTTGTCCTACTTCCTTCAAAGAGTAAGACTGATTACATGTACAATGGTATAAGTAATTGGCTTAATTGGATCGCATGATAATTACATGCGCATTAATTAATGACAGCTAATTGCCGCCATATAATCAGGAGAAATTTTGTGCAATTCTGAGATTGAAACATTGATTACAAAAAGTCATTCAAATTGTTAATCTGATTCCGTAGAATCGCCCAAATGTGTAAGTAAGGGTGTTCTTCAGTTCCGACACATTAGACTTTGTGTTTGCTAGCTTCCGTTTGACTCCCTTTGTAACAGCCTTTGCCGCAGCCAATTCTTCCCTTAGTTTCTTCTTCCTGGGTGTATCTGGTTCTTTCAGTCTTCTGGTCCGCACCAACTGAAACTCCTCTTCCATCAAATCATGAAGCTTTCCGATATAATTATAAGTTTTCCCTTTACGTTTTGTTTTTTTTTTTGGTCAACTAGTCTAGTTACAAATACCTTAGCGACATGTCATTCACACCTACTATACTTGTCATCCTAACTAAGATCTTAACAAATTCTGGCTTTGTCATCGACAGTTCTCTTGTTGCGTAACTGTAAAGTTCAAACACTAGTCCATTCTTGATCATTGCTTGAACAGGGATGTCAAGTCCATCTTCAGTGAAGTTCCTCCGGCAGATTCCAGCTGCTGTAGCATAAGGTCTGATGTCTTCATGATAACAAAAATAAAAATAAATAAACATGTTATTTTACACTAGGGTGTAAAGAAAGATTTGAACTCAATAAAACAACACACCAATTTATAGCCACGATGTCTCAAGTAATATTGAAATTATTAATTTAAAAAATTAGTCAAAATTGTCTTTATTGCTGTTAGAATTGTGTTGATGTGAGTTGTCGTTCGCTGTTGTCCAATGTGGGAAATTGATACAAATCAAAAAATTTAAAATAATTACAGGAAAATAATAATTTGGTATTTGTGTACATCAGGCTCCTTAAAATTTATTTAAAAAATGGAATCAAAGTATATGTAGGCCTAGTATATGTACTTCAGTCACGTTTCTCAATCAAATGATACTTAATTTAAACAGTGTTCATATATTTGTTAACATTTGAAGAATTTTTTTTTCAAGAGGCTGACTTGTTGATATTTTATGAATGAACGATGTAAACTGACAACAATTTTAAAAATACTAAACAAATATATCAATTAACTTTTTGAAACGAAATTAGATGTGGACTCATTCTTTATTTGATGGTTTGATTTACAGTACAGAACATAGTCCAGCCAGTCCATTTGAATAATAAAAATGCATCAGAAGGCCGAAGTAAGAAGTTGAGTCACAAACAATATGACAAAACAAATCCATAGCGCAATAGGTTCACGAGAAAAATGGGACGTTTTTGTCAAAAATAAAATACCTAACATAACATTAATCATTTTCTGACATGTAAATACACAATAAATATAAAATGACTCTCTTCCTTTAATATCTTTTTGATATATCAATAAGATTTAGGGGATGAAAATTGGTGACTAACGACGAACGTTAACGACGACTGTAAACAAATTGTACGTGTTCGGTACCCAACCTTCCACAGTATCATGTGTATGAAATTGTCTTGTGGTAACCAGTCTACTGACAACAATGCGGAAGTAAGTGTGAAAAACTGAAAAAAACCGCTGTACAAAAGTACATTTTGGGAGGCCGTTTCAAAACCAAAACTACTAAAAACTTCAATTCTAATAAAGGAATATATTTCCTACCTTCTGAAGAAGTTCTGTGTGGAAAAAATAGCGAACTTCTAAGATAATCTGTTGTGAAAATTTGTCTTTCGCACCGTTTGAAAACCTCTGGTCCGATCTTCGCAGAACAAACGCGGTGGGTAAAAGCACTCGTCTTCTTCCGGAAATTACCGATCACGCGCCGATGTCAGGAACCTAACGCTCCCTATTGGTCAAGAAAAAACTAATGGTAAATCGAGTACGACCGAACGAAAGCCGAAAGGCCGTTCCACGCACGATCGGGCTCACTTCCGGCGCTGTGCAGGCAGTTTTTTCCCACACCACGTTTTATTTTAACTCATAACTAACGAACTACTGGGTCGTTTGCGCTGATTTTGCGGCAATAATCCCGTAAGATATCCATTATTACGATTACGAATTTTCATTATCATATTTTTTATAAAACCTGAGATACAATCTAATATATTTTGACATCATTTTTTTTGTTCTGCAACGTTGTGTGCGTGGGGCTGTGTGTGCGGTTACCGCGACTGGTTTTGTGACGTCACTGAGATGCATCCACCTATTATTGGAACCCAGAGTAGGGAAAAGATCCAGAGGCAGACCAGAGGCAGGTATGGTTTGGAGGTATGGTTTGGTGAAGATGACAGGGAAGATCCGGACCAGAGAACGGCTAAGGAAAGAACAACATGGAGGAGTCTGACAGAGAGCTACACCTCTTAGTGGATGAACGACGTCTTGGAACAAGGTGCAAGTTACATTATTGAATCAACTATACTTGGCATGACCTCTTCCTTTGTTCGCTGCTAATCACTATCACTGTGGTTCACGAGGGTCACTTTTCCCGCGACCACATGTGAGGGTTCCTCACTGCTCAACTCTTTTTCCAACTCTAATTTTCCTATACATCAATGACCTGCCTGATTGCATTATTTTTAAACCCGCCATTTATATATGCTAACGACGCAACACGTTATACTGTCTATACAAGGATCTTCGTCAACTGTCGCTCATAATTAATGTCCAAAATTAAATATTATTCCTGCCACATGTGTCTTATAATATTGGTGTATTAAGATATATTATAGACGGGAATTGTTTGTAATATTATCTCCCTTACTATAGAGTTGTACTTACGTGGATCTTTTTGCTCTGTCGCCTTTGCAGCTATCCAAGAAATTCGACAAGGCATCGGCTTTATCTCCAGCTCCTTTGCCATTCAACTCTCCGTTGTCAGAGAGGAACTTTGTGGTGTTTAGAAGCGGTCCACAACTTTCAATTGTAGGCAGGGGGCATGACTGACAGACTGAAAATAAGATGTGCACGATGGGTAGACCACATTTAAATCTTTGATCATTTAAGTAAATGTCCGACAAGGGTCCTTGTATCCAACAAGGTTGTCGGGTACTCTGGGTCGGCTGTGATGGATTTTTTCGGACTCAGTGGGCCACCTCAAATTGCAGAATCAATAATTGTCATGGGGCCCTTAAAACGGCCATCAGAATTCAATGGTAAAAGATTCGCGTTTCGTGCTCATGGGGGTGTTAACTCCGAAACGGTGATCATAGAAGGGCCCGACCAAGGTATTATAGCTTCCAACGTGTAGGATTTTTTTCTTTTCAGAAATGTTCATACAACTCCATTTATTTAAATCTCCAAAATAAATAACAAATTACATCAAAAGGAACAGAAAGTCACAATCAACATTGTTTGAAGGTCTATCACATAAAGGTAACTAAGATGTGGCAAATCGATCTATGTATAAGGAAGAGCTCGGTAATACAAACGAGGCTATATAAAACAATGATTTGTAGTTATAATAGACTGTGCAAGTCTCGCGCGTATCCGAACGAGAAAACACGTCAAACGAAGAACATTTTTATTTCTGAAATCAAATCTTTGTTTTAAATTATATCTCATGACAAAATCTGAACAACAAAAATAAATCATTACAATTTTATGAAATTAGTTTTAGCTTTTTTTTTTAAATACGTCAAAGTGTGTTAATTATTATTAAAAACAAAATAAAACTCTGGGACAAGGATGCTTTTTTGATGTTAACTTTTTAGAAACCCCTTACGCAGATTCGTGAAGGTCAAACGGGTTTAAATTGACCCGTATCGCAGTTTAAAGAGGAATGCTGACGCCTCAACACCATAGACTGCAATGAAAAGGGTTCGCTTTGCAATTACAGCATCTGGCGATTATAATCGCGCATCCAAAACAAGCTTTTACATAAGTTTTATGATCGGAGGTGAGCACAAAATTCTTAATTTTTGGCAATAATCGGAAGCTGAGGTCAAGTTTAATTCTCGGGTTTTCTTCGTTATATTGTTGAATTGTTTTTACTTTCATATTTTGCTATCACTTAGTATTACATTCCCAACAACATGTATAATTTTCTAGGTCATAAACTACGTTAAACTAAAATAATTTACGAAACAAAATCTCGCCCACGTAAAACTCCATATGGTTGGGACCACTATGGTCCCGGACTAAGTTCGAATACGCGCGAGACTTGCACAGTTTATACCAGGTGAAATTCACGGTGAACATGTAATTAAAACAAATTGGAAGCTACAAATGAAATTAACCATTTAAATTTGCCCGTTAATTAACAACTATATTTACCAAAATGGAGCAAAAACTCAAATAAAAAACATTCCAAGCACTAAAAGCATGCAGTAACTTATGGGGCGACGTTTGTCAATTACTTGTTAAGCGTTTTTGTTGACATGTTTTTACCATGGTTTGTAACAATTAGATGTAAACCTTAGAAATTGCTGTCAATTTTTTGTTAGTGGTTTACATACCGTGAAGATACAATCAAAGCTTATAAATTATAGTTTATAAACCATGAATATTGAATTCATCATAAAACATGGTTTGTAAACTCGCTGCCGAGTTATTTTTATTTCATGTTCACCAAAGATTTTGAAGACATTTTCAGACTGAAATTTGTTTCCCTTATTTAAAAGCACTCGGGATAAGTATATCCCTATTACTAATGTGTGTATGCAAGATATAACTGGCCTCGGACATTGTGGCCTTGGTCTTGGTCTTTGCTGTGGCCCTGCCTTGGTCTTGGCCTTGGCCTGGGAGACCCGGGACTCGGTCTTGGCCTCGAAGATATTAGACTCGACTGCAACACTGTCTATATTACAATGATACTTTCAACTTTTCAAATTATATTCCAGTATACTCAAGGCGTCAGTTAGGGCCTATGGTGGAAATAATCGTGTACTCGTGCTCAGCACATTTTCAAGAAAACCCCAACTCAAAGTTTGAGAAAAGGTATTCCGGTGTTTCACCTTCAGTTTTACAGAAAACTAGGTTGGCACAAATATTCAAAATTTTAGCCCCAACTCGCAAAACATCACGTAAATATGTACGTAAATATTTGCGATTATTGACCGTTCGCGAGTATTTACGTAAGTATTAACATAATTGTATTCTTGATTTTGTGCCCAACAGGCAAATGTTTTTGTAAATAATCACGACTTGTTCCAAAAATCGCAAATATTCACGTACATTATTTCAGTGAATATTTTCGTCTTCAGGGCCACCTAATGTCGTGAAGCTTTTTTGTTTTATTATTTTTCATCCAACATCTCTCATTTCGTTATTGTACACTCACCATTCTCACTAGTTACCGGCGGCAGCGTCGTATACAGATACAGAATGGCTGAAAATACGGTTATCAGAAACATGTTGCAGCTTGTCGTGTCAGTTGTCAAATCAGTCAAGTTCAACCCATCAACTTAATAGTGGCCTTTCAAATACCTATATGTGGTCGTATCTGTGTGTAATACTGTATGACCAGAGTTCTACCTTCATATGAGCTTCTGCAGCTGTTTTCTCTCCTTCATTGAACCAGAAACTTCAACTAGGCTGTTTCGTTGGTTGATTTCACATCACTGGACATATGTACATTCAATAATAGGTTTTCTGTTCTGTTATGATTTAATTAAGGATAAGGATGACCGAATGGCATTCCGGGTTGAATAGATAAAATCTGGCTCTTGCTTAAGCCGTGTTCATACGTCACAGAAATTTAAAGCGAAATGCGTCATAGGCTAGTTGGAAAAAACGGGGTGTGCCACCCCGATAAATGCGCCACTAAAATTCGCTTCGCTTGAACGGGGCTTTAGGAAATAACAGTGCGGTGGCCCGGTCTTCGAACACTGCGTAGTAATGACTGGGATTGATGGCTGGTCGCTGGTCGCTGTAGAACACTTAAAAAAGTGTTATAGGTAAATGGGGTAGGAAATGGGGGAGGTAGGAGAGATCCCAAAATAAGCCAAAGCCGGATGAGAGAATCGATCTACCTCCCCATTTACCCATCTCCTCGTAGCAGTGTTGTAGTCGAGTCACCTGTGTCGAGTCCGAGTCCGAGTCTCAAGTCACTTGGGTCGAGTCCGAGTCCGAGTCCGAGTCACGAGTCACTTGGTCCGAGTCCGAGTCCGAGTCCGAGTCACGAGTCACTTGTTTAAATATTGATTGCAAACCAAATGTCGTAAAATAAGAATTGGAAATGACAAAATAAAACACATTTATTTTAAACAAAGTTCTGTTAAAGTTGGTATAACCAAAAGAAACAATACGGGGCGGAACGGCAGATGCCATGATTGAAAAAATTGTGTACTACTTTTTACTAGTGACGTGACCAAACTTGACGTCGTTTGTGTGTGTGTGTCGACCATGTGTAGAAACTGGTGCAAACAACACACAGCCATCGCAGTGCAATATGCAGGCTGTGTTTTACAGGTACCAGACATGCCATTTCCCTGGTAATATGCATCAAGCACAAGCAGTGGCTATGGTGTTAACGTTGACAGAATACCAGCATAATACTGGTGTCGTGCATCCCAGTGTTATTATGCGTGTTGAACATACGAATCGAACATACACGCGCTGTACGTAGATGGCCATCTACACATTAATCACGAACACTATTACTTGCAACACCATATGACAGTGTACTTATTTATTGTGCGAGACGTTAACTCCATGTGCACCCGGGAATGACGATCGGATCATCGGAAATGTTTTTAATATTTAAAAAAGGTATTGTTTGTGAAAATACGTGACTCGAGTCACGAGTCCTCGGGGACAAGTCCGAGTCATGATAGTCGAGTCCGAGTCCGAGTCCGAGTCTTTTGCAGACGTGACTCGAGTCAAGTCCGAGTCACCGAAATTGTGACTCGAGACGGACTCGAGTCCGAGTCCTGGACTCGAGTCATACAACACTGCCTCGTAGCGTATACGCTTTAAGCTATGCTGTGTATTAAATTAGTTAGATAATTTGTCAAGCCATGACAATTGATTCAATTAATAAATTTACCTGGTGAGCGGGGCTGTAGACAAAATACGGTGTAGGCCTTCATAATATAAAAAGACAGAAATAATGTTCGGGTATAACTGAATATTTCTATTTTATTTCAAGAGACTGTGAGACGTTTTAAAGGTATAATCAAAGTAAACAAATAAAATATTTGCAGCAACCAAAACGGTTTTTGTTTGTGTATGTGTGTGTGTTTTTTTTAGTGGGGTACTAAAATGGTGTGTACAACATTGGTAAGTGTCAAGGACCAGTATCCACACTTGATGTGACCCATCATACATGAAATAACAAACCTGTGAAAGTTTCAGCTAAATCTGTCTTTGGATTCATGGGAAAACAGTGAAAAAACCCATTATATTATTTCATTGTTTTCAAACATCGGATTTTATCACCAGTGATAAAGACTAATTTGTTTTTACTCTTTTCCTAAAAACTAAAAGCATTTCAAGCAAACATTTTAAGAGAAGTTTTTCACCATGATGCATCTTTATACCATATTATGTGCAAATCTGTTAAGATTTATATTTTCAATCTTACCAATGTTGAACACACACTTTAAGGGGTAAAGGTTGGTTTGCCCGAATTTGTACACGGGTAAAGAATCTTCCTGTTTTCTCTGTCCATTCTTTTTCATCTCGCTGTGGTCCGAATTTTTCCCACTATTTTGCCCGAAGTTATTTTTTCTTTCTTTTTTGGCTTGAACCACAACAGTATTTTTTTAACGCCTACCTGCAATATTCGTTCTGCAGGCGTGATTTTTGCTTATTTTGTATTCTTCTTTTTATTATTTTTTTGCTGAACGTGGTTGATCGAGCTTTTTGTGAAGACAGACAAAAAGTAAAAACACGTATACTTCTTCTTTCATGGGTGCACTTTGTCTTTTTGAAAGAACGCGCATCACCAAACTCAATTTGACCTCTAGGGTTAAAGAGGAAGTTTTCGATATGTAAACAACCAATCCTTTTTAACAAAACAGGTGCGTATGATCCTCAAACATGTATGCCTAAATACCAATTGGATGATGAGTCTAGCCACTATAACTGTCATCCACAGAATGTCATGCTTTCAAATGCAGGCAAGAACTCTAGAAAAAAATGTCTAACTTCATTAAGTGATGTAATTATAACCGATTTAAAAATAAATTCACATACTCCTAAAAGTGACTTGCCCGAAAAGAGTATTGGGACTGGGTACGCTTAGTCCTTACGGTGAAACGCTTTAAGTTTACAACCACAATTTTGAGATACGATCCCGTTTTCACTGTACTAAGCTTAGGTCCAACCAGCATGGTCAGCCTGTTGGCTCAAACACAGTCCTACTTTTCACTGCATAGCTCAAGTCTAACGAGCACGTGTGTTTGACAAGCCTGTTGGAAATGTTTCGGTCAGTGGACCCCTTTAGTTATTGAAATTTTCTGAGGAAGTGCACTACACAATGAATAGGCTAGAGAGAAAATCATACACAAAACCTCATCAAAGAAGGAAACCATCAACCTTTTCTGTAAACCAAGATCTGAAGGTCATGAACTTTATAGGGATCGTTGAAAAAAAAATTGGGGTTATTTTACTTTTTTTTGATCCTCTATCTTTGGCATTTCGAGTACAGTGGTCTTCTAAAAATGGCTCTAATTTCAATTCAATTCAATTCAACTCGACATTTATTTCCATATTGCAAAATGTACATACAATTAATATTAAGAAGGTCTATTAAGCAAAGATGTATAAAGAACTTATTTATAAAAACAAATAATTATAAGAGACTCAATGAAGCAGAGGCAAATATGGAGGCATATTCAGAAGACAAAGTCTTGTATAGAAATGCCTTATACAACAAAGACTAGATTACTGAACGTAGCTTAAATTACAACAAAACATACAGACAGGGACGAAACAGGACAAACAACAAAAACACGTTACCAAAAGAGCAAGGACGGAACAAGAAGGGAAAACAAAACTGCGAACTCAAGAGGAGAAGGATGTAAAGAGAAGAAGCTACTCAATATAATTGGAGACAAGATGTTTTTTGTAACGGTTCTTAAAGCAACCCACAGATGACCCTGACTTAATATTGCCATCGATACTATTCCAAAGACGAGGTCCGTAAAATCTCAAGGTGTTCAGCGAATAGGTGGTGCGTGCAAATGGTAGAAACATATTGCGGTTTGACCTGGTGTTATGACCGTGAATGGTTTGAACTGCAGAAAAATAAGAGGAAAACACGGTAGGAAGAAGTTTGTGAACGTGCTTGTACACAAAAATCCCTGTGTGGAGTTTATTAATATCTGAGAGTGTTAGAGTGTGCAGCGAAGCGAAAAGAGGTGCTGTATGAGCCCAGGGGTGTGAAAGGGTGCAAATTCGAATGGCCCGTTTTTGAATGATAGTGAGTGAATGAAGTTTATTGTTACTGGAGCGTGCCCAAACAATGTTACAATAATTAAGATAGGGCAGGATAAGTGTGTTATAAAGAGAAACTAAAGCAGAAGGTGGAAGAAAAGAACGAAGTTTAGATAAGACGCCGGTATTACGAGAAACGACTTTAGTGACCGATGAAATATGTTCAGTCCAGCTGAGTTTATCGTCGAGAATGACACCTAAGAATTTCGTAGATCGGACAATAGAAATGGGAGTGTTGTCAATGTGGATGAAAGAATTATTAGAATGAAAACTGTTGGATTTATTGAAGAGGGTGCATTTAGTTTTGATAGGATTCAGAGAAAGTTGATTTGATTTGAACCAGGAAGAGACTTTGATAAGCTCATCGTTGAGAGTAGAGACAAGACAGTTTAAGCTTGAATGAGAGAAGATAATAGTAGTGTCATCAGCAAATAAGAGAAAAGAAAGCAGGGAAGATGAGTTATGAAGATCATTTACATAAATTAAGAATAGAAGTGGCCCAAGGATAGATCCCTGGGGAACACCGTGGCTAATGTTGCTCTTAGTAGAATTACAGTCACCAATATTGGTATATTGAAGGCGGTTGTCCAAATAGTCCTTAAACCACTGAAGAGCGCACCCCCTAACACCATAGAAGTTAAGTTTAGAAAGAAGAATGGAGTGATCAATAGTGTCAAAGGCCTTTGAAAGATCAACACTCCAGCTGTATGCAGTCGATCACACAATGAACTAGAGATGAGATCAGTAAGTTGAATAAGAGCCATGTCGGTAGAGTGATTGCTACGAAAGCCAAATTGATTGTCAAAGAGAATGTTGAAGTTTGAGAGAAATTTGGACAAGCGATTGTAAACAAGTCGTTCAAGTAGTTTGGAAAAGCAGGGAAGAACAGAAATAGGCCGATAGTTGTGAATGTCCTTAGGGTCACCATTTTTAAGAACAGGTATAACCTTAGCAATCTTTAGGTTTGAAGGAACAGAGCCTGTTACAAAGGAACGATTAAAGATATGGGCTAAGGGGTGCGCAATAAGGGATATGACTGACTTGACAACAGTAGATTTTACTTCATCAAAGCCGCAACTAGAGTCACTGCTGAGTTTACCAGCGATGTCAATTATTTCAGAAGGATCAGTAGCAAGGGCGTCGATCGCTGCTGAAAAGTAGGGGGGACGGGCGAGCAAGTCTTGAAAAAATACATCTTACATTATTTGCACTCCACACCATGACTTTTACATTTAATTTCTATGTAACACTTGTTCCCTATTTTTTGTTTTACCAGGAGGCGAGTTACAGGGGTGATATTTAACCACTGGTAACGCGACGTGACAGTAATAGGGGGAGGAACAACCGGGGTCGAACAAGAACTGTACCCGTTGCATTCCGCCACCCACCCACCACATCTTGCATGCCTTTTGAGGAGATCAACAACCAATGGTAACCAAAGTTACATCAGACTAGCTGAACGATGGCTTTTAATTGTTTGTGACTGTAATGATGGGTACTCGAACCTAATAATTATGCCTGGATGCTCGCCCCGAATACCAAACCTTAATTTTATATTCTATTCAGGTTATATTTCAATGCTATAAGCACAGCTAGTTAGTGGATGTTTATGAAATTATTATTTTTATTATTTTTTTTAAGGTCTATGTCGTGCTTCACATAATATTGAATTAATTGAACATTATGTGCTGCTGGTACTTTTGCAAGTTTGTTTGACTAGTGCGTGGGTTATATTGTAAAAACACAAAAACGACCTAAAACCTTACGTCTAAGTTATTTGTATCGGTAGCAGAGTAACCGAAGAATGTGCGCGCAAAAGACCTTTCCCAGGAAGTATGTAAATTGCACATTGCGGGTGCGCAAAAAGACTACTGGTTGGCAAGATCAGGGATCATATGATGCGGATGGTGGCGTCTCGCACACGCGTTATGCGTCTACGGTTGCACCACACTAAATAAACTCCCATAGGAACCAATGCTAAAAAAATTATAAATATTCAAAAATACTCAACAAATCGTGTAAGTCTCTTAGCCTCTTGAAAATCAATCAAAAATATTTTCGGACGACTGAACTTCAGAATTCTTTTCAATTTTTGGCAGGGCAGCCGTTTGGAATTGTTGCTAACTACCCAAAAAACAACACGAAAATGTGTTTTTTCCCAAAACCGACTTGCTGCCAGTTTTCATGAAGCACTTCTCCACTTCCCCGGTCGGATTGGGGCGCACCACACTAAATAAACTCCCATAGGAACCAATGCTAAATGATAAATATTCAAAAATACTCAAAAAATCGTGTAAGTCTCTCAGCCTCTTGAAAACCAATCAAACATATTTTCGGACGACTGAACTTCAGAATTCTTTTCAATTTTTGGCAGGTCAGCCGTTTGGAATTTTTGCTAACTACCCCAGAAGAAAAAAACACGAAAATTTTTTGTTTTCCAAAACCGACTTGCTGCCAGTTTTCGTGAAGCACTTCTCCACTTTCCCGGTCAAATAGGGCCAACTTTAACGCCTAAATTTATCCAGTCTCCTCAAAAGTTGAAGCACCGAACCCCCGGGTTGTGATAGATTCTTATATTTACACAATCTATTAATTGCATGACCCCCAAAACGTTGTAATTAAAAATAAGTTGTGGGTTTACAAATTATGATAAGTAGCTTGGCGCATGAATTCTGGCTTATTTGGTGTGGTGCGCCATTGGTGTATAGACCTTATGCATTGACGTCACCAAGCCGCCATCTTAGAGGTAAACTGATGATGAAACAATGGAAACGCGCTGATTTTGTACGCGCGGCGCACAGGACTGACCAATGAACATATTCCTTTTGACCTCTAGGCGAGGGCGCCCTACTCAAATGACGTCAGTAATCCACTAATCACTAACAACACGGTCTGCGTTTGCTTGATCATAACGCGTACACAGTTCACTACCGGTTTGAGCGTCACACTTGACAAAAACAGAAACGTTCGATTCATTGTGACATCACAGGGTAAAGTTTGGCACCCTTTACTCAAAATAACAAGTTGCCATGTGCGTGCAGTTGATTCCGAAACATACACACAAGTCATGAAGCACATTACCCTCTGTTCTTGTTTGTACTTCGTGCGATAAACAAGGATTTTTGGTGACACATTTTTCGAATGTAACCAGCGAGATATTCAACGGAAGATTCTAAAAACGAGAAAAAGCGAAAATGATTACAGTTCTACGATTAGCTGAGCAGCTTATGTCGGTTAATTACCGGTAAGCATAATTATGTTGTCATTTATTTATTCAGTCGAGTTGTAGTGTTTCGTTAAAACCGTATTTAACAATTTAAATCATACCATAAAATTATACAGCACTTACAAGTGGTATAATAATGGATGAAAAGTACGGGGGAATTAAATAATTAAACAAACAAACACCCCAACAGACAAACAAACAGTTTCTTGGGAAGAAAAGCACTATTTTTTAACTATTGTACTTAAAACTAAAAAAATTTGGATCCTTTACCCATCAGACGGGACATAATATAACACAAGGTAGACAATTCTTGGTTTACGTAACATAATAGATGGTGTGGATTCTATGATTCTTTATTATTTTTTGTTTATCCTTGTGTTTTTAGGGTGGTGCTGTTTAATGTTATTTACAAACTGACATTGTCAATTTAGATTATTGTAAAGAATTTTGGTTTACTTTTATTTCCTAATTTTTAGTAATTTTGAAATCAGTCTTTTGCTACTAAAATTATTACTTATCACGGTATTTGGTAAAAAGTAATACAAATTTAAATAATATGATCTTCTGAAAGATTTTTCGATCGTGATAATTTCAGGTTTTCCTTCGTACACAAACTAACACTAATACATTTTATTTTTGTATGAACAGCAAAATATTACTATCGCGGTTGACTTCATCTTCCGATCAGCTGTTACAGCATCCCGCCCCTAAGACGAAGCCGCCACTTTCATCTTGGTTTGAAAAACAAGATGAAAAGGCTTGGTACCTGCAGTCTGAGTCAATCGTCGATATGATATACAGGTGAGTACCTCAGAAGCAAAAACACGCAATGCACTTGCTTGATAAACCCTCTAATTGCCTACCGGTACTGCAGCTGTAGACCGAAACCACATTCTAGTTAGTTACTCGTTCAAATTTTAGCAAAAAGATTTGAAGCCCTTTAAGTTCTATCCTCAGACAGGCCTGATTGACATGTTATATGACCCTTTAGACAGTATGACTCATGGACTCGCAATTTCCAGTTATAAAACAATTTCTATATAGACTTGTGTACAAAAATACTGCAGTTTCACAGGGTAAACACATAATAAACAAACACATTTAAAAATTTAAATTATCATGATTATATTTTTGTTTTTGCCAAACTATCTCTACAACGTCTGGAGTTGTTATTACAGCTTTGGAAAAAAAATTAGGTATCACGTTTTCCCAATGGTCTACACGCTGCAGTAACCGATGGCAGCCTCGTAGTATTTAACAGGGGTGGGGCAGCGCAGGGTAAAGTACTTACTATGTATAACCTATAAAGCAGTTGAACAGTAATTTTTCAACAATGTATCATCAATTTCGAGTATAACTAATCTATTTGTTATGTTCAAATACTGTTCTTGGTATAGGTCGACTGAAACAAACCAAACAAGCAGCTCAAATGTATACAAGCTACAATATCCTTACCAAGATGCAAGCTTCTGTACAATGTCGCATCACCTTGAGTGTTGCATTCCTGTCAGCCAAATCGCATCATCAAGGGTTGATGTTTGTGGGATCAAGATAACTCCAAGAGATAATCTGCAGAAATCTGCAAGAATTTCATATATCCAAGAAAACTCGACCTCATCCTCACAATCTCCTCAAGGTTCGACTTCCAACCAAGAGGTACAACTATACTTAAAGTCTTACATTAGGTTTAAGATTCTCCTGACACCAACTCTCTAAAGGTGATGTCAATAATAAATGACTACTTTCTTTCCATAATTATTTTAGGGATTGATAGACGAACATGAGATCGTCCAGGAAGTCTTGCAAAAGCTAAAAGCCACAAAGGACTCTCTTGACAGAATCAGGTAAAGACAATTAAAGTCTGAGCGTTAAATTACGTCAACGGCTTCTGCTTTTTGAATTCCTTCAATTTTTCGTTTGTTTTCTTCTTGAAGTGGAGCAAGTCAATTTGAAGAACTTTGGAAGCAGGGACGACGAACTGCTACATGGCAGTTATGGTCTGAGTCACTGCAGTATCAAGACTGCAATTATGTTGGCCAGACATCGTCTATCCCACCAGTCAAATCAACTCCACCAGTCTGCAACTCTCATGGGCAGACATCGTCTATCCCACCAGTTACACGAACTCTGCAACCAGTCTGCAACCATGCAGAGCAGATATCGTCCATCCCACCAGTCAAATCAACTCCACCAGTCTGCAACTCTCATGGGCAGACATCGTCTATCCCACCAGTCACACCAACTCTGCAACCAGTCTGCAAACATGCAAAGCAGATATCGTCTATCCCACCAGTCACACCAACTCCACCAGTCTGCAACTCTCATGGGCAGACTTCGACTACCCTACCAGTCAAGCCAGCTCTGCAATCAGTCTGCAACCAAGCAGAGCAGATATATTGTATCCCATCAGTCACAACAACTCTACAACCAGTCTCCAATCACCAGGTAGAGCACACATCATCTATCTCACCAGTCACACCAAATGCACTGGTCTTCAACTCTAAAAGGCAGACTTCGTCCGATTCACTGCATTCTGAGATTCAACACCAATCACTAGTCATACCAAACCCAAATGACATAAAAATCTCATCATCACTTCCAAGTGCTGGATCTAAGTCACCACAGAATGTCATGGCTACTTCGTCTCCGGATCAGCAGGTACTGGGCAGAAATGTTTTCAACATGTTTTTTTGTTTTTTTCAGTTTGCGCAACTTCAACTTTTAATTTCAAAAACTAAACTATGTAAAACTGTACAATGGCAACATTTTGATCCATGTTTGAGCTGACAATGATGTTTTGATAATATATCCTTCCATGCTGATATTAATTCAGGGAAAAGTTCAGCAAGGGAAAACATTTAATGGAGTTATGCAGAGGATTAACTTCATGATGGCACATCCCCTCAATAGAAGGTAAGTCTTTATCTTATCATTAATTTAAGATGGTGTACTGCGTGATTGGTTTACTCACGAGCAGGAATGGGGAGTTGCCATTAATAAAAGCTAATAGGATATGAAATCTCTAAACATTTGCAATACACTGATTTTGTATCTGTTGTTTGACCAAAGTGTTTATTTTCATTTAGTGGATCCCAGCAGCCACTGTGGTTACAAGCTTTGAATGCTCAGCAGAGTGTACCACGTGCTATTCAGCCTGGAAACCCACCAACCCCAACAACTCCTACACAACCTATGTTGCCTGCATCACCCATCCACGTCAACAAAAAGTAATTGAGCTTGATGTTACATAACTATAACATTCACGACAAACGACCGGGAAGTAGTCGGTCAGAGTAATAATATTGAAACAAAATTACGAAACGTCATCTTGAACCAGTCTATTAGTATTAAACTCTAATGTGTTTTGCTTTTTGAAGGAGACAGATGACTGACTGCATGACTCCACCAGAAATCAATGCCAAGAACCAAAAGAAAGAGTCTTTAAGACCAGCAGTTGCTCAGTCGACAACGGCCCCCGGGCCTCCCAATACCATGCCTGCTGATCAATTACCTTCTGAATCTTCATTTATTCCAATCCTTCTGGAGAATGAGCTAGAAGACGTCTTGAGTCAAGGCTATCCAGTTTGTCTTGGTAATGGAGCGCATGGAGAGGTCCATCTCAAGAGAAAGATAGTAGATGGTACTCTGGTAGCAGTCAAAAGACTGAAAGGTGTTCAGGATCACATGAAAGCTTATCACGAAATGATCACTGAGATCAGAACTATGATGGCTGTGCAACATTTGACCGAATTCAACCGAGTTTTAGGCATCATTGATCAACAATCATTCGGTGTTGAGTTTGTTGGAGACCCAGTATCTATGACATCCACACACCTTCACTCCGTATTAACAAATCCTCCGGCAAACTTAGAGACAGCCGACTGGATTCAAATATGTCTTGATCTTTCGAGAGGACTTCTCGCCTTACATAATGCTGGCTGGTCTCACAATGACCTCCATAGCTGTAATGTAATAATATGGCGCGATGTTTACAGGTGTCATAAATGGTCGGCCAAAATTATAGATCTTGGGCTGGCCACACGGTTAGATCCACCCCCTCCTGCATTGATATATGACTCCAGAACCAAGTCATGGTGCTATGACAACTATCCACAAATGCCACCGGAAGTCATAGAGGGCGTTTGTCATCATAGCATCCAAACTGACATCTACAGTTTGGGACACTTATTTAGTATTATAACAGCTAAAAAAGCCGAGATGGCTTTCATCAATGACATTGGCGAAATTTGTTTAGGGTTGAGTCAATCTCGGCCATCGCTGCAATCCATTATTCAGGATGTAGAAAGATTTCAGACGGAGAGTATGCAAAAGATTGCCCAGAATAACGCCGCGAGAGGGCGAGCTGCAAAACCCTGAAATGTACAATCGACAGCATGTGTTTTATAGCAAATGGACAACGATTAACAAACAGATAACGGAATTATGAAATAGTCTCAAACCAAATTTACAATTTTATTTAGCCTGAAGATTGTGATTTTTGTCCATTAAATATTTGACAACGTAAAAGTTGAATTGCCTGCTATTTATTCACCTATATAATTGCTCTGTAACGAATATTTTATATATCAATAAATTCGAAGTCCTCCAAACCTTTGGATGCTTCTCAAACATGACTGTGCATGCAGGTCCAAATTTGTTTAGAAAATGTGAACAAAAATACCGTTCACTTCTTTTCAGTTTATTTTTCTTGAAGTTCGCCACCACCAGTTTGGCCTACTTGGCAATGTAAGGTCATTGTATGCACTGTTCTATTGTAGCATCAAAAGGCTTACTTGCTGTGATGTCGTCCAGTTCCGATTTCACAGTCAGCCAAAGTTCCCCCATGCCTTTTGCACTCTTAATCTTTGGTTGTGACCATCGGCTACTGCTCACGTACAAACGGCCCCTTGTCCATCACAGTGATTCCGGCAGTCTTCAGTTCGGTCTCTTTCTCGGGCCCCTGGCATCCTTCCCGTTCGGCAAATACCCCCAAAACTGTACATTGCCAGAGAGACCTGTTATTAATTGTTTCGTTCATGAATACATTTGGATCAATAAAGTATATTCGTCTAGATTTATGTTGGACGTCGTGGCATGCATCCGTGAGACTTCGTGATACGGCGTCAATGTCACCCAAGTAGAGACAGTGACGTATTATTGCTCGGAGTTAAATTAATTTAATTATTTTTTTCAATGCTCACCATTGCTGCCAATTTGATCTTTTGTTACTTCTGCTGCACAAAAATGTTGCAAGGAAAAACAAAAGGAAATGGTAGGTTTTTTAAAGCAATTGCCAATGTAACATAATAAAGCAGACATTATAGTCCGTGTAAATTAAGTATATGCCTGCTATAGCCGATGATACGAAAGCCGCTGGTACGTCCCCATTTGTATCACAGTTAATAGCAAAAACAAATATTTTTTTAATAAACAAGCAATGTTCATACACGTATAAACCTGTTCATCCAGAAGACAGCTATGATCATTGCATTCAAAACAACATGCAACATGCAGTGGTTGCGAACTATGCTATGTATGAAGTATTAATTCCTTCAAGTTTTCGTGACGCTCATTGGCCAATCCCACTACTAGTATAGAGCAAGTTCGGTTGGCTGAGCTGACTAGAGTCGACTATAGACATAACCATAGTCGATCTAGATGTCACTCGAACGCTGCATGGTTGAACCAGCTAGTCCGACTGGATCGACCTAGCTCCAGAGCACTGTTTCTCTAGGCAACTAATAAATTTACGTCACTGTGTCAAGATGGTATTTTGGAACAATTCATGTTTTCTCGCTTCGATACCTCGTTGCCATGTTGGTCGCCATATTTGCCGAATCAATTGACTGAACCACAGACCACGCATGCGTGATTTATACGGCAAATTTACTAAATGTGAGCCCTCGAACTTGCTCTATGTCTTTAGAATGAACGTCGGACACGGGCTTTTAAATCCTGCTGCAAGATGTACCCTTGACATCGCTTGCCTAATGCTGCGTGTGTACAGTACCTTACAGACAAACTCATTGTGTGTAGTATCAATATCAGTCTGGTAGTTTTGCGTCATTACAGGTACGTGTCTATCCCGTGAAACAATTGGGGGTTTGTTAGACTAGGGCATGTCTATATCCTTACATATAAAGACAGGGTACCAGTCTGTGTAAATGCTGTCTACCATTGTGCAATGCGTTTCGTTTTTCATTTTGATTGATTATTCTATCTTTCTGGTAATCAATTCAATGGATCAAAGCAAAGAAAACACATTGAAGAATATTCCATTTTATTGAAGGCGAATACACTGAGTGAAATTCCACAAAGTAATGGTAAGGGTTGCATTAATACATATTGAACATGAAACCAACGTCACCAGGGAACACACAAATTTAGTTTTATAAACAAACAAGAGTAAAACCCGAAAATTATTGGATTCCAAATACAAACAAGCGTCAGTCCAGTATTTTGTATCTATGAAGTTACCTCTCCCGAAGAAATGTCGACTCATAAAACGTGGAAATACACCAAAATCTGTTAATTTACTGTGAACACTATGAAGATATAAAAAGTTCGGTCATACATTACAGCCCTCAACGTGGCCGTGCAATTAAAGACCTCGCCCTCGGCTAGGTCCTTTATTACCTTGCCATGACCCTGCCGGTTTTAAACTGTCCTTTATGAAAGCATAGCCATTCTTGTTTTACCTTATTGATGTTCATCAATGCATCTTGCGAGCACAATCCTAACGGACCAACTGGCCATCTGCAGGAATATTCCTCATGGGTAGATTGGCGATAATTGTGTTTTATGCCTTGGGTGGCTGTGTAGCTTAACTAGCCTCACTTTTAGTATGAGTTTATAATTGCACATCGATCTACCAATCGAAATGAGCTTAGTTAGTTTTACTTTACTCACGTTCACGTGCACAGCGCAATATCAAAGCTGGACTGTACTGCACAAGGGAATGCTGGTGTTCTTATTGGACGACCTTCAACTAGCGTTTTCTTAATTTCAACAGTGTAGATCTGAATCGATATCGGATGCCCTTGGTTTTACTTAGATATATCCAAGTATCAATACAAGGATAACATAAATCAAAATAACCTCTGAAAAGATAGTAAGCATAGAATTTGGTTCGTTCGATCGTGCGGTCACCAACATCATCTAGACAGGCAGGGTTCCGAGGATAGCCAGTTTATAGTATACTCACAAATGGTGAGGAATGTTTACAATGATTATGCTATTTTGAGGAACAACGGCACTTGCAGGTCCTGTCAATGTATGCGTTAATTAAGCAACTGATGGTTTTATGCAAGAAGACAATAATGAAGTTTCTTCAAAGCATGAATACTATTCTGTTTCACCTCTTGACGATGATAACAATTCAAAGCATTGTCATCGTCCCCTCCTCTTGTCCAGCTGACTGGGTAAAATGGCGTCATTCTTGCTACATCTTACTCCCCGAGAGGATGAACTGGATGCAAGCTGAGGCGGCATGCAAGCGACAAGGGACCAACCTCATAGTGCCTGATACAATAGAAGAAAACCACTTCATCTTCAATTGGGTAGCAAAAGAAAATGGAGGTACGTGGATCCGCTGCACAGATGTTGCCCAAGAGGGGGTTTGGCTGTGTGGTGGTCATCAGCCTGCAAGATTTACCAATTGGCATCCATCTTCTCGACACAACGACACAGGATTGAACTGTGCCCGAATGACTGTATATGGTGGTGGGGTTTGGTCTAATACTATTAAATGCAAGAGTATCGCCAAAAGGAGTGCTGCGTGTGAAATGACAGTCCCTACCGTGTCAGCTTACCACACCCTGATTGATCACAATGGGCGTGTCTCTCAATACTGCCCCCTCGACCACGTCATCAACAGCCTGGATTTAAAGGGTGTGATTGCGTGTGGCTGGGCGTGTACATCAGATCCTCGATGCCGCTCCTTTAATGTTTGGCAGAGCAGTGAGAAAGAGAAGAAATGTCAACTCAATGACGCCACCCGTCTTGAGGAGGACCACAAAGATGCCAATGATATTGAGGATTGTGTCTATTTTGAGCTTTGGGTCTTTACATTACATCAGCAGGTCTTTAACGAATAGTTGAACAATGCAGTCTTTAAGAGAGACAGACAAGAACCCGAAGAAACACCCATTGACACTCCAAACAAATCTAGACGTTACGAAGAACCATATTCATAGGGCCATGTCACACGAGGCAATTTACAGGCAACCAGTTCCAGGCAATCGCCAAGAAGAGAATCCATTCACATTTGAATATTCACATGTCGTGTAGCATGCAATCTTCACTTGCTTTATATCTGTGTTATGATTGCTCCATACAATACATCGATGCAGCTCGTGAGCCCACTTATATTTACACGCTGCATGCCACCGCACATTAATGAAATAATCCTTGTGTGTAAATTAAGTATTTTAATGTAGCCTAATAACGTTAAATGTAATCGAGTGAGTAATGATTACCTAAATGTCTGCAACTAATTAAAAAATCGTTTGGAACAAACGAATAATTGTTTCTGATCAGTGTTCCGTTAGGTAAAAACACCGAGTTTCACGAAAAGTCCTTAGGCGCATATGAATCAAAACAGCACTGTGACGTCATAATGCGGACTCGTGTATTACTGCAAAAAGCATCTCTGAAATGAAAATTAAGCTGATCAAAATGTTGGAAAGCAGCAGTTCGTGGAGATATTACAGTGTTGATGAAGGAGATGTGTTTCCGTCGAACACTTTTGATGGGAGTGATATCAGCTCAAGTGACCAGGGAAGTTCTCGAGAAAAGGGACAAGACAAAATTCGGAGGTTCATGCCAACGTTAGCGGAGCTTCAGATCACATCAACTTTTAGATTTATTTTTTTCTTTCCCGGTGTAGTATGGTTTGCCATTCCTTTTTTCCACTCCCACGTTTTTTGGTTTTTTGGTGTGTGGGGGGAATTGAACCCCCCCCCCCCCCCCCCCCCCCCCCACCCGTCGCATTGGTATTTCGTGGCCGAGCGGTTAAGAGTACTGGACTTAATCCCTGGTATTTCTGATAAGCAGAGTGTGGGCTCGAGTCAGAGTCGTGGCATTTGTGTCGTTGAGTAAGATACTTTACCATAATTGCTTTGTCCTTCGGATGTGACATTAAGCCTCAGGTCCCGTGCAGTGCGGGTAAAAAAAAAACGAACACTTATCGAGTAGACGTTGAACCCGGTAATTCCTGTTCAAAGCAAGCACTCTTGTTTACATGTTTTCTCGGGCTTGCGAGCTGCAGTGATGAAGCTCACTTATGAGGCATCATGATACACTCTACCCAGTCAGTTTCCCTTGTTTGTTGTAGCTGAAGACAGAACGACTTGGCCAAGCAAAATTACTTTTACCACGTCTTTTGAGGGGAAAAGTTCCCAAGCAAAGAAACAACATACCGTTTCTACGCATCTCGCAAATGCCCTGCATTCTTAGAGTCAATTGCTTTGCGAAACTATATATAAATCCAGTTTGTTATGCAAATGAGACTTGTCTAGGTTTGTCACTAAATGCAACCGTCAGATTCCGATAACATACTGTAGAGTGCAGTGAGCGAAAAACTTGCAGAAGGCTTCACACGGTACAGTGGACTGGTTACAGGGCACGTGGCCCTATTGTTGCATGCTCGTCTACTAAAACAACACTCGCTCTTTCGGTTTTCTAGTTAGAAACCTAGCAAAATGCCAGTGAAAACGGCTTCAGTTAATATGAATTGCTTCATTAAGTCGCCACGGAGTTGAGTTCTGACCACTATATAATTGCCGACATTGATGTTGAGCTGTGAGGGACCAGAGAGATCAAGAAAAGAAGGGGAGCTTTCTCTAGGACAGCTATGGTAAATACCTCCACAACGGGTCTATTTCTCTGTTGGTTTGCGAGCTGCATTAGGTCGGCTTCAATCACATGCCAAGTGACAGCAGGAGTTACGTGTCTTTTAAAGAAAAGTTTATAAGTATTGACGGTACTTGATATTGTGCCCTAAAGACGAACTCATGTCAGCCCACGGGATCAGAGCTGCAACACACAGCATTCATACTACCGGAGCTGCAACAGCTAGCCCTGCAGGAGGAGAGCTGCAACACCCGGCTTAGTGAGAATGGCTACTGTCGCCGAAAGTGTGCAAAAGAGCTAGAATGGACATTGTGTGATGATGCAATGAAGTCCACGAACCTGAAAGGTAAAGAACCGAATAATTAATTGCATAAATAATGTTTTCAAATACAATTATTTCTAGTTGAGTTGTCAACCACCGGTCCTTTTCAGAACCAACACTATTTAAAAAGAGATTTACACATGGTGCTACCGCAAACCTCACCTCAAAATTGTTTCTATAAATATAAACAAACTTAGTAATGTCATAAGGGTAAAGTTAACCATATCAGTACCGGGCTGTGTGTTTATTTGATGTTTTTCTTACAGGGACCGCTCCCCCCCCCCCCCCCCCCCCCACTTTCTCCGTATTTTGAAGTTCTCAAGCGGATATCAAGAAACTTCCAATTTCACCAAGTTCTCCATGATAACAACAACAAAATGTTACCCAAGCATTTTTTGTCAATAATTACATTTTCCCCATAATTTCCGTATTTTGAGTCCAAATGCTATACAACTTTGCAAACTTGGTTATTTTGACATAATCAGCATAGTGACATTGAATGTTATTTATACCGGGGTCACCGTAGGGGCCGCTATAATCATTGGTTGATCATTAATCAATAATCATTGGTTGAGGGCCTAGTGTGCAATGATGAGGCCTGACTGATGCTTCTTTGGTATTTCTAGGACTGAAAACTTAGTTTGAACCCTTAACTACGGGCTGAAAACACAAAATTTAAGGAGACCACAGGATTTGACGGCCATTTTGAATTGTTTTAACACTATCACATTAGATAACAATTTCAACATCTTGGGGAAAACAAATTTTAAAAAACTACAAAACAAACGGTTGCCTTAGTGACGGCCGATCCCGATGTTCTACAACACGGCCCATTATAATTAAATTGAGAAAAGTTAGAAAATTTTCTGGTGATCGGAATCGGATGCAGCGTTAAAAAATAACGGGGAAAAATGGTATGGCTGCACATTGTTCCCCTCCCCTCTCCGGTCCTGATAGGTTTAAAACAATTTACTCTCAAAAAACTGATTTATTAATTAAGGAAAAATTAAATGATTGTACATCACTGAGTACTATAATGTATTTTAGGCAAAAAACGGGTCGGCGTTTAGATAAAGGCAATAAATCTTGGAGAAACATAGAACGATCCAAACAGTACAAACAGTAAATGCATAAAGACTAAAATAAACAACTTTCACCAGCATTATGACGTATTGGTTCCAAACATGTGAGGACGCCACCAACGACGAAAAACACTATTAAACAAATTGAAAAAGGGGGCTATTTTTCAGAAAAAATTCAGCAAAACTGCTGGCAGAAAACTTCAAACCTATGGTTAAATAATAACTAAACACATAATAAACAGGTACAAATGGCCACAATTGTATAAGTGATTTCGTTTATTAAGTTGATCTTTAAAATAACAAGACCAGTGAAGTTTAACTTAAAGGCACTGAACACGTTTGGTAATTGTCAAAGACCAGTATTCTCACTTGGTGTATCCCAACATATGCATAAAATAACAAGCCTGTGAAAATTTGGACTCAATTGGTCATTAAAGTTGCAAGAAAATGATGAAAGAAAAAACACCCTTGTTGTACAAATTAGTGTGCTTTCAGATAGGAATAAAAGGCTTCTGGCCAGAAGTCTTTTATTATTTTAGTGAGAAATTACCTCTTTCTCAAAAACTACGTTACTTCAGAGGGAGTAGTTTCTCACAATGTTTTATACTAACAGCTCTCCGTTGCTCGTTACCAAGTTTTTATGCTAATATATATCTTGAGTAATTACCAAACGTGTCCAGTGCCTATAAAATACATAATAATAAATATATTGGCACGAATTTGAAACTAATTTTGTAGGTTTTTTTTTTACAGATAATGAAATGGTGCTTATGATGGTGTTTACTCGTAGAAAAATCGTCGCTCGTACCACCAAGTGATCTATCTTGTCCACAGTAAAAAAAAAAACAAAAAAAAAAAAAAAAACATGTTTGGAGAAAATCACGATTGAAGTTTAACTATTTTTCAAACTGCTGTTTCGGGGTCTGCTTACTATTTTAATTTTTATTTTGTAAGACAAAAATAAAGCCGACTATTTTATTCATATAGAACTGTCAATTTGTTTTCTTCCCTGCAACTATTTTAATTAATAATTAATTCCTAAACAAATAGGTCACTTCGTGAAAATGGGAAAAAAAAGTTTTGCACCCAAAGCGCTGTGTACAAACCAATTCATAATAGAGACCTGTCGAGGTACGTCACTTTACTACGTGAAAATATTACGCTTCAAGATAGGTCATCACTTCGTGACACGCAAATGTCACACACGCGCGCTCAGTAGCGCATACTAAATCAGTGGTAGTGGCATATCTAAATAGGCCACTTCGTGCAAGGAGGTAGATATGCTTCGTGGAAAGACAAAAATAAAGGGCAAATCTAGTGATACGCCGTTTTCAGTAATTAGTGTTTTTACGAAACTATTACGTATAGGGTACTGAAACTTGCTGACAATTTTAACAGTAATGAGCAAATTAATAATTTGTAAATAATTTTTTTGCAAAAATGTGTGACTTTGTCAGATAGGTCAGTTCGCGGTACGAGCGAAAAAATGATGACCGTGCTTGGGGCTTTTGGGACAGCGTAATGCACATGGATAACGGCGTTTTTCCACCATCGTTGTCAAGCCTGAATGACCTCCTCAAAGTGGCTTAAAAAAACAAACATTTTTGCTCTTTTGTCTCGTGCTGTTGTTGTGAATGTAGAGACACGGGTAGGAGGCCGGCCCTCAAATTAAAAAAGGCGAGCATTCACTAAAATACTACTGCAAAATCAATACGATAACGTCTAAAACATAAACGTTCTCTGCACTTGAATTCAAATTAATAGCGTGAAATAGCACAACGCACTCACTACTTATAGGGAAAGGGTTTTAAACGGGGCAAGCTACATACATACAAGTTTACAAAACCGATTCAACTAGCCCTAAAAACTACAATATTTATCTGATAAATAAATTGTTCAAACACAACAAATTTGCCGCCAAAGAAAAGGTCGCCGCCCCCCCCCCCCCAAAAGGGGGGCGCCTCGTCTAAAAGAGTCTACATCGGGTATCAACCGAATATCATACTGCAACATTTGCAAACGGACACCGTTAAAGTCCAAAGTAGACACAACCCTCAATATCTTTGGAGTTGCCGTGATCCTCCTCAAGAGTGACGTCATTGAGTTGACATTTCTTCTCTTTCTCGCTGCCCTGCCAAACATTAAAGGAGCGGCATCGAGGATCTGATGTACACGCCCAGCCACAAGCAATCACACCCTCTACATCCAAGCTGTTAATGACGTGGTCGAGGGGGCAGTATTGAGAGACACGCCCATTGTGATCAATCAGGGTGTGGTAGACTGGCACGGTAGAGGCCGGCATCTCACATACGGCTGCTTTACGAGCGATGCCGTTGCATATAACTGCGAATACACCGTTATTCGAGCACAGTTCAACCCCGCGTCGTAGTGTGGATTGTTCGAATACCAGTTGGTAAATCTTGCAGGCTGACCCCCACACAGCCAAACCCCCTCTTGAGCAGCATCTGTGCAGCCGATCCACATACCATCATTCTCTTTTTGTACCCAATAATTGAAGATAAAGTGGTTTTCTTCTCTTGAATCAGGCACTATGAGGTTGCTCCCTGGTCGCTTGCATGCCGCCTCGGCTTGCATCCAGTTCATCCTCTCAGGGTGTAAGATGTAGCAAGACTGACGCCATTGTACCCAGCCAGTTGGACAAGAAGAGAGGACGATAACAATGCTTTGAGTCGCCATCATCACCAAGAGATAACACATAATGTTATTCATCATGCTTAGAAGAAACATTATCATGTCTCAATAAGCAACTTATTATACCGCACAAACTGTAAAAACGATTCCCGTTTAATCCTGGTGACCTGCAAGTGTTCGTTGTGATTTGAAAGAGCTTCGTGTCTATGAGCAATTTTGACATTAATGAGCTCTGTTCATATTGCTATTATACATTTTGGAGGTTGTTTTGATTCATACCGCCTACGCCATTAAAATACAAGGATCTTTTAAAAAATCAATCAAAAGGTAATTATTCTGAAACCAATGCATCAGATATCGATTTAGCAGTGTCCCTTTCACCATGATATTATATCGAATAGTTTCACTTTGGCCTTGCTATTTCAGAGTTTCTGACGTAAATTTAAAAAAATACTGCCAGTCTCGTGATTTCAATTTATCAGTGTCCGTTAAACCGCGAGATATCGTTTTCTTCAAAAACTAAAGCCATGTTGGAACCCAAAATTGCAATAAAAAAAATCAAATAAAAGCGAAACTTGCATGGTTTATTTACACAATTCCCAAGATACAGTTACTATTAGGTTGTATCAATGGTATCGACAGACGTTATAAAATGAAAGTAAAATGAAATGCTTTAAGTGGTATAAATAAACCTAATCATTGATACCCCTTGATATTGTCTAAAGTAGGCTAAATTGCGCCACCATGCGTCGATGCCCGCAACCGATTTGTTGATACTGAACTTCATTATCTGACCAAACTGCACCGTTCTTTGTTGTTCTCGTCATTTGGATACAGTTCAATTAGATTTTGTTTTTCGCGTTGTCACTTGTTTCCAGTTGGTAAACCTTGAAGGCTGATCCCCCATACCACCGAACCCCCTCTTCTAGGCAACATCCGTACAGCCGATCCACATACCCCTATATCTTCCACTGCCCATTAAAAAATGAAGTGGTTTTCTTCTCTTGAATCAGGCACTATGAGGTTGCTTCCTGGTCGCTTGCATGCCGCCTCGGCTTGCATCCAGTTCATCCTCTCAGGGAGTAAGATGTAGCAAGACTGACGCCATTGTACCCAGCCAGCTGGACAAGAAGAGAGGACGATAACAATGCTTTGAATTGTCATCATCAAAAATGCATCTACGTTCATGATCGCAGAAATAAACAATTACCATCACTGCCAAAAAGCAGACGAGTACGTTTTTTTAAAGATTCTTAAGCAAGGGGATATCATTGATGTGATCACAAAGATTTATACGTGGCTAAGCTTGGAGACACCCCCATATTCTTGATAATAGTTTTGCTTACTTTACAAATTGCAAATTAAAGAGCGACGCTGCAATGCAAGTTACCATTAAAATATTAACGGTACGTCTGTGTGTTTTCCTCTTCTTCTTTTCTGTTTCTTTTGTGGAGAAAGTGAATCAATAATCCTAGTTATATTTTTCTCTTTAACAGCCTCTAGGAGCAGGCTCGTCATCATCATGATATTGTTTTTATTATAACGCCCACTGTCATTCGCCCTCTGTCATTCGTTGTTTGGTATTGCTGTTCATAACAACACTATGTCAGAGAGATGACCAATCAGGAGACCACAAAACTCCCATTGGCTGCGTCTATTCCAAATAGGAAATAATCGCTTCAGCATTTTCTGTTAAATCGAGCCATTGGTTTTATTTTATAGTGCTTTGTATGTACAGTACGCTATATATAATTTATACGTTAAATAATACAAGATTTACTCTCAAAATGTTGAAAAATAAACATGACAAACAACCTGATCCTTCTAGACGAAAAATTGTGATACCTATGATTTGAATGGAATCGTCCAAAGATTTTCCCAACGTTTTTTACGTATTTTGAATAAAAGAAACTAGAATCACTTTGTTTTTTGTGTTTCCAAACTGTAAGTTGAATCACTGAGCAGAGACAGATTAGTTACACGTGCATAAATGTTGTATTTCTGTACTATATCCCGTGGTATAAACGGTTAAGTTTGAATGTGCATTTTATTGAAGGCCTCGGAGATTCTGACCAATCAGAGTGTTCCGTCCACTTTTGGACTAATTCGCCATAGGGTGTGTACAACCGATGAACAATGTTCCCAAGTCTGTGATCGTAGGTTCAAGACGGAGGTTTATCCACAAGAGGGCGCTGTTTCAGCCAATAATGTATCGGCTATCAGGACGACTAAAAACCACGATCACAGACTTGGAACCAAGTATACGTTGACAGACACGTGCATCCCAGTGTTATTATGCGTATTGAACATACGAATCGAACATACACGCGCTGTACGTAGATGGCCATACACAATAATCACGAACACTATTACTTGCAACACCACGACAGTGCACTTATTTATTGTACTAGACGTTAACTCCATGTGCACTCTGGGAATGACGATCGGATCATCGGAATTGTTTTTATTATTTAAAAAAGGTTTTGTTTGTGAAAATACGTGACTCGAGTCACGAGTCCTCGGGGACAAGTCCGAGTCATGATAGTCGAGTCCGAGTCCAAGTCCGAGTCTTTTGCAGACGTGACTCGAGTCAAGTCCGAGTCACCGAAATTGTGACTCGAGACGGACTCGAGTCCGAGTCCTGGACTCGAGTCATACAACACTGGTTAGAGCGCGTGATAGCCAATCTGCGGGGGAATTTTGCGTGGCCGATGCAGAGAAATAACCGCAATCTCAGACTTGTAATCAAGTCTACTGTCAACGTTAACACCATAGCCACTGTTTGTGCTTGATGCATATTACCAGAGAAATGGCATGTCTGGTACCTGTAAAACACAGCCTGCATATTGCACTGTGATGGCTGTGTGTTGTTTGCACCAGTTTCTACACATGGTCGACACACACACACACGACGTCAAGTTTGGTCACGTCACAAGTAAAAAGTAGTACAACATTTTTTCAGTCATGGCATATATCTGCCGTTCCGCCTCGTATTGTTTCTTTTGGTTATACCAACTTTAACAAAAACAGAACTTTGTTTAAAATAAATGTGTTTTATTTTGTCATTTCCAATTCTTATTTTACGACATTTGGTTTGCAATCAATATTTAAACAAGTGACTCGTGACTCGGACTCGGACTCGGACCAAGTGACTCGTGACTCGGACTCGGACTCGGACCAAGTGACTCGGGACTCGGACTCGGACTCGACCCAAGTGACTTGAGACTCGGACTCGGACTCGACACAGGTGACTCGACTACAACACTGCCTATATTACTGGAGTCAATTGTTAATTTTAAACGGCAATACACGAGTTTGATGAAGAGAAACACATAATTATGTGTCAAACAGTTTTGTGGTGTAGATGTTTTTGCACGTTACTGTTTGGCACCCATACTGTTAGGCTATGTAGAAATTATACCTTTTGCTAAAGGAGCGCTATCGATCGTAAGCCGCAGATAGTGCAATAGATACTCATTTAGATTTTGGGATTTTGTTCCCAAGTGTATGCATGTCATGACAGTAAATTAAGTTGAACTGAAAAAATTGAGTCAAAAGAGGGCGCTATCAGATTAAACATAAATCCCTGTTTGCAGAACAGAACCAAAGAGGAACAAAATCTCTTGATGTGACACCGGCACCATCAAATAGAATGCTTTAGAGAACACGCATTTTCTATGTAAACATTTTTAATGGACTTTTTTAATGAAGCAAATAACTTGTAAGATTGACGAGCACTACGAAATGAAAAAACCAATGGAGACAAACTCGAAATAAAAAACACACCATAGAAGCTTCATTTCAAGATTTTGCATCAATGGAAAACTAACTTGGTTTCACCTGTTGGAATACCACCAGTGAGTCAGAAGAGCGCCATCTCATGGTCATGCATGATCACATCGTTGGGGTGTGTGGGGACACGGGGGTTCTCAATGGTCCTCCCTCATTGATTTGGCCCTGTGATTAAGATAATCTTAATGTATAATGTAGTGCATCATGTAGGAAATGTCAAATATATAGTTCTTATTGTTTTTAATATAAGTATTAAATTAATTATGTGGTGTTTGTTAATTGTTTGTTCTTTTTCATAGAGATTGACGTGCTGCCATATATAACGTTAATTAATTGGTAATGCTCTATAGTGCATAACTTAACTCAGTGATCTAGAAGTAGCCTTCTCCGTGGCTCAACTAAATACGTGAAAAATCTCCCAGAATGAGTTTAACGATTCCCTGAGAGTTCTGGGTCTTGGTCATGATTAAAGTACAGCTTTCTCAGACTTCATCAAGTTAAGATGTGAACCGAACTTTCTTTAGAAAAGTCTGACGTCACAGTACAAACCATCATGTCAATACTGAGAATGAATATCAGTGGTATTAGTACCGTGTGGATTCAAGCTCACACTGCCCCTCATTGTTGGACAGTGGATTAATATTTCTTCAAGGTGTGATTTAATCTTTGTTTGGAAAATAGTCGAAACTACCATTGCATTACTGAAGATGAATATCTGTTCTGTGTGGACTAAAATCACACTATTCCTCATTGTTGGACAGTGATCTATTAATATTCCTTCTTGTGCTGCTGCTATCTACGCCAGACTATTCATAATGTCAGGTCATGTTCTAAGTTGCCATCCCAACCGTTGCTAATTTGAAAATATTAATTCTATTTTTACCAACAGTACCAAGGATGACGCCAATGGATGTGTTGTATGCTAAATAATAGAATCAAATGAGCTTTTTGAGCGTGACAACGAGCTCATGCCATTTTCTACATGGTGTGGAACGCATGGTAGTTTATTGATACCAGTAGTAAAAGACTTGGGGTACAAAGTGACATGAAACCAGAGTTGCTGTGCAGCAAGATGATGTTACTTCTTCAAAGTATGAATATATCTTGTCTCAAATTATCTTGAGTAGCTTCATCTCTATGAGTTCCTAGTTATGTTTTCTCTTCTTGTTTCCGTCCTAGCTCGTTTGTTAGCGTTGTTTGTTTGTCCTGTTTCGTCCCTGTCTGTGTGTGTTGTTGTAATTTAAGTTCCGTTCAGTAATCTAGTCTTTTGTTGTATAAGGCATTTCTATACAAGACTTTGTCTTTTGAATATGCCTCCATAGTTGCCTCTGCTTCATTGAGTCTCTTATAACTATTATTCTAAAAGTCATTTATACACCTTTGTTCAATTGACCTTCTTAATATTAATTGCATGTAAATTTTTCAATATGGAAATAAATGTCCAGTTGAATTGAATTGAATTGAATTGAATTGAATTGAATTGAATTGAATTGAATTGAATTGAAGTTGTGCAGCAAGATGGTGTTGTTTCTTCAAAGTATGAATAACATTATGTTTCATCTCTTGGTGGTGATGACAATTCAAAGCATTGTTATCGTCTTTTCCTCTTATACTGCCCCCTCAACCACGTCATCAACAGCTTGGGTGTAGAGAGTGTGGTTGATTGTGGCTGGAAGTGTATACATCAGATCCTCAATGCCGCTCCTTTAATGTTTGGCAGACCAGTGAGAAAGACAACAACCTCGGTAACGTCACCCGTCTGGAGGAGGATCAGGGCAAAACCAAATATATTGAGGGCTGTGTCTACTTTGAACTTTGAGATTTCAAATCAAAACAATCAGTAAATTAGGTTTTGTTCCTCAATGCAGTCTAACAACCGGCAAAGACCGCAATAAACCGACGGGGATCACACTCGCAGCAGGCTAGTCTAAAACAAACTTGAAAGACTGAATGAAGCATTATGCGGATGTAAGAGACAAGTGAATCAAGAGAGAACCTTATGAGAAAAACAACAACATCTTCAAAGGACAAGCTCTGCATCCAGTTCATCTTCTCAGGTAGTAAGATGTTGCAAGACTGGCGCCATTTTAAGAGAGGTGGACGATAACAATGCTTTGAAATGTCTTTATCAAAATTGCATCTACGTTCATGATCGCGTAAACCAATATATATAATCGCTGCCAAAAAGCAGACGAGTATGTTTTTTAAACGATTCTTAAGCGAGGGGATTATTATTGATGAGATCACAAAGATGTATACGTGGCATAGCTTGGAGACAACCCCCCCCCCTCCCGCGGGTATCTCTCTTGCACGTTATTTCATCACCATACAATTATTTTCAAGATTTCAAACGCAAATAAAACCCCAAATACCGTGCGATTTAATTTTACAAAATGGCTATAGACCTTTCTATTGCAACGTCACAGCCCGAGTTTTAGCCAACCGAGGTTGGACAATTATGGAGTGCAGTTTGTAACAATGTAACACAATATTCAAAAATAGTGTTGAATTTGTTGAAAACATAACAACCAAATGTGGCAGGTCTTTTATTCAAATGAAAGTTTGCAGAAAATGTTGAACTTGGTCACATTATCTGTTAACGATTGAATGTTTTGCTAAACAATCACCCGTCCATGCCAACCAGCGTGGTTTGTTTATCATATATTGAAAGGTCTATAGCGTTTGGCCTGCTATAGTCATTACAACAATACAACCCAAGGCAAGCCCACCGACATTCTATATTTCTTTAGTGTGAGTTATGTCTTGAAACTCTACAATAATCGGTGTTCTCGGTAGTTAGGGCCAGTTCTTTCAGATTAAATTATGATGGGTACTTTCGAGTTGGAACTGAATGATTAACAGTTCTCCCAGAATACTCACAGTCTTGATAATATTGTTGCTTACTGTACAAATAGCGAATCAAAGAGCGACGCAGCAATACAAGTTACCATTAAAATATTAACGGTACGCTTGGGGTTGTTTTTTCTCTCTCTCTCTTCTCCTTCCTCTTCTTCTTTTCTGTTTCTTTTGTAGAGAAAGTGAATCAATAATCCTAGTTATATTAGTATCTTTAACAGCCTCTTAAAGGAGCAGGCTCGTCATCATCATGATTTGTTTTTATAACGCCCTCCGTCATTCGTCCTTTGAGGGGGCCTATACTTTGTGGTTACATTGTTGAATGGTCGAAAATGTGACCCACGAATGTTGACATCCAAGTGGAGTAAATTTTTGTAATCGAGACTTGAAAATATTGGTCTGTTTATTTTTAGTGTAGTTAGTCCTTAGATTGGTATTGTTACCCCCCCCCCCCCCCCCCGATTTGCATACTACAGCATGCCTGGTTTTGTTCTCACAAATCCAAGATGGATGCTGCGTTGTGTGAAAAGTATTCATTGTAGGCTATACAAGGTTTGATTAGGTCACCGACTCGCTGTGATCACGACGACAGAGCTCTTTTACTGATGTCTTATCAAAGGAGTTGTTTTCCCCGCTGCCACCTTCCGTTCCACTGAAACCGTTTGACTGTTGGCTACTTGCGTCACTTGACATCAATAATAAACAATAGGAACAATCTGGACGTTTAATTTTCAATTGTTTGTTGATTACAAAACCGAAATTGTCAAACGTGATGACGGAGCAAGCAATTCCAGTTCATTTTGCATAATATTTGATAACAACGGTGGTTTCTTGATGAGGTCAATGGTATAACACTGTGTACAATTGTTAGTTTACGTGAAATAAAAAATATAGTGAAGCAAGATGATGTTACTTCTTCAAAGTATGAATACCATTCTGTTTCTTCTCTTGATGGTGATGACAATTCAAAGCATCGTCCTCTCCTCTTGTCCAACTGGCTGGGTACAATGGCGTCAGTCTTGCTACATCTTACTCCCTGAGAGGATGAACTGGATGCAAGCCGAGGCGGCATGCAAGCGACCAGGGAGCAACCTCATAGTGCCTGACTCAAGAGAAGAAAACCACTTCATCTTCAATTATTGGGTACAAAAAGAAAACGATGGTATGTGGATCGGCTGCACAGATGCTGCCCAAGAGGGGGTTTGGCTGTGTGGAGGTCAGCCTGCAAGATTTACCAACTGGTATCCGAACAATCCACACTACGACGCGGGGTTGAACTGTGCTCGAATAACGGTGTATTCAAACAGTGGACCTTGGTCTGATGCAGTTATATGCAACGGCACCGCTCGTAAAGCAGCCGTATGTGAGATGCCGGCCCCTATCGTGCCAGTCTACCACACCCTAATTGATCACAATGGGCGTGTCTCTCAACACTGCCCACTCGGCCACGTCATCAACAGCTTGGATGTAGAGGGTGTGATTGCTTGTGGCTGGGCGTGTACATCAGATCCTCGATGCCGCTCCTTTAATGTTTGGCATAGCAGTGAGAAAGAGAAGAAATGTCAACTCAATGACGTCACCCGTCTTGAGGAGGATCAAGGCAACTCCAAAGATATTGAGGGCTGTGTCTACTTTGAATTTTGAGTATTTAAAATCACAGCAACAGGCGATTTTTTCCTCTCTCTCGATGCATTATATTCACCGACAAAGACCGGAAATAAACCGACATAATAATTTGATCGTACTTCGCCCTCAGTTTTAAAATAAAATCGACGGACTCTTAGAACAAAATACTTCATGCTGGAGCATTTTGATATGTGTGGATGTTTCTTGAAGAGACATTATCATTTTTACTTCATGGGAAAGGACATCTTCAAATGAAGACACCATCAGCCGCCATCTTCTTTCTTGCACGTCGATCCATGTACGTTTGGATAATCCTGCCTGGAAGAATTTAAACTGCAAACCATACTGAAAATCACTTTGAATTTAACTTGAGTTTCAGAACAAAAGATAGAGCTACATTGCAGATAAATAAGCGTTTTACCAACAATCACAAGCATCATAGGCCTAATGAGTGACAGGACTATCCTACGGATTTCTGAATAGAATTACCTCAACAATGTGAATTGTGTGCCCAAAATGATTTCCCTGAGTGAGGATTTGTCTGTGACATAAAACCGGAATTTTAGTGTCTCAGTATGATGTTGTTTCTTTATAGCATGAATACCATTCGCTTTCATCTCTTGACGATAATGACAATTCAAAGCATTGTTCGTCTGTGGACATTATGTCATGACCACTACTTTGTGACTTTGTTCTCTCTTTCTTCAAGAACAAAAGTTTACTTAACTGTAAAACACACGTTATGGTACAATTTTGGTATTTGTATTTTGTTTAAGGGAATGCAGTTTGTGAGGAAGATGGTGCAAATAACTTTAAAAACAAAGGCATTATAAAAAGGTAATTTTCTGTCAGTATTGGTGTCAAAAACAATTTTCTAAACATTCCCCCTTTTAGACTCTTACCCCGGGCAATACACGGGTTTGATGAAGAGAAACACATTAGTATGTATCAAATACAGCTTTTGTGGAGTGTACTTCTTTTTATGATTTTGTTTGGCACCCGTGCTGCAATGTAGAAATTACTTTTTTTGTAGGAGCTCCGTCGTAACCGTAGATAGTGGGTTGGATAATGTAGACTTGTCTTTAAAGGCACTGAACACGTTTTGTAATTGTCAAAGACCAGTATTCTCACTTGGTGTATCCCAACATATGCATAAAATAACAAGCCTGTGAAAATTTGGGCTCAATTGGTCATTGAAGTTGCAAGAAAATTATGAAAGAAAAAACACCCTTGTTGTACAAATTAGTGTGCTTTCAGATAGGAATAAAAGGCTTCTGGCCAGAAGTCTTTTATTATTTTAGTGAGAAATTACCTCTTTCTCAAAAACTACATTACTTCAGAGGGAGTCGTTTCTCACAATGTTTTATACTATCAACAGCTCTCCGTTGCTCTTACCAAGTAAGTTTTTATGCTAATATATATTTTGAGTAATTACCAAACGTGTACAGCGCCTTTAAACTCCTCGATTTGCAGAGCATTTAGAAGCAACTGCGCGCACCATTGTGAGTTTTGTGTGACTAGAAAGTGTACTTGCAACTTGCGACGTAAGATTCTTGACAAATTCACCAATAAATGTATTTTTAAAAAAATCAAAACGAAGTCATCTGGTAATGTCAGTGATTGAGCTTTGCTTTAAACCCGAGCACCAAACACAATTAAATTCCATATCTCGATGATGATGGAAATGCAAAGCTTTGTTATCAACCGCTGCTTAAAGCACATTAGGCAACAGTAAGGTAGAACCTCGATATGACCTTGAAGTACGGTACTAATACAATTTCACTGATACAAATGTCAGATGAAGGTGTATGGATTCAAAAATCTGACAAGTGCCCACTTGGTACCCTTGGGCCATTGTTGTTATTGACGTTACAGGCCACGCCCACTTTTTGATTATGTAATTAAAATTGTACGCTTCTTTTTTCAACTGACAGTAATGTTTCATTTGGATTGCCTGCTGTGACATTACATGGATTAAATGGTCATTTTGTACTGTATTGCTTACATTTTCCTTCATATTTGACCTTGTGTGACCTTTGATGACCGTAAAGTGACCTCATACGTTTGTGGGTGTGTTTTTTTATCTGTATTTTTTTATTCCGTGCACCAATATCTTTAATTTGATACCAAACATTATATGTTTATACGACAAAATACAATTGTCATAATTTTTACATCATACAAAAAGTGGGCGTGGGTTGTGACGTCGATAACATAAATTGCTCGTGAGTGTCAAGCTGGCACCCGTCAGTTTCTGAATCTAGACACCTTCATCTTTCAATTTCAGCAATAAAAATGCATTTATTTGTAGCCTACTTTCCAGTCATTCCATAATTGTATTCATGTCAACTTGACTACAATTATTTATTGTTAGTGCAGGGATTCCATGTGCGCCCTCAATGTTGGTAGTGCGTGACTTAACTGCTTAATCTAATCGAAGCCTTCTCCGTGGCTCAAATAAATACCTTTGAAATCACCACTCAATGAAATCCCTCTGAATTTTGCGTCTCGGTCATGTATTCAATTCAATTCAATAATGGTTTATTAAAATACATGTATTGTAAAGTCTTGATTAATATGTATAGTCTTGATATTATTGAAGTTTAGCTTTCTAAGACGTTATGAACATAAGATTTGAATCAATCTTTGTTTAGAAAAGTCCGACGTCACAATAAAAATCATCTTGGCAATACCGGAGGCCGAATATTAGTACTGTGTGGATTCAAGCTCACAATGCCCTTCATTGTTTGACAGTGGATCAATATTCCTTCTTAGTATAAGTTTAATCTTTGCTTCGAAAAGTCTGGCATCACAATACAAATCATCTTGGCAATACTGGAGGCCGAATATTAGTACTGTGTGGATACAGGCTCACACTGTCTTTCATTGTTTGACAGTGGATCAATATTCCTTATTGTGCTCTCGTTATCTTTGACAGACACTTTAAAATGTCAGGTAAAAGAGGTTTTCCGGTTGTCATCCCAACCATTTGGCTGCTGATAACTTATTTGCAAAAATTGAGTAACAATGCTACCAACAGAGTACCATGGGCATCGCCAAGTTGTGCAGTTGTTGTGCAGCAAGATGATGTTGTTTCTTCAAAGTATGAATACCAATCTGTTTCATCTCTTGGTGATGATGACAATTCAAAGCATTGTTATCGTCCTCTCCTCTTATACTGCCCCCTCAACCACGTCATCAACAGCTTGGATGTAGAGGGTGTGATTGCTTGTGGCTGGGCGGGTACATCAGATCATCCGATGAGAAAGACAACAAATGTCAACTCAGTAACGTCAACCGTCTTGAGGAGGATCACACAGATTCCAACGATATTGAGAGCTGTGTCTACTACCTTCAACTTTGAGATTTCAAATCACAACAATCAGTACTAGGTTTTGTTCCTCAATGCAGTCTAATCACCGGCAAAGACCGGAATAAACCGACAGGGATCAACGCCAAGCGGCGTGTTCACTCGCAGCAGTCTAAAACAAACTTGAAAGACTGAATGAAACATTATGTCGATGTGAGAGACAAGTGAATCAACTGCATGAGAAAAAAACACATCTTCAAAGGAAGACCACACGGGCTGCAATCCCTCCCTCCCTCTGCGTCCACCATCCATGAAAATTGGGATAATCCTGCCCTGGAAAAAACTAATAAGTTGACTATACTTCCTTGGATATCACTCTGATTGCAACTTGAGTTTCAGAACAAAAACATGGAGCAGGTAAATGACCGTTTGTTACCAAACAATCTACCAAGCATCAGATGCCTAATGAGAGACAGGAACATCGTTTGCACATCTGAATAGAAATACATAAATAAATGTTGAGTAACAATATTCATTTGCCTTTAATGACATTTTTTCCAATACTGTATTCCCCTGAAACCTTTCATTTATTATTCATTGATAACGGATGCCGAAAACTCTATCTTTGGGAATATGTGAAAAAAACAAGCAAGTCTAGCTATTGGAACATTGTTTGTAACTTTGTTTTCAAACCTACATTGCGTTTACGTGTACAGGAACCCAAACCCCGCGGTTTATCGGGCACTATTCGAAAAAAGCACGAGACTTGCAGATTCAATTTCTTTCTTTTACGTCAGAATCTCAGGCATAGCAATGCTAATGTACAACACGACCGTTTTAGACCAGGTTTACCTTCTTTATTCAATTATTAGGATGGAAAGGACATAAGTATCAAAAGCTGCACTGCGTTTATCGACTTTCTAAAGTCTCTTCAATGTCTTCGAAGATAATATGAGTTGATTCGTTACACGACTACCCCAGAATATCACTGTAACGCAATCAAATCTGACTTGGTCTGATCAAACATGTTGTTCGACTTGCGCAATGAAAGAGTTTCGTTATCTTACTCCAATAACTGAAAGTCATCAAAAACCAGTCGCTGTTCGTTGCGTGTGCGAAGAAGTTTTTTCTTCAAGGCATGAATACCATTCTGTTTCATCTATTGATGGTGATGACAATTCAAAGCATCGTCCACTCTTCTTGTCCAAATGGCTGGGTACAATGGCGTCAGTCTTGCTACATCTTACTCCCTGAGAGGATGAACTGGATGCAAGCCGAGGCGGCATGCAAGCGACCAGGGAGCAACCTCATAGTGCCTGACTCAAGAGAAGAAAAACACTTCATCTTCAATTGGGTAGCAAAAGAACATGGAGGTTTGTGGATCGGCTGCACAGATGCTGCTCAAGAGGGGGTTTGGCTGTGTGGGGGTCAGCCTGCAAGATTTAACTGGGAAAAAAAATTTCCGAGCACAGACTCAAGTTTAAACTGTGCCCGAATGACTGCATATAGTGGATTTTGGTCTGATAGCTTAAAATGCAACGGCACCGCTCGTAAAGCAGCCGTATGTGAGATGCCGGCCCCTATCGTGCCAGTCTACCACACCCTAATTGATCACAATGGGCGTGTCTCTCAACACTGCCCACTCGGCCACGTCATCAACAGCTTGGATGTAGAGGGCGTGATTGCTTGTGGCTGGGCGTGTACATCAGATCCTCGATGCCGCTCCTTTAATGTTTGGCAGACCAGTGAGAAAGAGAAGAAATGCCAACTCAATGACGTCACCCGTCTTGAGGAGGATCACAGCAACTCCAAAAATGTTGAGGGCTGTGTCTACTTTGAGTTTTGAGTATTTAAAATTACAGCAACAGTAAATACAAATAATATATATATAATTTCTCAACGCAGTCTAATTACCGACACACCTACAACAAAATCGGGTTGTTTATTCGCACACAGTTGTACAATTAAATCGATGGATTCTTATGAACAATATTCTTCATGCAGGACCATTTTGATATGTGTGGATGTTTCTTGAAGAGACATTATAATACCGATTGTTGAAGAGCCTTGAGCATCACTGAGTGATGGATATGAGCGCTATAAAGAAGCCACTATTATTATTATTATTATTATTATTATTATTATTATTGTTATTATTGTTATTGTTTTTACTACCGCCCTCTGAACATCACTTTGAACATAGAGCTACAGTGTAGATAAATCACCGTTTTACCAAACAATCCACCAAGCATCAAAGGCCCAATGAGTGACAGAACTATGTTACTGCGTCTGGATATAGTTCAACAATGTTGTTTTGGGGTTGTTGTTTTTTGGCACAATTAGTATAATTCTATTATAGATTTGTATGTGACGCAAGCTAATTATTTTTTCACAACATGAATGCCAATCTGTTTCATCTCTTGATGGTTTCAATTCAAACTTAGCAATGATTTTCGCCCTATGAACTGTTTGTCGTAACACCTCTCTCTTTGTAAGTACATTATGTCATTTATGTTGATAATGTGTATAGTGATAACAAGTTTACTTGACTGTATGCATGGACGCATACACATTGAGCCCCCTCTCATGAACGCGCTGCAGCATGAAATTGGGGGCCCATTCAATTAGAAGAGCGCCCTCTTCTGGTCACGCAGCCGAGAAGTAACTATTATTATACGGTATATCAATAATATATTAGTTGTGATGCTACTGCTAGTGTATGTACATGTAGTAGGAGCTTGTTAATGTTATAACTAGCTGATTGATATCGATTAAACTCGATGCATCAACAAAATACTTTTGAAATCACTGCTGAATGAATGTTGCTTGGTCATAAATAGGCCACTATCTCTGCATTTGGTTATTTATTTATTCACAATAACGTTTTCATCGCGATTGAATGTTCTACCACTTTCGCATACTCAATAAAAGTGATTTGCATAAACAAAATCGGTGCCCGAATTTTTTCTTGAAATCTACTCAAACCCGGCACCTCCATGCTCGAACATCAAATTGTGTTTGGGGTGCCTGATATTGCTCGAAGATAAATTTGTCTTATTAAAAAGGAATAATGTTAGATGTATTAACTTTGACAATGTTGTTCAATTTTTTCATATTAATTTACCAACTTTGTATAGAGTTGTCACTGACCACACTTAAGTTTTTTTAAGAGACTATAAACGGTGCATGAACCCCCCCCCCCCCCCCCCCACACACACACACTGTTAGTCAGGCATCCATTGTTTGAGTAGAGATATTCTCATCTGTTTCACCTTGAATCGATTGTGAATAGAAGGAAATAATGTTAGTCCTTGGCCTTGAAGTGACCGAAACACGAGATTTTAGAAATCGAGTTCAGACCAAAGATGCCGTCAGACTTGAGTTTGAAAGACGACGGACGCGTTGTCATAAAGTTGCCACACGTCCTTTAAAGTTTGAACTATTGGGGGAAAATGTAAATTCTATATTTCAACTAATTTCATCACAAGGAAGTTTAAATACTGTCCTCATACTAATAGTAGTGCAAAAAACATAATTATTAAGGAAAAGTGTTCAAGGCAATATTGACTAGGCCTTGGACTTGGAGTGCCAACTTTGGGGGTAGGCCTACCAGCTACCTCAAGAGAGTAGTGACTGATAGACTTTTACAAGTTTAGGTTTAGCGCGTGGCCTCCGATGATCAACGTAAGCAAAATGTAAACAGCAGACACACGCAAACACGGGCAAAATATATAGTGTAAACAGCTGATGCGGGAACACGGTACGAATTCACGGATACGCAACGGTTGGTGTTTCCTCCCTAACATTTCATCGAAAATATCAACTAAATTGAAAGGCAAGACTTGCATGGAGAAAGGAACTGATAATCTTATAGGCCATGGCCTCAGATCGGAATCTTTGGACTGTTTTTGAAGCTCTCGACGAAGAAAACCTGGGGTACATCACTGCCGAAAGATTTGCGGATTTGGCGAGAGACTTCGGAGTTCACGACCAAGACGTGAGTATTTATTATACAGTCAGTCAGTAACCAAGATAAACAGATACTCAAAAAGACATTGTCGGCAAAAAGTGTTCTTATAATGTTTGCATTCAACAATAGGACTAGGGTAGGAGGTTGGGTAGCTGAACTAGTGTTGATGCATTTTGACTTAGCATTTTGCGTGCAAATATTTTTTGCCAATACAGTGCAAATTTACATCTTGATGTATGATCTATGTTATTTTATGATGATCTACAGAGTACAGTATGTCGTTCTCTCGTAGGCCCTACATAAACTGAGCAATTTATTTATAATATAAAATAGGTTATAAATCGAAGTACTGTATTTTAGTAAACTTTAGGGTCAGGCATGGTTAGATGTTTATTTAAGCTTCTTGATGGTAAGAAGAGAAGTTGAGACATTCCATGGAGGCAGAGGCCATGACAGATGACCTCTCCTGCCGAAGGTCTTGCTCTAGCCTCATGAAGTGAATGGAGGGAGGCCAGGGTATTGGGGTTAGTCTTGTCTCTATGGCCTTATCAGGGCTCAAATTCAAAGGGAAATTCCACAAGACTACAGAGCAAGTTGTAGCTCAAACCTTTCACAAGACCAGATTCAAAGCACCAAGAGTAGATCTATCTTATTTGTGTAAACTGTGTGCTTCGATACTTAAGAAGAGAACTAAAAAAAAATCTGAAACATAGACAACAATTTTTCACAAAGGTATTACACAGTGGCGTATTATATTGCAATTGAAAAACCCAAGACCACCACCGGGCTTGTCCAGTCAAGAGTTTACTGGCCTGATGCTAAAATCACCAGCCTCAAGCCTGCAATCCAGTGATAATTTCGAGCCCTGCTGCTCCCTCTTTTGTTCCCGCTCTGCACAATATATCCCAATTGATATAGACTTCAAGTTTAGAAAGCTAGTTGAAGTGGCATTTGCAAACTAAAAAACAGCTGAGTTTCAAGATGAAACTCACTGAGGCATCTGAAAGTTATCCAAAAATAATTTGGTTTGTTTATTGAAATTGATTGAACAGAGAATCGTTATTAATCCAATAAACAAGTATTTGTCAAGTTTTCATAAAATGATTTGAAATTGGCTGGAAGAATTTTTTATTCATAGTGGAAATTATTAAATCCAAATTCAAATGACACTACAAACTTCGATTGGGCATTGATTTTTCAGTCTTTCAATAAATCCTGTACAAGAAATTCCATTTCCGAAACATTTTTAGATTGTCAATTGTCAAAATCCATTATCAATTCCACGAATGAGAATGTGTTACGTATGTGTACGTGTGTTAAATGCCATCGTGGTTCATGGTATGTGCTGTCTAGGGTGTGGACAACATTGTTTATCACAGCTGTATTTGTTTACTAGGGTATGACTCATACAATGCAGACAGATAACAATCTAAATGAGAATTATTGATTATTATTTAACCTGATGCTATATCATATTGTATGTTCAAATACGAAACTAACAAAGTGGATGACACGAATAGTGTAAGCATTATGGATTGGTACTTCCACCATTGGTGTTGGGGAATTTAAAGGAATGCATTTATACATTTATAACAACTATGGTATTAGATGGTCATTGGTGGAAAACTTTCCTTGACACATTTTAACCTAACATGCTAGGCCTATAGTTTTGGAGAAATGCAAAAATTTATAAGAAAATCAATTAGTTTTCATCTTGGGAGAAAATTTGATATTCTAAAACAGGAGAAAATAGAAACTGTTGCAAACTGCTTACCAACCAAAAGGACCTGTGGTACATGTATAATTGCAAAAACTAGTTAGTTGCCTGACATATGGACCCTAGTCAGTCTTTCTCGAAGGCTAAATGACAACACAACACACATATTTATAAGCAATACAAGTGTAACAAAAGCAGTCAAATGGAAATATATGAATATAAATTTATTCTAAAACAGTGGAAAATTCAGATTTTGTTCAGCTATTTTCTCATGACTCCGATGAACAATTGAGCCCAAAGCACTTGGTACAAAATTATTCTTTGAAAAAGCTACTGACTTTGTCCCTTAAGTGTGCTTCACACAATGATTTCGCGCACGTCCGTGGTCAAAACTTCCACTATCAGAAGATTTTGTTGTAGGTCCAGACCTCAGACAAAATGTAATTTTAAATGTCTGACAAGATTTTACAAGGGACCTTGGACAGTACAAAAATTAATGTCCTTTCCCACGAGGAACATTTTGTAAAACGGCAACCCCGTCGCAATTTAGCAAGGGACCCTTGCTATTAAACTTGCTCAAGGCCCAAATCATTAATTATTTCTTAACACGATTATGAACTTTTTGATGTGTAGTTTGTGTCAAAAAACCTTTTCAACCCCACCAACCAGAATAAATAAATTTATAAAAAGCAAGGGTGGGGTAAAGTGCTTCCTCCACTCTACATCCCCCTCCCCTCCACTTTCACACTACATCCCCCCTCCCCTCCACTTTCACACTACATCCCCCCTCCCCTCCACTTTCACACTACCAGTACAATTTATTGTAACACCTATTACCTCTCAACACAGATACACACCCTACAGTTGTTGTCATCATTCACATGACTCAAAAACCATAACAAAAACCAAAACAATCGAAGTTGTACTGATTCAAAACTAGGCGCTTTCATTGTCCTGTTGAATGCAGCGTCTTTTGTTACCCACAACAATGGGGAGTGAACAACTCTCTGAATGGACAAAAGAATTTAATGGTTTTTAGGGGGGGGTAGGCCTATAAGTGTGTTTGCTTTTCCCACAATGGGGTGTTAAGGATGTCTATTTTATTTACAGTGTTCTTGGGGATGTTGAAGCCTTCAGCATTTCCATTGTTTGCACAGTATTAATTTTTAAACAGGGGAAAAAAGATAAGTTGAAGTTAGTTGCAAAATTCTTGAATTTATAATATGAAAGTAATACTTTCCTTATAAAATCAGAATGGCTAGATGCATGCATGTAACTTCATTTTGTCTTTGCCTCATTGTCAACATTATTTTTCCTCAGAATTTTGACTTTTGATGCAAATTAAAAAGCAATGATAAGTTATTTTTAAACCGCACCTATTAAATTTTGTAGCCTTATGTTCTTGCTCTGCTAACTGTCTTCCTAAACTGATTACAAGTAATGCTGTTTAGGCCTGGTTCTTCTCCAAGTCAACGGAGGCAATTGCTTCCATGCCCAGTGGTCATTGCCTTGGTACCCGCCCTTACAGTTGAATTTGGCTTTACAGACCTTGGTGCCCTTTACAACTGTTCCAGTACAAGTTTGTTTTCATCAAAAAGGTGCCCTCTTTTATGAACAAATGCCTTGCCTGTACAACCATGAAGCGTTAAGTCTGCAGTTACTACTGTTACTTTTTTTAAACAAATTCTCATAAAATACATTTAACATTTTTTCAAATCTATCCATACATATCCATGCATGACATTTTAAATACAATACATTGTTTCTGCCATCGCCTCATTTGGGCATGGATCTTTATTTTAAGCTGAATCTTACACTAAGAAAAAATTCCACCAAATATATTTTGTAATCATACAGTACATGTACATGTACATGTAGTGCAATTTTACATGTACTGTAGGCTCAGATTTCAATGGTTACAATCATGGGTTACAATCATGAACAAATGGTTGTATTTAACACCTGTGATGTTAGCTGAATCAAAGAGCAAAGTGGGTGGGTTTATTAATAAGGGTGTAATGGGTTTCTTGTGTAGTTTGATAAATGTAAGATTGATTAAATGAATAACTTACTGTTGCTCTTCCTTACTCTCCATCCCCCACCCCCTCCTTCCAACACCCACAGTCAACACAAACATGTTTGTCATGTTTGTCAACCAGGTATCAATAATCTGTATTTGGTCTCCCATAGTTTTGACTTTGAGGCAGAACGTCCTCACTCTAGCAAAACTCACAGACGTCCCTTTTGTTAATATCCTTAGTTTGTCAGTTTGTCCAGAGCATATCCATGTCCTCCCATTGTTTGGACAATGAGCGGCTTCCCCATTGGTTGGCCAGTTACAAAACTTTGCCAGGACTACATATTTGCAAATGACCATGGGTGTTTATCCTTAATCTGTCCTGTGGAAAACATTGTTGATCTGTTGTTTTTTCCCCAAGGCCACCCCCCCCCCTAAAAAAGAATTAAGTTGATATAATGTAAGCAATAAAATTGATGATTACATATTACATGTTGAAAGATAGGTTTGTCAGTGCTTGGTAGCAATTTCTGAAATTTCAGGCATAATGCCCCAGTGGAATAGAAATCAATAAAAGTATGTTGAACAATTTCAATCTGGAGATTCCAATTTCTGTGGTGTCTGCTTGCTTGTGAATGCTGCAGCAGGAGATGTCTCCTAGTCATTAAACTTGAATGGGTTCGGCATTCTTTATGAAAATACTGTGACATTTTGTTGCTGTTTTGTCAACAAGTAGACAATGCACAATCAGCTGAAACTTTCACACATGTGATTTATATTGCATCTCTATTGACAACTTGGCCTGTAAATCAGCTTTACATTGACAAAAACCAACCTATGATGTATCTTAAAGTTCTTGGGAATCTGATTTTACATGAGAAGACCCCTTGATAGAACCATAGAGGTACTTTCTCCATGATAGAAAGTCTGAGAGTGTGGATGTTTGCTGGATGTTTTGCAATCCGGAATAGATCGATCCACCAAGCCCCGCCTCCTTACGAGTTGACCAATCACACAGCCGCGAAACCCGATCACCATTAGTGCAAAGATCACCAAACGGCTCAAATGGGCGTGGCTTAATGGATCGGTGTATTTTATTTGATATTGGATTCCCAAATTTTCATATATTTAAGCACTTTCTTTACTTATTTGAAACATTATACATGTAGTTCTCAACGGGGATATTAAAAAAGCAAAATTGATTTGAATAATTTTAGCAATTCTGTAGTTAATAAACATTGCCTTCCCTTTGGATTTAAATCAACTCTACGAAACTCAAAAACATTCTTTTTAGTCTCCAATGTTTGAATATCTGTTTTTTCTCTCCCTTGATTCTTGTTTTCCCTCTGCAGGAACTTGGACGTCTGTTGGGACTTTTGGATCCAGCACACACTGGAAAAATAAATTATGACTCTTTTTGCCAAGGAATTCAAACTGTTGCCACGGATACTACTGTAAAAGGTATGCAGCCCTTTAAAAAGATTAATCATCTTTGTTGTTTGGAAGAGTAAATCATGGTTTGCCCTTAACTTTTTAGTGACAAGCCAACTGGAGCAGTTAGCCCATCAGCCTTTTCACTATCTGGTAGTGGTAGTTCCATATGAAAGAGGGATGCTTTTCAACACTGAACTAAGCCAGCTGGGTCATTTGGAGAGAACTTTGACTGGTCCTCAGGCATAGGCATATGACCCAGGGGGTGGGGTGGTGAGGTATATCTACCCTCCTGAATTTGGGCCAAACAGTTTGGAGAAAATTGGGCACAGCAAGGAGGAAAAATTGTGGACATAGAAAGCAAAACAACTTTTTACCTGTGTATAATTTGGGGCAAATCAGCTCCTCTGCCCCCCCCCCTTCCCTAATCAAAAAGTCCCCATATACCTGTGTCCTCTGGTGTTATGACAACTAGCATTTGGCCAGCAAACTATTGGAGAACGCTGTAAATTTCATTGTTATTGATTAAGCGCTTATTATTGATCAATCTCAATCTCTAGTTTTCAATGAACACTGTAAAAATATCATCAAGTTTGGTGATCACATTCTCATAAAATTGTTGTTGTGAATGTTGTTGTGTGTTTTTTGTGTTTTGTCAGGCTATGTTTTGTCAGGGACTTTGTGTACACATTTTATTTCAGTCTTAAATATGTTTATTGAAGCTTGAAGAAAAAGCATTTGGTGATTTATGGGTCTTCAGACGTTATTTTCTCAACTTTGAAAATTATTCAGACCAGAATACAAATACTGTTTATTCTTTGGAGGATTTGTTCTAGTTGTGTTCTTTTCACCCATTTTGGGGTGAACAAAGTTTTTTGATCGTTTATTACAAATTGTGTTTTATTATTTTTTTTTGAAGTACGTTTTTAGAAGTGTATTTTATTGTTCATCTTGTACTTTTAAAGGCACTGAACACATTTTGTAATTGTCAAAGACCAGTATTCTCACTTGGTGTATCCCAACATATGCATAAAATAACAAGCCTGTGAAAATTTGGGCTCAATTGGTCATTGAAGTTCCAAATAAATGATGAAAGAAAGAGCACCCTGTTGTACAAATTAGTGTGCTTTCAGATAGGAATAAAAGGCTTCTGGCCAGAAGTCTTTTATTATTTCAGTGAGAAATTACCTCTTTCTCAAAAACTACGTTACTTCGGAGGGAGTGGTTTCTCACAATGTTTTATACTGTTTAACAGCTCTCCGTTGCTCGTTACCAAGTAAGTTTTTATGGTAATATTTATTTTGAGTAATTACCAAACGTGTACAGTGCCTTTAAACAAACATGCCATGCAACCAAACTAGACCAAACTGTACAAATATCATCAGGATCAATGGTCAAACACTTAGTGAAACATACGAAAAGTAATATGTTTTGTCTGGTTTTGGGTTGAACAAAGAAAAATTGACTAGAGCGGGATTTGAACCAACGACCTCCGGTTTAACGTGCCGGTGCTCTACCAACTGAGCTATCTAGCCCTATGTTGGCGGTTTCCCTATTTTGTCAATATCTTTGTTCGAGGGGGGGGGGGGGGTTTGTCTGGGTTAAACATACCATGCAGCCATGTGACAACTAAACTGTAAAATTTCATCAAAAATCAGTGGACTGGTCACAAAATAGGCAAAAGAACGAAAAATGTTTTGTCTGGTAATTTTTGCACATTCATTTTGGGCTTGATTAAATTGCAGTGATTGAATTGAGCAATAGAGATTTAGTGGTCTTCAAGTGCTATTTTCTTGGCTTTGACAGTATTTCAGATGAAATTGTTTCTCTCTGGATAGTGGCACCTATGTTTTTTCTTTCTTCATTTTTGTGACAAATATTCTTATGATTTCATCATAGTTCCCCTCAAATTCTAAAAGTCAGAAAAACCCTTTCACTGGAACTGAAACCAACTGGCACAGTGTGTGGTTTTAACTGTTGGCAAACAAAGTTTCAGCTAAACCCCAGTGGGGTATTGTCTTACACAACACAAGTACACTGTGATTCACTTTAGTTTATTATTGCAGACTTGGGGTTATATTGGATAACTTCAAGGGGAATACTGTTCTGAATTTGCTTTGTTTACGCAATAGTAACAGAGCCAATCTATTGTTATTGCATCTTAAAGGAAAGGTACACCTTAAGTATTTACTCCCCAAAAAATTTACCATAAAACTTATTTAGGAAGCACTGCAGCTGTTGATTATGTATAACATTTCTGAGAAACAATTCCCTTCAAAGTAACGTGATTTTAAAGACAGGGATTCCAAATATTTCAATCTGAGAAACCTTTGTTGTGCATGAACGTTCTAACAGATCCAAAACCTAAAGGTGTACTTGGCCTTTAACCAGTGGCACCACAAAGTGATGAAATAACAGAGAGAGATTTTTTAGCAGAATTTAGGCAACTTGAATAACTGCCAAGACTCACACCAATGACCTCAATGTCTATTTTTAACCCAATGTGTTTATGAGGCAAAGGCACTGCATGGTGCCAACGTTGACCCCTATTTCTCAAATTTCAACTCAATAATTTATTGCTTGTAAATAAAGTTGGACCTTCAGCATCAATAAGAATTGTGTTCTTATTTCTCAATGCTTTCAGGGGCTTGAACAGTGATTCAATATCATTTCATTGCACTTGACAAATTGCATAGACCTACGTATTGCAATCAGAAGAACTTTAGCTGAGTTGTCTTCTGTCGAGAAATTGTTCTCACTGTCTAACATGTCTAAAGAAAACTTTCTTGAGAAATGGAGAAATACAGTATTGAAAAGTCAGTCTTGCTTATTTTACTTGGTACAATCATGGACAATCAAGAGAATAATTATGTATTTTGTGTGCACACACAGTCTTGCACTATCTTCACACACACACACATAAACCAACAAGTTGTATGAACAGGTTCTGCAATTGAAAAGCCCTCATAAAACATAATCCACTTTTGTTGTTTTTGCTAAAACGAGAATGAAGAAATTTCCACAAGTGATTCAGGTTGGTTGGATCTTTTCTCTATGGTTGGATGGTGTGTTAATTGAAAACAAGAGAATAAATGGTTAGTTCCCAATCAAAATCTGTAGCCAATTGAACCAGGTTTTTACTCAGAGCAGAGCATGGTGGTCACGACTGGCTTTTCTCAGATTTTCAGAGGTTGAGGCAACTTCTCCATTGTCAAGGCATTAAAAGAAAAGGTCGTAGGTCAGAGCTTGAGTGTCATCATGAGCAGCTGGTTGACATTAAGCTGGACTGATCTCTTTCTAGAAAGATAACATTCCAATGTCCTGACCTATGGGCTCCTCAACCAGGAATCATTAAACCCCAACTTAAAGGCAAAGTATATCGTTGGTGTCTGGAATTGTTCGATTGATGTAACCCTGTATAAAAATATACAATAAAACTAATTTGAGAAAATTTCACTTCAAAAGGTGGTCACGTTTTTGAGATATCGCTGAAAAACAGGAGCGAATGTGTCCACGCATTAAGAATAATCCCTAGAGGAATACACAATCTGAGAAACGTTTCTGACAGAAATGCTAAGATTCAAATTTGGGGCATAAAACCTGATATCTTTTTCCATAACCACATTACTTCGAGGTGAAATGATTCTCAAAATGCTTAATTATACTATCGAAAGCTGAATGTGACTAAGTTTTTGTTGCCATTAATTTTAGGAGTGATTACCAAACAATACATACTGTACACCTTCCCTTAAAACTTGTGCCTGGTACCTGTGGAGGAAGGCTGGTACTGAACGGGGAGTTTCCATCTGAACTATTGAGTAACATCTGCCTCTGGGTAGGGTGCTTTCAAAACAAATCAGCAATCTGAAATAGTGGAAGATTCAGATTGTTTAAGATAAGAAGGAGAAGTATTTGCCAAGAAATTACCATTTTGCTTTCAAATGAAAACTTTTGGGACATTCAAAAAATAATTTAAAGTTTTAACAAATGGTAAATAAAGTTTCGGTCCCTTTTTTTAATGTGATTTTTATGAGAAACATTTTATTGATTAAACCTGATGTGATGTGCCCAAACAAATGTGATCGGATTAATTAATGAAACTTGTGCATTGTAAAATTGTGTTTGCAGTGTTTTAATCCTCCACAAACTTGGAAGCAAACAAACAAAGTGGGAAAACATTTTTTAACAGCTGTCTCTGTTTTTTGGTTTTCCATTATTTTAGCACAAGTAAGATCCTGCGACTCTCCCATCCTTTGGTCAGATGGAAAGACAAAGATAGATGATGATGACACGCGTAGCAACGGAGTAAGTACACTTAAATCATTCTCAGGCCCTTTTCAAAACCTTGGCTTGGGCTTAGACTTAGACTTGGGCTTAGGCTCTGGCTGAGGCTTAGGCTCTGGATTAGGCTCTGGCTGAGGCTCTGTCAGTTATTTTGAAAGCCTGTGCTTGCAGTACAGGGTTTCAAACAGGTGGACTAATTTATAGGTGTAACAGAAGCTGAGGAGCAGAGTAGCTTTATACGGAGAGAACAGAATTGGTTTGAGTAAAATTATTTCCATCCTACTGTTTTCAATAAACACATCTCATTCATTGGACTTAGACGTTTTACATGTAGTTCAACAGAAATACGCGAGAAGAAGAAGATCACACCTCATAAACAACCTTTGAATTTTTCTCATAACACATTCTTGTAAACTTTGTAAGTACTCCTTTTCTCATTTGACACACTCTCGTAAACAGCAGCAGAAAAAGAGCCCTCTATTCCGTTTTGTCAGGGACTCTGTACGTATTTATATCAAATTTATTTAGCGTTTGCCAATAATTTGTTCAGTGACTTGAGCCAGGGAGACCCCCTAAAACTTGTTGTTTCACTAGTTTCTGACTGGTCCATCTTGGTCAGTTTTTGTGACACTTGTATCTGAATGAAACAACGATCAATTTGAGCATACAGTAGATTTTATGTGCATATAGCATTTGACTTTAATGAACAATTGAAGCAATGAAGAAACCAACTGGACCACTGGGGACAGAATTTTGACTGGTTCTTGGAGGTGTTTAAACAAGGCATTTGGCTGGCGGACCACTGTCAAGGGAGAACTATGGTGTTCCATATGTGCCACTCCTTTCCGTCGCCTTTTCAATTTTTTCCGTCGCCTTTTCAATTTTTTTCGTCGCCTTTTCAATTTTGTCCGTCGCCTTTTCAATTTTTTCCGTCGCCTTTTCAAATTTTCAAGCGCATTTTTTTTCTGAATCGGCCACGTGACCATCACATGATGACCATGTGATGATTTGTTGGCAAAGAAAAATGATTGGATACCTCAACCATACTGTCTATGTACAGGCTTTGCTTAGTAAATCAAGAATGGAACTGAAAAGAGATATTATCGTAGTTATCTGGTCTCGACTGTGGATGAAGCAACGTATACATTTTGGCAACTGCGGTATGCCTCCCAAAGGTCGAATTTCCTTCGGAGTCATGTGATAGTCACCTGGTAGTCACGTGGACCCACGATGGAAAAATTGAAAAGGCGACGGACAAAATTGAAAATGTTTTATGGGCCCTCTCTTTTGTTTCATTTTAAAAAGGGGCTCTAGAGGATTTTTATAATTTTCATTTTTCCTTATCTTTTATCGTAAACTTGTATCAAACAAACTGTTTATACATGTAATAGATAATTTATTCCTGTTGATGTTAATAATAATAATAATAATAATAATAATATGGATTTATATCGCGCTTTATCACACCCAAGGGCATCTCAAAGCGCTTCGAACATTATTACCCCTGGTCACTGGGCCATTTATTTCATTCCTTAAACCATCTCAGCTCCCTGGGGAGTATACAGCCTGTGCTGCAATATATGCGCTACTTGGCTAAATCAATCACAGGTACCCATTTTACTCCTGGGTGGAGAGAAGCAATTATAGTTAAGTGTCTTGCTCAGGGACACAAGTGTCACGACCGGGACCCGAACCCACACCCTGCTGAACAGAAACACCAGAGCTCGAGCTCGGTTAACCGCTCGGCCACGACACGCCTGTTTTTGAGATGGTACATCTCCAGCAGGGGGTTTTATTGGCTGGCGATCGGTGGTTGGGTCGCAGTTGAGTCCCTGAATTTTCATTGGGTCGCCGGCCGAAGTGTTTGCAGACCACTGCTTTAGAAAACATTTTTGGACACAAATCTTCCGTTGTTCCTTGAAGACATCAGTGAGTTTTCATTCGTTCCAATTGTAAAAAGTATTATAAATTACATTTTAAATTTTGTGTAATGTTTAAGCTATGAACAACTCTGTTCATAAAAAGACTGCTTCTGAAAAAAAGTAAATTTGACATAAACCATGAAGATTATACGTGTATTTAGATTCTCTACTCTCTATATGCACTTAAACAGCTTTTGCCCAGCATGCAGTATTTGGTAAAAGGTCAACAGGCAGTCAAAAGGCAGATTCATACATGTCAAACCAGTCGTTAGTACATGAATGTGTCATATATCCCACGATGACGTTCACAAGAAGTTGCTGGTAGTTTTTTGACGTTTGAACACATGGTTGAGGTATACTCCTGGCATGAATCCAGTTAGCCTACATGTATGTAACTGTTGATAATTAGTTTGCATTTAAACTGAAGGTTGTGAAAAATAAGCATTAATTTGCGCGTAACTGACATGGTATGAATATGGTGTCATGGTGGAAAACTTCCCCTGACATAATTTTGCTTGAAATGCGACATATAGCTTTTAAGGAATAAGTAAAACAATAAGTATTTCACAAGACCAATACTCAAAAACAGGGGTTTTCTTGTTAATCGGATGACTGATTGAGCAAACTTTCATAGGTTTGTTACATGTAAATGTTGGGTCACAAACCCCGATACGGCAGATAATGGGCTTGACGAATACTATTGAATAATGATGTCTATGTGCTTTAAAGATGGAGCACAAAACTGGTAATCATCAGTTGAAGAGAAATTATTATTTTCTGTGACTGATTAACCACTGGATTAACATGCTGGTGCTGCGCCAACTGAGCCATCTACATGTAGCCATAATTTTGGCGGTCTCTTGATGGTGTCAATATCTTTGTTCGGGGGGGGGGGGGGGGGGGTGCGCCAGTCAGAAACCATTCAATTTGTAGCAAGTGCTTGCATCGAAGTTTAGCATACAACCTGGGAAGTAGCAGGAGAGGGATCTCCTTAAAAAAAATTATGAATTACAAAACGTCTTCCTTAATATCATCAAATCAAACAATCCATTCCTCTTATATTAGAGATAAAATATCGACAGCTCTTTTTGGAGGATTGTGTTTCGCGTTTAAATTACGGACTGATTACTATTGGCAATCACAGTTTGGTGTTACTTATTGTGATTCAAAAAAGTTGTGCTTGTGGGAAAATATCAAATGTCTAATTGTATTGTAGTACCAAATTGAAAAATGTGAGAAGATATATTTAGTTGAGTAGTTGGCCAGTGGCCTTTGACAAGTTTGCTGACAAATTTTGTGCTTCAATCAAGAAATTAGCAGGATACCAGTCAGAAATGGTGCAGGGGACATGGTGCTTTTTGTCGGTTTGCTGGATAAGCATATTTTTGTTGTGCTTTACTACTTTTTATGCTCAAGTAGCTTTATCAAATCGGTCCCTGGTTTAAGAATGACCTTAAACCTGACGTTTCAGCCATGTCAAGGAATTAATCAAATACAAAATGAATTGATCAAATGAAATGTGTTCAAAATTTAATTTTGTCTGGTTAGAATTCAGCTTATAATGTTATGCTGTTTTCATCTTATTCCATTATGTTGCTGTTTTTGAAAATTGTTGGTTACTTTCTCTGGTAAAATAAAGAAGTCATGCAAGCACACTTTTTTTTAGATGAAGAAATGCAAACAATTTGTAATAGGCCTATAAAATCATTTTATGTACTCCAGATTGTACAGTAGAGCTCTTAAAACCAAAATACAAATATTAATTAAAACATATTCTGAGGTCCCGTTTCAAATTAGTGTTTATTTTCGTTCCGTGTTATAATTTCCTAGCACAATTTTGGTCCAGAATGCCCCCTTGGTTTTGAAACATCCCGGGGGGAACCCTAAAAGTATCAATACTTTTAAATTAAATTGTGCCTGAAGTGTCCAGTCCTTTCAGGTACAATACCTTAAACAGAAACAACTGTTGCAAAGAACAAACAACATAGAATTTCAGACAGTGTGCAAAGTGGTTGGGAACAATATAAACTTTTTTCTTTTACAAATAAGAATAATTCCTTCAGAAAATGATTGAAATTTCATCTGAAAACATAATTAATAAAATAAAATAAAAACACTGTAATGTACAAGTTAATCATTTTTTTAACCAACCAAGGAAAAATCTAGGGCCTACATATATCATGATCTGACAGATGGAAAAATAAGGTTTGCAAGAAAGTAAATGTCACGGACTGTGATGGACCCAACAGGAAAAAAATACATTTGTCACCTGTGTCTGTTCAAATACATGTTTTTTGAAAGCAGTCAATAATCAAATACAATTTAAACACAGAAATTGTATCTCCCCCTGGAGTCTTAAATCCATCTTGGACTAATCTTATCCTTCAATCTTGTATTGTTGTATAAAGAGCATATCTTTGACAAGAATCATTACACTGCCTCATTAGCTGACTCTCCCTGCACCTGCTTTACCTCAGCAGTGATTGAGCACTATACTTCAAGACTTATCACTCCATGGTTTTTCATGGGAAATTATGTCAGTGATCTGGATTGCTGACATATAAAAAATCCTGTAGCTCTTTTATGTAAAAAAAAAAAAGAGACAATGAGACTGTGTTATATTACTGTCTGCAATTCTCCCATGAACTCTACAGACAAATTGCACAATGCCTTTACATTCTATAGATTGCATGTTATGAAAACATTATCGCCAAGGCCATGGAAACAACCATTATCTCCTGCATAATGCCCATACAAGTACACCCTTGATCTATGCATAATACAAAGTTGAAACAATTTGAACCAGTTTTTTTTTCTCCACCCAAAATTGTATACATGTATTCAACTCCTGTTTTATAAAATAATTTTTTGTTTGCTGAATTGCGGAATGCAGAGGTTGTTAAAGGGTAACAAAACATACATTTAGGACTGATAATCACCAAGGGGTTAGAACCCAGACAGTTGAAATAAGATTTCAATGGACAAGCACAAAGTTCCCGGTAAAATCAAAACAAAAACAATTTGGCCCTTGTTTTCACCTGCATGTAATTGGATGACTTTTTTACAGCTTGTTTGCTAGGTGCGTTGATTTTAAACTGAAGGGTGTGATTGAATCGGCCCTTCTGAAACCAATATGGGTTGGTAATTATCAAAAACAAGTAGTGTTTAAAAGTAACAACTTGAAATATAGAATTTAAACTGCTTTTAGATACAAGGCAATCTCGGTGGTCTAGTGGTACATTGTAAAACATCTGCTCTAGAATGGCAATGGTTAAGGGTTCGAATCCAACCCAAGTAATATGCCTGTGGATTGATTTCCACAAGACTCGGTGAAAGTACTGAGTGTATTGCTTTACGCACATCAGTGTTTGGGTAAAATAATATTCTTTATTCTTCATGCAAACTTAACATGATCTATTAAATTCTGGCTGTAACTGCTGCTAAAACATGGGATTTGATTTTCCTCTAGCTATTGGGCAAGCTCGGTGGTCTAGTGGTAAGACATCTACTCTAGAATTGCAAAGGTCGTGGGTTCGAATCCCACCTGAGTTTTAATTCTTGTTTTACTTTAACGTCAAATATTCATGCATATAATACTCGAAGTAGCGCTAAGGGTAATTTGTTCGTTCAATTTAATAGAACTTCAATGTCTAAAAACAGTGTTGTCCATCGAGGCATCTCATACTGGAATAGTTTAGATGACTCTCTTAAATCTTCAACCTCCCTATCTGTGTTTGTTAATAACCTAAGAGCTCAGTTCCTTGACTCTTATTCATAAACTAATAAGGTGTAACTTGTAAGTTGTGTTGGCCTTGTCTCACACTGTTTTGTCTGTTTTGTCTGTTTTGTCTGTTTTATTTGTCCATTGTCCTGGTACGATTCCTTGGTTGTATGTTTGTCTGTCCATAGGTTAGGGCACAAAAGCATTTTGCTTAACCTTACACCTAAATGTTGTCATTAATTTGCTGATTATTATTGAATCATTGTGCACTAAATATAAATCATATCTCATGCTAATGTATTACTTGTGTAATTTCAACATAAATGTGCATTATTGTAATCAATGACAGCATTGAAATAAATGTTACTGAATGAATGAATGAATATGCTTAGTGGATTTGTTTTTCATAGGACTCAGAGAAATTACTGAGTAGGGTATACAGTGCTTTACATTCAGCGGTGTATGGGTAAAACCAATTATCCTTTATCCCCGATATGCAACTTTAATAAAATAAAAAATTCAAACACATTTTTTTCAAAAATTCAAAATGCACAAACTTAACAAGATCAGAACAGGACATCAAAATGTGAGAGGTGTTTAGTACATATATATAAAGGTATTAACACTGGTGACGATCATTAAGAAGATGAATTGAATAGTGGACAAATTAATTTGGGACTGCCGACTTCTACCAACCAAGGGACTTGGGAAAGAACTGAGTATACTAGCCCGATCCTTCGTTTTGGGAATGGAAAGGGCACCAAGGCATTTTTTCCGTGGTAAAGGGCACCTCTTTGAGGAAATTATAAATCTTTGTTGGAACATTTCAAGAGGCCAATGGTCCAGTGATGGGGGGGGCAATGGAGGCACTTGCCTTTGTTGCCCTTGTGAAGTATCAGCTAGCCCGTTAGTAAAGAGCAAAAACCAAATAATTTTTTGAAATAACTGTTTGAGAGATGATCACCATTTGCCAGAACACCTCAAGCTTAAGTTAATCACCTCACCCTCTTTTTGTGCTTCTAAAAACAATGAGCTGGACACATACAATACAGTTCATTTTAAGGAGTCTCTGGGAAATGTTAAAAGATGATTAAGGTTGTATAATGCGCAACCCATTATACATGTATGTACAGTATTATCAATCATATGCTTGTACATATGTACACATGGGATGCACAGCTCTCGTTAAACCCCAGCATCCTGATATTTTATGATGATGAGGTCTTGTTTTTGTAACCATAGCAACAGCTTGTACCCACCGTACACAACATGACAATGAATTACAATTCTGAGTTTGCATTATCACAAGGTTAGATGGCGGGCATTTGCAGGAAAGTAGGTCTAGTAATGAAAATGCGTACATCAATATTTAGTAGAGGATTGCGTACATGTAGGTTGACATCAGCACGTCAGATCTTTACTGAATGTCGGTTAGTGGTGGGGACATGGTCGACGGTGTCAGGTTTTCGTGGAAATGAAGTAATGGCCTTGGTTTAATTTAAGGGGATGGGAAAAGGGGCGGAGGGAATTATTTGGATACATGTAGACAGGTATTGCGACCGACGCATATTTAATTATCGTTAGATACATGTATGAACGTGTTTACATTCCACCACTTGGGGACTACTGTTTAGTTTGCCAATGCTTACATATTACATGTACTATACTGTACAATGTAATGTATAAAAGCAATCAACTGTTTTTACCACATCTCCCAGTTAGATCTTGTCAAATTTATTTCCGGTATTCCCATTTCTTCTCCAAAATCTCACAAAAGACAATGTAGCATTCTCCCAAACATAACATTCTGACGTCACTGTTATTGTATGGTGTGTAGTTCCTATCACAAGTTTCATTCAAATCTCAAATTATTGTTAAATTAAGCTGTTTTTATCACGTGTTGTTTTTTCTCATTTTAAAGATGCAGGCCCTATCTTTCTGAAAACTGTGTGGTGGTGTGAGCTTTATTTTTTGTGTAAGAACTTTTTTGCTAGAGGGATTTGAACGGTCTCTAGAGACCGGTTGGCATGTGAAAGAGTTCACTGTGGTCTGCTGGCCAAATGCTACTATAACACCTGAGGACCTGTCAAAATTCTTGCCAAGTGGTCCTGCAGCCTGCAAGTTCAGTAATAAAAAGGTTTACCTATCATGTGAAACAATCATGGACTAGTAATAAAGCTGGCTGACGAGCAAAAAGACAAGTTATCTGGTCCAACTGGCTTACCCTTGAAAATTTAAGGGCAAACCCTGTGCAGATTAGGTTGGGTTTATTTATTTTTGTTTTTGTTTTGTTCCAACCTCAGTCTGGTTACATGCATACAAGAAAAACAAGATGGCAGCTACCTGTTAAGGATCTTGTGCAGTGTAGGGTTTTGTGTATGTCCTAAAAGTGTCCTCTAGTTTTAGAAAAGATATACAAAAAAGCATTGTTTGACATGGTTTTATAATGGTCATCCATGATGCATTTAATACGCAACTTGTATACACTACAAGAGTGAATCTATAATGTTTTATTGGAAGCTTCCATGGAGCTTGCTATTGATCTAAACAAATTATTTATTCGCGGTTTCTATTCCTGATTGCACCTGCAAGCCAAAGGTCTGTTGAGATCGCTTTATGCTCATCACATGATGCATAGGCACCACACCCAAAGTTAATAGCATCGTCATTATCATCAAAGTCTGTATGAAGTGTCAAGAATTTAATGCTACTGATAGATGTAAATACTGCCCTCTACTGACATAATATAGTCAGTAAGGTTCTTGATGATGTACATCATGAATGAATGGTCAGTACTCGGTGGGATTTACTAGTTGAATGGAGAAAGGTAAGTTTGAATTTCATAATTAGTACCACTCCAGGTTTGTGTTGCAGTGAACTACAAACTAGAAAGGGTGTTTATACAGCACTCTCAATGCTTAGATTGTAAATTTGTATAAAATGCACTGTGCAAAATTATGGGCAGTAATCTGAAATCATAATCTGTGTGTGTAGGGGGCAACCGCTTGTTTTAACGACAAATGCAGCCGGCATGTGGGGACTCAGCTGTCCTGTGCTGTTTATGAATGCGATAGCTTTTAGCTGATGGCATGAGGGTCTTGTCAAAGATAAACCTGCATTAGTAAACATTTCATGTTCACATTTCATGTTCGCGGACACGACAGATCATCGGTAAGTATTCGTGGATGCAGCTTATTTTCTCTTAGAGTGAGTTTGTAGTGCTCAGAGCAGACGATGGCCAAGGAAGGTTTATTTCTAGCTGGTAGTGAATGAGTTGAACGCCAATGCTTCATATATGATCGACGCACAGTTTGCTTATACTGTATTGATTTCCTTAGGCGTGAAGTCTGTGATGTACGTTGTCTTGTTAGATGTTCACGCTTTGCGATTTCTTGGTTTGATTATTTTGTTCGCTGCATTGCATTTGTTTTCCAGACGGCAGGTGAGATTGAATACTGAATTCTTGTAGAAAGTATTTTGTTTGTTTGGTTTGAATGCAAGCAATCTCTTATTTTGTTGGTTAAAAAAGTAAATAGTCCTTACTTTATGGTTAACGGTAGAGTTGGAGTAGGACAATGCAATTCTGCGGAAAAAATAATTATGTTGTAATCTGAATACTTACTGATTAGTTGGTTCATATCTGAACCAATCTTCACTTCTATCTTAATGCTCATGAAATCAGGAAAACAGCATTTGAAGACCCCTATATGTCACCATTTCTCATTTTTATTCCAGCCAGGTTAAGTACCTGAAATGGATACAAAGTTTCTGACTAGCTTTAGCTACTTTCACAGGGAAACTTTGGTTGAACAAAACCCTGGCAAATTCCTGGGAAATGTCCACCCCTGCTTGGGAGTAGGGTCAAGCTACAATGTAGATAACCCTTGGGTTGACATACCAAGTGTTCATTTTCCCCAGGATAATGGCGTTGGGGTCAAAATTCCCCAGGAACCTGGGGTTTAGGTTTCCTGGGAATTAGCTTTGTAATGTGAACTGGACTAAAGTAATAGTATTAAACTTAAAAGTTTTAGCATTGACATGTTGTCTAACAAAATGTTCCAGTTTACCAAGAATACACTTGTGTTATCGGGTTTGTAACAACATACCTTGCTCTTTAACTGAATCTTTAAAGTAGCTCACCGGGCAACAAGTTATAATTGCCCTATTGCCCAAGTTATAAAGGCCCTATTGTTTTCTTTCAAATGTTTGAATTGTTGCACGTGCAATTGGTTTATTTTAGTCAAACCATACCCCATGGAAGTATTGGAGGTAATTGTCTCAATGCTCCCTGCTTGTCATCATTGCCTTGGTGCCCCATCGAAATGTTCCAATATAAATTGTTATTTTCATCATAAAAGTACCATTTACTGAGGAAAACTACTTTGCCCTTATAAATATAAGAACATAATCTATCAGAACTGCAAATAGCTACACCAAAGAAAATGTTTTTTGTTTTTTTATACATCTGTTCCATCTAAAAAGGAAGGAATTCACAATTCAACAGGTATGGTGCACATTTTCTTACAGTCTGCTGTGCAAATTATGCAATAGTTATCAGTGCTACTGACCCTCTATCAGTTTCCTCTTGACAATGGTTACCATTGGTGTCAAGACCTTGAATTACATTCACTTCAATTAGAGGTGGGCCAAGGCCTTGAAAGAAGAGAATGCCCTTTTGAAACTTAAAATCTATAAGTTTTATTCCAGGCAATAATATGAGATGTAAGACATAGAGATTTTTGTTTGTGAAAGAAAGGCGTAGTAGAAAAAAACTACTCCAGTTGATAGTCTTGGGGGTTTTTTTTAGAAGGAAGAGGATGGGGGTCTTCTTGTTTTGGGGGTTTGTTTTTTATTACTCTTTTCAAGGAGAAAAGAGCCAAACTATTTGTTGGCTTAGTTTTAGTAGAAGTAAGGAGTCTAAACTATGGGTAAATTAAATCAATTGTCAAAAGAATGGTGCCAAGATGAAGCGAAAATGAGTCAACAAATTTAGTGTTTTGGGGGACAAAAAAAGGTATGCAGCTTCAAAAAATGATGAGGGTGGGGAAGATCAGCAGGTGGTGTGGTTTTTTAGTTGGCCTGAAAAACATTATTTTGTTTGTTCATTTTCAAAGTAATATTTTCATTTCTGAGATGGCTTTAAAATGTTTGAATCTCTCTAAGTTTGATTCAGAATTTTACTTGGACATTTGAAATCAATCACTTTAATTTTTTGCTAACTTTATATTTGATTTGGGTTTTTATGTAAGGAAGTTTTTTGCATGCATTAATTTTAATTGTATTTTAAAATCGTCTTACTTCAGTCACAGTTTCTATTTAAAAGGAAAACTTGATAATAATAATAATAATTACAACATTTATAGAGCGCTAAATACGTATGTATCTAAGCGCTAAAACCAGACTATTCAGATTGACAAAAGAGGTGGGTTTTAAGTAATGATTTGAAAGTATCCAATGAAGGTGCTGCTTGAATGTGGGTGGGTAGCTTGTTCCGAAAAGGGAAGTGTCCTTAATAACTAACTTTTCAATTTTATTTACAATAATTCTTTATTGTTTGGTAGTTGTTTCCTCTTTCCCCTTTCTGAGAATGGAAGCATCCTGAATAACTTTTCAATTTTATTTGGAATAATCTATTTTTCAGCAGTTGTTTATTTTCACAAAGGGAGTGCAGGAATTACTCTGGGGAGAGTGTATTTCAGGTGGTGAAATTCTCCTCAGACTTTCAAACAAACTTTCCTGAGGGGAAGTGATGACCTGTTTGAAAGTAGTTGACGCTTATGATTAATTGGTCTGAGCACATGTATTGGTTTCCATGTAAACATCCTGCACTAACTTTTTACTGGTTTACAATGGCCCATTGTTTGTGTTTTAGCTTACGTTTCTTGGAGGATTTATAATTTCACTTAACTTTGGGGGGGGGGGGGGGCACTACCATCAATATAGGTAGTTTGTAATGCTGTAACTTGATACTTCATGTATTAGTGTGAATTATGTGTAATTGTTTCTGATGACAAGTTGTTAGCAGAGACTGTTTCAAAATTTGTATTCCCTTTGAAGTATTAACAAATACCCAATCCATTTTAAAGTGAGAAGCTAAATGGCTTTTACAAGGCTATTTGTAAGCCATTAGTTTGATATGCAAATGAGCCATGTCAGGAACAGGTGGGTCCTTTCTCTATGGTGTATGCAACTGTCTGTGACCTTGTTTGCTATTAAGGGGTGGAGTATTGTGTGTGGAACATACTCATAAAATTGTTGGTCAAAGGTTGTGTTATTATTATGTATCACAATGCGAGACTGAAAAATTGAGTGCTGACATTGCAATCACAAACCACATGGAGGAAACCAATACAGGAAACTCATGTAAATTTGTATGGTTTTGCGTGGATGATAGATCAGCAAATTCACACGCTGTTTACAAGGTTGCCACTTCCTGAATGTGTTGTGTATTAAGTGAGTGAGTGCAGTGAGGGAATTGGAGTTTGACTATAGTGGTCTTCGTGCAGATTGATTGAATCACTACACTAGCTTTAGGCAAAACAAACCTGTACATTTACATGTGGGTTCCCCTTCTTGTTGAGTTGTTTCACCTAGGATTACAAGAACATGGAAGTTATGGTGAGTACATACCAGAAAATCTAATCATGGTAATTGTATTGTGTGGGAATGACTGAGGGACTCCATGATAAGATTCTGCACATAAATTACATTAATATAAAGCCCTAAGGGAAATGTTCACATGGGATGGATACAGTTTACATCATAGAGAACTTCCGTGTGTTAAAGTCTATTAGAATTGATTGTTAGACAATTGATGTCTGACAGTACATGTACATGTAAATGGGGGAACATGTACATGTAAATGGGGGAACAATTTCATTATTCATTACATTGTACCCTTGTCAAAAGTCCTCCTTTTTCGCTTCAAAGTTCAAAAAGAATCTATGGACTCTAGATCTTACTGCATGGTTTGAAGGTGGGTGAATTTGTTAGAAAATAAATACATGGCTAAAAATACATTTTGTGTCTGTTGACTTTTGGAGACCTTTTGTGTAATTTTTATACATGGTAGGCCTGTACAAATTAATGAATAGTAAAAATTTGCCGTGCAGACGCTGACAAGACACTGATAATCAACTTTGGTTGGCCCGAGAGCGAGTATTTTGTCTGAGGTAGTTGTCATATTATGATTAAACCTCCCATGTATTATTCATAAAATGTTTGCTTCAGTCAGCTAAGGAGTTTGACAGCACAAATCATGGGTGATTGAATGCATTGGACTAGGGTTATATATCAAGTATCTGTAAAGACTGATGGAGGATTAGTGAGGCTGGGTGTAGTACTTGTCCTGTCGTGACCTATCCTATAAATAATCACTGACTGTCTGTGGTCAGATTCCTTGTACACACAATAGAAATACATGCAACAGTTTTTTTAATGTCTTTTATAGGAACCTGGGCTCAATTTCATAAAGCCTGTAAGCACAAAAACTTGCTAATCACAGAAAAACTTTGCTTAACAGAAAGAGGTTACCTGGAAATATTCCATAAAGTTATTATTGTTGTGGCTGGTGCCCCACTCACTTTTTGCTTAGCAAATAAATTTTCCAAGCAGAATGATCTAGAGGGCCAAGACCACATTACCTTCCAACCTCAGTTTGGTGCCATCTGTTTTTATTGGGGAAAATAATATGACTTCACTATGACCATAAATAGACACTGTTTTTACGAAGAGGCAATTTAGACCATTCAACAAAACTTTCATGTTTGGAGAAAACTGCGTTTGAAGTTAAACTATTTTTGAAATAACTGTTTCAGACACTGTTTGTCATTGAAACGTTGACATTTTTCCAAGCGTGAAAGTGAATCTTAAATCATGCAAATCTGTTGCTATTTTAATTATAGTTAGTTTAATTAATTAGTAATCAACTGTTTAACACAAGTGTCTCTTCTTGAAAACTGCAAAACGAGGTCTGTGTACAGCACGTCGTGTGCGCGTCGTGTACAAACCAATGCGTAAACGACGAGTGTCTGTTCGTGATTTATTTTATTTTATATAGGTCATATAAATTTCCCCTTCGTGAAAACTCAAAACGCAGAGTTGTCGTTTTTGGCACCGTGACAGCGCTGTGTACATGTACATGTACTTCAATGTAACAAATGGCAAATCTAAATGTGGCTGTTCGTGAAAACGCAAAACTGATTGTTTGTAAAATGGTCCTTGTGTTAACTAGTGTAATTAAAAAAGTATAACGTTTTATCACTTGAAACTTTGGGAAAATGTTTATGTCAATAGTAACATTCAAAATATGTAAAACATTGATTTGCCAAAATGCATAATTTTTTCAGAAATTGACTCTTCGTGAAAACGGTGACGATATAGACACTGTTTGACAGACGAGTCTTGTGCATCTTTGAAAATACGGACACATTCAGGTGCTCGTCAATGTCGTTTACTTCACCAGAAAACTTGTATTCAAGGTTCCCATAAGAAACAAACAAATAAGTAATTTCTGCAACATCCTCTGAGGGTTTACTATTAACTTTAAAAAAAAATATCCTTACTGCCGAATTCTGCGCTTACGATCACCATTCTCCGCTTACAGGGCAAGCGCCGAATTTCTGTGCCTAGTAACGTGGACTACGCAAGCGCACAAGCAAAAATTCCTTGCTAACCCATGAAATATGCATGACTTATGCGCGGAATTCCCTACTTCCGTAAGCGCCGATTCTTTGCTTGATGGTAAGCAGAGCCGTGCAATTGGGCCCAATTCGTTTGCTGTACATGTATGTAAGGCAAAGTGCTTTATAAGTCACCATTTTATGAAGATGTTTCAGTTGCAATGCATGATTTGGCTTTCAATAAAAAATTATGGACTTGATTTCTACTAGAGCTACTGGTGTGGGTTAATATACTGCAAATACTCACTTTATTCTCTGAGATGAGTTATGGTAATTAATTGTACACAATCGTATGAAAAGTGTGTACGAGGTGTACAAAGTAGTTTTACATGACATGGAGGTACGAGTGCCTTACTAGTGGCTGTATTACTCTGATGCTCTGGTACTGGCTGGTATACATTTACAACAGTTCAAACCAAGTAAACCTTTGTTTACAAAAAGAGTGATCTTGTACCTTCCAGAGGATTTCTGGCAGGCAAGATACTGCACTGGTCAGATGGGAAATTTTACATTTTGCATCATAAGTTCCACATAAATTCAAGAGATATAAAAATAACAGACTGTACACGTTTTGTGTGCCCTTTCTTCATATTAGAAGTAGATCAAAATCGTACAGTGCAATCTCCATAAAATGCAAGATTTTACGCTTTCCTCTATTTAAGCTGTAAACAAATTGTGCATGCAGGAAGTCCAGGCTCTGTGGCTCTTTTTGTAAACAAGTGATGTCACAGGTCACATGTTCTATAGTGTTCAATGTAATGCACAGCTTAATTAAAGGGACGTACACAATGTGGCTTTCTTAATGTGTATTGATCGAGGAGTTGATTGCATTGGCAATCTTTAACCAGTTCCTTTCATTTATTGGGCCGGGAATTATAAATCTGCTGTTTATTCCACGTAGAGCAGGTTTTCAGCATTGATAATTGACATGTAAATTGACAGTTACCAGTTGTGTCCAAGCCATGACTTTGTTTCACTAATATTCATAGAAAATCTATATTTGTCAAACCGCAAGGTTGGTTGAATATGAGTGCTTCTGGACTGGAATAAACTCTTTCATGTTCTGTTTGTTGTCTGGAAACACAAGATGTATTGCCAACTATTGTTATATTTTCAGTTCCCCTGTGGAGTGTGCTTCGTTGGCAACATACTTCTTTATATTCACATTTCAGTGAAAAGGAATCTGACAATTTTTTCTCCATTTCAATTTCATTGATTTGTACTGGGAATCAAAACAAGATGGCCACATCATGGAAAAAGTTCATTTCAGCCAGACAATTTTTTTTTCTGTCAAAGTACAATGTTCCCAAGTGTACTTGCTTTAAGACTTAACCTGAAAAGGTTGAGGTAAGAAGTTGAAGGGAATTGCACATGACCTGCTGGGTGCTTCGTGGGCAACTCTTACTGGCAATATCAGACTGTGCAAGTCTCACAGGTATACATTGTACATGTATTCAAACTTATGGTACCAAGTTGGTCCCAACCACATTGAGTTTTACATGTGCATGATTCTGTTTCTCCAAATACTCTAGTCTAGCGTAGTTTATGGCTATAAAAATTATATAATATTATTAGGAAAGTTTAGTCAAGAAATATATTCATGAAAGTAATTAAACAAATCAGTGAAGAAAACCTGAGAATAAGACTTGACCTCCATTTTTTTACTTGAAATTTTGCCCAGCTGACATTCATATTTAAAATATTAAAGGGTGTGTAAAACATTGGTAAGATTGAAAATATAAATGTTCACAGATGTGCACAAAACTTACATTGTAGAAAGATGGTCATGGTGAAAAACTTCCCTTGAAATCGTTTTGCTTGAAATTCATAGTTTTTAGGAATTGAGTAAAACAATTAGTCTTTATCACGCGTGATAAAATTTGATATTTGAAAACAGTGAAAAAACATATAATGGGGTCTTCTCAGGACCACAAAGACTGATTTAGCTCAAGCTTTCACAGGTTTGATATTTCATGTATATGTTGGGTCACATCAAGTGTGGTTACTGGTATATTTGACAATTACCAATATTTAAACCTAGATGTTGGCCTAATGGTTGCACAAATGGAGTTTCACAAAAAATTAACATGTTTTATACATCCTTACATCGCATGGTTTGTAGCGTTAATTCATTTGGCAACATCTCGTCCCATGTTTTCATTTTATTTAATGTTAATTTAAAAAAACGGTTTATAACATAATATGAACAAATATCAATTGTAAAACGATAGTTTATAAAAAATAGCCTTGAAAAATGTTTTTTAGGGGATATAATATAATTTAGAAAGAGGATTTGATCTCATAAAAAAATATAGGGCCTAGTCTTTATTTGGCTTTTTTCGAAGCACAGTCTATTGTACATTTTGTCGGAACATTTTCCCCTGAAATGATTTGAACAAATCTGACAATTTGTACTGAATAAGAATGGTATGAAGTGAAACTAAACATCCAACCCACAAAATTAATGCTGTACATAATTGCGGGTGCATTGGAAAAGTAAACAAGCAAAAACGGACGAGACAGTTTTTTTATCATCGGCACACCATGGCTAGTTTATCCATTAGTGGATTAGAGTGGGTAGCAACGCTGTACAAACAGGAAAACCCACACTATTAAGACTTGTTTTTTTCCCGCCATTATTTACAACGCTGTCTCGGATGCCCAAATGCATTTTGTCCTCACCACACATTAAAATAGTAATAAAGCGCTACAAACTGTACACAGGTACATTTCACCCACAGTGTTTGGCCACACGTACCACGGGCAAGGCGAAAAGCAGTGTGTGATCAAATTTGCCGTTGAACAGGTCCTCTGTTATTTATTAAATTAATAACAATACGTGTACTTCTTGTTCCGTGTGATTTCCAGACTTCGGAGAGTACGTTCAACGAGTATGACGATAGTGCCCTTACGGACATGAGCGAGGATAATACGTCGCCTTTGCTATACGACGGTTTCAGTCCCGCTGTAGATGGTGACGATACGGATAGTGCAATTGCCGTTCCCTCTGTTAACATGAATGGATTTTTCTCTTCCGATGGTTTGGGGTAAGTGCGTTTTGGTCAGGATTTCTCCTTCATTTGTTAATGCAAGGAATGTCGTTCGATGTAACTGATGCAATGTCTCTTGGTAAGATTCAATATACACGTATGTACATGTATCAGTGCATTTGTTTTGTTTAGTATTACCATCTATTTAATGTCCTTTTTGTTTCATACTGTGGAAAATAAAACCTTGAACCTTGAACCTTGTCATGGATTTGTATTAGCAAATAGATTTTTATTTTAGCAAATAGATTTGTAATAGCATTAGTGCAGAGTGCTATTCAGCCTACTACATGTACATGTACTTCTTCACTGACTGCAAATGGTGTACATTTTAGTGGTTAAATTGTTTGAACATTTACAATCCCTCTTTGCTCACAACTAACTGGCAGCATATAGATAGTTCCCAGTAGACGCCATCTTTACGGGCAAATCGCATTTTGGCTTTCAGGCGCGTCAAGCGCTCAAATTATTAACGCAGCCGCGTCGTTCACTAACCAATCATGCAATGAGTTTTGTGAAATGTGCGCGTGCTGCAGGCCGTTCTCACGCGTAACGCATGACTGTGTGTTCCAAATTGCCCGTAAAGATGGCCGATTTACGTCATATTGCAACCTATCTATTGTAACTCAAGTCAACTATTCGTTCTTTGCACAGATCCGCCATGTGCGTGTAGAGCCTCGACTTCACACTTATTTGTATTGCATTTATGCATTTGTTTGGATGAAAGTGTTATTAAATTACCGTGACAATACTGAGCTATGTAATGCTTCTATTCACTGCCGTCCCCAGTTCGAGACTCTATACGCAAATGGCTGACCCTGCAAAGGGCAAATGAAAAACATGAAATATGTTACTTGTACATTGAACATCGTCAAAGAAACCTTGAGTTAATGTTGATATACTTCATTTTATCAATTTTATGATCAAATGCTTTATACTCAGCATACCATATCACATTTCCTAGTCTGTGTGTTCATGCTTGGATTGGATCGGCCGTTGCTGTGCATACGTGATGGATCAGGCTAAATGTGCATGTACTGTGGTGTGTTAAGGGTTGGACGTTCTGGGCCATTCTGGCAATTGTGATGTGTGAAGCTATTTATACTGGTTTGGGGGGTCCAGATGTTCGGGCCAACAACCAATCAGCATAGCCGTAGCGGCGAAAACGATTTGATTGGTCCTTAAGTTAGAAAGGTCAGCCAATGAGAGCATAATATTGGCAAGTCACTTGTTACCTTTTTGGAGGGAAATTTGTCTTGCTTAGCGTCACTTTGTCACAGCTTGTGATTTGGTAAAAGGGCGTGATTGTCCTTGGTGTGGTCACTTTGGTGAGGGCGTGGTAATCCTTGTTGTGGCCACTTTGGTAAAAGGGCTTGGTATAGTCCTTGGTGTGGTCACTTTTGTTGTTGGTGTGGCCACTTTGGTAAGGGCGTGGTAGTCCTTGGTGTGGCCACTGTGTTTATGGTTGTCCATTGTTACATGTATGTTTTGTTTGTCTGTCAGCCGGTATTGCCCTATGTCCGGTATCCGGCTCCTTGCCATTTTACAAATTGTTGTTTTAAATAGTGTTATTAATTTTGGCATTTAATTGCAGGTATGAATAGCACTTAAATAAATTGCAGTGTCAAGCTGTGGTGGAAAATCACATATTGGCTAAGCTTATAATTGCATTTTGTTATTGTCTGAGTATAATCCTGACACAGCATATGGTATCACCTTAGTAGAACCATGATGTACTGATTGTTGTAGTAGTGTACATGCACCTTTGGAACACTGAGTGAGTCATGTTTGCACGCTGGCCATTTTACTATGGATTCATGCCATAACAATATCTTGTAACACATGTGTATGGCAAAAATTACCATAAAGGTACTGTACGTATAATTTTGATTGACCAAGAACAAAGTTATACAAAGCTCAAAGCGCGTTGCCATTTTGAAATATAATGTGCGTGTGTCACATGGGTGATACTCTTCACTCTCTAACAGGACACAGAATGCAGTCGGGCGTGTACATATTAAAAGTTAGCCATCTTCGTTTGGGTTCCCTGTATGCTATAATTATAACTCTGACCACAACATGGGGCCAGACTACTTTTCTAAGTAGCAACCTCTGTTTGTACTTAAAGTGTTTCTACAGTAATGTTTTATTCAGGTTTTCTTAAGGAATATTTGTTATCACCCATTCAGAGTTCCCAAGCTAATGGAAGACAGTGCCACCTCCTCTTTACCCAGCGATGAAGAGCAGAGATTTGAAGACTTCGGTCAGAACCCCACCGGTATCAATATAGAAGTGCAAGATGTCGCCAGCCTGAGCGATTCAGCTGATACTGTGGAAAGGCAAACACCGACGAGCACGCTAAATGGGTAGGTACCCAATGTCATTTAGGTGTCAAAGGTCATTAAAAGATCAAATGATGTTGATCCTAACATGTTGCGTGGTAGGTTGGTTCATAATGTTTGCATTCGTAAATGTGCATTTTGAGTAAAATTACATTCTGATTTTAATGGACATAGAAAAGTGATGTACTGATATTGCAAAATTATCACTACATGTAGCCATCCTACAGATTTCAAATTGTTGTTTTAGGATGCATAGTAGGTGTCGCGTTAGGTTAAACCAATCATGCTTTTGAAATATTGCCAGAAAACTACAAACCCCTAGCCAGGGTTCTGCCCACGGTGGTTGGTGCCGGAAAACCCGACCGGCACTCATGATTCCCCGACCGGCACTCGCAGAATTTTTTCTTTTTCCGACCACCACACATTTTCCCTTTTTTTTTGCCCATTTCCTTCAAAATATTTTGAACAACGTGTAAAACAAATTATTTACCAGTAAACAGTTTTATCCAAAGTTTCGAGTAGCCTACTTCTTTGGTTTGAGTCTATTTTAATTATCCAGGATCGAGCATTCCTCCCGCCTGTACGATGTACAATATATCCAACGCACGAAACCCACATTGATTTTGCAATGGTTTCCAGTCACGCTGATTGTAGCTTTACGCTTGGAATAACATGATACCAGTTTCATCATGTTGCGAACCCTATTCTATAGCGTTTAATACAACGGAAATGAACTGCAGAGTAAGCACCATGCTATAGATGCTGTAAATTGTTTTCCCATGGCGGTAAAGGTGTGCGCGCACTGAGGGCCTACATTCAAGGCACAGCTGCAGGGCGCACGTGTGTAACCACTCCATGCACGATCGAATGGAAATTGACTTGACTGTATTAGGGGAAAAAAAAATTTCCGGCACTAAACAAATCCTGGGCAGAACCCTGCCTAGCTCAATGCATTTGATATATAACTAATAATTTGCATGGTTTGATGAAGATAATACATGTACATGTAGGTCTATCGATCAGCATCATGGAGCCATTTTGTTTCTTGTTCTTTTAAATAAATGCAAAAAAAAAAGGGAATGGCGTGATGTTTCGACCCTAGCCAAGTCTTTCTCGAAGGCTAAATGGGTTAAATATTAAATTAACATCACCTAAGTCAACCAGAAAGGGGGAAATCATCTGACGACCATATGAAAAGAGAACTGTATAATTGTATGTGTGTCTGGAATCAGGAGGAGGGTGTCTGCAGCAGATCTGCTTCAACATTTTGAAATTGTGAGCTGGTTCTGAGCTATCATCAAGCAGCTTGGATTTGATTGAATTTGTGTTGGACACGCCAAATATTGACACTGTTGATGACATTGGGTTAAACACGCAATTACTGACAGCTCCAAGACGAGATCTCTGTATCAAGCCAATGATGGCCAGATCACATTGTGGACCTTGTACACTGATTGCCATTATTGGATTGACATAACAATGCCCTGCCCCGTTCCCTCCGACTGAATCTGGCATATGGATTGGGTTTAAGGTTTTACAGGCATCAACCAACACACACTTTAGTGCCTCTTCACTGGATTGATGTACATGTACTATGTACATTCTAAGGTACATGTAGCTCATCTCTGCAAATCTTTAGGTGTCATTCGCCATCAACTCTACTTGACTGCTGAGAATTGGGGTGAGGTTTCTGACAACCAAATCTCATTGAATGCCCTCTCAGTGCAGCATTGGATACAAGAGTCTTGTCACACAAGGCAATTTCTAGAGGACAGTCAACCTGACAGTGTCTTAGTATTTCACAATCCCCCCAAAACTTAAAATTGAAACATGAAACATGGCCCTGCTGTTGCTCTTTTCTTCAAACCCTTGGGTCTGTTTTCCCTCGGACTCTGACTTACCACACGCCTGGAATTACCCGAAGGTCATGGCCATTGTTGCCCTGGTCTTTTCTCTGGTTCCCCTCTAAAAGAGTCTCATAGACTTTAAGATTTTCAAATGGAAGTGCCCTTTGCAAAATGAAAACTGCCTTGCCCTCTCAATGATGAAATTCTAGTCCTGTGACATTGAGATTTCCGGGTCAAGTTGTAGACTCGCAATCGATGTAAACCTGCTCAACTCTGCAAACCTAGGTTCTAATCCCTCTGGGGTGGTCCAGTCTACAGTCTGCCTTCCCTCGTTTAGTAAAATTCTTCAATGTGTTTTCCTCATTTTGTGTGTCCCCAGGGTTACAAAGTCAGACAGATTTTGTATTTTAATGTGGTTCAATAATCAGACAGTTGTTTAAACAATAAATGAATCAAAGACTGTAAAATCCAGTCCTGGCATTTGTATCCCATTGAGTATTCCACTTGGTTGACAATGGTTCTTGTTAACTCCAGAGAGCTTGCAATGTCTGTCACACTCCATAAGAAGAACATTAATCCCCTAGCTGTAGATTGCTCTCTAATCACATTCAACGAGTGTGTGGCTGTATCACTATTCAACCATAGAGAAAGGACCACGGACTTGATGGGACTGGGAGCCACAGGACTCAATAAAGCGAGACTGGCTCAAGGCACACTGCAGAGTAATTGCAATTTCCAGAAGTGGGAAGGATCTAAGCGAAGTTACATTCGATTTAACTCCAAATATGTCCAGATTCTTCATGAATTTTGTTTGAGCATTGATACACTGCTACTGTAGGCATAGCACATGTAGCGTCCATCATTGAAGCAGTCCAGTACAGTAGAGTGGAAAAGGTATCTAGCATCCACGTAAAATTTTACCAGGTTGATAATTTTTAAGACTCGAGGTACCGATGGGAAGTCATCAGATGAACTTATACAAATTGTTAAAACATTTACACAACTAAATGATTGCCTGCCAAATTCCAACATCTTTCTAATTTTCATAATCTGAGTGAGACTTTGAAGGTACGATACAGGATTGGTAAGGATGAAAGCCATCATTGTTAAATTTTGGTCTGAAAGCTTACTGATTATAAAGTTCTGACTAGAACTATATTTTATGTGAAATATTTCCCTCCTAAATGAAGTCCTATTCAAGAAAACTGCATCTAAAACCTTAAAAAAACACAACAGCTGATTTCAGTTTTTTACAACAAAACTTTACAACAATGTGTTTACATGCTGAAAATTGTGCATTATGTGTTTTCACTGTTTTCTCCTGAAGCACACAACGGATTAAGCCCAAATTTCCACAGGTTAGTTATTTCATGTATATGGTTGATCACCTAAAACATGAACACTACGTCTATTTTGTCAGCTCTACCAATCCTGTGTAATACCTTTAATTTGTTACATGTGCATGCATGTAGCTAGTTTCCCCTTGCCAACGCCGCTTGCCCCATGAAACTTCTTGGCAAGTTTTGATTACAATTCTCAAACAGTCATAGCCAAAACGTAACAAATAATTACAAGTTTAATTTATATTTATGATTTTACATGCACAGTGTATCTTAAATTAATTTGTTTGCCTGAACCTGTAGTGCCTGGAATCACATATATTTTGCCACGGTAAGAGCAATAAGAAAATTGTTTAAAAAGCATGGAAGATTGCACGTGCAGATAAAATGTACTGCCTGCAGGGAACAGAAGAGGTTTGCGACAGAAGGGGAAAAAAATCTTATTTAAAAGCACGTACAGCCAACCGCAATCTTGAATTACATTAAAATATTGACAGTAGTCCTGTACTGGATGGGGAATGAAGGCAACCGTCATGAATCACGAACCAGTTGCCCCTTTGAAGATTTAAAAAAAAAATTTGTTTAGGGCTGAGCCCCTTTTTCTTTCAGAGAGCTCTACGAAAGCAATCTTCAAAAGCAATTTCTTTCCAATTTGATCATCCAGTTTCCAATCAAATTCATCATGAGCAAACAGATTTTGAATTAGCCAGCAATCTGATGTACTTGTGCAACCAGACACCACTATCAGGTGTTCCGGCTGACAAACAATTAGTGTGAAAAGGTCAACCAGAGTTCCCCTAGGAAATTCCCAGGAAACACTTCAGATGTGAAAGAGGGTTTTGTGTACCACATCATTTTGTGTACAATATCACAGGCTTTGTGTTTTCAGAGCTACCACATTTGAATTGTGCTGTACACCAAAACTAATGTACAATTTTAGGAACGCTTTAAAAAGTCATTAAACAAAGGTGTGCCTGATTTATGTTTCTTTTCTGTTTATGGCATTGGCAGTTAAGGTTGAAGTATTTACATGTACAACGTGCTCGTGTATGAAAATATGCATTGTTTATACAATTCAGAAAATTGTTTTTATTAGTTGTGCTAACACATTGTCATTACACATTTTACTGACTGTGATACATTTATTAACTATGCTAATAATATTCAAATATGTCAAATTGTTTGTTTTACCATTAATTGTTCATTAATCATGTGTTGTTTGACAGATGACATCGAGTTATCCTTGAGGATGACATCGAATGCTTCATAAATATTTAGAGCCAGAGATTTTCCATTTTCTGCAAAATGCGAACCTTGTCTTTGCAAATCACCAACTGGCTCATGATCAGAAACACTGTTATAAATCAGTCTGAGTGGTACCACTGGAAATATTTAAACAGAAAATGTTATAGTCCAAAACAAAACCAATGACTTGTTGTATACAAAACCTGTAACCAACCCAAAGGAAAATTTATTGGCTCTAAATAGTTATGTTCAAAAACAGTGAATAAATTTACAGTTAACTCATTCCCCCCCCTTTCATCTACTAGATGATTCACTGTATAACAAACATGCCACTCCCTGTCCAACTCGTTGAGTTTCAAGACCCACAATTCAGCAGCCTCCATTACCTTATTACCTGATTACTTATTCCTTCCCATAGTTCTCTGCTGCCATTTGATACACGCTCCCGGCAGATCATGATGAAGAGAGACGTTTGGTCTCACATGCGCCGAATGAAATGGTACAGACCGAATAATAACCACCAGCCCCCCCCCCCCCCCCACACCAAAACCACCCCCTCCATGTTGTTTTAACACTTGTAACTGACTGCATGCCGTGCATCACTGTACACTTACATGTACATTACATCTTGAAGGAAAGATACAGCTTTGATTGACAACAAAATGTCACGTTCAAATACGCTTTTTTTTTATGTGGAATTCATTGATAAACTTTCAAGCTACAAAAAGCTTCTGCACAAAACATCAATACATGTATGTATCAAAATCTACTGAGATTCTCAGTATGCACTGTCTTAAAGAAGTTAGAAAGACACCTGGGAATTTCTTACGAGTACAAGTGTGAGGTCTGCTATTGAACAATGCAAATTTGGAGTTCAATTACAACAATGGGGAAACAACTCATACACAAGTTCAGGAATTCCTTCGGAGACTCTATTGTTGCCTGGACATTCAAACTTGAACTTGAAATGTATTTCGAAAGAGAAACATCTCACGTTATCATCCAAGGGGAATTTAAAATCCTTTGGGACAAATTTGTGATATTTTTCTGTTGGTAAACCAAAGCTGTACCTTGTCTTACATTTCTGAGTGTGTGGATTTTAGTTGAGTCTTTCATGGCACACACATAACTTTCTATCATCAGACCACTTTGTAACATCAGACCACTTTGTAACATCTGTCTTCTATTGTTAGTATAGGAGCACTAGACATCTTATAAACTTCATGTGACAACACTTTAAGCATGCATCTAACCTCTCTGGGAGAAAAAGGGGAGAATGGTGGTAAGGGATCAGTGAAGATGAATCTAGAAATGTTTGGCCAAGTTTGAATTGACACTTCTTGCTGTGGCAATTGCCGGATGACTGAGTTTGATGTGCCTAGCTAGCTCGTCTTTTTCACAGTAGATTTGAAAGTGAAGCTGTTGCATTAACACCTTCCGCTCCCCTCTTGTTAATAGCTGCATATGTCCGTAAAAAATTATTGATAGTCTGGTAGTGTGCAAGAACTTTTTCAGTCCTAACTTCAAGAGCAAAGAACTGAATGCAGATTCATCATTTTATTCACCAAAAGAATTTTGATGGTGAAGCGGCCACTGCATACAGACAAAAATAGTCTGGTTACCATGATGATAACATTAAACAGTCATTGAACTGGTACCTACCCATGCATTAGTTGCACGTGCAGTCTTTTGGCTACTTTTACTTTGTATATTCGGGGAACAAGACTTACATGTCAGATAAAAATGATGTTATGAACAAGGAGATTTTTCCAAACCTTGGCTCCTTTTGTAAATGTAAACTGCTCCAAACTTTATGACGAAGCCCAAGCTGGAGCTGGGACCCAAACGGTGGTTTTGAAAAAGCCTGTGGTGAATACATGCACGTAAAGCCATAGCCAGTCATGGCTCTAGCTGTGGCTATGGCTAGATTAGCATGCCTCTACATTGTATCAGGCCTCAGCCTTAGCCAACCAGGCCTCAGCCATAGCCAAAGACTCCCAATTCAGACACAGCCTGACAAAATAATAAGACTTACATGTAGAGCCTCGTGGGCTTTCCATCCCTAGTGTATCTGTGATTGTGTGCTGCACGTAGCTCCAGATGTTACCATCATCCTTTTAGACCTCTGTTTATAACAGGAAAGTGTGCATGAGTTTACATAAATAAAAACACTGAGAAAATGAGAATGTCTGCAATTATGGCTTGAAAATGAGAGATGTAAACGTTAATCACAGACTAGCAAATAGAATGCCCCAGTTTAGTGATCAAACTATGGCGCCAGGCAATGCTTTTAACTTGGCCATACTTGGCAAGAGAAATTGGGAACTGTACAAAGCAGTTTCTGACAAGTGAGTGTTTTAATCAAGAAATTTCGAAAATGGGTTCAGATTTTGTTTGCACATGTACAGATCTTTAGAGTGTCATATCTACACTGATTGCGGAAATTGCGAAAAAAGCGAAAAAAGCTTGAAGATTTCGTCTGCACAGATTTTTAGAGTTGGACGTCTACACTGATAACAAATTATTTGTAGAAAACAGGTGGGGATAATATAAATTGAATTTTTATGAAAATGAGTTGAGGAGAGAAGAGCAAATTATGTGAATCCCGAGGGGGGAGCAGTCGATTAGAAAAGCAATATTAAGGAAGACAAAATAACTCATGAAGAAGCTTCTGAAACTTGATGTTGCATCAATAAGAAGCGGAAGTAGACAAAGTGAGCATCACGTGCAGACTGATGAGAAAGTGGACAGAGGGACAAAGTCAAAGGATGAAGTAAGGTTGAACGAGGGGGGGGGGGGGGGAGAGAAAGAGACGGCGTCACAGCAATAGTTGGACTATTCCGACAATAAGACTAAGTCAATATGTCTGAGAAAGTAGGGTTCATTCGGAAGTGAAGAGGAGTGTTTTCTTTCACAATTCACATTTTGGAGATGATGTACTGTACTCATTGTCCATATTTGTTTTGTGCTACCTGTAATTCAGTGTTAACTAATTGAATGTGAATATTAATCACCGTGGTTTGTTTGTTTGTTGTTCTCTTATTTTTTGTTTTCTTATTTTTCTTAAATAATTTTTTTAACAAAGTAGTCATTGCAAATAATCATTGTTATTTTTGTTGTTTAGATTAAGTGTCCATTTCTCCTGAGAAACAAATATATTTTGTAGTCTGGCACCAGTTTGGTTTCAATAGCAACATTTTTATTGTGGATAGTTATTGTGATAATTTACAGGTAAAATGAATTAACTAGGATTAAGTAGAAGATTACAATACATGTATATATATAAAAAATATTCAATCAGGAAAGCTGTCAATCAAAAGCATTTGGAAATGTATTTGGCAAGGGACCTGTTTTTCCAACTTATGATTTGTTTATTTAATTGGTTTACATTTCTGCCAGGTAGACCCTCTTGCTATAAATAACTAAACCTTACTCATATCCTTTGTGTATAAATATATATATAAAAATGTGTACATCGTGCCAAACATAATAATGTCGCTTATATACCCCAAGGTTTTGTTATCAGTAACCTTCACTAACATTTACTTCAATAATATTTCCCCTTGTTTGGTAGCAATCTCTGTAACAGTAAACTCTACCTGAGGTAACTATTTGATGTGTTTATCTATGCAACTCCAAATGAATTACATTTATATAGTCAATCTTGTACAGTGTCGTGTTGAATGGTGCATGCCTTTTGGAGGGTTTTGTCATGCGTTGTTACAAAAGCGCTTTAGCCTACATTGTTGTGTTTTTCTTTTCTTTTTGAAAATCTGGCCGTACATTGTCAAGTCAGATTTCGTAATTTGGATTTTGATGTTATATATTTTGAGGCATGTTAGTGAAATCGATGTCAGACGCAGTTGTATCAACCCAGTTATTAGGGCCAAGGACAAACTCATATAACTGATGTACATGTAATATGATTTAGCTTTGACCTACACCAGTGTAAATGTATGATGAGCACTATATACTGAGTGAGTGCTTTCTTGGTGTCGTGCAGAAAAGCAAATGTAGTCTGTAAAGCCTGCTATAAACTTTGAAGACAATTTAAAAAAAAAGTTTTCCTGTTTTTCTGTAAAACAAAAACACTACATCAAAAACAACTTCATGTACTTCACTAATGCAGGCAACTATTAAGTGAATTATACAAAGCTCGGCTGGTAGCCTTACACACTATTAAGTGAAGGAATGTTTTAAATTGGACAACCAGTCAACAGGTGTCAGCATGTAATGTGCTATTGACCCAAATCACCTGACGTCATCATCCCAATCCTCTTGGTTGCGCTATTTTTTTAATCAATGTCCCTGTGTTAAACAGTTCGTAGTGCGCATTTTAGTCGATGCAGCTCACGCTTACCATAATTTGTTTGTGTAATTTGACTCCCAAAATGGAGAACTGGGCAGACGTGTCAAAAAACAACATGTAGCAATTTTAAAGTTATTATACAGGATTGGTAAGGATAAAAAACATCATATTTTAATTCCGGTCTGAAAGGTTACTGATTATAAAGTTCATACTAGAACCATTTTTTCCCCTGTGAAATATTTCCCTCTGAAATGATGTCATAATTATTCAAAACCTTACAAAACACAACAACCAAAATTAAGGCCAATGTGTTTACATGCTGAAAATTGCATGGTTTTTCACTATTTCCCCCTGGCTCACACTACAGAATTATTAAGCCCCAATTTTCACAGGTTATTTCATGTATGGTTGATCACACAAAACATGATCACACAAAACATGAACACTGTCTGTGACTATTTTGTAAGCTCTACCGATCCTGCATAATCCCTTTAATAATAATTGATTACACCAAACCCTTGCCGAGTGCAATGTAGGAGTGCAATGTTGTACGTATTCCAAACACATTCACCTGTGTGCCTCTTACCGATTCAAACACCTTGTTAAAATGCAGCAGTAAACTCATTCATAATCGGACTAATCCAAGGTATACACCAGGAATACTTGATAATATCTCCAGGCTATATTCCTCTCTCTCCATGTTCTTGGATATCATCTTACCAAAGATTGTCAACGTCATTCCATTTTCTTTTTTATCTTTCTTTTTTCCCCTGCTCAAACACTCTGCAGTACATTGGGGTGTATTCGATGTTGCATGCTTAAAATTTTCATATTTCATTTATTTCCAGTTTCAATTTCAGTCTGTTCTGAGAGTGTTATGTATTTTAAAGATGCATTGCCTATGTGTTGTTTTTTTCTTCTGTACAAACATTTGCCAGTTATTAATTTTACAATAAAGTGTACATTTTATGTGGAGTGGAACTGTTGTACCATTTTATATAAATAGCTAACGTGCCTGGAATTGTGTGCAGGCCAAGGCCTCTGTTGCTCTTGGTCTTGGTGTCCAATCAAAGTTTCCCATAGACTTTAAGATTTTCCAATGAAAGTGCCCTTTGCAAAATAAAAATGGCTTTGCCCTCTCAAGGATGATATTCCTGGCCTAGCAGCTAAGGAAACGGGCAATACTCTTTTCTCTTCTCTTCTTCATGTTGTTTACAGTGCAAGGTTTTCAGTCTCATTCCATGCAGTAGAGAAAGGCAGCTAAATCAAAGGTGTTTGATGTCCCTAGAATCGTTTGCGCTGATCACTGAGAGCCTTGTCTCACAAGGCATTTTTCACAGTTACCTCAGAGGCAACCAAGCAAACAAAATACTCTGATAGCGCAAGAGACTTTTTCTTTTTCTTTTCTTTTCTCCAGCGTCTTACTATTCCTGAGAAAAACATTAGGAGAAAATTGAAATGTTTCAGATTGTTTTGATTGTTGCCCGTTAATTGCCTGGTTTCACATTGCTTTTTGGGTTCATGTGTTGATTGATGTAAGGCCCGAGAGAGTCTAGAAATTAAGTTGCCCACTGAATGCAGTGATGTAAGATTGGGAAAATGACCTCCCACTATTTGAATAGTGAAGGTTGCTGTGAGAAAAGTCAAGCAGCAATCGACATTTTCTAGGGCGCTCACATCACTGAAAGAGCACTGTTATCGTTCTTATCTAAACAAACTTGAGAGCTGTCCAGTTGGTAAAAGAAAATAGACTATTACAAGTTTTATTAGCTTTCCAGGTTGCCCTCAAATAACCGCTGGGTAATTTTGACTAAATCAACTAACACTTTTGTTATTCTTAAAGTTACTGATAATATCTGAATAATAATATCATTAACATTATTGTTCTTTCTTTTCTGTGAAACAACACTTCGGTCAACTCATGTATATATATTTCTTTCTTCGAAACCCTAACAAACTCCTGAACATTAAAATTATAACATAGACTTTCAGTTTTTCTTACTCTCAGAGTATATTAAGTAAACAAGAAAAGTACTAGATTAGTTCATTTGGGGTTTTTTGTTTGAAGAATTTGTATTTGACGTAATTGGCCCATTGAAAAAGTATTGCTCAAAACAGCAGTTGGCAAAACTGCCAGATAAAAAAAAAACATAAACTTTCCACACCTCAAATGTGGAGCACACATACACCAGGGGCCAATTTCATAGAGCTGCTATAACAGAAAATATTGCTAAACAGTTTCTGCTAAGCAGAACAAATGTAGGAAACCAGTCACAGATGGAACATGTGATATATTTTGGCTGGTAACCTTATTCTGGAAAATTTTGTTGTGCTAAGCTACATGTACTTTTGTGCTTGGATAAGCAGCTCTAAATTGGGCCCAGGTAATTGTGATAGTTGTAAGGAAAAACAATGATAAGTGTTGAAGTGTTGTTGGGATGCATTTCTAATGTGTTCTGCTGTTGAGTAGGCTTTTTAGTAGTCACATTCATCGTTCTTTCCAGTGCCTCAGAACATTTCATGGACATTCAGTTAATTTGGCATCTTTGTGAATTTGACTAAATAAGTCTTGCTTGTATCAGTTTTGCAAATTTTAAGTTCATTGCTTGGTGTTTGATTTCTATATAAATGTCACACACTGTGTGATTTGGTTTAAAGGGAAAGTAAATGCACATGGTGGGAATTGACCGTGCAAGTTTCGTGCCAATTCAAACAACTTCGGTCCCACCTACATTGCTTTAAACAAGTGACGGAAACAAACTTGCACGCTTCAAGGGTTCCTAATGTTCGCACAAGAGTACGCACAAGACTTGCACAGTCTATTCAACACAGACAACTGCCTCTGTGAGCATTTCCTTGACCTTGTCTTAATCCTCAAAATGGATTGTTTATTATATTTTGAGATTTCAATAGAATGTTCTCAGGGGGGGGGGGCCTCATCAGCCCTAGAAAATCAAGGCCTTGATGCCTTTCTTGAAGATATACAGACGTTACGCAAAATGTGGCCACAAATGTTTAGACTGCATGTTCAAATTCAATTCTGTCTCATTTATTCATAAGCTGAATGTGAAATTTCAATAGAGTTTTCTGAGATACTGTGGTCAATTTTAGGTTATTTTCAGATATTTGAATTGTCGACTTGAAGGCTGCATTTCAAAGTCTTCAATATCTGATTTGGTTATTTTTTGGCTAATTCTTACTTTATTTAAAAACTTTTCTCTTTCTTTGGAGCAGCCCGGTACGCAGAATATCATCCAAGGAATTTGCAAAGTAAGTTTTACGACCAATAAAAAATTCTTCATGTTTTTTGTATATTTTGTTTTGTTTGTTTTGTTTGTTTGTTTGTTTGTTTGTTGGGTTGTTGGGTTGTTGGGGTGTTTGTTTGTTGGGGTGTCTGTTTGTTTGTTTGGGGGTCCTTTCTTTCTTTCTGTCTTTCATATGTGCTGTTCGACATGGATTTATCATACTGAATGTAAAAATTTTACAATTGCTGTTAGTTTTTGATGATCACAGGCATGGAATTACATGGCGACCTCGTATGCTAGATTCTCTGTTGTCCCTTGGCCTTGGTGCCTCGTCAAAAGTTTACCATAAACTTTCAGATTTTCCAATAAAATCGCCCTTCGCAAAATGCAAAGGGCCCTGCCCTTTTAAACATGAAATTTGAGACCTGTCATCATCGAATTGATTCCATTATTCTTGCCATTAAATTGACCCTGGTTAGCAAGGTGTCAGTTGAATAGTTCCTGATTTGAGGTACTGATTAGGTCTGTGCGCTAAGTGGCCATGTATTGATTAGTATTGCAAGCTCTGTGAGACCTTTGTACGACACATTGCGTGATACTGACAGTCAATTTAAAGCCTTGAACACAAGATAAAAACAAAGAATAGATTCAGATAAAATCTGGAAAACAGAGCATATCAAGTTTCTTGTTTAAAAGTTGAGAATTCAGAAATGTGGTTCGCTGAATAAAGGTTCTGACAGTTTATTAAAATTTGTTGTTGTCAGTGGCAAATCCCACTAAATAAAGTCAAGAATACATATATATAGAATGGTTTATTTACAAACTTGTCATAATATAGAAAACTAAATTTTTGTGCTCAAATTTAATAGCACTGCTTATAAGCTGAAAATAATGCTTCTCAATTGTTTTGCCGAACAAAATGGAGAGCTGGATACCAGCCCATCGATGGTACATGTGACATTGGCTGGTAGCCTAATTTTGTTTTGCTTAGCTATTTTTTGTGCCTATTAGTGGCGCTATGAAATCTGGTCCAGGGGAAAATTATTGTGTTAGTACCTGTCAAATTACCCCATAAAGGGGAAAGAAAGGACATCTTTTTCAAATGTCAGTGATGAATTTCTATTCTTTGGTGTCTCATTAGTTAAAATCACAAAAAATAACTTCAAGAAGAAAACACATGATGAAATACTGCCATAAATTTGTAAACCAAAAATATGTTGGTTTGTTAAAAGAATTGTAGAAGACCATCAACTACTACCATTAGATCGCCAAATACTACTTTTTTCCCCAGGGACCAATGGGAAAAGAATAGTGTGCCTGAATGCTTTATTAATTAATATCTACATTGGCTACGAGCAGACTTATTTTTCTGTGTTTGAGGCAGCACATTTTTGTTATCTTTCTTGCTCTTGGCACCAATGGAAGACAGCCACGAAGGAACTTTATTAGTTGGATCAAGCGCCATGAGCACTTATGTGGCTACTCGCACTATAGAAGACGTCATTACAATTATGTGGCTACTTGCACTATAGAAGACGTCATTACAATTATTATCACTAATTTGTTCATTCTCCTAAAGTGCAAGACACCATAAAAATCATGACTGTGTTTTTATGTTTGTCTCCAGCCATTTGTACCGTTCATCGTCGTCAAACAATCTACCCCACAAAGGAGCAATGGAAGATGCCTATGGAGAATATGCTGCATCAGATACTGACGTCTTAGAACTCAACGATAAGGTATTATTGCAGCTTCTCTTTCAATCGGAACCGATTTCCATAGAGCTCCCAAGTACACAATTTTGCAAAGACACTTGTTGCTTAGCACAGAATTAACGGTTCCTGCCCCCCCCCCCCTAAGAAACATGTTGTTTGTAAGTGACTGATTTACCCATTTTTGCTAAGCAGACAAATTCTCTAAGCAATAGTTTCTGTTTGGCAGTTTCATAAAGCTGTCAAACATGAAAGAAACTGCTTAGCATAGCAAAATCTTGTTAGCAGAAACAGTTACCAGCCAAAATATAATGTAGTGTATATTGTTTGTGACTGGTCATTGCTTAATTCTGCTTATCAGACAAATTTTAGCAAACCACCATTTTCTGCTTAACAGCTTGGCCCAGGTGTTGGATTCCGAAAGCTGCCTAGGCACAAAGATTGTCAAAGTACCAAACCAATTCATGCGCTCAGCAGGAGTTAGTCGGAGAACCATTCACAAGTTATGGTCATTATATGGCAATTTGGCTGGTAACCTGTAATGCGGTATACCAGATCTGGGTTTTTTTTCTGTGCTTTCCAGATTGGTCATTTTTGAAGTTGTATAAAATTGAACCTGATCCAGGCCTCAGGTCCTCTATATTTAGCATCTTTCCTGTTTACTTCTTGGACTCAATAAGCGATTTACATGTACAAGAGCAAGGCTTTCTCGCTGCGAGGGTCCCAACCCTCTAGAACCTGTCTTGTCACTTCCTTAAACTCCACAAGAAAACTCAACAAGAAAGCCATACATGGAGACTGACCCTTCTTGTACTCCAGACTTCCCTGTCACTTCTCCTCAGAGAGTTATAGGGCTTGCATCTCTTCACCCCAATCACCTTTTTAAGATGGCAGTCACCCGAGAGGTGATGCATGTGCGTGTTTCAGTCCTTTTCTTTCTACTCTTGATATAAAGTGGCCTATTAGAGTTAAGGGTGGGATTGGTAATCCTTCAAGAGAAAATTAAAAGAGACAATCTGAAAGCTGACTGAACGTAAAGTTCATACTAAGAACAATCCTCCAGACAAACATTTCCATCTAAAAAACCATCACAGTCGAGGAAAAAGCATTATGAATACCTCCCTAATAAATCAGAGTGGCTTTTTCGATTGCCGCGATCAAAATAAGCTAGAGGATTTGGGGAAGAAATTTACTCTCCCGAAAAAACATTGTTATATGATCCCTTCAGCAGTGCTTTCACCATTGTGCTATCCGCAGGTGCTGGAATTAGAATCTCAAGTCACGAACCTGGAACAGGATCAGCTGAACCGAGCCGGACAACAAGGACGATTGAAGAGTGATAAGATCATGCTCATGCACCAGTAAGTGTCCGAATGTTTGTCTGACTAAACATCTTCATCAGTGGCGTTTATGCCCAAATCCCTGGCACTGCCATGACCTAAAGCTCATGTTGAGGAGTTAAACACAGATGCATTTAGTTGGTCTAGTATACCCAGGCGCAGATCCAATGGGTAGGTCCAAGGGGTACGGACCCCTCCCTAATGTTGATCACACAATGGAACAATGTACTCCACAAGGGAATTCTTTGTTCAACCTGGACCCCGCAAGAGAATACTTTAGAAAAAGGAATAATAGAACAACAGTAGCAGGACTCCACAAACAGGATCTGTAAGGTTGTGTGTATGCGTGTGCGCAATTATTGTCAAGAGTGATAACTCGGGAAGCACTTAAAATATCAAATCCAAACTTGGGATGTGGATTGCTCTTGGGATCCCCCAAAAGCCCATTGTTTTTGGACCGCATTGGTCAAATGTCAAGTTCATCATGGCAAAAACAATCGAAATGTGGTCAGCGATTACTAAAGAAGAATGAGATTTTATGTAAGCGGGGGCAATGGCATTTGTTTTTGTCAATACACCATTCTTGTCTAACTCTATTTCCATTTTGTAAATTTTAAACTTGCGCCATCATCATATACATGATACATGTATTGCCATAAACTGGTTGCAGACCCTACATGTATCTCATAATGGTGGTGAAATAATGTTAGTTGAGCCTCACTGGCTGTTGACTCGACATGGAGGTTTCATTTGATTGTTGAAACACGCACTATTTTTCATCCATTTGTTGCCATGCTACCACACTCCAAAGGCGTATGATGATTGAAAGTGTACAAATTAATTTCTATTCCCTGCTTGTGTTGAACCAATATTCATCACAACCTTTTTGTCCTTTTTATGACCCTGATATAAATTCTGGGATTCACGTCATGCATATAAAAACAAAACAGAGCCTAAACTGCCTACAAAGTGTAGGGCCCCTACACGAAACATGAAAACTTATATTTTATGAAGATTGCGGTGTTTGTCATGAAGGAGGCACATTTCCAAATTTATCCAGTTGTTAGTTTTATCAACAAATTTAAACTTTTTCTTGCCTGCCAGGAAAGGCGCCATAATGCTAATGGAGGTCTAATTCTAAGGCAGATAACTTGCACCTCAATGAGGGAAATGTAAATTTCTAATGGAGCATTTTGCCTCTATTCCCTTCATGAAGTATCCGGTCTGATAAGGTCTTTTTTCTTGTAAACAAGGTGACACGATCTATAAAACAGGGTGCCTTACATGTATGAGAACCACATATAAAGCATAACATTTTTATGATGTTGCAATAGTTCAATTGCTTTTAAACCTTGGTGAAAAAAGGAGATGTTTTTCATGTTGGTCCATCTGTTATACCCAAAACATTTTCAAACTTTTGCATTATTCAACAGTACGCCCTATTAATTGTGTTTTACCCACAGACCGATGTGTGTTAAGCACTGTATGCTCAGTACTGTTCTGAGTCCTGTGAAAAAAAACACACAAAAAACAGGCATATTACTCGGGTAGAATTCTAACCCCAACCTTTGCCATGCTAGAGCAGATGTCTTACCACTAGACCACCTTTGCCATGCTAGTGCAGATATCTTACCACTAGACCACTGAGCTTGCCCGGTAACAAGAGGCATTTCGAATCCTATGATTTTAGCATTGTGTACTGTAACGATTTCAATGGATGTCAAACTTGCATCTATCTATCTATCTATATATGCTGGTACTCGTCAACGCCTTTCAGCAACTAAACGAGGGTTGTGTGTGATGTGTCTCAGTTGGTGGACACATGTGTGTGGTGCTCTCAAATTTACAAATGGTGCAAGTAAAAATTGCATCAGGATTAAGAATATTTTGTGTTTTACCTATGCACTGATGTGTGTTTTAAAGCACTGTATACTCAGTATCCCTCCCCCGAGTCATGGGGGGAAAAACACCTTGGGTATTATTTAAAATTGCAAAAAAAAAATCACTTTCAACACACAAACGTATTGCACCTTAACAGTAGAACATCAACATGTAACCATACAGAAACGAAATTGCTGATATTATTTCAAAGATCCATGGTTGTTTCCTGGTACAGATGGCAGCCATTTTGTTTCACTTCTCATTGTTGTGTACAACCAAATTGATTGCCTGCAATATGTGCATGCAGGTAAAGTGTGCACCATTGACCCCTGTCTCGGTTTATCAATACAAGAAGTAAATTTTCAATTGGCCCTTCAAACCAAAGTGGGATTAATAATTTATGTGACAGCGACCTCCTGGTATAAAAGCAGCTGGCATCATTTTGTCTTCTATTTCTCTGCCTTATAAATAAGGTTTTGTCTTTGCACATACTCAAACTACTATAAACCTGTACTGTGTTTCCACAAAATTTGTTTCAATTAATCAAATATATTTTCCATTAATAGGAGTGAATAATATACACAGTAGTTCATGCTTTTAAAGTAACTCTTGTCATTTGGGGCAAAAGTCAATGAGCAGTTGCAGTATCCCAGATTGACTCTAAAGCCATTTAAAGTCTGGTCTATTGTTGGGTGCGAACACAATACAATCCATTGGGACAGTTATCAATCAATTAAGGACTTTTGAGTTGTACCACCTGCCCCATGACAGTAAGCAGGTGGATGCATCAATCCTCCTTTTAAGTAGAATGTAGACTAGAGAGATAATGTCATGTTTGTTTTGGCCAAAGCTGTCGGTTTATCCATGCTGGGCTAGATTAAAATACAAGTGACAATTTGACATCATTTTGAATGGCTTATTGAAAGAAACTGAGAGGATAATAATTTTGTTCAGTATTCTGCTTTGAAGCAGGTTCATACGGTGTCTGCTGGCGCAGATCCAAGAATTTCACCAGGGATGGGTCTGAAACAAAACACACACAAAAACAAGCCGAAACAGTAACTGGAGATTTGTCATGATTATGAGTATGGCGCCAACAAGCAAAAGGAATTAATTTGTACACATTCAGTCATTGTCTCTTTTTTAGCATGGTAGCATGGCAATAAATAAATTGATGAAAAATAGCTTGTGTTCCAACAATCAAAACGATATTTAGGACCTCTATGTGTGAGTCAACAGCAAATGAGGCTCCATTTATAACGTTATTTACAACCGCATGTGAACTGCGAGCCATAGCCAGATTTTGGCAAGTTTATAGTTCAATGATAATTGATAGCAAATTTTAAAAAAATTACATTTATTGAGAGCAAGGAGGGGTCCAGGCATGTCCCGCCTGGACAGATTTAGCTGTTGTTCTTATCAAACCTGTAGATTTCTCATAGAAGTAATGTAGAGAGTCTATAAACCTCTGAAATCCAATGTCATATTTCTTCGAGGAGCTTCATCTCCAGACCAAGAGGACGTTGTCCAATTTTCAATATGTTTTTTTGTTGTGCAATCTCTTGGGCTAGGAATTTCATGGTGTCAAACCTACTGCCCCATTTCTTGAAATCAGAAAATATATTAAAGGCACTGTACACGTTTGGTAATTACTCAAAATATATATTAGCATAAAAACTTACTTGGTAACGAGCAACGGAGAGCTGTTGATAGTATAAAACATTGTGAGAACTGACTCCCTCTGAAGTAACGTAGTTTTTGAGAAAGAGGTAACTTCTCACTAAAATAATAAAAGACTTCTGGCCAGAAGCCTTTTATTCCTATCTGAAAGCACACTAATTTGTACATCAAGGGTGTTTTTTCTTTCATCATTTTCTTGCAACTCCAATGACCAATTGAGCCCAAATTTTCACAGGCTTGTTATTTTATGCATATGTTGGGATACACCAAGTGAGAATACTGGTCTTTGACAATTACCAAACGTGTCCAGTGCCTTTAAAACAAAAATTTCTTCTATATATAATGGACTCCATTCAAAACGCTTAATTAATCAGATGGGATGTAGTTGTGTATACAGTTGTACCACAATACACAACTTGTGTAGTTGATTGGTTTCAAACGGTTGGTCAACTCGCCGGACTATGTTACAAAGAGTAGGAGGGTTAATCTGTTCTTTATTTCATCAAACGTTATCAAACGAACCCATTTCTTTATAGAAAGATGTTAATTGATGCTGTATTGTTTTATCCCAGGGTACAGAGTCTTGAGGAGCAGTTACGAGAGGCAGAGATGAGGCATCAAGAAAGTGTTGAGGACAGAGTCAGGAGATATAAAGACCAACTGGTATTTATTCACATCATTTCTTATTCGTATGCGTATGCATATGAAGGTCAAATGTTACTTTACCCACATTTAGCCTGTTTCCGAATTAGCAGCTGTGGCTGAATCACCACGTTAACACGCATTGAAGCTTAGGCTTGCTTTAGAAACATTCTTAGCCGCCAATATACCATATGCACGTGATGTTATTTCAGTAGGGCGCCCTCGCCTAGAGGTCAAAAGGAGTCTGCTCATTGGGTAATCCTGTGCGCCGCGCATACAAATCTTTGCGTTTCGATTGTTTCGACATTGTTTTACCTTCAAAATGGCGGCGGACGTTAATGAATAAGGTCTATTGGCCATTGTTTGTTTTCATAATGGTGACAGTGCAGTGTTTGATTTGAGGCTCCATGTTGCAGCAGACGTGCATGGTAAATATCCATTGTTATTATGTCATTCTTGGCATGTCCGTATTTCTGAGAACAATGGATTTAATTGCCAAGGCGTTTGCTCCGAAAGCCTCCCATTTACCTGAAGAATAAAGGGTGATTATTCATGTCACTATGATAGTGGCTTCAACTTTACTGCTTTCTAGCCCGTTGTTTAAGAAGTTGGGTTCAAACATCACATTATCTTGATATTCTTCCTTTTGTTCTTCCCTCAGACTAAGAATGAGAAAGAGATGGAGGAGCAGATTGAGCTCTTAACAAACAGGTGAGGTTAACTTTGGGGATGAAGAACGTTTTCATGTTAGTTTCTCCTAAGATTACTTTGCGCTGAAAAGTCACTGACAAATTTATGGGCAAACTCTGATTATGTTTTACACACAATGGACCTGTGGCTGTGGGTTTTGTTCTACATATCGCCACTGTTTTGACAAACCGAGATGACCAAAAAACACAACATTTTGTAAATCGATTTTTTTTTTTGGGGGGGGGACAAATTCTTGACATAATCATTGCTGTTAACATTTTCAGCAAGTATCAGTACCTAACGTGTAACGGTTTCATATTTACACTTATTAGCATGACCAATGAATCGCTAGATTTGCCATTTTGTGTTTTTGGCAAATATGGCGAATCTGTTGATCTATTTAGTTTGGCGTTTTCCCGGCAAATCTCAATATTCTTTGGTTTGTACACTGCACTCTGGGTGTACGTTTCTTTTGCTCATTTTCACAAAAGTGGCAAATTTGTTAAGAAATTAATAACTCATCAAAATAGTTGCAAGTTTGAAAACACATTGACAGTTGTATGTTTGAAGAAGTCGGCTTCATTTTAATAGTAAAATTCAAAAGAAAGACAATTAAGTAGTCGCCAAAACAGCAGTTTGAAAAACAGTGCAACTTCAAACGCAATTTTTTTCAATCAGAATTTTGGCTGTGGTGGAGATTTGCCACTTTGTGAAATAGGTGACGATACAGAGGTTTTAAGATTCTGTTGTTATTTTCCTCGGCAGAATATCGTTTCTTGATGAGGAGAAGAGTCAGTATGAGACGGAGATGACCCGACTGAAATCACACATGGAGAACCTCAAACAAGTAAGTCAAAGATCTTAACGCACCTGCGTCACATTGGTAATTGTCAAAGACCAGTATCCACACTTGATGTGACCCAACATATACATGAAATAACAAACCTGTGAAAGTTAAAGCTCAATCAGTCATTGAAGTCACAATAAAAGGTCGAAAAACCCTTAATGTTTTCACTGTTTTGAAACATTGAGTTTTTGTCTGGCGAGATCAAAAGTAATTGTTTTACCCATTTCTCAAAAACTATTGCATTTCAAGCAAAAATATTTCAAAGGGAGTTTCCCACCATGACCAACTTTATTCCATGTAAGTTGTGTGCAAATCAGTGAACATTTATATTTTTACTCTTAGTCATACCAATGTTATGCACACCCTGTACGATTTAAATAAATCAAACATTTGAATTAGCCTTATTATCATTCCATGACTTTCTTTGTCATGTTCCCTGATATCAATGGCAATAATGAATACCAATTCCAATTGTAGCATGAAGGTGTCAGACTAGTGACCTTTGTGTTTGTGTCCGTATCTTATGTGAAAATTAAGCTGTGAACCAAAGATTGTGTAGCACTGCAAGGTGCAAGATGGGCAACTGCAGCTCCATCTATTGTTAGAACATGAAGTATAGCATGGGCGCCAATTCAGTAAGCAAAAGTTTTGTTATAGCATTGATAGCAATGTCTGCACTGAATTATTGTTCGATCAAAAGAGTTGCTTACTGAAATAGTTCAATGCATACTTCACTTGCAGATCTTGGTGTGTCTGTGAGCTGTCTTCCTTGTTGGGGATTGTCTGGAATTGGTTGCCTTTTAGTTGCCTCAAGTGGGCATCGTGGATAGACATTTGCAGTGGGCTTTGATTGTTTTCGTTTCAAATTGGTTTATTTCTAACATGAGTCGCAGCCAAAAGCTGAACTGTACACAGTTTACAATAAACTCTTAATACAATTTTGTTTAAATGAACAAAGTTAGACAAAGCAAGCAAATACAATTGTGTACAACTGTCAAAGGACATGATAAAAACGACATAATAATTGTACACAGGTGAAGGGAAAAATATAATGATTGGGCAGAAACATGGGTCAGTCTTTTCAGGAGTTTTTCAAAAAATACATAGATTAATTTGAGCCGATGACATTCTATTTGATTTCTTTGTACCAGGAGAACAGCAGACTAGAAGCTCAGGTACTAGACCTTGATAACAAGTGGTTGGCGTTGTCAGTGGATTATCAACAGAAGCAAGACAATCACCATAGAGAAATGAAAGACATGGAGGAAACGATCAAAGCTAGTAATGTGGTACGTTACATTTGAAATGAAAAAGCTTAGTTATGAGAAGGGGAGGTACTAGAAGTGGTTAAACTTACATTCAGGTTGTTTAGTTGTTTGGTAGGATCCCTAGAGCAGTATCTTTACATTTCGTCACCGTTTCATAAAGAGACAATTTCTCCAAGAATGAAAAGGTTTGGGTTATCAGGTTAGTTTCTCTTACCACCCTTTTTAAGGTTTCTATATTGCAACATCATTTTCCCTAAGTTTCAATTCTTCTAATATAGTTCAATAGTTCAATATAACATTTATTTCCGTACTCACAATAACAAAAGACTGAATCATTTGCAGTAGTACAATACAAGCAAAGAGTAAACATGACCAATGATAATGATACTTAAAAAAAAAAATAATCTAAGCTGTGAGTAAGCATCAGGAGGCTATTTAAATAAGCCGAGACTTGTCGGGAACAGCCCTAGACATAATACAAAAACGAAAAGCAAATACAACATAAAAAAACAAAAAACGGACAGGAGAGAACACAAAAAGTACCGTTAATGAGCTAATACAGATAATGCCCAAGAAATAATGACAAAATTAGGACCAGCTAGAGGCATAAATAAAAAGAGAGCTGAAGATGAGCAGTAGAGTTTTAGAGGATTTATCCAATTCTGATAATCCATTTGTTTCTACTTCTATTTCATCTCAACTTCACACAATTTACTGAATAGTCCTGAAATTATTGTTCATTTTACTTTTTACAAATTTGTGTGTATAGAATTAACCTGTTTGTCTTATTTGTGTTGTGATGCTTGACTGTAGCTTGTAGACGATTTATCCCGTGAGCTTGAAGAACTAAGACACGAGAATCTAGAGCAACGAGAATATGGTGCCCGGCTGATGCGAAGTCCAAGTGTATCCGACCTTCCTAGCAGATACTCCGAGATCAAAGATGAAGTTAAACGTCTTAAGAAGGTGAACACATTGTCAATTCTGTCTAAAGGTCAAGCATAAGTTCAATGATTAAAGACATATTACATCAATGCTTTTTGAAAGACGAATTTCATTTACATGTTCTGTTTTTTAAGAATAACACCTTCAAACCGACCTTTGACTACTTTATAAATCAGGTGATCGAACTCAAAACTTGGTGTGTGGATTGATCTTGGGATCCTCCAGAAGTCTGTAGTTTTTGGACCCCCTAGGCCAAATGACAAGATCATTATGGCTAAACAAAAGATATATTGTCCAGGCGATAACTAGAGATATTATTTCCAAACTTGATTTGTAAATTGGTCTTGGGATCCCCTAGAAGCCTATAGACCTTATGCATTGACGTCATCAAGCCGCCATCTTAGAGGTAAAACTACGACGAAACAATAGAAAAAGGCGCAGCATTGTACGCGTGGCGCACATTATCAGCCAATGAGATACCTCCTTTTGACCTCTCACTGAGGGCGCCCTACACAAATGACGCCATGTGCATAAGGTCTATTGTTTCGGGACTACCTTTGTCCAAGTTCAAGAAATGGACTGGCTTGTTTTGGCTTTTTTTTTTGTAAGCAGCGACCCTCACCCCTGCATTTTCTTTGGATCCAACAGGAGAATTCAAACCTGAAGGATACCAATGAAGAGATGAGTGCTCAGCTTCTGAATAACAGCGTACAGATAGGAAGAAGTTTACTCCACAGAGGGACATCCAAATCGGAATCCTTTGCATCGGAACTGGAAAAGTCTTCAAAAGATGATGTGAGTATCCCATCCCCGCTTCCAACACCAACAAAGAAACTGAAAAAAATGAGCATAGTTATTATAATATAGGTTATAATTTGTTTCTGCCCTTACACCGGTGTGTATTAAAGGGTGTGTACATCATTGGTATGATTGAAAATAGAAATGTTTACAGATTTGCTCATAACTTACATGGTATAAAGATGGTCATGGTGGAAAACTTCCCTTGAAATAGTATTGCTTGAAATGTTATTGTTTTTAGGAAATTAGTACAACAATTAGTAGAACAATTAGTCTTTATCACGCGTGATAAAATCCAATGTTTGAAAACAGTAAAAATATGTAATGATGTTTTTCACAGTTTTCTCATAATTCTGAAGACCGATTTAGCTTAAACTTTCACAGGTTTGTTAGGTCACATCAAGCGTGGATACTGGTCTTTGACAATTACCAATGTTGTACATGTGCTTTAAGCACTGTATACTCAGTGTACTTTCCCAAGTTCTGTGAAGAAATATCCACAGGCAAATCACACAGTTGGATTCGAACCCATGACCTTTGCATTGCTAGACCACCGAACTAGCCCGATGGCTAAAGGCAAAGGGTTATATAGGTTTTCCTATAGGTTTTCCTGTAGAATTTCCCGCTCCATTTCAGCAAAAATATATTCAATTTCATTCAAACCGCATTCAAATTCACACAGTTTTTTCCTATTTCAATCAAACCAAGGTTTCTTTTTAGCTGCTATTGCATTCAATTTTGTTTTTGTACGTAGCTGTTTTTCGTTCTCATTCAGTTCCTTTTGTTGTTTACCTAAATTTTGTCTTAGTCATCAGCAACTTTTTCAAAGATGCTTTTTGTGCTATCTAGTTCCAATGTTTTTGACCTTTTTTGTTTGTTTGTCTGTTTGGTATTTACAGGTTTTATCGCTTTAAGAAAAATTGTCTTCTTTAAGTTACATACTTTTGTCGTTTAAACAAAATGTAAACAAGTAAATTTTAGTCTTTTTAGCTACTGTCATGGTCGAATAATAAAACTTAATTAATTGAATTGAATTTTATTTAGGTTTGTTTCAGTCATTCTATTTCATTTATGGGCACTCAAGACAACATTTTTACTTTTTTCCTCTTCTGTTTTTGTTTTGCAATAACAAAGTTGTTTGTCTCTTCTAAGAAATGTACATTGTTATGCGGTGATCACAGAGGACTGCATCCTCTTCAATCAACTCATCTTCATTCCTTTTCCTCGTACCTTCAGATTATGCAAGCCTTGAGGGAGGAGGAGCAATTGAATCGAGACCTACGGGAGTACATCGGTCGCATCCTCTCCAGAATCCTCGATAGTAACCCGGGACTTCTTGAGATCCGACCCAAAAGGCACGGTAGCGTAGCATCACTGATGAGCATGGATACATGACAACGGGTTGTTCTTGTCAAATAGTCTTAGCTACTTAAACCAAAACTGATGTACACGTATTTGAGTGTTATAAGGAAGAGACTGTCTTGGTGTGACGCCCTCCCTACTTGTTTCCAACGGTAAGCATCATAACTTGGGATATGATCACTGGCAGTGTGGCTTGTACAGGTCTCATGGATTCTGACTAGACTTGCTGAGTGATTCCTTGACTGCCGTTACCCAGATTTGGGGTGGCATGGCTAGTGCTTAAAGCTCTCACTTCTCACCACTGTTTCCCTGGTTTGACTCCTGTTTAGGGCCACATGTGAGTTAAGTTGTGCGTTAGTTCTCTCCTGTGCCATAGTTTTTTTTTCTTCCAGACTCTTCGGTTTTCCTCCTTCTCGAAAAACAAAATACTTTTGATTTCTGCCTGTGCTTATTGGTCATATATGGGTTGATGTTGCTGGCTTACAAAAGACGCCTTTACTTGCCTGTTGTTGGACTGCGTTGTGGCCGCATCCTTTGCAATTCAGTATCTCTCAGCTGCAAGTAAGGATGATAAGCCTCCCCAATTAATATTATTACTATTGTAATGTTGGCTACCTGGCTTGAATGGGTCTCACGGCTTCTGCCTAGCCCTCTATTCTCCCTCGAGAGAACAGCACACTGACTGCTTTTCGCCAACTTCAACATATAAAACAAATTACAGTGAAATCCGCCAAATATATGACTAAAAAAATGTCAGCTCCTTTAGCAAGGCAGAAGAAGTCTTGCACATTTTTCACACTTTTTGCTGATGTACCAGCAAACCCTATTAAAATAGTTACACAGAAAATAGTTAGCAAATTTTAATTAATTCTTGCCCTTGCTGTTAAAAATTTTAGTAGCATTTTGTATTTTTTTTTTAAGTCTTTTTTAAAAGCAGTTTAAGTCTTTTTTAAAAGCAGTTTAAAAAATTTGGGGACAAGTTTTGACTGTAGGTTAAACACCAATATGCCGTTTAAATGAAGCAAAAGATCACTTGGTATCACAAGACTTTTGTTCCACAAAAATATTAACAATAGCTTGGCATTCATCTATGATTTTAGACTGCTCAATGCAAATAGAATAAAATATTCACCTCCATCTAATGGTTTCACTGGTTGAAGATCGGCAGTTGCCTTGGATGTCAATTGACAAATGGTTTACACTATTGGAGTGCACTGTTTGGTTTGGGTGTTTGTACTGACAAATTTATCCAAATAAATATATTTGGTGAAAACGGTAGGTTAACTTGTTATCGATTTTTTTTTTATTAAATATATTTGGTGAAAATTAATTATTGGTGAACATTGACCTTTGACATTTCCACTCTTCCACACGACATACACATTCGTGTAGCCCTTATGAGGGCTCACTTCTGTGATCCGAGGTACTCAATGTAGGTACTTGAATGGAGAGCAAAAGTGTGTTACAGATCCCAAAATAACCCTCTAATATCTTGGTAGTGGAAGTCCTTGGGCGGTGTTCATGCCATTTTGGAATGGATTATCAGCTATAGTGATCCATTTCATATAAAAAAATTAAAATAAAAAAAAACAGGGCAAAAACATGATTCATGTTTATATGATAATGAATGACTAGGAAAAATCCTTACAGTTTCATTTATAGGATATCATTCATATGTTTTGCTTTGGAAAATAAAAAGAGCGATTCCATTGAAATGCCTTAAGGAACTTGTTGAAGGGGTTAGGTAACTAAAGTCGTCATGATCACCATGATGTCAGTGTTATTCCAGGCCGGATAAGTATGGGGTTGGGCTTTTTCAAGGATGTGCACAACATTGGTAATATTGAGAATATAAATTTTCACAGATTTGCACATAACTTACATAGTATAAAGATGGTCATAGTGGGAAAACTTCCCTTGTGAAATGTTTTGGCTTGAAATGCTATAGTTTCGATCTCGCGATTCTCAAACCCAACATTTGAAAACAGTGAAAATGAATAAAGTGAGTTTTCACTATTTTTCCGTAGTACCGTCGATGACCGGTTTAGCTTATACTTTAACAGGTTTGTTATTTCATGTATATGTTGGGTCACATAAAGTCTGGATACTGGTCTTTGACAATTACCAATGTTGTCTGCGTGCTTTAAGGAACAAATGTGAAACATATCAAACTGTATAACCTAAAACTCTTCGCTAAATTGTTGCACATGTCCTTTTTAAAATAGTCTTTATTTTAAAAGAAACACCGTCTTCAACATCAACCGCCTATTTTGTAATGTAGTGTGTGATTTTTATGCAAATTCTAAGTTTGTGTAACTATTTTTTTTACACTTGCTGAAAGTCATTTCTGTTTACTGGTTTTCTTTCTTCTTCTTTTTTAAGTGTTTTTTTTATTGTTGTCTTGCGTGAACATTCCTAAATTAATTTTAATACCAACTGTTCTTAGATTGATAGTGACACGTATAAAGTATTTTTGTATCAGACAAAGCTATTTAAAATATTGAAATTGTAAATAATGATTCGGACAAAATATATTAATTGAGAAATGTACTAGTGGACCAACTGGATATTTATGAATCCTTCAAACCACACAATAGATGTAAATTGTACCTCCTCACCTTATAACAGAAGGTTAGCGCCAGTATTTACTTCAACTAAAACGAAAGTGTGTACAACTTAAGCTTGTGCAAGAAGCTTCAATATTATGTACATGATGACATCAATTTTTTGTCTGAAAGCAGATATTTGTAAAAGCTTCTTGCTTTTATTTAAGTAGGAGGTTTGGCTTTTAAACTACAATATTTGTGTTTATTTTCCAGTTTAAGTCTAAAACAGCCATTTGATTTGATGAAATCAAACCCGCTTTAGTTTTGTTTTCTTACTTTATACGCTCTTGCCTTCCCTTTGATGTGATGGTACAACATTGGTAACAAAAAACTGAAGAGATCACTTTAAAACATTAAACGTTTGAGACAATTTTGTCAAGAGATTTGATTCTTTTCAGAGTTTCTAACTCAAAGTTTTTTAAAACTTAATCAAATGCGCTGAATAATTGTACTCCTTTTTCTCAAAATAGTGAAAATCAAATACAGGGATTAGAAATGTTAGACATTTATCAATGAATTGATACTTTCTTAGTATATCTGATTGGTGCAAAAACAGTTGTTTTGTTTCAGATATAAAGAAGTGATGACCTTTGATTTATTTCTCTATCATTGTGGCTGTTCATAAATCTATAACTCACAAGGTTATCAAATTCAGCATACCTCGGAAAATGTATATTCTAGTTTTAGACCTTTTGATCACCACCATCTCAACCCTGTTAGTAAGTAGAATTCATGTTGCTTTTAGTTGTATGTTTTTCAAACAAAGAACACTGAAAGGATTGTACTTTGTCCATCAACCAATGTTGTATCATGTCTTTGAGATTACTTATATCACTTTTGATCAGTTTAGCAGAAAGTTCTCTTTATCATTGGACATGGTGCAAAAGATTTGGGATTATGAATTTAGTTTGTGTGCTATTTGCTTATAGCTTGCCTCCTTATTGTACATAAACAGAGAATTCGTGTTGTGATTATTGTGTGTGGTAGATTAAAGTTTGACATGATTGCCTAATTTTGCTATAATGTGGTATAGGTAAAGAGATGTGACCCTGAAATAGGGGACCTACTTTTAATGTAAATCATAGGCCTAATTTAACAGTACTCTGTCACTAGGAGACTTTTGGGCACAAGATGGCAGCAGACATACTTTGCAAATTTGTATTATTTGAACAGTAGATTGTGCAAGTCTTGCACGTATTTAATTAAGCTTATGAGTGGTCATATAAGAGGACAAGCAAACTATTAAAGTTTTTTTTATTTGTCAGTGATTCTGTGCACGGTTTCATGCTTGGTTTTTGTATTTTTCTGCTTGACCGATATCAGGAGTTTGTGGGACAATTTGTCAAGCATGGTAGTATTTCAGATGGAATTATTTTGGGAGACAATTGGTACCAGTATGTTCAGAAATATCAGCTTTTTGGTTTAGAAATTTTTTGTTTTGAACAAAAATGTAGTGTCATTTTTAAACTTAAGTAAGCACTGTAACAACACAATTTGAGACTGAAATATCACTCATGAAACAGTCTCTGCAGAATTTCAAAGTCAAATGTGGCAACTTTATTTGTAATCCATCTAGGTGATGTCTCAAGTTTCTTGCAAGGAGATAGTGCCCCCATCAAAGTCATTCCATATGTAATTTGATTGTTAGATGAAATGAAATTCAAGATTCTGATGTTTTGTTTTTATACAGCATAACGTTTTGACGGACATTCCATATTGGTAGTGAATTTATTTGTTCAACTCTACACCATCACTGTGTTTAAGTAATTATTCAGTTTGCAACAGTAAGTCATAAGTTATGTTTAAAATACTCAATTAATGATTTGTAGAATTCAAGAGTTATTTTATTGTAAAGACTTGGACTTCAGGTAAACCATTAGAGCTATGATGTGCCAATTGAGGGTGGGATATCTTCGGTATTTTAACTACGAACAGTCTTCTTTTCTTGAAGACAATTTCCCTTTTTTCCCCATGGAGGATGTTGGAAGGAAAGCTGAAACTTTCTAATTGTTAAATCTTTCAAAACTAAAAATGCATTTTAGTATTGTTAATTGAATACTAGTATTTTGCTATTAAAACAGCAGTGTTAATTTTATTTTGTTTTATTTATTCATTGTTTTCACAATCGCATTGAGATGTCATTTGTTGATACCTAAGACAATCATGAAAAACGCATAGTGATTATTATTGGTAGTATTATTATAATTTTTTTAGGGGGGTGTTTTTGTTTTGTTTGTCATAGTTAAGTTGATGTGCCTTTATTTGTGTATCATAACATAACATATTATGTTTAATTTACTGGTAGTTTTATTGATAATGTATGATAATTTATGCAAAGCCGGTTGCAAAGTTGAATATCATTCTTTAATTCAGAGGATTTTCAGATGCAGATTATATTATTGTTCCGGAGACCCCAGGAAGGTATCTTGTGTGGAATACAGATTGAGTATCAAAAAATACTTCAAAATGTCTGTGTTTTATTATTGTATCGTGCAGTGAAATCCTACTGTTTTTCCAGCCATGATTAGCCTAATTCACAGTCTAGTTTGAGTTTAAAAAAACCTGCAGTGAGGGCCGCTGTCGGACGTTTGTTAATATTAATACTTCCATTGTCTTTTAACCACATTGTTCACACTGGTCAGCTCATAGGCCTATGCCATGATATCCTAAGCTGGACCATTCCACACGTCCGAGAGGGGGTGTCAATCAACAGGGGTTAGTGATTTAGTTGGGAGGGGCAGGACAGACTCAGCTGCCAGCATACTTGGTGTACAACAACGAACACGTCTAAAAGGCCACGTCACACAGGGCAATTCAGGCAACTTGAAGACAGCCGTACAGGGAACACCTCGGCAGCACAAGAGACAATCTTCTAGGCTGTAACTCACTTTCCCCAATAAATTAATGAGAAAACTGAAATAATAATGAATGAAATTTCTTAACGGAGATTGCCTGGAACTGGTTGCTCGTGTGACATGGCCAGTATACATGGCCGTGAAGTCACGGCCTCACTGACGAATCCCCAAGAACTTGCCAGAGCCCAAACCGAAGCCACGGTTGCGAAAAGCCCCACGACTAGTTGCTCTTGACTGTTGCTGCCGGTTTTCACATGAAGAGGGGAACGTCGAAGTGTATTCCGGCTGGGTACTAATTTGAATGACACTTTGAGGCAAACTGATTGACCGTTGTAATTACATTGTAATTGAACAAAAGTGGATCAAGATATCCAACAATGGATTATCCTTTTGGTTTTAGCCTGTAGGGTAGCAACCCTTATCTCATCCCCCTGCCGTGGATTAAGTGCTCAAATATTTCCATTATTAGTTTGTGTCCATTCTGATTCAGCTCTTGGACGTACGGCAAACAAACAGCTGGAGTTAAAAGTTCAACAATTGTCAAAATTCTTTATTTGATTTCAGTCGGTCGGCAAATAGCGACCTATTGATGACACGTGTCATTCTTCTTGGAAAGCCATAGTATCATACAATGAAGTGGATTCTTATCTCGTGGCTTCATGGCGATTATTATCTTCCCATTTAAGCCCCACTCCATGATGCTTGTCAATTTGTTATTATTATTTTCTTATTTGTGTATTTGTTTTATTTTTTGCATTGCGTTTTCCGGGGTTTGCCTACTTTGTCTTAAAATCTAAAATGAAAACAATGTCTCCAATGGAAAAACAAGGTTATTTTATGCTAATTTAAATACAAGCCCGGTGACAAATTCCATTCAATTGTACACAAATATTATTATTATTATAAGTGACACGTGCCAGGCATTTGGAGAACCCGCAACTGTACAATACCTTGAACCTCCCAACATGTCACCTTTACACGTGCTCACCAAACAATATGGCATACTGATCAATGCGATCATACAAAGAACAGCCCCTATAGCAGCATTTTACGGAATCTAGACCTTCGTGAACGTTTTTATGCTGCATGGTTGTGTGTTTTATTTTAAAGGAGATTTGTATGTTTTTGAAATTGCCATTTATTTTTTTCCGTTTTGTATGTTGTCCAGTTTGTAATTTCTGCTTTGCAGTAGAGGGCCACGTTCGTTTTAAATTCCCATGTGGAGCTTGCTAAATAAAAAGTGCAAGTGGTTGCCTGCATGCCCACAATTACTCGTCAACAATTTTAAAAGTGCAAAAAATAAGTTAGTGGCCTGATGTTTCGACCCTAGCAGAGTCTTTCTCGAAGGCTAAATAACAACACAACACACATACAAGCAGACAAGAGTTGCAAGAGTAAAGTGGAAATACATGAATAGAGAGAGTGGAGGGAGAAAAGCAGAAAGCATTCAGAGAAGGCAGGGAGTAAGCAGGGATTATGAAGACAAAGGGGGGGGGGGGGTTTATGAAGGGAAGGGGATAGCTTGACCACAAGAAGTTAGGAACACAAAGGACAAAATGGAAGGTTAGAAGAGAGGTAAATAATTAGTTAATACACTGTAGGGCAGACTAATAAAGTGGATATCTGTGTGGGAAAAGGAGAAGGCAAAGACAAAAGGTTATTAGTCATTTCCTTCTTGGATATTCAAACCATGGGGCTGAGTGGTCTTAATGCGCCTTATCCAAAGTTTTTCCCTACTCAGACGGACAGTCTCTCTGCAGTTACCTAGTGCCTCAATTCCCTGTAAATTCATGTCAGAAATGGAGTGGTTTAATAGGAAGGTTGAAGTGGTGTCCTACAGGTGTATCCAGCTTTTGGGTGTTGACTGTGGATCTGTGGCCATAGAAACGCCTCCTAAGTGTAGTTCTTGTTTCACCTATATATTGAACACCACACACTCTGCAAGATATTAGATAGATTAGATTAGTGGTGGTGCAGGTGACATGACCCCTTGTCTTGTGGGTGGTATACCACCAGTATGGTAAAGGAGTCTGATTCCCTGATGTGTTGTTTACAAACGATGCATTTGGATGTGTTGGAACACCTAAAGGTACCCTGTGGCAAAGGGGGATTAACATCATCATTAATGGGGGGAACTTCTGCCCGGACGATGAGATCCCTGAGACTGGGTGGGCGTCGGTAGGCAACTATGGGTTCTTCCTGTACAGCACGTTGAAGCCGATCTGATGTGTGAAGAATATGATGGTTAGAACTGGTTATTTTACGAATGGGAGGAAGTGAGGGGTGAAAAGGAACTTTCCCTTTGGAACTCCGTTGTTGCCTGGGTCCTTTGGAGAGTACATACTCCCTAGAACGAGCCTTGACTTTCTGGATCGCTCGATGGACTGCTAGGGAGCTATGACCCCTGGAAACAAGGTGTTTCTTAAGTTCCTGTGAGTGGTGGAAAAAATCTGAATCATTAGAACAGATTCGACGGAGTCTGAGGGCCTGACGACTGTAGGCTATGCTGGTTTTGCAGTGTCTGGGGTGACAGCTGGTTGAGTAGAGGTATTGATGTTTATCTGTGGGCTTAACAAAGAGATCTGTGGTTAATCCATCACCTGTCTTTATGACCTTGACATCCAGAAAGTGGGTGTCCTTGGTCGAGTATTCATTCGTGAATTTGATGGTCCTGTGGAAGGAATTAATGTGGTTAATGAATGCTATGAGGCTTTCTTCATCACTAGTCCAGATGAAAAAGATGTCATCGATATAGCGCCACCAGACCCATGGACGGCAAGGGGCCGACGCCAACAAGTTGACTCATGAAAAGGCAGGCCATTGAAGGTGCCATACGTACGTGTACCCATTGCAATGCCATGTACCTGTAGGAAATTCTTACCCAAGGAAGGAAAAGTTGTTATTTGTTAGAACATGTTGCATGAGGGATACAATGTCAGAAATGGGCGGTGACACGTGACCACTCTTAAACAGGGCTGAGGAGCAGGCAGCAACTGAATCCCTTCATCTTGGGGGATGTTGGTGTACAAAGAGGACACATCAAAAGTACCGATGATAGCTTTTTAAAAGTTTTAAAAGTTGACCGTAAGAATTCATTGATGATGATTGGTGCATGTTTCTCTGGTGTTGGTGTTACTGATGCCGCAGAAGGAAATTGAATTGCCGAGTGTTTTTCACAATATTGTCAACGTTCACCCTTAAGTTTGAATTTGAATGAAGGTTTATAGGCCAACTGAGCTGGAGGTTTAAACAACATAACATTTAACTTGGTTTTGTTATAGAAGCTCACAGGTAGAAATATTCCAAATTATAATTATTTTGAACAAATTACCATGAAAATTGCACCGATAACGTTCGTTACATTGAAGTATGAAACACTTAAGACTGAAAGAAAGTAAACTGCGCCCTCTCTTGAAACACTCTGAAACCACGAAATAAGTTTGTTTCGAAATAGTTTTTGTGGAAGAAATTAAAAGCCTCAAAATGTGCCGTCTTCATGCGGTCGCCATGGTCTGTTCTTTTTCTTCTTGTTCTCGGTGTTTAAGTACTGATTAAGGTGTTATCATTTTTTCAAAACGCCTTTGAACGTTAGTGGTGTTTGCCAAACACAAACCCATCAGCTATATTATAGGCATATCGCTCACTAACACCATACACCGCTATCACAATTCTAAGTTTACATGATGAGTCATACTTCGTGCTGTTGAATATCGACCCTGGAGCTTACCTGTATCTAATAAAGTCTGGGTCATTTGTCAACTGACCATTGTTGTTTGTTGTTGCCCGATTGGAGCAACCTCATCTATTCATTATAACTGCATGGACTGACCAAAGGTCCTGCAATCAATATTGATGTGGACTGCTCGATATTCGGAGATCAAATTCAAATAGGGTAATTTAAAAAACCTCTTAACATACATATTTCGCAATCATTGCAAATAGTACAATTTATTTAAATCGTAGTCAATATCAGGCTATTGATAAGATTTGAAGAACTACATTGTAGAATTTTACTCAAAATAAACCCTAAATTGAAAGTTGTTTGAAATGATCTATCATTGAACACCCCTCCAACAAATCGACTAGTCCATTGACCAACGTTTTTCTTTCATAGTTTTTTTTGTATACACCGCACAAACACGACAGGTGTTTGAGGCGTCCCAAACAAACGTGACGTGTTCAATACTACACTATTAAAACCAAGTATAATTGTCGCATTGCGGGACGGATACACATTGTTGTCTGTTGCAAGTAGTGGTCTGGAAATATCAACGAAAACGTGTGGATTTAAACAAAGGAATTTATATGTTAGTGTTTTGCAGATTATAAAATCAAGGTAGGATTTCATCTAATCATCTTTACCCCAAAAACATTTGTTCTTTTATAGTTGTGCTGATGTTCATTATAAGTTTATAATATATTATATAAACTAGTTTCTATAAATCTTTGTAAAACTTCGTGAATGAATTTATTAATTTTTTGCCTCAAGTTTGAATGCTTAGATGCAACTCGGTGTTATTAAAAAAACAAAGTATTTACCCGTTATCAGCAACCGGCTCACTCTGTGTACACAATTTGTCTATCGGTGTGCAACACTTTTAAATTCCACGGTGGTTATAAAACTGTAAAGTCAATGTTTTTCTTTGCTTGCCCATATTATATAGTTCGATTATAATTATTCCAGTTCGGACAATTGTGAAATATCACACCGGATTAAAATTAAAGAACCACATTTTAATTACGAGTCAATGTTACATTCCGATAGCATCACGTCATCATCCGGACGCGTCCGAGTACGCGTCATGCTGCCGGCTCAGGCTGGTTTGTTTAGTGTGGGCAAAGTGCGGCCGGCCACTGTTGACATATTATATACCACAACCCCATTTTTATCCTTTAGGGGTTAGATTTGTAAAAAGCAGGAAAACAAATTAGTTAACAACATCAATTAGCATAGCACCATATTTAAAAGAAAGGCAAATTATCGAGCTCCTAAATGCAAGGCTCTGCTATTTTGGCGGTTTTCCTGTACCTATAATGAGTTGTCTAAACTCCGTGCATAATTAAAAGTATCGTCGGACTAGCCTCGTTTTAAATTGAAGAAAGACGATGACTACAACGACAATGTTCTTATATAAGAAATGTCCACACCTCCCTCCCATGCAGCCGCTTTGTTCATAGAGCAAGGAACATGGTTGCACACATCCAGGGAGGTAGGTATGGTTACATCGTGGTTACATCATAAGAGACAGCACCACTCAAGAGAGCCCTTTTTGCACGGATTTTTCTTGGCTGTGAGCCGCAGGGGCATACGCTAAGTTCATTGTGTTCCCTCTTATTGCACCTGTAGTTTTGTTGGTGTTCAAGGTTTACTTTTTGTAAGTTCTTAACGGACACGGAGCTATATTTCCAGTATTTAGAGGCGTAGAAATAATACAACGTACAAATAAATGGCCTCTCAAATAAGGCATCACAATGCTACAGCATAAAAAAAACTTCTTAAATGACGAGTTTTCCACAGTCTGCAATCTTCCCCTTCTCTGCTGGATACAGCCTTCTCATTATTTTTGTCACACAAGAGACAATTAATTGCACTTTTTATGCAGAGCTTTTCAGAAATTATTCACTGCTATATATGCGGAATGAATCACGAGTTATTTTTGTAACCCGAGTCTGACTCACAAGTAGTTGTTAAACGTATCGGGTTGAATGATGACTAATGAGTTTTCATTCAAATATCTGACAACCTGGACGCAGCATAACATTATTTTAAATTACCACTGCAGACTGGAATTACATAACACTGATAATTACAAAATAACAAGAAAGAAGGGGGAAAGGGTTTCCCAGATTCCCCATTCAATACTATTATTCAAACTTAATTTTTGAGTTGTCATTCTCTGCATAAAACTGTACACGCATGTGTTTTTTAAAATTCCAAAGATTTTTTCTTCTTCAAAAGACATCATTACATGTGTTTGTTTAATCTTCATTTAATAGTTAAAAATATATACACCGAGTATAGGCCTACTATACGATACGAAAGCCCAGCCAGCCACTTATCAAAAATAATACTATAGTTATGCAAATGAAACGGATCACGTGACTAACTCTAACCGCACACAAATGCGGATGAATACCCATTCAAATAGTCTCATGTTAATATACACTTCTGGTGTTTAAACACACTGCAATTAGTCAAATTGTAAATTAGTCAAATTTTGTAAACTTGAATTTTAGTTAAGACGAACTTCAAACCAGTGAAAGTAAGTTAAAATTCATGTTATATGTAATTTTTGTTTTGGGCGGATGTATATCAGTCTGGTACAGCGGTCGAAATATGAAATGCAACGACTGTCCGCTGATTGTCTGCACAGCGTGTACATGTACTTTGTGTGCACTGCATGCAACAAATGCTGCAATAATAGCTTACGTGTAGTTTGCCTGCCGCGCCTATGGTGAATCTGACACCAACGTGTGTGTAAATGTGCCTTCATTCATACCATTATTTGTACACTTTGGAAAGCAACACCGTAGCACAGAATATTGTGGTTGAAGCAAGTAAGTATTCTTAATTCACAGCGTAATTTGTGTGATTTTTGAAGATTTTTATATAGGTGTTTTTGCAGAATTTGTGTTGACGATAGTTGTGCCATTTTGTAAAGTGGTTCGTTTATGCGTTGTGACCAGTGGCGGCCCAACCCACACTTTTACCCACATGTCACACTGTACCCGCATTTACCGGGCGGGTGTCAAACATTAGGGCTCGATCACTTTGCCTCAACAATTAAATAGTTCAAAGCCGATTAATTTACTATGCATCCAGATATTTACTGTGTCTTAGATCTGCAGTTTATTTGAGGTAGCAATTTTTCGTTAAAAAGTACACTGAGTGAGATTTAATTTTTACAATGATTGCGAGCTGAAAAGGTGACACTGACAGGCTAGACTTTATCGCTTTTTGGTCATGTTGGTACACCATGCAGACACCGGGGAAATTACATGAACCAGTTGTGGTATAACCCCTAGTGGTATAACTTAAGAATGGCCCAGCGAGACCATGAAGACTGTTATTAACAAAATGTAGATAAATATTTGATTGTGGTATTTTTACATCATTTATTTGAAATTTGAAAGGAGTAACATCGAACTGCGGCTATGCTAGAGAGTCCGGCACTTTTTGCATTTTTTTCACAAAAACCTAACAAGTTTGGTACCATTGGAAAGATGATTGCAACAGAAATCCAACAGTGTTTATTTCACTTCAATAGCTTATAGTATGGGGGAGTTATGCTCATTCAAAGGTGGCAGAAGGACGTTTTGAGTCTGTCAATTTCTTACTGATAGTGATAAAAACTAAAAAAAGGGCGTGGAAACTGTCTTTCTTTGATGAAATGTGACGATTATAAAAATGTTATGATTCCAAATTATGATTTATAAAGTTTCAGTTAATTTTCATAGAAAATATTAAATGCAATACACTAGTAATGTAGTATAAGGCCAAATAAAAAAAAATACCAGTTGATCGTCCTGATTTTTCCAAAAAGAGGAAAATGAGGGCCTTTTTATTTTTTATTTTATTTTTTCCAAGATGGCCGCCAAGTATTTCAATTCAAACAGGCAACCAATTAACCAATTCTTCAGTTTGAAATCACCGCTAACTTTCTTTATATCTATTTGTTGCATGAGGTAAGTTTACATCAAAAATTAGAATATACATGTCAAGGGTGGATTAAAAATACAATTTTGTTTTAATTTTTTTCTTTTTTTAAAGGAAAAATCGAAACTAAAAAAAATTTAAAAAAGGGATGCGGCCTCAAAAAAGGATGCGGGCTGGGACGATCAACTGGTATTTTTTTTTACTTGACCTAATAATTAATATTATAAAAATAATGCTACCATAAAATTGTTAAAATACTGAAAGAAAATAACTATATTACCAACACAGCCCAGTTGGGCTTGATACAACACGTGATTTGGAAACCATATGTACTTACTACCATCAACCCGATTTTGATGGTATTTCTGAAAGCACCTTTCTCTATAAATTTGCTTTGCGATCATTCGACAAAATGGACGTTGTGAAATTTAGACGCCTCAATATCTGGTCCCGAAAAACGCTAAATTAAACTGAATTTTTCACAAATTTACTGCATCTTTTTCTGAGATATTTTTTTTTCTTTGGAATTATTAATATTTCTTCTTGAAAACTGAATCTTCGTTTGATTTGGACAATGTTAACGTTAACAAATGGTGAGTTATTCACAGCTATGTTTTTAGAAATTGCCATTTTGCCGGACTCGCTAGCTATGCCAATTGTGCAAAATTTAAATCTTCAAAATCCTCAAAATTTAAATGTTTAGACTTTAGTAAAAATAGTAGGATATAATCATTCTTGATATTATTTTATAAAAAAGGGCACACAAGTTTAAAAAGTGGGAAAAAAACTGGCATGATTTTGCGCAGTTAATGCCCAAATAAGTTCTTTATTTCTGAGGGATAAATACACACTTTTGTTGGACTAGTTTAGTTAGTTAAGTTAGTAACCGCGGATGTCAAAATGTCGAAAAACAAAGTACAGCATCCCAGGTACTGGGTTTACTTTTGGACTTACGCTACATACAGTAGATCAGTATGATGAGCACTTAATATTTTATTGGCCATGTTTCTTCAATAATACCAACAAATTTGGGAAGCTTGTCACTCGACAAGGCCGACAAAGCACACACCAGTCATTTTCAAGAAAGAAGTTGACATTTTTAATTTTATTTAGTTGGATTTGGAACAGAGTTTTTTGAAACAATTGTCACTTCACTGTTAAATTTTGTTTTGTTTCATCTTTTTGTTTTGCAACTACAGGATAAGATTATTTCGTACTTTTTGGATCATTACGTTGGATCTCTACACAGTACTGACTTGCAACCATGGCAAGTAAACTGAAGGGAATTTTCCATCGTAAGCACGCTGCGCCAAGTGCAGAGCGTCAGAAGCTACAGAAAGAGCTGTTTGCGTTCAACAAGGTAGGGATTCATTTTTAATGGGTCAGACACTTTGGGAGAACGTGTGACTCTGGAAATTGGATCATGGAAGAAAATACTAAGAATGCAGTTCAAAATCTGACACTAAAACAATGTAATTTTAAATTTATTTTTAATTTTTTTATTCTTTTTCATTTCACATTAACTTTCCCCTTCTATAGTATTACCAAATCCAGTTGTGGAGTTCCATTTGGTATCAGAGCCAACTTTTAGAAGAAGAAAAATCTAGCTTGTTGAATCTACCTATGCCTTTTCAAATGGTTCTCACTCACTGTACCTGGTAGGGGCTACTGATAGTTAAATCAATTAATCATAAATCCGAGACAACTAGAATAACATTTTGGAATTTGCTAATAGAATAACGTATTGGAGTTTGCAGCTCCAAGAGAAATTTGCGCTGTCTCTTTTTACTTTTGCAGGAATGAATGATTTTAAATTAAGACTGATTTTCAGGACAAATCTAACAAAGTCTTTAAGAAGTAAGCTAATTTATGGGATTAAAATTTCACTGCTGGAAAACAAAAACAAAAAACATAAACAGTTTGCTACAAAACTGGTCCCCTGGATTTTTAACATTATTTGTAAACCTTGTTTTTTAATATTGTTATATTTTATTAGTTTCTATTTGCTCTGTAATTTCTGGAGTTTCCTTGACTGCTATTTCCCATTGCACAATCCATACATGAATATCATGACACATGTAGCAGTGAGTCAGACATACTAAAGCAAACACATTTAGATCAGAGGCAAGTAAGTGGGCATTACGCCAAGTGATGGGATTCATTCAGTGGCACTACGGATGTCAACGACCTAAATATTGATTGTCAATTTAGTATTGACTAGGCCAACCTGTTTGTCATAAGTCAGGCCGGCAATGATGTCTTCATTTCAAAAAATATTCATCACAAGTTATTTTTGTTTTATAATTCAACTGCTACTTATAATAGTCTGTAGTCAACTTGAAAGAACAAGGTTTGAACTTGAGACAACATTACAAGGTTGAAGATCTGGTAATGCAATTATGAAATGATCAGTTTTCAGTAATTGATGTATGTGGCATCAGACATAAATGTCACGTTATATGTATGATCACTTAACAAAATTAGTACATTTGTTTGTGTGTAGTTTGCAGCAAAAACTGACAAATGGAATGTGGATAATCTTATTCTACCTTCTTACGTCCATTAAATAAAAAGGCAATGTTTTTTGTAGCATTCTTCTCATCAGTAAGGAGAGTCTTTACTGAATCCAAGTGTACAAGTTTAATAGCTTTATAGCATGTCAATTCTGTTGCATCCATGAACATGAATTCTTAATTGATCAAATATGACAGGCAGACAAGCGTGCCAAAAGAGAGCCAATTCCCTGGAAACTCTACTAGAAGCTCCCCTCAACTTGATCCCAGTGACACATTCCGGGGTAGATTGATGGTACAAATCCTCTGACAATCCGGCATCTTACATGCTCCACATACCACACAGCTCTATGATGTATCATTCATGCCTGGCTTACATCTCCCATCCTGCCAATTTGATTTTAATAATTTTTTTCTCTCTTAATTTCAGACTGTTGAACATGGATTTCCTCACAAGCCAAGTGCTCTGGCCTATGACCCCAAGCTGAAGCTGACAGCTCTAGGCACCCAGAACGGAGTCATCAAGATGTATCCTTTTTGATGTAGTTTTTGTGTTGTTTTTTATTCTCTGGATTTCACCCTGGGGTGTTTTGAGGAATGGCGCCAGTACTCATCATCAACCATCCAAGGAGTGAGTTACATAGCATCACTTGAGGTAATATTCATCCTGTTTGATGATTCTGACAATTACCCATATTCTGACAATTACCCATATTTGGTTAGAAATTAGATGTGACATTTATTACTAACGATTAACTTTCCAATTAAGCCCTATAGCTATACGCTGAGTCTACATGTACAAACTGATTGCCATGCGCACTCACCACCACACTTACAGTTAATTGGCGCATATTGTATTTATATTGTATTTTAATGATGTATGCACCTTCGACTGCAAAGAAAGAAGAGGACTATTTGTTCTGGCATCATCATAAGTAGTGGTAGATGGTAAAGCTTTTGGTTAGTACCAAATAACCAATGCAAAACCATTCAAAGTTCACTGACATTGGCTGCAATTCCAGTCAAAGATTTCAACATCACAGAGTCATAATTTACATTTGATCATTCATAATTCATCGGATTGCAAAACGCACAAAATTGGACTTTGTATGTTTGTATTTTCACCATGCGTGTAACACCCCATATCAGGGAGACTTGGTAAATAAGCTATTTTCCCGCCAGAGTACCAAATGCCACTTCACATTTAAAGGCTAGCTATAAGCTTGTTTGCCCCGCCAAAAAAAAAATAAAATGGACAAAGAAAGAAATAAGACAAACATTCATAGTCGCTTTGTTAATTGTTGTCTAGAGGTACAAGGTCACCTTGTGCATCCTGGTAGTTTTTGTTCATTGGTACTCCACCATACCAGCCATTACTTTTGTTAAAGGGTTGGTTCACAGCTTCGGGCGCTTTGTGTGGAGTAAAAAGCCGTATAAGGTTTTGTGGGTTATGAGACATTGCTTTAAGTGTGCTGGTTATATTTGCCTTATTTGGTCGTAGTCTTTAACTCTTCAAAATGTCTAGGAGTGGGTGATAATTTCTAATCCAAGAATTCTAGACATTTTAGTATTGCTGTGTTGGATTTGATTCGATCTGTGGGACACTTCACGTATCTTGCATTTTATGTAACACTAGCATTTTCAATTAAAAAAACAAAAAAAACTTGTTGGTGTTAATAAAATATCACTTGGCACTTAACCCCTAAAGGACCAAAATAAAAACATATTTTAATTTATAAAGTTTTTTATCCTGAGGTTAATGAGAAACAAGAAAATAAAATGAAGTATAACTTCGTGGTCTTCATGCTTTGCTCAAGGAAAAAAGGAAAACAAGTTAAATGAAAAAAATTCACCCATGAGGGATTGAGCATGGAGACGGAGTCAAAGTACAACTTTAGCAGAATGTTGTCAGATAGCCCAGTTAAATAAATAACTGTACAGGTTTTAAATTACAAACAAGTATTTTTTTTGTTGTATACATTGTACCTTTTTTATTGATTAATCTGAAAAGATACTTGCCACTAATAAGTAACCAGACAGCTTGGTACATGTAAACCAAATTACTGCTCCGGAAGTTATCAATTTAGTAATCAGGGAATAGGGATGAAGTAGATTAGAATTTCCAATGTACTGCCAGTAACTCACTCAATGTCAGTGGTAAGTGATCCCTGGGAAAGTTAGTCCATGTGGTAATACCAAAAAAAGTGGTGGGAAAATGTACATTTGGTTTTCAGTTTATCCTTGTGAGCTATATTTACATGTGGATTGGGGATAGGGCTTCGTGTGTTGACTCACCAATCCTTCCAAACTGTTATGTTCTTGGTTTGTCCTTGCGAAAGTTTAGGACCCACTTTCCAAGGCTGCTTACATAGTATCAAAAGACAATGCTTAAATTAAAAACCACTATAATTGTACAGTAATGTGTTAAGCAGGTTTGAGACCATTTAGTGGTTATTCCATGGCATTTGAGTTATTGGTCACGTTTGTGTAGTTTCATTTTAGGCCTAATGGGTTTCAGTAAATCTTCATGCAAACTGGCTCAGTTTGCTATTTGTATTGGTGGGTGCTTGGCTATCCTACTATATTGGTGCTATACATGTACAGTGTTCCAGAAATAATGAATGAATTGTGACAAGGGTGAGAACAAAGAGAACCAGGCTTTGCAAGGTCTCTTTGATTGAGTGGAATGCTGTTGTGGCCTAATGGCAAATGTAAAGCTGAATTTGCTGTTTGAATAATGCCCAATCGATGACAGACCCTTGAACAGTTCAACCATGGAATTTCATTCAGAAGTGTTGTTACACCAATGTCAGATTGACTCCAGGATTTATTATAATGAAGACCCTTTGAAGGTCCCAACAATAAAAACTAAGTACACAAGGGAGCATGAACCCAATTATTGTTATATTTTTAGTTTTGACTGACTGGTTTTTTGAATTTAAACACAAACTCTGTTGGCCCTTTACATGATCCCATACCAATACCAGTATGATTTATTCAAGACTTCAATGTTTTCGAACTCGGACCGTTGGATGTGGTTGGAATGGTTGGCTACACAGTACTGAATCTAACAAGGGAAGTGAGTTGGTAGAATTTGCAGTAGTTGAGAGTTAATGATTAAAAGTTTATATTTTGTATTAGCCAATCTGGATTTTGTATCAAGACTACTTTATTTAAATGATCGTTCATTAGCAATTGCACAGTGTCCTCATGCATCATTTACACTTCGCTGATTCTATCGTGTGTAGGCTCTACTTACATGAACAGCCTGGCCTGTATTAATGACATACATCGAGATTAATTACACCGACTTGTGTAAAGGTGTGACTGGTCTAGTCATGGCTGTGTTTTCTCAACACAAACATCACCATTTCTCCCCCCCCCCCCCCCCCCCCCCCCCTGGGGCAAGGAAGCTTTCTATCACACTACCATGTACCACTGTTGATTTTTTTCCCCTGTTGGGTGTCAAACAAACCTGGATTCAGAAGTCTAGCTTGTTTCACTGGATGACTCATCCATTACCTACCTTTACAATTCCCTTTTTTTTTTTTTAATGCGGCATCGTTGAATCAAATTTGAGATGAAACGCTGTGCTTGTACAATGTCAAATGCAGAAACTTTGAAGTAGAAAGGAGGTCATTGACAATGTGTACTGTATTGGTCATTAGAAAGGGAGGCGGTAAAGAAAGACATCTTTGGGGGGGGTTATTGATGAGAAGGAGAGTCTGATATTGTGTTACATACTGTATTCATGTACTTCAGGGTTACTTGATCTAAGTTGATAATGTAGTAATTGGTCTCATGGGATCTTTATTTAGCTGTTCACAAAAAAGTAGATCTTTATCAATTTGAATTGAAATATTTGTAGGATCTAAGTGATTCTTTGTTAACATTTTCTGAAGATAAACGCACAATATACATGCTTGAAAGTTTGATGAAAAAAAGACCAATTACCTGTAATACTGGTAAATTTCTTATTTGTTCTCGTACACGTACGTTGTAGCTTGAAACTTCACTTCTTCATACGAAAAAACACCTACACTAAATGTCCATTTATTGGTGTTACAAAAATCTGTGATTTCTGAGTATGTTGACTAGGTTTGTACGCTACAGGGTCAGCATTTTAAGGGATTTTATTTTGTTCGTATATTTACAAGTAATACACCCCATCCAGAGACCCCCAAGCCTTGTTTTCAACAAGCTTTCACAGAATCCGTGTTTAGATTGCACTTCAGCCACATCCCAGACTTCGATTAATTCACAATCGCTGAAAGACTCCAACTCTAAAACCCAGACCCCCATGTGTCTTTCATGTGTCTGTGTACACAGCATTCACAAACTGTAGGCTGTCCCTTTGTCGTCCCATGCTGTGAATGTAATGTCAACATGTTCTTGAATGTGTAACTCGTTTGGTCACATGACTTGGTTTATGGCGAATGACTAAGGCCGTGTCCGAATTGGCGGCTACAGCTACGGCTACGGCTAGATTTCCGCGTCATCGTGCATTGAAGTATAGGACGTCCTTGGCAACACCCTTAGCAACAGCCGTAGCCGTAGCCGTAGCCGCCAATTCGGATACGGCCTAAGCCAGGAGTGAGGATTTAGCAGAATTGGCTGACCTGACCTGACCAAAGGTCAAGAGGGATGTAATTGACTCATTTTTTTCAAGGATGCATTACATGTATACAGTAGTTCATGTTGACCTTTAACAGTAAAATTTCATACGTGTACATTAATTGGCTATATTATGCATTACAAACATATACTGTAGGCCTACATGTATACATGTATGTAGGCCTACTTGTACCAGGTACCCATGTAGTGTAGGCCCTACATTCTACATATGTTCATGAATGGGTGACAATAGATCGATCCATTAAGCCCCGCCTCTTGTAAAGATTCAGTAATAATATGATGGCCAGTACTTAGCAAAGGTTTACGCCCATTTCTCATTGACCAATCACAGCCGCGAAACCCGATCACCATTAGTGCAAAGATCACCAAACGGCTCAAATGGTGATCAGATTTCGCGGTTGTGATTGGTCAATGAGAAATGGGCGTGGCTTAATGGATCGGTGTATTGACAGAGAGACCCAATGATAAACTTAGTAGAAATTGTAACAATATTTGGAGGCCATGTCCTTCGTTGACCTGTCCATGACTACAGAGTCCTTCAAAATGTTCTCATCTTAAGCTGAAAGTGTCCTTTACAGAAGGAAAAAAAGGCCTCGCCCCATGAAAAGACAAGGTTCCAGACCTGGCAATAGGCCTATATGTATAAATTCATACACACAAAGGAAAACCATTACAATGTATTGATTAAAGGAAAACCTTTGCTAAGTACTGGCCATCATATTATTACTGAATCTTTACAAGTTAAATAAATTATGAAATTTCATAGCCACAGCTACTACATTGTACCAAAGGAATGCCTACATATACAGACATGTACAAGATGTAAAGAAAACAGTAAAACAGAAACAAAAACCTGTTGCTGTCCCATTATCAGTCAATACACATAATGTAAGTTATTATACATAAATCTATCTCATTATTTCATAAGCATACATTATAAATACTCCCGACCTTTCCTCCCTTCTCCAAAAATTGCACAATCCTGCTTGTAAAATCCCTGCATTGAGCAAACATTCTCACACAAAGAAACAGAAAGTTTGCTGTCCTATTGTTCAGTCTACAAGTTCATTGCTTTTACCTCATTGCATACACAGCTGTGTGCATCGTTTTGGTCTTTACCTTGGCCAGTACCACCCAAAATAAAAAACACATACAATAAAGAACAATTGTTGGAGCTAGACAGATGGTGCAGTTATCACTCAGTGCATTGTATCCTGGCGGATGGCCACATGAGATGTACTGTCTGGTTTACGAATTACAGAAATAAACATTTCATTGGTTGAGATTTATTACTGTAGGCTTATAATTGTGTCCTATAGATGTACAGTTGGCAGGATTGATCAACTGATCATTGTTACACTGTGCCCAATACATTTATAAACAATGCGCTCTGATTAAAAATTCACTCATGTTCTTTTATTGAAAATTTTTACCTTTGATCGATGCAAATGAATACCTTCTCGTAAATGTGTGCTGAAGTTCAGTGCAAAACAGTTAGATTCTGAAAAGCAGTTTGCATTTGTGAACGTGATTGTAAATAACAGTGCCACCTTCTATTTTGGCCAATAATTTTGAAGATTTTTCCCAGAGACACTATTTTGTGCCCTGGTGTAAGTGCCCTAACCAGTATGAGATGTGCCAGACAAAGGAGAATGATACATTCTTCCTCATCCATATTGACACAGTGGCAGTCTCTGCTAATGTCATGTGCAGTCTGTATTAAAGCCAACATCTAGAGCATGTACAAAATGCCTCTTTGTTCAGCTGGATTGTTCTTGGCCTCATTAATGTGGAGGGAGGGTGCTGGCAGGCCCCTCGCAGCCTGCCGATTGGTGGAAGTGTGAATTGAATCATTCTACCAGACATGATTCATACACGAAATTATGTTGAGTAGGAGATGGATGTGGGCCGTTAGCATAAAGGGACCACTTGGCACAGATTTTTGTACTGAGCACAACATAATCTTTATCAGCAGAGTTGTGGGTTAGCATCTTAAGTGGCATGTATAGGCCTACACATTGTCTGTGACTGGTGCCTTTTTACTTTTTATTTGATTGTTAGTAAATATCCAGGCCTTATGCTTCACGGAGGGACCTTGGTCATTGCCTTGGTGCCCCTTGATAGTTCCTGGATAGAAATTTACAAATTCCTCTAGAGGTGCCATTTGCAAAGGAGTCGTCTTGGTGCCCTTGCCCCTCCAGGAACAAATTGTCGGGCCTAAATCTCTTCAGAGACAGTAATAACTATATTAGATGCCACTGGTTGTTTGTCTTGGTGCCTTTTGAAAGTGCAGTAAAGACGGTTGCTTTCAGAAAAATTTGAAAAATTGTCTCCCCTTTCGAAAAATTGTTGCCAAGTAAGTGCTGGATGGTTTTATTACATTTATTGAAATTTGACTCTGTCAGATTGTACAAAACTGTTGTGTATTCGCATTTTCTCAATGTTGGTGGCTGCAAACTAAAATGCCTGCAAGTGAATGCAAATTATTTGCACCTGAGGGTAATCTCATCTGTGAGTGCACAGACACAAAGGGACTACATGTACTAACTAGACTATACCTCAAATTAACCTTCCAAGGTCCCTCAAGGTTGATGAGGCTTAAATTTGGCTGACTCACCACCACCATCAATGTAATTTTGGTAACAACATTCGTGTGTAATAAAAGCTCACAATACATGTTGAACATGATAAAGAATTACGAACTTGGAACTCCTGCTGAGTCATACTCTGAAATCTGTTGTCTGGTCCCTGGTTTGAAAGTGGACACTGGTGGTAATGAAGTGACCAAAAATAAGCCTGCGTGCATGTATTGTGTCAGATCTGTGCCAGTAGGCTACACAGTTTCCCCTTAACATTGGTCTGCTGGCAAAAAAAATTCTGAAGGGGTCCCTCTGGCTTTTTCAGTGTTGAAAAGTATGTGAAATATGGACTAGTGAAAAAGCTGGTTAGTCACTGAACAATTTGAGGGCAAAACCCTGATGACAATGACAGGATGGGATTGAAGGGCACAGAGATGAGGCCTATGAATCTGCAAAAACAAACAAGAAACCAAACCACACAAACAAACAAACTTGATGAAATATGTGTTACATGTACGTCATCTTTCCTTTTGATCTGTGATCTTCAATGTTTTTTGCCTGATTTCAGTTTTTCTTTCAGAGACCTACTTTTACCTCCATATTTTTGCAACAGACAACCAGCAAGAAAATAAATAACATTCATACATACACAGCTTTGATGTGTCCTCTAGTTTGTTCTATTTGTGGTTAGCAATGAGGGGCAATAAAAACTTACTTGGTAAGAAGTACAGCAGCTTTGGGTAGTATAATGAATTTTGAGAAACTTTTAACTTCGAAGTACTACGATTATGGAAAAATATATTACTTTTTATTCCCCAAAATTTGAATCTGAGAAGCGTTATGGCCATAACGCTTCTCAGACTGTGTATTCCTATGGGGAATATTCTTCCTGCCTGGAAATATTCGCTCCGGTTTTTCGGTGATATCTCAAAAACGCGACCACCTTTTGAAGTGAAATTTTCACAGGTTAGTTTTATTGTGTACACCTACATTTATATAGGATTAACACAATCAGTAGGCTCCAATTACCAAACGTATACAGCACCTTTAAATGTGTTTGAAGAACGGAATGGGAAAAGTATCTCCTAATTGCTGTCTTTAAAAAGGTCAACGTGGCTTAAAGAATTCCATTCCATATGTTTGTACCAAGTGAACAAAGAGATTCTAAACTCGTTAAAATTGACAGGGCGATGTACATTTACATACAGACATGTAAACCATCCTGACCATTGCTTAGCCTATATGGGCAGCAGGTTTTAATAATACAACTCAGATTTGCTTGGCTTCACCTCAATAACCACATCTTGTTGAAGTTCCATGATTCCGATGTTTGTACACATAAATTACATGTAGAATGTGCCTTTTGTTTGGTCATAGAACCACCTGCTCTTTAGATTGATGTAACAATAGGAGATTCCTCAATTAAATTTCAACCTTGTGCAGTGTGAATAAGGACCTCCTACATGTATACCCAAATGATGTAGGGCATGATTGGCAAATTATGCATAAAGAAATCCCCTGTCCACATACTGCACCCATACCACAGTGAAATTGTTTCTTTGTCTGTCTTTGTTTGGGCTTGAAGATCTTTGTTAAATATAGGCCTACTACATAATCACCGTCGGTGTGTTGGAAAGCTGTTACTTTTCACCATATGCCACGTGGACTTGTTTCGCAACGGGAATGGTTTACCAGGAATGGTTTACCGGTGTTCATGCATAAAACATCTGGGTTGCTTTTTTTTCAGGCCATAGTTTGACCATCAAATCCCTTTGGGAAGTAACTCTACCAGTTTTTTTTTGGATCATCAACAGAATGACCCAATCTCCTATTTCCCAGTCAGCCTACTTAAATATGGCCATAACATTTTACTGCTGCCCATTTTCAGCCTATAATTAATGGCAGCGAACACTGTAAGCATGAAGGAAATGATAAAAAACACATTTAATACAAATTGAAATAATATCAGATTTTCAAGATAAAATATTGAACAAGGTTTTTAGAATTCCAGTTGCAATTACTGACAAGATAGTTAATGTTTGTGTATACATGTAACATGTGTAATAATAATAGTTTACTCTTTATATACAGTAGGCCTAGTCTTTTACATAATATCTCAAAACGCTGTACAGGAAATCACAACAAAAAGTGTGAAAAAACACAATTTGAACAAATCTCTGACAGATTTTTTTTTTATCTTCAACTTAGAACCAGTTTTATTTTAAAAGGAAGCTGATGGCCTTTTCCCTTTTGTTGAATAAAGTCCTGGCAACAAAAAGTGTTTTATGGCATTTTGTCTTTGAGTATCACAATAGAGTAAGCGATCTGATTATTGTAATAAGCTGATCATTTACTCAATTATGGGCCCCTTCGAACCACATCCCTCATTCATAAATTGACATTATATTTATGAGCAATTATCGCTCCAAACAATTGCTTTTGTTACAACTAAGATTGTTTGTTTTCCTAATGTGCTTGGCTCCAGTCCTAGGTCGGTTGTAATTAAGCAAGTTAATTCGTTAACGCAAAGTACCAACCTCGATGTATATGATCGTATTCGTTAATCCGCTTTGAAATCAATCATGGCTTGCAAAAGTGCATCCACCCTACTGACTGTTCCACACCGAATGGCAGAGTGGATGGCACAACTGCCCATAGGATTGCCAGCACGTGCTTATAGTACATTTTATGTAGCACGCCCTAATCCTTGGCAGTTGTACAAATTGAAATGGTTTGGCAGATTGTTTGATCATATTCAGTCAGGTTTTGTGGTGGTAGACCTTGGGCTTTGTCTGGCCTCTCTGATGACCTACTGTATGGTGAATTCATGGAAAATAACTATGCAACTTTCATTGCAAAGTGAATTTTAGATAAAAAAATTACACTAAAAAAATGCATATTTGGTAAAGAACTCTTTACATTTCCCCCACTTTTTATACTGTGCTTGTTCAGATGGTGGTAAGGGGGATGTGTAAATTGTGAAATGTGTGTTTGTAATGTTGGTCTTCTACATGGCTTTTTTCTGTTAAGTTGTAATTTAGACTGATGTCATAATTTCTGGTTGAACATAGAAGAATTGGCTAGAGCAGAGTTTGAACCTGTGACCTCCAGATTAAAGTGCTGGTGCTCTACCAATTGAGTTACTGTATCTAGCTACACACTTTTATGACACATCTCGAGCAGAATGAATGGGCAATAAACCACTGAATGATAATAAAGTTCATTTATTGATTTGGTTCAGAGAAACAAATTTATACCGGGAAATGTTGAGGAAGAAGATGATTTTTATCCTGGAGAAAGCTTTCCTTTGTTTTGATGCAGTTAATACAGTTAATACATGTAGCATGTTGCACAACACAATTGCACAAAACCTCTGGGAAAGGTTTTCAAAGACCAGTTATCAGTCAATACTTTTAAAGTGATTAATGGCATTAAAAAATGTCTCCCATTGCAATTTAATTAAGATTTAATTAAACAGCCTTTTCAAAAGCCACAACATATAATGTTGTTTTTAAAAGTGGTATACTGCATGAGTTAATGCAATTTCAACTGCAGGTGTGACCCATGTCTTAAATATGGACGTGTTAAACCGCTGTCCCTTGATAACGAAGTCTAAATTGTCTTGTCCTATGCATTGATTCATGGATAAATCAATACCAATCCCCAGCCTCCAGATAATCATAAGCGGACCTTGAATCAGCTTCATGAGTATGCAAACTCAGGCGCTAGTGTCCCAACCCCCAACTGTTATAAAGTCACACTGGGTATTTTAATTATTATGACTCCACACTCTTCCAACGCCCGCCCCAATTGAGCAGAAAACACACAGGTTATTTTGATGAGGACAAAAGACAGCTTATGTAATCACAGACCACCAATTAGTGTAGCTCTTAATTGCAATACAGATTTGTACTGGGGTAGTCAAGGGCGGATCAATGATCAAGTGAACCAATAAGTTGCAACACTTTGAAAGAAGTGATATTTATGTGAAGGTTTTAAAGATGACAGAATGCTATATTTTGTCCATTTGAATTGGCTGTGTGCTGTTTTAACTAACCTCAAATATTACATCCATCGCATCATGGGTTCATTTACAGTAAGTTGCATTATTTCCAGATCCACTGACCCACTGACAATGAGTATGTAGTTTCCCCTGTGTAAGATATGAGGGGAGGCCAAAAGGATAGGATCTAAAAGAAGTAATTTAACCCCAACGCCAAAGGTGAAACAGCTTGGCGTAAGACAGGAGAGGGGCCTCTAGAGAGATTGTATCTGAGGGCCTGGGGTTCAACCATCCCTCCTGTGGTCAAAGTTGACCAGGGGGGTACATCGATTCTTCATTTCAGACATTCTCTTGAGAAATCCATTTTTGTTGGGTGGTTTAGAGCTCTGCCATCCACTGTGTGTATTGTAGGGCCCAAGGGAGTTTGTAGTAATTGCAGGTCTTGCTGCGTACTATAGTGTGTATTAATATCCCTGACCCCGAGGCCAACAGGACAGTCTTTACACACTTTCCTGGTAGCTGTGCTCGATTCTTTGATCCTACTTGAACGAGTGACATGAGAATTATTCACCATGGTCCTGCTGTAGTATTAAGGCATTCAGGGAACAGGAAAATTCATTCTATACAAGCTTGGACCTTTTTATAACCTCATTTATTAATCCCCCACATCAGCTCCCTCCGCGCCCCCCCCAAAAAAAATGAATTAAAGAAAAGAAATGACAACATTGCTTTACACACATCGGTGTATGCAAATTTAACATTACAAAGAATTGACAACTTAACAAATAGTTTTGTTGCTTTTATGCAACAGCTAATTATTTTTCCTCAATATTAAATTTATTTCAAACAAAAAAACCCTATTTTAAGGAATGCAATGTTGTTTCTTTGTTATACTACATGTAACTGTTTTTGCTGACAAACTCAGTTCAATTTAAATGTGCTGAACGTTCAAAACTATAAAATGTATAAAACAGGAAAAATGGCTGAATATTTTGCAAATGGTTTCTACACCATAATTTAATGCTCGATTGGAAGAGCAGTACTTCAGTGTTGTGCCTCTCCTCAGTCAGTCAGTAGTCAGTCTAGTTTAATGTAGATTGAGGTCAACAAGGTCAAAGTGTACTGAACTTTGATGGGTGTTTCCCCATAACACACCAGGCATACTTGTTTATCCTTGGATGACATTCCAGACTGAAGACTCTCAGTAACTTGTGGTTTGGTCTTGGGTTACACCTTGAGGACTGCAACCCCCCATGCTGTGGTGTTATAAAAGGAAATATTACTTTACAGTCACTTGGGGTTTCTAGCACTATGATTGTTTTGATGCAGTAGAGAGACTCAATAATTTTTTCAGGATAATTAGGCCATTGTAACTTCACAATTTTAAGGGCCAGGCAGTAATTTGTTTTTAGTAAAAACATGAGGGACCGATTATTTCTACTACCAGAACATTTGAAGGGGCATCAAGGCAATGACCATGTGCATGGAGGCAATTGCCTCCATTGCCCCATTTGCATTCAAAGCTCATTGCACATGTTACAGGCCACTGCCAGCCCCTGTAACATAATTTAAAGATCGTTTTAAAACGGGATCATGGTCCTCAATCAACTGTGGAAAGATTCATACATTAACGCCTGCCCACCCAGAGGCATGCAACTGTGACCTTCGACCGTGTTCAAACACAGCACATCTTTTTTTGCTGCCATGCTGAGCTTAATTCCTTGGCCACTACTACATAATATGCCCCTAGTCTCACTAAGTGTTCCCTGGTCCCTCTGCTACTAAATAATCAGTAATGGTTCCCTGCAGCTGGTTTGGGGTTGTTTTCCCTTTGGTTAAGGATTATCGTGTTTTTTTCTTTTTCTGTTACATTGTAGCCTGTTGGTCCTGAAGCAGTGAGTAGGTAGATTGTATAGTGGTACTACTACTATAACACATAATTTGATAGTATCATAGCAGTTGGATTTAAACTCTGTTGTTTTGGTGTGAAATATGCCGATGGATATGATAAAAGTAAGTCACTCGGTTCGTACAGAATGGACCAAGTGAACCCCAGGAAGGTCATTGGTTCATGCATACAGTGAACACTTACAAATTATGATTAGGCCTACATGTATACAATGCATCTAGACTTGTGTATTTTTTTCCTACTGCTATTTCTGAGGTAGGTACAAGCTTTCCAAGTCCAAGGGTTAAATTTCAAAATAATCACCACTGGGCCACAGGTCTTGTACCTCTCAAAAACTGGACTTGACCAGAAATATTTTCACACGACCAAAATCTAAATGTACACTACTGTATGTGTACACTACTGTATGTGTACACTACTGTATGTGTACACTACTGTATGTGTACACTACTGTATGTGTATTTCTGCATTAATTATGTATTAATTATGTATTAATTATGCATTAATTATGCATTCGTATTATTATTTTTAAATACTTCCAAGTATTATTATTTTTAAATACTTCCAAGTATTATTATTTTTAAATACTTCCAAGTATTATTATTTTTAAATACTTCCAAGTATTATTATTTTTAAATACTTCCAAGTATTATTATTTTTAAATACTTCCAAGTATTATTATTTTTAAATACTTCCAAGTATTATTATTTTTAAATACTTCCAAGTATTATTATTTTTAAATACTTCCAACAATCATCACAGAAGGCCCACTGCTGAATGGCATTCCTCTTGGGATTAGCCTCTTTTGCATGTTGTCAAGCAGGGCTGATTGCCACTCTGGTTTATTTTCGGAGCTAGTTTTTATTATTTTTTGCTGGGAGTGTTTCCTCTTGTCACACAATTGGAAATGGGTCAGAAGGGTTGGGGGAAATACCAGACAAACCCTTGAATGAAAATGTCTTTTGTTGAGCTCATGGCAGTTAGTACCATGTTAATACATGTCCAATATATTTTAAGGTTTTCTCTTAGATACTTGTTGAAATGTTTCACTTGGAAAAGTGGCTCTCTAAATGCTGAACCACTCTGTCCTCTTCTGATTGTTACAATGATTCTCAGGGCCACACACGTACAGTAGGTTATTCAGTCCAAAGTGAATGCATCATGTATTCACCTGTAGTGTGGTACCTGGCTAGATACCTTGCTCAACTTCCAATCCTTCCACTCTACCTGAGCGATCATGTAGTGCTACTTCAAACATTGTTTAGCAACACATGAAAATATCGTTAATGAATTTACTATTGCAATCATGATTGTCAAGCAGAGTCTCGGCATACGGTGTTGCTCTCAAAGCTTCGCCAAGTTGGATCGCCGAGTTCTTTCTATTCTATGGTTACTGTTATGTTTGATGTGCTGCCGTTGTGCTTACTGTTGCTAGGGTCACTGATGGTATTGAGTATTAGTAAGCTTACCCAAACACTTAATTTCATAAAACAAAAATATTTCACTTCATGAACTTGTACATTAGATCTCAGAATATGGACAAAATGAATGTAGTGATTAAATTATCCTAAGTAGGCCTATTCCCTTTTTGATTAATTGGTTTCAACATTAAATCACACATGAGGTGGGTTTATGCTCTTTGGTTTTATTGTTACTGTAAAATGAAGAGTCTTTACATTTGTTATTCAGTAACTGCTGGCTGTAAACATTAAAAGCAGCCTGTGCTTTGGGTTAATACCAGTTATGGGTTGTGTAGAAGGGTACTTGAGTAGAGCGTGTTGTTAATATTACATGAGTACGGTGCAACAGGAATCATGACTTAATATTGTGATAAATCAAAGTACAAAAATAATAAACAATGTAGCGACAGGTACAGAGATGAGTGGCATTGATTGTGTTAGTAACTATTTACCATTTTGGCAAAATACCCGGGGTCTGTTACCATGGTTGCTGTTCAAATATAAGTAATGTCTAATATTAAAGAGAACTTTTTAAATACAAATGTTTTTGTAATAAATAGTACTCTTTTCTGTTAAGCAACATATTTGACTTTGTCGCACTAAGCAATTCTTTTGAGAAACAAGTCTACTTAATCTCTTTCACTTTTATGGAAATTTAACTTGCTACGGTTGTGTCCTTTATGATGTACATGTAACCATTGCATGAGTCGTGAACTTGCAGGTACAACCATGTGTAGTCTTTTGGGAGGAGTACTGGCTCTTTATATGGTTTTGATTTTTCAAATATTTATTGCTTGTCTTCAGGAGATTGAATGCTCGTCTTTCTCCCATAAGAGTTTTGCACATGGCTGCAAGGTTTCTAGTACTAATAGTTTGTCCATGATGTCCACCATGCAAAGATCCAAGAATCACTTGTTGTGTCTCTCCTTGTTCAAATATAAACGTTTGAGCGTATTCTTGGTGTAGGCCCCTACAGCTTAAAAATCTTCACATGCTGTGATTTCATTCAAGAATTTTCTCCTCTGCCCCATGTTGGTCCAATTCCCTTTCACCTGGTCCAAAACCTTATTGCAAATTGATGTTAGCAGAGGATGATGGGGGGGGGGGGGGGGGGGTTTGTGTATGAAGTACTGGATGCAGACCAGCGTGTGAAGGTCCCTGGCCCTTGTGTGACATGAAAAGGGAGTGGTTTGACCTTACCACCCTGGGAACACATGGCTGGCTGACACTAGTGACAGAGCAGCTGGCTGGTGAAGGATGAGTTGTCAGTCCAGGTGCAATACATCCATGTTGTCTCAATTGTCAATAGTTGGAAAATTGTTTCGAAAATAGTTCACATTACCATCATTTAACCCTTTGTCTTGGTTTCAAACCAGTTGAAACTGTTTCATAAAGTATGTTTTACTCCACATCAATGAGATGGAGTGACATACATGTACATGTATTACAAGGCAGTGCGAGTAGTGTGGTCAGGGGTTGCCCTTAACCTTTTCAGTGACTGGCCAGCGGGACCATTTAGCTGGTCATTTCACTAGTCCCCCAGCTTTTTTACAGGTCTGGTTTTCATGTGATACTTTAACACGTACTGTAACTTATTAACCAGACTATTTTGAGAGAATTCTGACTGGCTTTCAGGTATTTTAAGTACACTGTACATTGAATATGTAGCATTTATCCAGCGGACAGCGCTGGCGGTTTTGTAATTTGTAAACAGCGTATACTTGCCTCTGGTATGGCAGTACAATTACATGTACGTATTCTCCATACTGTTAGATCATTGACTGATAATCTACATACATACAAAAGTATTAATTCTGAAATGATTGACAGATAAAACTGTTGACTGGCAGCTTGCAGGTGTACTCTGTGGTACATTAGCATTTTGGCGTGTGTGTTATTTGTACTCGACCCAACCATTGCGATCATCAAAATGTGATTATCAAAGCTCATTCTTGACAAGTAATTTGCATCATCTAGAAAGCCTAAAACCTTCATAAGAAAACCTAATGGGTGGTTGCCTTGAATGACCCTTAGCAATAACACGTAATAAAAGTGAAAGTGTGTATTACATGTAGTTGAAAATTGTCGATTTACATTGTTGCATATGTTTTCCCCCTTTTTCCCCCCAATTGTTAAGTAATCCTTTTTATGCTGACTTGGTTTAAGGATGTTTGCTGTATGTAGGATATTTACAGAATTCATTTTATGCGACATTTCTTTCAAAATGGAAGCAAGAAGATAGAAACGAGTCAGTTCAAAAAGTTTGACATTGTACATTGTTTCCCTGGCCATGTGGAAACTAGTAAAAATCCTCTATGAATCATAGAGACCTAAAGCAGGTGACTCGTCAGTAACGATCCAGTGTTTCTTGGAAGTGACATTGAAGACATCATCATTTAGAGAATGAGGTTGTCTAGTATGTGACTCATCGCTGATGTAGAACCTGTAATTCCCATGATACAAGTACTCGATAATAATACATAAACGAGGCCAGTCAATATCTATGGGGCTATTAAGCCTTGGTTTGGTTGTATGGTAGCGAAAAACAAGCTCATTGCTTGTCATCATCAGACTTTACAGGCGGAGCTCAAAGAGCTTGAGTTAGAAGAAGAGGCAGATAAACAAGAAAGAGTTAAAGGAAGGTATATATTTACATAGTACGAATGGTAATCACTCTTTAAATGAATGGCAATAAAAACTTACTTGGTTAGAAGTACAGCAGCTTTCGCAAAGCAGCTTTTTGAGAGACATTTCACTTCAAAGTCATGTGGTTATGGAAAAAGATCAGTTTTTTGCACAACTGAGAATCGTATACGTTTCTCAGATTGTGTATTCCTGCGTGGACAAACTCGCTTAAGATTTACGGCGATATCTCAGAAATGCGACCACCTTTTGAAATGAAAATTTCACAGGTTAGTTTTATTGTCTATATGTACAAACTAAAGGATTAAAAACAATCGGACAGTTTCAAAAACCAAAGGTGTACTTTGCCTTTAAAGAGATGAGATGGGAGTGTAGGTTTGGGTTGGGTAATGAGACTACAATTGGCATGGAGTTGGGGGAAGAGACCTTGCCACAGCAGGAGGCTTCACCATTTAACTTTAATTGTAACCCAAGTAGTTTAGGTAATGTTAGGTCTACTGTTACAATGTCAACATAATCCCTGGGTCATTTATCATCATCATGGACAGCTTCATCAGTAATCAAATGTTGATTGGTTATTTAGTCTTGAGGTCAAACCAAATCCATCTGAAACAAACAGTTGTGGCTACAAAAACAATTTGATATCATTATGTGTAATTCAGTTGAGTGCTTGCTGACTGAAGATACACCCAAGCGTTGGCCATGGATGTGGAATACACATATCATTTATGCATGGTTTCTCATGGTCACACCTTAAACCCTCTGGGAAATAAAGGGCAAGTTATAGTATTATTCATCTATAAGTTCAAGTTGAAGTCATTAGTGCGTTTAAGCATTCTTTTTCCCAGGGGATGCTGTTCTGGGTTTCATTACACTCTAATGTAATTGTTTAGAGTACTTGACAGTTAAAACCCCTAACGCTTCTTTTGAATGTACAGATCATTTATGTACAGATCTTTTTTAGTGACAGGTCAGCAGGACCAGTTAACTTGTCATTTATTTCACTAGTCAGTTAGCTTTTTCACTAGTCAATATTTCATATGAAACTAGTCAGCTGGACAACTTGGAGAGAAATTTGACTGATCCTCACGTGTTTTAACTGGCATTTGGCCAGCCGGACCACTGTTAAGTGAGAACGCCGATTTATTTTCATTGTAGGTTATTGTCATATTTTTTACGGTTCGGGATGTTACTGTAATTTTCAGTTCCTCACATGTACTGTACTTCTTTCATGTGGAGAGAGATGCCCGAAGAATGGTGAAGAGGCTCGAGAGGTTTGGATCAAGATTTAACAGCAGGGTTGATCATTGTCTTGTTCTTAACATCTTGAGTATCTATACGATGCTCATCTTCCTCATCAGTCATCATCACTGTTGCTATGAGACAGTTGTTGCTATGATGCCACAGCTTGTTTCTCCCAGGGTCTCGTCAGCCGGCAGGGTTTTGTGCCAATGTCAATCATTGTTTACAGGGAGTTTGTTTGTTGTCTGTCCAGGTACATTAGGGACCAGAGAAAAACCCTTGAAAGTGTGAAGATACTGTCCTCCCCCCCCCCTCTCTCTCTTTCTTCGTCTATCTTGTCACCTGTCGATGAGGATGGAGAAGGACACATCACTCTGATGAGTCCTTGAAATGTGACTTATTCATGGCCTCGTTAGATGGGATTTCACAAGTGCAGAGGGACTGTTGGTTCATTTATTATTTAGTCAGTCAAGTTAATAAGTAATATCCAGGCATTATTATTTGCGTATACCTCGTAATAGTTTTGCACAGGACCTTGTAGAGGATGCCTTACACCGTATTAATACGACACAGAACCTTGAGTGTTCATAACATCTTCAGGCTTTGGAATTGTCATGGGTCGTTCCGTCTCCCCCCCCCCCCCCCCCCTGATTTGAGGATGTTTTGCATAGGTCTTCTACATTTGTGTAACCAAGGCCACCTTACCTGTTTATTTCTTGTTACATAATTAACGGGTACGGGTTGACAAGCAGTTTACAGGCATCACAGATTAATTGAAGGTGTTTACCATTTTTAATTTTAAATTCACACACTTTTTCTCCCATTGTCATTTGTGCATGTTGATTAGATGTGCCTGCATACACATGTAGGCCTATCAGTTTCAATAGCTGAGTTGAAATCCATAAGCTTGATATCAAATTCATAGTGCATGTACTGCTTCATGAACTACAGTATGGCATGTCCAATTAAGCAAATCATTCCAAAAGTTTCAGTTTCGTTTGCAGTTTAAAACACTATTCTAAACGCATAGTATTTACAATGATGGCAGAAAAATGCAGAATGTGGAGGGAACGTTGTGTCGCCATCTTTAACAATCGAGTTATTCCCAAAAGAAACATGTAAAAAGATCATGTTGATTAGTGTTGGATTAATGTGGAGATTTGCAAAAGTTTGGAAAAGAAAGAGAAAAGTTTTGCGAATACTTCAAACCGATCATCTATAAATGGCATGAATGGTCTCAAGGAGTGTCTTCAAGCATGACATCCCTTCTATAATATCCATGAAGCAACTGGGCCGTACCCTCAACATCTGTAGTCCTAAATTTAGACTAACCAGCAAACCAGGCCTATTACATGTAGAGTTTACGAAAACAATGTCGGTGTTTATGCCTTATGAAGCCTATAATATTATCATCACATGGTATCAACATGATTGTGAAGCAATCGCAACTCCCTCTGATTGACGAGTGACGCGGAGGCACTAATGTCTGGTGTGAGGTTTAAAGTGCAATGAACAGAACTATAAATGAGCTGGGAGGTCCCAAAGACATTAAACTCTAGAAGAAAAAACCCCCACAATTTGACGAATTAATTGTCTTTAGAACACTTTAATGAGAATTTTCGGAACACCTGGATCAAAAATTGAATTTGACAGTATCGTTGTCAAAATGAAACCCTGACTAAACGAAACTTGAGACAAACAATCTTCTATTTTGCACCTTGATTTATTTTTCTCTTTCAAGAAAATGTGTAAGAAAGTTCCCTTTGTTCACTTGGCCAGAATTTCTGAATCTTGCACTTACATCCGTGCGTAGAGCAATGGGAAACAATTGTGGCAGCCTATCGATCTTGTTGTAATCCTGGTTTGTCAGTCCAAAATGATAAAGATCTGGAAGTGGAGATAACACTGAAGTCCAAAAGTGTGATTTTGACCATTGTTTCCAGTGACTTTTGTCCCTGTCTGTACCGGACCATCAAAGCGTGACACCATGATCCTTGGCATGGTGGACGCTAAACAGTCTGCTTTCTGATGAGATCTTCTCGCAGAACGGTTCTAATGTCTTATCACACCAACCACGGCAAACGAAAGGACACTCTAAATACAGCTTTATAAGGCTTCCGTTTCTGTGTCCTTGAAAGACTGTGTGCGTGTTTGTTTTCCCACAGTAAGTGGTTAGAGAAAGCACAACATAGGCTTTTAGAAGGAAACCTTTATATCATTCCCTACACCAATATTCAGTTACTAATAAGTGTTGCATGTGCTGCGGAATATCCAAGAGTATGGAAATGCACACTGGGTAAAAAAGGGTTTTGTTGATCAACTGTCAGTGTCTCATGTAGGCATATATACATTAGCTAATCTTATTTAGTACATGACATGTGAAAACTCCACAGGGGCCCCATGGTTTATAATGAAGGAGTACAATGTATGTTCATGAATGTACATCTCGGCATGGACACAAGATATTCAGACACACATTTATTAGAAACATAGCACCTCTACTTATAATACGTAAGCCTTACATGTATGCTTCCCGTAGGGACTCGTTGGCTAAGAGAAAGCCATACAGGAAATTTGAAGGAAATTGGATTGCTCCAGTGAATCTACATGCAATACCGTTTCCTGTGCAAACCTGCCGTATTTACTTTCTGTCTTGGTCGAGCGGTTAAGAGTCCTGTGGTGTTTCTGACAAGAGTGTGGGTTCGAATCCCGGTCGTGGCACTTGTGTTCTTGAGCAAGATACTTTACCATAGTTGCTTTGTCCTTCAGATGGGACATAAAAGCTGTAGAATTTGTAGTGCATGTACGAAAACTTAGAACACTTACCCTGGAAGAGTAGCGGTTAACCCGTGTTTTTCTGGTTCAACAAATTGCCCAATTACAATACTTTTACAATGTACATGTATGTCAATGACTGAATAAACGGGTTGTCCAAATTCAAATTAGGTTATCCCCCTAAAAAACACCCAGATGCCACTCTGGCTAAAACTCAACGCCTTTAAATTGATGAAAAGCTTGAAGTCAAGTTTTCCCCAGGAATGCTCAGAATGAACCAAAGTCAAAGTCATTGATGACAGTTTGTGTATTATTCCAGTCCCAGAATAAGATTTATGATGACAGCGTTGATTATGGGGGCTCTCTTTGCCTGGGAAGTATCTGCACGCCCCTCCCCCTCTATGAGCTACGCATGTAGGCTGATTCTACTGACAGTTACTATGTACTTTATCATCTTGACTTGAGTTGAAGAACTCTGTGAGACACCCTCCTGGTCAGGGTCTAATTATCAGGGGGATAGAGATCTATGGCTTTGGCCCTGTACATGTACTTCATCATCATCATCATCGTGCCTCAATTCTGGAGCCCAGTGCTTTCAGGATGCTTCATTATTCATAGTTATCTATAATCTTCTGGATGCTTATTTAATAATGAGCTGTTGCCATGGAAATGGTTTCAGAAGAAGAATTTCCTTGAAATTTAGCGGTTAAATGGTTAGTTAAATACTAAAATTTTAAGTCAACTCATGTTAAAACACTTTCTTTATAGAAACAATGTCAAATCAACTTCAGTCAATTAAATCATTTTTGGTAATGTTTACTTGGAAAACACAAGAAAAAGTTGTGTAAACATCAATTTTATATCTAATACACTTTTTTTTATATAGGGAAAGTGCTTTTAAGGCTCAGAATTAAAGATTCAGTCAGTTCGGCCGTTTGGATTCTAGCGTAATCAATATTTGCCCTTAATTATCCCTGCGTAATTTGTTCTTCTGTACAGGACTTCATTTTCAAAGCCTGAACCGAATAAACACGGCCTGCTTCAGTTCACCACCTTGTCTCACTCTCTCTCTCTCTCTCTCTCTCTCTCTCTCTCTCTCTCTCTCTCTCTGGCTCTCCAGCATATGGCTTGATGCGTGGGTGGGTTCATACAGAGGACAATGTGTTTGTCTAGTCTTAAAGCTTGCTCTACCCCAGGCCTGGTTAGCACTGGATAACCTTATTGGCTTTCCACTAGACACAGGGTTGAGGAGAATTTGAAAGTAGTTCATGTCTAGAATGGACTGGTGCCTGGTCAAGCAGATGATATGGCCCGTGGTGCCTGGACTTGTAACTCTGTTGTGTAGGTGATGGTGGCCCAAGGCTAGGAGGTGCGTGCACTTTATTGATGGTCACAGTGCAGAAATAACGGTTCATGTACATTGTACATTTAAACAGTGTTCTTGGTACTAAAATGGTACACATGCAGTGTACTGGCTGTGTACATTAAACTGGCTTTCATTGTACAACTTTACAAGCATTTGATACAGGCTCACAATGTGTGAGCGCATTGAAGTGAATAATTCATTCATTCACACACTACAGACATACACCATCCTCTACAGTCATGTTTCAAGTGTGTGCCCCCCCCCCCCCCCCCCATTACATTTTGAGATTGCCAGTGACATTTAAGTCACCTCTGACTGGCATTGAGGAAAAAAAATGGACCTGTGTTTTTGAAAAATATGGACTGGTGCCAATATGTAGTGATGCACATATCAGTAATCATCATCATATATGTACCCTCGGGGAGCTTGACAAATGTCCACGATGGAAGGCCTACGGCAGGAGAGTTCACAAATCAAAACATCGTTGGTGCTGTTTTTTATTAGTTGCATAGCCGCAGCTATAGTCCCATGATTGTTGATATAGTTGCTCATTGTCTACATCCGTTTATCAATTGATCACAGAGGATGTGAATCCGCTAAATGTTGTGCAAAGGAAATATTAAAAAGAGTTTTATTGCATTGACTTCCCTTGAGCATTTGGCTGTGTTTGGATTTACATGATGCACAATTGTATGGTGACCTGAAACAAATTGAGAGGTAGTGAGATCGTTAATGCTGTAGCATTACAAAATATTTCTATTGTGTCTCCATGCGTTGGATATCAGTAGAAAGCTGCTATGTTGGCCAATGATACTTATTTTGTATAGGATAATTCGTATTCTAGAGAAGTTTGTCAGTTTTTCCAGCAAACTTTTCTGTGCACCACAAATATTGTAATCTGAGCTCACAGTTCGACAAGAACTTAACGGAGCATTGGACAGAAATTAAATGCCACATCATTAAGAGCAGGGTCCAATTTCATGGCTCTGCTTACCGCGGAATTCTGCGCTTACGGAGTCCTTAAAGCACATAAGTCTATGAGACATAAGCACATAATTCAGCGGTAAGCAGAGTCTTTACAATGGGTCCAGTTCTCAGAGCAAGTTTTACTCATTGGTCTATACCTAAGACTGGGCCAGCCATGTTGATGGAGTTTTATGTTTACATCTTCATCATGCAGACAAACCGAAACCCATATTCTTCCACTGCATGTGCTCAAAAAGGAATGCAGATCTAGTTCACTAAACCCATAAAGTGTGTTGACACAATTAAACAAATTCAACTGAAAATAATTGGCTCAGTTTTTTTCTATGGTTTCTCCAGTCACTGTTTGAACCTTGCAGTGCTTGCTCTATTCTTGCAGTGAGGGGTTCTTTCTTGTCTTTGCCAGGTGCTTTATGTGGACTAGTGCCAACTTAAGACAGCTGATATTAATCAGGGTCTTATCAGGAGGCAAGTTGTGGATGTTGAAGAAAAGAAGAGCCATCCTCAAATCATCCTCTCTACCCCCCTGAGCAATCTTGCCTCCAATTAGGGAGATGAGAAAAAAAGTGTCTGGATGTTTCTTGTTTGATCAAAAAGCAATCTGAGATGTTGTTATGGAAACAAGAAAGTTCCTTGAAAATAAACCAATCTTTCCATGTTCTGATGAACAAATTTGAACATTTCCCTGAAATATACCAATATTTCCATGTTCTGATGAACAAATTTGAAAATCTGCCTGATTATGGAAAACTTTTTCCCTATTATGTGAACGTAAAATTTCTAAACATCTCCCTGATTGGAAGATGCAAATATTGGCAGCTCTGGATGGGGATGGGGAGGGGGTAGGGGTTTAGTTTTAAATCCTTTGCCCAGTTCGCCCATGTTCACCCATGGATCAAGGACAGTTCACCCATTAGTGTTTGCTCCTTGGGGTGATTTGTTTGGCACTGCATAAACACCCCCAATGGAATTGATAAGATGAATCTAGGCACCTGTGACACTTTTCAAGCATTTTCTGGTGATATGACCTAGTCCTCTACTTTGAACAGTTTATTAATTGCAAAGTTCCATTCATAATTTACATATTTCAAATCTGGCACCTGTGACATGACGCATGTATACACACATGATGTATGGACAAAGAGGACAAACAATTATGGGGTAACCTGTACTACATGCTGGTTGTTCACTCGTATTACCAGGCCTGTAAAATTTCAGGGTTTTTCCTGATTTCTCCATTTTTCACCGACCTCTCCTTGCTCTCAGTATTTCTTGAAAGAGAAAGAGTTTTCCTCGTATGGAAGGAAGATTTAGCCCTTGTTACATGTATGACCAAAACTCTAGATTTATATGTGTGGTGATGAAGAAAGTCTGTGAACTTCTAAAATGTATCATCCTACAAAATGTATGTGTACTTTGGGTTTATCTTCAGACCAAAAAGAGACCACTACCTTCATGTAGTTTTTTCAGTAGTTTTCATTTTGAAACAAACACACCAGTGTATTACAAATGCAGGACCTTTACAATGTGACCGAGGCATGTGACTGGTAGCTTCTTTAATGTGACCAGGCATGTAACTGGTAGTCTATTTACAATGTAACCCTGAGGCATTTGACTGGTAGTCTTTTTACAATGTGATTGAGGTATTCTCTTTACAATGTGATTGAGGTGTGACTGGTACTTGGTAGTCTCTTTATAATGTGACTGAGGCGTGTGACTGGTAGTCCGTAACGGGTCATTAAGACGCCTAATGCATACACATCTTTTCTGAGCCACCTGTGAATTTTCCAACCTGCCTAATTACGTCTCTATTCCAGTGTGGCTGTACGTGCTGGCAATATATTTACAACCTCAACTCTTCATTTATAGAGTGCTCTTTTCAAGCAGTTAAGAATCTCCTGGGATCTCTGAAGATCTCTTATCTGCTTTGAGCAATTGTGCATTGTGATTTCAGTGCTGAGAATTGCTTTTGAAACCGTACACTTAGTATAACCACATTTCCACTTAGTATAACCACATTTCCACTTAGTATAACCACATTTCCACTTAGTATAACCACATTTCCACTTAGTATAACCACATTTCCACCAGAAAAAGAAAAGACTACAGAAATTTTGAGGTCAACAACAAGATTCTGCTGGACGATGCCACTTTCAACTTTGGAATAGGAAAAACAAATTTTCTCTCATTTTAACAGTATGAAATTGAGAGCTGAACATTTTAAATTACTGTCAAATACCCTGTGAATTGTCATAAAATATGATAACAGTGGGCAGTCTTTCCTTTGTAAGGCCAGACTTTCCTTTGTTATTGTAAGGCCAGACTTTCCTTTGTTATTGTAAGGCCAGTCTTTCCTTTGTTATTGTAAGGCCAGTCTTTCCTTTTGTAAGGCAAGTCTTTCCTTTTGTAAGGCAAACCTCACAGAGGGACATTTTGTATTGGAGCATTTCAAAGGGCACCAAGGCAATGATCGAGAATTATTGAGGCAAATGCCCCTGTGAAGTAAAGGCCTGAGTTTGGGAGAAGGGTTACAGTTCATCACAGGATGAAGAAGTGTCATTTTGTGCAGTTGTTAATATCCACATGGGAGTTTTTGCTTCTCATCTCCGGGCGTTGACACGATGAATAAGTTCTTATCTGGATGTCGGTCCTCCCGCTCGTTTGTTTCATTTAGTCTCAAATATCGTCTCTGTCAACATCAATTTGGCCCACTGCTGCTTCAACAGCCGGTCGCTGCTCTTCTCCTTTCAGTGGGAGCAACTGAGCTCTTTATTTCCGATATGAAGTTGCATTCAACATTAAGAAACTTTCATCTTAAACAAAAACCAATTCCACTTGAATTGTTTCCATAACTCTTTTTGGTCTTAGTTTGTTTGTTGGTTCTTTTTTAAAGTTCCCATTCTCGGGTAAGCTGAAGTTGAAAAAAGAAAATGGTGGTTGTATCTACTCAGACTGTTGAACCTCATGTAATGTTTAACTAAAAAGCCCCACATTTACACAATGTACTTAACAATTACAATCTGACTAACCATGTGCGTGATGAGTACGCATGTAGATTCAATCAATTAAACCTAATTGGTTGGATATTAACTTGATGTACAAGACGGCTGTGGACAGATCCACTACATGGTAAATGGACAGCCATTCCTGTCACTACATCTCAGTCAACATTCTTAACAATTAACCACAAGCCGCAAGACTGTTGGGGTCGAATCTGTTGGGGTCGAATCACGGCTGCCTGGATCCGCTGCTGCTGATCTCAAGCTGGATTCATCTTAGAATTAAGGCAATCTCAGGTGTGGATAAGATTGGTTACTCTTAAGTGGCATTTGTTCGCATCTCTGATCCCGGCCATTCCTCATGAGTGTCGGTCATCTTGGAGTTAGTTGAAGTGACTAAGAAAGATTATCTTTTTTTTATCATCTTCAGTCATAACCAATCGTGGAGCATCTCATTTCATTTGATGTTTAACTTTTATTCAAAGTGAACACACAGAAAGAATAAGCTTTAAAAACAATTTTTAAACAGAGTATCAAATTTTATTGTATTTTTGGGGGGCAATCATTACACATCTTTTGTACATTATTTTTTCCAAAACCTGGGGAAAAATCCTACATTATGTCTTGTTTAAATCTACACTAATAATAATATGGAATTTTTCTTTGTTTCATTTTATTGAACCATCCCTCCCCAATCAGCACCATCAGCACCATCTCTGCTTCTTCAACCCCTTTCAATTTATCGAATGCAAACAACCCGCGTGTTTTTTAATCTCATCATCAACATCGTAATAATATCACCTTAGGACACTCTGGCATCCAGAGCCAGATTAAAGTCTGCAAGACTGCAAGTGCAAGGGAACATTTCTCCCACAAACAAAAAAACATCTCCTCTGTAATATTAAACCCCCCCCCCCCCCTTTCCCCTTTCCACCATCCCTCTCTGACGATGAACACAACCTGGTCTTACATGTAAACCTGTCTTCTCTTCATTGTGTATTGACTGTGGGGATAGTCTGTGCTCGGGGTGGGATCTCGTTGGCTAGTTTGTCGTATTTCCAATGAGTTTGATTGTCTGGGATGGAGTGGGATGCCTTTAGGTGGATGTGTCTACAGACTGAAGCGCAGGTGTAGCGTCTGGAACAGTATGGATTCAGCAGCCTAACTGACACTCCTTGGATAATACGTTTGGCAATAACATCCATTCCCCAAAATCATGGCATTTATCTGATCCTTCGTTGTTGAGATCATCGTCAAAGATTTGTTTATTATACATTTTGATACCCTCATGGGATCTGCAAGAGAATTACATGTAGAAGGGAGAAATATGTTACAAATTTTAACCTGTTGAATTTTCGTGGACCAAATCATTTTACTGACAGATGTGTTGTTTAGTTAGTGGAGCATAGCCGACTTGTAACTTTATATAATTTCTCTCCCAGTTCTCTTACAGTACATGTAGATCATCCCCAAAGCTTACGATATTATAACCTTCCTAGAATTGAAACTGAAGCATAACAGTGTGTGTTTTGGGTTTTGTTGTTACTTTTATTAAGTTCCCCCCCCCCCCTTACACACCCACACACACACCCAAGTGTGTAACAGCCTGCAATAGTGGACCCTCCTTTGTTCAACTCTTTGTGATAGCAACCGTGGGCCACAATGCTTTCCTTTGTGATACATGTAGCAACCGTGGACCTATTGTCCTCTTTTGTTATAGGTCCCCGGTTTGAATGTGGTTACCTACTCACACACACACCTGTAGACCTGTAAGATTCGACATGAATAGTTTGCTGTGCACACCTTTAAGATCTCTTTTCTCTTAATGAACTTCCATGTCAATGTATGTGTGATTTTTCATGAAGCCACAACTCCTGAATGTGCTCAAGTCAAGCTAAATGATTGTGGGCTTTGGCCGCAGTCCGTGATTAAGCTCGATAATGAAGTTTTCTTGCACTCAGTGTCGAGTGGGGTGTTGTAATCTGACGAGATGCCCCCGCTGGGTTTGTAGCTTCTTAATGAATATCCACCATGCCGAGTGGGTGATTCGGGTTATTACTTATTACAGAGAACGCCTGGTGACATTCATGAGAGTTGATTTGATTGTTTGTGGTCAATTAAGTTTCATTTGCAACCTAAGCACTAATTTAAATGAAAAGAAGAATACTGCTGTTTATTTTTAAACATATGTTTTGAAGATATCAGCTGTAGATATTTAGATTTTTCCTTTTTAAATTCAAATTAATTTATTACGCTCAAGTGATCATGGTAATAGTTTCTAACTTTAAAGAAGGAAATTATTTTAAGGAAATAAATGAATCCTGAACAAGTCTTTAAAAATTGAAGATTTAATCCGATTGAAATATTCTTGATATGTGTACACAATTTTTGTGAGAGTGCCCTCTCCTCACTAGGTCTATAGATATTGTTTGAGTAGCAATTAACTTTGTTTTGCCGGTATACGTGTATGTGCATGTTTGATTGAAAACGCCCGGGGATATTTCATTGTTTCCACCATCCCGAGCTGTCTGATTCTCCAGGAGAATTAAAGTGGCAAGTCTAGACACGTCAAAATTCTCAAGCGTTGAGAATGTCGGGATGGCAACCCAAACGTGAATAATATCCGAGGTGAAAGGCAGGTGATGTGAGAACATGCAGTAGGAGTCGGCCGCCATCATCGAAATCGGTTGCCATCTTGGCTTTTGTACGATGAAGTCCATCGAAGGAAAGTGAGGCTTAGTGTTCAGCGTGAACAATGCGCGATGGTTTTGTTCCAAAATGAAAGCAGTTTAAATAGTAATGGATGCGATGGATTTATTAGCATTGCCAAGTGATGTGGAAATAACACTTATTGCAAACACTAATATCAGCAGCCGAGACCTTTTCCTCTTTCAGGTGTTGATTTCTCAAGGTGTTTTCTTAAGATATTGATTGTTAGATTGTTCTCAAATTTCTTACACTACATTTAATTTGAACATGTAGTTTTTATGCATTGGCAATTATTGTGTGGTGCTTTTAGAAGCACTTCAAATTAATTGTTCATTAAAAGCTAGGTTGGAAGTACATGTAGGTGAAGTCTTGAACTGTAAAAAAAATGTCAATGGTATACTCAGATCAAGTCATTCAAACTCTACTGGGGACTTGTTATCATTTTGAAAGCTTGAGGCATGATCGATGTTGATCTAATGAGACAGTAGGGTTCCTGCAAAAACTCATCACTGTTGCGTGTTGGATTTTGAAGGATTGGGGCAGTTGTCTGCAAATAGCATTAAGCAGAAGACAATTACATGTAGGGTCAAGTATTGTTTCTAGTAAAAGTTATTGTGTGTGGTATGTTTAAAACTTATCTTTACTCGTTTAATATTTTGACATTTTTATGGTGACAGGCTTGACATTTTTTTCCTACTTAGTCTGATTTCAACTTGTTTCGCCAATCAGAAAAACCAGCAATTTAGTTGTTTTTTAAATAACCTGAAAAGTCTATTGAAGCTTAAAGGCACTGAACACGTTTGGTAATTACTCAAAATATATATTAGCATAAAAACTTACTTGGTAACAAGCAACGGAGAGCTGTTGATAGTGTAAAACATTGTGAGAAACCACTCCCTCTGAAGTAACATAGTTTTTGAGAAAGAGGTAACTTCTCACTAAAATAATAAAAGACTTCATGCATGAAGCCTTTTATTAGCATCTGAAAGCACACAAAATTGTGCAACAAGGGTGTTTTTCTTTCTTTATTTTCTTGCAACTTCGATGACCGATTCAGCCCAAATTTTCACAGGTTTGTTATTTTATGCATATGTTGGGATACACCGAGTACAATACTGGTCTTTGATAATTACCAAACATGTTCAGTGCCTTTAATTGTACTCATTCAGGCAAGCCCTTGTTACTCAATAAAGTTCTTCAACTTTTTTTCTGAGGGCCAAGTACATGCTTGTGGTGAACACAGGGCATGATGTAGTCTTCCTACTTTAGTCTGATTTCAAAGTTTTTGCTTTTGGGAAAAAAGTACAAAATTGTGATTAAACAGCCTGAAATGTCTATTAAAGCCTACACCAAGTGTATGTAGGTCAGCCCTTGTAAGTGATAAATTATTCCTAGTTTTTTTCTAAGGACCAAGTACATTATGCCTGTCAAGTCCTTCACACTGCGTATGATTTATTTATAGTACACTACTTGCACTATCTACATGTAGGTGAATCTAATAATAACACAGGTAACATAAAATGTTGATACTAATGATATGCAGGTGACATCCACCTCCCATGTTGATCTTCTTCTTGGCTAATATTGCACATTGTAAACTGAGTCCCCTGTTTGGTGGATTATACTTTGGATCATGTTCCTTAACCTAAGCTTGATACAGATACGGCGCTCCTGGCGTAGAGTTTATCGGTGTCCACGAAGGAGAGAGCGCAGTGTGGCAGCTTTTCTTCCTCCCCGAGCAGGTACGTATTGAGAAGATCTAATGTCTTCAAGATCAATATACCATGAAGTTCCTAGGTTTTTTTCAAAGAGTCAACTCATTCCCATTCTCTAGTTTTCTATCAACACACCAGGCCTGGAATTTCATCTGTGAGAGGGCAAGATCATGAATTTTGCAAAGAGTAATTCTATTGGAAAATCTAAAGGTCTATTATAGGAAACAAAGGCCAAGACCAGAGGCAGCACATGGCCTCCTTGTAATTCCAGGCCAGACACACCATACAACCAATCTGTGTAAATTTCCACAAAGTTGACAGTCATGTCGTATTGGAAATGAAGAAAAAAAGAGAAACTGTTTCTGGTTTGTTTACTTTTTGGGCTCTTCAAATGCAAGTTCTTGACTTTGACAGTATTTTAGGTGGAGGATTGGTACCCACATATTCAGTGTATGAACGCTCAGATCAAAACTAATTAATTTTTGAATGTTTTATTTTTGTTGAATGATCACAGTTGTTATTCTTTATCTTGAAGGGGACAGTCAGTTAAGTGTTAATCCTCACATCAAAAGTTCGAAAGATTCTTGATTACATACATAGGCCTACAAATGCTACAAATGTATGATTTCTCTCAATCATCGAATTCTTTCATTGTGCATTCAAGGGTTACTGTATCAATATTCCTAGACTGACTTTACATGAAGCATGAAGTGATCGCCAAATGTTTGTTCAGTAAATTTAGGGTGTTATTATTATTATTATATATTTTCCCATCGTAGAGCTGGGGATATGCAATGTATTGTGGTAAAAAGTAGTGTTGCTTGTGATTGCAGTCGTCTAGTCACGAGTGTCTTTGTTGTGATAGAATCAAGGAGTAGTTGAATCCGGTTTAGTTTATAGGCCTACTGTACGTGGATAAATTAACCACCTGCTCAAAAAGGAAGCTTTTTAAGGGAGGCAGTCAGACTATTACAACAGAATCTCAACATTTGTGATAGTATAACCAAAGACGGTGACTGCTTTATATTCAGACACCCCTACGGTCCGGAAAAAACCTTGTGAATTTACATGTTGGGGTTGGGGTTGGGGTTGGGGTATATACATGGTATAGGCCTACAGTGTAGTGGTAGGGTTAGGGATAGAAAAATACACTTGGGATGTCGGAACATAGGGGTGTCCAAAAATACATGCAGGGGTGTCTGAACATACGTGCAGGGGTGTCTGAACATACGTGCAGGGGTGTCTGAACATACGTGCAGGGGTGTCTGAACATACGTGCAGGGGTGTCTGAACATACGTGCAGGGGTGTCTGAACATACGTGCAGGGGTGTCTGAACATACGTGCAGGGGTGTCTGAACATACGTGCAGGGGTGTCTGAACATACGTGCAGGGGTGTCTGAACATACGTGCAGGGGTGTCTGAACATACGTGCAGGGGTGTCTGAACATACGTGCAGGGGTGTCTGAACATACGTGCAGGGGTGTCTGAACATACGTGCAGGGGTGTCGGAACATACGTGCAGGGGTGTCGGAACATACGTGCAGGGGTGTCGGAACATACATGTAGGGTCGTAACCACCAAAGACAGTAAATTGGTTTTGAAGTTCTGGGAGAACCACTCTGGTATGAATATCTTAAGACATCATCTTTGTGTCACTGTTTCCATGTTTGGAAGCATTATTTCAAAAGTTAATTAGTATTTTGCTGATTGCATCTCACGCCATAACCTGACAACTTACATGTACAAACCTGTGAACACTGGAACCCACTGTATTGTGTGCATGTGTTGTCTGTCACATGCCATAATGGCAGTTTGTGTGTCACAAACTGAAGGTCTATGCATTCAAGACCTTCCCATTCCCAATAAATAATTTGGTCAAAGTGAGCATTTAGTCCCAAGATTCCTGCACTCATCAGTAGTCAGTGCTGAGATAAGAGCACTTTAAACCTCTTGGGGGTTCAGCAAAGGCCACAAGTTCAGATCTAAGGTCCATCCGTCTCAGACACAACAGGAGTGACCCAATTCTTCCAATTTCATATTCCTTTACTCGTGAAGGAAACTTGCCACAGGCATTGAAGTTACTATTTAAAAAAAAGTTTACATTTTTATTGGAGTGTAGGGTTGTTGTTCTATATACAACCTGAAACCCAAGTGCAGCGGCACTTACATAAACCTACTGAGGACCAATTAGGCCAAGGCTGAGAGATCCTTGTATTACTAGAGCTGGTACAGTGTAGGACACCTGAAGTCTCTTAACTTTGTGTCCCTAAAGGGTGTGCCCACTTGCCTCTCGCATTGCAAAACAAGAGTTGTACACATGGATTTTTAGTATTAAGTTCGACTAATATAACAAATCTTATGGCTAGAGAAGATGGGCAAAGAGGATAAAAACATGTGTTAGAGCTATTAAAACATGCCACATGTTCAACTTCATGTGTGAAGTACCATTGATAGTCTAACAAGTGTTGCCTGTGTTTAATATGACACAGGTGGTTTTTACATTGAACTAAGTCACATGCATGATGCGTACTACATGCATGTGACTTTCAGTGCAGGCTGATGACAGCCTTAATATTAGTTGCTGGAAGTGGGAGGAAATCTCTTGGAACCAGTGTACATGTACATGAACATTTACAATGTACTATAATTTACAGGATGGACTAAAAATGAACCACAATAAGTTAACCACAATAAGTTAACCACAGACTTGAGAGATATCACACAAATCACATGATTGAAGGATCATAAAAAAGGATTTGTCTGATCGAGTCTTCGCTTTCTATGCGTATTGTGTAGGCCTACATGGATCACTAGCTAACACAGCTTGTCATAGATCTATTTCAATACATATGGAAACCTGTACTACTAGAACTGTGATATGTCTAGTTCTTTTAAAAGGAACAATACAACTATTTGTCGGGTTAACATAGGGATGCCAGCTATTAATAGTATGAATACATGGTTCTTAAACCAACCGTATTATCTATTCATCAGAGCAACCGTACTATACTATATGTATTTCCACTATTAATTATACAGTATAGATAGTTCCCAGTAGACGCCATCTTTACGGGCAAATCGCATTTTGGCTTGCAGGCGCGTCAAGCGCTCAAATTATTAACGCAGCCGCGCCGTTTACTAACCAATCATGCAATGAGTTTTGTGAAATGTGCGCGTGCTGCACGCCGTTCTCACGCGTAACGCGGGACTGTGTGTTCCAAATTGCCCGTAAAGATGGCCGATTTACGTCATATTGCAACCTATCTATAATATCTAGTTCTTAAAGGAACCATACTTTACTATTTAGGCCCTATCAGCTTATACATGTAGATATTTCCACTATGTGATACATGTATTTGTTAAAGAGACTGTACACTAGTCTATTCATCAGCTTGAAGTTCTCGCTTTAAAGAATGTGATGTACAGATCTACATCTGGTTCTTAAAGGAACTGAATAAGATTGTTTAGCAGCTTAATACATGTAGGGATTTCCATTAATAATACATGTAGTGTGATTTGTATCTCAGGTTTTGACGGAACTGTACTTGTCTAGATTGTTGTTTTACTAACATGGTACTTATACCAGAGAAATACAGGCACGATATTCTCCCTACTGTAGTCTGATTTCCAATCTTTTTTATCCTTAGAAAAAGTCAGACAAATTGTGATAAAAAAGCCTGTAAAGTCTATCAAAGCCTACACTACAAGTGTACACTACATGTATGTACATATAGGTAAAAGCGCTTGTATTCGATAAAAATATATCCTGACTTTTTCCGATGGCCAAATATCATGCCTGGAAATAACACACAGTAATTGTGACGTTTATTTACCCATCTGGGTGCTCTATTCAAAGCCTCAAGTCTTTGATTTAAGGATCAGTTTGGTTATCATCATCTTAGCTAAGGTTCTGATCTACAGGTGTTCCTTTGTTGTTTCTCCTGTGTCCATAGGGCCGCATCATCAGCCTGCTCCAAGACAACAGTCTGCACCTGTGGGAGGTGAACATCAAGGATGGCAACTCTGTCCTTGAGGAAGTCAAGTCCTTCTCCTTGGAAGGAAGGTAAGAAAACGTTGCAGAGATTGTTTGTCTGTCTGGGGCGGTTATTCATAATCATCAGCCCTGAAGACAAATCCCATCCCCAGAAATGTTCAGTCTTGGCTATTTTTAAGCTTTGACTCAACTGTTATAGATTTTAAATTTGCATCGGGGATAAAGAATGATAATTGTGTTTTACATTTGTACCCGTATCATGAGTACTTTCTTGTAAAACTTCTATTAAACTCTGTCGTAAAGGTCGTGGGTTCAAACCCCACCCGAGTAATATGCCTAGGTGGACTTAAATTACATACACAAATCACTGTGGAAATATTGGCAACTCATCTTAAGATGAATCTTAGTGCTTTGTGAAATCGAGCCCAGGGGTAATCCATTCATTCAGACAAACGGAAGACTGTCACACATTTTTAGGATTTTTCTTTTGGGTATCCAGTCACATCCCTGCATGAGGTAAAGATGTCTGAGCTGCAAACTCTCCCAGATTCTGCAGAAAGTTCCCTGAAAAAATCCCCACCCCAAAACAAAAAACAATCTTGTCATGTTCTGATGTGCAAGTTTGGAAATCTCCTTGATTATGGAAACCCTTTCTCTATAATGTTGAATGTGATTCTAAATATCTTCCCTGATTGTTGGACAAAATCTCCTTGATTGCAAGATGCAAATGCTGGCAGCTCTGAGATGTATGAATTAATCCTAAGCACTTCTTTTAAATCCCATCACACCTACTTCTTGTCTTACAGACTCAAGAAGATCTCAGTATGCTGTCTGTCATCGGACTGTAAGATCCTGTACCTGGGCACGGAGGGTGGTAACATCTACCTGTTGAATGTGGCCACATTTGACATGGATGAGCTCATCATCTACCAGGACGTTGTCATGCAGAAGTAAGTAGAGCAGGACAGGTTGGGATCCCCCTCTGAATGGGGTGGGGTCTCTGACCGTCTAAAGAGTTCTCCACAAATTGATTTCCTCTTTAAGTTAACCCACCCATACCAAGTGCAAGAAGATTCAACTAAGTATACTATTAAGCTTGTTGATCTTTTGAACTCGGTGTCGGAAAAAACTAAATCCTCTGTACTGGATTCAAGATTTTGCCCTCAGTAGGGGTAACTATGGGAGGTTAGGTTTTAAGGATGAGCTAAAGGTCATCGCTTTCTTGGTGTTCTTTTAATGATAGCGGGAGAGGCATTTTTGCTTTATAGATTGCATGTTGTCATCTTCAATTCAATCTGCCCAACATCATTACTGACTACAGAAATCAGATCCTATGGAGTCGGGCAATGGAGCTTAGATAAAGAAATAAGACATCACAGACACTGTAAACAACCATCTCATCAGAATTAGCGATATGTACATTTTACAGTCTATTTTCCCAGTATCCAGACGACAATGGGGTTTTCCTTCATTCACAGTATTAGAGTTGCAAACCTCCCAGGAGCTTGCTGATCCTTTTCAGACAAAAGCTATCAATCCTCCATTACCGCCATGTATGGATTTTCTCGCATGAAAAACACTCGAGTATCAGACGTGAATGCAAAATGTACAATTGACAAAACATAAAATCGATGCAGACTATCTCGCTCGTACGGTTTTTGCACTTTCTTGCCTCATGCTTTTTCGCTAAAAAATCATCGCATGGGGATTGTTGTTTTACCCTCATTTGAAATACACTTGCCTCCTGAGGAAAAAGTTGTAAACATTTCTGAGAAACTCTGGTCAGAATGTTATTACTCTCGGTATTACTTCTCGGTGATGATCTTCTGTAACCTCAGAGCTGCCAATTCTCCCTGATTCTGCAGAAAGTTCACTGAAAATAAACCAACCTGTCCATGTTCCGATGAACAAATTTGAAAATCTCCCTGATAATGGAAAGTGTTTCCCAATTATGTGGAATGCAATTCTAAATATCTCCCTGATTGTTGTACAAAATCTCCCTGATTGCAAGATGCAAATGTTGGCATCTCTGTAACCTGCAAAGCCTCATAGAGCGCAGTACAGTAGTAAAGACTCATTCACCAGCCAAACTATTAAATCAAATGCCATTGTATTGAATAGTGAATTAAGAGCGCTTTACTTGTGGGCAGGCACATGTACAGGTTTTCTTTTACTGGTGGTGGGTGAATTTAATATAGTGCAGTAGTCACTCTTCAATTACTTGTCATTTTAGAAAAAAACTTAATTAAATGTGGTGTTGGAATGTTTTCTGTCATGCAAACTCTCTGCGCATGGTTTTATTTGGAATGCTCTGTCTCTTTAAAAAAAAAAAATTTCCATTATTTTTTTCTTCTTTTGTTCTTCTCATTCTAAAAGTTTTATTGTAGTGCAGGTTTAAACATCAGAAGATCTGTGTATCAATTTTTTATTATTTTTTCAATCTTTTAAATGAAAAAACCCCATGACTGAAATATTCAACAGTTTTTGAAGCGTCAGCAGTACAATCTATGTACTTTACATGTACGTGTTTTTGACCCCTTACGGACATGGAGCATATATGCAAATGCGCGTCTACCATTTCCACCATTTTGGGACAGGTTAGGCCCGTGCAAGTGCATTACGCGTAACGCAAGGGGTCGATACTGAACTCTTCACTGCTTCAACTTCCCCTGTTTGTACAGCCCTAGTGGCATTATGCCAGATACAGAGCAGGGCAACCCAATATTCAGCTCTTGGCTGGCTCTTTCCACTGTTCATACAAACAGTTTGTTAGCTGCTCTAGGATTCCATAGAAAACCTGTGCGTTGATCTCTCACACTATGGTATCCATTCAAGGAGTTCAACCACAAACATAGAAAAAAACCTAACTGCTAGAAAACTGAAAGTGGGGTGTTTTTCCAAGTTTATTTATCAAGCTCTGCTCAGGTTTATGTGGAGGATAATAGGACCCCCCAAGCATCCTGTTAAAGCTGTATACAATAGGTGTACCACATTGTCCCATGTTGGGGGGTTACAGTCGTAATTGGTGGAGGTGTGAACCAGACTGCATAGGTTGAGTGCCTTGCCTTGGGTTTCCTACTTGGGTCTCTGTCAAGGTTGATATTTGAGATGCAGAGTCTGCAGTGTGGTGAAGCTGTTGTGTATAGCACCTGTATTCATGTGGATCATGACTCATTCGTTGGATTTAGTCACCTTGTCTTGTGGCATTTTCTGGCTGGATCAGGGGGAAAAAACAGATTTAGTGAGAACATTTCCATGAGCGGAAGTTTTGTCGCAATCGGTGGTAAAAGCATGTTGAAATGGGGATGGATTTCTCACTCTCTCGCATTAAAAAGTCATTTTTCAGAGATGCACACAGGATGTTCATGTATTTTTACTTTGATATATATTTTGAAAATCAGATATTTGCAAAAAGAATGAAAAACATTACACAGGCCAAAATAGGCAGGGTGAAACGATGCAACCTGGGCTGATAGCTTAGAAAACGCAATTTAGTAAAAAATACACATAATTTTGTGATTTTTTATTTTTTTTTAATCAGTCTGCACTTTGTGAGACAACCTCATATTAATTTGCTTTCCAGGACTGTATAAAGCTATGTAATTTTTGTTCTCTAAAGTGAGCATGTAAGTTCACTCCATCATTGACACTCATTTCTAGTTTTGAGTGTACACAAAAGTGTGTTAACTCTATGCAGATTTTAGGAAATATTTTCCATCCCATAAAGGAAGTTCATCAGGCTCGTAAAAATTCAACTTCCATAATAGTTTCCTTAGAACACCTCCCATAACTTAATTTCTCATTGACGTTTTAAATATTTTTTACTAATCACTGTATTTAGTGATTTCAGATTTGCTTTTAAATGGGTCACTTTAAACATAAATTGTTAGATTTTTTTTAAATAATTTGCAATTTTTTTTTAACGATTGGAGAAAAAACCCAATTTAAATAGTGCGTGTTGGAAAAAAGACATTGCGTTGGTGGACTAAAAAAAAAACACACACAAAACAATTTGGATATATGAAAAACCCAATTCAATGAATATTATTTATTATATTTTGCTTCTTTGTTTGTGGAATGACCTGAGTGGAATAATCTTCAGCAGTTAGTGGCTTCACCATCATCAATAAAGAGCTGACCTTTATGCTATTTTCTTTTATTTTGATCAGGCAGTAAGAAGGTCCCCTGTGACATTTCAGTCTGATTCACCTAATGGTATTAGATGTGGGGCAAAGAAGTGACATGTACTGCCTTCAGAGTTAAGCCCCCTTGTCAGTCCGCCACATGCAAGGCTAAATTCCCAGTCGACGTTTTTTATGCATATGGCGTTCCTTTTGGACGCTACCGGAGGCAGTGTTACTTGGGGGGGGGGGGGGGGGGGGGGGGGGGAAATGGAGAAGAAAAACAGAAGAAAAACAAACAAAAAGAAGAATAGTTATCTAGCAGGTCTGTCTTATATAACTGATCAGCGTGACTGGTTAGTCAGCTTCAAGATTATGTTAAGAATTGCTTTTAAACGTCACAAAATCTTGTGCCAAAATAACAAGAAATTGAAAAGGATGGTATTGGATTACTGATATAATATTATCTTGATGTACCAGTCAATTTATAGAAGGTGTTAAAGGGAGGATATACCTTTAGTAACTAAGCCAAAAATTTAATTTTTAGCCTTCAAGAAAGACTCTGCTATAGGGTCAAAACGTCAGGCACTTTGCAATTTTTTGCATTTATACCATAGGTCCTTTTGGTTGGTAAGCAGTTTGCAACAGCAAATACTAATTTCTTAAAAATTAATTTGAGAAGAATTTAAATTAATTAATTTGAGAAACGATTTCCTTCTAAGGAATGTATTAGAGAAATGTATTTTTAAAAAAATCAATCTTAGAGAAGTTTCATGCATGAAACAACTCTCGGACTATTCCGGATTATTCTTCCAGCATGGGCATAACAACTCCAGATTTTTGGGGCAATATCTCGAAAACGCTACCACCTTTTGAAATTTTAGAAGAATGGAGAAATTGTGGACTTTGTTAAGACGCATCATGCAAGCTGATTACTGCGTACATCAAGAATAAAAGATGATGATGATGATGAGACAGGAAGATCGACGTTTTTTATGCATATGGCGTTCCTTTTGGACGCTACCGGAGGCAGTGTTACTTGGGGGGGGGGGGGGGGGGGGGGAAATGGAGAAGAAAAACAAACAAAAAGAAGAATAGTTATCTAGCAGGTCTGTCTTATATAACTGATCAGCGTGACTGGTTAGTCAGCTTCAAGATTATGTTAAGAATTGCTTTTAAACGTCACAAAATCTTGTGCCAAAATAACAAGAAATTGAAAAGGATGGTATTGGATTACTGATATAATATTATCTTGATGTACCAGTCAATTTATAGAAGGTGTTAAAGGGAGGATATACCTTTAGTAACTAAGCCAAAAATTTAATTTTTAGCCTTCAAGAAAGACTCTGCTATAGGGTCAAAACGTCAGGCACTTTGCAATTTTTTGCATTTATACCATAGGTCCTTTTGGTTGGTAAGCAGTTTGCAACAGCAAATACTAATTTCTTAAAAATTAATTTGAGAAGAATTTAAATTAATTAATTTGAGAAACGATTTCCTTCTAAGGAATGTATTAGAGAAATGTATTTTAAAAAAAATCAATCTTAGAGAAGTTTCATGCATGAAACAACTCTCGGACTATTCCGGATTATTCTTCCAGCATGGGCATAACAACTCCAGATTTTTGGGGCAATATCTCGAAAACGCTACCACCTTTTGAAATTTTAGAAGAATGGAGAAATTGTGGACTTTGTTAAGACGCATCATGCAAGCTGATTACTGCGTACATCAAGAATAAAAGATGATGATGATGATGAGACAGGAAGATGAACATCATCATTATCCATATCGTCTCATTGTCTGAGGAGCAGTCTTGTAATTGCCCTTATAGAGATTGCTTCTTATTAACACTCCACTAGCCCCTCATCCTCTCCTTTCAAGCCTCCTCATTCCGTGGGAGCACATACATGTAACTGCTTATTTGCTCAGCACAGTCTCGTAGAGATCAGAGAGTTAGCAGCGAGTAGCTTTTTTGATGAGCAGTCAACGATTGTCTGTATGACTAATGACATGTGATAATCGACGGAGGTCGGACATTGATTGGGAGTTGTGCCTACTGTGGAGGTGTCTCACTAAATACAGGATACTTCGTCGAGTTTCCTTGGATACTGAGATGACTTGTATCTGATCCAGAGTTCACTTTTGGATTGACTGAGTGACTGGGATGAATGTGTTTCTGTTGTGTAACATGGATTGTTACTTGCTGAAGAGTGTGCTTAGACTTGTGATAGTCTTTGAACACTAATTCATATGAACATAAAGATAACCTCACCGGCCCCCAGCACACACACAAAAAGTAATTAAAAACAATGATTTCATCATAATGAAATTCATAAACTAGTTCAGTCAATCAATAGTTTAGTGTTGTATTATTTTTCATTTTTAAAGCCCTTTCTGTCCATCATTATTAGTAATATTTTTGTACATGCATCATCTTTATGGATGAATATTAAATAAGCGCTGATGCTCATGTAACATTAGACATGTAGAAGCATTAACAGTTTCATTTGCTAAGCCATGCATGCTGCTGTTTTATATTTTCCATAAAAGCCACCTTAGGCCTACTGAGGTGTGATGAACGAGAGAATCACGCCTGGTCTGGCCAGACGTGTTATCATTAGGCCAGATTTCTTTTCTCCCCCCATTTATTCAATGTCTGTAGAGGTGGAGTTTGTTTGTTGTAGGGTTTGTCCGGGAACTGGTGTAGTGTGGTTTTCTTTTGAAGCGTGGTTTTACTTGGTAGTAATGTTTGGGCAGTGCTGATAGAGCCATGGTCTGTCCAACAGCGTGAAATAATGTCTATATTGAGTTGATTTGGACTCGGTTGAAGTGTCACACCTAACTTGAATTCATGTGCAACATATGTGAATATGTCAATGAAAATTATGTGCACATTGTGAGGGAAGCATTTTCTTTCTGCGGCCTTCATCTGTGTATTGATTTTTATCCCGATGATATCAAAAGTGACAATTGTTGGTTGAGACAAGAGAAAAAATAGTCACAAAAGATATTGATCGGGCTGTGTCTGATAGTTTTAGATTTTTTTTTTTTTTTTAGAATTGTGTGGCAGTTGTTACACTCCGTTTGTTTGTAGCGTTGCTGAACCCAGACAATTTGTTTCAGTAGGGAATTAGGACTGTTAATTTGCCAGAAACAGGCATGATATTCTACAAATTTTAATATAATGTTCAATTTTGTTTTGCCTTAAAAAAAACCCACCCCAACAGCAATATTGTTATTAAATAGTCCCGAAAAGCTAGATCAAAACCGATACCATACGTGTACAAGTATACATTAGGTCAAGCCTAATTTTAGTCAATAATAGTTTCCTACTTTTTCTGAAGAGACAAATGTCAGTCCTGCAAAAAGGAATCGGGGATGAGTAACTTTGAGACAAATCTGAACAATTTAGACACTTATTTTCTTCAGATGAAATGAAAATGTGCTCTTTGATTTACTTCTCAGGTGTTGAGGATACTATTCCCAAAAGCTCCTTGGAACATGTTACCGAAATGCTGAAATGCCATCATTTCAAAGTGCCACCTAAATATCGTTTCCTTGTTTCAGACCCTTTTTTCAGCAATGACTCTCTCGTCCCTGATGAGTGGAGTTTTATTTCGGAAGTTGCTTGGATGGAAAGACTGAAACTTAAAAGTGCATTTTGAGAATATTTTTTTTATTTTTTATTAATTCATTTTTAACTCTGCAATATCCACAAGTCTTGGTCAAATGTTGTAAACATTATGGCTGAAAGACTTAATTTACTCAAATACTGACATCTTTATATGAAATACAAGAGGGAATTTGTTTGTTTTACTCTATTATTTTCCCTTCTATTTAAATGAAGTAAAAAAAAAAGGTGGGGAGAGTTTTCCTCTTCTGATTTTAATGACAGTGTTGACAGGCACAACTTGTACTTTCACTGCAGAAATGACTCCCCAGTCCAGAAATTTTGACGCATACAAGTTGGACAAATCACTAGAGAAAAAAATTAGCAGTTTGTTTGAAGTAGCGGGAGATACGCCCATAGAGATTGTAAACATATGACTAGTATGTGATTCAGCACACATCTAAATTATGGCAACAAAAGACAACGTCCGCGTGCAATGCCAGGGCTAGACGGATCGGTACATGTAATATTCACAGCATCTGAGTCACCAGGGAACGATTGCCAGGGTACAATATTAAAAAAATACATAATAATAATATTTTATTTTGTTTTTACTTTATTTCATTCTAAACATTTTTGTGTTTTTTTTTTGTTTTTTTTCTGCAGTTACTTCTGAAACAAACTGTTTCATATACAGTACATGTATTTTTTTATATTTCATACATGAAAAAAATGAACAGAAAAAATAAATAAAGGAATGAGGTCCTTTCCCGTGGTCATTGTGATCTACCAATAACCACAGCGGCCATTTTGTGAGAAGTACATGTAGTCAAATATTATTTTTGACCATTTACAACATCAAGTATCTCTCATGGAGTGTCAGTGACCAATTCAGTCACTTACATGTAGTTATTCACCCACTATTACAGTAAACCTTATTTGTTGCTTCTTCCTTTTTCTCCATGGTTTTCAAAAATGAAAAACTAAAAAATAATGAAATCGTTGAAGTTTCTTCATGCCGTCAGATAATTTTTTTTTCTCCATACATGTTCTTTTCCTCCTTATGGTTCCTCCCAAAGAATTTGACATCGGAGGCATATTAGTCGCTATAAAGAGTAGTGAACTGAGTGGCCCCATAGGAACAGACCACCCAGTACATGTTGAGTACTGCCGGAGATGCTATGCACATCGCAGCAGTTGGAACATATGGTCGGGGCAATAGTGGGCGGGGCACTCTGTGCTTGCTTATCGGTGTTAGGAAATGCTCTCTTTGATGATTGGAGTGGGATTCTATGATAAGCAGGGCGAAAATGATAATTTTTCGTAAAAAATTATATTGATAAAATGTATAATGAGCTGTAGTTAATTGCAAAATTTATTACCGCAGATAATTACATTCAGGGTCTGAGAAAACATATTAGGATTGAATTTATTTTGCGTCTTCTGAATTAAATATCGTTTGGCCGTCAGACTAAAGTCTGATTTTGAGCTTGATTATATAAATAAATGTCATAGACTTTCTTCAAAAATGATGGTTTATGAGTTATGATAAAACCTAGCATTGATTGGATCTGATGTTGAAGGCGAGACGTCCTCTACGTATACGGTGACATTCACCTGATGCCCTTGTCTGTCTCCGCATAATACTAACGCAGTGAAATTGAAGACTTTGTGGCATACTTAAGGCATCAATCCGTGTTTGTCTTAGACGCTGTCCTCTTTACTTCTTAAAGAGAACAGGGATGTACAAGGGACTTGTTTGTCTGCAAATACATCCCTGGATGTGTCAGGTTGAGGGAGGAGGGAGACTGTTTTCTTGTTTCTCTAAATCGGTCTTAAATAGTCTCCTTCCCATGCGAGGCTCCCAAGTCTCCGGTTGTACTCTTGATTTGTGAAAGTCAACAAAAAGGTCACCCTTGATACTTCCTGAATAACTTCTATGTTAGTTCAAATCTAGTGAAGTTGTTTTACTTGACACCATAATAGCTTTTTACTGTTGCTACTTGTTTTCAATGTGTTTTTAAAAGGATTTTTGAAAACACAATTGTTCTTATATTATTATAATCTGAAAAATCCACTAATGTCCCGCCACATCATGAAAATTTGAGGGCTGTGCAGCAGCAGCTCAACAACACTCTTTCCAAACTGACTTTTTGTACTGTACTTGGCCTACTTGAGGCTTTAGTCTTACTATTAGTGATTGTAATAAGGTTAACTGTCACTGCACGATCTTTTGGTGCAATTCAGTTTTTACATGTAACTGCGATACATGTTTTTAATAAACCATTTTTTGGAAGTGAATATGAAAAGAGGGAGCGAGTGCGGGAACAAAACCATAAAAAGGACAATTTTACACTCACCGATTTTATTTTAAAACATGCATGCAGAGCAAAACTGAAATCATTTTTCTTTATCCATGATGCAATGATTACATCCATTTAGAGAAATAGATTATCTTGTCCCTGTAGTTTTGTAGGTTTTTTATGTGTTATCCTTAAGCCGGTCTCTTCATGTTTGTAGTTGATTGATGGGAGCATGTAATGGTCCTCAATGGATCGTCATCTTGAATGTAAAGCGTTATAAGACGAGGGCACAGTAGGGAGGTTGTACTGTAGATCGATAGCAAGTCGGTGTTTGCTTGTGCTGGGGAACGTTTGCTGTCTTGTGGAACTTCAGGGGCTTGTTATTTGCTCTGACTGGTCATATCGTCCGAGGCTTGGACTTCACACTCGCCTCGCAGACATGGCAGATGAGAGCACGGAGCTGCTGTTGTCTATAGTTACAGGATGGTTGAATGTTATTGATTGGTCTGGAATTATTTTTTTTGTATTCAAGAGGTTAACTTGGCTTGCTGTTAGTACATGTAGATACACCCCTTTATCCTCGTATAAAAACCTTCATAAATTTTGAAGAGCCTTATGTGAATTTTTTATGTAAAATAAATATGTTGTTCCACACAGGCAAGTTGTTACTTTTTACCAGTCAAGAAGCAAGATTTTAGTAAAAGTGTCAAATTTGCTGGAAATTTAAAAACTGGGTGTCCAAATTGTTCACTTATGAAACATTAAAGGCAGTTTATACTTTTGGTAAATGTCAAAGACCAGTATCCTCACTTGGTGTATCCCAACATATACATGAAACAACAAACCTGTGAAAGTTTAAGCTCAATCGGTCATTGCAATCACCGGAAAAAAGTGTTTTCACTGTTTTCAAACATCAAGTTTTCGACTCGTGAGATCAAAACTAATTGTTTTACTCATTTCTCAAAAACTATAGCATTTAAAGCAAAAATATTTCAAAGGGAGTTTCCCATCATGACCATCTTTATACCATGTAAGTTATGTGTGAATCTGTGAACATTTGTATTTTTACTCTAACCAATGTTACAAACACCCTTTAACATGTAAATGACAGATAAAACAGGGTGTCCAAATTTAAAACGGGGTGTCAAAAAAAAACCCAAAAAAACCCTCTGGCAAACAAGTTTGAAAGTCCTCGTGATCACTGTTAATAGGCCAGGCTAGTGACTAAATCAAGCATGTAGCGTACATAGGTCAGCCCTTGTTCGCAGTATATTCTCGTACTTGTTTTTCCTAGGGCCAAATATCATGCCTGTACAAGTTCTAGATTGACATAAATGCTATTGGTTCGTGTGAATTCTGTGAGTGGTCAGTGCAAAGTAAGGCTTGACCCTGTATGTGCACTTGTCCATTTGCTCTGGCGTCGCTTTAGAGGGAGTATGTGTTATTCAAGTATCGCCTATTTAATGGATCACCCATGCAGTGAAAATGTTGTCATGGTAACATGAACAAATCATTCTCCTCAGGGAGAACCACCGGCTGGAAACTGTCAAGATGAAAGAAAAAAAATGTTTGTTTGAGTGATGATGAATCTCAAACAGATTGCCATTGTCAGAAATACACTTACAGACGTTAGAACTGACATTTACATATTGATGATGTCAGCCCGCCGCCACCTCAGGCGTGTCGCTCGCATCATGTGTACGTTCATCTCGATAGTATTCTAGCCGGTTCCCGGTTTGAGGTTGCCAGCTAGGAGTGTAGTAGAGCCAGCTCGTGGGGAGGCCGGGGCGAAGTGTGCATGAGCGAGCTTCGACGACGCACGCTGACTCACCTGATGTCGGAGTGAACGGGGGCCATGAATTTTACATGAGTTTGACATTTCTGAATCAATCCATACAAACCCCATCACTTGCTTATTCATCCAAGAGTTTCCTCAAAGGAGGATTTATGCTGACTTCAAATCTTGTTGTTTTACAAATCCTTTCAAATCGCTTAAACTCACTAATTCAAGCATCATGTGGTTTAGATGTATGACTGAGTTTCTACACAGTTATTTTGTTGAGCTTTTCCTGGACAAGAATTCCATCTATTTTTTTCTTCTTTTCTTCTTTGTATTTCACAAATGATGCCACTTTATTTTCAAAACGACTCTAAGTTTGCACATATGAGGTCTTGAGAAACTTTGGCTGCAGGTGCACTAACAAGTGATGAACAAGTGCTGAAGATGGGCTTTTGTTAAGAACTCTTGAAGACAAATCTGATGACTCTCAAATGTTGTTGTCTGATCGTTAAATATAACAGTTCTTTTGCAAACAGTAGATTGATTGACGTTATTTAACCAATCAAAATACATACAAGTGAATGACTAATAAACAGGTGTCCATATGGCTTGCTGAAGCTTCACAAAAAATGGGTGATCTTTTTTAGAGCTTCTACAGGCCTGGAATTTCGTCTTTGAGAGGGCAAGGCCATTTTCACCCTGGAAAGGGCACTTCCAATGGAAAATCTTAAAAGTCTATGAGAAACGTTTGAAGGAGCACCAAGGCCAATACCTTGGCAACAGAAGTCATGGCGACCGTGTGTAATAGAGTCCCAGATTTAGGACAAGTTCGTGGCAAGGCCGGGGCATAGTGTGCAGGAGCGAGCTTCGACGACGCATGTTATTTCCGGCCTGTTTGTAGGCTCGAATGGAAACTTTAACCCCAACTCCATTGGAATTTTGGCTTGGAAACTTCTTTATTCTTACTGATTTTACACTAGCCATGGTTCATTAACTCAACACCCAAACCTTTGGACTCTGGTGTACCTTCCCTGGCGTCTAGCTTTGATGTCCAGTACTAAATCTATCTACATAACTCAAGATAAACCACATTTCGTGGAGTTATTAATGGGTTATCATTATTTATTAATGCTTAGACATGGCTGTGTCTGCTGCTTGCATAGAATAATGGGCGTGGTCATCTCTGCGCATTGTGCAAGCCTTGGGCGTCGCCCACACATTAAACCATGATGCAGCTTTTGTCAGCCTGTGCAGACGGACAATTTGATGCAGGATTTACTCACTGTGCATTTGATAAAGAAGAATGTTTATTACCCGACTGTACATTTATTAGCCCCAATGTGATTGATTGTTCATCTGTTAATTGCATCTGCATCCATCAGTTGTAACCAAACTGCATGATCCCTCATTAAAACAAAAACACTACCATCATCAAAATCACATGACCTTTTAATAACTCACATGACCATTGAAATGTCACATGACCATTGATATGTCACATAACCATTAATTAATCACATGATCATTTAATGTATTTCACGTGACTTTTAATATTAAACCAGTAATCTGGGGGGAGGGGGGGTAGGGGTTGTTTTCCTGCATAGTTAAGAATGAAACTCTGAAATTAATGGTGCGATAGTTTTATTTGTTTTTAGAGAGCATTAAACCTCTCTTTGATACCACTTCAAAACCTGGCCATGCTTAATAAACTACCAGTAATAAATCAAACTGGGTTTTCGAGGTTAAATTCCTATTGGCTACACATGCATTCATATGCAACAGCTAGGGTCAAGAATTGGCAGTAAATTCTGTAGGCTCTGAATCGAAATAATCTTTGAGGAAAAGTTGTTAAATCCAAATGGACAAAGACAGTTCTTTCGGCTTCACTTCATCTCTTCCTACCCTCAACTAAACTACCTTTAACTACCAAGGCAATTGCCTCCCTTGTTTTATTTTATAGGCAGGGATGAGATATTAGTGACCATGGCATTTTAACCTCAGAATACTAAATTGGTGATTTACATTTTGACGAAACAAAACCACTCCATTTGAGAAAGGCCGAGTTCTGCTGTTATGTGTTTTAATGTACCGGGTGATGGTTAAAATGAAATGTGATGCACAATTACTGGGGAAGAATTGTTTGCTAAAGTCCTCCAAATGGAAACTTTCTTGTCAAAGGAGGGTTTGAAGTCGGAAGGAATTTGTGAGGATTTTTAGTCAAAATTGCCTAGTTCTGATATTATCTTTTGGAGGGTCTTGTCTTCATGAAACGAGAAACACTTTCATCTTTTAGTCAGGTAACTTTTCGGCCGATGTCCTCTTTTTTTTCATTGTGCCATAGAAAATGTGGGAACATTTTACTTCACTGAGTTTTACAAAGTTGCATTGTGTGATCTTGCTTGGATCGCGACAAGGAACTTTCCATTCATTCCAATCATATTATTTCCTGTGCCACCTGCACCTGCACAGGGATAGTTCCCCACGATTATGTCGTTTCTTAAAAGATGGTCACAAAATGGAAAAGGGACAACAGTTAGAAATTTGAAAGTAAAGGAACACAAAAGATTGAATCAATTTAGTTTAAACATAAGGGTGCCTGTTTATATAATATCCTCATGGATAATACTGTGTGTGACATGTATTATTTATAAAGAGGTGTACACCATAGGTTGATTATTATGTAACAACATCCGGACATCATAAAAAAAGAAACAAACAAGTGCTCAAAAGAAAAACTGCAAAGCTTGTGTTCTTATTTCATTGTGCTTTGTTTAAGCAAACTGTATGAAATTGTGGCTTGTGCTATCACTGGCGGGTGATCAATTTTGTGTAAAAAAAAAAAAGTAAAAAAAAAGAAAAGAAAAAATATGTTGATTTACTTGTGGTGAATGGTGTCATGCCTTTGGCATCCAACTAACATACATGTATATGATGACTGGTTACGCCCAATATTTGTGGGTTCTTACTACCATTGGTGTACAATTTCACTGTCAGTAATCAAAGCTAACATTCAATCCAGCCGCTAACACCACCTGCATCACTCCATGGTAAAGCAGGGCACTTTCGCTTAGTCAAAATGCGCTATGCAACCCTGTGGTAAAAAACCGCATACTGACTCGCACAATTCAAAAAGAAAATACATGAAGACTTTATGCTGCCTCCCCCGCCAACTTCTGAAGAAAGTGTTTAGATTGTTTCTTTCCGAAATCAGAATCGGAATTTCCGAGAGGCTTGGACACGCCTGTTGAGGTGAAGTCTCCTACACCCCTCAGTAAAAAGCATTAGGTACTTGTTGAAAGGAATTTGCAGTCCACTCAACAGCGTTGAACAAAACCAAAAGCAAATACATCCTAACCGGATTAAAGAGCCAGAACCTAATTCGATTACCGAGTGGAGCCTCTTTGCCATGGTGTTTGCAGCAGGGTGGTGGTGTTAGCACGGCAGCACCATTGCTCTTTTTTACGTTACCATTTATCCTCCTCAAAGGGGCCTATTTCATAAAGCTGCTAGGCAACAAATTTCGCTAAGCTCAAGAAAAACTCTTGCTCAGCAGAATCGGGTTACCAGTCGAAAAATACCATGTAACATGCGTTACTGGTGACTGGTTTCCCGGCCAGTTTTTTCCGCTTGGCAGATAAATTTGTTAGATTCGCAGCTTTACGGAATCGGGCCCAGATTCTTCCTGTGGTTTGCCTTTCTCTTTTCACTCACAATACACGCTTCACATTTATTTCCAACAACTACTTGCTTGGTTTCTAACCCTATCTCTAACCAGGTTACGTGATTCCTCCTCCTCCTTCAGCGTTCCCGATGACTACAAGGTCAACCCTGGCCCAGTAGAGGCCATCGCCCAGCACCCGACCGATGAGGAGAAGGTGAGAACAGTAGGGCAAGACAGTAGGGCTGGGAGGCGTGCCTTTCTCTTTATTAGTCGACTAACCCCTGGTCAAAAAAGTTCAGGTAATTTTGGGTCTTGTCGGAGCAAGCACGTTTTCCAAGAAGACATAAATTACAAAACGAACCTATAATAGCCATAGATGTTGCTTGCTGCTAAAATATAGGATTCGTAACAACTAGCGAACGGATGGTCTTGTAGTAAGACATCTGCTCTATAATTGCAAAGGTCTTGGGTTTTAATCCCATCCATGAAATATGCTTGTGGATTTTTTTTTCTTCACAGGAATCGGGAAAGTACTGAATATGGTGTACAGTATAACCAATTAATATGCTATAATAGTCAATTAAAATGTATCTTCAATTTACATAGTCTCAAATTCAGAATTGTTTTTGTCTTGGTTAAATTATATTTGGCAGATTCTAACCCCACAGGATAAGTTCACAAATTTGCATCAGCTAACAGTAGAATACATTATTATTTTAAAAAGCAAAATGCAGCCAAAAGTAAAGATTTGAAGAGCTGTATTTGCAGAAATCTACGTTGTAAATCTTATCAACAGTAACAAACAAGAATTTTGTCGCTCATAAGAATTTTTATTTTAATTTTTTACTTGAGTGGGTTTATTTTTTATGCTCCAGTTATCTGACAAAGAAAATTTGCTTCAATGAAGACACTTATCTTGCAATGCACACTTTTTGAAGATTTTGCTGAAAGTGCTTGTCCATCCGAGATTTCCCGAGGATGTAATATGTATTTTTTTTTTTAGACCCCCAGATACAATATTGAAGTACATGTACATTACTGTTCTTGTATGGCTTTTTCATGATTTTAGTATGTATGAACAGCTGCAATGATGATACACTACATTATTAATGTTTTTTGTTTTATTGTTTTTTAATTTGCGTATACATGTACATCAAAAGCCATTTATTAACTCCTAAGATGAGCAAGTTTAGGGATGGGTATATTTGATATTCATATTTTTTCACTGGTAATAACCTACTAGAGAAACTGACTTGGTAAATTGTAATTAATTTTGGGTTAGAACAAAGATTTGACTAGAGCAGGATTCAAACCTGCGAACTCCAGATCAACGTTCCAGAGACGCCCCAACCCGAGAATACTGACCGGAAAATCACTGAAGCCCTGAAGCCATTGATCGAACTCACCGCATTGGGCCACGCCTGGACAAAACGGGAAAACCACGGGCAAGACCAATAGTTGTAAAGTTCGTTGACTATAACTCACGGGCTGCATTCTATCATGTGAGAGCCAAATTCAAAGGTTCTAACATTTACGTCCATGAGAGCCTTACCCAGGAACGTCAGCGCTGGCTCGCCACCGCAAAGCAGCATTCGTTGACCGACAAGGTATGGACCCTAGATGGCCGGATCGAAATACGCCGTAAAAACGGTTCGCGCCTGATTGTGGCATCCAAGGAAGACCTTCAGAAATTGTAATGTTGCTACTAACAAACCTGAATCCATTACCTTTTTGTACATCACTTTTGGAGTCTGTTGCCACCCCATGTACACTTTTCTTGCGTAAATTGTATCGTTTTCTATATTGCTTTGTTTCTTTTTTTTTCTTACACTAAGTTTCTACATGAATAATAATGTCCTTGTCTTGTCTTGTTTTTTTTTGTCGTGTTTTGTTCTTGTGTGTATTTCTTGTGCAAATCAAGTTATCACGGGTTTTTATTTTTCTTTTCTGTTTTTGGTTATTCATATTTGTCCGTATAAGGTTAACGGATTATATCGTTCGGTACTTTCGATATGAATGCTGATCTAAGTCATAATGTTGATGAGTCCTTCGTTTATGAGGGGCTTGATCCTGTTATTGACCCCAACAATCACAATCATCAAAATTTTTCATGTGGTTATTTTAATGAATCAAACTTAAACACGACTTTTAATTTTAACAATCATTCTAATTTTTCTTTGCTTCATATGAATATTAGAAGTCTCCCAAAAAACTTTGATCGAATGTTAAATTATTTACATTCTCTCCATCTTGAATTTTCGGTGATAGGTCTCTCGGAAACGTGGCTAAAACATTGTGACGTGCCGTTTAATATTTATTCCATTCCTGGGTACCAGCTTGAGACCATTAACAGAACGAACAAAGTGGGGGGTGGGGTTGCATTCTATATTTCCACTGATCTTCGCTATTCAGTTAGACGTGACTTATCTTGTTCATCCAACTCTCTTGAATCAATTTTTATTGAAGTTGAGAATCCTAATAACAAAAAAATTATTGCTGGAGTTATATACAGACCACCATCAACCTCATTTAATGACTTTATTTTGACCTTACAAGATTTACAAGATCGTATTTCAGTGGAAAATAAGTATTGTCTTATCTCAGGAGATTTTAATATTAATTTGCTTACTGTTGATGACCACAGCCAGACACAGGAATTCATGGATTCTATGTTTGCCCATTCATATTTACCACTTATTGACAAACCCACAAGAATTACTCCAACCTCGGCAACTCTTATTGATAATATTTTTTGTAATATTCTTCCCTCTCCCAATTCTGGTATTTTGGTTTCTGATATTTCGGATCATTTTCCAGTTTTTACATTTTTTTCTTTTAAGGCAAAAACTCATTCTTATGTTCCTGGTATATATTTTCGTAAAACTACTGATGCAAACCTTCGCAGGCTTAAATCTGCCCTGGATTCCTGTGACTGGTCTGTGGTTTTCAATACTGATAATCCGAATGTTTCCTTCAATAAATTTATGAATATTTGTAATAATTTATATGAGAGAATTATCCCTCTTATTAGGACTAATAATTCCAATAGAAAAACCCAATCTCGGTCTAAATGGATTACGCCAGCTTTGCTGAAATCTATAAATTATAAAAATAGACTTTATCGTAAATATCTGTCTTGTCCTAGTCATATTAATCGTTTAAAGTACACCAGATATAAAAACTCACTCACAACTATACTGCGTTCTGCTAAACAACATTACTTTACTCGGAAATTTAATAAAGAGAAAAACAACATTAAAAATACCTGGAAAATAATTAATTCAGTTTTGAAAAATAGTTCGTCATCTGAAGTCCCAAGTATAAAGATTAATAACCAGTGTACAAATGATCCCCTTTTAATTGCAGAGTATTATAATGACTACTTTGTTAACATTGGTTCTAAACTTGCCAATCAAATCCCTCCGTGTGATTCGAACTACCATGATTACCTGCATAATTCTAATCCCTTTTCTATTTTCTTTGATCCAGTAACCGAACATGAATTATATATTATTGTTTCTAATTTAACTAATAAGCAAAGTTCTGGTCATGATACGATTACTAGTGCTATTATCAAAGCTATGTTTCCTGCCATTTCCAAGCCCCTTGCTTTCATTATGAATTTGTCATTAAGTACAGGTATAGTTCCAGATTCCATGAAAATTGCTAAAGTTGTTCCCGTTTTAAAAAAAGGTGATTCCCAATTAGTTAATAATTATAGACCTATTTCTATTCTGACAACCTTCTCTAAAATTCTTGAACGCATTATATACGTTCGCACGTCTCGGTTCTTAACTAGACATAATATTTTATCTGATACACAGTATGGGTTTAGGGAAAACCATTCAACATGTCATGCTATTTTACAATTGATAAATACTATTATTACTGGTCATGAACAGTCTTCTCATACTTTGGGAATTTTTCTGGACCTCTCCAAGGCATTTGATACAATTGATCATGATATACTTTTGGGTAAACTCTCCTTTTATGGAATTAGAGGGATTGCCTTGGAGTGGTTCAGAAATTATCTCACTAATCGTAAACAATTTGTACTCTTTAAAGATAACCAGTCTTTACCTAAAGAGTTGGTTTGTGGAGTTCCTCAGGGATCCATTTTGGGACCACTTCTTTTTTCTATATATATTAACGACTTTGAGAAATCTTCTAGTACCTTGTCATTTATTTTATTTGCAGATGACTCCAATTTATTTTATTCGCATAACAATTTGGGTACACTGGTTAACGTCATCAATACAGAACTCATTAGTGTTTCTAAATGGATTAAAGCCAACAAATTATCCCTCAACATTGATAAAACTTGTTTTATGTTGTTTAGCAATACAGCCAGTTCAATTCCTACTGATATTTTGTACGATAATTATCCTGTTAATCAAACCAACTGTACTAAATTTCTGGGTCTTTTTATTGATGAAAAATTATCATGGAAATGTCATGTAAATTATCTATGTAAATTAATTTCAAGAAATATTGGTATTATTAACAAATTGAAATATTGTTTTCCCTCTGATATTTTGTATAATATTTATAATGCGTTAATTTTGCCTTATATCTCCTATGGTATTCTGGTCTGGGGCAACACAAGCTCTTGTCTTTCTAATAGAATTTTTGTTTTACAGAAAAGGGCATTGCGTGTTATTGACCGTGCAGAATTTAGAGCTCATTCTAATCCATTGTTTTTTAACCACAATACTCTTAAAATTAATGATATGTATTCACTCCAGCTAGGAATGTTTATGCATCAGCTTGTTGCTCATAAATTACCTAATTCGTTTGAACAAATGTTTGTGACTAATGCAAATATTCATCAATATTATACCAGACAGTTTAATGATCTCCATGTTCCATTTATACATACTGCTCTTGCAAAGAAATTTGTCATTTATCAGGGTACAACGTATTGGAATTCACTAAGTCAAGCTCTAAGAAGTATTAGTAGTCGTTTTTTATTTAAGAAAAAACTTAAGCTTCTGCTTTTGGAAAAATATTGTTCTTAATAATAATTTTAATTAGCTGTGATAGATTCATTGTATGATCCCCTGTCTAGGTTTTTTCTTGTACTTGTTTTTGTTATGTCCAGTTTGTGTTGGTCCTTGTTTATTTTTTGTGCAACTTAAGTTTACTTCTGTATTGTTAAATGTAACCTGAGTAATCTTTATTTATTTTGACATAATTACTTTCTTTCTACACATCAAGGGCCTTTCCACTCGACAAGCTTGCTTTTTGGAGAAGCCCGCCGCTTAATCGTATATGTTTTTTTTTTTATACCGTCTGTAAATCTTTTGGTTTTTTTTGATTAAGTGGAAATAAATTGATTGATTGATTGATTTGCGTAAAAAAAAAAAAAAAAAAAAAACGTGCCGGCGTTCTACCAACTGAGCTATCTAGCCCTTATATTGGCAGTTTCTCTATTTTATCAATAACAAGATATTGGAAAAATAGGAAAACTGGCATCTTAAGTGCAAGAAAAGATAGCTCGGTTTGTATCGATCTGGCATGTTAATCCGTAGGTTGCTGGATTAAATCCCGCTCTAGTCAAATTTTCTTTGGTCGATCCCAAATTAATATTTTGATATATGAGCACTTTCTATGAAATTTTTTTTAACACTTGCAGTTTTTGATTGGCTACAACCGGGGTCTGATTGTCGTCTGGCACCCCAAGGAACTGACTGCGGAGAAGACGTTTGTGAGCAACCAGCAATTGGAGTCTCTGTGCTGGCACCGTGATGGACTACGCTTCACCAGCGCCCACAATGACGGCAGTTACTGCGTGTGGAATGCGCAAGATTCATCCGCACCAGAGAAGGAACCCGTCATCCCATACGGTAAGGTTCGAATCCCAGGATTGGGATTTGGTCGAGATTTTGTAATCCTTATTTCCAAAATTTTCATGGATCTCTTCCATCTTCATGAAGAGCTGAAGATGCAATGCAGGCAAGAAAGTTAACGTGAAGACCACACATCTCAATTCTATTTGAGGTGCTCTTGAGTCTATAAAAGATGTAACATTGTAATGTCAACATCACAATAATCTTGGTTGTGCCACTTTGTGAGAGTCGGGTGTGTGACAGTGTAATGTGCACTTTAGGCATTGGTGGTGTTTACATACTGACAATTTTAATTAGTATGTGCAGTTTGACTCCAGAAAATTGCCAGTGTGGCAGATGGTAGCTGCATGTGTTGGTGTCTATATCCGGGGGGCTTCGTCTGCAGACCAATTTTACCCCCACACATTTTTCAGGATCTGTTCATCTTTTGTGCAGTCACGCCGATGTTCATCTCAGAACTGTCTTAGCTAAGAGGTGCCTCTTTGTGATGAAACAAGGGGAGTTGGCATGATACACAGTTGTAAATCTGATGCAGATGATGTCACTAGACTAAGGGGGTCTTCTTGAGGTCAAAAGAAGATTGCTCAATGGCCCACCGTCTGCATCGTGCCTACATTATCTTGATTCCATTGTGTCATCATCATTTTTACAAACAAGATGGTAGCAGGATGATGTCAATGTATAAGGTCCATGGATTGGAACGCAACACTTCAACAACACCGTGGTTGGGGGCTGATTATTACGGATGGTCAGGTTTAGTCTTAAACATCAAGGTTTTGAGTTACTTAAGCTGAGAAATTCTTGATGAGAATGACAACTTTGACACTTCTTGGCACCAGAGGAGAACAAAACAGTCCCTCCTGGTAAAGGGGGTTTTCTTTCCAAGAAGTTGGTAGTAAGGATTGGCCCACATTGATTAACTTGGAGGAATGCAACTGGTGGCAAAAGAAAAGTAACTTGTTGTTGGTTTGATGGATGAGGTGTGGTTTTAGTGTATGGGAATGTGTTGTGGTTGTGGTTGTGGTTGGATTCCAGGAAGGTTGAATGAGAGGCTGTTGGAGTGACTGAGACCGACAAGCAGGAGGGGAGTGTGGGATGGGCTGATGTAGGGTAGGAGAGGCATGAGCCTTTAAGATCTGTTGAAGGATTGGTGTTGTGATGTTAACATCGATAACAAAAGTCGTTATTCTCATATACTGTCTCCTGACAACAACCAACAATGACAAATCATCAGTGCATACAACGCATTACAAATATTGCCAGGGCCCAATTTCAAAGAGCTGCTTAAGCACAAAATCTAGCTCAGCACAAATAAAAATTATGCCTACCAGAATAAGGTTACCAGCCAAGCTACCATGTCACATGTACAATTTTGACTGGTATCCTGCTCATTTTGTTAAGCAATTTTTTTTCTGCTTAAGCAACTCTATAAAATTGGGCCATGGTCTCCAGGGCAGAGGCATGTTTATTTCTTTAAAAGTGAAGGTTTGTTGGGGTGAGAAACAGGATTGGATAGACTTTTATTTCATGTATAATGAAGTGTGCCTTGGTAGTCAGAGATGTGATGAACATTTTGCAAAAAGAATCAAAGACGCACTGCCCAATCAGCGTTTCTGTTGATCCTTAAAAAGTTTTACATTCAGTTTTCAAAATGTAAGGCCTTAAGAAGCACTACAAAGTATTTAATTTAGTTTTTGAGGTCTTAAACAAGTTGGATGAGAACCAAATTACGCTGTGTGTAAAAAAGCAACAAAGTGTGAGCGGGAAAGCTGTTTCTCCCCTGCTTTATTCAAACATTTTTGGCCTTAAATTTCATTTAAGGGTAGAATTAAAAGGGTCTTAAAAATGTCTTGACTTTCTAAAAAGGAGGTCCTGAAAAGTCTTTAACTTGACTTTCTAAAGTATGCAGGTACCCTGCCAATATTTTACAGAATATCCTTGACATCCCTGTCATGCACTGTTGGTGGAAGGATTCAGCTGATCCAATAAGTAGGGGGCACTTTTTATGAGGACGAACAAACCTGTCTGTTACGCTCTCTGAAGAGAATGGTGTCTGCTTGATGTTTGTGCACTATGATGCCATATAGTGTGCGAACCGACTGGAAGAAACCAAATGTTTATTGCAGCTGTGGGAAAAACAGTGTGTTGTGAAGTGAATGTTGACCCAGCACCAGTTGATGCTTGTTTTGGTGATTGATTGTGTTGCTGTTGGTGGGTCGGGGATTTCCTGTGACAAGATTGAGCTTTAGAGCACATGTCTTAATTTGCCGTGTGTATGGTTAGAAAGACTATTAGGAAGCGTGTACCAGTTTTTAGCAAAAGTAAAAAGTGACATTTTAAAGTGAAACATTGGTCAGTGTAAAAGTTGAAGAGAACATTTCATTGGTTGGTTAGTTGTCATATTACATGTCGTTTGAAGAGTTACAATGGCAGGTTTGCATGCATATACATTTCAGCTTGCATGGATAATGAATGAGCTAAAATTGCATGCCCCCATTTTTTGTTTTGCATTGAAAGAATGAGAGGAAAATCTGTGGGTGTTCATTGCATCTTTTAAGCATTGAACGTGAAGAAGATTAGAACTGATTGTTTACCACAAGGAATTCCCTGCTTAGCATGTTGTGTGGCTTTTGTGCAGACAACAGCAAGCTATTTGGCGCTCTGTATTTTAACTCAACAGGTGCTTATTTCTGCATGTCAGAGTAGCTGCACGAAATGAACATACTGTAGTACACTTTAATAATGTAATAATACACTTGTAGCGGGTACCGCCGCAAAAACACAACCGATCGAGGCCTTGCAAGAAGAACCATGATGTGGACAAGAGTATATCATTTTTAGATGACGTGGTTTTTGTTATCGTGGTGTCGTTACTGAAGGACAATTTAGACTCTTCGATAAAATGTAGGCGGCATGTCGGAGGGTTTATTTTCAGAGTTATCTTTTGTGCATGCAAAGTCATTCTTGCCTTGTGGTTAATGCGTTGCATTTTGGCATTATCATCGCTTTGTTCTGTAAAAGATAACGGGCTTCCATATGGTGAAAACTTAATGAAGAAAAGGCCTCATCAACTTCTCGCTTTTAAACGTTATTCTGAAAAACTAAACTATGATTGTTGAATTATTTTCAGGGACTCTTAACTTTCTGGTAATCTTTCTTGTGATGTATTAAAAAAAAAAAAATCCATACTTTTTCCAGTATTTTATTTTCATTGCAATAATTCCCCGTCTCCTTGTCTTTTAACCTCACTCATCATATCACCCCTCTTGTAATCAAAGTAGATTATTCCTAACCCTCTTGTAATCAAGTAGAATATTCCTAACCCTCTTGTAATCAAGTAGAATATTCCTAACTCACACCCCGTTTTGTTCACTTTATGTTTCTTACCCTTTTACTCTCTATGTTCCCCCCAACCTCACCAGGGAGCAAGAATAGTCCATTAATAGACGGGGAAGAAATGAATGGTAAGATATGATGTGCAAAAAAGAACAAAGAAAAAGGAGGGGGAAAAATCCTCTGAATAGTTCCGTTTGGTGCTTTTGCTCTTCACCCTTATGCACGCATTATGTGTCGTCCCGTCCCCCCTCCCTTCCTCCCCCCTCCCCTCCCCCATTACACCTGTTGTCCAGGGATACCCACTTTGCACTGTTTATCTTATTTGGGATCATAGCACCCTTCAGTACCCCCCATTCCGGAACCATGTGCACCCCTTCCATGATAAGCCTGTGCATCATTCTTGTAATTTTTAACTCCCGGTAACAAAGTTTATCATGCATTGTCAGGTTACCTATATTTCACGAAACACCACGCTCTCTTTGTCTTGCAAGACGTATTTTCTGATAATTTTTTTTTACATCGTCAATGTATTTATTTTTTACATGTGGTGACCAAAACATACTATTCAACAAATAATAATTTTGAGTTTCAAAATTGAAGCAGTTATTTCAAAATACTGGTCCCTCTAGAATTTGCATCAATTTCTGTCAATTTCCCTTGATATACACGTACATGTACATGTGTAGTGCTGGCCTATTGAAAGGTACAGAGCCTCTAAAAACTAAATCTGATGTTGTTTCAGGAAGCATGAGAGTGTTGTGTTAAACCTTCCCTGGTGCACTCCATTTTAAACTAACCCATAACATAAAACTCATTCCAATCTGGACCCAATTTCATAAAGCCATTAAGCACCAGTCATAACAATATGAATGACATATCATTTTGGTCGGTAACCCAATTCTGCTATGCAAATTTCTTTCTGAGCTAAGCAAAAGTATGTGCTTTTTAGCCTGCACTCACTGTCTTGTGTACACTGAGCCCAATCAGTTAAAGCCGCTAAGCAGTAAACAAGTTTTTGTCAATAAATATTAGCGGGGACCCATCTGCAAACCAGTTGCTGCTAAAGGAAGTCGGTCTGTTCTGTGCTTGGCAAAGTTGGCTGCTCAGTAGTGTTATCAATTGGGTCCATTTTGCAGTGTCTGAATTGCTGGCTGTGGCTGTCTCCAGAGCCGTGTATTGAGAGAGTTGCCACAACTTGCGTTTAGAAGCCATTTTGTGTCCCCAAAAATTGCATTGGCGAATACAGGTCGCCAGACTAGTCTGCCCATTGGGCTGTGCTGCATTTGGATCGAAAATGGCGTCCAGCAACTGTAGAAAACTCTGTGTAGCAACTCTCTCAATTACACAGCTCTGGTTGTTGCGAAAGGGTTACCATTGCTTCAATGCATCTAGCCACAGCCTAACAATGGCCTTGGAATAGGCAGTACTCCTAACAGCATGAAATAATGTTGCATATTGATGGAGATGGTTTATGGCTGGAGTTAGAATGATGATTACAGGTATTTGAATGAATTTAGTATGGAAGCAATCTGCATATGTAATGAATTCAATATAAATGGAATGTTTGGGGTGTATTTAATCCCCCCTGTTCATTGTTTTTAGTAGCAGTTTGAATAACCTCCAAGTTTAAAAAAAGACTTTATCAAATTTAAAGTCCTAATAAAAAAGCCTGGTATAAACTTTATTTATGTACAATGTTTTCTTAGATATGTAAGATAATCATGTATCGAAGGTCCTCCATTGCCTCTTTCCTTGGGCTTCCTGGTGAGGTGGTGAGGTGGGGCAACTCAACAAACCATATCATCCTTTTGTCAATGGTGCTATTTTTTTACTACAAGAACCCTTAATTTTTGACCCAATCTTTAGTCTCTTATATTTTACTGTCATATATTTAACTGTCCTATACTTAACTGTCGGAATCTTCAAAATGAAAAGCCTAAGTTTCTTCCAATATCTTGCTTTGCCTCCGTCTCTAAAGTCCTTTTACTGGAGAAGTTTGTTGTTGTGAGGCTGTATCTGAATTGGTGGCTATGGCTTAAGCTACGACTGTTGCTAAGGACATTATATACTTCAACCAACGATGATACGGTGATTCAGCCGTAGCCGTAGCTGCCAATTCTGACATGACTTTATACATGTACTCTGAACTTTCTGTTGACTGTGTTTTTATGTTACCCCTGTTTGTTTCATCTATCTGTGCAGGACCTTTCCCGTGCAAGGCCATCAGTAAGCTCAATTACCTGACAACCAAGAGGTAGGTGTGAGAGGATTCTTCCATCAATCTTATCATGAGTTTCCCACTGATTATTATTAACTGGGGGGACTTTGTATTACTTCATACTTCACAAGAGAGCGATTGCGAAGGTATGAAAGCCATTGCGTGATGCAAACAATCAGGAACTTGCTGTTTTCCAAGTGAGCTGCAAGAAAATTCACCTCGCTTTCGCAATTTGCCAGGATTCAAGGGAATAAATGCTAGCTAGACGTCCTTTCCTTCAAGATAAGCGTAGGTTGGGTCATCTCATAGCTCTGTTAAAAACCCTGTTTTAAAGAACAATCCTCAAACTTCATTTCGCTGTTTTGGAGAACAACAAAGACTATTTGCTAATAAATAATTTTTTTTATTTTGATGGTTGTTTCTTTTTGCCGAACAGTTACTTTGAAGACCACTTTGCCAACTATTGAAGGCCACTTTTGATAAATAAACTCAATTTACCAGGAGCTCCAAAATATGCAAAACCAATTTTATGAAACCCATACAAACTGCATATAAGTAGTTTAAAGTTTAAGGGGAGGTTATCGATTTACAGAACTTGTTTTTCGGGGGAGGGGGCAGGGCTGGGATGACATAGTTTGAGTTTCTCAAATTCCATTTATTTATTGGTTTTTATTATTTTTTCTGGAACATTGTCAATCATATCCTACATATTCCATTTCAAGTTCAGAACCAAGTTATTACAGTCTAAAAATGTTGATTAGCCTCGCGGGGACATGAAGCACTAAATATGTTACCATTCATGTTACCTCTTAACCCTCATGTTCATACATGTTACCTCTTAACCCTCATGTTCATACATGTTACCTCTTAACCCTCATGTTGCATTGTCAGTCATGACTGCTGAAAGACTAAATTGGGACACGTTAAAAGAGGAAACAGTTCAGTATGCCCTAGGGAGCCATGCACACGAAGGGAAATCACCCAGTTAAGGTTATTGCTGCTGCTCAATTGGTTCAATATCCTGTATTGGGATCACTGGTGGAGCTCCCGAGCGTCAAATGATTCCGGTAAAAAACTAGAAGTAATTCTCCTGGTACTCGTCCGACATGTTTTATTTATTAGGGTTTTTTCTTCTTCTGAATTAATTCAGGGTTTTGACAGAATCTCTTTTAGTCTTATAATGTTCTTGAAAGAAGTGAAGGAGTCTTAAAAGGGAGAAAGAAATAAACCACATTGTGTCCATATCTGTAAACCTTCTGAATTGCAAGAACTGAGAGGTTCCCAGGGCCCAATTTCATAGCGCTGCTTAACGGTAAGCAAATTTTTGAGCTAAGTGTAGCAGAAAAATGTGCTTAAGCATAAGCGTATTTCACAGGTTAGCAAGAAAATAAGGCGGTCATCTTGCGCGTTCACCATGTATTTGCATTGTTACCTTATTCATTTTCATACAGTAAGCACCGGAAGGTTAGCATGCCTTTTCGTGTGCTTACGGTCAGCAGCGCTATGAAACAGAAACTCGCACGTAAGCACAGAATCGGCCGTTAAGTAGCTCTATGAAATTGGGCCCAGGCCTGAAGCCATTTTCAGGAATTTTCACATTTGGCAAATCTCATCCCTGTACTCGTGCTATGGTGTGGGGAGGGGTAGGAGGGAGCGGATCATGTTTGTGTTATGTCTGATATTAACCGAAGACATCTTGTGTTGGAGCCTGTATTGTAATATTCCTTGAAGTTAAAACTATTGCTTTTAACTGTGGAAAGGTTTGTGCTCATGTAAATGCATTGGGCTTCTTGTAAGTGGATTTCGGGCATAGTTGAAGGTCAGTCACAATAAAGCAGGCCAGTGGTCTGTTGGAATGTCTCCTGATTTCAGGATTCTCTTCACAGATCTCCCACTATTGAAGAGTTTGAGCTTGCAATCGAGGGATGATAGACAAAGCTCTTGCAAATGTTTAGACTTCTAGTGCCATCATTTTATCATTCCTACTTAAATTTGGATCCAAGTTTCATACCTTTTTATCAGCACTGAGTTTAATCATCAAGATGTTCCAGAACTGACTGTTTTGGGAGAAGTGATTTATACATTTTTTGAATCTATTGTTTAAAGCAATTGTACATTTTGATTATTGTCTGTTTGTCTTTCTAGTGACCCATTCATGATCTTTGCCGGTGGAATGCCTCGTGCTAGCTACGGCGACCGCCACTGTGTGACCGTCATGCAAGGCAACAAACATGTTGTCTTTGATTTCACATCAAAGGTGATTGACTTCTTCACAATGTCCGACGTGGACTCTGTGTATGGTAAGTGTGTGTCTTTGAGAATTCTGTTATGCGGGCAACTTTTTGTCAAGATTTCAAGATTTTGGCCATCAAACTAAAAACTGTTGCATTGGTCTCGACCTTGTTGCCCCTTCAAACGTTTCCCAAAGACTTTTCCATTGGAGGTACCCTTTGCCAAATGAAAATGGCTATGCCCTCTCAAAGATGAAATTCCAGGCCTAGTTAGCTCACTCTTTCTCGTCAAGTTGTTAGAATTTTGACTGTTTGTTGGTTTGGTTGTGGAGGAAAATCCGCAGTTCCATATTCTTTGTATAAAAATACAAAAAGGTGGATAACCTTTGCATCAACAGCTAATGTAAATAACAAATAAACTCAACTTGAAATACTCACTTTTTGATAGATGTAAATATACAAATGAAATAGTTGAATTATTTTGTTCAATATCATTAAAGAAAAACTTATGACTTTTGAGATGTACATGTACCAAGGCAACACAAATCATTTGGTTGGTGAGAAAGACCTATTTATTTGTTTTGATGCAAAATTCCGGGGAAAAATGTTCAAAACACAAAGTAAATGCAGACACTGAAAGCTTTGAGATGTTTTTTTTAGACTAACTTGTAAGGTTGATTTCATTGTACAGAGTTTGATGAGCCTCACACTTTGGTTGTCTTGGTTGAAGAGGAGATTGTCTTCATTGATCTTCAGACTGATGGGTAAGTACAGACATTAGTTGTTATAGTTGGAGGTAACAGGACCACAATATATGGTTTTAAGTATGATATTCATGGTTTGTTATGTATTACAGTCATGTGATTCGGTCCTTCTGGTTTGAAAATCACAGGCGCTTGAGAAAAAAGCACGTCTGGATTTTTGTTGTGCCGAGCGCCAAATTTGAGGGTTCAGGCTGGAACTGAGACCAAATAAACTTAGCCCTATCAAGAGCTCACAGAAAGGGGTTGCTTATTGTGCATTTCCTTTGATTAGATTTTAATTTTACGTTTATTTTACAAAGAAGTATGATTACGTCAGAAATGTGTGTCAAGGGGTGCACTATAGAGGGATCAGGAGTGTGATTATTGGCACAAATTGGGAAGCTTTTAGGTGTGAGATGGCATGCGTGTGCGAGTGTACGCCTCAAATCAGGACTGGTGATTTATTTCAAGTTTTTCTCAATCTTTTGGAGGCTTCAAATGTTTTTGAAAGGAGGAAAGCAGTCACCAAAGGGAGAAAGAAATATTCCACATTGTGTCCAAACCTATAGTTTTGTAGTTCTGGTGATGTACTGAGTAAAAACCTTTTGATTTTGTAACATCTGGGATGTTCTGGGTGTACATTAACTGGGAAACCCCAGGCTCGCAGTCCATTTTTCAGGAATGGTCACATTGGTCAAATCTCATCCTGTTAATAACTCTGCTACTCTTTGAATGTGAATTATTTGTTGGGATTACTTTCAGATGGACAGTTTTCAATCTGCCATACCTCTCATCCCTGCATGCCTCTGCTATCACCTGCCAGCAACACATCAGCAATGTCCCTAGTGAGCTATGGGATAAGATCACTGGAGCCGGTGAGCAGCAGATGGCTAGCTCCACCTCCCAGAGGGTAAGAAAGAGCTAACTAAGCCACCCCTCCTCATCCATATCCCCTCTCCCCTACCCCATCACCCAGCCTCCTTCTTCACACTTCCCACATCAACACACACAAGAAAACCTGCTAAACTGCCTCTAGCTACTGGTCTAGTGGTGAGACAGCTGCTTTAGAATGGCATGGGTCGGTGGTTCGAATCCCACCCGAGTAATGTGCCTGTGAAGTTTTTTCAAAGGACTCTGGATAGTGCTGAGTATAAATGACACATCGGGGTATGAGTTGAACACAAATACAATGTAGTATTCTTTATCTGTTAAAATGATAATTTCTTTTTGTTCTGTTTAGATATTTTTTAGGGGTCAGAGTCTCCATTGACTCTGTACACAAAATAGGGGCGTATTGCGATGTATAGGTTAGGTAGACATGGTCACAAATGAATTGTTTGTACAAGGACCTTGTTCCTTCTTCTGTTACACTTTTTTGCCTAAGTTTCGTTTGTTCCAGTGTTATCCGGACATGAAAGTTTAATTAGTTAAGCCAACTTTTGCCTAAGTTTCGTTTGTTCCAGTGTTATCCGGACATGAAAGTTTAATTAGTTAAGCCAACTTTCCATAAGACCTGATGGTGAAGAGTGAAATGACAAGATTAACAAATAGTTTGGTGAGTTTGAGATTGAATGTCCCATGCTTTAATTTGAGTTTGTGACGGAAGTTTGAATTTGTGTTTCAGGATTGGCCGATGAGTGGCGGTAAGAACCTATCAGAGCCCAGCACACCTCATGATCTCTTGATGACGGGTCACGAGGACGGTACTGTGCGCTTCTGGGACGCCTCTACCATCTCCCTGAAATTCCTCTACAAACTGACCACTGCCTCCGCATTTGTGACTGAAGCCGATCACGCTGATGCCGGGGCTGGGGAGACTGAGGGAGAGTGGCCACCATTTCGCAAGGTTTGTTTTTCATCGTATAATGTCATTTTGAGAAAATCAAACTTGGTGATTTAATTGGCTTTATGAAATGGGGTTGTTTAATTGGTCCATACTACATCGTACCAGCCTTGGTTTGGTCATGTAGAGATGAATGGAGGAAAAACAAGTTGGCTGGTTTATGATAACAAATATTATTTGTTGCCCTTAACTCTTCTTTTTTTTCAAACTCAGGTCAATGAGCAAGGGAGGTCTCTAACAAGTTAATATACAGGATAGAATGACCGAAAGTATTTCTTTGAAGACTTTAAGGTTTTCTGAAAGTCTCTTGCCGATCCTAGCCTTATTATTCTCATCATATTCTTTTAAACTCCTCAGGTTGGCAATTTTGACCCCTTCAGCGATGACCCTCGCCTGGGCATCCAGAAGATCGTCCTGTGCCCCATGAGTGGCACCCTGGTGTTGGGTGGAACAGCCGGCCAAGTCATCATGCTGAACATTGTCACTGAGGAAGTGGAGAAAACTCTGGAGGTAAGATGATGGTTTGGAGAGGGTGTTTGTTCTGTGGATACAAAGGTGGCTTATCATGGAAGCTATAAACTTTCATTGAGTTTATACATGGTGGTTGAAATTGAAGCTGATTTCAATTTGATTGCTTTGCAGACCTACCCGATGCAGATCGTCGGTGAACAGGACAAGTTCGTCTGGAAGGGACACGAGTCTCTGGCAGTCAAGGAAGACTCCCTGAAGTTTGGCCCTGGCTTCCAGCCCGGCATGGTCCTCCAGGCCCAGCCTCCTGCCTCCATCACCGCCCTGGCTCTCCAGAGCAGCTGGGGTCTGACCACCCTCGGCACCAGCCACGGCTTCGCCCTCTTTGACAACATCCAGAAGAAGATGGTCATGGCACACTGCACCCTGAACCCCAATGACCTGTCGTCGACCGGCCAGCCCATGACGCGTAAGCGCTCTATGGCTAAGTCTCTACGCGCCTCCATCAGGCGTTTGAGGAAGAGGCGGCAAACTGGTGGAGGATCACCCAAGAAGGAGAAAGCAGAGGGGGCAGCCGGTGGATCGGGCGAAGGTGTGCCCACCACAGACATTGACGCTGATAAGGTACAGGTCAAGTTTGTAATAATAGTTTGAATTGAACGAATGGACTTTTCAACATTGATGTCGATATATAAATAACACAATCACTGTTTTGTGCTCGCAGCTTCAGTGTTAAGCAATGAACAGTTACAATCATCTAGCCATAGCCACAGCCAGGGCCCAATTTCATAGATCTGCTTAAGCACAAAAAGTAGCTAAGCATAATAACAACATGCTTACCAGAACAAGGTTACCAACCAAAATAGCATTCCGCATTTACCATTTATGACTGGTATCCTACTTCTTTTTGCTTAGCGGAAAAGTTCTAAGCAAAGTTTGCTGCTTCAGCAGCTCTATGAAATTAAGCCCAGAACCTTCTATTCAGACTCGCCTTACTTATTTACTCTTCAGAGCTGTGGCTAAGCTTTCTACACGCACGCTGTGTTTCAAATGTATGCATTGGTTTTGAGTGGAACCTTACTGGTGATTATTTCAATATTTATCTGCAAAAATATGTAAACCAGGTATACAACATTCAACCTTGTTGAAGGGAAAAATTTACAGTGATTTGTTTCATCAAAATTACCAACTGGAATGAGAAAATTGTATGTTTTATATATTTTGATTAATGTGAGTTCTTCACCTTTACTGTACAATTAGTTTTTTAGGAATTTACAGTATTTTTGACCATGCGAGCGAGGGCATGTGTGAACCAAATTTATGTGGTGCAAAACAAGTACAACGAGCTGGTTTTTCCTCTTGTTGTCACTACTATTGTTCTTTATTTGGGCATTGATACAAGAAAACAGCATACAGGTAGTCAAAGTAAGATTAAACTATTGTCGTGCAAAGAAATGAGCCTTTGAAAGCACCGTCCTGCGTTAACAAATAGGATTACTTCCTAAGAGATTGTGTCGCCACCAGACGAGGGATCTTGATTTGATAATTTACATGCATGCTAACTTGTTATCTTTGTTCTCATCTGTGTGTAGTCTGAGGGTAAGGAAGACAGTGGAGCCAAGGCCAGCCCAACCCGTGAGCTTGCTCAGGGTGAGCGTAAGATTGAAGCTAGAGGAGATGACACTAAAACAAGCATGGTGCGCTATCTCTACTTTGCCAACACCTTCGTGCGTGACAGTAAGTTCAACATTTAATTTATTTTACAAAATAAATTCCTATTTGAAACTGATACATGTTCAGTTTCCAGACAGTTTTTACTTGGGTGCTGTCAATGTCATAGTGCATGAGGTTTGTTTTCTTCATTACAATCCTTTGTTACCAGATTGAGACAGGAAGTAAAATAGGCTGGTCCCTTATTATGTATCAGTTCCCTTAACAGTGTTACATGCAGGAAATGAGATCAGATTGTTATAGGACCCCTATAACAACATTCAAAAATAACAAAGTACAAAGTCTTGCTGTGTCTGGGGCCTGCCTCTTTTTGGACATACTGCAGTTGCATGCCTGTGTTTGATTAAACTGAGAGAGTAACAAGATGACTGCAGAAGTTAAATTGAACTATTCTGACATAAGTCTCCTGTCTACTTCTATAGGTCAAGTAGCGACCCCATCTCTGTGGTGTGGAACCAATGCTGGTTCCATCTACATCTACGTGGTTGGAGTTCCTTCATCTGACAACAGAACAGCAGATGCAGTCACTGCAGAAATCAGTAAGTAGTTTTTGTTCTGTTGTCGTGAGTTCCTTTAAGATCCCACTTTGAGCACACAACTTCTGGAAAGACGTAAAGCGCCCATTAAGGTTAGAAAGACATAGACCAGCTCATTATGTCAGGCATGATGTTCTTTCTACTTTAGTCTGATTTCCGAATATTGTTTTCCCCCTCAGAAAGGTTAGCAAAATGGTTATTAAATAGCATGAAAAGTATATAAAAGCCTACACCATATGTACATTTAGGCTCGCCCGGGTTACTTTGTCCTGCTTTTTTCCAAGGGCCTAGTGTCATGCCTGTTATGTGCAAACCTCTAGTTTGCGATTCATTGCGAGAGTTTGTAAATCTCCCAAAATGTAACACCCAGTAAGTTAAGGGGATTTATTCACACATTGTAATAAATCTAAATTTTGCCATATCACTCCAGTGTTATTTCATTTGCATTGGTTGCCAGTCCCTTATCAGGTCAAATTTAAAAAGTTTGTTACTCGTTTTTAAATCATTGCACAAACTTTCCCTCGTTTAGCTTTGTATTCTTATTCATCTGTTTAAACACTCAATGTATTCACTTCGATGTTCTGACCAAGTATTCCTACAGGTTCCTCAGACAAGGAATTGTATTGGTGATAGAGCTTTTGAGGTAGCTGGTCCTAGACTATGGAATGAACTTCCACTCATGATCAGAAAGCAGAAAAACAATTGAGGGTTTCAAAAGCCATCTGAAAACATACTTTTTTAAGAAAGCTTTTAATGTATTATTGTTATGATTAAGTTATTTCTACTTGTAAGTTTAAGTTCACCACTGTTTATTGTTTGTGAGGTGTTGTACCTCAAAATATTTTTAGCCGCTGGCTTTTTATGAGGGTGTGTTTTTGAGAACTTGTTTTTTACTTTTGTTTACGCTTGTTTGCTACCCTTCTTGTTTTTTTCTTCTTATATGTATGATTTTTTTTAGTTTGTCTTATTGCAAGGTGCATTTGATAATTTTTAACATCAAAAATGCACGGTATAAGTAACTTTGTTATCAAACTATTATGTATATTATGTTTATTATGTTTATTATACGTGACATTCGATTCATCTTTGTGTTCTCCCCCTTCCTCCCTCTTTCGCTCTCCCTTCAGCTAAGGAGATCAGGTTGAAGCATGCTGCCCCCGTTGTGTCTCTGGTGGTGATAGACAGCGATGCATACCCCTTGCCAGATCCCATTGATGTACAGAACGAGAGAGCAAAGCCTCCCAACATGACCGGTCACAATCTCATTGTGTGCTCAGAGGAACAATTCAAGGTGAGTACATGGACGGATTTGGGTTCAGAGTATAAAATTAATAGGTTATCAAGTTATAAACCACAACGAAAACTGAGTCGGTAAATTTTAAGTAATTTGGCTTTGAACAAAGAAAAATAAACTAGAGCGGGAATTGAGCTGACAACATCCAGTTTAAGGTGCTGCCGCTCTACCAACTGAGCTATCTAGCCCTATGTTGGCGGTCTCCCTACTTGCCCAGTCAGTTCCACTTCTGGTTTATAACTTGATTTTTGAAATTAAAAAGTCGCATTCCCTGGCTGCTGCTTCCCAGGTTGTATCGTAATCTTGGGTGTGATCCCTGGCTAGATGGCTCTAAGGGTTGTATGGCTTCTGACTGGCACCCCGGAAAAAAATATATTGACAAAATAAGGTGACGGCCAACATAGGGCTAGATAGCTCAGTTGGTTGAGTGCCGGCACGTTAAACCGGAGGTTGTTGGTCAATTTGTCTTTGTTCAACCACTTATTAAGTTAATAGTTTAACACATTTCTCTCCCTGTAATTTGACATATTAATCAATTGTGTCTCCTGCCTTTTATTGAGTTGCCATGCTGTGTTGATTCTCATTTCGCTGCTATTGGGATTGTTGTGATAAATGTTCAGTCTCCCATGAACAGTGAGACTGTTATCATGTTGTCGTCACCTCTGTTATGATTCCTGTTTACATCAGCAATACAAAATTATAAATTTCACTGCAATTATAAATTTCTTCACTGCAAATTTTTTTTTTTTTTGGGGGGGGATGCAATTTTAAAAGTAAAACCATCCGCAGTCTTTTTTACAGAAACACCCGCAGTCTTTTTTACAGAAACACCTGGTTACATCTCTTTTACGCCGACTTTATTTTCATAAAAACTGATATTAATTTGTTCCCCCTACCTCTAGTCTTTCCCCACTGATCCCAACCCTAGGAAGTGTTACCCTATCAACGCGTTTTGAAATCTTACGATGTATTGTTGCCCTCAGGTTTTCCACCTGCCTAGTTTGAAGCCGACTCGTAAGACCAAGCTGACTGCTCATGATGGATCTAAGGTGCGCAAAGTCAACTACATCAACTTTAGGAGCCGAAGTGGTAAGTCCCTGGACCCTACACTTTTGTGTGATAACAAGTACTGTATACTCGGTGTTGTCCAGTGTTATTTGTTACCTTTACCATCTCATAAACATTTTTTTTTCCCTTGTGTTTTCAGTTACGTTATTATTTTCTGTTTGAAAAGTTATCTTATTTGTTTGATTCTACAAATGAGAGACTGGGAGCAAGTGTTATTTTGGTGTTACCATACACCTTTGTGTGATGACAAGTACTGTATACTCAAGTGTTGTGCGGTGTTATTTTGGTGTTACCCTACACCTTTTTGTGATAATAAGCACTGTGTACTCGGTGCTGTCCGGTGTTCTCCTTAGGGGTCATAGATTGGTTTTTGTCAACTTAATGCTGATTTTTTTTTGCAAAATTGTCAAGAAAGATCCAATAAAAGTCAACATGTGAAAGTTGTCAACTAAATGTAGTGTCTACTTGCTGAGAAAACGACAAAAAGCTGGACAGTAATTTTTCTCAAGAACATTGAATACAGCGTTTAGTGAAGTGAATGTTGGTTCCAACCGCATCTCCGGCCACAGTATTTGCAAAAAAACACAACTGTCTGAAATCTGAGAAGCGATTCATGATGAATCATTTTTCAGGTTCAAATAGTTTGGAGTGGAAAATTATTCAAACATTATTGCTTTGAAAAGAATCCCCTTTCTCAAAATAGTTTACACTATCAATAGCTTTAGTGCTTCTTACTAAGTAAGTTTGTATGGTAATACATCTTTGGGGGTGTTTACCAATCTACACACATGTATGATCTTACCTTTTAAAGCATAGACAAGTTATGCTTGTTTTATTTATTTATTTTTTAACCTGACAAAATACAAATCTTGAATTTCTCAACTTTGTTTTTTACCAGATGACAACTACTCCGAGAACTGCATCAGTTGCCTGACCAACCTCGGTGAGCTAGCTATCTACAGCATTCCAGCCTTGAAGAAACAGCTGGGCTTCTCAGCTCTGCGCAAGGAGAATGTCGCTGGCATCCAGTCCCTCATCTTCACATCTCGTGGGGAAGGATTTTACTTGCTCTCACCATCAGAGCTGGAAAGGTTGGTGGAAACTTTTGTTGGAAGTTGCAGTCGTTTTTCTGAAATTTCGATTTTGAATTGTTTGCATTTGTCTTTTTTGCATTTCATTTATTACCTCTCTGCCTTTATACAGTGACAAGTTCACTGAAACATGTCTTGCTTGCATGTCATTTATTACCAGTTTGTCTTTATAAAGTGACATCTTTATTATGTCACTGAATCACTGAAACATGTCTTTCTTGCATGCCATTTATTACCAGTTTGTCTTTATAAAGTGACATCTTTATTATGTCACTGAATCACTGAAACGTGTCTTAACTGGGTGTGCTTAACTGGATGTCTTTGAATTAATTCAGAATTGCATTATTTTTTAATGTAAACAAATTTGTATGATTTTTGTATCCTTTGTTTTCCTGGATATATCTCTGTTCCGGAATATCAAAAGTTTCTTCCCCATCCACTGCATTTTTCTATTCATTTGTTTAGATGTTCTTTACAACTCATTGTATTGCTCATTTTCTCTGTGTAAATAAATGTTTATTTGAATGACCTGAATCAAATAAATGTTATAAATAAATGTACATAAGTGTGTAACCTGAATCATATTTTTATTTCAACGTTTTCCTTTTGTAGAAACAGAAATCCAGAAAGTTTGACAAAACATATCAAATTCTTATCCCATAATTTCTATATCTACTGTTGATGTTGTTGGTTTTTAAAAATTGGTTTAACAAGATAACGAGGTTTGTAAGAGTGAAATCCAACCTTCCTTTTCTAACAGATACTCCCTGTCTGCTCGTTACTTCACTGAGCCGATGTGTATGTTGGATCTGCCTGAAGGTATGCGTCCCCCTCCCCCGGAACCAGAACCAGAACCGGAACAAGCTGAGGAGGTGGTGGTACCGCCGGTTGATGGGCACCCCATCGCCGAGGAAGCACCTGCAGCTGAGGAAGCCGCCGCCGCTGCTGCTGCTGCTGCTGCTGCTGAGCCTGCCGCTGAAGCTGCTGCTGATGCTGCTGCTGAGCCTGAGGCTGCTGCTGCTGTTGTTGTTGAGGAGACCGATATGGATGACCCAATGGCACAGAGTAAGTATACAATCCCATACACCTTTGACAGATTCTTTGGTTGTAAAGTACATTTATATCTCATGATACAAGATTTAGAATTGTGCCCCACCGCTTCATACATAATGTTGTAAATGCAGGCATGATAATCTTTTATTTTAATCCAATTTCAGATTTGTTTATTATATTTTTGTCTCCCCCTCTGAAAATCAGTAAGATTGTTACTAAATAGCCCTTTAAAAAAGTCCTTCATCTTCAATTATAAACAGATATCTGACTTTTTTATACATGTAACTTGTTTACCCCATCCCCCTATAAAGAATTAAATTAAACAATAAATAAATAAAAATAAAATATTAGTTTTCTTGATTGTATTCTACATAGTGCTGCTGCTAAGAAACAAACTGTGTACTTAATGATAAATATCAATTTTAGATGATTGAATTGAGCATTTTTCCAATAACTTGGCCCCCCTCCAACTCCACTTCTGCTAGCTACATGTAGGTGGTACACACTGAGGGCCCTGACACCCAGGTCGCAGTGCTTAAATTCCGGAAATGCATTTTTTTACCTGGTGTCGTGGAGGTTATGTTTTTCTGATTTTTTTTTTTTTTTTTTTTTTAGCAACAAGACTACATGGGTTGATTTGCTCCATATTTCGCCACAGCACCTTGTAAACCATTACATGAAGCTATGTAAAGGAACAGGTCTCATATTTCAAAACATAGCTTCACATACCTTGAAAAATACTGAATGATAAACACCTTGAGCATCACTGAGTGACGAATATGAGCGCTATAAGAATCCACTAAATTGTTAATCTTACTATAATTATTACAAAATCATTTAAAATTTACCCAGTCAGTTTCCCTTGTGGTTTGTTATTTGATATAATTATTACATGTACACCCTGTGTTGGTCTATTATCATACATCAAATGGCAAACTTATACTGTATTGTTCTTTGTTTATCTCTGCTTCAGGTGCACCATTGGTAATTACCACAACTGGCTCCTCCACAGTAATGACATCCAGCACCACTGTAGTCAAGACCCAGAGGACAATCATCTCATCCAGCTCATCAGGCGGTCAAGCAATGACTACTACCACAGAGGAGACCTTCGTGAGCAGCAGCGGGGATCACCAGACAGCAGACGGTGAGAACAGGGGTTAATCTTAAATGGGTCATAGGTCACTCTGAGATGTAATATCACATTGGGGGGGGGGGGGGGGGGTGGCAGCAGAGCTGCCAACTCTCACATGAAATAGAAAATTCTTTCCATCTTTGATGAACAAATTTGAAAATCTCCCTGATTTTGGAAACCTTTTCCGCTATTACCTGTATGCATGTTGAATGTAATTCTAAACATCTCCCTGATTTTGGAAACCTTTTCCCTATTACGTTGAATGTAATTCTAAATATCTCCCTGATTGTTGTACAAAATGTTTGTGATTGCAAGATGCAAATGTTTGCAGCTCTTGTTTCCAGTTCTCTTTAAGAGATCAACTAGATACACCTTAAAGCAAGGAAGAATTGTTTTTGAGTGGTTTACTTGTGGATATATTTTCTAAGGGATGACTGTTTATCACCACTTCCATGTGATGGTGTTTCATGGTTAGCTGAAGTGGCCCTTTCATGAAATCACATACATGTGTGGATCATTTCTCCTTCAAATCCATTATTTTTTTATTAACGACTCTTCGGAGCAGGGCATGTTTATTCGATGTGTTGCATAAAACCCTTGCATTGGACACCCATTACTGAGGTCAAACAGTTGAAATGTGCACGTGTGTATGCAACAAGCACAACTTTCAGCCAATGATATGTTGTCCTTTGACCTCAGTGAGGGTGCTGTTTGAGTTTGTGACCTCTTATACATACAAGGGCTTATTGAGTTGATGGTGCAGGGACGATAGATAGACAAACAATTATCTATATATAGTTGGAGAAAATCTATGCCGTTTTGGCAGTGGATTCCCCTGCCCCAACCCTTGCCCTTTTTATTGTTCCCCCATCTATATCTAAAAAACATGGTTGATTCCCTGGCATTGATGTATCATTCAATTCTAGGAAGTTATCCCAATGTAAAATATTGAATTCTAAGACAAATTATGTTATTTAATCTACTAATTCATTATGTTTTTTAAAATCAAGTTTTGACATCTGCGTATTTTCTTGTTGCCACCTATGATTGTTGTTCCTGATTTTTGATGTAATTCTATCGATTTAATTGAAAAAATTTTGCTACGGCTTTTGTAGTTGGCTAGACCATTAGAACTGTAAAGTAGGCCTTTTCAGCAATAGACTGTGCAAGTCTCGCGCGTAAGCGAACTTCCGGGACCATCGTGGTCCCAACCATATGGAGTTTTACGTTGGCAAGATTTTGTTTCGTCTATAATTTTAGTTTAACGTACTTTATGACCATGAAAATTAAATATGTTGTTGGGAATGTAGTACTAAGTGATAAAAAATATGAAAGTAAAATCAATTCAACAATGCAACGAAGAAAACCCAAGAATTAAACTTGACCTCTGCTTCCGGTTACTTGCAAAAAATTAAGAATTTGTGCCCACCTCCGATCACCAAATTTGTTTCGGTCGCGCGATGATAATCACCAGACGCTGTAATTGCCGGACGCTAAGCCTTTTCATTGCAGTCTACGGTTGTCGAGGCATCAGCGTCCTCTTTAAACTGCGTCACACAATGATTCTACGCCCGTGCGATCATCGCGCATCTGCGTTTAAACCTGCTTTAGTGGTTGCACGTATTCAGGCATGGATTTACAAAAGGGTTTCCTAAAAAGTTCAGATCAAATAAGCATCCTTGTCCCAGAGTTTTTAGTTTGTTTCAACAAAAACTAACAAATGAATTGTGTGTTTATTATGAAAGCTAAAACTCATTTTATGCAAATTGTAATGAGTATTTTTGTTGGTCAGATTGTTTCATAGATCTAATTTAAAAACAATGATTTGATTTCAGAAAAAATATGTTCTTCACTTGACGTGTTTTCTCGCTCCGATACGCGCGAGACTTGCACAGTCTATAGCTGCTGCCGACACTGTCAATTCGGACATGTCCAGAATTTGGATATTCCTGCATACTTGTAGGTCGTTACATATCATAAATAGATATATTATGTTGTTTTGTTAATTACAAAGATTTGAAAATGTTGATTCTTTCTTTGTTATCTTTAGAGATTTTGTTTTTGTTGATCGAAATATAGGCGTGATTAATCTACACATGTACAACATACAAATGACATAAATGTCTCTAACTAAGGAATTATTCAAGACTTTTAAAAGTTGTGAGTTGTTGAAATCTGTGCAAGATGCATTTAAAAGAAAAAAAAAAAAAAGTAATTCAAGTCAGCTATCTGCAGGCAAAAAACTTTTCAACTGATCTGCTGATTTCCACTTTCAGAAAACTGAAAAACACTGTACAAAATTAAGCGTGGATGGCAATTTCCTCTTCTCAAAGTTGCATCCCAGAAAGAAGTTCCTTAGTTTTGGAAATTGGTGTAAAGAAGATTCAGTAGTTCCGTTTTTGTTTTTCCGGTTGTTTCCACATTGCGATCACAAAGACCATTTCCATCCATTCATGAGTAGCATTTCATTGTCTCCTACATGTAGATGGAGGGCTGGTCTCAAAATTTCTGTCATAATGAATCCGTCACCTACTCCCTGAAGAACGAGTTTGTTATTAACAAAGCATGATCAAGTATCTTGCAAATCCATCTCACTCCAAACAAGTCACTGGCAACATTCATGTCATCATCACGTATCAGTTTACGTCCAAAATTAATTATCACGCGGTAACACTATATGTCTGTCCACAGAACCGGTGCGGGTTAACATTCATTCACGATCTAAATCCACACGCATACACGGTGGAAGTGATAGCTGAATACATAGCTCAATGACAGTACAAATAACACCATCATGATACAAGTTTGACGAAGAGAAACCGTCGAAGGGTGACATGTTTATTACGAGGTCGACTAAACACTCCCGGAATGTTTGTCCTAAATTGTTGTAGATCCCCCCCCCCCCCCCCCCCCCTGTTGAGTTCCAAGTAGATCAAGGAGATTCACTTAAGTTTGACCGACATCTAATGAAGAAATTTGATTCAGGGCAAATTTGAGGGTGCCATGTCTGTGCTGTTAAGCATGAAGAAGTAATCACTTTTTCTCTGAAGTACTTCATTGTTGCTATGTCTGGGCATGCCGCCTAAGCGTATTTTGAAGACTATTCACGTCTTATGTTCATGTTTGGGCATAATAATTTCAAAGAGCAGTTAGTTAAAGAGAGATGTTACTGTATGGACTCAGTTGAAACAAGGTCGGTATTTGTCTTATTGTGGGAATATTGTGAGAATATTTGATATTCAAAAACGCGACAGGGCACGTGGCATTCCCTCTTTATTATACGTTAAGGAGATTATACATGTAGCACATAGAACATCTGAAACTTTCAAACTGATAACATTGAGTGGAAGTTGAGGATCCTCTGTAATCGCAGGCCACGTATTAACCCACAGCACCCACCGCATTTGCCGTGGTGCGCTGTGATTTTGCTGTGGTGCCCTTGGCAAACTTCCAAAACAAATTTACCTCATGGAGGTGCCCCTTACTAGCGGAAATTTGCTGTGCCCCTTCAAGAGTGAAGTTCAAGTAATGGGACAGTCTTTAGAATGAAAGTAGGGGAATACTAAGTTGGTCAAACTTTGTGTAGCTCTCTTAGATTGGTGGTTAGTGTATCAATGTACTAATCCCAACTCTTAACCCTAACCCTAATATAAACAGAACTCCATAATGAAGTGGATGAACTCCTGGCTAAGATCCCCAACATCAGTGTGAACATTGAGGGCGACACCGAGGAGAACCCTGACATCACTCTGGATGAGGTCAGAGAATACAAGTAAGTAGGCTCTATGGTGTCCATCAAGGGGGAGGGGTAAGGAAGGGAAAAGAGGAGGAGGTTGCAGAGGACAATGTTGTGGAATAAATCAACCTTATTCCTGACAACTGAGCGACCTGAAAACTGGTGTCATTCAAGTGGGAGGGCTAGGTAAGGGGAGGGGGAAGGGCGGAGAATAATTGGGTGTCCATCAAGAGGGAGGAAAGGGTAAGGGAGGGCAAAGAGGTGGGGGGTTGTAGAGGACAAAACTGTGGTTTAATACTGTGGAATAAAGAAACCTGAAACCTGACAACTGAGCAGATTGTTTGGTGTCATTCACCTGGGAGGGTTAGGTAAGGGGAAGGGTGGAGAGTGCAAGTGAGTAGACTCGGTGGGGGAGTGGTTGGGAAGGGCATGAGGTCAAAGTGCATATTTTGGGGAGAGTTTGTCTTAGGGAGGGAGATGGGTTGATGAATGTGGTCAGGAAATTGTAAACTTAGAGGTGGTGTTTACAGGTATACATGGAAGGGGTGAGGTACAGGAATAGGGGCAGGGCATTGGGACCAAAGGGAGCAGACTACTTGTCCTTCCAGTTTCGGTTTGGTTACATTCATTTGAATAGGAGACCGGAAGGCAGACGGCTCATACCTTTTGCTCATGATGCCATTTGAGTTGGGCACCCGTGCCTAGAAGTTACAAGGAGGTTGTTTATTGGCCAGTCTTGTGCGCAGCGTGTACAAATGTGTGCGTGTCCATTGTTTTACCACTAAGATAGCGGCTTGACAACGTCATTGCATAAGATCTATAATGGAAAGGCAATGGTGCAACTTCAAGGAGAATCTCGGTATTTATGTCTCTGATTCCTTCATTCATCAAAGCTTGACATTAATAGTCCTTATTTTATTTTTATTTTTTTTGTCTTTACAGCAAAGACGACCAAGGTAAGCAGAACATTCCTTCTCATTTCATTCCACTCACACTCACACACTCATGACTGACATAGTCTCATTTTACTCCTTCACTGAGATATACTAAATGTTCAAAGAGTTTTACAAGTCTGGGTGGTCAGGAACAAGTTACCAAAAGATTTGTTTTTTAAGTAGAATGTACGTCATGCTTGAGAGCTTTCACCTGTTCTTGAGCTTTGGTTTTGCTGTGGATATATTTTGCCACAAACAAAGTGTTTAGTTTGCTTGAATAATATGATCAGCGTTCTCGCTTGACAGTGGTCCGCTGGCCAAATAGCAGTACCTGAGGGCCAGTCGGAATTCTCTCCAAGTGGTCCGGCTGGCTAGCTCAGTGTTGAAAAGCATCTCTATTTCATTTGAAAAATGGACTAGTGAAAAAGCTGGTGTAGTAGTGAAATGACAAGCTACCTGGTCCCGCTGGCCAGTCACTGAACAAATTACAGGCAAACCCTGACGATTGTAATATCATTAGGGTTCATACATTGTCTTTGTTAGTTCATACATTTCCAAGCCATTGCTACAAAAGCCCAAAAGACTGTTCCTCTTTTATATTGCGCCACAGCACCTTGTAAACCATTACATGGTGCTATGCAAAGGAATAGGTCTCATACTTCAACATGTAACTCCACATACCTTGTAGGAAAAAAACTGAGCGCTTTGAGACACCCATCAGGAGTATAAAGCGCTATATAAGAACTGCGAATTATTATTTTACGTGTGTTCATGGACTAGCGGGAAGTCTAATTTTGGAAAAGCGTATTAACTTTACTTTAATTTACAGTAGGAATCCTATCCCCTGTGACTTGAAGCAATTAAAAAAATACTATACTAGGGTCAAACCAACCCTAAATTTGATTAGAAAAATAGCAACATAGGACAAAGTGCATGGGTTAGTAGTCATCAAAAGTGGACAATGATTAGTTTAATTCTTGCAGCTCGCTGACTATAATATTAAATTTCCGTACCAAGCCTCCAGAGAAACGCATTACATCCCTGACAAAACTTACATCAATTTTAATAACATTTTTGAAGGTTGGTTGTCTATTTTATTTATAGATTTTTAAAAAAAAATTTTTTTACGGCTCTTACAAAAAACAAAGATGTATTTTCCATTTAATGTCTGACACATTGCTATGGGGATCTCATTTATGTCAGATCTACTTATTATTCTAAACCTTGAATGGAATTCCTTTGAAGCGCACTTCCTGATTTTGTGTGTGCGGATAATTACTCCCCTCTTTTTGCGGATAGTTAGTCCCACCTTTTTCTGTTTAATCTCTCAAAATTGATGGTTTGTGTATAAATCACGTTTAAAAAAACTGATTTGTCATCTCTGTATTCAATGATTGATTGTAGTGTCAGGCTTTATCCGCTCTCGTCTGGAAATGAGCAAATTCCTCGTCAAGCCTTGCTTTTTAGGAACATGCCTCCGCATTATCTAAGTCATTGTATCCTCTAATTACTAGTGTTAATGTGGAAATAATGTTACTTTGATTGATTGAAATTAGCTAGGTTGGTTGGTTTGTGGGTTTTTCCTACCCTTGCAGTCCCAAATTCTTCAATAACCAATTGCCAAATTGCAGGATTTAGAAAGGACTTGGACTAGCAGGCCCAACCCCAAAATTGCTTATCACACGGTCAGGAACTCTGGTCTTATGTACGTCCAAACAATTTGTTGTGGAGTGGCATAGGACAAGAGGATATTGGAGGATTGAGCACCAAGTAATCAGAGTTATTTATGGCCAATTGGTTTAAGGGTAAAACCAAAACGCATTTCTTTAACTCCCTTTATTTGGCCCAGGCTTTATTGGGTTGCTTAGCCAGAAATTAGTAACTTTTGTGCTTAAGCAGCTCTATGAAGTTTGGCTCTGGTTTCCATCGAGTCAGTGCAGTCCATGAGATATTTCCATAGTGTTACCAAGACCTCCATGTAATACGTCGCCTCACTGTAATTCAACAGGTGTTTTGTCATACTTAACCAACTACTCCAATCTGATTTCATCCGATTTACTACCTGATCCACGTAACCAATTTAATTGTAACCTGCATGTTGATTTAACATCAAACATTGATTCCAAACAAACAGCTAGTAGTAGTAGTTGTGACAGAATTCACAGCACAAAGATCCAGTCAGTTGTTTTGTTCTTTTCTGGGTAATGTTTAATAATTCATGTGCAATTTTGAAGTGAGAGGAGGGATTTTCGTATGTTCTGCACAGAATAACCGGAAGGTGTTAAGCTAAGGTTCTGTCACTAGCAGTGGTGCATGGCAATACATCCATTGGCAATTAGCTTAATTAGCATTTAGCTTAATCCATTTTCGTTTGAATTGAAAGTAAACCGGCAACAACACAAACCTTTGATTTGAGATTCAGTGCTTGGATTGGCACGAATAGTTTCTAAAATGTTTGATTTTCACTGATTCAGGCATAATATTTTTCCTACCTTTTAGTCTGATTTTCGGTTTGTTTTAGGTTTTTTTAGTTAGCCCTCGGAGAAATCAGAAAAAGTGGGATTAAAAAGCCTGAAATATCTATTAAAGCCTACACCATGTGTACATGTAGGCCAGCCCTTGTACTCAATCAAATATTCCCACTTTTTTCCAAGGACCAACTATCATGCCTGCTGATTATACTTTTGTGAGGTAGTGTTTAAAAATAAAATGTAATGTTGCTTGATCCCACTATTGGGAATTCTTAATGCATGCACATTTTCTTCATCAGCATTGAAGTGTGACTCATTCTGATTCATTAATCTAAATTGTAGATTTTACACTTAACTTCTGTCAGTTTTTCTTTACTTTAAATCTGTAATAGATGAACATAGTTGTACAGTATTTAAAGGTTGCACACAACATACATGTGTGCTTGACTGAGCGTCTGGAGGTTTACAGCTAGAGATTTTTGTGATTTGAAGTCAAGTGCGTTCAACTTCTGTCACAAGTCGCTGGGTATACTACAGACCAGCTTATGATGTCACAATTCCTTGTATAACGAAAGAGGCTAACAACTTGATGACATGGTTCATTTATTGTAGGAGCTGTTGCCCTAGAGAAACATGTATCCTAAGTCCTTTTTCCAGGAGCTGTTTTTGCTTTGGGAAGTAATCCGTATGTGCTAAGAGCGGGAACTGTGTGTGTTTGTTCTTGCGAGGTATCCCCGTTATGTTTGTTTTTGTCTGTTGTCCCATCTCCCCCCCCTACCCCCACCCCCTCAAAAAAAAGACCGGGGAACTGTTTAAATGTGTATGTTGATTTGATTTGCGATGCATTGTGGTATGTTGTCATGAGCTCTATGTGTTTAGCGTGGTGTAGGAGTGACAAATTATGCAAGAAAACCCAAGATGTGTCATTTGCATTTGTGAATTTCAGTGATCTTGTCGCTTTCGAAATGAAACTGAGGACAAATACCTTAGATGCAGACCACTGGTTTTACAATGAATTACCAAACACGGGAAGCATGTTATAAAACAGAAAGGATGTGATATAATTTATATGAAGTCTCCTTGGACCTCAGACTACAGCATTCAGACCGGTGGGTGTGAATGTTTCGGTGGCACCCCCTGCTTTGAATCGTAATCAATTAACACCTTCCTAAGGGGTTGTTCCACTTACTACATGGCCCTCCTGGCATGGAGACAAACAAAAATGAAAATACAGTTCTGTCCCTTCATGCTATCAGCAAGTCTCCTAAAAAGTGAGGAAGACCAAAACAATTGATAAATAGCTGTATCCCCCTCCCTTGTAACCTACTGCAGGGGTAGACATAATTTGACAGTCCTAGTACACCATTTGCCTTGTCTGTCCCCTTGATGTCTGTTATTGATTCCTTTCTGTACATGTATATATATACACCCTGTGTCTTTGTTTGTCAGCAGCCGGTGACGTGAATTCTACCAACGCTGCAGCTGAGGTAACTGACCAGGTTTAGACTAGCTTCCCCCCAAATCTCCCCCTCTCCCTTTTCCTGGCTTGCACCCTTCCCTCTTCTCTCCCATAAAAAAAACACTTGGGACACTGTACTTCAGTTACCTACTGTAGAATGCTGTAGATGAGTATAGTGTGTTGCTGTAGTGCTTTACATTAATGTTAGTGCAAGGGGCTAGTTCAGTAACCATTCGAGTGTTTAGAACACTGCCTGATCCAAACTTAGTGTAAACATTGGGGAGTTGGCAAGGGGAGAAAAAAACGCCGAGGCAAATTAGAATCAACAGACATTTCTGTGCGTGCTTTCTTGCCAATGGAACGGGTACCTTTCATTAAAGTTTAATTAATGTGTAATGGACATATGTAATGCAACAAGGAGCTTAAATGCGCACTTAACTCCAATTGCAAGTTTAAAGGGATTCATTCTCAGACATATGTACTTGGGGAGAAAAGCACTTTTGTAGAAGTTTCAAATCTGTTACCAGTGGGTAACGTTTTAAAATAGTTGACCCTGGTAGATGATGTGTGAATGGAGATTCTAAACTGAGCAAGCCCTGGTGTGTGCAGACTTTGTAGGTTCAATTTGTGCTGCTTCTTGGTAAACTAATGACAGCTCCTTCCTGGGGGGTCGGTAACTGAAGTACAAGTACCTTGGTTTTTGTTTTCAAGACGGGTTGATTTGGGCTTTCACACACTGATCAGATTGTTGTGGTACTGTAGTTTCTTGCTGACTCCATAGAAATATGGGGCCCCCCCCCAAAAAAAAAAAAAAACCCACAAAAAACCCCAATGATAATAATGATAATAATGAAAGAAATAAAATTAAGAGAAAAAAAAATCAAAAATAATCGTTTGGGGGTGAAAAGGGGAGTCTGATCTTCTTGCTCACACATTTCCTTCAAGAGCTGACTTCTATTTTGAGCTTGGTGTGTTTTGTGTGGGGTCAAACCTAAGTAGCCTAGCTCCCAGACTTTTTTGCTTGACCATCCACTCCATTTTGTGAATGTGTGTGCATTGTTTGTGTGTCTGCTGGTGGTTTGGACATCCGGGGTATTCATGGACAACGAAATTTCCAGTGACGTTAGATTCACTCTTTGCTTAAAGTAAAAAAAAAAAAAACATAACAAATATATGTGGATTTGTGCATTACCAGAACAGGAAAACGCAACAAAACTGCAGCTTTTGTTTTGCTTTATACTCTCTCTAAATCAAGTAAAAGCATTTGTGAAAATGACAAGTGTGCTGCTAGTAGTATGTTTACTGCCTTTGCATCCAGGTAAGGTACAACATTGATAATGTTGACCAAGCTGCTAGTGTGCATACTGTCTTTGGATCAAGATAAGGTACAACATTGGTAATGGTGGCCAAGCTGCTGCTGCTGCTGCTAGTGTGCATACTGTCTTTGAATTAAGATAAGGTACAGCATTGGTAATGTTGACCAAGCTGCTAGTGTGCATACTGTCTTTGAATCAAGATAAGGTACAACATTGGTAATGGTGGCCAAGCTGCTGCTGCTAGTGTGCATACTGTCTTAGAATCAAGATAAGGTACAACATTGGTAATGTTGGCCAAGCTGCTGCTGCTAGTGTGCATAGTGTCTTTGAATCAAGATGGTACAACATTGGTAATGGTGGCCCAGCTGCTAGTGTGCATACTGTCTTAGAATCAAGATAAAGGTCTTTGGCAAAGGCTGCTTGCTGCTCATATGGTTTTTCAGTCTCGAGTCCAACAGAATGCCCTGAAAGTTGTCCATGAAGGCTCCGTGTGTAAGCTTTTTACTGCATGGTGTGAGGGCCAAATTGCTGGTTGGTAGTCATCATGTGTAGAGTGTAGTTCCGCTTGCTGGCATGGGTGTTCATGTATTACCTTCTCAGAGTGGAAGGGTCTGTACACCATTGGGAGTTAATCAAAACGGTCCCTTAAGAAAATCAGTACACAGATGGAAGTAAGTCAAGGTACCGTACACACATCCTGAGAGGTCATTCCACCATGAATGACATCAGTGTTTTGGAAATGTTTACAAATAAACCGGAATCGGAATCTATGCTAGCTGTTTTTGAGAAAGAAATTCAATGAAATAAACATTATTTTTCCCCATATGGTAACTATTTATTGTCAAAAATGTATCATCAACGGATTTCCCAAACACATGCTTGAAACTGCACAAAAATGTTGCTAAAACTGTCTCAGTTGTACGTACAAACCTGTGGCGTCAAGGCATGACATAATTACACAGAAAATCTCTAGTGTGTGCTTCAACGTTATTACAAAGTCAAGATAAGATATTTTGGACTGACGAGAAGCTGTTGGTTTTCATTGTTGGAAGTACACACTTTATGGACATGCTATGATATTACTCAAAGTGTATAGTTCCTTCTATTTCCAGTGTGTATTCTGTCGGGGGCTGTTCCCTACCGAGCATTAAAGGGATGTTGAGAAAAACAAAAGCATGTCATAGTTATGACTTTTAGCACATATGAGCTGGTATAAGTTAAAATTGTGACTTGTCCAAATTAAGTCAAATTTATGAGATATATAAATTATATTTATGATTTGTACTAAGTGATAATTATGACTTACATCTCATATGAGCTGGCACAAGTCATAATTATGACTTGCACCAGTTAAGTCATATTTATGAGATATTGTAAGTCATATTTATGAATTATACTAAGTCATAATTATGAGATGCAAGTCATATTTATAACTTTAATTTTCTTTTTTTCTCTCAATGTCCCATTAATGCTTCCGTAGTTTTCTTACTATCCTAGTAACAATAGCTACAAATTGTTGACATCGTACAGCGAAGTGAACAATTTGCTTCCTTAGTTAATTTTTTTTTCTAGATGTAAGATCTAAGTAATGTTAAAATTCAGTTTTGTTGTTTTTTTGGATTTTTTTTCTGTTTAAATTTTTTTCTACACTTTTTGGTTTAACTGAAGTAAGTTTTTTTCTTCTTATAGTTATAGGTTACTTCTTTAAACTCTTCGACAATTACTATGCACACTTTTGTTTATTTATTACATTTTTTTTCTCAAAACGCAAGGCCTAAGGTTTGATTCCTCTTACGAGAATAGAAGTATCACATTTCGAATAACCATCTACGTATCCAAGGAAACTAAATCGCAAACCTCAAACTTTCTGCCTTTTTCGCTTATAATTTCAAAGTTTTGAATTGAGGTTATCCAGTCTTTGACTGTCTCTATTGAAAATTGTGGAGGAAAAATTCTGAGTGCAATTCTGAACTTTTTTGCTAGTGTAATGTTTGGTTTGCTCTAGTGCACTCACTGTAATTCTTGCATTCATCAGCCATGCCACACTTGGCACCTATGTAAATTAGACCCCATCTAAATTATAATTTGTTTAAACTAATCATTTTTATTTTTATTTTTTTCCTTTTTTTCCCATTTACATGTTGGGAAAATAGTTTGATAGCTGAATTTCTATTGTATATTTTTTTATTGTTTTTTTTTCTTTTTCTTTTTTAAATCATGGTTGTAAAGGTGAAAGAACTTTAATTACTAACCAATTTGACCTCTTTCATGTTTTCTTGCTTCTGTGACAAACATAACATGTAAGTCGACTTAGTGTGATTCCAATAAATGAATATGTACCATAGTATAAATGTAGGATAACAACACAGCTGTGTACCATCATGGAGCAAGGCCCAATTTCATAAGCTGTTTAGCAGAAAATACTGCTTGACAAATTTCTATGCTAAGCAAAAATTGAGGGGGCACCAGTCACAACAAGGCAAAGCTTATGTAGTTTTGGCTGGTAACCTGTTTCTGCTAAGCAATACTTGTCTGCGCTGAGCAAGTTTTTGTGCTTACAGGCTTTATGAAATTGGGCCCTGAACACATTGAGGCCTTGTCTTCGTTAACGGCTGTGGCTGTTCCTAAGGGTGTTGCTAAGGGCTGCCTATGCTTCAATGCATAATGACCAACAACCAAGGCTCAGCCATAGCCACTAATTCGGAGACTGCCCCAATGGGCTAAGCAGGTTCAGTTTACCACCTTAATGCAGATTTTGTGCTTACTGCGCGAGTTTCTATTTCATAGCGCTGCTAACCGTTAGCACACGAAAAGGCAAGCTAACTTTATGGTGCTTGCTGTATACAAATGAATGCTATAGCAATGCAAATCCATGGTGAATGCCCAAGCTGGCCGCCTAATTTTCTTGAGTTACACTTAAACAAATTTTTCTGCTATAGTTAGCACGAGAATTTGCTATAGACTTTGTGAAAGACTCACTGCTTAGAACACTTTGTGAATGCTTTTTTGCCTAGCAGTTTTGTTTTATGATAGCAGGTAGAAAGGAATCAGTATTTCAGACACTGTCATGTCCCCCGTTTGCAATGACAGTCTTGTATACCACTGTTCAGTGTACAGAGAAGGGGCCAGACTATTTTTCCCTGCCAGCCTCATTTTGTTTACACTAATATCAATCTTGTGTCTGCTCTAATAATATACCTTCTTTACTGACTGATTGTAATGAGCATTATTCAATCTATTTAGCGTGTTATAGCTACATCAGGGGCGGGTTGGTGATTATAGCTTGCAAATCACCAGTGTCAATTTAAAGGCAAATATTGAAATAACACTCTTATCGCCCAGCATTGAGGCAGTATGTTTACATATCTCTGTGTGTGGCAATTACACCTGGAGTATCAAATTTACCAGCATCTTCAACTTGATCATTTGTAAACATAATACAATCTATTTACTTAAATCCTATCTGAATATCTTGCAAATATTTTGTCAAGTCTTTAAGATACTTAAGTCAAGTGGGACTCCACGAGCCTGGTGTATGTTTCATTGTGAGTAGGTTTTGATGCACCCTCGAATCGTATAAAAAAAATAGAATGTCATTTTTATCATCATGATAGCCTGGTAATTTGTCAACGACTTTAAGAATTTGTAAATAAAATGATGATTCTTTGGGGGAGTTGGAAATGCGAGAGCCTGTTGATAACAAAACTTACCGCACAATTTTTATTGTTTGTGCTGTATCTATTCGTTTAATCAAGCTGCAGTGTTGCTTTGTTTTTGAAGAAAGAGAATTATCCATCAGTCAGTGCTTTGGTTGTCTCAAAAGACTTATCAGTTAATCGATTGATTTGATTAAAATCTATTAATATATTATTTTAGTGTTTAGCTTTTCACTGATGTATGATTTAAAGTATCGACCTTCGGTGTTTTTCTGGGTCCTGCCAAAACTAATTCAAAACATTTATCTGGTTTATCCACACACTAATCAGACATTTAGTGTACATGTACATAGTGCTACAAAAGGATCTCTTCGGTGAACAATCACTACAGAAAGAACAGAAGGCTAATTACATATATCCAGTCCTACCTACATGTAGATGTACATGTAGACATCATAAGAATGTAAGAGTAACACACAAATAACACAAGTACTACTATCCACGACTAAATCTTTTCTGTGTATATAAAATGAAAAACACAAGACTTTGCATAGCAATTTGCATTGGACAGCCGAGTTGGGCATGGCACAAATGTCAGGAAGTAGCCACTGCTACAGACTTGTAATGATCCTACCTATTATTAAAAGATAGCGTTATGCATCGGGGACAAATCAATTTTTTCCATAAAACAGGGCTTTACACTTTGGGCAACTTGTGATTCCAGTGTAAATCAAACAAGAAGTGCTTATTAAAATAAAGTATAGGTAACCAGCTCTGGTTAGAACTGGTTACATTCTTACTAACTCTTAGTATGATGTCAAAATTGTTTGCCATGTGTAGATTTCTGGCGTTACGCATTGGACAAACAGGACCAGGTTAACAGATGGTCTCAGTAGAAGACCAAAAGTGTCGACCAGCACCCCCAAATGGCTTTATATGGATGGGGGAATACAAAGCAATGTTGCGAAGTGTATTTTTGCAATAACTACCAATAGTTTAAGGTCAATCAATCAACATTTATTTCCATACAATTTCCATACAAAAATGATTACTTGATTACTTAATAGAGACAGAGATTGAAACTGTATGTAAGAGTTAGTAAGAATGTAACCAGTTCTAACCAGAGCTGTTTACCTATACTTTATTTTAATAAGCACTTCTTGTTCAGGCAGTAATGTAAAAATGTAAAAACAGCTAAACGCATGGGACATGTACCAATGCAAACTATACTTGATGACTGCTGGCAATTAGCGATATGCTCACCCATGTACATTATTTGTTATCAAAGTAGGGGTATGTAACTGTCTCCCAAACATTTGAAGCTCACCGTAACAGCTCACCTTATTTGGAATTATGAAGAATTAGTAGAAAATGCAAGAAATGTGTTAAGAAAACACTCAAAGTTCACTGTCTCCCCCCAAAAATAACAAACGGGTAATAAGTTGAAGGCTGCTACTGACATAAATTTGAGACCCTTTTCTGATGAAATAAATTAGAAACATCTCCCTCTTCCTCCACTACATTTGAGAAATCCTCTGTTGAAATCATGATACCCTTCCTGGTTGACACAAAAAAGCGTTAAGTATGGGACACATCTTGGCAAATTTTGAGAAACTGTCCATTCTGAGACAAAATTCTGAAGTGCGCACAACCTAGACAATGCCTAACAAGGAAGAAAATGCATAAAACATACAGCTATATAGTCACAGTTAGTCTGTTACGAGACCTTTGTTGGGAATTTCACATTATTTTGAAACACCCCATCTGCATATTCAGTTAAAGGCAGGCCATATGAAATTATGAAGTTTCGGCACAAAGAAACTGCTGCCAAGAAATATGTACTTTTTTAATAAAGAATTTTTAATAAAATTATACTATGCCAGACAATTTATAATATGCCACAAATTTTTAGAATTGAAATTGTCTTTCATCCAGTGTTGCCGCGCTCTAAAAAATAATCGTGCTATAACTTCTTGCGTCGGTAATATTGATCTATTAGATTGGATGTGAAACAGACTTCTGCAAATGACACTGCAAGTACAGAGCTTAATAGAAATATCTATATGGTAAAAGACAGGAGTCAAATTGAATTGCAATTTGACTCAAAATAAAATGCAGGCATGAGATTTGTAGTCAGTATTTTTTTTTTATAGATCTCCCTGTTCAAATGTTCTTGTCAGAAGCGAAATTGCCGTCAGCAGAGACGAGAGAAGTCTCTGCCTTTGTAATGACCAAACCTTCAGATATTTAATTGAAATATGTCAGTCCCTACCTGACTGTGTGGGTTTGACTCCCACATCTAAAACTGTAACTTCCTTCCTTGTCTTCTCTCCATTGGGTTCTTGACTAGTATAGTTAATAAGTTCGCTTTTCTGATAGTTCTTGGCTTCACAACCAGAACAAATGAAATGAAATGATGTTCAGAATCTGTAAACCTCTACAATGTATCATAGTGTGTATTCAGGGACTTCATCCTCGCACCAAGAGGAATTTATTATCCAGTTTTCAGTATTATTCATTTTTCTATGATCTCACCTCTGAAATTGAAGTTTCTTGGAGCAGGAAATTTAGAAACGACAGACATGAGTGTTTTCTGTAATTGCAAGAGTTATATTTATAGAATGTTAGTTTAAAAGAACAAATTTGAAATTGAAATTGCTATACCTTTGAATTGATGCAAGGATTTTGTGTTCCAAAATTAAGAAAACTTGTGTCCAATTTTGTAAATGGAGTAAAATAGAGCATACAAGTTACTAATTGCCTGTACGTTTACGTGTAAATGACAAGTAACCTAGGGAGTTCAATGGCATAACACAACCAGATACTTCGCTAGCTTACTCCATAAATTGATGGTGATATGTATGGATGACACAACAGTTATCATAATTTCTTATAATCAAGATATGTATATTTCATTATAACAATATTGCAGAAACATGGGTAGCGAGAGGTTTTTGAGGGGATCATTTTCCTCTAACCCTTCCTTCAAAGATTTTCTTGATCTACCTTCAAAGTTGGATGTTGAAGTGCTCGTTGGAACTAAACAGCTTTTTACTAATGCACTAACTTGTGTGGTATTGATGCAGTAACTAACATGCCGTATCCGCCCTCCCTCCTGAATCGCTCTGTATCTGCTATCCGTTCAAACACTAATCACAGAGTACCATTATCAAGAGTCTTTCAGATATTGTTTGTTTGAACTCTTGGGACCGTGGTGTGCAATTCAATCAAAAAGCTCGGTCCCTTCACAGAAAGAGAATTATTTTCAGCCAACCGACACTTGTGTTGCGTTACAGCATAAAACATCTATGTCCTCTGATTTGAAATCAGTCATGTGCTCAGGGACACTCTCGAGGATCAATCTTGTGGTGTGTGTTTCAACGCCGCAGCACACCAACTTCGCTTTTGTTGTACAAATCCCATGTGATCGTAGATTGATCGCCAAATTGATCCAATTGTTGTAGATCACAGATGTATGTTTCCTGGTTGTAAACTTGTACTGAGTGGAGGCCTAATGTGCCGTAGTAGTAGCTCCTATCAATTGAGTGATCTAAGTGATGTACCTTTTAACTTGAGGTTATTCAGACTCTATTTTTTGAAAACCTCTAGGGAGCTTCCAAGGATTCCTTCCTGGCAATTCAGAGAGTTCATGGTCGAGTTGGCCAGTTCTCTAATGAACCATCCCTGCACTTGTAATCACTTTCAAATAGTGACAAAAATCAATTTTCTAATGACATGGGATTTCTATGGAAGACTGAGCTGACTACCTTTTGGAGAAAGAAAAACAAAAAAGAGGGGAAACTTTCAAGGTGTAGCTGAGAGTATTTTGTTCATATTGTAAAATTTATTTTTAATCATGCGTGGATTTTTTGTATTTTTTTGTTCTTTACTATCTTCAGAGTCATGAAGGAAAAGGGGTCGTAGAATTACAGATTACGGAGGAAACTGACTGAGAAGGAACTGCCTGTTTGTTTTTCAAGTCAAGAATTTTCACATGTCGTCGTCTTGGCACAGCGTCTTTTAGTTTAGCTACATTGAGTAAACATTTTTCAATTCAATATTCTTTTGTTTTAAACTTACTGAAAGTACTGTTACATTATATGGTAGAAATTGCAATTGTCAAACAATAAGAAATATTCAAACAGAGTGGAGATGGGATTTTAATTGAAGCAAGCAATTAGCTTAGAGTGAAACAGAATATGCAGAGTGATGGACTGAAATCAGTTCGAGGGAAAAAAACAATCAGTTGCGGGAAGAGATTGTTAGAATTTAAGATGCTGTTTATGAAAAGCGATTTTCTTTTCCTAGTACTATTGGCTTTAAAAAGCTTAAGTTTCTGAATAGGGTTTAGCTTGAATGTGTGGTTAAGGTGACAAGTTATAAAACAGCTGTAACTGTGGATTAAAACTAAAACGGACTACAGCCAGCGGTTGTTATGTAGGACCAAAGTGTTGGATCAAGAAATTGTTTATCAACGCGTTGATTTTCCAATTTTCTATTTTCCGCATTGTGATTCAAATGAGAGGGAGTTTTTGGGGGTGTGGGGGAAATGACAGCGCTGGATTGGTATTTAAAATTAAAATAAGTATGCGACTGGATTTGAATTTTCTTGCTTGTGATCATGATAATCATGGTCGACTTGTTTACAAAAAACAAATAATTGTGAACTTAAAAATCTCTATCTTGGTTATTGAAAAAAAGTTAACAATTGTAGTACTCGTTCAAATTTTGCTATCTCAGTGACATCGTTGTGCTTGTGTTTAAAAAAAAAAATAAAAAAATAAAATAATTGCGGAAAAAAAGGAGAAGAATACTGTGACTTTGTCTAGGAGTGGCGTATGCCTTTCTAATTGTGACTCCTAGTGTAGCTGTAGATGTAGTCAAACTAAATGTTATAATAAGTAAATTTCTTCAGGATGTCGATTAAACTGTTCTTAAATAAATTAAAAAAAGAAATCGGGGGCCAATTTTGTTTTACCTTTTTCACAAGGCGATTTCATTGACACCCATTCCTGGTTTAGATGTGCAGATGTTTGAATATTTAGAAGACTGCACATTTTCTTGAGATTTTTTGGATTTTATTCCTGACCAGATGTGATAAGATCATTTGTGATCACGATTATAAACTGTTAAGAGTTGGAGAGAATCGTTCAAAATTAATATTTGTTGGGATTTGACTTTTAGCTGACACAATAACAAGCCTCGGCTAAATCTAGTTTAGATAGTGTGCAGTAGTCCATACTCCTTTGTATTTAATTATGGTCATAAAGTATAACTTAACTGTTATCAGTGTGAAGGATGCACCTTATACTAAATAATGTACTATAAATATATCTTTGTAGGTTAATAGTTCTTGATAGATTCAGTCATTTCTACAATGAATGGTCCGCAGCCACTGTATGTCCCATCATGGTGTGATGAGTAGTTTTTGTGATTTTTATTTTTTTTCAATGATTATTTTTGTCTGAAAAGTGCCACATGTTTTTGTATCTACTACTCCCTTTATGTTGCCTTATGAAATGAACACCTGTATAAAGTATGTCATTCAGAAGCTAGGGGTTAGATGGGTATGGTGTGGACAGCTGTGTGGGGTGGGAAGGGATGGTGGTGATTCCGGGGAGGTGTCCGAAATTGGATTTAGGATCCGGTTATCGGGCTCTCCTTAGAGTATGCGTTTTTGTATTCGTATTCATGAGAATGGGCTTGACTGAGATTTAACAATTGGACATATGTAATTATTAAATATTATGTGGTCTTGAATCGCCGTTTTGATTAGAAATCTTATGTTAAAAAAAAACACCTAGTTAATCCATAGTGTAGAAGAAAGAGTTGCCGTTATTAAAAGGTATCCTCATTGGGACCGCTTACACCCTCATTGGGGTAACATGATCTGATCAGTGTATAGTTGTACCCCCGTTTGGGATATGGTTGATAACATCCCCCCCCCCTATGGTGACATTGACCCTGTGCGCTTAAATATAGTGCAGAGCGGGTGTCATTGTCACTTAGTTCCCGATTGGGGTCTTTGATACCCTCATTTAGGAGACTGGTTCCAATCGGGGTATTGACCCCTTACACCATTGTTACATGCGGCTACTGTTTGTCATACCCGCCATTTTAAGTCAAATTGCCAGTAAATATATGGTAATTGTGACTCGTGGACTAAAATGTGTACTACACTGTATAAACACACAGGGACATTGTCTCACAAAATGGCGCAACCAAGATTATTGTGATGATGACGTGTCGGGTGAATTTGGTCAATAGGATTTGCCCAATCGGGGTATACATTTTTGGTGATATTCATCCTGTGAGAATAAATAATGCAAACTAGCCCGATGGGGGGGGGGGGGGGGGGTGTCATTAAAACCCTTATTGTGAGATCAAGATTCCTGTTATAGGATTTGCCCAATCGGGGTATACATTTTTGGTGATATTCATCCTGTGAGAATAAATAATGCAAACTAGCCCGATGGGGGGGGGGGTGTCATTAAAACCCTTATTGTGAGATCAAGATTCCTGTTCAGGGGACAAAATACCCCATTTGGGATAGATTGATGGCAAGAATCCTGTTTGAGGGAGCATTGAGATGAATGGAGACTAAATCTAAACAATTTAATGTGCAGTAGATGATGTATACGTGTTGGCCTATATGAAATATAAATGTCTGGTAAAGCTGTAATTTTACTGTTGTATTCTTGTAGCTAATAATAAAGCGATTTCATGTCGGAGAAAGGTTCTTGCTCGCGCTGAAAAGCAGAATCTTGTGTAAAAAAAACCAGATCACATCTTGTTTTTGAGATTGTTGAAGTTGGCCTTATTCCTGTTTTTCTTTATAAAGCGCAGTGCAATTTATGCATACATATCTTAAATTAACACTCTTTTTGCGTATCTTGGTAAGAAATTATTAACAGCACGGTAGATTCTATACTAGCAATCAACCTGTATTATTCAACTTTTCTAGATTATGGCATTCTCCAGAATAAACTATCTTTTGTAATTTTTTATTTTTTTTTTAAGCACTTGGAAAGTTAGGCAACAGTGGAGCTGTCCAACTAGGATTGCTCACAACAGGTTTTCTCACATAGTGACTAGTAACTAAACAAAACACTATTCTTTTAAGAAGCTAAATATTCTGTGATGAAATTTTGAACTGAAGTTAGTTCCTCGTAGTATTTAGACTTGTTAACAAGAGAAGATAATCTTTTGGCTGTGTATTTGATGTACATCGGTGTGTCCGGTTATTAAGAAAGTAAACAAAAAACAACATTCCTGTGCTTCGGTGTTAAATCAGGGTGGCGCAATAAAATCATTAGACACACAGAACAGCCGTGTCATTCAAACCGGCGTCCCGGAAACTTTGTCAGTTTGTCTCAAATTTCTTACCTGTGTTTTGTTTGTTTGTGGTTTTTTATGAGTCGAACTTTACCAACCCGTAGTGGTTTGCGCTCATGGTGGGACATTGTGGATACGTTAAGTGTGTAACAGCGTGTGCCCCCTAGTAGTAGATACCCTTTGTTTTATAATATTATTGTAATCAGTATTTCTTCATAAATGACACCAAAACGAGCGCGCTCTTTTTCGTTTAATGTGCTGTCCACAAATGAGCTACAAATACAATAGGTGACAACTGGGGAAAAAATCTCGGCAAAAAAACCTCGGCATAAAAACGTGAATTTCTATTCGAAAAATTAGTTCACCTCCTAGAGGTACATGGGCGTAGGGCCAAGGATCAGAGGAAGTCCAGTGTATTGGCGCTATATTAATGGGGCTACACACATACAAGTTTACAATGGGTGCGTTCCATAAGCTTCCCCGTGTGTACCGGGGATTTACACTAGTGTCGGCCACGCAAAGAGGCACCCATAAGCGATTCAAAAAGTTTTACAAATCACAATATTTCTCAAATCAAAAGATAATTCAAGACAAGATGATACTCACAGAGAGTTCTTCGAAACTATCCCTCCCAAATGAATAGTATGTGGAGCATGGCCAGAGCCGTGCTCGCCACAAAATGGAGAGAAATACAGAGATAAAATAATGTGCTCTCTCGTGCTCAAAGCTACAAAAGGAAAAGAGAGTGAGTCTACACAGGTCGCGACCCCAAAGTTAACTTTTTACAGTAAATATTTGAATTACAAAAGTTGGAGTCCACACTTGAACACTGAGGGCGCACTTGGGTGACCTACAGTAATACTATAAAAGAAGAAGGAATGGGGTGAGAGACCAGTGAGGCTGTTCAAACCATGCCGGTGCCTCCCGTGCATCTCATTCTATTAATTTAAAATTGACCTAAATCGTCTACACCGGAAAGTAATTTTGCCTCTGTGCATGCGTTTCTGTGATGGGGAACAATTGGACTATGCTTCCCACAAACCTTTCACGAGTTGTCGGTTGCCTTTAACACCCTTCAACACCCTTCAACACTATTCCTTATTTTGTTAACACAAATTCACCGGTGTCACGTCAATTCTCAATTTCTAGCGTCGTTAAAAATAAATATATTTCCCAGTCATCTCTTCCCCCTACATATGAATACCATTTCAAACTAACGTCATCAAAACTGTTAAAATATGTATATGATTTTGGGTTGAACAATGAAAAATTGACTAGAGCGGGATTTGAACCAATGACCTCCGGATTGACGTGCCGGCGCTCTACCAACTGAGCTATCTAGCCCTATGATGGCGGTCTCCCTATTTTGTCAATATCCTTGTTCGGTGGGTGCCGAAATAATGTATATATAATTATTAACAAATGTACGGTTCACAAGTGATTGGGATGAGTTTGTCGTTCCAAATGCAATGTAATAAAAAGAAGGAACATAGTTTGATGCGATGAATGACAGTACGTCTTGCTTTAGTGCATTTTTATCTTAACACATTGGGAATGGAATGTTTTCTTCTTTCTAAAACTGAAGTTTTCACAGCCGAATATTCGATGGCTGTACAGATTTCATGAAACACAATGTTCTTGTAGGGATCGTTTTATTCCCACGTAATACATTATTGTTAAAGTTTATTTTAGGTATGATGGAACTCCATCTACCTTTGTGTGTCCTCATTTAATATTTCATCCATCCTTCCGTCTTCCTTTTGTGTGTCTTCATTATTTATTCCACCCGTCCCTTCCGTCTTCGTTTGTGTGTCCTCATTATTTATCCCACCCGTCCCATCCATCTTCCTTTGTGTGTCCTCCTCTTATATTAATCCCTTATCCATATTTTCCTTTGTCTATAGTCGGATTATAACTTTCTTTTGTGTGTCCCCTACAGACGGATACGTCTACTCCCCCCCCCCCCCCACAACCTTATTTCTCTGATATCGATCGTCTGAAAGTTATGCCAATCATGAAGTTGGGTTTTTTGTTTACAATGTTGCACAACCAGGCGAAGTAGCGTAGCCAACGTTTACAATGCTACTTTGCCTTTTATTCATAGAAAAAAAGTAAGCACGCCCGTAGCAGCAATTTTGCCAGCACGATCAGCCTATTACTGACCAAACACGGACCATAAAATGTCACGGCCATGGCATGGCCCAGACCGAAGATTATACCGAGACGCAAAATTAAAACGTATCACCTTGAACAAACCGCACGCATCACCTTCTGACGCTTAATTTATCCATCTACAAGAACTGTTAGAGACGTTGACTCGGCCATGGTCAACCTTGAAACTATTGCCGGACGGAGTTCAATTCAATAAGTCAATTAAAATAAATCAGTTTACGGTTATTTGCCTTGTTAAATTGCTCTACAGGTGATAATATATAAGAGATTGATGAATGAATAATACACATTTTAATACGGTCCCCCTTGACACTACAACAATAGCTGGAGTTCAAATCGAACTCAATCTTATGCAGTCAATTTACTGTTCCTTTAAATGGCAATTTGCCTCGTTTTACGTGCTTTGCAGATGATGCAAAAACCATATATTAATAAATGCACAAAGTGACCCTTGTTTGTTGAGATGCGAGGGGGGATACGATGGGGGAAATTGGCTTCGTAGTTCTCTGTGGTTGCCTTTATTGGATCTGTGAATTGGGAGTACGGCACATTTAAGAAAGCCTTACAGCAGGGAATACAAACTAATACGTAGGGGGCGCTTCGTAAATTGAAATGACTAAAGAAATATTTACGGCAATAAAAAGACCGAAAATATAAATAATGACAGATTTACACATAATCGACATGGCGTACAGATGGTCATTGGGAAACTTCCCTCGAATTTTGTTTGCTTGACTAATGCTATAGCCGTTAGAAGTGAGTATAACAATGATTCAGTTATCATATTGTGGGTCAAAATGTTGATGTGTTAAACTGTTATAATGACTCCAATGAGTATTGACTGATTTAAGTGCGGATGCACTTTGACAATTAGGCTACCATAATGGCATCGGGGTGCACCACAAAAATAAATAACAAACTTCTCACTATAGCAACCAGTGCTCAATGCTAAATATTTAAAATTACTTTTTAAAAAAAATGAAAGTCTCTCAGCCTCTTGAAGAAAAATTATACGGTATTTTTGGGGGGCAGCTCAGTTTACTTTCTTTTCAAATTTTAGTAGGCAAAAGCCGTTTAGCTTGTGAGCTAATCTAATCTAGATTTAAGTTAATAAAACCACCCTGAACGAGGCATGATTCCATCTCTATAAAATGCCCCACTGCACTTTTCAGCAAAATATGGTCATCTTTAGAGAAACTAGTGTACCCCAAATGCTCCAGGTTGAAAGTCACCAACTCAAGGGGCACAGTATTGGACCATTTTAAACAATCCATAAAAGCCATGACCTCCAAATCTTTGATTTAAAGAACAAATTGTGGGTTGACATTATAAGTAAGGCTCCGCACATGATTTCACCTCTGTTTAATACTGAACCCAGCGTATTTTGAAGTCTAGCTGCTGCCGCACGGTGTACCCAAAGGTCTCCCATTGGTCAGATCTAAGCATCTTGACTATAGTGTCATCTTCCCGTCGCCAGGAGACAAAGTTGTAGTTTAAGTTATTTATCTATTCATCATGATTGTCTTTGTATCTTGTAAATCAAAAAGTTCCAACTCGCCTCATATAGATCATTATCACACTGTTGGTCATAATTATTGTGTCCATAACAGTAATGACTGCTAATATTCATTGTGCAACAAGGAACCAGACTGTTTCTCCTTTCAGCCTCGGTTTCGTCACATTGATTTGAATGGGAGAAAATCAAGACGGCTACACCGTGATAAAGGGAGGCCTATACCAAGGCTTTTAAAATCGCTCAGGCCAATTGAACTTCAAAATGTTACCCGCTTCGGCTCAACTGAGTTCCCAAACCACGTTATGCTTGGGTCTTCTTATTTTTTTAATTAATTAATGGCGCCTTTGTCAAATGCAAATTCCGAATGGAGTTCTTTGAGTTGCATTCACTCCTTAATGCCTTTTTTTGTTTTACTTTAAGCTAGTGAGGGAAGGCACTTATACAAAAGTCATAAACCAAATTAGGCCTCGTCGTACTTGCATCTATATGCGTTATGGTGAAACAAAATGTAATTTTGTACTTTTTACGTTAGCTCGTAAAAGTCAATAATAAGTTATCTCGTATAGTGTTGTAGGCAGGGAACCTATTTGAAGTAGGCTCAAATTCAATTCATCATAGTCAAAGTTTTGGTCTAAATTGTCTCCGTGTCAGTCTAAATCTTAGAAAACATATCGCAGACAAACTTAATTACCATACACGAATCTCACGACCAAAACATATTAATGAATGAATAATGTGTGGTGATGACACGAGTGCCAATTAGAAAACGCTTTACGTGAAGGTCGCACACAGGCAAAATGGCAACATCATCATTGCTGGAGAAATTGGGCACTCGCCTCTCGTCTAAAGTACGAGTCCATAATTGGACGCGAGCAAGTCCATCATATTAAACAAACAAATGGATATTAAATCATGAGACATAATGCTCAATATAGCACGGGGTCCCTTGTTTAGTAAAGTACTGTACACATTGCACGGTGGGTTCAAACTGCCTTTCGACGCTGGAATTTACGGGAAAAGTACAGCGCTTGGTGTAATCATCTAAAATAAAAATGACCAGTTTCAATCCACTAAGATCACTGTTTGTGAATTTCATATCAGTATTAACCCTGCACCATGTGTGTCTGAATTACTTGCTAAGGTCAGAAAACTACGGAAGCGTATTGCCGCCACATGAATAAAAACAAAATCTGACTTATCATGTAGGTACACGATAACTTATCGTGTATCGTACACGATAAATTTGGACTTATCGTGTACGTACACGAACGATAAGTCTTTTTTTTTCATGTGGCGGTAATACGCTTCCGTAGAAAACAACGTTTAAAGGAAATAAAAAAACTTCAGTTCATTTGCACCAATCGAAATAAACAAGTCGTATGGATAATATGCAAACAAGATCCTTGACAACCAGTGACGTAAACGAACATTTCATTTTGGGATGGGGAGCGGGGGCAAAGACATACTTGGGATGGGGTATGTATTTGATGTATCGAATCATTAATTTTCTGCATGTTTTTGATCTTATTTTGGTGGTGGGGGCAGGGGGACACAAGGGTTCTGAGCTCCCGCACCCTGGCTCCCCCCCACCCTGGTTAGGCCACTGCTGACAATATCAATAATGTTCGGGGTTTTTTCACATCAGTGTATCCAAACAATTTACTAGTTTCTATCAAAAGTGTGTTGCAATAATGTGTTTTTTTCCCAAGACAAATTATGCATTATAACACCAATAGGCCTACATATTCTGCTTTAAGATTGGTAAGAGCTAAAGCACGTCACATGAAATGTGTTTTATATATACCCATAGCAACTTATGTACTAAAGGATAACCAAAAGGGTACGACGGTAGCAAACACCTTTAATCATAATGCACTCGGCAAGAATCTACCAGGCAGCGCAGCATGTCCTTCCAAAAAACGCCGGGATAATCCGATAATGGGCCCACCAGTTTTTCCATCACGTCACGCTGCTCACTCTCACAATTTCTCTTATCTTAGCGTAGAGCAAAACATACACGGCACAAAACCTGTGTGACGTTACCTAAATAAGAACATCGATACAGCGCTGTTTTTGATTGGCTTAAACTTGATGTATCCTATACAGGCATATTTTGGACATGCGCATTCAGGACCATGAGCAGCAGACATTATTGCATTCACGGTGCGGTGGTGGTGGTATGTTATAAAATATCAGCGTAATTCGATCATTACTGTTCGTGTATGTCCACTCTAGTTCGGCGTGTGGCCCACACAAGTCACGTAAGCATGGAGATTGAATAAATTAACTGAGAACGACAATATTTGAAGCAAAGTATCCGCCTGCTCCATAAGACGATTTTGTCTTACACGATGACATCTACGAGTAACTCATTTGAAACTTCATTTTTCGGACTGCACATATTTTTTTAGTAAATTCATCCATACACCTATCCTTCTCGGAGACGTCGCAACATCCTGAGCACACTCAACACGGCTTCAACGACAATCGTTAATCTGTTGACTAGAATCTGTGTTAGATGTTATTTTTTCCATCAGTTGATAATGATTTCAATGGAAAACACAACCTATGAAGCTTACGGTGGGACACCGGTCTTTAATCTTTCGACTACACTGGTAACCCCAGAAGAAATGCACACAGCAGCCGTCCAGCAGAGTGTGTATACTCAACCCTCGTTCACTTCGGTCGTAACAGAGGAATGGATCACATTCGAAAATGAGTTTGGCGGGAACGACACCTTAGATGACCCTGAAACTGGCGGTGGTTTGGTATTGTCCGCAGGACAAATCTTCATTACTGCAGCGAGTGCAGTCTGTTCTTTAATCACTGTGCTCGGTAACCTCATTGTCCTGTATGCGTTCTGTACCGAGCGTCGCTTACGCACCTACACCAATTACTATATCGTAGGTCTCTCTATATCAGACTTGGTAGCCGGAGCGTTCACTATGCCCTTGTACAGTACATATTGGGTTCTGGGGTACTGGCCACTTGGGGCAGCACTATGTGATATCTACCTGTACTCCAACCACGTTTTTGTTCACGTCTCTATTTTGGCGATCCTGGTCCTGGCATTTGATCGTTACCAGGCCGTCTCACAGCCCTTGAAACACCTCCAGAGACGGACGCTCCACCACGCCTGCTTCATGATCGGCATTGCTTACGCCGTACCCTTCATCATCTGGCTCCCTTACACCATCCTCTGGCCATACATAGCAGGCAGCCCGAAGATTGTCCTTGACGTACCTAAGTGTATTCCGAATTACGTATATGAAAGTCTATTTTTCTCGATTCTGTCACCCATACTTTTTTTCTGGATCCCCTTCCCGATAACCTCTGTGTTGTACTGGCGAATCTATTTGGTCATCCGGAACAATAAGACTCAACGGAGAGGCCCGGTGATGATGCAGGAGTTGAGTACGAGTACGTCCAGAGTGACTGTACCCGGGGATGGAATCCCTAGTAATGTCAGCGGGAATGTTGAATCTAGCTGTCCCCAACAGCGCACCAATGACACTGCAAACGTGCACATCATCGTAGACAATGCAAACAGCCAGCAAGAACTTGGTCAAGAAAACCCTGCCTTCGATCTGAACGAAGGCGAGCAGTGCGGCAATATGCAAAACAATAAGACGGCGCCCTTTGTGCCCAACGTTTCAAATCTCCACTCTCATCGAAACCAGCTGCCGATTCTGGACCCCAACATCCAAAGTAAGAAGCCCAGCTCCAATGGAACAACGCAACAGAAGCAGACTACGGCGAGTACGAAGAAAGACCGAGAGAGTAAGAAGGAAAGCAACCGGGCAACTCGTACCCTAACCCTCATCTTCGTCGTGCTCATGGTGTCCTCGCTACCATGGTCAATACTCGTAATCATCCAAAGTCTGTGCCCAACTTGCCTTCCGTTTGTGATATATCAGGTATGTAACGAACACAATTCAATTATCAACGATCCAATTCGCCCAAAGTCATAGAGCCGATACACAGCAATTAATCTAGGAACTTTTGACAGAAGCTGTTTCTGCTCAGAACGATGTCATTGCGCGTTTTATGTTCATTTGCTATATGATTCTCAACCATTTTTAATTTATTTGTGGTGATTGTAGTTACATATAGGTGACAAGACCTAAGTAGTTTTGATGAAAGATTCATGATTTTGAAACCTATAAACGTAGTAGGTTCTCTTTACTGTGCCGTAGATCCCCACAGTATACATTGGTGCTCTATCAGTGACAAGGTGTCCCTTCCCCTCCTCCTCCCATTGTGTCTTCATTGTGATCTGGGAATCTCAGGAATTCTTTAGAGGATTTTGTTGGGGGAGGGTTAAGTCAAGTCGACCGTCAGCCAACCGAACTTGCTCTTTCCATTCGTTGTTGTTACTCATTAACACCGTCGTGTGCCGGGGAAGGACGTAACGAAGAGTTACCAGAGAAAGGGCGCCACAAATAGGTATTCAAAATTGTTTTTCAAGAAATCTGAGCGCGAAGTTTGATCGGTTTTCTGCCATTCACAAGTCAGTGCAGGAACAAGGTTAAGTTATGCGTGGGAATGTGAAAACATGGTTTTTGGGTAATTATATTAATCAAACGGACTTCCAAAAGGGGCTCACCAGGTAACAAAGGTTAACAGTTCTGATGTTGAAACGGAGGGTTAAAACAAACAGTAGACACAACAGTTTATGTTGTTGTCAGGATCCATTGTATTGCAATACAGCCTGGTATGTATTGCTGTGTGTTCCTGGAAGACTCGGGCGTGTCGTGGATCTAATTCACCGGACCCAAGCTCTGGTGTTGTCAGCAGCAGAGTGTGGGTTCAAATCCCGGTCGTGACACTTGTGCCTTTGAGCAAGGCACTTAACCATAATATTGTTTCGTAAAAAGTTGAGAGGGTAGTGCATTCTGCTCTACCAGCCATGCTCTTAGTGGATGTTACCCATGCCTACATCCTTACGGTCTGTGAAGGGGGTAACTCTGTTTCAGCCCCTGTAGTAGGTAGCAACGTGCCCCTGGTGACAGTTGATTTGGGTCGACAGCTCAAATTAGTAAGTGTGGCCCTCACCTTGAAGTGGCTATCCGGCATTGTGACGTTAGGCGATTTCTCATGAACAAAATAAAGTAAACAATAAAAAGAGCCTTACGCCCTAAGTAATACATTCATTCAGTTTGTGGGTTCGGGTCCCAGTCTTGGCACTTATTGTCCAACAGCAAGACACCTGATCATAACTGAATTGTCCTTATCCTTCGGATGGGACGTAAAGCCGTAGAATGTTGAGTCCGGCGCATTGGACCGCTCGACCTTGCTCTCACTGGCAATGGTATTGCTTGAAGATCTTCTGACTGATCATTCAATGAATGAAAAATGCTACACGTGGTTCAGTTTAATGCTTCTTTTAGGACTCATGCGGTTTTCTTTCCAGTGATGTAATTTTTTCATGCGCCTGATCAAAGGAGTGCTGAAAAAAAATACATGTTAAGGTATCAAAGACTATTAAATGTCACCAATGACTTATTGGGGTCTTTGGCAAGTCAACTTTGATTGCTTCGATTCTCGACTACTCATCGTTTGTTGACTTACAGTGCCCATTAGTTTAATTGATTTTAAGGGGGAATTTTATGTCATTGTGACCACCAGAAAATGTTGACTTCAACTCAGCTAATGGTATGCCATTTAACGAACATCAATCATCGCTAAAAAGTCAATAATTGTAGTGTACAGGTGCTTTCGTTGATGATTATAGAGATTCCATCCACACACACACACGCAGAGAAATTATCATTGTTGGTACAATTTGTTTGTTTGTCCTAGTTTTCCTTTTCCACTTAGCTACCCCCCCCCCCCCCCCCCCCCCCCCGTTACAGGTACTGATAGATTTTTTTTTTCAGCGAGAATGCTAACTTGTTTATAATGTGTTTGTTTATCATTTAAATGTAATTTTTTTTTAAATGAATTTCAAAAAAGATCACTTGTTGCCATTTTCGTTCAAGTAGGTACGAAGCTGTCTAAGGGACATGGTGAAAAAAATATTCCTTCTTTCTGAAAACCCGTACCACTTCTATCTCGCCCGTACCACTTCTATCTCGCCCATGTCCCACTTCCTTCTCGCCCGTACCACTTCTATCTTGCCCGTACCACTTCTATCTTGCCCGTACCACTTCCTTCTCGCCCGTACCACTTCTATCTCGCCCGTACCGAGATAGAAGTGGGACATGGGCGAGATAGAAGTGGTACGGGCAAGATAGAAGTGGTACGGGCGAGATAGAAGTGGGACATGGGCGAGATAGAAGTGGTACGGGCAAGATAGAAGTGGTACGGGCGAGATAGAAGTGGTACGGGCAAGATATAAGTGGTACGGGCGAGATAGAAGTCGTACGAAGGCCTACGAGATAGAAGTCGATCGTACCAACGGGTTTTCAGAAAGAAGGAATTTTTTTTCACCATGTCCCTTAGACAGCTTCGTAAGTAGGTCTTTAAGAATGAAGTCAAAATTCGTTTATAACATACTGCACTGATGCACTGTTCTCATCCAAGCATCTTGCCGGCCTGCTTAGCAACTATCTGAGTTTTGACTGGATCCTCCTCTTTTGCACCGACACACGGAGCTTTACAGGATGACACCCCCAATGACTGAGGTATAAACAAGCCTCATGATGGTTTTATCGACCTTAAATTATTTCAGTTGCCTTAGAAAGTATACACTGTTTTCCTTTGGCGACGAAAGTTTTATAATGGTCAGACCATGCTAGAGTATCATCAATAGTTATTCATAAATACGTGTATTATGTCGATATCATCATTGTTGATTGAATGCAATTTAAATTATAGGTTTGAACTTCCTAAAGTCAAATATCATCTCTTTTGTCATATCAGTGTCCAGCTTCAGAACGCTTTTTTGCTACACCTTGTAACAAAGTTATGAATTATTTTTAACAGTTATTTCACTATCTTTGAGAAGGCCAACAATCACAGTGTAATATGCATATTTAAAAATAATAACTTTGTTAGAGTGCATTCTAAAAATTAGTTTGTCATTTGGGCTTATAAATTAGTCAAAATGACAAAGTAGTCAGTCCAGAGTCTTTGACGAATCCCGTTGTGTGCAGAACTAATCTGCTTAGTACGTTGACGAATCCGCCATTGTCAGAAGTTAATAGTTTGGCTAAATTTTATTAGTCATATGCTGTTACGAAAAGTAATTAAATTAGTCAAAAACAGCGGTTTTGACTAATATGTTAGAATTTTCAATGACTTATCGGAACTTACAGTCAGCACCTTCAATTGTGACTAGGTTTGGTAAGTCACTTTGTGTGACCGAAACAAATTAGTCACAGTCGTGCTTTCGACTGTTTTTGACTAATATTTATAATCATCTTCCCGCCCGAATTACTCCTGCGAAAAAAAGTTGGACGGAACTCAAAAATGACCCGCCGAAATGTCACCAAGCTGGTACTCCTCCGGAGGTGGTGTTCTGTATCCATAGCTAATGTGTAGTGCATGCATGACACGAAACAAAACAACTGACAGTGACAACAACAACGTTTTGTACACATGCACTCTCCAGCAGCGCTGTGCAGCTAGCTGTTGCTATCCGTTGTTTTGATGCTGTAAAAAGCTCTTACTAGTGTAGAGGGAAGCCGTGTAGAGACTAAAACAGGTAAGGATTTTTTATCGTTGTTCAAGGGGTCTATAGATTTAAATGTAAAAAATACTGTTCTGTGAGGGAGGCCTGTGTTTGTATAAAATGAACATTTTTAAATTGAATGAACTTTTTCATGGCTTGTCACACGCACGCACGACCGATGGTTCAACTCAAGGTTCAAGGTTCATTTATTTTCCACAAAAAAGACTTTATCACTCAAAAGAGATCAGTACAACTAATACAACTTTACAGTATATATTTCAAGTACTAGATGGAAACATGACACTGCATAGGGATCCATTTTTATAGAAGCAGAGCTTGTACGGTACTTGTGTAGGCAATGGTCCATGTGTTGCCTTATGAATGTCGAGTAATTACTGTACTGTAGGCCTAGGTGTCATGCTAAATATTATTTGATTTATGTCATTTTTCTAATTACAGTCAGAGGGCAGACCATCTACCAGGGGAAGGACCAAGTCTACTCTCATCAATTTTATTTCATCTTGAAGTTGATGGTGTTGTTGTGTGTTCTTCTGAAGACCTGCTGTCATGTATCTTGCACTGATTTTACATCTTCAACCTGGCCCATCCTTCCTGTCCTAAGAAAACTTTGATATTCCACCAACGATATGTCGATATCATCATTGTTGATTGAATGCAATTTAAATTAGGTTTGAACTTCCTAAAATCAAATATCATCTCTTTTGTCATATCAGTGTCCAGCTTCAGAACGATTTTTTTGCTACACCGATTTTTAACAGTTATTTCACTATCTTTGAGAAGGCCAACAATCACAGTGTAATCTGCATATTTAAAAATAATAACGTTGTTAGAGTGGTTGAAGAAGTAATGTACAGAATAAAAAGCAACGGTGAAAGAACAGACCCTTGAGGGGCACCAGTATTTATTGTTATCTGTCCAGATAAAGTATTGTTTACTGGTACACGCTGAGTTCGATCCTGAAATCGCTTATCCATAGAATGAGAGATGGATTGACATTCAGGTTTTGTAGCTTCTCTATAGTAGTCGATGGGGTTGGATTGTGTTGAACGCAGTTGAGAAGTCAGTGAAAGTGGCCCGTGCTTGTCGACACAATGCTGGATAGAGCATTCACCAGACTAAGAACTGGGTCATCCACAGATTTGTTTGGTTGGTAAGCAAATTGGAATGTATCAATACTATTGAGTAATGGCTTTAGAAGAAATCTCAGAATGATGCCACACATGACGCCAAAGTATTGTCACTTTGGCGCAAGCCGTCAACGGCAGAAGCAATTCTAGTTTTTCAAAACCGAAAGCTTGAAGCCAACTTTTTGATTGATTATAATTACAAACAATTCAGAAGTTTACAAATATCAAAATTACGTTTACAAAACTCATTATAAACAAGTTTAAATAGCATTTCAAGTAGCTGTTTAAAAACCCGTCCAGAGATTTTATCCGGACAAGGTGCTTATAAGTTATAGTGGGGATTTTTAAGCACTTTTTCAACTTCATTGACTTGGATGACAATACGCTGCAGGTTCCTGTGCAGAGAGCTGAGCATTGTAATGAAATCTGGTCTCGAAACTGTGTGTGTCACAGTAATAGTTATATTGGAGGAACACACACCCCGTTTTTGCAGTGCAAGCGGTTCAGCGCATGCTGCATGAAAACAAAATGGCGTCTTCCAAGACGTCTGACAAGACGTTGAGGAAGAAGAAAAGGGTGGTCAGAGTAGTGTTATGCAGCTATTTGTATTCCTATCGCTGCCATAGACCACGGGCGCCTTTGAATGCCCTGTGGGTCCGTATCAGTTTATTATATCCGCCATGTTTGTCATTGTGACTGGAGCACGTGGTGGGCGAATAATTCGGGGGCCAAAGGAGCAATGTTGACGATTGCATCATTAGAGGTGTGGTGGTGCCTCAATTTCGGGCAATCTTCAGTTGCGGGTGTGGGTGATTCTTAATGAATCTATAGGTCTCCAGTCTCTTGAGAGAGCCAGGTTCGATGTTTTGTCGCAGGTTCAGGGTGAGGGTTGTAAGTTAGGAGTGGAATCCTGACCATCAGTGAACTGTTCCTTCAGTAAGGAAATAAGGTTAAGCGTTTCATCAGGATCATCAATGAACTCCAGAGTCGTGTGGAATGTGTTCGAGCTGTTGAGAGGATGAATCGGTTGGACTCTGGTTGAGTTTGGCTCTGATCAGTTTTTCCCATATGTTTTGATCCTTTCTATAATTCCGTGAAGATCCCCGCAAGTGTTTCGTTGCATTGTATAAAAGACCAGTGTTTCCTGATTGCTTTGTTTAGGTCACCATGGTTGATATACGGGTTGATATACGGGTTATTATGTCGTACTCGGGACAAGTGGAGTTTTGCGTTCGTCAAGACTAATGTGCCATAGTCAATTGCTTTTCTTGTGGCGTTGCCAGCAATCTCGAGATTGAGGTTAATAATCGTATGGGAGAGCCTGCACCGAGACAAACATTACGATTTGTCTACAAGTCTATGTGAAAGGCGACAGAGCAAAAACTCTCCTCCAAGGTTAAATTCATTGTCGATGTCGGTTGGGGTATTATTTCAACTTTTAATGAATGCAACATAACGTGGAATTCTAGACCAATGGTAAGCAAAAGCTTGCGGAATCAAAACAAGTTCGCAGGCTCTACTTTTTTATAATTCAGTTCGTTCAAAATGTATAGTTTAATAGCTTGTGGTGTTTAGGTGTGTTGGTCTCTCATATAGTAATACACCCCATCACACACACTTCGAAGTAGGATTCCGAAATGTGGAACGCGTTTTCTATGAAAACAATCGTCAACATTGCTCCCTTGGTCACCCGAATTATTCGCCCACCACATGCTCCAGTCACAATGACAAACATGGCGGATATAATAAACTGATACGGACCCCACAGATCATCCAAAGGCGCCCGTGGTGTATGGGAGCGATATATAGGAATACAAATAACTGCTTAGCACTACTCTGACCACCCTTTTCTCATTCCTCAACGTCTTGGAAGACGCCATTTTGTTTTTAATGCATGCACTGAACCGCTGCATTACAACAACGGTGTGTGTGTTCCTCATATATAATCTACTCACAGTGACTGTTAGAATGCATTTAGTTCATTTTGCTGCAGACAAGAGGTTTTTCTAAATTTGCAGATGTTTTTTTCTTTCTTCTTCCTTAATTTGCAAATGAGTCGTGTTTCGTCAGTTTAGAAAAAATGCTATGTTTCGAAGATCGAGCCAGGCCTCCCATTGTGGATTATAATTTTATCTCAAAGCAGTTTTATTTTGTCCTTGTAGTTTTCTTTGGCTTTCTTAACTGTTGACAGTTTTTAACTACAACTGAAAGGAACAAACATAAACACACAAGTACGTGTTGGCGTACAAGATACTATCTGAGACAGCTAAACCACTCAATAACCATGGTGATTTCATTAACAATATCAATATCACCGAGAAGAAATAAGGTTGTTCAAATCACAGGACGGTAAATTGCTCTCGGTTTAACACTGTTTGAAATGGAAGACCTAGTACACCCAGTCATGTTTCTGTCTCAAATTGTTCATGCTTCTTTATGCTCTGCATCCGTGATTCATTAAATTGTCATGCTGTATTTTAAAACATTGGCTTGTCACCCCACGCTTTGTTCTAGAATTTTACGCGTGTTTTGAGCTGCATTTGTTAATCCGCGGAAATGTTCGCACGGCAGTCCGGTTTGTGTCATCTTCGCAGACATAGATGTCAAGTACCGTCTTTAAAATACAAGATGCGGCACAGGTTAAATTGTTGAAAATACAGATGTTATGTCCTAATGATCAAAATCAACAATATTGTTTTCATTGACAACGCGTTCCACTTCGAAGTGTGTGTGGAGGGTGTATTACTATAATGAGAGACCAACACACCTAAACACCACAAGCTATAAAACTATACATTTTTTACGAACTGAATTATGAAAAAGTAGAGCCTGCGAACTTGTTTTGATTCCGCAAGCTTTTGCTTACCATTGGTCTAGAATTCAACGTTATGTTGCATTCATTATAAAAGTTGAAATAATACCCCAACCGACATCGACAATGAATTTAACCTTGGAAGAGAGTTTTTGCTCTGTCGCCTTTCACATAGACTTGTAGACAAATCGTAATGTTTGTCTCGGTGAAGGCTCTCCCATACGACTATTAACCTCAATCTCGAGATATTGCTGGCTCCTAAACTCACTGCCCCCATAGTCGCGAAGGCAGTCTCGCGAGAGTATAGATGCGAGAAAGCCATTAACGCTTTCACCGCGACAAATTAACATGTAGCAACTTTTCAACAAGTCTAACCGCCCCCCGGTCGTATTTCTTTAAGACTACAAAATGTAAAAAGCAAATCGACCTTCAGAAAACAAAAGCTCATTTTTTCATAATTGTTCAGTAAAGTTTTTTTGTCCCGAGAAAAATAATGCATAACGCATGTACGAACACCCGTTTGTATACCATCTTCATATTATTTTCATCGGAAGTTATTTTTACTTTCAAAAAGCAGTTATTTTAAATTTTCAGAAGCAATTATTTCTAAGTTAAAGAGCAGCTATTGTTACATTCAAAAGCAGTTGTGTTTGTTTTTCAAAAGCATTTATTTTTAATTTCAAAAGTATCGGCTGCCTTTGGAAATAGGAGTAACTGCTCTTAGAAATAATGTAACAAAAGAACTTATACGGGCTGGAAAACAGCATAGAATACTTTCTTGTTTGTTATTCACATTTTTGCCGTGTCCTAGACTTTGATCAAATCACGTTCAGAGCTAATTTTTATTTAATCTGATTCACTCTAAAGCTATCTAATTAATTCATAATGTACTACACATGGTCTTGCCCTTAATTTTCTAACAGTAAAGACAAGAAGTATAGAGCTGAAAGGAGGGGCCTCTTACAAGTCTAACCGCCCCCCGGTCGTATTTCTTTAAAGCTACAAAATGTAAAAAGCAAATCGACCTTCAGAAAACAAAAGCTAAATTTTTCAGAATTGTTCAGTTAGTTCAGTTAAGACTTTTTTTCCCCGAGAAAATGCATAACGCATGTACGAACACCCGTTTGTACCATCGTCCAAGGGAAGTTATTTTTACTTTCAAAAAGCGGTTATTTTTTGTTTTCAGAAGCACTTATTTCTTGGTTCAAGAGCAGCTATTTTTTCATTCAATAGTAGGCTGCCTTTGGAAATAGGAGTAACTGCTCTTAAAAATAAAGTAGCAAAAGCACTTTATACGGGCTGGAAAATAGCATAGAAAATAAAACTTGTTCGTTATACACAATTTTGCCGTGCCCTAGACCTAGTTCAAATCACATTCAGAGCTTATAATTTGTTAATAATCTGATTCACTCTAAAGCTACCTAATTAATTCACAATGTACTACACATGGTCTTGCCCTTAATTTTCTAACAGTAAAGACAAGAAGTATAGAGCTGAAAGGAGGGGCCTCTTACAAGTCTAACCGCCCCCCGGTCGTATTTCTTTAAAGCTACAAAATGTAAAAAGCAAATCGACCTTCAGAAAACAAAAGCTAAATTTTTCAGAATTGTTCAGTTAGTTCAGTTAAGACTTTTTTTTTCCCGAGAAAACGCATAACGCATGTACGAACACCCGTTTGTACCATCGTCGTATTATTTTCAAGGGAAGTTATTTTTACTTTCAAAAAGCGGTTATTTTTTGTTTTCAGAAGCACTTATTTCTTGGTTCGAGAGCAGCTATTTTTTCATTCAATAGTAGGCTGCCTTTGGAAATAGGAGTAACTGCTCTTAAAAATAAAGTAGCAAAAGCACTTTATACGGGCTGGAAAATAGCATAGAAAATAAAACTTGTTCGTTATACACAATTTTGCCGTGTCCTAGACCTAGTTCAAATCACATTCAGAGCTTATAATGGTTTAATAATCTGATTCACTCTAAAGCTACCTAATTAATTCACAATGTACTACACATGGCCTTGGCCTTAATTTTCTAACAGTAAAGACAAGAAGTTGAGCTGAAAGTAGGGGCCTCTTTCATGTCCCTTTTCAAGACTCACTTTCATAAATCCCAACCCCTTATTTAGAGGATAAGCCTTGACCTGCATGAGAGAATCAATTAAAGACGTCAAAAAGTTCGGATGAAAAAGAGAGCATTCAAACATTTCGACTGTGACCCTTTGTGCAATCTGGGGCAAATCATCTTCGAGATGTTGGTACAATAACAACGTTAACTTTTCAGACTATTTTACTGGCCCTCTCTGTAATTTTCAATCTAACAATTCGTCGCATTTTTCTCATAGTGACGAATCAGAAAAAAGTGCATTTTGAGTAAATTCACTTTGAAGTTGGACATGTATTCATTCGTTGCTTTCATACCTTATTATCCTACGTTATCACTTGCCAATTAGAAGGTATGTTTTTAAGTAGTTCTTCTTCACATTTGTTTATGTTATTCAAAATGAAACGATCTGAATAAACAATTATAACCTCATAAACCTATTCGTCAGTATGTAAAAAACATTGTTGTCTTTTACGCGCTTGTTCGTCACTTTTTGTGCCCAATTCGTCAGTCTGTAAAAAAATAAATCTACGCTCTGGGGCTTATTCGTCACTTTTGTGCCCAATTCGTCAGTCTGTAAAAAAACAAATCAACGCTCTAGGGCTTATTCGTCAGTAATATCACCATTAGGCCTAATGCATTTTTTTTAACACGCCTTAGATTTTCATTTGTCTTAAACATGATATTTCACGGTAAAATCCTGAGTGAAGCACTGATCCAGAATTCCTTCTTTTTTGAGTGGGGAGGAGAGAGTGGGTTTTGTGGGGTGGATTGGGTCGGACGGGATGGTTGTTGTTGGCATCTGGATTGGAGGGGAGGGGAGCTTTAAAGTAAATTCAGACCGGGTTAAAAAAAAAAAAATATACAAAAAAATAAATACCCGTCAAGACACTAATTGAAATAACAAGTATTTTTATTTTTTAATTGAACTAATTTGGTGTATAAGCATAAACAAACTTAAAACTATTTTATAAACAATGTTTGCACTTTTAGAATAATCATTTGATTTTGTTGGCACTAGTTTTGAAGGATTTCATTTAACAATCAAAACCTTGTTTACACCAATAATTTTGTAAATTCTGATTTGCGAAATAGGAATTTTATTATATGCTCCAAAACATTTATTGGTAAAGCCACTGGTTTATAAATTCATACTGTTGAGTTTCTTCCACCCAGACTAGAGGTTTCACTCAAAGTTGCCACTAATTGTATCATGAAACAGTTAAAACATTATTCTTTCTTAAATAAAAACAAATCCTGGCAAAAAGTACACATCATGAGCATCATCATTTAGACTTAACCATGTAAACGATTATGGTACCATATTCAACAATTCATTTTTCGTACTTGAAATTGTTTAGTTCATGTGAATACTAATTAATAAAAATTTGCGTTTTATCTACAAGTACAATTACGACCAAGTATATTTACAAATCAGATTTTTGTTGTCATTTTAATCGTAACTGTAAACCAAATAAAAATTATACTTGGAAATTAACCTGTACTATGTTAAATTTAATTTATGACGGGAAAAATTGTGAGATTTCAGGTTAAACTTTAAGTATTAAATGATATTTTCAAAATTATCATGGAAACCAGTTTTTGTCTAGGTTGGGTCCGTGATTATTTAGTGGGGTAGCTCCTTGTAGAATTGTTGATGTTCGGGGTGTCTAACAACAGGTGTGTTACCTTGGCATAATTTTATTAAGTCATTGTACTTTGCGCTTGACAACTTCGGAAGATCTAAGAAGTACGCTCTCTTTGGATGACTTAGTGACTGAGTGCTACCAGACGATCGACGTTGATGATCATCAAGTTGTAACATACTGAAGCTATTGTCCAGGTGTGACATCTTCACATGCAACGTTTTCGGTTGATTGTGCTTAACCCTAAACTGCTTCAGTTTTGTCCAGTTTATTGGCTCTCCGTTTGATAAGGAGCGAACTCTCAATACTCCAAGTTGCTCTGAGTATTGTTTCCAGTCCAGAATGTCCTTCTTCTGGACTTGTACAACGTCGTAGGGAGTTGTTCTTGCAAGCCGTATGACAGTTGCCAATTGTGAAGGTAAAAACATCTCTCCTGCTCTCTTCAAGGCACGTTCTATAGTACTGTGTGCCGAATCTCCTTCACTTTGACCGTGTGCTGTTTCAAAGTAATGCATGGTTGTTTGCTTTACATTTTTGGCATTGTTAACAAATCTTAGCATCATGGAGGGAATAATTGAATTTTTGTTTTGTCCAGCGCAACCGTCCGCAAATAAAGCAACTTCTTCGGTTCCGTCTGAATCAGCTTCCAACAAAAAGTTGTATAAATGAGATGCTATTTCGTTTGCAATACCCTCATGCCAAAGATAACATTGACAGAACTTGCTATCCAATACGTAGACGGTGAAGTTATAGCATGAGAGACGGCGCTTGTAAAAGAGTTCACTTCTATTACTCAGGGGTAAAAAAATTACTTGTTGTAAATCAAAGACTGCTACTCGAAGTTTTGGGTCTGTCAATGTTTTTTCCTTGAGGTCAGATTTAATTTCTCTCACTTTGTTTTTTCAGCAATATGTGTCTCGTATCTTCCTTGAAGGAGCTCCCTATCGTTGTGCTTAGATTCATGATATGTTTGGCAAAGACCGCACATGTCCTTTTTGGGTCTATGAAACTTGAAATCCATCGAGGAAAACACTGAGTAGTACAAACTAAATGAATGAGGTGGGTTATTTTCCTCCTTGTACATCTCGTACATTTTCCTCACTGTAAGTTCAGGTGCCAGGTATTGTCTGGTGTTGTTTTTTCGGCAATAATGAGATTCCGTTCTTGGGAACTTATTAATGTGCACTTTTGCTGCGTTTTTCAATTCTTCTTGTATTTTTTTACGAGATCCTTTTACACCACCACGTTTTTCAGACTCCATTACTCCATCATAACTTGTTTTGCTCAAAGCTGTTCTTACTTGACGCTCACTAACACCTAGTGTGTTGAGAAACATTATCCGACAAACTATTTTAGAGATACCCTGGTCATCAGGAAGATTGTAATGAAGTGTTCGTTTTTTACGGGTCCCATCTGCTTTTCGTGGATGAGTGTTGCACATGTCTTGACAACCAAGCCCTCTGGTCCTTTAGATTAACCAAGTCAAAAACGCACTTTGAATAATTATTTTGTCTACGCGTTAAAGAAAATGATGAACAGGCCAAGTTTTTCTTAGAGCACATAACTCCACTGCAGGTGGGTTTAAGTCCTCGACGGGATGGGACAAACCTTGTTGGATGCATTTGTGTATGACATACCCATATTTCTGAGGATTTTTCGTGTTGTTTTAGTTGACAAAGCACTATCTTTAATACTGGGCATAGTGTCGAGATCCTCGTGTTGGCTGCCTTCAACAATAAAATCTTCTGGTTGAGGAGATAAGGGATTGACTGGTACTCTTTGTTATTGGTCTTCAATGGTAACAAAAGAGGTAGGTTCTGGTGTATCCTCATCACAAACAGATGCCGGAACGTTTGAGAACAAGGTAACTATGTTTGCATGGAGGTTTTCAATGTCTACGCCTTGTGACGGGTCAGTGTTGTCGCTTAAAATTTTGTAGAGCGGAACGTCTTCAAGATCGACAACAGCGCAGTTGGGCTTCTGTGGAGAAGGAGCAGGTACCCACTTATTGTGAAGGTGGCATGGTGGACTTTCCTCGAAGTGCTGGAAGCAGAGGAAACACTGACAGGTTAAACAAGCTGCCCATACTTCTGAAGTGCAATTTACTGTTTCACAACAGGGAGTATCTTCATGCTGCTTTTGTAATGTCTCAAAGAGGCGAGCGAGGGGTATGTTGTCGTCGTCTTCGTGAAGTTCATCTTCACTGCTGTAGTCGTCACCTTCGAATGCAATGACTTTTGCCATCCACCATTTATTTTGTGGCTTCCACCACATTTTAACAATGCTTCTCTTTTTGAGGACATCGCTTGCTTCTGCTCGCAATTCCTCCACCTTGACTACATTGGTCGAACCATCCTCCCATTTCACCAGCACGTCAGATCCTGGGCTGGGGTAGGTTATTCTAAGTAACAAAAAGAACATTTCAAGATAAGTCAAAAGCATTCAGACATTCTGTCAACTATCTTGTCAACTATCTTGTCAACTATCTTGTCAACTATCTTGCACTAAGTGTAGTATATCGAATATTGAATATTGAATGGATTTGAAAATGATGTTCATGGAAATGACTTGATTATTAACGCCAATATAAAAACAATTGTTTAATTTAAACTTTGCATGACCAACATTTACGAATAGTTATGCGAACCCGTAATGAACATACTGAAGTAATAGGGATCTATGTATTGCTAGAGTCTCACTTGCCTACACCCACATAAACATAACTAAATCATTCACCACTAGGCGTACTGATGGAGGACAGTATAGACTAAGGGAAGGGTCTCTTAAACGTTTTATATTTGCAACATTAACTCATTTAGATAATGTTACATCAACAAAACTTAATTTTTAAGAGCCAGATTATAACCTTCTACGACACTAGACAACAAAAACTATTTAAGCTACTTTTGATCATGCTTACCAATACTAGCACATAGCGTTACATATTACTTCAAGGAACATACACACTTGATCTCATGTAACTGATAAGTGCTGTAGGTTTGTCTTTTTCTGTAGTTTTAATTGGGCCATAACTGTTAAGCAATAAATCAAACACATGAAGCCTTTTTTGGTAATTTAGGCTATACATTTAGCGCATGTAGTCTTAGCATAAATAAGCTGTTTCGTGTTAGGCCTTGTATACAAAAATACGTTGTATTAATATCATGCAAGCGTAAAATAAAAGTGGAGTGTGTATGATCAGTTGTCACGTTTAGTTCCACATACGTTGTTCTATGTAGGTCAAAACTGATACACGATTATTGTGCATGTTAGGTTTACCAGCAGACACAACATGCAAGTTAACAGTGACTGTTAGTGTTAGTGTTAACTTGAACGTTGTGTGTGACTGTTAACTTGACCTCTATGTATAACGTTAATGTGTATCGTTGTGTGTGGCCTTTATTAACCTTTTAGCCACTGGACCGCCCAGCCGCCAAAATCGATAAACCGTAACATGCGGTAGAAGGAAAAACTCACAAGCTTGTGTATTGCGATAAAACAAACAAAATAACATAAAAACACCCCAAAACATAAAAATATAAATATATGGCCAGTTGGCCAAGTCAATGGCAATAGTTTAGATAATAGTGTTTAATTCACTCCCCTTCACAGATGACTTGTAAAGATGGTAACGCTAATGATGATGAAATTTTGTAGCTTTCACCAACAACATGCTCATTTGTAACCAAACAAAAATTAATTTTCTTTCATCATGATGATACTATCAAAAACTAATGACTCGGCAATTAATCACTATGAGCATTTGATGCCAGATAAAAGGCTTCAAAACTATTGTGTTCATTTTAACCTTATGAAAAATAATCGTCAGGAAAATTTCCGGTAGCCGTTAACGAGAGGCAGTTATTGTTCCCTAGGGATTTATCACCTTCGAATTGGAAATAATAATCTTATTCAATGACAATATTTACAAAATATACGAAAACTGTACATAGGGCCTACATAATTTGCCTTTTAAATGGTGTCTTTTGAAAATTTGAACCACGGTTCTAGTAATTTACTGTAAGAGTCTTGGAAAACTGAACATCGTTTCAGCAAACTCGGGCGGTGCAGTGACTAGATGGTTAAAGTAGTACGGCGCCAGTGTGTACTTTTTCAAACACGAACACAAGGACATTTTTTATACTTGTGGCAAACAAAATTAAATAAATTTACATCTGTCTACAGTATAATTACCTTTTTGACTGCATATTGAAGACAAGCTAGTGGAGTCGGCAAATCAATACTGTGTTGTATTTAAGAGAAACTGATGGTACCTGGCATTTCATTGATAAGTCACTCATAACTGGAGTGGTTACCAGCGCATTTGCCTATTCGTCACTTTGTAAAAAACAAAAGGGTCTATTTATTTGTTTACGGAGTGGCGAATCACTTATTCGTCAGTATGTAAAGAAACATTTATTAGCCTTCAAACATATTCGCCAACATGGTGTCTTTATATCTTTAAAATTAGACATTATTTTGGTTCAAAACCTTCAGAAATGAATTCAGAAGACAAACTAACCCTAAAACTGCAAAAACCTCAATTTGCTAAAAATTGCTGATTCGTCACTGTGAGAAAAATGCGACGAATTGTTCTAAAAGCTCGTCTATCCTCCGGCAAATGATTTCACGGTTAGCTTTAAGTGCATGGTAACACTGTGTGTAACCAAACATTTTTATTGTGGAGGGGGGAGGGGGGAGAGGGTGGTGCAATGTGGGGCAAAGACAAAATTTGGAAGGGCTATTTAATGTATCGAAGCATTCAACGATGTATATACACACATTTTTAGATCTCATCCGGGGAGTAAAGGGGGGGGGGGGTTCCCGGCCCCCTGCCTCCCTTACCGGTTATGCCACTGGTAACCAAACTTCTACCAAGTATAGACCTATGTTGTTTTCTGCCTCTGGCATAACTTCATATAAAAACAATACATATTCATAAAAACGTAGTATATACGGAATAAACTACAAGAGTTTTGCATTTTCTCCACAACTTGTCCATTATACATTTCAAGTAGACTTTTATTTAAAGGCAATAATAAATTAGTACAGATGTATGTAAGCAACCTTTACAGGTATACAGATACGTTTGGTAATCACTCTGAACAAGAATGGCAATACAAACGTATTGGTTAGAAGCCTACAGCAGCTTTCGGTAGTATAAAGCATTTTGAAAAACATTTCACTTCGAAGTTTTATGGTGATGTTAAAATATATCAGTTTTTATGCCTCAAAATTTGAATCTGAGGAACTTTTCTGTCAGAAAGGCTTCTCACATTGTGTATTCCTATTACGGATTATTCTTACTACGAGGACATATTCACTCCGGATTCGGCGAAATCTTTAAAACGCGACCACCTTTTGAAATGAAAATTTCACAGGTTATTTTTGAGGGGTATAATTATATCAACATGTATATAGGATTAAAACAATAGAACGCTTCAAAAAACGAAAGGTCCACTTTGCCTTTAACTGTATTTAAAGTTTACATATGAAACACTACACCGCGTTTGGTTTTTACAAACGTTCACACCTAACAGAATTTCCACCACCCAGTGCTCCCTTAAGTTAATCCAGTCCCGAGAGAAAACTTCAGTGAAGATTTTCATCTGAATACGACCATTCCAATGTTAGACCGTGTGAATACAAACAAAGTTATCTAATTATTTCCACATCGTTAAAGACATCCACGTCACATTAATAAGCCTTTCACCCTTCCCACAGTGCTTGGTTTCATTGCTTGCATCTTAGACTTATTTTAGACACAATACAGTCAAATTTAAATGTTCACAGATTTGCACACAACGTACATGGTATAAAGTTGGTCACGGTGGGAAACTTCCTTTGAAATATTTGTGCTTGAAATGCAATAGTTTTTGAGAAATTAGTCAAACTAATAGTTTTGATCTTGCAAGTTCAAAACTCAATGTGTAAAAACAGTGAAACCATTTTAGGATTTCTCAACTTTTTTCTCGTGACTCCAATGACCGATTGAGCTTAAACTTTCACAGTTTGTTATTTTATGTATTTGTTGGGACACATCAAGTGTGGACACTAATCTTTGACAATTACCAATGTGACACGTGTGCTTCTAAACAAGAAGACATGCAAAGATCTGCTGAAGAAAGTGGCGGCGTTGCCTCATTGTAGACAAATATTTGGACATCCTGGACTCTTGAATTATTGAGAAATATTGTATGCACAGCCGGCATCAGTCTGAAGTGTTTTGGGAAAAGACCTTGTTATTTGTCCAACTTCTGTTTATTTGAGACTCTGGAAACGTTATGCATTTTATAACCAAGGTATAAGCAAATACTGTGATGACATTTTTGAGTAATGTTACCTTTTGTTACCTACCACGTAAAATAATTAACATGATCAAGTTTTGAGATTGAAAAAAAAAAATGCTACTAAACATTCAAACAATGCAATTTCCACGTACAATTTTATATTTGCTTCCAATGAGCTGTGTACAAACTGTGCCTTCAAAACGTCTTCATGGTATCTAAAATCGGTAAGGTTAATAAACCACATCTGCGAATCTTCTTCTTATCGTGTCCACACACATGTTGTGTTTCTGCCAGAATTGAACACTGTCTTTGGCACTTTCGTCTCCAGCATCATATTTCTGCTCCACAATTAGACTGTGTTAGATTGTATATAATGTAATATGTAAGATTTGTGTGTTCTCTTCCGATAAGCTGTGTACAAATTGTGCCTGCAGGACCTCCAATTGATGTCATAGGGTACATGGTCTGTAAAGTGGTTAAGGTTCAACCAAACACCCGAGTTCAATCAGCCTTCGGACTTCGGAGCGTACATTTAACATCGCTTCACCGAACTCGAATATCACGGTGTGGTTGCTACTGTCCTTTGCCTCATTTAGTGTCATCGCTATACTTCGCGTCTCATTTGGTGTCATCGTGTTTCTGTTCAATTTATTGAGTTTGTGTGTGGGTTTTTTTCCACTATAGATGACAAATTCATACGACCCCCCCCCCCCCCCATATCTCCCCTATTCATCCCAAGACCCCAAACACCCAAACGCAATTGACGACAGAGCCATAGTGTCAATCAGTGCCCCGCGACGGTGCATGCAGGGATTGGACATCCGAGAAACATGATAATACAAGACAGAAAAATAGTTCGAGATTCAAGACAATCATTTAAATCCTAAAACCGCGGCGAAGCCTGACCCCATATTAAAGTGACAAGTCGTGTCAGTGAAGCTCCGTGTCGTTGGTATAGACCCCACCTACATCAGCCCCTGCAAACGCCACTATCCACGGCCGCTTAAGAGATGAACTTCTCGCCTGCATGCCTTTTCAGATCCAGTATTAATTAAATTATTCCCAAACAAAATGCATTTCACGATGACCTTGCAAATAACCATCCCATTAAAGCGAATAACACAAGTTGGTTTAATTGCGTCTCCATTCAGAAATCAATTTCGGCTCTCTCAAAAACCACGAGGAATTCCTAAAGATATCGCTACACACAGGCACAGGGCAGAAATTACCTTCATGTGTGTTGACTATTATTTTGAGATTTAACAAGGGACCTTGGCTAGTACAAAAATTGTTGTCCTTTCACACGAGGTAGAATTTTGTAAAATTTTACAACCATGCTAAAATTTAACAAGGGACCCGCTCTAAATTACTCTCGTGTGAAAAGGGGCTTTTAACAGGATCCGTCAATCTATAGTACCAGTCAACTTTAGGTATGCGGTCAGATAGTCTTCTTCCCCCCTCCTACTGCCCCCGCCCCCACATGTTATTTTGAGGTTGGAATTGTGGGCTGAGGGTACGTGTTGTGTTGAGGGTCAGATTGCGTGTATGTACAGCCTATAGGCCGCCCGATGGACTGACATTCGCCTTACTTAATGGGAAACATGCAGACGAAAACCGGGATGTTGTCTTTGGAACCAAAACAATCCACGGCATGTATAAGCGAGAAACTTTATAATTCAGGTCTTTGATTGGCTCTGACAAAATTCCGGTTTTCTCGTAAAGCAATACTGACCACTCCCATAAAGCGGAAACATGCAGCTATAAAAGGCTTCAGCTAAACTGTGAAGGAAAAAACAACAACAACAAACAAACACCACGGAAAAACCGGCATGTAGAAAGACCCACAGTAACTTCTACGGTTAATTTACCTGGCAGTCGACTGCCATTACCGTCAAATTTATGGGAATTTTTGTATTTAAAGTGTACTTTATGTAAACAGTATTCAGTATATATATTACCGGTATTGTGTAATTCTTCATATTGCGGTAGCTGCTCCTCATAGACAAGTTGTCAGTCGCTACTCGTGACTCTTATTTTTACCCTGGACTGTAAATTAACTCCCTTGCCGAATATTGCTCTGTACATTTAATTACCTTGAAATCTTGTACAAGAATCGAGTGACTTCATCATTGATTTTTTTTCACACTCGTCTTTTTCTTCTTTTCTGTTTTTCATTTATTGCATTTAACGGGCAAACAGCTTATGTCCATTAGTTTTATCACCATTTAAGTTTTTGAAAAACCGTGTTAATCGAATGACATGCTTTGTAGAACAACCATTTTAATTCGGTATGAAATATTTACGGTACGTTTACGGAAGACAAGTCCGTAAATTAAAAGGTGACAGAGCATTAGCTCGCTCAACCGCATATCAACCTCACATGAAGCAAAACAGTTATCAAAAAAGCACAGGGTATCATCAATTAGTATTGATTGAAATGTCATTTGGTGTTGGCTTGGGTAGTCGCATTGCCCTGTGGAGCTGCTGGGAACATCAAAGTGGGAATTTTCTCTAAATGAAGGTGCTTCCAAGTATTACACTTTGATTTCACCCAGCAGAGTCAGTTGCAAATGTTCGGAAATAGTTACCTGGATTTTCTAGGTGCTTGCCCTACATGTTGTCAAGTGACAAAATTTGCAATAACCGTATGTTATCGTAGCTGAACATTCAGAGGCAGGATCAACATGAATCATCAGTTTACCAAATTTCAGTGACAAGTTATTAATCAAACATTATGTAAATTAGATGCACAATTAAAGGTATGATGCAAGATTGTAAGTTGAGAAAATTCTTTTATTTTTAATGGTGACTTCTTATAATAGCGGTCAAATACATTACTCAGTGGCCCCGGGTGGGGGGGGGGAGGGGGGGGGGGGGACACACATTAATTTTCAAAGTCATTTTTATACTGCGGAAGAGATTTTGACGAAAACACATGAAACATCGCAATGTTTCTGGAGATGGTATACCAACGACCCGGAAAACGAATAGGCCTACCACCCAAGCATATTGACATAAAACGGTTTGCGGTTCATTTCGTTTTCGGCCCCCGGGGAAAATGGAAATCGTTATGGTGTGGGGGGGGGGGGGGGGGGTACGGTAAACATAATTTTCCCCAGCCTAGTACTAGTGTTGCAGCTGATTCTAGGTGAAAATTTGTGTCAATAATAGTTCAGGCAAAGTCACAACGTTGGACATAATCATTTTCGTCAATATTGTAATTTTTACTAAATATTGCCGTGAAAATCTACGTCAACATTAACTAAGATTTCGGTGTCCCACCGTACTTTTATGAACAGCACAAGACGTGCCCCTCGGTGTACTACTGTTCTTTTCTGCTGAATTAACTTTCGTTCAATCACTTTCTACAGGCACACTGCTATGTTGTAGTAGGTCTAACGGTGGCTGATAGGGGACAAGTGTTTCAGCAAGGTATCGCAGGCCCCTAGATATGTTCCATTTTGGATGACTTGGCCCACATTTAACGCTAGGTTGGATCCTACTGGAAGAGAAGACGTTCAACCGTGACCCATCAGCTCTCTGAATGGCATTTAGACTCTGCAAGTCTCGCGCGTATTCGAACATTGGGACGCCCGTCAAAGTGCACGAGTTTCTTTCCTTTTCGCGAGCCATATTGATCACACAGTAGCGTGCAGTAAGCACCGGAAGGTTAGCATGCCTTTTCGTGTGCTTACGGTTAGCAGTGCTATGAAATAGAAACTCGCACGTAAGCACATAATCTGCCGTTAAGCAGTCTGCTATGAAATTGTGCTTGCCCTCACGGTGCGATTTTATTCAGACGTTGGTTAATCCTTACTTGACGTTGTTCATGTTAAAATTTACCACTTACACGATACGCAAAATTCTTTAGTTAATTTTAGTTTTACGTCCCATTCATTTTGTTACCTTTGAGTAAGCCGCGAAAGCATACGTGGAAATTGACGTCTATGCAACTTGGGATTGACATTCGCTCCTTTGGCAAAAGTAGCGAAATTTGATATGAACATTTACACCGATTATTCTCTTAATTATGTCTTCTAAAATAAACTCTAATCATAAGAGTATAACGCAAATCGCACTCCCAAAACCGGTGCCCTGCAACGGCGCGGCGCACCACACTGTTTTCCATGTCTTTGTTTGCAGGCAAACTTTAAACTACTGAACTCGAAATCGTGATTAGTATTTGAACCAGTTAGTTCGGCTATAATATAAATCCAAACATTAATGTGTGAATGTAATCATGGTGTGCAAACAAACTACCGTCATGTGTTTGCAATCAGTCTTGCTTGGGGGCTCCGAATTGACATGGGGCTGTGGTCGAATGGGCACGAATTAAAACATGAGTTGTCATGAACATCAATCTCTTAAAATAATTCCGGGACATAAAAATGTAATGGCACGTCGTGGTTTTTTTTTCTTCTTCAATATTCACTGGAGATATTTCCTTTGAGTAAATAATAGCACTTCTCTGTTATGTAAATACCAACCACCGGAGTGGTTTAAATACCTGGCTCTTCTCTGATAATGGTTATAATCATTCGACTGACCATGGTTTTATTTTTTCTGGAAAAGAGTTTAAACGTGCCGTGCATTGCGACTGGGTGACTCCTCGAAAAATGAAAATGAACGGAAAGGGTTTTTATAGACTTAGTACGTGTGGACTGAAGGTTATTTATGTGTTTGTGTAACTTATTGGAAAGAAAACAAGACTATTGTTAGAGCCGATCTTTTACAGCACTTGCCAAGTGGTTGTGTGGTTTTATAAATAACTACTAAAAATGAAATCAAGGCAACCGTTGTAATTGATTTCGATTAAAGCCACCTCACGTTTTGCGCAAGGAATGACGATTTATGAGTTGATGTTTCAGATGGCGAAGTTCAAGGCCAAAGCGAAATACTGAAAAAGAAGAAGGAACAAAATACTTTATCACAATGTATTCTCTATTGTAATTTTAGGTTTTGAATTTAGATTTTGCTTCATTTAAGTAGTTCATAAAATGGCAAGATCGTTCTGTTAAAACTTGAAATGAAAGTCAATGCTGCATTTCCTTTGAATAAAAAATGTCCTTACATTAGAATCTTATTGCCATTTGGGTCTTTATGGTTTTCGCAATTCATTTTCTTCCTTAATTGCAAAGATCGTTCCGGTCTAATTTAGAAATGTGTATTAATGCTGCATTTTTTGTGAAATGAGAATGGGTACACTATGTTGGCCCTGAAGGGACATTAAACACACACATATACATATACGTGAAAACAAAAAGCAAATATTCAAGTAAATAGTCAAGTAATACAAAATTATATGCGGTTCTGGCACAAACTGTAAATATTCACGTATGTGCCCCGAATCGCCAATATTCGTAATTTGAAATTTGGGCACAAATCGCAAAATAATGTAAATAATCACGCAAATATTTTCGAGTGGGGTACAAATCGTGAATATTTACGTAAACATTTGCGATTTGGGGCACAAAGCGTAAATATTCGCGTATGATATTTACGTGAATATTTACGATTTGTGCCTCAAGCGCAAATATTTACATAAATACTTGCAAATTGAGGCAAAAACCGTGAATATTTACGTTTATATTCACGTAAATATAAGTGTTTGGTGTTCCTTCAGGGCAACCATTAACTTGAGTAACGATAATGGATTAAAATGTGTTTTTGTGTTCGCCTTTTTCACAGACTAGCGTGTATATCGCCCACATGAACAGCACCGTCAACCCGTTCTGCTACGCCATAGCTAACCCACTGTACATGGACGCCTTCATGAAGCTTGTGTGTTGCGGTAGACGCACCAGACGCAGGGACAGCCGGCCCTCGACGCGTCGCACGCGTTGAGTCCTTAATACTGGACACCATAGAACTTCTTAAGCACAAGAAGTAGCTAAGCTCATCAAAGTTATGCTTTCCAGAGTTAGATACCAGCCAAAATACACACAATGTCACATGTACAAACTGTGAATGATGATATCCTGCTTACTTTTTGTGCTAAGCAGCACATTTTAAAGCAATTTTCTGCTTAAACAGCTCCATAAGCCTTTTTGAGATATGGTGGACACCCTACGATGGCACCATTGGGTTTGGGTAAATCTGTCTGTGTACACCAAAACCAAATAGTTCACTCCTAGTGTCCACCATATCTCAAAAAGGCTAATGAAACTGGGCACTGGTTTTTTTTTTCAATATTTCTTTAAAATAAATTAGAAATATGAAATTGTAATCTGTAAATTTTAATCTGTAATTGTTTTTCTTAGCATAATGTGAAATCACATTCAAATGTGACCATTGTTCGGTTCCAATGAGGTTGCTACTCGTGTTAGGGTTAATCTGATCCTAATTCCGAAGCAGATAGACTGAGTATAACTCATTACTGATCCGAATTTTAGATCAGACATAGTAGAATAACACATTGCTAAACCGGAAAGTGTTTCACAATCACCCGGTCAAAGACCGGTCAATAGACTGTGCAAGTCTCGCGCGCATTCGAACTTCCGGGACCATAGTGGTCCCAACCATATGGAGTTTTACGTGGGCAAGATTTTGTTTCGTCAATTATTTTAGTTTAACGTAGTTTATGACCTAGAAAATTATACATGTTATTGGGAATGTAATACTAAGTGATAACAAATTATGAAAGTAAAACCAATTCAACAATATAACGAAGAAAACCCGAGAATTAAACTTGAGCTCAGCTTCCGGTTATTGCAAAAAATTAAGATTGTTGTGCTCACCTCCGATCATAAAACTTATGTAAAAGCTTGGATGCGCGATTATAATCGCCAGATGCCGTAATTGCTAAGCGAACCCTTTCCATTACAGTCTATGGTTGTTGAGGCGTCAGCATCCTCTTTAAACTGCGATACGGGTCAATTTTAAACCCGTTTGACCATCACGAACCCGCGTAAGGGGTTTCTAAAAAGTTAACATAAAAAAAGCATCCTTGTTCCAGAGTTTTAATTTATTTTCAATAATAATTAACACACTTTTGCGTATTTTTTTCAAAAGCTAAAACTAATTTCATAAAATTGGAATGATTTATTTTTCTTCGTTTGACGTGTTTTTCTCGTTCGGATACGCGCGAGACTTGCACAGTCTATTCAGACCCACGTTTTTAGCATAGGTATTTTAAAGAAAATATCTATTTCGTATAGGTGTCCAGCACCCTTTTATAAAGATAAGGGACATGTTTTTTTACCTACGTACTATTTTGTTTTATTGTTATTTTTATTTTATGTTTTCGTTACTTATTCCTTTAGGGGCTCCGTTTATTTTTGTTTATAAAAAGTGACGTTACAATAACATGAATTGGTAACCTTTCCTTGTGACGCTGCTAATTCAATATTAGAAAGCTCAGTACGACCAGAACACCAGCCAAAATATTAAAACATGTATATCATGTGTTTCACTGGTGCCCTTTATTCTTTGCAGCTAGAATTTTCTAAGCAATTTTCTGACATTTTGGAACGCTATAGGGGGCAGCACACTGTAAAAAAAAATCCTGTAAATTTACAGAAAAATGCAGGCAACTCCATTTCCAACATTTTGCTGTATAATACTTTTACATAACTGGTATGTCAATTTGGTTTACAAAATGTCTGTTATAGCCTAATAACGAAACTTTAGTATATTTACGTTTTCTTCCGTTCTTCCCAAATACAGTCTTGTTGTAAAAGTACCCCCTTATTTGTTATTCCTTTGTACGGAGAGTTTGTGAAAATGAATAATCTTTTGTTATTTTACTAGTATTTTTGTACTCGAATTGTACTGTTTTTCTGTAATTGATACTACAAATTTGTTTTTCTAGATTAACAGCAGCAACTGTATTTTTTTTTAAATAAAAGTAATGTTATTTTCTCTTGGGTTGGAGGATGGGCCTGTTGAATAGCGAAGCGCTGCTCAAACTTACTCAATATTGAATTGTAGCCAGTTCCAATGACCGTATCTTCCAACTTGTCTTCGAAACTTTGTGGGTCCTCCACGAACTTGGCAGCTATAACAACCAGCTGTAGGCTTGCGACGGATCATTCGGATCATTTCCCGTTGGTCAGCTTGGAATAGCATTTCTTGCAACCTTGTAACATACTCCAAATCAGAAGGCTTATCAACTCCAAGGTCTAGTAATGCTTCCACAAGTTAATTGTTTTATTGTAGTTGAAATTGTTGGCAATTTTTGGCAGACGTATTGTTCTATGATACCATAGAGAAAGGACTCTCTATGATGATACTAAGGTCAGTTGTGTCCTCGTCACTACTAGAACTCATTAACACAACAGCTGGTTTGGACTTCAACACTGTGCATACAAAACACCGGTGACCAAGCGTGCCTTGGTACTCTGCAAGGAATTGTGGGATTGCTTTGCACCGCGCATACTGCAGTTTAAATGTTACTCCACAGTATTTTCTGTATTTTTACCAAGATATTCTGTTAATATACAAACAATTAAGTAAAATTACCTAAAACTTATTGAGAAACATTGCTCATGTATTTTTACAAACAAATCTACGATGATTTCTGTAAATTTACAGAAATCGTCCCTTTTTAGGTGTAAAGACACATTTAAAATGTAAATTTACGAAATCGGTAAAATAACGGGGATTTTTACCAAGTTTTTGTCATTTTGCAGAAATATTTCAGTAAAAATGAAAAACAAATGGTTTTTGGGTTTTTTTCTCTGTAAAAATACAATTTTTTTTACAGTGCAGACTTACCAAATAAAATGTCCATTGTTTATGTTTTGTGTGGATGCTCACTTTTCCCGACAACAATTAATTTACCTGGTAAGTCTGCTGCCACCAGGGACAGAACTGCTTAAGCTAAAAAGTAACTAAGCATAATACGCATAACTTAGGAGAATAAGGTTACCAATGAACTAAAGTACCATGTCACATCATGTACCATCTGTCACTGGTATCCTGCTTAACTTTTACGTAGTATTTCACTTTTAAGCAATATTTTCTACCAAAGTAGCTTGTGTTTTACGGTTCTCAAAATCTTGACACCTAATCAATATAGTGTTTCTGTGTGAAAAAAAATACTACAGTTAGTAATAGTATGCAAGTAAAATTAGCTTTTGTAGTATAATACCTTTTAAGCTCATTGTTTATTTTGATTTGTTATTTTTTCCTTGTTGACATGTTTAGTGGTAGTATAGTGGGGGATGCAACTGACTGTTTGGTGAAAATTAAGAGCACAATTCTGTAAATCTAATCGATTTATTATATTTAGAGGGGGATCCCTCTCCTGTTGCTTCCCATGTTTGGTGTGATCCCTGGTTAAACGGCAGTTACAGGTTGATTGTTTACTGCCTGGTACCCTGTAAAAAGATATTGACCAAAATAATAGGGAGACCGCCAACATGTGTCTGAATAGCTCAGTTGGTATACAACGCTGGTGTGGACGGAGATTCTTTCCCCCCGGTGAATCTGTCCCCCCGGACAACTTTACCTGGCTTGTCTAGGGTACAATGTCCCCCGAGACAGTATCTCCTAGGATAAACTGTCTCTCGTTAGGTTATTCTGTCCGATCCTCCGTCGTACTCAACGGAGATTATGTCCTCCAACGGAGAATTAGACTTGTTGACAAGTCGTTAATGATGGTTGCGGTGAGTCGAGTCGCGTGTGGTGCTGTTGCGTAATAAAGAATGCTCTCGCGAGATCACTGCTCTCGCGCGAAGTTGCTGGCTGCTGACTCTTCGTCCAGTCTTGAGAGCAGTAATCTCGCACAGAGCAGCCCTCTCGCGGGATATTGCGAGAAAGCCGTTCCGATATCACCGCGACAGACATTTAACGACTTGTCCACAAGTCTAACGGAGAATATGACCCCCAGGCATGAGCGTCACCGACGGGTGTCCCCCAGGCATGAGCGTCCACCGACGGAACTACTTTAATAAACTTGCTTTATTAACCCGCGCTTTGCTGGTTTATAATAGTTTTGTCTATTTGTTACTTATTTTAGTCAACATTGATTCCAGTGTAATAATTATTCTTTTGTGTATTTATATATTTTTGTTGAGTCCTACACTCCGGCGTATTTTGTATCTATACCGTGAATCATTTCAACAAATAAATAAGAAAAGGTGAAATCACTTTTTCATATTTATTTTAATTATTCAGGGGGCCATTAATATTCCATATGCACCTTTTAAAAGATTAGCATTGAGGTTAATATAATTGAACTACTTTTGCAGTAAAAACATAATAAATAATATTCAAACACATGACAAGTCAATACAAACAATTGACAACAAGCTTTTTGAATGTCCAACTGTTTTTATTTTCTAAATGGACAGTTACAAACTTCCTCATTCCAATTCAATTAAAAACTCACATTTTATTTACATGAAATATTTTAAACAAAGCATAACAAAAGAAAGCGAATTGAAGAATAAGTATTCATGAATCCAGTTTTACAAGACAGAAAATAAAATAAGTATGCAGGCCACAAACTAGAAGCCAGAGGGCTCATGGTGAAGTCCTGGCGGACAGAAAACCCTAGCCGGGGGACACATTCCCCTAGGGGATTCTGTCCCCCCGGACCGTTGTGCGGGGGGACCGAATTCCCTGTGACACCGGCACGAATCCGGAGGTCGGAGGTGCAAGTCCAGATCTTGTCAACTTCTCTTTGTTCAACCCAAAGTTTCCCTTCTTGTTTGATACTCAATTTATTTTATATAAATATAAGTAAAACTCCCAAATCAAAAATTCTATGAGCGGCAGATGCAAATTTAAGATGGGCATTATAAGGTCTCAATTGATTACAATTATTTTCCTATATACTAAAAGAGAACACAGCTTAATTGTTACCTCAACAAGAGTTTCCTTTTGATTAAAAAAAAGAAGAATACTTAATGTATAAAACATGGTTTCACTTATTTATTGTTTGTGATAGTTTAAGAGAAAAGTAGCATGTCAAATTACGTTTCTTTAAAGTTTTAGTCTGTGTTAATAGTATTATTTGGTTATTAATCCACAGATCGTCACATCCCAAATAAACAGTGGTGTACCAGAAATTATATAGACATTAGGCCTATTAAGGCTATTTAATTTATTGAACCATTTAAACAATTTCCGATTTCATTTTTGGGGCAAGAGGGATTGGAGGGGGCTGAAAATGGGATACTTTGGAACGCTAGGTGGCAGCAGACTTACCAGGTAAATGTCCATTGTTTACGTAGTTCTGAGCATGCGCACATTATCGAGAACAATGGATTTACCTGGTAAGTCTGCTGCCACCTAGCGTCTCAAAAGTCCCCATAATTCTGAGCGTCCCCTCCATCTGGGTATGTCACTCCAATATCGTATTACAATTTCCTGCAGAAGTTGACCTGATGTCACGATACAAAGCATTTATTTTTGTAGTTATTACGTATAGAGAAGTGGGCTAAACACTGGAGGGAGTTGTATTTCTTTGTGGGCAACGACCTCATTGCAATCTCAGCTCCGAATTCTTTTGAAGCGATACTGTATAAACGTCTGTGTAATTTCTTCCAACACTATTTGTCTTGTGTTCTAAGGTGTGTTTGATCTCACTTTGGTGCACGTGTTCCTGATATGACATGACAATGACACTGTGGCGACATTATTGACCTCAATAAACAATTTACGCTTTGAGAGCACGTAATGTCAATGTTGATCTCGTAGGGTTTGTCCGTGACCAGCATTACATCTCAATCAAAAAATAAATAAAATAATGAAAACAGAGTCTTACAAGGCTAAAACATCAGCCCACAAAAATAATGAAAAATACAAGCTTGTCTTGATGGCTAAAACGACGTACGCGTTGGCCTACACTATTATATGGTGGCTCTGAAGTGACATAAAACAACGTTTTTATCAGTTTTTATCCCCCAAGTTTTTACTTCGGAAATATTTCACCCGAACAAAGATATTGACAAAAATAATAGGGAGACCGCCTTTATAAGTGGTAGAGCGCCAGCACGTCAATCCAGAAGGCGTTGGTTAAAATCCTGCTCTAGTCAATTTTCTTTGTTCAACCCTAAATATTTCCATAACTGTTGAAATTTTGGGGGCAAAACCGTAAATGATACGGATATACTTCGCTAATAATTTGCAACATGAGGGCAAAACCGTGACTGCCGTAAATATATTGCATATAGGCCTGGCCTATTCGCAAACACTTCAGTGTTTATGTCTTTGTGCAATATCCATTCAGAGACACCATTGTATTTTATACTGCACAGTTTCTAATTATAGAAGGGGGAGGATTTCTAAGTCTGGTTCAGCTTTTCTCCAAATATTCAAGACGACTCACCCAAGTTGTAACACTAAAGGGAATAATAAAACAACAATAGCAGGACCCCACAAGCCGGATCCGTAAGGCTGGGTGTGTGTGTGTGTGTGTCTGGGTGGGCTTCACACGCCAACTTATGGGGCTAGGCCTACTTTTAACAATGGAACAATGCTACCCCACAATATTGTCTTTGTTCCAGTGGTATACCCCGCAGAGGATTTTTTCAGAAAAGGGAATAATAGAACAACAATGGAAGTACCCCGTAACTGCCATATATAAGGGTGTATGTGTGGTGTGGGTGTGGGTGTGGGTGTGGGGGGGGGGGGGGGCCAGAATGAGACATTATTACTGACGTATGTTGAGCCTAATCGTTATTTTCACGACAAACTTGGGCCCATTCCCGGCCCACATTAGAACAACTTGAGGTGTCAGGAGTCTGCATGAAAAAGGTCACACCCAAAGAACATGGCGACATAGCTGACATAATATTCATGAGCCAACATTTGTGCGCAAGGTCGGTTCCAGGCTCAGGTTCGACTCCGGCCCGCGTATTTTTTTTTCCCAGGAGAGTTGAGGCCACTTAGCATAAATTGGCGTGTTTTCTACCAAAATCAGTCTTTTAAAAATTTATTACAAAAATTATTATAACACGCAAATTTATGCTAAGTGGCCTCATCTCTCCTGGGAACAAATATTACGTCTCCGGCCCGCCTGTTTGAAGCCCAGTATGGCCACACACGAACACTTGACAGTCAGAACCCAAGCCAAAGCCCATGATTTCGAAAAGGGTCATAAGTTGAACAGCGCCCTCAAGCGTCATGACTGTGACAACCGCTAAAATACGAAAACTGTGTTAACCAACAAGATCGAGGACAGAAAACCGTAAGTGGTAAATTGTTTTAAACCAAAAATACAGCAAAACAATACAATTATAACATGATAACGTATATTATTTTAATAGATGTGTATCCAATGATTCTATAGAAAGAGTGTTTTTGCTCATGGAGTCATGTTATATTCGAGCATGTCGAGCAGACACCGATATAAATGTTCAGGTCTTTTTTGAATCGGTGTGCATGAATGAAACGAATACTGCAAACTCGGTACCTTGCAAACTCGGCACCCACTCGGCACCCACTTGGCACCAAGAAATGTCGGCACCATACAAACTATTTGGGAATGATTTACATTTAATTTAGCCAAGGATCATTGCGTACAGTGTAGTGTTACATACCATAGGTTCTGTTTTTACGGAGTTTTAAACATTAATTATCTATTTAATTTTAACAATTTGTTTGTTTATAATTATAATAATATAAATTCTTTAAGTTTATTTAATTTTGTTTCTTTCTTTAGTTAGTTATTATATTTATAGGTTTGTCATTTTATTTTAAGAAATTACGTCTGGTTTTGCATAAATATATAAATATTAATTCTTCATTGCATCGTGTCAATTCAAATTTCAATTCTTGAAAAAAAAATTGAAATCTCAACAAGGATCTATTCAACTCCACATTAACCATGTTAACAATTCTGGACGAAGATTATTCAACTTTGCTTTGTAATAGTACCACATAAAAATAAACACATATGCGTCAAAGACTCCAGCCGTCTAAAGGTAACTAACTTTTTGATCCATTTCCACCTCAAATTGATGTTCCAGCTTTCAATATCATGATGGAAACGCTGCTGGATCGATCACCTCATTATGGGACTGAACGAATTTGTATTTGTGCATGTGCCAAGTTTGTGGGTTCCAAGTTTGCTAGGTGCCGAGTTTGTTGGTGCCGAGTTTGCAAGGTGCCGAAGTGACCGGTTACCCATGAAACAATGTGATGTGTGTGTGATTACACATAAGTAGACGACACTGTTTCCTAATTACCCTAATTGCAATCCGGCAAAGCCCTACAACAAATAGATCCTCCCAACTACCGTAGAGGAATAGTTTTAAGACTGTTAACTGAATGTCATGATAGATTGTGCACAATACTTTTATAATTTTTAACATTGTGGGTCTTTTATTCTTGGAAAACATATTTTATTGGTCATGTTTTTGTGTTCTAATAGACTGTGCAAGTCTCGCGCGTACCCGAACGAGAAAACACGTCAAACGAAGAAAATTTTTATTTCTGAAATCAAATCTTTGTTTTAAATTATATCTCATGACAAAATCTTAACAACAAAAATTAATTATTACAATTTTATGAAATTAGTTTTAGCTTTTTAAAAAAATACACCAAAGTGTGTTAATTATTATTAAAAACAAATTAAAACTCTGGGACAAGGATGCTTTTTTGATGTTAACTTTTTAGAAACCCCTTACGCAGATTCGTGAAGGTCAAACGGGTTTTAAATTGACCCGTATCGTAGTTTAAAGAGGAATGCCGACGCCTCAACACCATAGACTGCAATGAAAAGGGTTCGCTTTGCAATTACAGCATCTGGCAATTATAATAGCGCATCCAAAACAAGCTTTTACATAAGTTTTATGATCGGAGGTGAGCACAAAATTCTTAATTTTTTGCAATAACCGGAAGCTGAGGTCAAGTTTAATTCTCAGGTTTTCTTCGTTATATTGTTGAATTGGTTTTACTTTCATATTTTGTTATCACTTAGTATTACATTCCCAACAACATGTATAATTTTCTAGGTCATAAACTACGTTAAACTAAAATAATTGACGAAACAAAATCTCGCCCACGTAAAACTCCATATGGTTGGGACCACTATAGTCCCGGAAGTAAAAATATAATAAAATATCTAAATAAATAATAACTCTAATCTAACATTAACATTATCAATCTGATGCGCCATTGTTCTAATGTTGTTCAAACTTCATGTAAGTAGTGGGAAGATTTGTTTACTTCTTCAAACACTACGCATTTTTGATGAGAAAAATTAGTTTTTTAAGTCATTGGTTACTTTATTTCTTTCTTTTTGGTAGGAGTCCTGATCATTAGAAAGCTACAATGGCAGGATTTTTGTTCCCGTTGCTACCACTTGATGAATTGATCATGTGGTTATGCGATGAACATCAGCTACAAGACATGGGCATCAGTGAAGAGGACTTCAAAAACCCACAGGTACATGTACATCAATAGGTTGACCATCTGGGCTGAAACTCCCACTGGACCATCTGGGGCCAATTTCAAGCAAATATTTGTGGCTTGTGCTAACCCGTAGCGTAAGCGTACGTATCAATTTCACAGGTTAGCAAGAAAAATTAAGCGACCAGCTTCCACGTTCACCATGGATTTGCATTGTTTTGTCATTCATTTTTATACAGTAAAAAGGAATGGAAGTTTAGCATGACTTTTTATGTGCTTACACTAAACATGTAGCAGCGCTCTGAAATGGAAATTCGTAGCCTAGCCTGCAGTAAGCACAAATCAGCCGTTAGGCAGCTCGATGTAATTTTGTCCTGGGCTCAAATTCCCACTGGCCCATCCGGCCGAACAATTTTTTTTAAACACTTCCCTTAATAAATAATATAGAACCTTGCCTACCAGGATATACCCTGGAATGCTCATGTTGACTCTTTTTGTACTCACAAAATTCACATTTTCGCACTGGTTGTTTGATTTCCCTGTTGCAGCCTCATCGTGTGCAGCTGATCTACAAGACGATTCTTGAGACCGAGATGAATCTGAGACAAGAGAAGCTGATACAGCCTCAGTTTGAAGCCGCTCAACTTCTGTCTCATCCAGAGTTTTGCGAGGAAACGATCATGCTCATTAATTTTGCCAAGGTCATGTAAGTCGTAGGACTATACAGACATCTCACCATTTCAGATCTAGACTAACACGCCAAGCCTGCAACCCCGTCAGGTTCACTGGACTCAAGCTCTGGTGTTTCTAATCAGCAGAGTGTGGGTTCAAGTCCCAGTCTTGAAATGTGGTCCTAATAGACACTAATAGTAATAATATACAGGCCTGTGAGATCTCCGCTTTAAAGCGGATATCCGTTTTTTTTTTTTTTGCCGATTTTTTATTTCCGTTTTTTTTTTTTTTATTTATTTTTTTTTTAAAATACTTTTTGGCGTTATATATGCTTGGCAACAATAATGTACGACTACAATAATGTGAAATAAGCCTAGTTACTGGATCAATGGGGTGCCCCAATTCGACCAGCGTAAATGTGTGACGCGCGCTCACTTGACGTTCCACGATCATTCTTACATCATGTAGTGTTTCAGCTCTATTTTTAAGGGTCCACTCACAGGCCTGAATATAGCGCTCAAATCTGTCATTCGGTGATGCTCATGGCGCTCGCACATTATTATAATCTTTCCTGCCAGGTATGTGGAGCTACATTTTGAATTATGGTACCTTTTCCCTTTACATAGTACACTGTACCATGTAATGTTTTTTAACAAGGTGCTGTTGTGCAGTATGAGCAGGAACACCAGGGCAAGCCCCTTCTCTTTACGATAAGTGCACTGGGTTCTTTTATGTGCATTACACAACACACAGGACCAACGGCTTTACATCCCATCCGAAGGCAAAGCACTAATGGTTAAGTGTCTTGCTTAAGAGCACAAGTGTCACAACCAGGACTCGAACCCACACTCTGCTGATCAGAAACACCAGAGCTTTAGTCCTGTGCTCTTATCCGCTCTGCCACGACACGATAACCACTTAACCATTATTGCTTCGTCCTTGAGATGTAAAGCCACAGGTCCCATGCATTTTGTAATGCATGTAAAAGAATCCAATTACACTTATCGCTAATAGAGAATTTGATGTTTCTGACAGTGGCTGATGAATGGGTCACACAGCACCTTGTAAACCCTTTTTACAAGGTGCTACATAAAATCATTCTCGTAGTTCAACAATTTCAAAAACCTGGCTTTAATGTTTTTCTTTGTTCAATCGCCTCAATTACCTTGTTGGTAGATACTTGGACTATTATAAGACTCTGGCATTATTATTGATTTTGTAGGGCTCGTTTCTTGAACGCATGTGATGTACAAGACTTTAAACTGAAGGATCTCACCTGCCCAAGTAAGTATATTTTTCTCCATGGAAAATAATAACCACTTTCAGCTGAATTCATTTTCATGTCTCCTGGTGAAAAATTCTTTTCTTGTTTTAATTTTTGTAATTTTTTTTAATTTGAGTTTTTGGGGGATTTAAGGGGACAGCAATGTCTGGTGAAAATAACAATCTTTAAAATCATGCTCAAAACTGTGTAAAGCAGTGGAAAAATAACTGGTAGTCTGCTGCCAACGAGCATCCCAAGTCCTACATTGATTTAACATTTCCGTGGTTTGGACTCTGGCTCTGGTGATGTCAGCTCTAGTTAAAAAAAACCCACTTAATTACAAAGATATGGAGGAGGTCAAATTGGACAGAAAGGTAATTGATTTGAAATGGTTGAGGTGACGTAAATCAGAAGGGGGAAAAAGGATTTTGTTTAAGGTATGTTTGTGATGATGATTTTCTAAACAGAACCTAAGAGGACCATGCGTATGTTTAGCGCCATCGCTAACTTCTGTCGCTTCAAGAAGCAGCGTATGGAGACTTACCACAGAGTCAAAGATGAGGTGGTAAGTACAGAACACACTTGTCTCGACTTGATCACATTGTGGAAATGTTTACATCAATTTGAAAGAAATATATTTGTCTTACAACACACCAAACTCAAATCAGTGTTGAGAATTTGCACAAAATTTACTCTTTGAATGCTTTGTTAGTGACCTGTGAGAGTGGTTGGTAGAATAAATCAGCTGGGTATGACCTTGGCCCACCCGATGCCTTTATGTTCCCAGACAACCAGTCAACTGTATAACGTTATCTCATTGGGAATGTCGTGGCTGAGCGATCTAGTTCATTGGGAATGTCGTGGCTGAGCGATCTAGTTCATTGGGAATGTCGTGGCTGAGCGATCTAGTTCATTGGGAATGTCGTGGCTGAGCGATCTAGTTCATTGGGAATGTCGTGGCTGAGCGATCTAGTTCATTGGGAATGTCGTGGCTGAGCGATCTAGTTCATTGGGAATGTCGTGGCTGAGCGATCTAGTTCATTGGGAATGTCGTGGCTGAGCGATCTAGTTCATTGGGAATGTCGTGGCTGAGCGATCTAGTTCATTGGGAATGTCGTGGCTGAGCGATCTAGTTCATTGGGAATGTCGTGGCTGAGCGATCTAGTTCATTGGGAATGTCGTGGCTGAGCGATCTAGTTCATTGGGAATGTCGTGGCTGAGCGATCTAGTTCATTGGGAATGTCGTGTCTGAGCGATCTAGTTCATTGGGAATGTCGTGGCTGAGCGATCTAGTTCATTGGGAATGTCGTGGCTGAGCGATCTAGTTCATTGGGAATGTCGTGTCTGAGCGATCTAGTTCATTGGGAATGTCGTGGCTGAGCGATCTAGTTCATTGGGAATGTCGTGGCTGAGCGATCTAGTTCATTGGGAATGTCGTGGCTGAGCGATCTAGTTCATTGGATTCAAGGAGCCCGTTTACACTAGATCCAGAAAGGTGGATCAGACCCGGATCTGATCCGGCTATGTGGATTAACGGCTAGTGTAAACGCAAGGATCAGACCCGGTTCAAGATCCGGCAATTTTAATCCACCTTTCGAGAAGGGTTGAAACCGGCAATTGGTGGATCAGATCCACCCTTGAGATCTTTGCGAGGAGCAGTGACGTCATGACCAATATACATCCGGTTCATAAGTGGGATCGGAGCTGGCCATCAAGCACTGGTGTAAACAAGACACCGGATCTTGATCTGCGGTCGAAAAAAAAATGCAGGATCTCAATCCAACGTTCTGGATCTAGTGTAAATGCGGTGAAGTTCTGGTGTTGTCAGTGTGTGGGTTTGGTTCCTGGTCATGACACTTGTTTCCTTAAGCAAGACGCTTGACCATAATTGCTTCATCATTTGGATGGGGCATAAAGCCAAAGGTCCTGTGTGTTGTGTGTAAAAAGACCTAACACATTTATCATGTAAGAGGAGGGGTTTGCCTCAGTGTTTCTGGCACATTTGGCTGCATCGTGCATCACCTTGAAAACTCATACAAGATGACAACATAAATAGGTCTCATACTTCAAACATGGCAAACCTGCTGTTGTTAAAATTTAACAAGCGCTTTGAGATGCCTGTAGAAAAAGCATTAATACAAGAATTGAGTGTTATTACTATTAGTATTATTACCCAAACTATGAGTTTGTTCATCATTCCTAGTAGTATCCCTAGGGGCCAATTTCACAAAGACCAAAGATTGATCATAAGAAGTGCATCAATATTAATTGACAAAATAGGGAGACCACCAACATTAGGGCTAGATAGCTCTGTTGGTAGAGCACCGAAGGTCGTTGGTTCAGATGCCGCTCTAGTCTTTTTTCTTCTTTGTTCAACCCAAAATCATTGCTAATCAAAACGTGATGTCAGAATACAAATCACTTTGGCATTATTGACGACTCATCTTGAGGTGGATCTTATTGCTTAATAAAATCGAACCTAGGGGGTCAATTTTACAAAGCACTAAGATTCATCTTTACAGATGGGTTGTCAGTATTACCATAGTGATTTGTATTGTGACATCACACTTTGCTTAGCAATTAACATTAATTCAAAGTTAAGATCAATCCAAGCTCTTTTTGAAATCGTCCACAGGTCACATGGGTAAGGCTCACCCAGTACCCAGTACCAAGGCCTCTTGCTTGGTACACAACCCAAAACAACCCCAACAAGTTTTTGATTTTTTTGTGTTTTTGTGTTTGATATCTAGGATGGTGTAAAGGAACAGCATGAGCAGTATCTAAGACGCATCGATGAACACAAGTCACAGATTAATAACATCAAGGCGCACAGAGCTGAGAACGAAGTCTGCATTAAGGAGGTAGAGTACAAGACTTGACACCGCCGGTTCAGTACTGTAGTGTCCATAAATCAGTTTGATTCAATTAGTTGACCATATTTTGAATCGCCTCTTAAATCAAGTTTGTTGGCGATTCATCCTAAAGTTGACTTCTTCATTCATTTTCCCAAAAGTATTTTCTTGGCGTATAAAACATGAGCGCTTCTCCTGAAGATGAGCAGAGTACAACGTTCTAAACATTGAGACCGTTTCTCAATTCCGGTTCTTCACAGATCCACTGCTTCTCGTAAAAGAGAGATTTTACCCACATGTTTGCCACTTGCAGCCTAATTTTAAAGTTTCCGTTTTTTAAGTTAAGATTTGCAGACTTTCCAGTCTCAGTGTTTTTAGTTCACTTTTTTGTTAATCCTGGCGGGCTTCAACATTTTCAAAGGAAAGTACATGTACTGAGTATAGATAGTTCCCAGTAGACGCCATCTTTACGGGCAAATTGCATTTTGGCATGCAGGCGCGTCAAGCGCTCTAATTATTAACGCAGCCGCGTTGTTCACTGACCAATCGTGCAGTGAGTTTTGTGAAATGTGCGCGTGTTGCACGCCGTTCTCACGCGAAACGCATGACTGTGTGTTCCAAACTGCCCGTAAAGATGGCCGATTTACGTCATACTGCAACCTATCTATACAGTGCTTTACACACATCGGTGGATGGGAAAACCAAATAATATTCTTTTTCCCCGACGCAAATTTACCATCATTAAATTGTTGCGGTACCTGCTGCTAAAATATAGGATTTGAAGTGCCTCTAGCTACTGTGTGGTGTAGTGGTAAGACATGTGCTCTAGAACGTCAACAGTCGTGGGTTTGAATCCCACCCGAGTACATGTGCATGCAGAATTGTTTTTACATGACTCGGGAAATTACTGGGTATACAATGCTTTACACACATCGGTGTATGGGTAAACCAAATAATAAGATCCTTTTGAGCGGCTGCAAAAAAACCATCTATGTGCACTCCTACGCCACATAAAATCCTGTCAGACCATTGACTTTTATAAAGAAATGTCTTTAAACATGCCTCAATTCAAATCTCATTAGTTCTATGCTTGTAGAATTTGTTGTTGTGTATTTTATCTTTTCTCATGTACAGTGCCTTTTGCACCTTTTTGATGGAGTCATGTGCATTGTAAATCCTCATTGATATTATTATTTCTGTGTAGATGGTGGTCAAGGTGGAGGGGCTTGAAGCAAGAATGAATGAGTTCAAACAAGATCAGGCCGTACAGCAACAAGACATTCATAGAATCAAGACCAACTTCTCGGAGAAGTCGGCCAGAATGGTGAGAGTCGTAATCTTGTGGTTCAAAGTCAGTGTATAGGGAAATAAAATTCATTGTCTTCATTGTCATTATCGTCATTGTCATTTTTGTCATTGTCAGCTGGCAAAACATCAGTTATTTCAGTTGTTGACGGACGTCCTTGAGGTAACCTCTTTCTGTGGACCGTCACATCCTCCCAGTTTGTCCCCCATCCCCAAACTATGCATTGTTAGAAAGCCCCTGAGAAGGGCTTTCCAACAGTGGCACACCTGTCCAGATCCGGCAAATACTGAGGGTGATATGACTTCATAATTTGTGCTTTTGTGAAGACTCTTCAATATCAACAAATATGTGTCCTATGCCAAATTCAGACAATTCTCATGCTAGTGAAATGGTGTTGAAAGTGAATACATCTGAAACAGTGAGGTGATCACTGAAAGCGGTCTGGTGTGTTCTGGCAGAGCGGTCTGAGACCCAAGCTCTAGTGTTGTCAACAGCAGAGTGTAGGTTCGATACCCGGTCATGACACTCGTGACCTTGAGCAAGACACACACTTAACCATAATTGCTTCGAAAAAAGTTGGGAAGATAGTGCATTCTGCTCTACCAGACAGGCTCCTAGTGGATGATACCCATGCCTACATCCCTATGGACTGTGATGGGGGTTACCCTGTTTCAGCCCCAGGAGTAGGTGGCAACGTGCCCCTGGTGACATTTGATTTGGAGTGACAGCCCAAATCAATTAAGTGTACCCCTCACCTTGAATGGCCGTCTGGCGATCTCTCATGAAAATATGTTTCTTTAAAAGTGAGGTGCGCTGCCTTACGTTTGAATAGGGACCAACCTAAATTATCTAAAACTTCTGAAGTAAATTTGATGATTTACCTCTGACTCCCCTTTCTAGGAGCAACTGAAATTAAACACCATCGACGCTCGAGACGCCAGCAACAAGCTCCGTCCGCAGATCATACAATCGCCCGAGAGAATCAAGACGGACATGACAAGGATGCACAATGCCATAAATGCTGGAAAGAAGGCTAAGGAGGACAGAGGTCACAGGCTACATGAGTTGAAAGGTCAGAAGGAAAAGATGATGGAGACGTGCGAGGCGAGCGAGCAAGGGGTCAAGCTCATCATGGCTATAAACAACGAACTTGAGAAGCAGAAGTAAGCAAATTTATGTTTTAGATAATTTGAAGGTGTCAAGTAGATCAGGGGGTGAGACATTTTAGACTTTTTGCTGAATTCAGACTTTTTAAAGTCTACCTGGTAATCAAAAATTCTGTCCTTTTCTTCAAACTGAATAAGTCATGCTCTTTGACCTACTTCTCCTGCACTGAGGGTAGTGACCCCAAAAGCTCCTCAAGTGGAATCTTTAACTCCAAGGGTGAGCTAAAGGTGGATTTGCCATCATTTCAATGTACCTCCTAAATTCTCTAGATCCCAGTTTCAGACTTTTTGACAGCAGTGACTCAGATCCTTGTGTAGATATTACGGAGGTCTGTGATTTTTCTGGATTTGAGCATTTTTGGGTAGATATGGTATTGACTTAAAACTGTCTTGAAGATTTGAATTAAATAATCAAGTTTGTAATGATGTAGGGAGGCTGTAAATCCATTTCGGTATTAATCTGGAAGTTCAGGAGGTATTATCTCTTGACCAAAGACAAGACTGGTTTTTCGATTTTGTGCCGTCGCTCATGATCCCAAGATTCAGACCCAGGAGCAGGAGGTTGGCCTGAGGGGAGACTCTAAAAGGTGACCACCAACAGCAACCTTGCTTGACCTCAGACATACCAAATCCCATAGAGTTTTATATATCAATTGCTGCTACTGGTTACTCTTATAGAGTCTACCTGACATGAGTGTTGATCATGCTACTGAGGCCTTGTCAGAGACTAAACAACTCATTGATTCTAAAAATGTTCTTCCCTCCCAAACAGAATCAAAACGTAAATTACAGGAGGACTGCTACAAAAACTTAACCAAGAAGGATGCTCTGAAGAGATCTGACTACCAAGAAAGCTTGGCAAAATCGTCAGCTAAAGGCCAAAACACGTACTGATTTTAAAGTCCTTCTTTTCCGAACAGAGAATCAAAAGGTGAAGTAGAGAAGGTTCGTGATCACATCCTGACCCAGAAGGACGCTTTGAGAGACCTGACTGCCAAGGAGGCTCAGCGGAACCGACAGCTAGAGACAAAACAAGAAAAACTGGCCAAGGTGCAGCTTCAACATCAGCACAGCAAAGAGGATGTGAGAGAGATCATCAAGTCGATGGAAAGGTAAATTTTAGTGGTAATTTTAAAGGTAAATTAAAGTTTGTCAGATTCGTTTGAGGTGAAAGACTTTTGATTGATTATGTGAGAGCGCAATGTGAGGGTTTTGTGTAGTAATATACATGTATCACTGCACCTTTATCACAATATCACCAGGTTCAGACAGGTGCTCCAGAGTCACACTATTGCTTGCTTTTTTTCTTTTCTTTTTTCTGACTACGTCAATTTTGTTTGTATTTAAATATTTTTTATTTGTAGTTTGACAAACCCAAAGCAAACTGACTACTGGTCAGATACAATGCTTTGCATAGAAATAAAAACTAGAGAAAGCTGAGCTCCTTGTGGTGTCATGTGATAGCAGACATACACGCACTGGAGCCCGTTTTAGTGGCTTATCGCAGCTTTCTGCGCTTTACGGCCCATAGAACTATGTGCTTTACAGGTACAGTAAGCAGAGATTTCCGCTCTATATAAGCAGAGCTGTCAGATTGGACCCAGGTCTTGAAACTGTAGGTGGCCACAGTTGGCAAACTCCATTGCTCTAGAAAATGTGGGCATGCCCAGAATTACACAAACAATGGAAACTGTCTGTCATGTCTGCTGTCACCTACGGTCTGTAATAATGTTCTTCTTAAATGTGAGTCATTTGCGCATTTTGAACCCTTGGCAAATTATTTCTTTTGTCGGTTCACAGTGATCTGAAGAGTTGTTCGCAGAAGCAGCAGAAGAAGATGGAACAAATATCGGTGATTGACGAGAAGAAGACTCAAGTCAGACAACAGGTATGTACCGGCCGGCAATTTATACAGGCTACTTGGATGCAAACAACTGCATTGTATGTAGAAATAAGCGCTCTGGTCGCACAAGAGATATTTAAAAATTATGTAAGATTGTATGTTTTCCTCCCTTGAGCTGTGTACAAATTGTGCCTGCAGGAAGTCCAGGCTTCTGTGGCTCATGTGATGTCACAGGTTCATGGTTAGTACCAGAGCAGTCATGGCAGGCAAACTGTCATGACTGTGTACTAATCTATATATTTTTGTAAGGTATTTAATAATTTGTATATTATTATACATGTAGAATATTGCAAAACTAACAGCTGAATATTATTAAGATGTGCTCCGAATACTTCACTTTAAAAATGTAAGCTGGCGTTCACAAATTGTCAGAGTGTATATTGCAATTTATTATCCCATGTATTCATTTGGTGCTTGATATGTAGCCCCTCCCCCCCCCCTTTGTGTTTTCATTGTGTTCTAGGAATCTCAGGAATTCCTTAGAGGAATTTTCTGGGGTGTACTTCTTTTGAAGAGTGTGTTGGAGTAAAAGAACATTGGGACAGGGGGCTTCCCTCTGCCACAAATCAGACATAGATTATGTGTATTCATCGTGTCTATCAGGCATGGTGTATAATATTGTGCCTATCAAAATTTTAAATGTGACTTTGTCTAATAAATGTGTGCAACTCTGAGTCATTAAAATTACAGTCATATTTTCCTCATTTGTAACAATGATAACACTCGGCTTTGATATAAATGTTACTGCTTTTAACTTGTACTGCTCTTTTAAATTGTGCCAAACCCACATCATCATTATGTGCAGCAAATTGTTTATGATTATATTTTGTCTAATGCTGTTGTTTTCTTACAGTTTCAATGCTTGTTTTTAAAAATGAATTATTATCTTAATTTTTTGACTTTTGATTGTAGATATAAGATTTATGGTAATTTCTGTTGTTACTGCTCCCTCCTCCCCCTTTTGCACCACCTCCAGCTCATCATTCTTTCCGTCCTCTCGTTTTTTCCCTTTTGGCAGCATCCTCAAGATTGCCTTTCCTATCACTTTTTCTGCCGCCTCTCCTATTTGTTTTCATCTTCAGTCTTTTTGGTACCAAGTCTTTACCCTCAGTGCTTCTGTTCTTTGTAATAATATTAGTTATAGGCCTAATTATTAGGCACCTTCCTCTGTTACTACCCCTGTTCATTGGGCCTTAATCAGTCCTAAAAAACTATAACAGCTCCTTAGGAGTATGCAGCACCGGTAGCCAAATTAGCGCACAGGTTGTAATTTTAGTAAAGTGCCGTGCTCAAGGACACAAGTGTCACGACCGGGATTTGAACGCCCACCTTGATCTGACTCGTCCATCATAACTTGAGTTAATCATTCATTTCTTATCCATTCTCTTTCTCTTGTGGTCAGCTTTCTGAAGCCGAGATGATCCACGATGCCAAGATGACGGACGGCAAAGCCAGCTACTCCGAGCTACTGCAGAGTGTAAGTTATATTCTTCCTGTGTACTTTAGTCTGATTTTAGGTAGCATTGTTCGTTTTAAACCCTTGTGAGCTCACATTCTTTCTATTATTTGAGTACCCCTGATCAGTTGGTCAGCGTAAGTTAACACACAAACACTAGACCCTCAGATGTCTAATCCTCTCCTCTCAAAGACATTTGTTTCAGACCCTATCTATATCTGGAATATAAATAAAGAATGATTGTAGTGTGTAAAAGAGCTATTCAACGGCTTTACGTTTTAAGAAAACTGAAATCATTTAACGTAAACACCAACGTTCTTCAACTTTTTTTGTTAGAGTACAGTCCAATCTGTTGTGCTTGTTAGTATTATTCACTCTCCTCTCTCTCAAGCAAATTGTTAGAGCTCTAGAGCATCACCAAACAGGGCCCAATTTCATAGAGTTGCTTAACAATTTGTTGCTTAGCAGAAATGAGCAGGATACCAGTTACAAATTGTACATGCGACATGGTAGTTTGGCTGATAAACTTATTCTGGTAAGCATATTTTTGTTGTGCTAAGCTACTTTTTGTGCTTTAAAGCAGCTCTATGAAATTGGGCCCAGGCTAGCAGGATTGTTAGAGCAGACACTAAGAGCATGCAAGAATTTATGGAAGATTTCATCATGAATCAGTTCAATAAGATTCTGTGTGGTCCAACTCAACCTCTTAAAGGTATTATACAGGATTGGCAGAGCTGACAAAATAATCACAGACAGTGTTCATGTTTTGTGTAATCAACCACATACATGAAATAACAAACCTGTGAAAATTTGAGCTCAATTGGTCATCGAGGTCACGAGAAAATAGTGAAAAGAGACCTTATGTGTTTTCTGTTTTTCAAACATCGAGTTTATTATCGCGCGTGATAAAAACTATTGTTTAACTCATTTCTCAGAAACGATAGCATTTTAGGCAGAAATATTTTAAGGAACCCTTTCTACCATTACTTACTTTCAATCATGTAAGTTATGTGTGAATCTGTGAACATTTGTGTTTTTCGATCTTACCAATAGTGTACAGGGCCTTTAACCTCAAATTACTCAACATCACTCAGGCAGGGTCTGACAACAGATTTAAGGATTCCTTACTGACTAGTGCAATTAACCTTTTTAATAGTAGATGGGCGAGATAATATTCCTTTTCTATATTTTTTGTATATTTATGTGTATTTTATGTTCAGTTATATGCCCTCACCCTGTTATATATTTTTACTGTAATTTTGTATTTAACAAAATGATTGTTGTCTATTGGTGTTTTTAGTTTGTTTGCCTTTACTTGTATGTATTCTCCTTATACACAGGAAAGACAAACTAGATGCTTTTTATCATGACAATAAATATCTTGAATTTTTGAATCTTGAATAGGCTTACAGGTATTCAGAATTACCATACTATATGTGTGTGTTTGAGAAAAGAAAAACAAAATTCTCATCAGTCTTTTCAACTCGTCTATTTTCTTTCTTTTTGGGCTTCTTCTTTTGCAGATTGACGTTTACCACAAGGACTTGGCCGTTGCTTTTGAGACATCCAATCCTAAGACAATACTAGGTGCCTGCTAGCTGTGATACTTTACTGGCTGTATATTGTAGTGTTCATGTAACTATTTCTTACATACGTGGATTTCATGTAAATAGATAATGTCCAATTTGATAAAGGTAACAATACCATTAGGTGATCTGTACATATTTCATTTTGGCTTTTTAAACTAACACAGGATACAAATAACAGATAACTCAAATAAGCACAATATTTCCTCAGTTCTTATAAATACTTATTTATTTCACATTTTTTCCGGTTGTTAGAGGCATGGCAGAATAAGAATACTCAAAACAAAGGGAGTAGTACTTTGTTTTGAATACATGCACCTGTATTAACCCTCTGTTTTCATGCACACCATTGTGAAAGAACTATTTTTTGACCCATTTTTTACCAATATAACAAAGTGTAGTACTGTCATACCAATCATTATCATCCTATGAAAGATAAACTATGCCAGCCTAATATGTGTTGAAGGCATCTATGTTGTACATTCACAACAGATGTGTAGATTTTGCCTGTTTTCAGGATTTCCACAAAGCCTCCTTGAGCCTTCACATTTTCTTGAAAGAAGTAAAGCACTCACCAAAGGGAGAAAGAAGTCCACTGTGTCCCAACCTGTAATTTTGTGTTAGTGGTGGTGTACCGAGTCTGTAAACCTCATGAATTGTAACATCTGGGAAGTTACGTTTCTAGATTAAGGGAGAACCCAAAAGGCCTGCAAGTCATTTTCAAAAATGTTCAACATCCATCAAATCTCATCTCTCTTGCACAGTACACAATGTAAATGCTCACAGTTAAGTCTGTGCACACTTGTTTGTAAATCAAGGACTTTCTCCTCTACTATTGTTTGGACTTGTTCCTGTTGTTTGTTAGTTTTTTTTTAAAGCATTGTCCGTATTGTTTTTGTACACACAAGCGAAACAAGGACGTCCTCATTTTGTCAAAACACCCGGATCCCTTTTGTTGAAGTCCTCGCATGTACCACCTTACACAACCCATGCCAATGCAGTCAAAAGGTTTCAAATGGTTGGTTAACTTGCTGAAAGGTGTTTACCAAGAGTAGTAAGGGTATTAAAGGGTTACATATATTCAATCTCTTGAATAACAAAGTTATAAAATATATTGTGTTTTTGTGGTGTCAAGTCTTAGTTCTCATTGTACATGTACAGTTTGCTATTAATTTACACATTTACAATTCTAAAAATGATTGTATATAAAACATGTAAAACGTTTTCTGAAACCAATTGAGTGATCTAATTTGACACCATTCATTCAGAGTTTTTGATCTGTTGTAATTTTTATTTTATTTTTTTTGCCACTGCCTTAATTTTCATTTCCCTCCATTACAATTTGTTGAACTGATTCTGCTGGCGGATAACACCCCTCATTGTTATACCGAGTCTCTTACTTGTAGAGCCAGCATGTAGTGTTTGAACAGTACAAGAAGGTGATGTAAATTCTGCTGTGTTTAGAGTTTCAACCCTTTGCCGTTTTAGAATCTTCTGATTCTGCAGAGTCACAGGTGTTGACGAAGGTCGCTTCCCTGCTAGGATCATCGACTCCCATTTAAAATATCCACACCCTTTCTTAGTGTTAGTCACATCCAGCAGCCCGATGTCACTGCTTCGGCGTCCGAGTGTGCACGAGTAAAAGAAACGGCCAACATTAGGACCAGGTGAGACGACGTTGCGCCTTTTGGCCCGCCGACCACACCCGCACATAGGTGGAGTGATTTTACAACCCGAGGGTGTAGTGTGGTTGGACTGCAAGGGTGTTGTTCCAGGGGTAGTTGAACCTGTGGTCCTGTAGGGTACAGGTGCATAGGGCGTCTTAAACCCACTGGACTGGATGGGTATTTTTGCACCGTGTATGGGCATATTCGATGGGGTTTTTAAGATTGAAGACAAGGTGTTTAGCTTTGGGCTCACTCTTGATGTACTAACGCACTTTATACTTGTATCTTTGGTAATAGGACTAGAGTTTCTTGAACCGACTGAAGCTGACAGAATGCGGTTACCGCTCAGTTTTGTATTTGTAGACATGCCATTAGTTACTGCCTTGCTAGACTTTCTATGGCTGCTCACATTGTATTTGGTATTGAAGGTACTTAAAACTGACTTCATTTCTACCCTTGCCTCACAAGATTTGGATTCTGCTCTTTGATGTTGATCTTTAAGTCTTGTTTGAACATGTAGGACTGCACCATTTGTATTCAGCTCAAAGTTGTTTCCGTTCAAACTCGGCAATGATGTTTTTGGTTTTATAACGTGAACAACTGACTCTGAACTTCTACGATCCTCCCAGATCTTAAACCCACAAGAAGTTGTTGCAGATGTTTCCGAGAACGCGATGGCGCTACTCGCTGCCTCATTACAAATACCCTGCGTGTGACTAACTAGTCTTTCCATCATGTCCTTGTGCTCCTCACTCTTACCAGCAGGTGTGGTTTGCTGATCCGTTGCCGCTGAGCGAGTTGCCGGTTTTCGTTTAAACTGCTGCGTCTGGAAAATAACGAAGAATATATTACCATGGTAACAAATTACATAAATAAGAAACAATCGTTGTTTTTACGACCATCTTAATTGAGCTAAAAGGCGAGGGCCAGGCGGGTAAACTCAATGTCTCAAAACAGATTAATGAATAACTCACAAAACGAAGATAACATGCAAAACAAGTTTTATTGTACGTAACAATGATACACATGTAACAACAAAAGATGGTGTGGAGAAAGACAATTTATGAGCTTATTTCTTCCAGTACAAGATAGAGCCAAGAAAATAGCATTTAAAGACCCCACTAATCACTGTTTCATATTTAGATTGCAGCATTTGAAATAAGCCCGATATGACCGTACATAACATCCTTGATAAAGACCTCCGTTGCGACCGCTAAATGATGACATTCTTGAAATAAACATAAAAATTTTTCTCTTTTTTTGTTTATATTTTAAGAGAAGCAATCAAAATAAAAGATGTTGTACATGTATGAACCGGCACAAGACAAAACATAATAATTTTCACAATGTGCTATTTTATTGGGAATAAATCTAATCTTCCAAAAGCCAATAATGTAGTTTCCCTCTTGAAAACAAAGGTACTTTTCACAGAAAAAATAACGAATCAAACAGCAAAACAATCAACGATGACAACAAAGAAAAATACTGACCGAAATTTAACTTTAATGTTGACCCCTCGAACTTCTTGACAATAAATAATATCATTTATTCTATCCACATTTTATACAAAACTTACAATAACACATTATTTTTAAAGACTCACTTAACTTCTTACGCCTTTAGTCACTGAGCCCCCCCACCCCCCTTCAAGTAAAACTCCATAGCTCATTTTTATTTCCTTTTACAGTTAACTATAATCTTTTAGCCTTTGAGAAAGACTCTGTTAGGGTCAAAACATTAGGGCCATTAACGATAGTTTGACACACAAGGTGAATTAACAGCTGGTAAAAAACCTTGTCCTGGACAGTACCTAGACTAATTTTTGACAAGATCCCTTATGATGCCAGGTAAAGGCTTCAAAAACTATTTAATTGTGTTAATTCTAATTTTGTCAACAAATAATTGACGCAACACTCGGCTGTTACTGAGGGGCAATTGTTATTTTCTTATGGGTTGCTCTGCAATGACAATATTAACCGTAAATTACATGAAAATACTTCGCCTAATGTCTCTTTTGAACAATGATTATGTTGATTTACTGCAAGTGTTTTGTAAACAATACCTATTTATTAACAGCTTCTGGCTATGCAGGGACTTCAGAAGGTTAAACATCTCCAAAATCCATGCAGGTTTTACCCAATTTGTTTAGATTTTTCTTATAGATTTGGTACCATGATAACTGCTCTATGTTCCAACACAAACATTTATAGGTCTCTTCGAACAATCAGAGGCCTGTTCTATAAGATCAAGAATAATACATCAGCAGATTCTCTGTATAATTTCCCTGCCACCTTGTGGCAGATCTTTTTATTTATGTTCTACCAAACATCTTAGGCTGACCTACCCCAGGCATAGTACGTGTGATCTTCATGAGGCAGCCATCGCACATCATACGCCATGCTAGGGAGGCGGTATTACGGGCATCGTCAAGACCTGTTAAAGAACAAAGTTAACTTGTTTTATTTTCTGAACTATAATGTTGAACCAACTTGTGACAAGTTTACAAATGAGCCCATTAGGTCAAAGTTAAAAGGCACGGAAAATAAAAAGGTTTGTTTAAACCCAGCCTCACTACCGCGGGCAGTGCGCTGTATCGCCTGCTAGCTCCGCGTACGTCTCTAACCCCTGGAAGGGAAGCACTAAAAATCAACGCAGATGGCTTACCAAAAGTGCGTGCACGCTTGTAGGCGCTTGTCAGGCTCTTAGTACGTCGCGCGGGTGAAAATGCACGTATTTCGACACAATACATTCAAATGAATCATGTTTTATATGGTCACCCTAAACTGCATATAGTTATAGATGTATCACAAGATCAAACAAGAATGAGAGGTGTCAGTTGCTTTATGTCTTGATGCGTCCTTTGACAGCGCGCTCTGCGTAGTCTGTAACACAGAATGGATCAACCACAGAGCTAATTAAAATATCCCATATATTTGGATATTTCAAAGTCGCACTTCCAGGGGGATACGATCGAGCAAGGCACTCTGGGAATGAAAAAAACATGGTGCGGCAGAAACGAGGGTTGGTTTAAACCTAGAGTATGCATGCACACAAGCAAAAATTCCCTGCTAGCCCTTTAAATACGCTTGACATAAAAGTCATGATTCTTTGCTTACGGTAAGCAGAGCCATGAAATTAGGCCCTGGTCTTGTGTTGTAAATCTCGCATGTTATGCAGAGGGGCCTAACTCCAATGTTTTTCAGCATTTAACTTTTTTACAACTTAATAATTTGTTTGCTACCCCCACAGTTATGCCATCTTTTAGAGCTGCAATCAAGCGTCTTCTTTAGGGGACAGATTGCATGTGTATTCCGAGCTTACCAGAGTGCTGTCTCCCGTGAAACTCTATCCCCACATCCTGCAAAGCTCCATTGAGACCATTCGGTTTGCGCTCATAAAACTTCTGCAAACAAAAATTAGCCAATAGGAAACAAAATTAACTTAATAGTTAAACCCCCTTTACAAAGACAGGTTCTAATCAAGATATTGAGATGGTACAATACTGAGCCACTTCCGAAACCACAAGAACCTAGTTTCATACAGCTGTTTGACACAAAAACACTGCTTAGGGGGTAAGAAGTATCAACATGTTCATTTAACTTCCCGCATTTTGGGGGACCCACACATCTCGATTAACAAATTGTATTATTATAATTTTTTTAATTGAAAATCAACTTTCGATTTTCAAATACTATTTTCTTTGAATGGCCTACCCACCCATTGGAAAACATTGTTGTTATCACACAAGAGAGGAAAATATAACCTGAAACAGTTTCCCCATGTCACTTCCCAAGCTTTGTATTTGTCTGTTTTCCAGAGAGATCGACTATGGCTATGTCCAGATTGGCGGCTACGGCTGCGGCGCCATGTTGACAAGTACTGTACTGAAGTATAGGATGCCTTAGCAATGCCCTTAGCAAAAGCGGCCAATTCGGTTATAGCCTAAAGCTTGGTTATTATAGTATCAGGTATGACATTCTCTCTACTTTAGTCCGATTTCCAGGGGATTTTTGCCCCTGGAAAACTGTGATAAATAGCATGAAAGTGTATTATTTTAAAGCTTACACCATGTGTACATGTAGGTCAGCCCTTGTTCTCAATTAAATTTTCTGACTTTTATCTCAAGGATGAAATATCATGCCTTGGTATTGAAACTCACTCTATATGTAGCTCTGAGGTCTATCCAGCTGCTTAAAGAATGAGGTTTCTGGAGTTGTTTGCGACGACACTCGTAATGAAGGCAAACACTTAGATCCCAATCTGATTACAAGAATAAGTTACTCATTTTCATTTCGAAGTGCTCATTTATAAATATTGATCTAGTTATATAAAGGTAGGGTTGTTACGTTGGTAATAAACCCCCCAAAATTGTGTCATAAAGCTGGTAATGGTAGTAAGAATCCTGCGAAATTACTTTGTCTGATATGCCCCCGTTGATTAGAAATCAATAAAAACATTTTGAGTCTGAGAAATGATTCATGCATGAATCTTTTCTCAGAGTTCTGAGGATTATTGTGCGTTCGTGAATGCTGCGGTCGGTGCCCGCTGTCACCTATCTGACTATGGATGGATTTGACGTTCTTGTGAAAATACTGTGAAAGTTTTTGCTGTTTTTTCACTGTATTCAGCTAAATCTTTCACATGTGACTTGCATCGCATCTTTCTTGATAATTTTGCAAAAACCAATATGACCCTACTTTTAAAACAAAAAAACTTGTAAAAAAATGATGTACATGTAAGCATGTAAACGCCTTGTCGACTAAAATGTGCACTACACTGTATGAACACATAGGGCAGTGACTCCCAAATTAGCACAACCAAGATTATTGTGACGGTGATGAACTGGTTCAAAACAGTCCAGTATCCAGGGCTCAAATATTTTGCACTGGACCACAGGCCCGAGGCCAGTAGTTGACTAGACGAGTCTGGCAATCCCGTGTTTTTCAATTGAACAATAATAACTCGCGCTGTGTAATGTCAAGTTGAAAAGTTGAGTTCGAGTCTGATAAACTACCCTTCAATTCTAGTCAGTACCGAATTATATTTAATACTCATAAAAACAAATTAAGAAAACATTTCTCTCACATGTGCTGGTACGTGTTCCAATAAAAACACGCCAATTTATGATTTAAGCTGTGTCAGGAAGCTTTTGTCTCATTTCAATTCAGGTCTTGTTAAAACAATTCTCATCCAGTAAACATTTTGAGCAACAGCCCTGTAGTCTTGTGGATTTTCTCCCCTAAATTCAAGCCCTGATATCACAAAGAATTTACCTGACCAGGTAACGAATGTGTAGCGTTTCTTGCCCTCTCCTTCGCAGTTATACACAATATTTTTCTCCTCTTCATTTTTCTTAAGCCAGCGGGAGAACCTGCTGAGGCAAAATCTTAACGGGATCCCAGCCTCCACTTGATCCTAATGATTCAAATAGACAATAGTAATAATAATAATAATAGTGGCTTTTTATGTAGCACTCATATCCGTCACTCAGTGACGCTCATGGTGCTTCAACAGTTAGTATTTTCCTGCAAGGTATGTGGAGCTATGTTTTTGATATATGAGACCTTATCCTTTATAGCACCATGTAATGGTTTACAAGGTGCTGCGGCGCAATATGCAGCCAATCAAACCAGGAACACCGGGGCGAACCCCTGCTCTTGTCGATAAGTGCACTTGGTCCTTTTACGTGCAATACACAACACACAGGGACCAACTGCTAAGTTACATGTGAGTCATCCGAAGGACGCAGTAATAATGGTTAAGCGTCTTGCATAAGGACACAAGTGTCACGATCGGAACTCGGACCCACACTCTACTGAACAGAAACACCAGAGCTTGAGTCCAGTGCTCTTATCCGCTTGGCTACATCACACCATTATAATTCGTCATGGTTGTACTTTGGTCGTTGACATATTTCTCTTTAGGCTTCATCCAGCCATACAAGGCAGGAAAAATGTTTCACTTCTTAATTTACTTGGCTGTACAATTCGAAAGCATGGTTGGCAGATGAAAATTTACTTGGCTGTACAATTCGAAAGCATGGTTGGCAGATGAAAATTTACTTGGCCGTACAATTCGAAAGCATGGTTGGCAGATGAACATTTTGCATGAGGCTTAACAGATCACCTTTACATAAATCCGGTCCCATCCTTGGTTAATGTAAGAATTGTGTCAGATTGCTAAGTGAACCCAAAGCATGCAATGCATTAAACTTGAACATAGCATACTGGATGAGTGGCTTGCATGATCTCTCCCTACTCCCCTGGCAAATGTCTCCCAGCCCCCTACCCCTACCGGCTCACACTGACACCGTTAAGTGAAGGTCAATTGTTCTTAAAAGTTTTACCTGAGTGATTCCAGTGAGTTCTGTGCAAAACTCACTAAGTTGAGGGTTCTCCTCGGGTAGCACATACGTGTGGAACTCTGACTCAATGGACCCGCTGGATGTGTTGAGTAACACAGCAGGAAACTCAACTATTGAAGAGACAAAAATATAAGAATTTTCATTACCATGTAGTTTCAAGCTAAAGGTCCTTCCTTACAGATCTTTAAAAGGATACTGACTTTCTTGACTCCTGCTGTCCATGTAGGTAGGATACCTAGTGATGGCTTCTGTATGGTGATGATGCACCAGCCTCCTCCATCCATGGCCAGCCTTCATAACGTAGTGACGGATCTGGAGCCTTTCTCAAACCTCGGCTTAGGCTACGGCTCCATCTGATGTTCGAACCACTGCGTACGAATACACAATGTAGCCAAAAAAAATAACGGAGCCCAAGCCGGAGATGGAGCCCAAGCCGAGGTTTGAGAAAGGCTCCTGGAGCAGTCTTTTGTATGCATTTTCATTGCTGCCATGAAATAAGCGCATGTATTGTATGACGTTCATAGCTGAGTCCCTAGGCGTTTGCGATGGCCCTATGCCAGCAGTACAAAACTTTGCGACGATATGCCGTGACGGGGTGATGCAACAATGCAATGGCACAACGTGAATGTGGTTATGTGCTGTTGGCAGCACAAGCGGCTAAGTAAACAACTGTTAACGCCATACATGCAACTTCAAATTGGCAGTAATGGAATTCCATACCTCAAGGATGCAATCAAGTCATCTTTGGAGTGGAGGCCTTTTGGTCTTTCTCCAGCGTTCTCCCTTAACGGTGGTCCGCTGGCCAAATGCCAGTTAAAACACACGAAGACCAGTCGAAATTCTCTGTTAGTGGTCCGGCTGGCTAGTTCAGTGTTGAAAAAATCCCAATTTTTATTTGAATAATAGACTTGTGAAAAAGCTGACAGACTAGTGAAATGACTGGTCCTTTTGGCTAGTCACTAAGAAAGTTAAGGGCAAACTCTGTAATCTCCCTTACTAACCAATTCTAAATCTGTTTTGGGTTATCTTGTAGGTGGCATCCTGCATACATGGCCAAAGTACTCTAGCCTTTTTTTATCGCTATCCTGTCTGAAGTATCCATGTAAAAGCATCAAGAATTGTGAACTTGTTTTAGTGGTAGGCAAGAAAAAAAAATTCTATCAGAATAGCTTTTTTTATAATTAATATTATTTGAAGCTGAGATCTGTAGATATTTTGTCAGTTAGCTTTCAGCAACACTTTACTGAGTGCCATTAGATGCATAGCTTGAAGTTTAACTGAACTTACTGATTTCTTGACCGACATTTCTCTTGTCTTTCCAACACGTTGATTCAAAGTCAATCACAATGAGATACGCAAACTCCTGGTCTGTGAAAAAAAAGTTATTTGAATAAAAAATCAAAGCTCTTTTCCACCCCACCCAACACACACACACACCCAATAGGATGGTGGCTTGTGGGTCCTGCTCATTGTTGTTCCCTTTTCTGAATAATTCCCTTGTGGGGTCCAAGTTGAACAAAGAATCCCCTTGGGGGGTCCATTGTTCCGTTGTGTTTTGGACCCCACCCAGGTTGCTTTATGGGTTTTGTTTAAAAAAAATTGTTAATGGCCTGATGTTTCGACCCTATCCCTAGCGGAGTCTTTCTTAAAAAAAGGCTAAAAGCCTTAGGTTAGACTAGAGTTTGGGATATTTTATAATCAACTTGTCATATTTTGTCATATCATTGAAATCATTTTTGTTGGCCTTCAAATCCTTCATGGATTATAACATCACCACCAAATTCAGCATGAGCAACCATCATTTTTAGTTTAAATTATTATTTTGTTGTCCCTGTGTTGACCGGACTTGAAAATGTGAACAAAAACTACACAGCAGTTGAATGAAATAGGCTCGGTGAAAATATTTGATGAAGATCTTACTTGTTTTCTTTACTTTCCTCACATCTCGAGACTGTTGGGTTGCTGATGAATGACGCCGAAGAAGGCCAAGCTGCCTGGAATGAATTCCATTTAAATTAGTTTAAATTTTTTTTTGAATACTTTAAAATGAAGAGCAAAAATCATGGAGTAATACGTGTTGTAAAAAGATGTTTTCTTTAAGTTTAACTGGTTATCTTATAAGCAGGATTTTATGTTTTTTACTAGACCCCGGCCCTCTATCCTTTCTCTACGGTTAGGATGGAAAGAAATTTCCACTGAACGTTTGACTTTGTCTCGGCATTTTTTATCATCATATTAAAAAATAGGGGCTGACTAGAGCACTTGCTTTTGCAGCAGTAGTTGCGATAATCGTAACCCTCCATCCTCCCAGGAGTCCTCTGGGAGGATGGAGGGTTACGATTATCGCAACTATTGCAGCAGTTGGTATAGTTGCGATAATCGTAACCCTCCTTTCCCGACGGGCTTTCTCCGGCCTAAAGCCCGTCGGGAAAGGAGGGTTACGATTATCGCAACTACAGTTGGTAACACTAAACACTAGTAACAGGAGTAGTTGCGATAATCGTAACCCTCCTCTCCAAAGCCCGTCGGGAGAGGAGGGTTACGATTATCGCAACTATAACAGGAGGGGAGGTTCTACGATGTATTTTATAAGCATTTTTATGTTCAACGAAAAACAGAAACAATATCACATTTCACCTGACAATAAATAGCCCCATGGTTGTGTGTGGCCAAGCTGAGGACATGGACTCCATGTCCTCAGCTTGGCCATGATGGAGGAGGAGACGGAAGCGGATCGAACCTCATCCCCCATAATAATACAAAAACAAATAGTTCTAGGAGTAGCCAAGCGATGAATCATCATTGCCTTGGAGCTTGGCCACACGAGAGGGGCTACTATATCCTCCCCTGTCCGGTTTTCGATGTAGTATGCCTTTTTCTTTGAATTGAAAAAAAATAAAAATATTCCATAATCAACTGATGCCCTAATTACCTTCCTTTGTTTATAAGAAATATGCAAACATATATTAAAACGTGATGGACATTGAAACTTTCACACCACGCACCGATCTTCGATGACTTCAATAGCGTCCCATTTGATTTGAGTTTGACCTGTTTTCGATGCAAACAAGAAAGTATGGTGTCCGGGTGAAGCCATACGTGGAAGAAACATCTGCAGTGACTATTAGTGTTCTGTGAGACTTAGTGTATGACTCTATAGCCAGCAGTTTTCTTCATTTTATTCAACATATTTTTTATTTAGTTTTAAAAATAACCATGGTATTTTTCAAAAACTTTGAAAAAAATAAATAAAAAATAAAAATGTAAATAATTCTTGGCTTTCAAATCTTATTTTTATTTAGTTTTGTGTCTTTTTATGTTTCTTAACATTTATAATAAAGCATATAAATAAACAGTGATAATCGAATCACAAAGCTGATGTTTAAATTTTAATATTAACAACAAAAATGATAGAGTGTTACAAAAAAAAATTATCCAGACTATTAGAAAATGATATAAGGCACATGGCTTCTTTAAGCCTCTGTATTTTTTTCCCCAGAATGCTCAGCAGAATGTTCAGTCACATGATTTGATCATCGTGAATTGTGAATTGAAAAAGTGTTTGATGAAACTTTTTCGGTGGGAATTTTTTTTTTTATGGCCCCAACAGTATGACACATTTTTGTACCTTGCAGAAATGCCTAAAATACCACAACTTTTTGCATAACAAGTGCAACTAACCAGTGGAGCCTTACATGTTTCTAAGTTTTGGTCAAATGAGAGGAGACTCTTTGCTTGGCAAGTCAAACCACAAAAATTGTATCTAGGGACTGTTTACATCGCGCGCAGAGAGGTCAAAGGTTTGCCTCGATTTCAGGGACCCCCTGAATACAGGGCGTCCTACGATACTATAGCGATGGAATTCTGCAGAAAATATTCCAGTTTTGCTTACCTTGCAAGTTCCTTTGTTGATTTCATCCAGTATTTTTGCCCCTGGAAGAAGGGATTTTAAATCTTCGCGGCCTCTCGATGATAGTACTTAGGTTAGTAGTACCATAGTCTATCATAGAGAAAGCTCTATGGTAGTACGTAGTCGTCTCAATCATCGACACACACACACACACACACACACTACGTATGTAAACCTCGATTGTTTATCTTTTAATTCCGATACCAAAACATATATGTATTCGATATTAAGTAATCGATACTACTACAGACTCGCCAACATGCGCAAAATAAACTACGGTGGCCTGTGATGTACATGCAATAAAGTTTTCACTAAATATTATTTCTGGTAATGAAACAAAGAAATCTCGTGACAAATTTTTTCATTGGCTGTAATTGTCTTGACATATAAATGAGATTTACTTGAACTTCCTGATTGGACTGAAAAAAGGTCAAATTGGAGTCACGTTATTGATTAAAATGTCACAAGTGGGTAAACTTCGGAAAATGGTAGATTACAACACTAAGACATGTGGTTAAGGAGATGATTTGTTCAACGTAATAAGCTTTGAATTAATGTAATTTGACACCTGATGACGTCACGATCACGAACTAATGTTTTTACACCGGGTTAAACATTATTAACAGCTGCAGTGCTTCTTACCAAAAAGGGTAGTTTTTATGGTCACCGTAATTTAACTTTTGGAGTATTTACCAATTTGGTATACATTCCCTTTAAGCACCAGTGTTTATATTTAATTAAAATTGTAAAGTGCATCGTTACTTTATTGAGGGTCAAAACGACTATGGGAAACCCATGGTTTTACAAATTGATATCGACACGTCCCCGGTGAACATAATTATTCACAATAGCCCTCGGCTATAGGTGCCTAATATTGCTTTTACCGGCGAATCAATAAAAAGCTGGTAGAAACCGCAACACTCAACAATGTAGTCACACTTTCTGCTATAGTATGGTGCTGGTTTTACGGTAATTTTATGAGACAGTCATTTCGGATACAACGTTAAACTTCCTGTTGGCTAAAGGGGCATATTGCCATCAGATTGGGTGCTATGTGCTATAACATTCTTTTAGTTAGGAATGAATAGTGTTGACCAGATATTTTAAGACTGCTAGGGTCGAAACGTCAGGCCACCAACTAATTGTTTGCATTTATACTACAGGTCCTTTTGGTTGGTAAGCAGTTTGCAACAGCTAATTCTATTTTCTCAGCTATTTTAGAAGTAGAATATAACTTATTCACACAAATATCCCTTGAAACGGTGTGGTTTTTGTGTAATTTCATGGAAAACGGTCCGCTATTCTGTGGAACCAACTTGTTGACTCCACAAAATGGCGGACCGTATCTTTCGCTGGTTGTATCCCAAGAGGCAATGATATGAGCCCGATGTTCTGACACAAAAAAATAACCCGTTTTTTTCTCTGTTGGTTTACAGGTTGGTTGAATGTGTTCATTGAAAGCTAAAGCAATTAACATAAAACCAACCAACAATTGCAAATTGTTCAGGTTTTACTTTGAAACTGACGGCCCCGGACGGCTGTCCTTGCGTCTGGTGCATTTACCGCAACACACCAGCTTCATGAAGGCCTCCATGTACAGTGGGTTAGCTATGGCGTAGCAGAACGGGTTGACGGTGCTGTTCATGTGTACCACATACACGCTGGTCTGAAGTTAAAATGATAAACGCAAGCTTAGTTTTGTTTTGTCAAGGTTTCAGTATACTGACATGGTTACCCCCAACAACAACAACAACACAATACGACGAAAATGATTTCCTTTAGAAGGCCTTCGGTAAACTTTTGGTTGATTTAAGCACAGTGCTGGGACTGCTGGGGAAAGATTTGAACGTAGCAAGCGTGGAAACATTTCAGGTTCTGTTTTGGTCCAAGTTGAATGTTATGCATTTTTTAGGTATGAATTTAAGAAACGTTCTTGGTTTCTCGTGGAGAAACTTTAATTCATGCACTCTATGGCCATGTCCGAATTTGGTAGCTATCGCTGGATCGCAGCGTCATCATGCGTTGAAGTATAGGACCGCCTTAGCAACACTTAAACCTTCAATAGGGGCACCTGTTTCGGCCTAACGTATTTTCGGATGATTGTCAGTCGTGACTGCTGGCACACGTAATAAATCACTTAAGAGGGCTTGCAAGGGCTTATCTCCCATTTTCTAACCGCAGAAATGAATGCAAGACATCAAAGGACTCCCAGCTAGTTGGGGAACAGATGTTTTCAATCAACTCAATGGGTCCAGGACTTTTGGCGACCACGCGCGTGACTTCAGTGTCATTGACATTAACCAAGCGGCCATTGCTTTGAGTACAAACCAATGCAGAGGCGCAATGGGAGGATTTTTTTCTCAGCCCCTCTGACCCAAGTCACCGACCCCTGTTGATTGACACTCTTTCAGACTGTGCCTAATGGTACTGCTGAGGATATCATGGGCTATCGCATGCCTGGGATTTACCACGTGGGTGCTGTTATGTTTTTCTTGACTTGTGACAGCCGCTTTGATAGCCAAACTCACTGCAAGGGCAACGGTCGTAGCCGATATATGTAGCCGCCAATTGACGCCACACTCTCAAACAGTGCCCTCACTGAGGGCAAAATGAGGCAGATCATTGGACGACAACTGCTTTTGTGCGTGATTTAATTGCGCGATTTAATTTCCCCTCCATGTCCAAATTAGTCTTTTAAAATAAAACATAACAAACGGGAAAAGAAGAAGTGGGTTTAAATCTAAAAGTTCACCGAGTATAAAGGTCATGCATGTTTGCCTGTAACAATCTTCAAGAGAAATAATTATGTCAATACTACGGTCAGTGTCAAGATAGGAATTGAAGAACTCCCCAAATCACTATAATTGCTTATTTCGTTTGCCTCAACCGTGTCAAGTCTTCACTAGACCCAAGTCGAACTTTCATCGACGAGTCCTTGCAAGTCAGTCTTTTTCGGAAACACATGGGCAACGTTGGAAATTACCAACGACCAGTAACCGCACTTCGTTTGAGCTAACATATGGCCTACAGTACATCAAATTAAAAAACTGTGAAAGTTTGAGCTCAATCGGTCATCGGAGTCACGAGAAAAGTGAAAATGACCTAGGCCCATGTATTAGATTAAAACATTTTGTTTTGATCTCTCGAGATTAAACCGATTGTTTTACTTATTTCTCAAAACGATGGCATTTCAGGTGAATATATTTCAAATAACAAACCACAAGGGAATATATTTCATGAGAATTTTCCACCATGACCATAATTATACCATGTAAGTTAAAATTATTCAAATCTATAAACATTAATTTTTTCAGTCCTACATGTTTTGCCACGCTAGAACTTTTTTAACGTTTTTAAACGTAGCGTGAGTTTTACATTTTTGGCCGTCAATACAACCACGATCAAATCTTGTACATCCGTGCCCAGCCCAAACCTAAGTACGGCCCCAACCTTGTACCAAATGTTAACCAATATTTGTCCGGATTTCATTTAGGTACAAGGTTGGGTCTACATTTATGGTCATCCGGGTATCATTGTGTTTGTTTTTTGTTTGTTTGTTTGTTTGTTGGTGTGTTGGGGTGTTTGTACGGTGTGTTTGTTTTTTTGTTTGTTGGTGTGTTGGGTTGTTTGTTTGTTTGTTTGTTTGATGGTTTGTTTTCAGATATCAGGTAACATTGGGGCCGCAAAGGCGCCCTTAACCTTATATCTTTCTTTGTTTTGCTTTCATGGCATGAAGATAAACGAGAGCAGACCATCCCTTGCAATTATTAATAATTATTGTTCGACGTTATTTCGGATTGTTTTATATCACAAATGGATTTACAACAAAGTTTCATGTTGAGTCAAAGTTAATTTTGAACCTTTCTGTCTCATCTTGTTTTTTGGCAGCTATAGATTCTTAAAGTAGTTTTTGAATTGGTTGTTTTTGAATGTTGTTCTGGGTGGTACGTCTACACGACCAATGGAGGTGGGGTTGCGGTTTGTGCAACAGTACAACAGAGTTTACTATTCCAATCCATTGACGGTATATGAGACATTCCACTTCACCTATACGGTCAAATTTGAATAGGCTGTACATACCTGATATATCACAAACGGAAGGCATGTTGGGCACAGACATTGAATGATTACAAGTATTGACCATGGTAGCGAGGACACCATGAGCACGATGAAGATGAGGGTTAGGGTACGAGTTGCCCGGTTGCTTTCCTTCTTATTCTCGCGGTCTTTCTTCGTACTCGCCGTAGTCTGCTTCTGTTGCTCTGTTCTATTGGAGCTGGACTTCGTACCTTGGATGTTGGGGTTCAGAATCAGCAACTGGTTTCGATTAGAGTGGTGATTTGGGACGTTGGGCACAGGGGGCACCGCCTTATTGTTTTGCATATTGCCGTATTGCTCTTCTTCGTTCAGATCGAAGGCAATGTTTTCTTGGCCAAATTCTTGCTGGCTGTTTGCATTGTCTACGATGATGTGCACGTTTGCAATGTCATTGGTGCACTGTGGGGTACAGCTATATTAAACTTTTCCGCTGATACTAGGGATTCCATCCCCGGGTACAGTCACTCTGGACGTACTCGTACTCAACTCCTGCATCATCACCGGGCCTCTCCGTTGAGTAGTTCTTGCTCCGGATGACCCCATAGATTCGCCAGTACAACACAGAGGTTAACGGTACCGGGATACCCAAGAAGAAGACCGGCACAAGGAGAGTGAATACCAGACTATCTTGTATATATTGCGGGTAACATTGGCCGGGGACGGTGCTACGAGAGCCCACTATATATGGCCAGAGGATGGTGTAAGGGAGCCAGATGATGAAGGGTACGACGTAAGCAATGCCGATCATGAAGCAGGCGTGATGGAGCGTGCGTCTATGGAGGTGTTTCAAGGGCTGTGAGACGGCCTGGTAACGATCCAATGCCAGGACCAGGATCGCCAAAATAGAGACATGAATAAAAACGTGGTTAATGTAGATATCACACAGTGCTTCCACGAACGGCCAGTACCCTAGAACCCAATATATACTGTACATGGGCATAGTGAATGCCCCGGCTACCAAGTCTGATATAGAGAGACCTACGATATAGTAATTGGTGTAGGTGCGTAAGCGACGCTCGACACAGAACGCATACAGGACAAGGAGGTTACCCAGTACGGTGATGGTCGACACTATTGTACTAAATGTGGCAATGATAATCTGCCCTGTGCTTAGTGAACTATCTTCGCTATTTTCAGTCGGTAAGCCGGGACTTATTTGGTATGCTTCATTTCTGTCGTATTCGGTCTCGAAAAAGGATGATAAATTATCTGCTGTTCTTGAAAAGTTTTCCCCAATCGTGGTCCATCCTTGTATTGAGGTGGTGTTGTCGATTTCAGTTCCAAGGGTAGCTTGCATTTTCGCAGAATTCTGATGTTGTTGGAACCTTACATGTGATTTATATATATTAATTTTTTGTAATGGTTGTCGAACTTGAAATTTCACATTGACTCATTGAGAGTACGCCTATACAGCAAACAATCTCCTATCCGGTTGTGTGTTAACTGTAGTAAGGTGAGTGTGGTTCTATTTAACTATATTGGTGTTCGGTAAGCCCGAACTTCTGACGTCACACTTAGAGACTTGTTAATAATGCAATATACCAGCATTTTAAACCCACTGATAGCCTACACTTCAGTACCTTGACCTACCGTTTGCCTTTAATTAGCCTCGCACTATAATACCACGGTAAGCTTCATGGTCTGCGTGGTATACCAAGTTTTATCGTCGCATATTAAAGAAATTTACGTTGGCCTAATAAGAAGGTATCTAGTGTATTGGGCCAATCGAAACCACGGTTTGGCTTTAGCTTAGGCTCTGTTGGTCATATTTTAGAAAATTGGCGCCCAAATAGGTACATTTCAATCAAATTGGCGGGAGATGCTCAGCTCGTGTTTGGGGGAAAAAACAATAATAAAATACGAAAAAAACAAAACACAGGTTGTAAAAAACAAGCTGTATAAGTCAATGTTTTGCAGTGATATTCATTGCACTCGTTTATCAACTTCATGTAGCTAAAAATTAACTTTGTTCTTCCTTTATAGTTGACTTGCTAAGGCTAATTAACGCTCTTTAATGCCAACAACAGACTCAATTTGTAATCAGAAAGGTAATTTTCTGCAATGAATCAGTATGAACAAGGATTTCGAGTACTTGGTATAGCCTTCAAAAACAACTAATTACTGGTAGTCGTTAATGAGAGCCATTCCTTTTGAGTCAATACTTCGAATCCGTATAATAGTTTCCTTTTCAATGCCGTGAGAAATTAATAGTAATATAGGTATATATTTTAAACCACTGTTAGTTTACTTCAAGTGTCTTGCAAAATAAAATAATAATTCCAGCAGCCTGGGGCGTTGCAAGGCGTAGAAGGGTAAAAGGGGATAATCTTCAAACTCTTAGAGTATAGATGACGTGTCTTTGTCTTTACCGCACCAACCGCTGCAACTATGACCATGTAAATCTTTGTTTACAAAAAGAGTGGCCTTTTTATGGTCTTTCTGGCAGGCAAGATACTGCACTGGTCGTTTGGGAAGTTCGACACTTTGTGTCCGTAATTTCCACATAAATACAAGAGCTGTAAATAAATTAACAGCTGAACAAATTTTGAGATGTATACCCTCTTTTTCATATCAAAAGTTGATAAAATACATACGATGCAATCTCCATAAAAAATATAGTATTTAATGTTTTCTTCCATTGTGATGTGTACACATCGTGCCTGCGTGATCGAGGTCCATGCTCTGTGTAAACTTGTTGACAAGTCGTTAATGTTTGTCGCGATGGGTCGAGTCGCGTGTGGCGTTGTAGCGTAATAAAGAATGCTCTCGCGCGAAGTTGCTGGCTGCCGATTCTTCGTCATGTGACCAGTCTTGAGAGCAGTAATCTCGCGCAGAGCAGCACTCTCGCGGGATATTGCGAGAGAGCCGTTCCGCTATCACCGCGACAGACATTTAACGACTTGTCCTTAAGTCTATGCTCTGTGTGGTTCTCACATTGTGATGTCACAGGTTTGGATCTGTAGTGGGTTATACGTGCAGATATACCACATTGACATTTGATATTTTTTAACGAGGAGAGTATACCGAATAATAGGCTAAGCACCTATTCACCTTAAAGGCACAATGGACACCTTTGGTAATTGTCAAAGACCAGTATTGGTGTATCCCATCATATGCATAAAATAACAAATCTGTGAAAATTTGGACTCAATTGGTCATCGCAGTTGCAAGAAAATAATGAAAGAAAAACACCCTCGTTGCACAAATTTGTGTGCTTTCAGATGCATAATAAAAGGCTTCAGCTGAAGTCTTTTATTATTTGAGTGGGAAACTACCTCTTACTCAAAAACTACATTACTTCAGAGGGAGCCGTTTCTCACAATGTTTTATACTATCAACAGCTCTCCATTGCTTGTTACAAGGTAGGTTTTTATGCTTACAATTATTTTGAGTAATTACCAATAGTGTCCAGTGCCTTTAAAGCAATGTGTAACAAATTTGGTAAAGACCAGTATCCACACTTGATGTGACCCTACATAATATGCATGAAATAACAAACCTGTGGAAGTTTAAGCTCAATCGGTCATTGGAATCACGAGAGAAAAAGTGGGACAAAACCTTAAATGCTTTCACTGTTTTCAAACATTGAGTTTTTCACTTGCAAGATCAAAACTAATATTGTCAAAAATATTTCAAAGGGGGTTTTCCACAATGACCATCTTCATACCATGTGTGAATCTGTGAACATTTGCATTTTTACTCTTACCAATATTACACACACCCTTTAATCGTCACTAACTCATCCAGGGCAGCTGCACACAATCATGCGCGGTGAAGAGCGAGCTGCCATGATGTACTTTCGACCAATCAAAGTATCAACTTTGGACCAATTATAGCACAGGATACGGAAAGCTTATTACACGTCACTGCATGCCTATCCAATAAAACAATTCGGTTTGTACGACCGGTGCCTGTCTTTACAGGGGACAGTCTGACTGGTCAGTGGTTAGAGAATTTTGCTATGTGGCGCGACGGTTAGCTAAATTCAAGTTTGTTTCAAATGATGGTTGTCATTCTGTTACAAAAACGAAAACCTTTTTTTTTCAAAGATGGAAAACACAAAATAATTTTGCAGGTATTTTTTGTTAATAATCAGTTATTTCAGGCGAGTTCAAGAGTCTGTAAATAGCATCTTTAATTTGTTGTAATGGAAAATGTGAGCCATTGAATGAACTAGGGCTATTCTCTGGTGGATGCTAACAGTCGATGTACAACATGGAACCCGACTATTTGCCCTTCCAGCCTCGGTTTGGTTACACTGATTAGGAATGGGAGGAAATCAAGATGGCCACATCGTGATGAAGATCCATACCGTGCTCGGGGTTCTGCTGCACCATGAATCTGTAGGCCTATTCGGCGGTGTCTGTCCCTCGCAACCGTCCCCTACACACTATTTATACATGTCTCCCTGCCCAGTCACGTACAGTCGGCAGTTCCCAAATGCAATTCCAAGATCTTTTTTGTGTGTGTTCAACGAGTTTCTTCTGGCGCACTGCTTCACTTTGACATTGTCTTGCCTGCATCCTGTTTCCTTGCTGCCTATAATCTGTCCCAGTCCAAGCGTAATGTAATTGGTTTCTTTTAACTTGATTCCAGTCTATCTCTTTTTTCTAGCCCGCACTTCGAGTGACCTTTTGTGCTTCTGTAATGGGCAACTTCAATGAAATAAAATTTAAACAAATAAAAAATAAAGTCGTTCAAGGTGGAACGACGAGATGCAAACGCATGCACTTAAAGTCACCTGGAAATAGAATTTGAACAATTAAATATCTGAACAATATAATATCAGGGAGTGGTGATGGCAAAGTCATTCAGAGAAAATAATTCAAGCGGGCGAATGTGGTTGGCCTCGCAAAGCTATTGTGTAGATGGAGATATGCCCTCTTGTGTATTCTGCAACCTTTCTGTGTTATCTTTTGAGCAGGAGTGTTTATTGAGTTATGTTTTCAACTCTTAAAGTCACCTGGAAATAGATTTAATTTTTTTTTTTATATAAGAGTATATGTATATTAACAATAAAACAATTTTTTGAGTAATTGTTTGTCAGTATTTATATGTTAAAAAAATAGATAAAGTTGTTTGGGGGCGACTCCGCCCATCCCTTTTTGTGACGTCAATCGAGGAAGACTTCGCCTCGATTGCACATCGACCCCACTCGAACTTGCCTGCATTTACGTTGTATATACACGTGCAAGTAGTGAGATTGTACGTTTCGTTTGGTTATCCAAAAGGGGTTTTTTTCTTGCATTTTTCCAGCGAAAATTGCTGCTGGATGCAGCAAAACGACTAAAGATGGGGTCAGCCAGCATTTTTTTCCTGCAGATCCCAAATATAGGCAGTTACGGGCATCGAAAGTTAGGCTAACGAGGGCAAAGTGGTCCGGTCCGACGTCGTTTTCAGCGCTATGCAGCGACCACTTGGATAGCCCGGGGATTTTATCGTTGGTAGTAGTGTGCAAGGGAACTTGCAGTGAAGCTTAGGTTACCAGCGAAATGTTTCTGGTGGAAAAACAATACCTCGTATTATCCGTGTTCTCGTTATGACCATGCTCGTATCTTCCGTTTTTAAGACATAGAAACGCACATGGGACAGTTCGGGACCGGTGAAAAACCTCGTATAAACTGGCGTCTCGTATTAGTCGACTGTACACTGTCCTAGGATTGCATTGGGTGGTGACGTCCGAATACGAAAACGCATCATACTTATCAGGTACCCAGACGTAATGTACGGGGCCAGACTACACATTTTCTCCTGCCTCGATTGACGTCACGAACAGCGCCCTGTAAAGGGGGGGCCTATTTTTTAATTTGTAATTAAAAGAAAAATAAAATTTTTTAACCTTAGTAAATTGTTTATTCACATTCCACTCATAAAAATGTATATATTAATGACAAAAGCTTTATTTTGAAAAAATACCACTGCCAGGTGCCTTTAATATAAACAGAGATCATGAAAAGAAGGTCCATTTATTTGATATAACAAAAACTGATAGAACGTGGATTACGGAAGACTTAACCCACTCTTCATGAAATCCAATTGTATGTTGAGAGTGCACCACAACATTTGTAAAAAACAACTCTGCTCATTGTTTCATTTCGCCTGTTCCCTAAAAATCCCTCACAGTGACTCTACTCTCAAAGTGAACACTGTCACTTGATAAAAATGATAATGATTTCCTTCAGAACTGCTTCCCTGTGTACCACTGGTCCTCACTTTCTGTTTTCATCGTCTAAATAAAATCTCTCTCCAAGATAACAGCCTTTCAGTTGAGTATGATAATCGAACAAAACTGAATCCAAATTACTCAATATTTTCAAAATTAATAGTTTCTCTTATTTATCAAGTTCACTGTATAATCGGTAACAATCCCTTGCGGGTTGGTTTAGCGTGTAAACAAGTATCGACCATCAGACCTCAATCTTCCCTTGGAGCAGAAAGAAAGAAGACAGTCGCATTAAGGGGTACAAAGGTATTGATGTTTGTCGTATAGAAACTACTCCCACAGCCTCGTCAAAACCGATGGAACTAATGTTCACCACGCCCGATTAGTAATTGAACTATCATGCAGCTGCTTGCGTCCGTAGCAAGCAATTATCATTTATTAAAAATTAAGAGTACCCAACTTAAGGAGCGGTATAGAGCATGGAATTTTATAGTCTTAGCCACAAGAGGGCGCGCTGTAACGAGTTGTAACCGAGCGCATTACACTATCCACTATCGATCACTGACGTCTTGGGCCAAGACTAGGAATTTTAATGAATGCTTTTTAACTGTCAACTGATAGTTCCGATTTCATTGGGGATTTTGTCCGTCGGTGTGTGCGCCTTCATACGGTAAATTAACATGGCATGTAGGAAGTTGGTTCACACGATGGCACTGTAAGACGAAGTTTCTACACAATTCGTGGAATGGGGGGGGGGGGGGGGGGGTGGCGGGGGTCGCAGAACTCTCTCAGGGATAGAATCTCCTGCCACACCACTCCGGCAGATTATTCCCGGCGGGAAGCTGTCATAGCTATAAGGACTTAATCAATTGGAATTTAAAGAAATAAAATAAAACATGCTTTCCGGTAAAGCTATACCCAACATTTGTGTTGTTTTAAAGACAATGTACAACAATGGTGAGTGTCAAAGACCAGTATCCACACTTGATGTGACTCAACAAATACATGAAATAACAAACCCGAGAAGTTCGGAGTCATGAGAAAACAGTATAAAACCCCATTATATGTTTTCACTGTTTTCAAACATGGGATTTTATCACCTGCCTGTATGTTTTTCCCCTTTTCCAAAAAACTAAAGCAAAGCTATTTCAAGGGAAGTTTTCCCCATGAGCTTTATGTTCAAATTGTGAACATTTATATTTTCAATCTTACCAATGTTGTTCACACCCTTTAAGGGAATTGAAAGAATTCAATGTCGACAATAGGATTCAATTGTTTTTTGTAAGTCTCTGATGCAAAGTATTCTGACTATTTGTCTGATTTGTACGTATTTTTGGTAACCAATCTAAAGGTAATGTTCAGAAACTTAAAAGAAGAAGACTAATCGCTCATTTGCGTTTAATTTGTTGTAATCTTCCTTCAATTGGCTCAATGTATACGTAAAAAGAGCCATGCTTAAAGTTCATAAGTTTATTTGCCTGCGTTACGGTTGTATAGCAGGCAAAATTTGTCTGATCGGTTATCAAAAGCATTCCGAAAGGTTGGTATGCGAGGAACAAAAGTAGGTAGGCCTATTAGGAGAATTGCTTTTGGAAGAATGTGGAGGAAGCGGTCATTCTAGCTTGCGACCTCGGTTCAGTTTAGAACACAATGGAATGTATTTAAAAACGATCAGAAATTTTTGTTAGTATCAAAAAGAGGTACAAGTTGCTGATAGCCACAAGGTTTTCCAGAGTTTTTAGCTCATTGAGTTTTATCTCTGGTTTTTAATCCTGTGGGACATTTAAGATGATGAAAAAGTAACGAGAAAAACGTTGTTGATTGAATGCGTGTAGATTATTATTATTATTAATATTCCGTAATCGGCCCGCTTCTCTTTCTTCTCTACACCAGCCCACTGTCTAAGGTCATTGATTCTCACCAGGGGATTCAGCATGCGATGTACGCCGACGACACTCAGATTTATTTAACTCTGAAGCCTAACGGGAAGGATGATGCAGCTCGGAAATTAAGCAGTTGCCTTGAAGACATTAGGTTCTGGTCCTTTAACAATAGACTCTGTCTTAATGAAAACAAATCTGAAATGATTCACATTACTTCCAAATTCAGAAACACTGATTCTTTCCCTGACTTGGTCACTAGAGATGGTTTACTGAAGGTTAGTGAATACGTACGAGACCTTGGTGTTACAATTGACAAAAACCTTACATTTCAGCAGCATATTAAAAACATATGTAAATCTGCATCTTTTGGAATCTTTAAAATTGGGAAAATTAGGAAACTACTTGACCGACCCACAACTGCAAAATTAACCCATGCCTTTGTTTTCTCCCACCTTGATTATTGTAATTCAATTTTTTCTGGCCTTCCTCATTCATACCTACTTCCACTTCAAAGAATTCAGAATACTGCTGCAAGGCTTGTAACTCTCTCAAGAAAATGTGAGCACATAACCTCAATATTGCGTTCTCTTCATTGGCTCCCCATACACCATCGTATACCATTTAAAGTTCTTCTTTTGTCATACACAATTCTCCATGGTCAAGCCCCTACATATTTGTCAGATTTGATTTCCTTACGTTGTTCTAGTTCTATAAGACCTCTTCGATCATCATCAACCTTGCAGTTAACCCTTGGACCTCGTACTGTGACAAGATATGGTGACCGAGCTTTTTCTGTAATTGCCCCTATCCTTTGGAACAAATTACCAGCGCATATTCATAATGCTCAATCCCTTGATTTGCTGAAAACGCACCTTTTTAATTCATGAATGTTATTCTTCACGGGCTCAGTTGTGAGTCGGTCAAAGGAGGTGCACACCATCTTATTCCTTGTTTGTTTGTTCTTATGCCTGTTTATTATTGTTATACATGTATGATTTATTGATAAATGTTCTGATTTATTTATTTTTTGTATTCACTATAAGTTTTGGTTGGTATTCATTTTGTAGACAGACCATGGTGCGCTTAGAAACATCCGTATTAAGCGCATAATAAATGTTGTGTATTATTATTATTATTATTATTTATTTGACCTCAACAAAAACAAGTACAACAAAAAGCACAGCAAAAGTGAAACGATAACACAACGAACCAATCAAAATAATAATGAACACAATAATTATTCAAGCAAAAAGCACACAATAATTATACAAAAACAACTAACAGAACATGATAAGGAGGGCAACTAGATGAGCAAAAAAACAAATGAATGAATAGAAGAGGCGCATGCAGGCCTGGGGAGTGAATCAACTGAGAGGGGAAACGACTGGACGTTAGATACGTAAATGACAATCAAAGTGAATAAATATTAAGTGCCAGCTCCATCTGGTCGAAGACAGGCAAGCCATACCCTATATTTGTGTAACAAATTGTGTAATTCTTTTGGGCAGTTCAGAGGGAAAATGACGAAAAAGAATAGACAGTAATACAACGTCGCCTGTATTAACTCACATAATTTATACATTATCATGGTGCGTCCATCGATTTTCTCCCATTCAGCTCAATGTTATCAAACTGAGGATGGAAGAAAAATAGTCTGGTTCCTTTGTATACATTACTATTACTGGATTCAGGGAACATGACCAAGATGGTGGAAGCATGATAAAGGTCTACAGACCTTTCCATTGAAACATCACAGCCCGAGCTTTTGCCGACCAACGTTAGAAAACTATTGGAAGCCATAATTGCAAAGCAAAAACAGATAGCCACAGTTTGTAAAAATTTACACAAATATGAAACATATAGTGTTGAATTTGTTGGAAACAAAACAACCAATCATGGGATTATTATTATATATATATATTTTATTTAAGTTTGCAGAAATGTTTAATTTTGGTCACAACATTCTGCTGACATGATTGAATGTTTTGGTAACATTCGGCCGTCCATAGCAACCAGCGCGTTTTGTTTATCAGCTATAGAAAAGGTCTGTACAGTTGCTTCCCACTCAATAGGTCGGGCATCCGTCTCTCTGTTCCCCGGACCTCACTCTGTCGAACAATACAATTATGAATGTTGTACCAAATGCTATTTTCAATCATGTTCAATTACAAACAAGGGTTTAATCTTGCGTTTTATGATTGCACTCTTGCGTTGTACCGTTTAGTTTCATAATCCTTTGTTTGGATTTAACGGGTTTTTCTGCTCCTTTTTGTATGTATCTTGCAATTACTTTACAATTTAATAATGTATGTATTTTTATACGGCAAGTGGAAGTCAATTTCCTACGTTTTTAACGCAAGCATGTTGAATTGAATTGGAAATCTATGTGTACATTATCATCCACTCAAGGTACGTTAAAAAGACAATGTATAACATTTGTAATTGTCAAAGACCGGTATCCACACTTGATGTGACCCAACATTATTATACATGAAATAATACACATGAGGAAGTTTAACCTAAATTCGGTCTTCGGAGTCATGAGAAAACAGTGAAAATCCCCATTCTATGTGTTCACTGTTTTTAAAGATCGGATTTGATCACCAGTAATAAAGACCAACTGTTTTACTCATTTCCTAAAAACTATAGCATTTAAAGCAAAACTATTTCAAGGGAAGTTTTCCACCAATGACCATCTTTAGGCCTATACCACGTAAGTTATGTGCAAATCTGTAAACACTTAAGTTATATTTTCAATCTTACCAATGTTGTACACACCCTTTAGAGGGTGTGCACATTATTGGTAAGATTGGATTTAAAAACAAGATTTGCACACATAACTTCCACAGTGTAAAGATGGTCATGGTGGAAATCTTCCTGAAAATGTTTTGCCTGAAAAGCTTTGGGGAAATGAGGAAAACAATTAGTTTTCATCTCACGAGACCAAAATTCGATGTTCTTTAGTGAAAACATAAAAGGGGGTTTACCATACACTATTTTTTTGTTTTACTCCAATGACCGATTGAGCCTTAATTTTCACAGGTTTGTTATTTCATGTGTATTTGCTGGTTCATACAAGGTGTGGATACTGGGCCCAATTTCATGGCTCTGCTTACTGCCGAATTCTGCGCTTCTGATCTCGATTCTCCGCTTACCGAGCAAGTGCCGAATAGACTGTGCAAGTCTCGCGCGTAATCGAACTTCCGGGACCATAGTGGTCCCAACCATATGGAGTTTTACGTGGGCGAGATTTTGTTTCGTCAATTATTTTAGTTTAACGTAGGTTATGACCTAGAAAATTATACATGTTGTTGGGAATGTAATACTAAGTGATAACAACATATGAAAGTAAAACCAATTCAACAATATAACGAAGAAAACCCAAGAATTAAACTTGACCTCAGCTTCCGGTTATTGCAAAAAATTAAGAATTTTGTGCTCGCCTCCGATCATAAAACTTACGTAAACGCTTGTTTTGGATGCGCAATTATAATCGCCAGATGCTGTAATTGCAAAGCAAACCCTTTTCATTGCAGTCTATGGTTGTTGAGGCGTCAGCATCCTCTTTAAACTGCGATACGGGTCCATTTAAGACCCGTTTGACCTTCACGAATCCGCGTAAGGGGTTTCTAAAAAGTTAACATCAAATAGGCATCCTTGTCCCAGAGTTTATTTTTTTTTTCAATAATAATATACACACTATTGTGATTGTTTTTTCAAAAGCTAAAACTTTTCATAAAATTGTAATGATTTATTTTTGTTCTTCAGATTTTGTCATGAGATATAATTTAAAACAAACATTTAATTTCAGAAATAAACATGTTCTTCGTTTGACGTGTTTTCTCGTTCGGATACGCGCGAGACTTGCACAGTCTATTTCTGCGCTAGCTGTGTAAGCGAAGAATGCCTAGTAACGTGGACTACGCAAACGCAAAAGCAAAAGTTCCCTGCTAACCCGTGATATACGCTTGACGTAAGTGGGAAAGCCTGCTTCCGTAAGCGCCGATTTTTTGCTTACGGTCAGCAGAGCCATGAAATTTGGCCCTGGTCTTTGCCAATAATCAATGTTGTACATGCATGGGCTTTAACATGACTGTAAATACCGTGATCAAACAGCGGATATGATCCATCATGTATCGATATTATACACATTTACCACCCAAGAAATAAATTTAGTTATACTACAACTGCTGTATAAAGTATAGTATACCAATTTTATATTCGGTTATATTAAGTATTTTATATTTATATGTTATTATGTAAAATGCCCCAGAAATTGCCCATGCAGTGACGATAATTTGGTATTGTATCCGTACAGTGACCCTTGTCCTGAAGGTCGTAATTATAGCATAACCCATCATGTTTTAAGATCAATCAAACAGACCTCTTGATTTCTTCTTCCGTTTACCCGTCTCACCCGTATACACTGACCTGGGCCCAATTTCATAGAGCCGCTTAAGCACACACACAAAACACACCAAAAACACTAAGCACAACAAAATTATGCTTATCAGATAAAGGTTACCAGTTAAAATACCGCTTCACATGAAGCATCTGTGACTGGTATCCTGTTTATTGTTGCTTAGCAGAAATTTGTAAAGCAATTTTATTTTCTCAAGCAGCCTTTTAAACTCTTTTAGGAAACAAAAAATGAATTACTTATATTTAACAATAGACTATTTGGTTTTCATTTGAAAGCTCATTGGTCATATCAGAAATATTTCTGTCATAGTCGCGGACACACCGTTTTTGGTGATATGGCTTGAGTGACCGCAAAAAAGAAACCCTTTTTGACGTTGCTCGCTGAAGTCCACAACTCATTGTCATCCTTAAAGGCACTGAACACTTTTGGTAATTACTCAAAATAATTGTTAGCATAAAAACTTACTTGGTAACGAGCAATGGGGAGCTGTTGATAGTATAAAACGTTGTGAGAAACGGCTCCCTCTGAAGTAACGTAGTTTTTGAGAAAGAGGTAATTTCTCACTCAAATAATAAAAGACTTCTTGCTGAAGCCTTTTATTATGCATCTGAAAGCACACAAAGTAATGGCAACAAGGGTGTTTTTTCTTTTATTATTCTCTCGCAAATTCGATGACCAATTGAGCCCAAATTTTCACAGGTTTGTTATTTTATGCGTATGTTGGGATACACCAAGTGAGAATACTGGTCTTCGACAATTACCAAACGTGTCCAGTGCCTTTAACCAATTAACCATCCCATAAAGAACAGTCAAATTGCTGACAAGTTTTTTATTGAAATTATAAACTCAATTGTAGAATAAAAAAATCACAAATGATGTTCAACCTAATGTCCAATAACAAAGGGGGTCAAAAATGGGTTTTATAATTATTGCAACGAGTCTTTGTAATGATTTCAACGGTTCTTTTTGCCGCTTTGTTGCCTAAGGTACCTTGTATTTACTTTACAAATGTATGTATTTTTATACGCCAAGTGGTTGGGCAAAATTCTACGTTTTCAACGTGGACAAAAAATGTTTGAATTGGTATTGAGTTGAATTCTATGTGATCGCACGTTATATAAATCCATTGAGGTACGTTAACATGACTATAAAATTAATGGTTAACTGCTCTATACAGTATAGGCCTATAATCAATTTAACACACCCCAGTTCCTGCAGTGCTGTACTATCATTTTGTTTACTGATTTGTAAATACGAAGGAAAATTTGTAAATACGGAGGGAAAATGAAGTCGCGTGAACATACAATTACAATGTTGGCGTAGAACCAGACCAGACATTAATCAAGAGAGAAAAAAAACCCTGACACTTCATTTAAATTGTTAATAAGTGACCACTTTACAGCACATAAGAGTGAGATGACAATTACGCCTTATTCCCATTACATGTACATCGTTGTTGAAACTAACACAGTGTCGGTGTTGTCAATATATACCACGAGAATCAATTTAACACCCCAGTTTTCGCTAAGTAAATTTCTATTAATTTCTAGTTTTTAAACCTGGATACCAAAATAAGAATATTTTAGGTAAGTAGGGACTTAGTGTCCTTTAACCATGCATTGTTTGTTCTACTCATGAAGAAGGCTCATCATTGCATGTCTGCAAAGCCTGTAAATCTTCAAAAAACCTTCACGTGGGTCACACAGAGCTTCAGATTCAGAAAACTGTACAAGAACACCGCGAATAAGACCGCGGAAGTCTCGCACACGTATTCGAACATCCGAAACTAAGTTGGTATATAACCATCATTATGTTTGTATGCGATTAAGGTGAGATTGGCAAGCAAATGGGTTCCTAAAAACATAAACATCCTCGTCTCAAGTTTCCGTTTTGTTTCAGTGTTAATTTTAACTAAACAACCTATACTATAGTTGTACTATATACAAATCGAAATCGCTTTTATAACAAATCGATATGGATATTTTTTATTTTCAAGAGGTTTTTGCAAATAGAATGTAAAAAGAAGATATTATCTCACAGAAAAATATGGTCTCCGTTCAAGTTGTTTTCTCGTTTTCGATATGCGTGAGACTTGCACAGCCTATGAGAAACTGAATCACCTAATAATTGAAAACTAATCTATTAGTAGTTTGAACTAATTAAAATAACGTTTCATTGTCCAATGAGAGCTGTTACTGTGTATCAGTTAAGACAAATTGCAATGAGTTATAGAATGAATGGCTGATATTAAAGAAACAAGGCTATAATAAGTGGGAATAAAGTGGGTTTTTTTTGTTACTCTTGGTACCAACAAGAGTAACAAAAAAATCACACTTTCTTCAAATTATTGTCTCTTGTCACGGCTGACCTTGTTTCTGTATCAAATCGTGACTTTTCCGTCTTCAGTGTGGATTGTTGGATGAAAGACTAATGTAAGCGTCTTACATTTTAGACAAAAAACTACTTGGTTCGTTTATAAGCTCGCTTAAAAAGGAGTAGATCTGCCATCATAGTGAATAAACCTATAGGACTCTGGGGTTGAATGTGAATCGATGTACATCATGCTGTGGTTATTGTTACTGCTAATTCTTGGTTGATGTTTGTTGGTGTGTTTGTTTGTTTGTTGGGTTGTTTGTTTGTTTGTTTGTTTGTTTGTTTGTTGGGTGGGTTGGGGTGTTTGTTTGTTTGTTTGTTTGTTTGTTGGGTTGTTTGTTTGTTTGTTTGTTGGGTTGTTGGGTTGTTTGTTTGTTTGTTTGTTGGGTTGTTTGTTTGTTTGTTTGTTGGTGTGTTTGTTTGTTTGTTTGTTTGTTTGTTTGGTTACAAGTGTAGGAAAACTAATAATGAATGACCAAACGAAGTGCTGCAAAAAGGGGGGTGCATATTACAAAATACTTAGAACTACAAATTCAAAGTATACAATGTATATGAAGAACATATTGAAGACAGATTTACTACACTGCCAGAATCAAATGGGTAAACAAAGTATGTATTATAGAGTCAGTCATAAGCAATGAGCAAGAGTGTCATCTTTACGCGTGATTTTTAAATGTCAGACTTCAGTTGTTCGGATAGAGTTCCAGAGTTTGGGAGCAGATACAGAAAAATATATCGATTGCCATAAAATGTGGTTGTTTTTTAGGAACAGTAAGACGAATTCAAGGGCCCATTTATTTACTTTACAAAATATTGATTTGATCTTTTATCCTTCAGCGTCCAATCTAAAGTTTCAAACAACAGAAACAACAAATTGATTGACAGTTGACTTCAAAGAGGAACATCAAAAGCCTTTTTACAAAACAGGGTTCGGCAAAAAGAAGCATTTTTCCTTTTTCTTGTACTCGTTAAAGTGATTTTGCTTCTTACCGTCATTCGTTTTCATTTGTAATGCATGTGATTAAGCAATGCGTATTCGGCTTTCAATTTAGCAGAGTATTATAGGCGCCATAGAGATATCTGCGAAAACTTGTTGCGAAATTGGTGGCTTTTTGAGTTGATTGTGAATATTGAATGGTTGTCCTTGTTTTATCGCATTACGCAAAAGACCAATGCTTATAGTCATTCAATTTGTGTATAAGTTATACACAAATTGAATGACTGTTTTGAGCAGCTTTCAATTTTGTGCAAATTATAGAATAATGCGATATTTCTCTTGGCCGCTTGCCGAAATTGACGGGGTAATAACTCTAAATTAATCATGGGCGTCAATCTGTCTTGAAATGTGATTGGGGGGGGGGGGGGGGGGGGGGGTGACGGATTTGGGCATCGGGAGTCTTAGCGTGTCGTGGCCGAGCGGATAAGAGCACCGAACTCAAGCTCTGGTGTTTCTGATCAGCAGAGTGTGGGTTCGAATCCCAGTCGTGACACTTGTGTCCTTAAGCAAGACACTTAACCACATGCTTCGTCCTTCGGATGGGAAGTTAAGCCGTAGGTCCCGTGTGTTGTGTAATGCACGTAAAAGAACCCAGTGAACTTATCGTAAAGAGAAGGGGTTCGCCCCGGTGTTCCTGGTTTGATTGGCTGCATATTGCGCCACAGCACCTTGTAAACCATTACATGGTGCTATGCAAAGGAATAGGTCTCATACTTCAACACGTAACTCCACATACCTTGTAGGAAAAATACTGAGCGCTTTGAGACACCCATCGGGAGTATAAAGCGCTATATAAGAACTGCGTATTATTATTAGCACCCACGGCGTGGGGTCCAGGTGCCAGCTTAAGGGTCACTATAGTGGGGTCGGGGCGAAGCCCTTGCTGGGGTTCGGGGTGAGCCCCCTGAAGCCGTTAGATTTTAGCATGTCTAAATGGCCTAGAAAAGCTCCTTGCTATAATATTTACATAACATTGCTATAAAACTTAGACTTGGTTCAGTGAACGACAGAAACAACGGGAGATTACAATGATATATTAATTTTACTTAAATCATGCACACCTTTAGGCCTCATCGTCGACAATGTCCCTCCCTCCCTTGCACGTCAAACCTCCCCTGGGTTTTTCCGATTGAGTCATTCATGTTAACCGGGGTCCTCCAGGAATGGTTGATTCCTCAAAATCTCTTCTCTGTTTTCGATGAATCTTAAAAATGCTTTTTAATTATTTGTTGTACATTGACAAACTCCCTGCATTACATATTATAATTGCATCTTCGACAGCCTGGTACATGGCCGGAATTGTAACTAATGGTTCATCATCAAAACAATGAATAGCAATATTGTTTACTCTAGTACCACTGGTTAAGGATAGTTATTGAATACCATAATTACCCGTAACTTCTGTAAAAAAAAACACAGTTCCTTTTCTTGGTTATCATTATGTGGTGAATCATCAAAGACTGTTTGTAAAAGTTCTGATTCACTCACTGGGTAGATCACGCTTTAACTTAATTTGGTCATCAATTTCTTTTACATGTTTAAACATGGCATCAATAATACTCCTTAATTGTCATTGCCATAGTTCTCTTCGGTAAATGCTTTATAAATTAGGAAACGCTTATCGAAAGCATCATACTTAACGCGTACATGGTAAACTGCTGTATAGCTTGCGGTGTCTTGAGTAATGATGCAAGTACAACATAGTGCTTTTACCCTTACACCGATGTGTATTAAAAATGGAACGTATAGGCATACCATTGGCTTTTGGAACCGTTCGATTGTTTTAATCTTATATAAGAGTAAATATATACAATAATACTATTAAACCTGTGAAAATTTTATTTCAAAAGGTGGTAGCGTTTATGAGATATCGCAGAAAATCCGGAGCTGCTATGTCCACGCAGGAAGAATATTCCGTAATTGGAATACACAATCTGAGAAATATATTCTGACAGTGACGTTTCTGTCAAAAAGATTCAAATTTCGGGTGATAAAAAATTACTTTGAAGAGAAATGCTTTATGCTATCGAAAGCTGCTGTACTTCTTTCAAAGTAAGTTTTTATTGCCATTAATTTTAAAAGTGGTTTCAAAACTAATCCCTTCACTTTCAGCACTGTATAGGCTACTCGTTACTTTCACGAGTTCTGTGAAACAAATCCACAGGCAAATCACTCGGGTGAAAAAAAACCCGAATAAACAAAACGTTAATATTTCGAGAAAACTGCGTTTTGAAGTTATTGTTTTGCCAATTTGACATTTTACCAACAATGAAAGTTGAGATCTCAAATTATGCGAATCTGTTATTATTTTTTATCATAGTCACGAGTTTAAGTAACGAGTAATTTACTTTTTCGTGTGCAGCGCGTCGTGACAATGCGTAAACGAAAGTGCCTGTTCGTGAAAACTCCATATAGATCATACAAATTGCCCAAAGGGGGGGGGGGGGGGGGGGGTGGGGGGGATTGATATAGTGTCCCCCACCCTTCAGAAAGTGGAAGCCATGACGGCCATGAAAGTAATCCTTGTCTAGGCAGGAAGTATTTTGAGCGGAATTTCACATGTCACCGCTTAGAATCTTAGCGTTTAAAAGCTCAATATACCCTCTTTTCTGTTTTTTCCCCTGTGTATAAAAGTCAAGGCTAAGACTCTGACTAGAGTTTCTGTTTTTGTAAAGAATTCAGGGAGATACAGATCAGTATTTGAATAATATTGATAAGATCTGAACAATATAAGAAAAACAACAAGATCCCATACCATATTTGACATGAATCTGAAGTTCATCAGGGAGTGGTGATGGCAAAGTCATTCAGAGAAAATAATTCAAGCGGGCGGGTGTGGTTAGCCTCGCAAAGCTATTGTGTAGATGGAGATATGCTCTTGTGTATTCTGCAACCTTTCTGTGCCTTTTGAGCAGGAGTGTTTATTAAGTTACGTTTTCAACTCTTAAATTTTGCTTTAATAATAAAAGACTGCACAAAATGACAAATCAAACAGCATTTTCGCCTTTCTTGGTTTTGGTCTTGAGCATAAAATTGCTTGGACAATTTTTGGGGTTTTCCTTTTTACCTTTGCTCTCGTTTTTTCTTGGTTAAACAAATTGGCAAACAGTTTGTGTACAAACAGTCAAACACACATCTTAAAACTTACAAGGGCGGGAATTAGGGCCCGGAAAATGTTTGCGAGTACAGTAAATTTAAGAAAAGCTTATTACTAATTTTGTGCCCGTTTACTTTTTGTTTTTTTAATGAATTAGATAAATGTCGGCATTTTTCAGCACTTGGCACATTGGGGGCAATCCTGGGTCACCCCCCCCCCCCCCCCCACCCCTAAAACATCAAGTCTAAACAATGGGAGAACAAAGTGTCCTCGGTTTACTCTGTTTACAAACATATGTGTGAGTGTGTGGTGAGAATTGTGGCAGCGTGTGCATTTAAACGCCATTATACTCCCAAAATGGCAGACAATATCTGCGTGGTGACGTCAGGAAGACGTCTGTACAGTGTAGACAATTATTCAAATATTATCACACCTACAAATATTCACATTAGTGCATGTTAGTTACAATCAGTGCTTGTACGGTTGTGTAAATGTGAAGCCATCACGGATAATGTTTTTATCAACCCCCCGTCATCCAGAATCCCTCACATTTCGTCATCTGCCTGCCTGCTCGTACTCAAGGTTTTTTTTCACTCACCCTCTTGCAGTTTTCCCAGAATTTAGAACACCTTTTCATCAGCTATTAGGGACTCAGCCGTAATAAACCCTTTATCCCATTTCTTGCGAGACCTCAAACTGTCCTTTCATCCAAATATAGTTGATTTTTATTACAGTGCTTCTTTGCCTTTTGGTCATGCGTTCCAGGCCTCTGTCTTTTGTTATGTGCGGGGCTGCACGCCTGCGGGTAATAGTAATTTATTTAACTTTTGCTGCCCCTGACCCACATAGCTGCAAATGCAGTTTTTCTTATTGTTCATTTCGTTCGTCCATAGTTTGTTTGTGTTTATTATTGTATTGGCCCTGTTTTTCTGTTCATTTTGTATTATTCTTGTTGATTATGTTTGCTTTCTTGTTCCTTTCATTGTGTTTTTCTGTCCATAGTTTGTTTGTGTTTATTATTGTATTGGCCCTTTTAAGATGTTTAGATTCTGTGTTTTTCTGTTCATTTTGTATTATTCTTGTTTATTATGTTTGCTTTCTTGTTCCTTTTATCACGTTTATTATTATGTTCTTTTGTTTATTATTGTACATTTTGCGTTTTTTTGGTCGAATAAATAATAATAATAATAATATTCACAAAAGCAAACTCACACTGAGCACGATACAATCTTGCTTAGCACAAACTGGTTGGCTGCCCAAAATATCATCCAATACACATGGTTTACTGGCACTCCTTTAAACATGACTCAGCAATCAGCATGGTATGTTTTTCCGCTTAGCATGGCTCATAGGAAACGTGTACAAAACTCAGCGTGTGGTGTTTTTCCCTTGAACGCGGCTTTCCTTGCGTCTGGTGCGTCTACCGCAACACACCAGCTTCATGAAGGCCTTCATGTACAGTGGGTTAGCTATGGCGTATAGCAGAACGGGTTGACGGTGCTGTTCATGTGTACTACATACACGCTGGCCTATAAATGAACGAAAGAAAACAAAATACAAAGTCATTTGTTGGAAACGATATTACATTTTCAAAATTTGACAATGGGGTTGAATCTTCATCATCAGACACATCATCTTTCGCTGGGATGAGGCTTAATAATAGTGTTCCGTTATCACACCATTGCAATAACAAGAGACCTTTGACACGCTGCTACCATTTTGGTCATGTTCTCTGCATCCAGTAACAGTAAATGATGCTAATAATCGTTTTACAAAAAGGAACCAGACTGTTTATCCTTCTAGCCTCAGTTTGGATACATTGATTTTAATGGGGGAAAAACAAGATGTATAGGATTCGATGTCGCAGATATCATCGCAAACAAATATATAATTATTTGAGATGTCGTAAATATATATATCGCAAACATAAATATTTGCGGCTATATTTACGAGTATAGGCCTATTTGCAGCAACGCAAATTGTTGCAAAAATGTCTGTGATAAAATTTGCAACATTGCAAATATCTTTTGAAACGATAATTTGTTTCCGACATTTGCAAATATTTGCGATAAGCGATGTCCTACAGGGCTACCATTCTGAGCCAGATTTTTGCGATGTCCAAATGTTTGTGCAGATTTTGCGATTTTGCATATAATAATCGCAAACATCCTTCCAAATATTTGCGGTTATGTTTACAAAAATCTTTGCAACATCCCAAATTATTGTGAGAAAATTTGCCTCAAAGCTAATAGGCCTATCTGTGAAAAAAAGTTAATATTGCAACATCACAAATAATTTTGCAAATGTTTGCATAAATTTGCGATAATGTGATGTCCCTATATACAGGGCTACTATATTCTCGACCTGTTTTTTGTGGAGTTTAATAGACAAGGTTCATAAGTTCTATTTGCCTTGTTCTGATTTGTTTTTCCTGATGGATGGAGATTTTAATCCACCCGTGATCTGGGTGAAAATACTGCTAAGCAAAAATGAGCAGAATACCAGTCACAGATGCACGTAACATCTAAGCTGGTAACTGAATAGTTTGTTGTGCTGAGCCTTTTTGTGCCTAAGCAGCTATGTATAATTGGCACCTTGATCCAAACACGTAGACCTATTAGCACCAAACAATAACTGTGCTAACCAGCATTTCATTTTTCTAACCAAAATACCATGAACCATTTTCTTCTGAAGGTTTGCGCAGCAGAAGTTTGTCAGGCAATTTATTTTCTGCTTACTGAAGCAACTCTATTAAGTCATTTGCTGGTTTGACAGTAGCCATGATAGGATTAAGTATAACTTTTATACTAGGCCTATTTGGTTTTTACCTAAAACCGATGTATGTATAATATGCACTCAGTACATTTTCCCGATTCCTGTGAAAACAATCCACAGGCGTATCACTTGCCAAAACCAAATAATATTCTTTATCCCCGATGCAAAATTAAATTCAGGGTATACTTATGGTAATTGTCAAAAACTGGTATCCTCACTTGGTGTATCCCAACATTATTATGCATACAATAACTCACCTGTGAAAATCCGGGCTCAATCGGTCATCATAGTTGCGAGAAAATAATGAAATGAAAAAAAACACGCTTCGGTTTTTGCTGATTTTGTTTGAATGTTGGGGTGAAAAAAATACCTTTAAAATACAGGTACTAATATTACTAGAAAGGGGAAGTTTCAATGTTTTATAATATCAACAGCTCTCCAATGCTCTTTACCGAGTCAGTTCTTATGACTATTAAAGTGTGGACCCTGCCTTTAACATCTACTTGAACAATTGACATACCTGATACAAAGAAAGTGGCAAGCAGGTCGGGCAGAGACTCTGGATAATGACGATTACAGACCATGGTATGGAAGATACCATGAGAACGATGAAGATGAGGGTCAGTGTACGGGTCGCTCTGTTGCTTTCCTTACTGCTCTCTCGGTCTTTTCCCACCTGTGAATTGGGCTGAAGGGTTGAAGACGACCTGGTGCTACCGACCTCAGGTTTGTTGAGCGCTGACGGTCCATCTTTAAATTGAAGTGTGTCGTCTGGTTGCACTTCTTCACTTGGCAAGAATCCGCGGTTTTCATGACCTAAGTTGTGGTGAGTAATGCTTTCAATGTCAGTGTTATGTAAGATCGCTGTTTGGTTGAGATTTTGAACTTGAGATGAAACTTCCACGCTTACGTTGGGGACTTTTTCATCACCCATCACCACCGCCACCGCCGGGACTCTGCTGGAGCACGTACTCGTACTCAACTCCTGCATCATCACCGGGCCTCTCCGTCGGGTCTTCTTGCTCCGGATGACCGTGTAGATGCGCCAGTACAACACGGAGGTTACGGGCAAGGGGATCCAGAAGAAAACGACGGGGGACAAGATGGTAAAGAAGAAACTGTCTTTAATGTACTGAGGAAAGCACAGACCTGGATTTATGCGACGTTCACCGACCAGGTATGGCCAGAGAATAGTGTACGGTAACCATATAAAGAACGGGATTGCGTACGAGATAAAGATCATGACGCTTGCGTGACGCAATGTGCGCATCCGGAGGTGCTTCAGGGGTCGCGATACGGCCTGGTAGCGGTCGACGGCCAGGACAAGGATACCCAGTACAGTGATATGGATAAATGCGTGATTAAGGTACAGGTAGATATCACACAGTGCTTCCATGAACGGCCAATACCCTAAAACCCAATATATACTGTACATGGGCATAGTGAACGCCCCAGCTACCAAGTCTGATATAGAGAGACCTACGATGTAGTAGTTGGTGTACGTGCGTAAGCGACGCTCGGTACAGAACGCATACAGGACAATGAGGTTGCCCAGTACGGTGACGGTCGACACTATTATACTCACGATAGTGATGATAACCTTTCCCGTATCCCAAATAAAACTAACTTCCTCTTCGCCATCTTGCCGAGGCCCCTCAATAGTTCCGTTTACGTCATTGTCACCGTCGTAAAATGTGTCATTTTCTATCATAGTTAGACTCCCCTCAATCGTCGTCCATAAGTCTGTGATCATATGCGATGCGTGGCCCTGGGAACTTTGGGTAGCAAATTCCTGCGAAGACATCGTTGGAACACTACCGACAGAAAACAAGTTTGCCAAGTCAACGTCCACGGTGCAATGGACAACTAAACGCGTGTGTTCGTGCAACGACGAGCTTCATTCTCAAGCTCGAAGGCAGCGTAGATTCCCTATAACTACGACGTTATAACTATTGAACTTGTCACTTACCATGCTAGTCTGATCATTGGCTCCTACTTTGTAGTTTACCTTTCAACGGCGTTGCCAGGATTTTTTTCCCACTGGGGATATGGGGGAGTGGGGGAGTGGTTGGGGCGCATGGCAATTTGTTTAATAGTGGGGGCGTACTTTGTCTTGATGCTTGTTATTTTTACGGGGCACTTTAGGGGGCACGATCGTCTTGTTTTGAAGTGCAGTACATGTATCTTGATTTTTTCGTGGGGCACCTGTGGCGGGGCACAAATTAACCATTGCTTCATCGCCAAGAGCCCCCTTTGTCAACCAAATTTATCCTTTTAACAAGAAAGATACAATTTTTTACACCGTGATAAGACCATTATAGTTTCCAATGTTGGATTGAACTGGCTGTTAATGTTAATAAGAAAACCTTTTTACTATGCTCTCTGATAAAATTGACTTCGCCTTCGCATTGAGACACCAAGTCTGGTCGAGTTAATTTCAACTCTGTCTTATACACAAACACCAGATACATCGTTGGAATTCTGCTTGATGTAACTCATAATGCTGAGACTGTGGCGTACTAAAGTTTGAAAACTCATTCTAGAAATAGGTGGGGTGATATTTTTGAAAAAAGGTTCTTTGAGTAAATTGAGCACAAAAACAATCGTTAATAGAACGTTAATAGAACAACAACAAACACATACAAGATCAGCTGATCTTGCAACATAGACCAAATTGTATATAAAAGTGAATAATTATGGCAAATAGGCCTGCAGTTGTTTTAAATAATAAAGCAAAAAAAAAACGTGCAATTAATAAACATAGAAACACATTCATATTAATTTACAAACAAATATATCAATATATTAGGTATACACAGAGAGACTGTTCAACTGTGTAGGGAGAAACTGTGGATAAAGCGCCTTTCGACCACCAATCCCCATGGTTTGAACACTCCAAGAAGGAAATGACTAATAACTTGTTGTATTTGTCTTCTCTTTTTCCCCACAGGTGTCGTCCTTATAATCTGCCCACAGGTGTCGTCCTTATAATCTGCCCCATTCATAATTATTACCCTTTTCTCCCTTTTCCCAGCACCTTTGATTCTGTCTTTTTAGTCCGGGAGCTCGGCGGGGTTTATTGAAAATATTTAGTGCAAAAGGTTTGAAGTGTGGGATATGCAGCACCCCCCGGGGAACCTTAAAATGTGAATTCTTAAGTGCACCGAGTGGTGCGTTGGGAGGGGGAGCCCCCAAAACTCACCCCAAAAGTCGATTTAATGAAAATGTTGAGTGCAAGCTAAATTTCTTCATGGATTTGTGTTCCCATCCACTTGCAGACTTGTGGAAAAGTCGCGGTAATAGCGGAACGACTCTCTCGCAATATCCCGCGAGAGTGCTGCTCTGCGCGAGATACTGCTCTCAAGACTGAAGAAGAGTCGGCAGCCAGCAACTTCGCGCGAGAGCAGTGATCTCGCGAGAGCTTTCTTTATTACGCTTCAACACCACACGCGACTCGACCCACCGCGACAAACATTAACGTCTTGTCAACAAGTCCAATCTACTTGTGGTGAAACCAGTCCCTTAACTCTACCCCCCCCCCCCCCCTTCTGTCCACCATCTTCATTAGTTGCTCAAGATTTAATTTTTCTGTGTGCTTTCATCTCTTTCCTGTTGCCTGTTGACTGTTTCTGTTACGATAGTCTAAAGCATTTTTTGAAACATTTCACTTTGAAGAAATGTGGTTATGTAAAAAAGGATCAGTTTTAGGCTACTGACCCAAAATTTGAATCTGAGAAACGTTTCCTTCAGAAACGTTTCCTTCCGAAACGTTTCTCAGATTGTGTGTTCCTATTGGGAATTATTCTTTCGGCGTGACATCGCTCCGGATTATCGGCGATATCTAAAAAATGCGACCACCGTTCGAAATGAAATTTTCACAGGTTATAGTTTTCTTGTATATATCTACACTTATATAGAATTAAAACAAACGAAAGTTTCCAAAAAACCAAAGGTATACTTTGTCTTTAAAAGGGACCAATTTTACCCCCTCTATAGATAAGTCAACGTGTTCCCCACAATCTTACCGTTCCCATAACGGCACCCTACTCATTTAAATACTTATCCTCTTTCCAGCACAGTTTGACCTGTCATTGTCCTCTGAGCGAAAGGTCAATGCGTGACAGAAGGTCCACCTTAACTACTACCTAGTACGTTCCTGAAGTTTGACCATTCAACTCAAACAGGCATTCAGTTTGATTCGTTTGACTGACGCAAAAAAAAAAAAAAGCTTCTTGGTTGGTATCCAGTGACGTCACGCTTCTTACATGGGGAAAGACGTATCAAATAAAATCACATTTTTCATCATATTAATGCAGGAGCCTCTGATGCGCAACACAAAACATAAAACAATGACATGAACATAAAAAGCAAGTTACAAAAATATAGAGTCAAACAAATGAGTCTTTAAAAGTCCCTTTGAAATCTGAAGAGATCCAGATTGGCGAATATGAAGAGGAAATCGGTCCATGTATAAAATTGTTGGTGCAATCAAGGTCCTTGCTCTACGGCAATGAAGTTGAAGGCTCTTTGGGCACTAGAATTTAGCGTGGGGAAGGATTGGCCAGCAGATCGAAGAGGACGAACAGGAGTATATTTATGGAGAATATCTGCAGATAATAGTCAGGAGATAGGCCTTGAAGAGCTTCGAAAGTGAGAAGATTTAATATACGCGAATGATACCCAATTTGGGAGCTAGTGGAGTTCTTGTGGGTGTAGTATGTTGAGAACGAGGTGTGAGTGAGACGAGGCGAGCAGCAGTGTTTTGAACTTCTGTTGAATTTTAGAAAGTTCTCTATCTGAAAGTTCAGAGAAGAGAATTGCAGATCGAGTCTAAGTGACATAGGCATGAACAAGTAGAGAGGAATCATCATCAAGATGGCGTCGGACTTCGTCCTATTTTTCTCATTTGTTAGCCCAATAAGGTTAGAGACTTGTAATTTCTTTTCCCACTTTCATAGGACTGTGTCCAATTTAGTTTTCGATCTTCCCGTATAAGGGTTACCATTTTACAGATGAATATTTCCCGATCGAAGTGCCATTTTTTTTAAAGGACTGTGAGCCAGTCATCTTACACAATAAGGCTCATAAGGCTCTGCAGAAGACCCCCCCCCCCCCCCCCCCCCATTTCAAAAAGGATACACTGCATTAAGTCTGTCCATGCTCTATGGTCTTATAATGGGTAAGCCCAATAAAAATTGTGCTCCAAGTGTTGGACGAGGCCTGCACCTCCAGAGGTTAATGACCCTTGGTGATGATCGGACGCACGTTCCTCGTAACACAAAACACAGCCCAATATATTGACATGTAGGACCAAACCAGGAAAAATTCTGTCCAATTTGCGTAACAGAACATCAAAAACAGGACCAAGAACTGCAACAGCTTTTACGCTTTCATTAGTTGGATGTGGATGTCTACCGCGGGCCACCGTAGAATACGAGAGGCAAAACAAGTAGTATAGTCCGACTCTGAGATTCGACAAAAGTTTATGTTTCCATTTGCTTGAATAATAGTTTTCTGCCGTTTTTGATTTGTTGGTATACATATGTAACTGAAAATTGTTTTCCCCTTTTCTATTTAGTAACCACTTGGTCTATTTGCTCTATTGTCTAGGCCTAACATTGAGGTAGGATTCTACCTATACATGGGCCTAAATGAGATACTTTTAGCAAATTGTTACATTGTACAACCTCGTTCTCAATGACATAATGTATAAACTATCATGGCACGTGTTTCGTTTTCCTTCCTGGGAAAAAGATGCAAACTAGTCTGGTTGCAAAGTTGTTCCTGTTCTTAAACAAATCCGCAAGCTCGGTAAAGGTAACCAAACAGTAACGTTTTTTGTCAATACACAGAGCACATGTAATGGGAATTTACGACGGCCAGCTATCTATATAAAACATTCTCTCGTCTCTGTCGACGATCGTGCTGGATTCGCAACATAGAATATGGGGAAAAGAAAGAGACCAGATGAACCGGTAGGAAAAACTGTAATTAACCATAACTGCTGCCAAAGAGTGTCATTAGTTTAAAAAACTGGATTTATTAAGAATAATTTGGGTGTCCGATCCCAAACGACTGCAATTATAACGCCCCCCTCCCCACCGTGACCATCATGATCATGACCATTGCAGAGTGGGACATAGGCCTATTATAATGCCTTGGTACCCTGGGGGAGGTGGGGGTGACTGGGGGGGGAGTTGGGATTCACAATTCACACTCTGGCGGGTGTGTGAACCTTATATTTTTACTAAAGATTATTTGTAGAGTGCCTAATATAAGTCACAAGGAAGCTTTCAAAAATACTGACAGTTACACAGCTTTTCGAGTGAGTAGCAAGTTTTAAAACTGATTAGACAATGATGGGCGAGGCGACGGCACGACCTGACGGCACGACGCGACGGCACGACGCGACGGCACGACGCGACAGCACGACGCGACGGCACGACGCGACGGGCGACGCGACGGACGAAGCGACGGCTCGACGCGACGGACGACGGCAAGACACGACGGACAACGAAAGTCAAAACCACAATTCAAATCAATTGAAAAACAAGCGACGCGACGGGCGACGGCACGACACGACGCACATCTGTCGCCTTTAGAACACAAACAAAACCTCAGAGCCCATTCACATTCAGCTCTACGGCAGGGTCATGCAGTGGATTTGAGGACTTAGGCCTACAGGCGACACGCTAGCCCCTTGAATAGGGCCAATCCACTCCGTATCCTTGGCCCTAGCACCATTGTAAACCTATTTTGTGCCCTACATGAGGTTTTTAATCCGGGACGTTCTCGATCATGAAACTTACCGATCTAATGCTACTATACTTGTAAATAGCCCTATTTTGGTTTTTAAGACATCACAGATTATTGTTTGGATTTGTTTTTGCTTTTCGAGTCGTGAATGTGAATTTTTGTTCACATAAATATTAACTATGTTTTGTAAGTTTACGATCAACTGCTGCAATCTAATGGGGACCAGACTGATTTCCTCAGCGCGCCGAGCCGATCAAGGTTTTGTGAAATAATTAACGTGTAATGCGGTGCGCATCTCGCGCCCGTTTGCGCAAAGAGATATTGTGCTCAGCGCGATAAGCAAATCAGTCTGGTCCCAATTAGTTCGTATCAGTTGATCGTATAAATGCTGTGAAATAGTTGAGGGAACCCGACAAGTATGGTTCTCTGTGCAAGTTGTTAATACGTGCGATCAACAATTCACACTCGCAACTCGAAGGCAATCAATTTTCCCCAAAAATCCATGATGTCTTTCATGATCGAGAACGTCCCGGATGGTGCTAGCGTTGCTAGGGCCAAGGATGCAGTTGGCCCTATTCATGGGGCTAGGCCAATGGGTTCAGGAAGTCCAGCTTATTTTAGTGGGACTGTGTACTGTAGTGTTAGTAGTAGTATACTGACTACTGTGTTAATAAGTGTTAATAATAATAATATTGTTTAACGGGGCTAGCCTAGCAAAGGTCTTCCAGGAATGGAGGAGAACGGTTCCTAAAAGAAACCATCAATTTTGGCTGTTTTTGAGTATGTTTATTATTATTCTATACACTTCACTTTCTCTAGAAATGATATCATGCTATATTGTAGAATACAATTTGCATTTTGTTTCATGATTAATTTATTCCATCAATGTCAGTTTTAACAAAGAGAAAACTTACACTAATAATTAATCATTATGTTCATATCCTTCTTATTCACAATGGTTTTCATAATACACTTATTACATAATAATTCAACTTGAACAACATGTATCTAGACCGAGCTCAATTTCGTGATCCTGCCCACAGGTACTATACTAACAAAATAATTTGAAGAAGCAACTTGCATCTCACGGTTTTTTGGCTGGTAACCTGTTTTTGCTTAGCAATAATGTTCCGTACTTAGCAGATTTAGGCTGTTCCCGAATTAGTGGCTACGGCTGTGGCTGGGGCTGCATCACCACATTGGAACGCGTTGGAAAATAAGCCGGCCTTAGCAACACCCTTAGCAACGGACAAAGCCGCTGACGCCAGTGTGGACAAGGCCCAATCAATAAAGTGTGATTAAACTTTGTGTTAAAATCCGGGTAGGATAAGTTTCATACAAACTAATGATGCTAACAAATATTCTTCACCTTTCCTTTGATAAATCCGTGTCATGTGGTACCCTTTTAGAATATTTTAAATCCTTATGGATATTGTAAAAAAAAATGTTTCAACAATAAGCAAACATTACGTACATTACGTCTGGGTACCTGATAAGTATGATGCGTTTTCGTATTCGGACGTCACCACCCAATGCAATCCTATAGGACAGTGTACAGTCGACTAATACGAGACGCCAGTTTATACGAGGTTTTTCACCGGTCCCGAACTGTCCCATGCGCGTTTCTATGTCTTAAAAACGGAAGATACGAGCATAGTCATAACGAGAACACGAGGTATTGTTTTTCCACCAGAAACATTTCGCTGGTAACCTAAGCTTCACTGCAACTTCCCTTGCACACTACTACCAACGAAAAAATCCCCGGGATATCCAAGTGTTCGCTGCATAGCGCTGAAAACGACGTCGGACCGGACCACTTTGCCCTCGTTAGCCTAACTTTCGATGCCCGTAACTGCCTATATTTAGGATCTGCAGGAAAACAATGCTGGCTGACCCCATCTTCAGTCGTTTTGCTGCATCCAGCAGCAATTTTCGCTGGAAAAATGCAAGAAAAAAAACCCTTTTGGATAACCAAACGAAACGTACAAACTTACTACTTGCACGTGTATATACAACGTAAATGCAGGCACGTTCGAGTGGGGTCGATGTTCAATCGAGGCGAAGTCTTCCTCGATTGACGTCACAAAAAGGGATGGGTGGAGTCGCCCCAAACAACTTTATCTATTTTTTTAACATATAAATACTGACAAACAATTACTCAAAAAATTGTTTTATTGTTAATATACATATACTCTTATATTAAAAAAAATAAATCTATTTCCAGGTGACTTTAACATTCTGTAATTTTGAAAATTTGTAGTGTTTCAAAAGTATATACAAAAGCAAAAAATGTAATCAACATTTTTTCTAAACATACCGGGATAATTGTCATAGAGATGATGGCAGGACTCTACACCAAACTGTTGTTTCTTTTCTATTTGTATTATTATTAAAATTTTTGTAACCTCCCTTAATCTCAATAAAGTTCTCCAGTGAAGTTCTAAACTTAAGCGACCGAAGTAATAATCTTTTACCACATTCTTTCACTGCCGAATCAATCAGTATATGTGATAACAATTATATTTCGTCGAAACAAAACTAGACACAACTTTTGATTACGCAAGTATATCAAAGAAACGCATACCACCACCCCAACCCCACCCGCCCAACCCATCCAACCACACCCACCCCAAATCAACACATACAAAATTACGTCCAGTTCAAGAAATAAACAATAATAAACAGAATTGTTCCCAAAATGTTTCCTCATATTTTTATACATAGCTTTCAACAATAAGGTTGTGTTGTTTGCAAATACTTGTAGGAATGTATCTGCTTTATGTGTGAAACATAAACATTAGCAACATTTGCATGCTCAACAAGATAATAATAATTATTATCTTGTTGAGATTGTATACATTTAATTCATACCAATAAATCAATCATAACAAATTCAGAGGTATAATTTACAAATGGGTGTTTTTCCTTTTGAAGCACACACCCGCTTCTACAAAGTGAGATCGATATTTGTTTGTTTTCTTAAACTAACAAATAAAGCATCCCTGGAATCTGTAGACAATAAAATCAAGAGTAGTCAATAAATATTACTACTTCTAATAATACAACTTATATTGATATTAGAAAAACCAACAAAGTATTTAGCATTATATATTTGAGTTCGCCCACTACCACACATGTTGGTTAGTTTAGTCGAACACCAGATGATGGAAATGAAAACACTATCCAATGGTGTACTGTCTCTTGAAGAGAAACGCCTTAATTAAAGTCTTTAAATCTGAAAGAGACTGAAAATTGATCATTGAGTATATTTGTTCAAAAAATTAAGCAGCAAAATAACAGTAACAGTTTGAAGAAACACTCGTTTAAAAGAACCTTAAACATTGTAAAACCATCATTACAACGCGCTGTAAATAAACAAATCCACCTAAACAAGCCTCAAGTAAAATGTACAAAAAGTGAATTAATACTTAAGCCACAAATATAACTTTGACTGACATTTGTCATCAAAAACACGTGATTCAGCCATTACAACAAAGATTACGAATGATATGCACATTTAAAAAGAAACGTTTTTCAATGTGAGATAAAAACATATTCGCTTGTTGTCGTCTACTTGACGTCAAGAAGCAAGGAGGCCCTTATCCAATTCAAGCATGCTTAGCTTAAAGCTGTTATTATACAATTAACTATTTGGGCTGTCACAAAGTGACTGGTTATTCTGACCGTGAGATTGAATTATATTTAAAGAGCGGTTACAGGATGCTCACAAAATTGCACTTAATGCCTTTTTATGGTCGAATATACATCGTAGTTACCGGTTAATAACTATTTTACACATAACATTTGCATTTATTAATAAAGAAATCAAGTCAAAAATGCACCTCTCCGCGCGGCTTTTTCAGCCGAGAGAGTCAAAAACTGCTTATCTATGATAATGACATCAAAGTTTTAGTAACCAATAACTGTTTCGGTTGAATTTTGGCCATCGGTTAACACTGGCCAATGACCAAAACAGTTATTGGTTCCAGCCGCGAAAACGTACCCCAGGTCAATCTGTTTTATCTTGTCCGCGGGTTGGTTGGTGGCCCGAAAGATCCCGTTTTTGAGCCAATAGTCTTCCTTGATAGTAAGCTCACGGCATCAATCTGCTTTATACACTTGGTTACCATGTACCTAGATAGTCGAATTCCCAAGGAATCGCAATATTTATTATCTTTTTGTTTCTTTTTCTTGTCTCCAGTTTTTCTATAAAAGTCAGATAACATTAAATAATGATAATGTATAGCCAAATAGTAAATTTTTATGACAAATTAAATGATTCTCAAAATATTTTGTGGACAAATCCAGGCACGTACATTGCTGTACTTGGTAACAACGCTTACACTCGAGGAAGACTTTTGGCTCCTAATTGGGATTTTTTGCGCGGTCAGCCGGTCCGCGGACAGGATAAAAAAAAAATTGAGCAGGATGGATTTATGTAGACTGGGTCCTCATGCCTCACCATAGTGATAACATTTACGTAAACAAAGTACCAGTCTACTTGCGATATGTGGATCGATGTACTCAAAATCAAGCCGATCTGCGGAATCGCCTTGCCCATTCAAGAACGAAAATCCCTAAATCACAAACCCGTTATAAATTGTCTTGCTGGTTTTTAACCTGTTGGATCGTCCATTGAAGAGTCACATTTGCGGCCGTATTGATTGCAAATGGTGGAGCTTGGCGGTTAAGTTTATGTTAGCTCCGCGTGTCCAAACTACTTGCCGCCGGTGACGTCACGAATGCTGTTACGCATGGTTTGTTGGACCTCACGTTTTCAGATTTTGGGCTGGGAGTGTTTCAAGGAAAAAACATTTTTACTCTAGCGTGAGGTAAGGGACTCATAATAATTTGTTATATTTCTTTGGGACTCCATCTATTGGAAAAATGTAAAAACTGTAAAAAGGATGATGGGAGTACCCAATGCAAAATTATTTAAATTATCTGGTCGTTAGTCTGTAAAGAAAACAATCCCCCTTTTGCATATTCAGGGTATTTGAAAGGGCTCTCAATTCATCATTCTGTAGACAACAATTCCCCAGACTCAAGAACCTCAAAGAAGGAACATGGGTTATCTCGTCCCCCTTCATACCATGGAGATCGTTGTCGTTTAGAACAAGCTTCATTACACTACCTGCAGCAGCCACGATTGAGAAAACTGACCCAATATCATCACTCTGTATACCACACACACAAAGAATCAGTTCCTTCAAGGAAGAAACTGGAGTTATCTCGTCCCGCTTCATACCGTGGAGATCGTTTCCATGTAGAACAAGTGTCGTTACACTACCTGCAGCAGCCACGATGGAGAAAACTGACCCAATATCATCACTCTGTATACCACACGCATATAGATGCAAATCATTTAAGGAAGAAACTGGAGTTATCTTGTCACCCATCAAACCATGGAGATCGTTTTGATGGAGACAAAGTTTCGTTACACTACCTGCAGCAGCCACGATGGAGAAAAGTGGCCCAATATCATCGCTCTGTATACCACACGCATATAGATGCAATTCCTTCAAGGAAGAAACAAGAGTTATCTCGTCCCCCTCAAGACCATGAAGATTGTTGTCCAGAAAAACAAGTGTCGTTACACTACCTGCAGCAGCCACGATGGAGAAAACTGGCCCAATATCATCACTCTGTATACCACACGCATATAGATGCAATTCATTCAAGGAAGAAACAGTGGTTATCTGGTCTTCCTCAATGCCATGAAGATCGTTGTCCTTTATAAAAAGTTTCGTTACACTACCTGCAGCAGCCACGATAGAGAAAACTGGCCCAATATCATCACTCTGTATACCACACGCATATAGATGCAATTCATTCAAGGAACAAACAGTGGTTATCTGGTCTTCCTCAATGCCATGAAGATCGTTGTCCTTTATAAAAAGTTTCGTTACACTACCTGCGGCAGCCACGATAGAGAAAACTGGCCCAATATCATCACTCTGTATACCACACTCGTATAGATGCAATTCCTTCAAGGAAGAAACAAGAGTTATCTCGTCCCCCTCAAGACCATGAAGATTGTTGTCCAGAAAAACAAGTGTCGTTACACTACCTGCAGCAGCCACGATGGAGAAAACTGGCCCAATATCATCACACTGTATACCACACGCATATAGATGCAATTCCTTCAAGGAAGAAACAAGAGTTATCTCGTCCCCATCAAGACCATGAAGATTGTTGTCCAGAAAAACAAGTGTCGTTACACTACCTGCAGCAGCCACGATGGAGAAAACTGGCCCAATATCATCACTCTGTATACCACACGCATATAGATGCAATTCATTCAAGGAAGAAACAGTGGTTATCTGGTCTTCCTCAATGCCATGAAGATCGTTGTCCTTTATAAAAAGTTTCGTTACACTACCTGCGGCAGCCACGATAGAGAAAACTGGCCCAATATCATCACTCTGTATACCACACGCATATAGATGCAATTCATTCAAGGAACAAACAGTGGTTATCTGGTCTTCCTCAATGCCATGAAGATCGTTGTCCTTTATAAAAAGTTTCGTTACACTACCTGCGGCAGCCACGATAGAGAAAACTGGCCCAATATCATCACTCTGTATACCACACGCACATAGAATCAGTTCCTTTAAGGAAGAAACTGGAGTTATCTCGTCCCGCTTCATACCGTGGAGATCGTTTCCATGTAGAACAAGTGTCGTTACACTACCTGCAGCAGCCACGATGGAGAAAACTGACCCAATATCATCACTCTGTATACCACACGCGTTAAGATGCAATTCCATCAAGGAAGAAACGGGAGTTATCTCGTCCCGCTTCATACCGTGGAGTTCGTTTCCATGTAGAAGAAGTTTCGTTACACTACCTGCAGCAGCCACGATAGAGAAAACTGGCCCAATATCATCGCTCTGTATACCACATGCTTCTAGAGTCAATTCCTTTAGGGAAGAAACTAGTGTTATCTCGTCCCCCTTCATACCATGTAGATCGTTTTCACAAAGAACAAGTTTCGTTACACTACCTGCTGCAGCCACGATTGAGAAAACTGACCCAATATCATCACTCTGTATACCACACGCATATAGATGCAAATCCTTTAAGGAAGAAACTGGAGTTATCTTGTCACCCATCAAACCATGGAGAAGGTTTTGATGTAGACAAACTTTCGTTACACTACCTGCAGCAGCCACGATGGAGAAAAGTGGCCCAATATCATCGCTCTGTATACCACATGCTTCTAGAGTCAATTCCTTTAAGGAAGAAACTAGAGTTATCTCGTCCCCCTTCATACCATGTAAATCGTTTTCACAAAGAACAAGTTTCGTTACACTACCTGCAGCAGCCACGATAGAGAAAACTGACTCAATATCATCACTCTGTATACAACACGCATATAGATACAATTCCTTTAAGGAAGAAACTGGAGTAATCTTGTCCCCCATCATACCATGGAGATCGTTTCCATGTAGAACAAGTGTCGTTACACTACCTGCAGCAGCCACGATGGAGAAAACTGACCCAATATCATCACTCTGTATACCACACGCATATAGATGCAATTCATTCAAGGAAGAAACAGTGGTTATCTGGTCTTCCTCAATGCCATGAAGATCGTTGTCCTTTATAAAAAGTTTCGTTACACTACCTGCGGCAGCCACGATAGAGAAAACTGGCCCAATATCATCACTCTGTATACCACACTCGTATAGATGCAATTCATTCAAGGAAGAAACTGGAGTTATCTCGTCCCGCTTCATACCGTGGAGATCGTTTCCATGTAGAACAAGTGTCGTTACACTACCTGCAGCAGCCACGATGGAGAAAACTGACCCAATATCATCACTCTGTATACCACACTCGTATAGATGCAATTCATTCAAGGAAGAAACAGTGGTTATCTGGTCTTCCTCAATGCCATGAAGATCGTTGTCCTTTATTAAAAGTTTCGTTACACTACCTGCGGCAGCCACGATAGAGAAAACTGGCCCAATATCATCACTCTGTATACCACACGTGTCTAGATAAAATTCCATCAAGGAAGAAACAGGAGTTATCTCGTCCCGCTTCATACCGTGGAGATCGTTTCCATGTAGAACAAGTGTCGTTACACTACCTGCAGCAGCCATGATAGAGAAAACTGGCCCAATATCATCACTCTGTATACCACACGCATATAGATGCAATTCATTCAAGGAAGAAACAGTGGTTATCTGGTCTTCCTCAATGCCATGAAGATCGTTGTCCTTTAAAAAAAGTTTCGTTACACTACCTGCTGCAGCCACGATTGAGAAAACTGACCCAATATCATCACTCTGTATACCACACGCATATAGATGCAAATCCTTTAAGGAAGAAACTGGAGTTATCTTGTCACCCATCAAACCATGGAGAAGGTTTTGATGTAGACAAACTTTCGTTACACTACCTGCAGCAGCCACGATGGAGAAAAGTGGCCCAATATCATCGCTCTGTATACCACATGCTTCTAGAGTCAATTCCTTTAAGGAAGAAACTAGAGTTATCTCGTCCCCCTTCATACCATGTAAATCGTTTTCACAAAGAACAAGTTTCGTTACACTACCTGCAGCAGCCACGATAGAGAAAACTGACTCAATATCATCACTCTGTATACAACACGCATATAGATACAATTCCTTTAAGGAAGAAACTGGAGTAATCTTGTCCCCCATCATACCATGGAGATCGTTTCCATGTAGAACAAGTGTCGTTACACTACCTGCAGCAGCCACGATGGAGAAAACTGACCCAATATCATCACTCTGTATACCACACGCATATAGATGCAATTCATTCAAGGAAGAAACAGTGGTTATCTGGTCTTCCTCAATGCCATGAAGATCGTTGTCCTTTATAAAAAGTTTCGTTACACTACCTGCGGCAGCCACGATAGAGAAAACTGGCCCAATATCATCACTCTGTATACCACACTCGTATAGATGCAATTCATTCAAGGAAGAAACTGGAGTTATCTCGTCCCGCTTCATACCGTGGAGATCGTTTCCATGTAGAACAAGTGTCGTTACACTACCTGCAGCAGCCACGATGGAGAAAACTGACCCAATATCATCACTCTGTATACCACACTCGTATAGATGCAATTCATTCAAGGAAGAAACAGTGGTTATCTGGTCTTCCTCAATGCCATGAAGATCGTTGTCCTTTATAAAAAGTTTCGTTACACTACCTGCGGCAGCCACGATAGAGAAAACTGGCCCAATATCATCACTCTGTATACCACACGTGTCTAGATAAAATTCCATCAAGGAAGAAACAGGAGTTATCTCGTCCCGCTTCATACCGTGGAGATCGTTTCCATGTAGAACAAGTGTCGTTACACTACCTGCAGCAGCCATGATAGAGAAAACTGGCCCAATATCATCACTCTGTATACCACACGCATATAGATGCAATTCATTCAAGGAAGAAACAGTGGTTATCTGGTCTTCCTCAATGCCATGAAGATCGTTGTCCTTTAAAAAAAGTTTCGTTACACTACCTGCGGCAGCCATGATGGAGAAAAGTGGCCCAATATCTTCCCTCGTCAGCTTACATCCATCTAGTATCAAGACCTCCATGGAAGAAATACGAGGTATCTGTTCTGATTTCAAACCGTGCAAATTGTTTCCACACAATGTAACTTTCTTCAATTTTGTTGCTGATTCAAATAACTTGAAAAGCCAAGGGACAGAGTCATAGCTTAACTTACAATCTCTTATTGTTAGTGATGTTAAGAATTTAGAAATCCTCTTGAATTTATCTATCTGATCGTTCATATTGACCCCAACTACTTCCAGCATTATATCACACTGTGTTCTAGCCATTATTTGTTGTATGAGATCTAAATCAGTTTTTCTTTGACACGTTATCGTTATTACTGAAAATTGATTAAGACTGGATCGTTCTTCGAGGTTTTGAATGAAATAATGTGCAGCCAAGAGGTCCTCTCCTTTCAGCTCATGTGGGAATCTTACCCACTCATCTTGCGCGAAGGTTATTACAGTTGAACCAAGCTTGGCTTCAAACAAAGCCTGCATCATTATCCTATGTAAAGAGACATACCTCGCACATTTATCTTGGGTGCTTTTATTGTAAACTGAAAGGTGCTTTTTGGTCAGTTCTATGACACATTCTGCGGCTTTTTTATTTATCCCGCTACAGAAACGGATTAAGTATCCAGATCTTTCTACGTCACCTTCTAACAATTTTGACATGTGATCCTTAAAGTTTTCAGAGTTGGACTCTGCCATATCAGACAGATAAACGGAACAACAAAACTGCATAAATATCATGTGGTAGAAATGGACAAGTTCAACTACTTCTATACCGTGCAAGAACTGCACTCGGGTTAGCAAGCCGACTTCACATCCAAAATTGACAAGGTCCTCCGAACCAAACTCTGAAACCTCGAAGGAATTGTGTGCATGGCTTGTTAATATCAAACTTTCAAGGGCAACTTGCCCAAGTTGCAACATAAGCTTATTTAACCTCTCTATAGTTATTTTCTTGGAGGGGTTGGTTGTGCAATCTTTGCTCATCTTTTGCTTATGGATTGTGCTGATTGCGAGACAAAGCAGTTCTGTAATGCTGTCAGGTAGTTGACTTCCGGCCTGTGTTAATGATGAACACATCAGCCAAAGAAACAGAGGAATTTCCCCTAAACTGCGGAGTGTTTCAGACTTACTTGTTTCAGAAAGAACATGTTCATGGTGTTTGGAATCATAGTTGCTGAAGTATTTACGGATGTATTCTTGCTTATTATTGTCATTGAATCCAACTATAGTTACTCTTGTGAAATCTGGATTGCAAGTCAGTAACTTAAGTGCCATAGACTGACGACTTGTTACAATTACCTTACAGCATTTAAGAGACTTGAATGAGAGGACATTGTTAACACTGAAATCTGCTTTTGCCCTATTAAGTTTCTCAAATGAGATTTCATCTGCTCCATCAAGAAGAATGAGAATTTTATCTTGGTGCTCTGTCATATACTTTTGAAGATTCTTCTTTCCAAACTCGGTTTCAGGCAATATATGAGAACATATTTCATCCACAATGTTGAACTTTACCTCCATTTTGTTTATTTCCAACAAAAAGACAAGCTCATACTTTGACAGAGGTGACTCTGGCTTTTGTTGAGTCACATGAGTATCGCTGTGTAAAACTGCCCAGTCATAAGCTATCCTTTTTAGAAGCGTTGATTTACCGTATCCACTCTCAGCAGTGATTAAGATTCTTTTCTTATCAAAGCTTAACATGTATTCGTATGACTTGAGGGGAATTTTCTTATACTCTGTTTGGGTTTTATCGATCTCTTGTTCGCCTTTAAAATCAGGGTGCATTGCGTAGTCTGTTTTATGTTTTTCCTTAATGAAACCTGACTGCAATATGATTGGCTGATCAGGTTGGTTTGTTTCTTGCAAAAGTTCTAAACTAACATAAAGTTGCTCCATATCAACAGCCCGATCCTTACGTGTAGGATGTGTGTTCACTTTCATTGTCTCCTTGTAATGACTCACCAAAGTATTACCGCATGCCTCAATGTTAAATGGTAGTTTGGTATCATCTGTAACAAAATAGTTGTTATAAGCGATTACTTGTTGTAGCTCATTTGGGGTGTGGGGAAGAGTTCTGATTGGGGGGAGGGAGGAGTGATTTACTTACCTGATATTATTTGGACCATATCTTTACGGCGGAGCTTGTCAAACGCCTTTATCAACCCGTCTTCGGCTTCCTTTTGATTCGTATTTCTTCTCGACCAAGCGAGGAACATCTTGAAGGCTTGTTCTCTTAGGTCACTTTTGTTGTTGTGCTCAAATTCGTCAATCTCTGAAGCTTTAAAACCTATAGCAGTGGCAAGTTGCTTCCAATCTTTTCCAATATTCCCAGCGAGGACTCGTAACTTTTTCTCATCAATACCTAATGTATCGGTTATTGACTGATGTTCCGCTTGCTGCCTGCTGTGAGCTTCGTCTATATTACTTGCTCCTGGGGATGTGTGTGCATAACCTAAAAGGAGAATAGCAACCAGGCATTGGGTTTTATCTTAATATCATTATTTATTAAATATTATTTGTGGTTTGCATTTGATCCCCTTACAAAGTATTTCTGAAATAATTCAAATTGAGGCAAAGACGTCGTTAACAACTCGACCAGTAAAGTTCAGCCAATGTGCACGAATGTGTGCTCCCTGGGGACAAACAGTGGCTACAGAAAGGTGTAATTTACTTACCTGGTAACTGTTGGACAATGTCAGCACGGCCGAGTTTGACAAGAGTCTCGATCAACCCGTCTTCAGTCAGCTTTTGGCTTGCTTGCTTCTTGGACCAATCACGGAGCATCTGGTAGACCTGTTCTCTGAGGTCATTTGTATAATCGATTGAATATGTGTCAATTTGCGCAGCTTTAATACCTAAAGAAGTGGCGAGTTCTTTCCAATCTTGTCCAATATTATCAGCTATTATCGGAAAAGATCCCAAACCTGATGCAGCGGATGTTGACTGATGCTCCGATGACTTCCTCTTGTTACCTGATCTTGGGGATGTGGGTACATAACCTACAAGAAAAATGACAAGCAGACAATAATATGCCTGCTGCAATTTATCTTTTTACAAAGTTTTGCTGACATATTTTATATTACCTTAATTGGAGGGTGTAATGTTCTAATATAGGACTTGTTCAAGTCTAATGTTGTTGTTGGGTGACGTCACGTAGTTTGCGTGGGCGCCGACATCTTTGGCTCGAGTATTGACATGACTTGCATGGTACAGCAGTTTAGCCCAGAAATAAACCAGTCTTGACGTTCATTAAGTTCATCTATAGTGTACTTTTCTCTGTATAATAGTCTACACTACAGAAGATTTACCGGTAAAGGTTAGTGCCAGATCAGTGCATTAATCAAGTCAATTTCTGTTCTTTATCCAATAAATACCGAATACAGCCAGCCTGTAAGAACGTCATCTATTTTTATAGTTACCATTTACAAGAAACTGAATGACGGACTTTGTTTTGATTAGACAAGTCGAAACAATTAACGGTATAATTTTTTTAAATTTTTTTAAAAGTTATAAATCGCTTATCCCCATCATTATACAGTAGCAATCATTTTAAACATTGTGATCTGGACATTGAGACATAATATTTTATCAGATCGAGCCTAATAAAGACCAACATTTAAAGGCCTCCTCATGTACCGCCCCCCCCCCCCCCCCCCCCCCCCACCCGGCCTGTCTGTCATGTTTTGTACATTATTATCTGATATTGTTGTATTCCTATTTGGTAATAAAAACAACAGTAAACAAAACAAATTAAGCATGAATGCACAGGTTCATTTTTTTCTACAGAGAGATTATAGTGTTTCAATTACTTTAAAACACAATAATCCAGCCATATTCTAACCTGGGATCCTTGCAGCTAAATCCCGACGATCTGTTTGAACCAATGCACTTCTCAACCATTCCCCTGCTTCTATGTCATCAGCTTGCTTCCTCCACCAAGAAACTAACATCAGGAAAGCCTGCACTTCCGGGTTCATCTCGGCGAGGCGTTCAAAGTTGCCAATCTGTGCTGGTCTGAAATTAAGATTGACCGCGAGTTGCTGCCAGTCTGTACGGAGATTTCCCGCTAAAGTCTGTAGGAATGTCTCGTCAACTGTTCTTCCGGGTAAACATATTTTAGAAAATAAAACACTCATGAACAATCTTATATCAGAAGCTTCCTCTTTATTAAGAACATTGTAATCATGAGATTGATTTCCTTCTCAAATGCGGTAATACGTGCAAGAATACGTAGGACTTAATGTCTCAGAAATGTCTCATTTGCTGTACTTCCGGCAAACAACCCACACACATTAACTTTTTGAAAAATAAAACAAATAAAAGGGATTCGAATTCCTAAATCCAAGACTACGTTTTCCATCGTATGAACTTTGGTTCTCACTTGGCATCTTCATAATCCCAACAACTTTATTCAGGATTATTGGCATTGTGTTGGGGTTCTGATGTTGGGACAATGTAGTCTCTAGGTCGGCATTACCACATTGGTTTAACGTTGGCAATCGATGTTCAGCCAATGTTTACGTTGGACCATGAATAATGGAATAAGGTTGGACCAACGTTGGGCAAACTTTTGCATTGGCCCAACATAGGGCCGATGCAAAAGTACGTTATATAACAATGTGTCTCTGTTATTTGTTATAAATGTCAAATTTCAATTGATTGAGCGGAAGAGAACACGTTAATCAATTGAAATAAATTAATTAATGTAACACATCATGAATAATGTATTATTTACTCACGCTTTGGGGCGCCACCAAGCAAACCTTTTGCTAACTTTAGATCAATGTTTGTGTCCGGTTTAATGCCAAGATCAAGAAGAGTCAAAGCGTCACACTCACACAACTTGGAAAATATTGGACAAAAAGAAACATCCATTATGATTATATGATAGACCGATCCTTCTTGAATCCTTGCATTCCTGTTGGGATTGTCAATCGTTGTCTTCAGTACATGGTTCCATCTTGTTCTGTAACTTCGTAAATGAATCAGCTGTCTTTTGTATATCGTCCAAAATAGAATACGAGCCGTTACCAATTGTTGCTGTAACCAGTCAACCAGTATTTGTTCTTCTATTCAGAAACTACCTTTGCGATAAATACCTTATCTGCCCAGAATTATTGGCCCTTTTATTGGGTTATTCGGTTGGTTTTCGCAAATATTACATCTTTTGTATGTAACCTGTAAACTGAAGTATTATTGAAAATGCATCAACATTAATAATATAGCTCAATTGGTTGAGTGCCGACACGTTCAACCGAAAGTCGTTGGTTCAATTCCCGCTAATGTTTCTTTATTCAACCCCAAATTTGTAAAATTTACCCACGGTCAGTTTTCACTCGGGTTTGTAACCTGGAAATTTGAAACAAAAAGGCGCCCTGAAGGTGATCTTCTGGCAGCTGCTTCCTAGGTTGAGTCATACACTTTGGTGTGATCCAGGACAACTAGTGATCGTATGACTTCTGAATGGCACCCTGAACAAAGATATTGAAATAGGGAGACTGCCAACAAAGGGCTAGATAGCTCAATTTAGAGCACCGGCACGTTAAATTGGAGGTCGTTGGTTCAAATCCTGCCCTAGTCAAATTGTCTTTATTCAACCCCCAAAAATGATTTATTATTATGTAGACATACCTTGAACATGTTGTTGTTTAGGTACAGATTTTGCAGTGCAGGACGAATGCACAGCTTGCTGTGAATGATGTCTTTCAGGTCAGAGATAGACTTGTGGACAAGTCGTTAAATGTCTGTCGCGGTGATAGCGGAACGGCTTTCTCGCAATAACCCGCGAGAGGGCTGCTCTGTGCGAGATTACTGCTCTCACGACTGGTCGCATTTACCGACTTGTGAAACCCGCTGGCGGTTTGTGCACGGCCTATGGGCACTTCAGCCGAATTTGTACGGACGCATCTGATTGGTCAATTTCGTTATATCTATGAATATTCAAACAGTAGATGAATATTAAACATCAAATCCTGTACTGGATGGAGTTTTATGTTGCTTTGATCATGCACGATCAAAACCAAACACTGAGTGGTGAGAGTGATTGTGTTCATAAATATTTTGACACAAGAAAATACGTATTCAAATTATGGGTACAACTTGTAAATAATTACAAAAAATCGAACGTAAGATTTTATTTCAGAGAGTCCGAGCGTGTTTGACAGTGCACAGCGTGTGGGGACATGACGTAAAACACACGGGCAAATCGTGTAGCTGCATGCCATGGCGCGCAGAGTTTCTCTCGGCCGGGGCTCAGCACGACGGAAACCCCTACCCGGCCCTAGCTAGCTAGCATGCCAAGAGATAGCTGTACCTGGAAGCTCATGAACATGTGGGAGGGGGTAGGGAGCCAGACCACCAACTACCTTGTCATTGCGGGTTTGTTAGTCGGTAAACCTCGCTGATCGAATCCGCTGTTTTAAAATCGTTACGTTTCAATGTTCGGTGTACGTTCCTTTCCCCCGATTTGGAAATTAAATAAGATTTATGTCAATAAATAGGAAAACCACTCTTATATTGACGGTGCAATTAAGTTAAACAATTTGTGAGACAAAAACGAGCCCCCACCCCAAAAAAAAAATCACACAAAACCAGAGCCCCTGAAGGTGAAAAATAAATTTAAAATTAAAATGTGAAAAAAAATTCTCACTCTGAATTTCTTTTTCCACTCTCGACACACAAAATTCCAACAAAGTCAAGTAGTTTCCTCAAAATATTATTTAATTCAATCAAAATATAATGTTGTCACATAAAATTTAATTTTTTTAAATTTGTAAACAAAGTTGTGTTTTTCTAGGTAGCAAAATAGATTTTTCCTAGAAAATACGTTTTTGTTCCCTCGAACACGCCTTCTTTCACCCGAAATACGATTTTGTTACCCATAAATACGCGTTTGTTCCCTGAAAGATACGCATTCGTTTCCTCGAAATATGATTTTGTTCGCACAAAATATAATTTTGTTCGCTCTAAATATGCTTTCGTTCAATAAAAATTATTTTTTCCACCGAAAGGAGATTTCTTTCCCTGAAAACAAGCTTTCGATTCATCAAAATACGACTTTGAATTAGTTGCCCGAAACATACGTTCATTCGTCCGAAATATGCTTTCGTTCCCTTAATATACGCTCCCGTTCCTTCGCAATGAGATTTTGTTCCCCAAAATTCCTCTTTCGTTCCTTTAAGATAGCTAGCTTTTGTTCCCTTAAGATAGCTTTCGAAGCCCTGTAGTCCAATCACACAAATTTGTTAAATTCCCTTGTGAGGGGCGACTATGAGAGGGGACGAGTTTGTTGTCAGGGGGCGACTTTGCTAGGGGCGACTTTGTAGTTGGTGACTTTGTACATGTGTTTTTTGAAATTGGCGACTTTGCTAGGGGGGCGAGTTGACTGGTTTCCGTGTATGTTGTTTATACACACTTATAACACAATTACTGTAGAACACATCGGGTTAAATGATTGGAGCGTATCAGAAACTATTCACGGTAGGCATTATTTATTTTTATGAGGCAAAACACACATCTTAAACAATTATTATAATAATGAATTTTAAGATAAGTTTACTTTATTTCTTTAGTTACTAAATTAATGAAGGAGTTAACACCCACAAAATACACCCACAGATGTCTCAAGCGCAAGCATTCAGTACATTTACAGTAACTAAAATTAGTACTACCCTTAGATAAAATGGACTCGTCTTCATGATCGTCGCTACAGCAACCGTAATGTACACTGTGTCCGTACATGAATAAATGAATATGTACCGCCGGCGGGTTTCACAAGTCGTTAATGACGAAGAGTCGGCAGCCAGCAACTTCGCGCGAGAGCAGTGATCTCGCGAGAGCATTCTTTATTATGCTGCAGCACCTCACGCGACTCGACCCACCGCGACCATCATTAACGACTTGTCAACAAGTCTAGGTCAGAGACGGTTGTGTTATGATCAAGTCGTAGACAGAGGTTTTTGCGGTTGATGGGCGTCTTGATAAAGAACTGTATCATGTGATGAGTTTCCTTGCCTCTGTGTGACGAGGCTTCGTCTCTGTAGAGATAAGAATTAGAATTTGACGTTTTAATTACAAAACCTCAATTACTTCTGCTAGTGTAAACCATGCAGATACTTTGGTCGTATAATTAGTAATGGAATATAAGAATGTACAAGGTTAGAGAGCAATTGAGCTGTAAAGCATCAATATTTGCTAACTGAACTTTTTCACTATAACACAAAGATGTGTGTTTCTAGAAAGAAATTCTTTGGAACTAAATTGTATCTTTTTGGTTGAAAATAATAACGCTGAAAATTTCTTGCAATGAGAATGAAAATTACTTGATAATTATAAGCGATTTGAATACCTGTCAACCTGTGTCAAAGATACGTCGTCAAAAAGTCCGCCCCTTACAATTGTAAGGCTATGTTGTCACAACTTGTTCAAATAAAACCATTATCGGTAATCAACTGTCCTTAGGTTAGAGCATTATTTCATTGAATTGATATTACAGAGAATTTCCGCAACAAATACATAAACTTAAATAAGTTATTGCATGAAAACTACCGCGCCCGAAGAACACAGGAGCATTTTAATACAAACCTATCATAAATATAGATTCAGTTCCTTTTACGAATTAGGGAATAGTGTTGGGTAAGGTTTAGAAAATAATCAGAAAATAATTGGCATCATCGTAAAAAAAGTCTCACGTCATGCACAGAGTGACTGCCTTCTAATAAACCTCAGCAGAATTCTGACGGCAAAAGCTTGGAACTCCTTGAAACTCTATAGTATAGGGCATATCTCATTTTTCTCTCAGAAATTTGAGTGACTGCACCAAACCTATGGTACCTGTTTGCTTGTGCTCCGCATTGTTCCTTGCCCAATAATGAATCCGACGTGTTTCTTGGTGTCTTGGTGCTGTCCCGATGGCTTTGTCCTATCTGTCAATGCAGACTTGAAAGCCGCCTGTCTACTCTTCTTGATTTTGTTCTTTCTCTCTACTGGTTTTGCCCGGGAATGATCATAGACGACCCCTAATGTCTTCCGGTCTTCGTCCCACTGTTTTAGAGATGGTTGATACATGTCGGTGGTGCTTTGGGATGTAATCACTGAAGAAAGATCAATGCTCAATATTCTGAAAAGTAGAAGTAATTAAAATCATCATCAGTTTGTATGAACTTTCCTAAATCGATTTCTGTTGCACAGAAAAGTGGTAAGCGACTTTGGGATGGAACACTCGCGGCTCATGCGCAGTATCGCCCTTGTTTCTGCCAGTTTCCATGATGGTGTGTGTGCTGTGTGGTAGTATTAATCCTTCAAGTTTGTTTTGTTCCGATAATGTGGTATTCAAAAGTAACCTGAACTACCCACTTTGCGATTCCTCTTTTATACTTTGTAAAGTAAATTAAATTGAGTCTGTACTTTGTATAAAATAGAGGGATAAACAACTGAAAAAGCATGTAGCTCTACGGTAGCTACGTGGATGGAATAACAAAAGAAACAACAAATGAAGAAAAATATGAAATTAACAACATGAACAGTTTTGCAAGTCGCAAACCGAACGAGCGTGACCGCCCATAGGCAGCATTATTGTGTATAAGTTAAAAGAAAACCCATTACTCGAAGCTACTTCAACATAGTAATCAACGTTTTTGCATTTGTTAAGAAGCCTTTATTGAAGGTACGGCCATCAATGGGTTTTTCTCAACGTAATGCTAATTTACAGGCACATTTATAAATAAAGATACATTGAGAGTCACATGTGAAAATTTCAGCTGAACACAATGTCTACTTGCTGAGAAAACAGTAACAAACTGTCAGTATTTTCACAAGAACTTCAAATCCTACCACGATTCGTGAGGTGGCTGCGAGTACCAACCGCATCTCTGCCAGCAGCATTCACGAGGGGACACCAAACCTTAGAAATCAGAGAAACGATTCTCGGAATAAAATGCTTTGGGGAGAAAATTTTTCCAAACAATATTACTTTGAATGGAATCATTTTTCAAACTGCAGTGATTCTGACCGAGAATATACAGGCCTAAGTAATTTCGTAGAAGTTACCAATCTGCACTATACCTTTAAAAACATAATGCGTCATATTACTGGCATTAAGCCAAAAGGTCCTTTATCCCACTGCAACCATATTTTGTAAAACTCGGCAGTAAACAAGTTCAAAGACAAGCAGCCATGCGGAAACATTTAGGTAACTCTGAGCTTGGACCGATCAAGTATGCATATTCAGCACACGTTGTTTACGGTTTCAACAATGAAGTTTAAAACTAGGGCTATATCAGCTGATTTTACATTCGACAGTATCTATTCTCTGTCCTTTCTCTATGCAATTTTTTGTTCAAATCTCCATTTTTCAATTTTCAAGCTGCCGTTTATTTTCTCCATTAGAGCCTATCAAGGGCGGGGCGAGGTTTTTTAGAAAGGAGGGGTGAAGACTTTGAGGGTTATTTTCTAATTGATCGGTATAGGCCCCTACTCCCAAAGTAATTTTTCAGTGGTCCCAGCGCCGGTTTACTATAGATTCGACTTATCAATAATTATGAAGCTCTATTTTGCATTCTAAAAAAACCTTGTACAAACATCAGCCCATCCCGACAGTCTTGGTATAGACAATTGGGAGCACAGCACATTAGGCAAAAAAACACACCAAAAAATATATATATATATATGTTTAGCATCCCCGCCTTCAAAGGCCGCTTTTTTTTTTTTTTTTTTTAGAATTAATTTAACCATCTCTGTCGAAAATAATTAGTTTTAAAATAAATAAGATCGTAATTTTAGTCTTTAACACACACAAAAAAACCGGCAACAATCTTGACAAATAGTTCGGCCGGTTGTCTTGAAAAACAAGTCGAGCGGCCATAAAAAAAAAAAAAAAATTAAAAAGGCCCCTCCTCCTTCCTTTTGAAAAAAGGCAGGACGCTATTACATGCTTTTATTTTTATTTTGCTTTTAATGACAATCTACGGATGCGGTTCTGAGGAGAGTAATCACAAGGCAAACAAATGAGGGAAAAAATAATTAACAATGTTTTGCAGTTGCGCAAATCCTTGTTGAATACGAGGGTTGATTGTGAAATTTCAGTTCATTACAAAGTGTGAAAGAAAAAGCATGCTTTATCAACTTTGGGGTTTGTTGTCAAGGCCATTCCGAGGTATAGTAGAGGAGGCCGATACTCTGCAGCAATGCGCAGCCGACCGTGCAGCATGAAGAATGTCCCGCTCCGGGCCCCAGGGAAAACATGTTTAACATGACAATGCCCTTGTATTTTAATATTTTGAGTAAAAAATGGATGACAGTTTTGAAAGTGTTTGTCTCTATGCAATTTTTTGTTCAAATCTCCATTTTTCAATTTTCAAGCTGCCGTTTATTTTCTCCATTAGAGCCTATCAAGGGCGGGGCGAGGTTTTTTAGAAAGGAGGGGTGAAGACTTTGAGGGTTATTTTCTAATTGATCGGTATAGGCCCCTACTCCCAAAGTAATTTTTCAGTGGTCCCAGCGCCGGCAGAGGGACCGTGGGAAAATGTTGTTGGTTAAGGTACTCCTTTTGTGCGTTCTCAACTTGTATATTTTATGCATGTTTAGTGGTAAAGTCTCTTTATAGTTACATTTTTTTCTCTAACTCAAATCTCTTGGAAGAAACAAACAGCAAAGTAATTTTTTAGTTTACATTATAGACACGTAATCAAAAAAGTGAGCACTGTGGTGTTGCTATTAGACAAGTTGATCACTTGGTACAATATTGCTTATATTAAAGGCAAGGTATACCTTTTAATTGTCAAAGACCAGTATCCTCACTTGGTGTATCACAACATACATGCAATGACAAACTCGTAAAAATGTGGGTCATCGAAGTTGCAAGAAAATAAAGAAAGAAAAAACACCCTTTGCTTAGAAGTGTGCTTTCAGAAAGGCTTCATGTCTAAGGCCTTTCTCGGATTCAATTTTTTGGGGATAGAAAAACCACATCTTTCTCAAAACTACATCACTGCGAAGGATGTTATTTCTTTAATATTTTATAATATCAATAGCTCCCCAGTGCTCTTAATACCAAGTATAAGTTTTCATGGTTTGAGTAATTAGTACCAAAGGTATACCCTCCCTTAATACTAGAACCTCCATGAATATGCTAATTACATTCACGCATGCGTAAAGAGACTATTGGTTGGCAAACGCCATAGATAGATAGATATGTGCACTAAGTAGACGCACATACGCGTCTGCGTCAAGCCCCAGTAGGCCCGATGTTCCATCATTTTGCCAACCAAAGTGTTAGTGCGCATGCGCGATGTGAAATTTACATAATTTTTGGGAAGGGTCTCTATTGGTATGATTTAGTCACATAAAGGCATGTTTTCACAACTTAGCAACATTTGTTAAGATGGTTCAATAGGGTTCATTTCATGGGTCAAAAATAAACGGGTCTAAATGGAGGAGGGGTGTACCTACTTCTTTTGGATCACACGGCAATGCAATTAGGTTTAATGTGGTAAAAGTTTATACGCGGACCAATAATGGATAACATAATCCGTGTTAATATTTTAATTACATTTACGTTACGGTTTTAAACCCACAAAATTGTTTTCTTTACTCCAAATTTTACTTTATCTGACGGTATCAAAATTACAAAAAATAAATAAATCGGTCCCCTAATGAAAACTATTTATTTTACATTTTGGGGACCTAACCCCATCGATTGAATACATTCTCAGGTGTATATTTAAAATAATAAACAATACAATTTATAAAAAAAGGTCCAGAAGATGGTGGCAGTCTCCGGAAATGTTTCCCTTTGATAAATGTTAACATCACAACAACTTTCATTTGAATGAGCATTTTGGTGTTTCCATACGGATGATCATGAGAATGTCGCTTACCTGATATAAGGAGTCAAAACTCCCGTTGAAACTGACTGAAATCAGTTGTAAAGCTGGATAAGTGCATGTTTGGTTTTTGGGCCAACACTCGTTGACTTCTTCTCTCCTGAATCAACCTTGCATGTTCCAGACTGCCGTATCGTCGAGTCCGTGACAATCATGGCATACTCTCCTCTGCTATCCAATAGTCCATGACACCATAAGCTAACAGGTAGCTAGCTTTGAAGATCACCACCAAGGCTCTTCTGCGTTCTCAAATCTTTCTTGGAGATAGTCCAACTTTATGGTTATCAAAAACTCCTCATTTTATATTCAAATGATAACATTTACATCGTCATACTGTTCATGTTCCATTGGGTTATGTTACCGTGGCCTTCTCGTCGATCCAGACCCCACTCTCTGCCAAGGTGTGGTCCACATAACTTTATACCGGGACGAACGTGGGCTTATTAACATAAACCCTATAGGACTTGCGCATGCCCGCCACACCGTTAAAAAAAAAATTTAAAATGTGTTGTTTGTCCTCTTTCAGTGAAAAAAAGGTGCGTGTCCACAGTTCGTACGAATTCAAATTTACATTACAAATGTTTATTGCCCATTGGTTGCGCACATAACTACGTTAGGAACTACAGGGTATTGCACAATCGCAACGGGAATGCCCCTAAAAAGCCCGGATGGTTGGATCGTACTTAAAGGGCAGGTATACGTTTGGTATTGAATCACTCTTAAAAGTAATGGCAATAAAAACTTACTTGGTTAGAAGTACAGCAGCTTTCGATTGTATAAAGCGTTTAGAGAATCATTTCACTTCGAAGTATTGTGATTATGGAAAATATATTGGGTTTAATGCCCCCAAAATTTGAATCGGAGAAGTTTCTGTCAGAAACCTTTCTCAGATTCTGTAAGTCCTATAGAGATTATTCCTCCTGCGTGGACATTATTCAGTCTGATATATCTACATTTATGTAGGATTAAAACAACCAAAGTAATACTGTCCCCTCCGCTCTGTGAATAGGAAGGAAACCCATGTGCGTGCTTCCTCAATGTGCCTGATCTAACCCCGAGTGTGATTTCCAGTCATTTGCATAGATCAACACTTCAGTCAAATGGCGTTACGGCCGTAATGGGCGACATTGTGATGGCATAAGTCAAATAGAACATCCATTGGTCTCGGTCTTTGCCATGCCCTATAAGAAGTGCCCAATATTAAGACCAGCCCTGTTCCGCTGCTTTCCCCTTCGGCGGGTACCATCTGTTCCACCTCCAGGACTTTGTGAGACTCCCCTAAGCTTCCATCTGACATCCAGACCAGTTTCCTCTTTTTGCTGATTGCGAGCAATTTCTCTTGAATAAGCTAATGACAATTAATGACAATCCCTTTGATAAATCTGTGTCATGTGGTTCCCTTTTAGAATATTTTAAATCCTTACGGATATTGTAAGAAAATGTTTCAACAATAAGAAAACAGAATTTTATGTTATGGCGCGTTCCATTCACAGCAACACAGTTTCCTTTTATTGGCAGTTGGTGATAACATTAATCAAGAAATCATCAAAAGGGTGTGCAAGATAAAAAAATACAATTAATAAGATACAATGTGTAAGTACAATATTACTACCTTAATTCCAATGTGATAATTTAAAGCTGTAAGAGGATTCTAATGTAGCCCTATACCTCGGCAGAGATGTTAACATTCTGGAATTTCGAAAATTGGTTTGATGTTCAAAATGTAAATACAAAAGCACAAAATGTATATTCAACATTTTTGTCTTAACCTACCGGGCTAATGGTCATAGAGATAATGTCAGGACTCTACAGAAAGCTGTTGTTTCTTTTCTTGTCTTCTTTAAGCCCGGTTCATACTTCCTGCGAATGCGAATGCGAATGCGAAGCGAATGCGAAGCGAATTTTGACGTCACAGGGCGTTTTCGCCGCGAATAATACGCAGGAGTTGAGCACAAGTCAACTCTTCCGAATTATTCGTTGCGAATTTGTGACGTCAAAATTCGTTTCGCATTCGCATTCGCAGGAAGTATGAACCGGGCTTAACAAAAATTGTATTGTAGCGGCCACCGATTGACCAGTAGGGGGAGCCAGCACGACTCCCCGTCGGAGAACTGCTGGCCGCCCCCTGCAGGCCAATCGGTGAAACCCGCCCGCCAGAGAGGGCGTCCTCTGGCTTCGGCCTTCTTCCTCGTGTAAAGTCAGGACTTGTTGAGTGTAAATAAAGCTCCGGAACAAGGGACAGAAAAGCCAGTTAATTGTACATTCTTGTGTCATTAAGCTGTGTGCATCGCAACCCCCGGTCGACGCTACAGTATTTTAACCCCCCTTAATCGCTACATTAGAAGATATTGTTCAGTAAACTTCTCTAGTGAAGTTCTAAACTTAAAGGGACACACCGGCTTCGTTGGGCTATTTTGGCTACAAAGTAGACTAAAACATGACTCCAAAGGTCTTCCAGGAATGGAGAAGAACGGTTCCTAAAAGAAACCATCAATGTTGGTCGTTTTTGAGCATTTTTCAAAAAACGAAGGTCACATGGGTTATCCGAACCACTTTTTTGGTTCGGATAACCCTCGTGATCTTCGGAGTTAGTTTTACTTCCAGCCGTATACAAATTAATTACTGCACCGAATTCAACTCTGTTTTTTAACAAGAATTCAGGAGTATTTGACACACAAAAATACTTATTCAAATTATGGATACAAGTTGTAAATAATACAAAAAAGTCGAACGTAAGATTTTATTTCAGAGAGTCCGAGCAACGGAAGCGTGTCTTACAGTGCACAGCGTGGGGACTACACAAGTACACGTAACACAGGGGCAGTCGTGTCTCTTGCGAGCAGAGTATCTCACGAACATGTGGGAGGGGTGGGGAGCCAGACCACCAACTACGTTGTTATTGCGGGTTTGCTAGTCGGTACACCTCGCTAATCGCATCCGTTGTTTCAAAATTGCAACTTTTCAATGTTCTATGTACGTTCCCTGACCCGATTTGTACCGAATTTCTTGGTAATTGAATAAGATTTATGTCAATACATAGCAAAACCACTTTTATATTGACGGTACAATTAGTTTAAACAAAATTTGTGAAACAATTCCAAAAAACGAGCCCCCCCCAAAAAAAAACCCCCCCAAAAAAACCGGAGCCCCTGACGGGACGAAAAAGAAATTAAAAATTAAAAGGTGGAAAAAAAAAAATCTATCGAAATTTCTATTGCATTCTCGACACACAAAATTACAACAAAATCATTTCGTTTCCTCAAAATATTATTAAATTCTATGAAAATACAATTTTGTGTCACAAAATATTATTTTTCATTTTGTGAACGCAGTGTGTTTCTCTAGGTAACGAAATAGATTATTTCTAGAAAATAGGTTCTCGTTCCCTTGAACACGCTTTCTTTCCCCCGAACTACAATTAAGTTCCCAAGAAATACGCTTTCGTTCCCTGAAGATACGTATTAGTTTCCTTGAAATATGATTTTGTTCGCAAGAAATATACTTTCCTTCCCTAAAAAAAAAGCTTTCGATTCCTCAAAATACGACTTTGAATTTTTTGCCCGAAATATACTTGTTCACCCAACCCCAAAATACGCTTTCGTTCTTTCGCTATGAGATTTTGTTCCCCAGATCCCTCAAGAAAGCTTTTGTTCCCTCAAGATAACTTTCGTTCCCCTGAACTGGAGTCAAATCACACCAATTTGTTACATTCCTTTGTGAGGGGCGAGTTTGTATGTGAGGGGCGACTTTGTAGTTGGTGACTTTGTAATTGGCGAGTTTGCTGGGGGGCGAGTTGACTGGTTTCTGTGTCCGTTGTTTTACACACTTTCAGATGGATAACGTGGACTGGATCCACATGCCTTGTCGTAGTAAAACACATACATAAACAGAGCACCAGTCTACTCGCAATATTGCACAACATGTATTCCGTAAATTTGACACTTGCAACGGCTGGTAAAGCGTATACGGTGACCTTTGACCGCTTTTGTTTGTTTCGGTCATTTCTCATTAATTACGTTATATTTTTGTAAATTTTTTTTTAAAAAGCCATCTAGAAATAACTGTCTTTGATTCTACATGACTACATTACGTAAACAGGTAACCGGTGTGTCCCTTTAAGCGACACATTCTTTCACTACCGAATCAATCAGTATGTTTTAACAATTATATTTCGGTGAAACAAAACTTGACACAGCTTATGATTACGAAAATTGTACACAAGAAAACGTTAAAGTGAATTAAAACTGAAGCCACACAAAGATAACATTGATTGACATTAATTGTCATCCATAACACGTGATTCAGCAATTACAACAAAGATTACGAATGATATGCACATTTAAAAAGAAACGCTTTTCAATGTGAGATAAAAACATATTCGCTTGTTGTCGTCTTGACGTCAAGAAGCAAGGAGTTTACACAGTTTAGAAGCAAACAGAGAGAAAGCCCATCCTTAATTCAAATTAATGATCTTGTACAAATACCCGCTTCCCCTGTCCCTTTAGGGGCTCCGTACGTGTGACTTGCACAGCCTATTAAAATGGAAATTTTGAGAAACTGTAAATCACCTAATAATTGAAAACTAATCTATATAAATAGTTTGAACTAATTAAACGAACTTTTCAATGTCTTATTAGAGCTGTAACCGTGTATCAGTTAAGACACATTGCAATGGGTTAATATTCTAGAATGCATGGCTGATATTAAAGAAACATCTAAGGCTATAATAAGTGGGAATATTGTACCATAATAGAGTTTTTAAAAAATAACACTTTCTTCAAAAATTATTGTCTCTTGTCACGAGTGACCTTGTTTCTGCATCAAACCGTGACTTGTCCGTCTTCAGTGTGGATTGTTGGATGAAAGACTAATGTAAGCGTCTTAAATTTTAGACAAAAAACTACTTGGTTCGTTTATAAGCTCGCTTAAAAAGGAGTACATCCGCCATCATAGTGAATAAACCTATGGGACTTGGGAGTTGAAGGTGAATCGATGTACACTTTTATGCTGTGGTTATTGTTACTGCTAATTATTGGTTGATGTTTGTTGGTGTGTTTGTTTGTTTGTTTGTTTTGTTTGTTTGTTTGTTTGTTTGTTTGTTTGTTGGGTTGTTTGTTGGGTTGTTTGTTTGTTTGTTTGTTTGTTTGTTTGTTTGTTGGGTTGTTTATTTGTGTGTTTGTTTGTTTGGTTACAAGTGTAGGAAAACTAATAATGCAATTTTGTAAAGCGCTATCTATCAATGACCAAACGAAGTGCTGCAAAAAAGGGGGGGTGCATGTAACAAAATACTTAGATAAATTCAAAGTATACAATGTATATGAAAAACATTTTGAAGACAGATTTACTGCAATGTAAGAATCAAATGGGTAAACACAATATGTATATAGAGTCAGTCATAAGCAATGAGCAAGAGTGTCATCTTTACGCGTGATTTTAAAATGTCAGACTTCAGTTGTTCGGATAGAGTTCCAGAGTTTGGGAGCAGATACAGAAAAATAAATCGATTGCCATAAAATGTGGTTGTTTTTTAGGAACAGTAAGACGAAGGGCCCATTTATTTACTTTAAAAAATATTGAGTTGATCTTTTATCCTTCACCGTTCAATCTATAGTTTCAAACAACAGAAAAAACAAATTGATTGACAGTTGACTTCAAAGCGGAATATCAAAAGCCTTTTTGTAAAACAGTTTTTGGCAATATTTCCTTTTTCTTGTACTTGTTAAAGTGATTTTGCTTCTTACCGTCATTCGTTTTCATTTGTAATGCATGTGATTTAGCAATGCGTATTCGGCTTTCAATTTAACAGGGTAGGCGCCATAGAGATATCTGCGAAAAGCTGTTGCTAAATTATTGATAGCTTTTCGAGTAGATTGTGAATACTGAATGGTTATCCTTGTTTTAATCGCATTACGCAAAAGACCAATGCTTACACAAATTGAATGACTGTTTTGAGCAGCTTTCAATTGTGTGCAAGTTATAGTTATAGAATAATGCGATATTTCTCTTAGCCGCTTGCCGAAATTGACGGGGTAATAACTCTAAAGTAATCATGGGCGTCAATCTGTCTTGAAATGTGATGGGGGGTGATTTGGGCATCAGGAGTCAAGGGTCACTGGTGGGGTCGGGGCGAAGCCCTTGCTGGGGTTCCGGGGGGGGGAAGCCCCCTGAAGCTGTTAGATTTTAGCATGTCTAAATGGCATAGAAAAGCTCCTTGCTATAATATTTACATAACATTGCTATAAAACTTAGACTTGGTTCAGTGACCTACAGAAAGAACGAGAGACGAAAGCCCAACGTACAATGATATTTTAATTTTACTTTTAATCACGCAAACCTTTAGGCTTCATCGTCGACAATGTCCCCCCCTTGCACGTCAATCCTGCCCCTCCCCGGGTTTGCCGATTGAGTCATTGTTGTTAGCCGGGGTTCTCCAGGAATTGTTGATTCCTCAACATCTCTTCTTTGTTTTCGATGAATCTTAAAAATGCTTTTAAAAACTCCCTGCATTACTTATTAGATTTGCTCTTCGACAGCCTGGTACATGGCTGTAATGGTTCAAGTAATGGTTCATCATCAATACAATGAATAGCAATATTTTTTACATAGTAACCACTGGTTAAGGACAGTTATTGAATACCACAATTACACGTAACTTCTGTTAAAAAATATATATATATTCCTTTCTTGGTTAGGCCTATCTGTGGTGAATCAAAGGTTATACAGTTTGTTAAAAATCTGATTCACTCACTGGGGAGATCACGCTTAAACTTAATTTGGTCATCGATTTCATTGTCATTAGTTCTCTTCGGTAAATGCTTTATAAATATTAAGAAACTAATAACAAAAGCATCATGCTTAACGCGTGCATGGTAAACTGCTGTAAAGCTCGCGGTGTCCTGAGTAATAATGATGTACACTGTAAAAACGGCGTTTAGAATCTAAACACATTTCTAAACGCCTCGCTTGTACCCACTTTTTTCACACGTTTAGCCCTCAACATGTTTAGATTTTGCGTTTCTGTGACATGTTTACCCCGAGACACATTTAGCCTGTGATACGTTTAGATTGAATGTGTTTAGGGTTCATAGTGAGTGCTAAACATGTTTAGAATCCAACACGTTTCAGAGAATAAGCTTAATTTTTAAACACCTGAAGAAAAGAAAAGAGAAATGTTGCAACATTCGCCTGCCTGCTTACTGAAACATAACGCTCAACCTACGCTCGGCATGAGAATCGATAAATCATCATCATCTCAACGGTCATCGAGATGATTTTCATCGAGATGATTTGAGGAGCAATGATGCCATAATTTCAGTCATGCTGAAAACGGTAATTTTGAAGTCTCAGAATCCGTTCCAATTATACATTTTGGGCTTTACTTTCTACCCATGGTGTGAATCTTTGAAGTGCTGGCCAATATGATACAACAAAAATTTGCTTCAATTGAATTACACACATTAAAGTGTAAACTACTGCGCAGGAAAGGCTATTATACCTACAATGGTTTTGAATAAACACCGAGGTCTATATTTGTGCATATTTAATGAAACCCCGCCCATTTCATTCTAAACAAACTGATGAATTTAAACACATACAAAACATGTTTACAAGCAAACATGTTTAGAAATATGTTTGTAAGCTAAATTGGTATCCCTTTAACATGTCAAAAAGCTAAACGTGTTGCGATCAATGCAGGTTTGAACTGGTTTGAACATTCAAATACACCAGAATGTGTGTTCATCATTTTAGTACGTTTGCTACCTGAGCAATTTTACTTGCCATGAGGGGCTAAACGTGTGGGACATTTTTGATACCTTTGTAAAGTTACGTATTACCAAAATGCGAATTATTTTAAACCCTTTTAAATATGTGTTTATAGCAAAAACGCTCTTCAAGGAAGGCCTATATGCCTACGTGGAAGCCTATCATGGCTAGCTGCTTAGCTTTTTCATACCAATAGCAAACGTATTCAATTGATGTAAACACATTCTGGTGTATTCAAATGTTCAAACCAGTTCAAAACACGTTTAGCTTTTGACATGTTAAAGAGGTAGCCATTTAGCTTCAAACATATTTCTAAACACGTTTGCCTGTAAACATGTTTTGTATGTGTTGAAATTCAAAACTGCATTTCAAACAAGCACAACAAATCTCAACCCGTTTAGCTTTTTGACATGTTAAAGAGGTAGCCATTTAGCTTCAAACATATTTCTAAACACGTTTGCCTGTAAACATGTTTTGTATGTGTTTAAATTCAAAACTGCATTTCAAACAAGCACAACAAATCTCAACACGTTTAGCTTTTTGACATGTTAAAGAGATACCCATTTAGCTTACAAACATATTTCTAAACATGTTTGCGTGTAAACATGTTTTGATTGTGTTTAAATTCAAAACTTCACTTAAAACAAGCACAACAAATCTCAACACGTTTAGCTTTTTGACATGTTAAGGAGATACCCATTTAGCTTACAAACATATTTCTAAACATGTTTGCGTGTAAACATGTTGTGTGTGTGTTTAAACGCTAAGCGCCGTTTTTACAGTGTAAGTACCACATAGTGCTTTTACCCTTACATCGATGTGTATTAAAAATGGAACGTATACTTTTGGTTTTTGGAACCGTTCGATTGTTTTAATCTTATATAAGTGTAAATTACAATAAAACTAACCTGTTAAAATTCAATTTCAAAAGGTGGTAGCGCTTTTTAGATATCGCCAAAAATCCAGAGATGTTATGAAGTTTTGTTATTTTTAATTTGAGAAACGTATCTGACAGTAAAGTTTCTGTCAGAAATATTCAAATTTCGGGGGATAAAGATAACAAACGGACACATTTTTCCATAACCAAGTTACTTTGAAGATAAATGCTTTATACTATCGAAGGCTGCTGTACTTCTTACAAAGTAAGTTTTTATTGCCATTAGATTTAAAAGTGGTTTCAAAACTAATCCCTTCACTTTCAGCACTGTATACTGTATACTTTCCCGAGTTCTGTGAAAAAAAATCCACAGGCAAATCACTCGGGTGAAAAAACCCCAAATAAACAAAACGGTCATGTTTCGAGAAAACTGCGTTTTGAAGTTATTGTTTTGCAGACTGTTTGCCAATTTGCATTTTACCAACCATGAAAGTTGAGATCTCAAATCATGCGAATCTGTTGTTATTTTTTATCGTGAGTTTAAGTAACGAGTAATTTGTTTTTTCGTGAAAACTGCGTGATCGAGTTCTATGTGCAGCCGCGCGTCGTGACTGTTCGTGAAAACTCAGATTTATACAGATCATACAAATTGCCTTCGGGGGGGGGGGGGGTGATATGGTGTCCCACACCCTTCAAAAATTGGAGGCCATGACGCCCATGAAAGTAATCCATGTCCAGGCAGTAAGTATATTGAGCGGAATTTCACAATGTCACCGCTGATAGAAGAATCTTAGCGTTTAAAAGCTTTCGATACTTCTCTTTTCTGTTTTTTCCCCAGTGCATAAAAGTCAAGGCTAAGACTCTTTGTGGAGAATTCAGGGTATACAGCAATCCTTCACCGATCTTGAACTCTTGGTGGCAGCAGATACCGCCATTATTGCGGTGGTACCTGGGTGGTACTGCGCTGCCTAGCGACGGGTTTAAGCGATTTGCAAAGTGAAAGTCCAATAACCCGCGACTGATCAAATGATCGCCGTGTAGCCCAAACCTAATACCAGTCGCTAGGCAGCGCAGTACCACCCAGGTACACCGCAGTAATGGAGGCATATCTGCTGCCACCAAGAGTTCAAGATCGGTGAAGGATTGCTGTATACAGATCAGTATTGGGGGGGGGGGGGGGGGGGGTCCAAGTTGAACAAAGAATTCCCTTGATAGGTACATTGGTACATTGTTCCATTGTGTAAAAGACCCCACAAGGGCACTCCCGTAAAGCTCAAGTCTGCGTAGTTCTCAAAAATGCATCCCTGTGGAGAGTTCTTTTGTTCTTTCTCTTTTCCATGTGCTTAACGTCCTCCCCGTAGACTTTGTACACACAATTTCTTGTGGAGCACCCCGGTCTTTAGAATTCCCCTATAGAGTCCTTTTGTTTTCTCTTTTTTGTTTTGTCATTTGTCTCCATAAGGTACTAGATATGAGCACACACACAAACGGAGGACTTTAACAAAAGGGGATCCGGGAAAATGACATAGCGGGTACAGTCATCGCTTTACTTTCGTGTACAAAACCAATTGGGACGTCGTAAAAAAAAATTAAGTCTAAACAATGGGAGAACAAAGTGTCCAGAGTTTACCCTGTTTACAAACATAATATGTGTGAGTGTGTGGTGAGAATTTTAGGCAGCGTGTGCATTTAAACGCCATTATACTCCCAATTAATGGCAGACAACATCTGCGTGGTGACGTCAGTACACGATGACTGTACGTAGACAATTATTCAAATAACCACACCTACAAATATTCACATGAGTGCATGTTAGTTACAATCAGTGCATATTACTTACAAAAGCAAACTCACACGAGCACGATACAATCTTGCTTAGCACAAACTGGTTGGCTGCCCAAAATATCATTTAATACACACTGGCACTCCTTTAAACATGGCTCAGCATGGTATAGCCATGTTTTTCCGCTTAGCTTGGCTCACATGAAACGGGTAGAAAACTCAGCGTGTGGTGTTTTTCCCTTGAATGCGGCTTTCCTTGCGTCTGGTGCGTCTACCGCAACACACCAGCTTCATGAAGGCCTCCATGTACAGTGGGTTAGCTATGGCGTAGCAGAACGGGTTGACGGTGCTGTTCATGTGGGCGATATACACGCTGGCCTAAAAATGAACGAAAGAAAACAAAATACAAAGTCATTTGTTGGCAATGGGGTTGAATCTTCATCATCAGACACACCATCTTTCGCTTGGATGAGGCATTATTAAGAATAGTGTTCCGTTATCACCATTGCAATAACAACAAACCCTTGACACGCTGCTACCATTTTGGTCATGTTCTCTGCATCCAGTAACAGTAAAGGATGCTAATAATCGTTTTACAGAAAGGAACCAGACTATTTATCCTTCCAGCCTCAGTTTGGATACATTGATTTAAATGGGGAAAACAAGATGGCTGCACCATAATAAAGGTACGGATTCGATGTCGCAGATATCATCGCAACAAAATATACAATTACTTGAGATGTTGTAAATATATCGCAAACATAAATATTGCGGCTATATTTACGATAATATTTGCAGCAACGCAAATTGTTGCAAAGATGTTTGTAATAAAATTTGCAACATTGCAAATATATCCTTTCAAACGATAATTTATTTCCGATAACATTTTGCAAATACTTGCATAAATTTGCGATGAGATGTTCTACAGGGCTACCATTCTGAGCCGGATTTGTCCAAATGTCTGTGCAGATTTTGCGATGTCGAAAATATTATCGAAAACATCTTTCGAAATATTTGAGGTTATATTTTACAATAATCTTTGCAATATCTCAATTTATTATGATAAAATTTGCCTCATCGCTAATATCTTAGCAAATGATAATTTGCAACATCACAAATAATGTTTGCAAATGCTTGCATACATTTGCGATATGTGATGTCCCTATACAGGGCTACTATTCTCAACCGGTTTTTGTGGAGTTTAAATTAACAGACAAGGTTCATAAGTTCTATTTGCCTGTGTTCTGATTTTTGTCTGGGCAGAAAAGACTGCATGCTTAGTAAAAATGAGCAGAATACCAGTCACATGCACGTGACATCTAGCTGTTAACTGAATAATTTGTTGTGCTTAAAGCCTTTTTGTGCCTAAGCAGCAATGTAATTGGCACCTGGACCCAAACACGTAGACCTATTAGCACCAAACAATAATTGTGCAAACCAGCGTTTCATTTTTCTTACCCAAAATACCATGAAGCGTTTTCTGAAGAAGGTTTGCGCAGCAGAAGTTTGTCAGGCAATTTATTTTCTGCTTACTGAAGCAACTCTATTAAATTGGGTCACCTGGTCATTTGCTGGTTTGACAGTAGCCATGAAATGGTAGGAAGTATAACATTTATACTATATGGTTTTTACCTAAAACCGATGTGCATGTATATGCACTCAGTACATTTTCCCGATTCCTGTGAAAAAAATCCACAGGCGTATCACTTGCCAAAACCAAATAATATTCTTTATCCCCGATGCAAAATTAAATTCAGGGTATACTTATGGTAATTGTCAAAAACTGGCATCCTCACTTCGTGTATCCCAACATTATTATGCATACAATAACTCACCTGTGAAAATCCGGGCTCAATCGGTCATCAAAGTTGCGAGAAAATATTGAAATGAAAAAACATTCTTCAGTTTTTCCTGATTTTGTTCTGCCTGGAAAGGCAAGATTCAAATTTTGGGGTGAAAAATTACCTTTCTCTGAAACTACCGGTACTTATAGTATTACTTCAAAGGGGTTGTTTCTATGTTTTATAATATCAACAGCTTTCCGGTGCTCTTTACCAAGTCAGTTTTTATGACTATTAAAGTGTGGACCCTGCCTTTAACATCTACTTGAACAATTGACATACCTGATACAAAGCAAGTGGCAAGCAGGTCGGGCAGAGACTCTGGATAATCAAGATTATAGACACTGGTATGGAAGATACCATGAGAACGATGAAGATGAGGGTCAGTGTACGGGTCGCTCTGTTGCTTTCCTTACTGCTCTCTCGGTCTTTTCCCACCTGTGAATTGGGCTGAAGGGTTGAAGACGACCTGGTGCTACCGACCTCAGGTTTGTTGAGCGCCGACGGTCCATCTTTAAATTGAAGTGTGTCGTCTGGTTGCACTTCTTCGCTTGGCAAGAATCCGCGGTTTTCATGACCTAAGTTGTGGTGAGTAATGCTTTCAATGTCAGTGTTATGTAAGATCGCTGTTTGGTTGAGATTTTGAACTTGAGATGAAACTTTCACGCTTACGTTTTGGACTTTTTCATCACCCATCACCACCGCCACCGCCGGGACTCTGCTGGAGCACGTACTCGTACTCAACTCCTGCATCATCACCAGGCCTCCCCGCTGAGTCTTCTTGCTCCGGATGACCGTGTAGATGCGCCAGTACAACACGGAGATTATGGGCAAGGGGATCCAGAAGCAAACGACGGGGGACAAGATGGTAAACAATAAACTGTCTTTAATGTACTGAGGAAAGCACAGACCTGGAATTGTGCGACGTTCACCGACCAGGTATGGCCAGAGAATAGTGTACGGTAACCATAACACGAACGGGATTGCGTACGAGATAAAGATCATGACGCTTGCGTGACGCAATGTGCGCATCCGGAGGTGCTTCAGGGGTCGCGATACGGCCTGGTAGCGGTCGACGGCCAGGACAAGGATACCCAGTACAGTGATATGGATAAATGCGTGATTAAGGTACAGGTAGATATCACACAGTGCTTCCACGAACGGCCAATACCCTAAAACCCAATATATACTGTACATGGGCATAGTGAACGCTCCGGCTACCAAGTCTGATATAGAGAGACCTACGATGTAGTAATTGGTGTAGGTGCGTAAGCGACGCTCGGTACAGAACGCATACAGGACAATGAGGTTGCCCAGTACGGTGATGGTCGACACTATTATACTAACGATAGTGATGATAACCTTTCCCGTATCCCAAATAAAACCAACTTCCTCTTCGCCATCTTGCCGAGGCCCCTCAATAGTTCCGTTTACGTCATTGTCACCGTCGTAAAATGTGTCATTTTCTATCATAGTTAGACTCCCCTCAATCGTCGTCCATATTAAGTCTGTGATCATATGCGATGGGTGGCCCTGGGAACTTTGGGTAGCAAATTCCTGCGAAGACATCGTTGGAACACTACCGACAGAAAACAAGTTTGCCAACTCAACGTCCACGGTGCGATGGACAACTAAACGCGTGTGTTCGTGCAACGACGAGCTTCATTCTCAAGCTCGAAGGCAGCGAAGATTCCCTATAACTACGAGGTTATAACTATTGAACTTGTCACTTACCATGCTAGTCTGATCATTGGCTCCTACTTTGTAGTTTACCTTTACAACGGCGTTGCCAGGATTGTTTTCCCACTGGGGATATGGGGGAGTGGGGGAGTGGTTGGGGGCGCATGGCAATTTGTTTAATAGTGGGGGCGTGTCTTGATGCTTGTTATTTTTACGGGGCACTTTAGGGGGCACGATCGTCTTGTTTTGAAGTGCAGTACATGTATCTTGATTTTTTCGTGGGGCACCTGTGGCGGGGCACAAATTAACCATTGCGTCATCGCCAAGAGCCCCCTTTGTCAACCAAATTTATTCTTTTAACAAGAAAGATACAATTTTTTACACCGTGATAAAACCATATAGTTTCCAATGTTGGATTGAACTGGCTGTTAATGTTAATAAGAAAACCTTTTTACTATGCTCTCTGATAAAATTGACTTCGCCTTCGCATTGAGACACCAAGTCTGGTCGAGTTAATTTCAACTCTGTCTTATACACAAACACCAGATACATCGTTGGAATTCTGCTTGATGTAACTCATAATGCTGAGACTGTGGCGTACTAAAGTTTGAAAACTCATTCTAGAAATAGGTGGGGTGATATTTTTGAAAAAAGGTTCTTTGAGTAAATTGAGCACAAAAACAATCACGTTAAAAGGAACGTTAATAGAACAACAACAAACACATACAAGATCAGCTGATCTTGCAACATAGACCAAATTGTATATAAAAGTGAACAATTATGGCAAATAGGCCTGCAGTTGTTTTAAATAATAAAGCAACCCAAAAACGTGCAATTAATAAACATAGAAACACATTCATATTAATTTACAAACAATATATCAATATATTAGGTAACCACAGAGAGACTGTTCAACTGTGTAGGGAGAAACTGTGGATAAAGCGCCTTTCGACCACCAATCCCCATGGTTTGAACACTCCAAGAAGGAAATGACTAATAACTTGTTGTATTTGTCTTCTCTTTTTCCCCACAGGTGTCGTCGTTATAATCTGCCCCATTCACTAATTAATTACCTTTTTCTCCCTTTTCCCAGCACCTTTGATTCTGTCTTTTGTGTTCCCATCCACTTGTACTATTTGTAGACTTGTGGAAAATTCGCGGTGATAGCGGAACGGCTCTCTCGCAATATCCCGCGAGAGGGCTGCTCTGCGCGAGATTACTGCTCTCAAGACTGACGTAGAGTCGGCAGCCAGCAACTTCGCGCGAGAGCAGTGATCTCGCGAGAGCTTTCTTTATTACGCTACAACACCACACGCGACTCGACCCACCGCGACAAACATTAACGTCTTGTCAACAAGTCCAATCCACTTGTGGTGAAACCAGTCCCTTAACTCTACCCCCCCCCCCCCCCCCCCCCTCTGTCACCATCTTCATTGCTCAAGATTTAATTTTTCTGTGTGCTTTCATCTCTTTCCTGTTGCCTGTTGACTGTTTCTGTTACGATAGTCTAAAGCATTTTTTGAAACATTTCACTTCGAAGAAATGTGGTTATGTAAAAAAGGATCAGTTTTAGGCTACTGACCCAAAATTTGAATCTGAGAAACGTTTCCTTCAGAAACGTTTCAAAGATTGTGTGTTCCTATTGGGAATTATTCTTTCGGCGTGACATCGCTCCGGATTATCGGCGATATCTAAAAAATGCGACCACCGTTCGAAATGAAATTTTCACAGGTTATAGTTTTCTTGTATATATCTACACTTATATAGAATTAAAACAAACGAAAGTTTCCAAAAACCAAAGGTATACTTTGTCTTTAAAAGGGACCAATTTTACCCCCTCTGAATAAGTCAACGTGTTCCCCACAATCTTACCGTTCCCATAACGGCACCCTACTCATTTAAATACTTATCCTCTTTCCAGCACAGTTTGACTCCCGGCCTGTCATTGTCCTCTGAGGGAAAGGTCAATGCGTGACAGAAGGTCCACCTTAACTACTACCTAGTACGTTCCTGAAGTTTGACCATTCAACTCAAACAGGCATTCAGTTTGATCCGTTTGACTGACGCAAAAAAAACAAAAAAAACAGCTTTTTGGTTGGTATCCAGTGACGTCACGCTCCTTACATGGGGAAAGACGTATCAAATAAAATCACATTTTTCATCATATTAATGCAGGAGCCTCTGATGCGCAACACAAAACATAAAACAATGACATGAACATAAAAAGCAAGTTACAAAAATATAGAGTCAAACAAATGAGTCTTTAAAAGTCCCTTTGAAATCTGAAGAGATCCAGATTGGCGAATAATTATGAAGAGGAAATCGGTCCATGTATAAAAATGTTGGTGCAATCAAGGTCCAATTGCTCTATCGGTGCAATGAAGTTGAAGGCCGCTTTGGGCACTAGAATTTAGCGTGGGGAGGGATTGGCCAGCAGATCGAAGAGGACGAACAGGAGTATATTTATAGAGAATATCTGCAGATAATAGTCAGGAGATAGGCCTTGAAGAGCTTCGAAAGTGAGAAGATTTAATATACGCGAATGATACCCAATTTGGGAGCTAGTGGAGTTCTTGTGGGTGTAGTTGAGAACGAGGTGTGAGTGAGACGAGGCGAGCAGCAGTGTTTTGAACTTCTGTTGAATTTTAGAAAGTTCTCTATCTGAAAGTTCAGAGAAGAGAATTGCAGATCGAGTCTAAGTGACATAGGCATGAACAAGTAGAGTGGAATCATCATCAAGATGGCGTCGGATTCGACATATTTTTCTAATTTGTAGGCCTAGGCCTATGACTTGTAATTTCTTTTCCTCATAGGACTGTGTCCAATTTAGTTTTCTTCCCGTCAGGGTTACCATTTTACAGATGATAATTTCCCGATCGAAGTGCCATTTTATTTTTTTTGGTAAGGACTGTGAGCCAGCCATGTTACACAATTAGGCTCTGCAGAGGACCCCCCCCCCCCTCCCACCCCATTCCATTTGTACGTATAGCAAAAAGGATCGAGGCCTACATACACGTACTGTTATAGTCTGTCCATGCTCCAGGGTCTTGGGTAGAGGTTGACCCTTGGAGACGATCGTACGCACGTTCCTCGTAACACAGCCCAATGTAATGACATGTAGGACCAAACCAGGAAAATTTATGCCACCTTGCTTAACAGAACATCAAAAACAGGACCAACTAGAACTTCAACAGCTTTACACTATTAGTTGGATGTGGATGTCTACCGCGGGCTACCGTAGAATACGGAAGGCAAAAAAGTAGTGGCAGTCCAGTCAGTCCGCACTGCACACAATATCCGTTCCTTTTATCTGCAGCGTATGCACGAGTTTCGGGAGCTTGACCTCTCCATGAATATTTAATGAGCGTGGTATAGTCTCAGGAATTTCACCAATTTCTTGTGATCAAAGTAATTTTCTTTCAAAATATTTACAGATTCGTAAAGATGAATAAACGACCTTTAATCCAGTTGTACAATTTAATGATTTCGTTGTCAATTATTAGTGCTAAAATGGACCCAAACATTTTGTTTCAAAACGAAACATTTTGCTTCGTAAAACATGGTGCTAACTATTAATTTTCAATGTTACCACAACGTATTTTTGGGCTTACCGAATAGATAAGGTTATATTCTATCCAAATGCTGTACTTTTTACATTCGATTTTATTTAGCTGAGTCAGGGCGCTCGTTTTGCTAACACTTCTCACAATTTAACGTTAACATCTGTTCGTGAATATGCCGCCATGATCGTTTACGAATTTCCTGATCGCTGATTGGTCAACCGCGAAACGTCACACTCCTCCACTGTACATACCCGGATGTACTTGTAAACAAGTGCGTGGGGCGCTGTTACCGATTGTTTGTTGGGGTCTTTGAGGAAATATTCAAACTGACGGATTGGTGGCCTAAGCAAATGTTTTATAGACGATTTTGCGTACTTTGAGAACAAAGGATATAATTTGAAAGGGGGTTGATGGTCTGAATAATTATTAAATTATTAAATTGGGGAACAAAAAGTTAAATTTGGATGGTCAGATGCAAATTTCAAGTAGAAGTTTTACTACTGGTTTATTCAGAAAATGAAATATTTTTATTCGAGAAGACTTTTTAATAAAATCATGGTCAGGAATGACTTGGGTAGTTGGAAGGTTGAAGGGTCAAAGTCCTATTGTTTGGGTCCTTTATTAAACAAAAATAATTAAATTCTTCATACAACAAAAACTCAAGTGAGCAAGATGTTTAATATTACACCATCAATTCCTTTATTTTAAGTCACATACACTGCACCAACATATAATTATCAAAGATAAGGCACAGTTCCAAAAAGTTCAGCTGCTTCCATTTAAATGAAACAAATTAAAATTATCAAATTAAAAAACTACATGTACTCAATTGGTAGATATTTGTTTTAATCCAACAAGAGAGTACAAGCACAGATGTAATAACAAAGATTTTTGGTAAGTTGTGACCGGTAGGTTGGCAATGTTTAAATGGACTTTTTATGCTGAGTGGAAAGTTTAATAACAGTTGCTTCAATTAAAATGAAAAAATTGTACATGTATTCATGTTTGGTACATGTAACTGAACTAGTTCACTTGTTCATTAATAAAATAGCTACCAAAAACCAGTTTGAGTAAACTTCATACTCGCAGACTTTTAGAAGACAAACTGTTCAATGGCAAGCTAGCTCAACTTAATTTTTAAACAAGAAAGTAAACAATCGCAATCTCAATTAGCTTCAAATTTCCCGCAGCACCATAAACACAGCTCTATTTCGCCAGTTTCCTTCTTCCCCACACCCTCCATCCTATCCGTCCCCCTTCCCACAAACCAAAACCTGTTCCCCTTGTGGCTTTGCCTTCTAACCATTTCCAACCCCCCCCCCCCCCCCCTTTTTAAAGAACTATCCACATGACGACTCATACGATTTTTTAAGCTTTAGTTTCCATACACGATTCTCCATCAACAGGGGGAGAATATTCATAAATGAAAAAAACCTTCAGCTTTTTAACACTTTGCGTGCGTTCCGGTTCTACTATTTTCTTTGTGAGTCCTCTTAAAATTGTTTAATTATGGTGCATATATCGAATAGCATCAAAATGTTTTTTGTGGTCACACAAAGTCTCATCTCATGGTTTGCTTGCACTCTTCCCTCCACACACAGGCTGTTGGGATGGCGGCTGTGGGTCTGGCCATTTAAGCCGTCGGTCTAACCTGGAAAAATCAAAATGAGAAAAAAATTGTCAACAAAAGTACATTTGGAAAAGGGAGTTGTGAAAAAGGTAACAAAATCTAACCAAGTGCACGTTGCAGAGTTTAGTCACACCAGCAATCCATAAATTTTAAAAAGAGAAACGACTACCCCCATCCCCAACCAGCCTACTCCCACGATAGGAAGAATGGCCAAAACAAATATCAACATGGGCTCACATTTTTAATAACCACGATGATTCACATTTCAAAATAAAAAATCATTATCAAGCTAGCTGGCACAACTTGACAAAACCTTATATATGGGGTCACAATTTGTGCACATGAGTTGCGTCTTTTGCACTCGTAAAGTATGCCCAATTTTGGTTTGGAAAACCTTACATCCGATTCAGTAATGGTAATTTGTTGCAATTTTGGGGGAAAAGTAAATGGTGGAAAATTCACACAAAAAACTAGTGGCCTCAGCTCATTTTTCCCGAGTCCAGAAGATGCAGCAGATCAGAGGGCAAGGCCGAGATCGAATCATTACATAGCGAGGCCGAGACCATCTGAAGTCGGCCTCCAATACTACCAGGATAATCGCAAGTACTTGTTCAAATCGGACTAATCTAATGGGATTCATGTCATGTAGGCTGACATGTTCCGTTGTGTAAAATTGCACATGACACAGTACAATGCATGCAATGACACTTGACACTGACAGTTGATGAGTTCTTCCTAAATGTACTGGCTGTGGATAAGAGCCTGACAAAAATTATAATAAACATTGAGAACGCGAATATCCACACTACCCCCATTTTGTATTATTTTTATTTTGTTTATTCAAATAGGCCTAGGGGCTAGGTAAGATTAATTTAAAATTAATAAAAATTAATAAAAAGCATGTAGTACTAAAGTAGGTCTATGATTTTATGAATGATTGAAAAGCCTGCCAAGAAAAAGAAGGGAAAAAAACACGAAGCAGCCGACTGCATGCAACAGCCTAGACTTGTGGACAAGTCGTTAAATGTCTGTCGCGGTGATAGCGGAACGGCTTTCTCGCAATATCCCGCGAGAGGGCTGCTCTGTGCGAGATTACTGCTCTCAAGACTGGTCGCATTTACCGACTTGTGAAACCCGCTGGCGGTTTGTGCACGGCCTATGGCCACTTCAGCCGAATTCGTACGGACGCATCTGATTGGTCAATTTCGTTATATCTATGAATATTCAAACTGTAGATGAATATTAAACATCAAATCCTGTACTGGATGGAGTTTTATGTTGCATGCTTTGATCATGATGCACGATCAAAACCAAACACTGAGTGGTGAGAGTGATTGTGTTCATGAATATTTTGACACAAGAAAATACGTATTCAAATTATGGGTACAACTTGTAAATAATTACAAAAAATCGAACGTAAGATTTTATTTCAGAGAGTCCGAGCGTGTTTGACAGTGCACAGCGTGTGGGGACATGACGTAAAACACACGGGCAAATCGTGTAGCTGCATGCCATGGCGCGCAGAGTTTCTCTCGGCCGAGGCTCAGCACGACGGAAACCCCTACCCGGCCCTAGCTAGCGTGCCAAGAGATAGCTGTACCTGGAAGCTCATGAACATGTGGGAGGGGTAGGGAGCCAGACCACCAACTACCTTGTCATTGCGGGTTTGTTAGTCGGTAAACCTCGCTGATCGAATCCGCTGTTTTAAAATCGTTACGTTTCAATGTTCGGTGTACATTCCTTTCCCCCGATTTGGAAATTAAATAAGATTTATGTCAATAAATAGGAAAACCACTCTTATATTGACGGTGCAATTAAGTTAAACAATTTGTGAGACAAAAACGAGCCCCCACCCAAAAAAAAAAAACCACACTGAAGGAACAGAGCCCCTGAAGGAACAGGTGAAAAATAAATTAAAAATTAAAATGTGAAAAAAAATTCTCACTCTGAATTTCTTTTTCCACTCTCGACACACAAAATTCCAACAAAGTCATTTCGTTTCCTCAAAATATTATTTAATTCAATCAAAATATAATTTTGTCACATAAAATTCAATTTTTTTAAAATTGTAAACAAAGTTGTGTTTTTCTAGGTAGCAAAATAGATTTTTCCTAGAAAATACGTTTTTGTTCCCTCGAACACGCCTTCTTTCACCTGAAATACGATTTTGTTACCCAGAAATACGCGTTTGTTCCCTGAAAGATACGCATTCGTTTCCTCGAAATATGATTTTGTTCGCACAAAATATAATTTTGTTCGCTCTAAATATGCTTTCGTTCAATAAACATTATTTTTTCCACCGAAAGGAGATTTCTTTCCCTGAAAACAAGCTTTCGATTCATCAAAATACGACTTTGAATTAGTTGCCCGAAACATACTTTCATTCGTCCGAAATATGCTTTCGTTCAATAAAAATATGATTTTTTTCCACCGAAAGGAGATTTCTTTCCCTAAAAACATGCGTTCGTTTCATCAAAATACGACTTTGAATTAGTTGCCAGAAATATACGTTCATTCGTCCGAAATATGCTTTCGTTCCCTTAATATACGCTCCCGTTCCCTTAATATACGCTCCCGTTCCCTTAATATACGCTCCCGTTCCTTCGCAATGAGATTTTGTTCCCCAAAATTCCTCTTTCGTTCCTTTAAGATAGCTAGCTTTTGTTCCTTTAAGATAGCTAGCTTTTGTTCCCTTAAGATAGCTTTCGAAGCCCTGTAGTCCAATCACACAAATTTGTTAAATTCCCTTGTGAGGGGCGACTATGAGAGGGGACGAGTTTGTTGTCAGGGGGCGACTTTGCTAGGGGCGACTTTGTAGTTGGTGACTTTGTACATGTGTTTTTTGAAATTGGCGACTTTGCTAGGGGGGCGAGTTGACTGGTTTCCGTGTCTGTTGTTTATACACACTTAATAACACAATCACTGTAGAACACATCGGGTTAAATGATTGGAGCGTATCAGTAACTATTCACGGTAGGCATTATTTATTTTTATGAGGCAAAACACACATCTTAAACAATTATTATAATAATGAATTTTAAGATAAGTTTACTTTATTTCTTTAGTTACTAAATTAATGAAGGAGTTAACACCCACAAAACACACCCACAGATATCTCAAGCGCAAGCATTCAGTACATTTACAGTAACTAAAATTAGTACTACCCTTAGATAAAATGGACTCGTCTTCATGATCGTCGCTACAGCAACCGTAATGTACACTGCGTTCGTACATGAATAAATGAATATGAACCGCCGGCGGGTTTCACAAGTCGTTAATGACGAAGAGTCGGCAGCCAGCAACTTCGCGCGAGAGCAGTGATCTCGCGAGAACATTTTTTATTAGGCTACAGCATGCACTACACGCGACTCCACTCACCGCGACCATCATTAACGACTTGTCAACAAGTCTAGCAACAGCCATGCGTGTGACCGTAACGTGCCCTCTAAAATCGGTTAAAAAACAACAAATCTCGCGAAAAGCAGAAGTGCATCACGTTCCTACATTGTCGTCGCCACACGCCAAAAAATATACTAAACGATAGCTTACACTTTAATCTTTCGATTTTTAGTGGTGTTATTTCCTCTTTTTATTTAGCTGGGTCAGGGCGCTGCAAACCAAAAACTATCCCAAATCAATCCCAACAATATCCAAAATGTTCGGTGGTAAAAAAAAAGGCATAAAAGTCTTTCAAACTTAACAAATTTGGTATCATTCGACTCGGCAAATTGTTCTACGTGTACTTACCACGCCATCTTGGATGCCACCTGAAGCATGTGAGCATCGTGCCGTGTGCAAAAGGGGTCGTCGAACTCTCGCAGTTTATCGCGCAAATCGCGCAGTCGATTCTGCACGTTGGCTGTGCAGATAAAACTCGGGATTTGACCTCATTAACGCACGCACTGCGGACTGACTGAGTCCGGTTCTGAGATTCGACAAAAGTTTATGTTTCCATTTGCTTGAATAATAATTTTCTGCCCCTTTTAATTTGTTGGTATACATATGTAACTGACAATTGTTTTCCCCTATTCTATTTAGAAACCACTTGGTCTATTTGCAAATTGTTACTTTGTACAACCTCGTTCTCAATGACATAATGTATGGCACGTGTTTCGTTTTCCTTCCTGGGAAAAAGATGCAAACTAGTCTGGTTCCAAAGTTGTTCCTGTTATTAAATAAATCCGCTAGTTCGGTAGAGGTACCCATACACGTGTGTTGTCAATACACAGAGACCTTACACACAGAGCACGTGTAATGGGAATTTACGACGGCCAGAGCTGCACTTCCCTCGTCTCTGTCGACGATCGTGCTGGATTCGTAACATAGAATATGGGGAAAAGAAAGAGACCAGACGAACCGGTAGGAAAAACTGCAAGTAACTATTAAATAACTGCTAACAAAGAGTGTCATCAGTTATAAAAACTGGATTTATTAAGAATAATGTGGGTGCCCGAACGACTGCCACAACGGCCCCCTCCCCACCGTGTGACCATCATGATCATGACCATTGCTGGCACTTGCAGAGTGGGATATAATGCCATGGGACTGGGGGTGGGGGGGGGGGGGGGGAAGGAGAGTTGGGATTTACACAATCCACACACTGTGGCGGGTGTGTGAACCTTATATATTTATTAAAGATTATTTATAAATTATACAGTGACAAGGAAGTTTTCCTTTGCACTATAAAGTCAAAAGTGACTAACTAAGCAGTAACTCTGGGCTGGAGATGACATCTGGGCTCTGCTGCGGGACTGCTGCATGCAGCAGTTCTGGTCATTCAAACGAGCACACCACCATCCAGTTAAAAGAGTTAGTGTAGATCTGTTTGGCGCAATCTTTAAAGTTATCCCTTTTTTAAATATTTTTGCGGTGTGCCATTTTGTGACAGCGCAAACTTGTTTCCTTGCATGATTTAAAAATTTGTGCAGGATAATTAGCTCAAGCGCAAACTTTGAACATCGCATGATCTTCGTCATTCTACCATAATTCTCACCACTCGTCATGAATATACACTGTAAAATGTAGGGAATTTCTTTCCTAAGGTTGAAGTTCGAAATAGTGTTTTGCCGGATCTTAACTTCTGTCTGAAGTGATACTTTTGTTCAAAAACTAAGGAAAAATGTTAAAAACCGGGTCTGCTCACGAACTGTAAGTTCAGAGTTTCTTGTGAAATAACAGTTAACATGGGACAATCACGCTGCCACTTGCCAGATTCCTGTGTGATAAATAAACCACGCTGCTTCTTGTTAATAAAGTTTCTGTTACAATAGAAGAACAAAATCAGACAATTCGTTTGAAAGAAAAATGCATCCTGTTTTTGTTTCTAGCAGTGACGATGACAACAACCGCCGCTGTTTCCTAATATGCATATTTTTATTATTTTGTGCCTCAGTCGCGCAGTTTTTATTTGTGTGGGCAGACTTTAGTAAAAAAAATGCGCGCGCACAAACTTTAAAATTGGCTTGGCAAGAAAAAAAATATATATCAACTTCAAAGATCACGCCCAGCAACCAACAGATCCAGCAGTAACTGGGGCGCCATTTTTTGAAAAGAACTTTGACATTCGTACTACTTAATAGCGCCCCAGTGAAACTTCGTTCCGAACGACACATACCATGCAAGTAGCAATTTGCTACGATTTTCCGAACACCCAGCTGAAAAAAAATGCAACAAAATGACAAAAAACTAAAAATGAAATAAAATGGCTTGAAAATTGCCTACTGGAGTACTGGATTCTCAATCTCTGTCAAAGTTTCAACACCAGGCGTTTAATTGTGCTCCAGTCCAAATTAATGTTTTTAACTTGAAGTCCACAAATGGAGAATTGATCTTGAAACTGTTTATTTTCCTAAAGAGACTGAAGTACCCAACCAACATTCATCGTGGTAGATATGAGGTTTACTTGTCGGGCTTGCCTGAAGTATGAGATGTGGATGATTGTAACAGTCATTGGTCTTCACCCCAGACAATATTAAATTATGGAGATCAATGAAGGAGGTAACATCGGTGCACATGTGCAAGATCAGTAAACATCAGACAATATTAAATTATGGAGATCAATGAAGGAGGTAACATCGGTGCACATGTGCAAGATCAGTAAACATCATGGCTGCCGGCTTATTTTAAGTATAAAGTGTCAATTATCAGCTAGGAGATTCTTCATAAAATTAAACCAAATTGAGCCTCCACTAAATGATAAATCATTTTAATTTACTTGCCATATTTGTGTGAAATATCTCATTTTTGTTGTTGAAATATTTATGAACAAGATGGCACAACTTACAGTCAAACATGTTAAATGGAATATTATTTGAATTGTTAAAAAATACATATTACTTTTTTAGGTCCTTTTGCTTGGAACAAACATGCTCTGATTAAATTTTGCATGACTTTTAAATATTTAATTATGGAAAAAGAAGGAATTATGGTAAATTTTTATTTTTAAAACTATCTAATTTCCATAAAATTATGTTCAATTCTGCAAACTGTAAATCATGAAATCAGCAACTAATTGGACGCATCCAGTCGTTTCTAAAATGAAATTTGATAATATATGAAGCATGACTATAATACAAGCACCATGAACACTATACAGAAACGTTTTGTTCAACCTTGGCACAAACTTCTTCTCCTTACAAGTAGTACATTCAGGTAAACTAAAGTAGGTTTATAAAAGAAAGTTTAAGGCATGACTTTTCCAGTGAAGTTTTAATTGCAATTTGTGAATAAAAACCCCCACATTATTTATTTTTTTTGGGGGGGGGGGTCTTTATTGATTCAGTGAGGTATCCTTGATTTCATAAAGATCGGTTATACAATTTTTGAGACAGCCTTGGCTTACATAAAAATTGTAACCTACATAATGTAGAAATGTTTTTTGCTAAGTGCTACGCATCTATCTATGGATATGGCTTACATAAAAATTGTAATCTTAAAGGGTGTACAACATTGGTAAGATTGAAAATATATGTGTTCACAGATTTGCACATAACTTACATGGTATACAGGTGGTCATGGTGGAAAACTTACCTTGAAATAGTTTTGCTTCAAATATCATAGTTTTTAGGAAATTAGTAAAACAATAGTCTTTATCCTGCAGGATAAATTCCTATGTTTGAAAATAAGTTAAAAACTATTTATAAGGTTAGTTTTCACTGTTTTCTCATGACTCCCAAGACCGATTGAGCTTAAACCTTCACAGGTTTGTTATTTCATGTTGGGTCACATCATAGAGAAAGGACAGAGATACTGGTCTTTGACAATTACCAATGTTGTACACACCGTTTAAACTAGAAATGTTTTACGCTATAAGTAATGGAAGTGCTGCTGCTCATAGTGTTAGCCAGAGGGGTGTCTGGGTGTCTTTTGGACACCCTGTTTTAAATTTGGACACCCTGTTTCATCTGTCATTTACATGTAAATGTATTGTAAGTGAACAATTTGGACACCCAGTTTTAAAATTTCCAGCAGATTTGGACACCCTTTTACCAAATCCTGGCTAAAACCTTGCCTGCTACATATCTAACAATAAGGCCAGGATTCGTACAGCATGTACAAAACACAAGTACAAGTTCTACCTTGAAAACAATTTTCACAAATAATTTTATTAGTAAAGCATATTTAAACACATTTCAATAACCTTAACAATCTTTTCTTTTTCGGATCTCATTATTTTTCTTTTTCATATCGATTTCCACAAAGGAAAAACAGCCCTCTAGGTCTGGATGTTACTCTCTTGAAAAGACTAGATAAACAGTAAACATGAAATCACAAATCGGCAAAATCTTCAAGTTCCACTCTGAACTTAAGTCCTCTTGGTCTACAAAATGTACCAACCAAGATCTTATTCATAAAAATCTTAAATTCTGCTATTGTACGAACATCTACATTAACATGGATGTAACTTGAATAAAGGCAAAGTTTACTTTTGGTTTTTGGAAGCGTTCAATTGTTTTAATCTTAAATATAAATGTTGATAATACAATAAAACTAACTTGTGAAATTTCATTTCTAAGGGTTGTTGCGTTTTTGAGATATCACTGAAAATTCGGAGCAAAAATGTCCATGCAGGAAGAATAATCCCTAGTAGGAATACACAATCTGAGAATCGTTTCTGACAGAAATGTTTCTCAGATTCAAATTTGGGGAAAAAAATACTGATATATTTTTACACAACCACAAAACTTTGAAGTGAAATTTTTCTCAAAATGCTTTATACTGGCGAAAGCTTCTGTAGGCTTCTAACCAATTGTAGGTTTTTATTGCCATTAATTTTAAGAGGATTACCAAACGTATACAGACCCTAAGGATTGAATGGACCTGATAGACTGCTTGATATATTGAGATGAACTTCAGGTAGCGGGGAACGTATTCAAAGTCCCGAGAAAGAAAATAAGGGTCAAGGGAAAAAACATTGTTAGGAATTATCTTTTGTTCAGCATTAATACATGTAGGCCTACAACTTCAATTATGAATCAATATTCTGGAGGATTAGGGAAGATTCAAAAGACTCGCTTGAATAATAGCCGTGACTACTTACAAGATTTTAGGTAAGCACTTGGCAATACAAAATGAATTAAGGCTTAATGCTGGATGATTCCAGCTGAGTGGTCTGTGTTGAAGACGAAGGCTGCTGCAGTCCTAAATGCACTCAGCGAAGTGGTGAACAAACAAATTGATGATTGAAGACAAATTTAGGCAGTCTGCAAAATGACTAGAATGAAGCACTCAAAATTCTTCCATCTATTGTACTCATCCTAGATGTCACTTTCCCGATACAGAGGTCAAGGAAAACGCTTATAAATAAGCAAGGTTGTGGTAATTAACCCAATTCGCAGTATTTTTGACCGTGTGAGGGCACGTGTAAACTGAATTTATACGATGCAAAATAAGTAAAACAAACTTTTTGTCCTCTTTTTGGGGTGTTATTTGGCCACTGATACCAGAAAATAACGTTCAGGCAGTAAAAAAATAAAATAATTGTAATTGTGTTGCAAGAAAATTCGCTGTTGAAAGCGCCCTCATGCAGTCATCATTTCCCTGGACGCCATCACATGAGAAATCTTGGTAACACCCTTTTGGGAGTAAGTTTCCCAAGTGCAGTGTAGTCAGTCATTTGTCAGTAAGGAAGGTGGTTAGACCAGGCCTGAAATTTCATATTTGACAGCTCAAGGTCATTTTCATTTTGCAAAGGGCACTTCCATTGTAAAATCTTATAAGTCTATGGGAAACTTTTAAAAGGGCACCAAGGCCAAGAACAGGGCAACAAAGACTGTGGCCTCCATGCATGGCCATCGTTTAATTCCAGGCCTGATAGACATGCAGCATATGTATTTTGACTCCCAAAATGGCAGACCTTGGGCAGACTGTAGCCGTAGGTGACGTCAGGGCCCACTTTCATAGAGCTGCTTAACGGCCGATTCTGTGCTCACGTACGAGTTTCATTTCATAGCGCTGCTGACCGTAAGCACCCGAAAAGGCAAGCTAGTAACCTTCTGGTGCTGACTGCACGAAAATGAATGACATAACAATGCAAAACCATTGTGAACGCGCAAGATGGCCGCCTTATTTTCTTGCTAACCTGTGAAATATGCTTATGCTTAAGCAAACTTTTCTGCTACAGTTAGCACGAAATTTTGCTTACCGTTAAGCAGCTCTATGAAATTTGGCCCTGGTCACTTCAAGGTGTCCAGCGTGGCAAAAGAGCGATGTTGTCACTGAATGTAATTTGACCATGTTTACCTCTTAATACCTAATTATTTTGTATTGCTTCTGCTTGAACTGTTCTGCCATTCTTTTGCTAATTATGAATTCGTTGCATTATCCGTCTGAATCACATTATGTATCTTGTGTCAGTATAGCTGTTTTTGTCCAGTGTTTTTCTGTCCTTCTGTTTTCGTGTCTGTCTGCTTGTTTTTCGTTTGTTTGTTTGTTTGTATGTGTCTGGCTGTTTTCTACAAGCTTCGGCTTATCAAAACAGCCCCATACTCTATTTATTACATTATCCTGCGTATTGCTACTTATTGTTATTTTTGTTTTGCTTTACTCCATAATTACATGTACTTATCGTTTTTCTACATAGAAGTATGGAAATAAATGTGTATCTGAACTGAAATGTGATCAAGTTGGGCCGAGTTGGGCCGCTTCACATTGGAATGGACATCAGGGAACACTGCTGTGTTTGACACTGAAATCCATCTAAAAGAATAGATTAAAACTTTATTGCAAGGCAGGACAAAAACTTGATTCTCTTATCCCCCAAGTCCTCCAATATCCCTACACCTTAACCCTCTTGCTGTCTGACCATTCAATACCATTCACTGTGGTTTTGAATGATAGATAAGCTATGCCAGCCTTGCAATATGATACCATGAGGGAATGCATACACACAGTACACAGTTAGTTCTGTGCACAGTTGTGCCACCAATCCATACACAACTTTGGCAGTTGAATGGTTTCAAATGGTTGGTCAACTCACTTGAAAATGTTGCAAACAGTAGGAGGGTTAATGAGGGATTCAGGACATAAAGAATATTGCAGTGGAAGAGGATCCAGAAGGATTGGGGCCATATACATGTATAGTGGGATTCTGTCATGAGAGGGTTTGGAACAAATTGGGTCATCAGGCTGTATTTGGCTGTACATGTATTTGCACTTTTAATGTACATACAAAACACATCTGCATAGTGTGCACACCAATGGAATTGTTGTGGCCATGTCTAATAGTTTGAAAAGGTCATGTACTGTACAATGTACATGTAGTATAAACCAATAACATATTGGCCTACCATGGGCCCCGGCACTCCAGCAGCACACCCATACAAATCATTAGTTGAGCTTTTGTGTCACAGGAGGATCTACATTCTAGAAGGATTCACCAGGAGGTTTTTGAAGGTTCCAGGACCTTTCAGCTTGTTATATTCTTTACTACTGATAGATTGGAGGATTGTGGTTATTGTGTACGAGCAATTGGGTTAAGTGACTCTTTTTTTTATGGCTTTTATAGTCCAAATTGTTTCCATATTTGATTGCCAAAGTGAAGGATTCCGAAGAACTAGGTCCAGGTAACAATTTTGCTTATCGCTGGGTCAGGCGACAGGCATTAAAAGATGATGTACATGTACATGTAACTTTATGGCATCACAATTCACATGCAGGCTTGGTACTCTTTGAGGCAATGTGGGCATTCGCCTCTGCCCCCTGGTCATTGCCTTGGTGTCTCTTAAAGTGGTCCAGTAGAAAGTTGAAACTCCCTTTATGTATGTAAAGATGTCCTTTACTCAGAAAAAGATGCCTTGCCCTTTTAAGAACGAAGTACATGTATGGGACAGGCCCTGCACAGGCCAACCACAAAGTGTACAATGCACACAGCACAGACTTCAGATATGAAGACATTTGGAACAATCAAATCCATCCTGGTCATGCTGGTACATGTAGTTGTTATTTTGACAATGCTTGGTTTTATGTGGGAAGAACATTGTACTATACACAAATTTGTAAACATTATAAAGTAAGAAACTAAAATACTATAGTGTCTTACATGAATCTGCAAGGAGATTCAAAACTAATTTGTTCAGTTTCCCTTTTTCCATGATTATTTTTGTTGATTGCTTCTGTGGTCTTCTAGAAAATGCTTCTTTTCCTTTGGGAAAACCTAATCTTATTTTTACAAAGTAAATTTTAAAATTCCACTGTTTTGCTCATTTGCAGGTAGAGGAGGAGAACACACCTACTCACAAAAAACATGATGAGACCAAAAGTGCTAAAAAGAAACGACGAAAACAGCTCGAAGAGGTAAGACAAGGTTACGGAAAACTTCTACAAGGCTCGATTGATAGGCCTTAGTCAAATTATGTTCACTCATACTCCAACCAACTCATTTTCCGACCAACTCATACTCCAACTAATAATAATAATAACTAGTTCTTATATAGTGCATTTTACAACAATGTATCAATGCACTTTACATTAGTGCCCTGGTCATTGAACCAATAACATTCCTTTAATCTGTCTCAGCTCCCTGGGGAGTATACAGCCCTGGGCTGCCGTGGCGCTCCGAAGGCTTTTTCAAACACAATATCAACCTCTACCCTTGCAGGTACCCATTTATACCCCTGGGTGAAGAGAAGCAATTATAGCAAAGTGTCTTGATCAAGGACACAAACGTCATGACCGGGACTCGAACCCACACCCCGATGACTAAACCACCAGAACTTGAATCCGATGCTCTTAACCACTCGGCCATGACACGCTACATTGTACATATAACTTATACTCACACAACTCATTCTCCTACCAACTCGTTCTCCAATCAACTCGTACCCCAACCAACTCGTACCCCAACCAACTCGTACCCCAACCAACTCGTACCCCAACCAACTCGTCGTACCCCAACCAACTCGTACACCAACCAACTTGTACCCCAACCAACTTGTTCTCCAACCAACTTGTACACCGACCAACTCGTACTTCGAACAACTCATACTCCAACCAACTCGTTCTCCAACCAACTCAAACTCCAACCAACTCATTCTCCAACCAACTCATACTCTGACCAACTCATACTCTGACCAACTCATACTCCAACTAACTCATACTCACACCAACTCATACTCCAACCAACTCATACTCTGACCAACTCATACTCCAACTAACTCATACTCACACCAACTCGTTCTCCAACCAAATCAAACTTCGACCAACTCTGACTCCAACCAACTCGCACTCCAACCAACTATATTTCAGCCACATTGAGAACACTTTTAGAATTTAAGTAACTTAAGTGTCCAGGGCACTAATGTAAAGCGCATTGATACGTTGTTGTAAAATGCACTATATAAGAACAAAATTCTTGTTTAATTGGAAACATAATTGATCCTTTTAAATTATTATATTACATATTTTTTTCAATGAATGTTTACCACCCAAGCAGAGTATTTCTAAAATGCTAAAAAACATTTTTGTTGATATGGCTAGCCCTTCCTGCAGGGCAATTAGTTTCAATGAAAATTATAATCTTTGGGAATATTTGTTCCAGGATCATTATATACATTATATACAATTAATTATCTTTAAAAACTAATAGCATTCTACATGTACTTCTACTACTACATGCAAAACATTCGTTTGAGTTGGTCGGAATTCAAGCTGGGCAGAGTGCTGGTTGGCATGGGTATGAATAATTTGACCAAAATGAGCATGAGTTGGTTGGAGTGCGAGTTAAACCGTTTCCCCTTAGTCTTCAAGAATTTCGATTTTTCACAAAAACATAAACTGTTCCGCCAAGTTCATTTAAAATTCCACTGTTTTGCTTAATTCTAGGTTGAGATGGAGAAAGCCACAGTTAACACACCAACTAGCAAAAAATCTGATGAGACAAAAAGTGAAAAAAAGAAACAACGAAAAAAGTTGAAAGAGGTAAGGCAGCATGTCGTGGCTGAGCGGTTTATTGCATCGGACATAAGTTCTAGCATCTAAGTCACTAGAGTGTGGATTTGAATCCTGGTCATGACATGGTGTCATTCAGCAGGACACTTAACTATAATTGCTTCACTGTGTGATATGATGATGGCTGCACTACAGAAAGAAGAAGACAAGTTGCAGAAAACTTACAGCTAATACATGTACATGTTAAATTTTCATCAGGGATAAAGAATATATTAGTGTTTTACCCATACACTGATTAAAAGCACTGAACACTCAGTATTTTCTCATGTCCTGTGAAACAAATTTACAGGCATAAAACTCAGGTGGGATTCGAACCCAGGACCTTTGTCATTCAAGGGCAGATGTCTTACCACCAGACCACTGAGATTGCCTGGTAGCTAGAGGCAGTTGAAATCCTATACTTTTGTCCCAATGCAAATTTAACATCTCATAAATTGTTGCAGTACCTGCTGCTAAAATGTAGGATTAGATCTGCCTGTAGCTATCAGGTAATCTGGTGGTAAAGTCTTCAAAAAGTTGCCCTACTACACAAAAACCGATATTGCTCCATCAATTTTGTTAAAAACATTACTGTTTTGCTCTTTTTTAGGTAGAGGTGGAGAAAGCCACAGTCAACACACCTACTAGCAAAAAACATGATGAGACAAAAAGTGAAAAGAAGAAACGACGGAAACAGTTGGAAGAGGTAAGACTAAGTTGCAGAAAACTATTACTATGCTTTATCCATCTTTCACCAACCACCTTCCACTTTCCTGTTGAACACACTCCCCATGCAAACTCGTCAATCCAACGCAATTATTATGTTTAACCCAAAAGTAATTCTGGTTAGGCTGACAAAAGAACGGGATCTGGAATCGGTATATACACTTTAACCCCTAGGGAAAGAGTGATTTCGACTTTTGATTCCAGCGCTTTTGTCCCTGTCTGTACCGAAACAATGGTGCTTGCTTGACAGTGAGCTCTGAGCAGGTCAACATTTCTATCGCTTTTGAACTTGTCCCAAACAGAACGTTCCGAACATTTTATCACATCAACCACTACCTTCAAAAGGAAACTTAATGTATGTTTTTATCAGGCTTCTGTGCCCTTAAAGATGTTGAGTGTTGAGACATCTTTGGGTGTGAAGTGCTGAAAACAATATTTAGGAGAGGACAGAGATGGTTAGGGTCAAGACAAAATGAAAGCAAAACTCACCTTGAGCAAAATGACTGAATATTTTACCTGTCTCATTCATTTTTACTCCAGGCTACAAATCTGGAATCTACTCCTGAACGGAAGAAGAAACATCGGCATCTTGATGAAAGTCATCAAAAGAAGAAGAAACAGAAACTTGGGCGAGAGGTAAGCGTCTCAGATGCATGTGCTATCTTTGAGCAAGTTCACGCAAGGACCAATGATTAACTAGTAGTGGTCATGGTGGTCGGTTAGTGCCGTACGTAGGGCATGCACACTGAAGTTTAAGTGCAAACGGCTTCTAGTCTTGTCATGTCAACGCGACCAAAAATAATTGTCGGATCAGTGTTTGTTATCATTTTCTGATAAACTGGTCCTCTCTGTACTGGGCTATGAAAAATGCCATTGATAACCAGCGATGTGACCAGGCCCAGTAGGCTGGTTACAACTAGTCGACTAGCATAGTCAATCCACCATCAACTAGACGGAGTTTGGGCTATCTTAGTCAAATTATGGTCAACAGTAGTTCTTGCGCGAGCTTGGCCTTGATTGCAGTAGTTCTTGCGCGAGCTTGGCCTTGATTGCAGTGTTTTATTTAACCTTGAACAATTACTTTTATTGACTTGGGGATAAAAGGCCTTATACTTAGCATAATACTAACCTGTCACTGATTAATGTTGTACAGCAAGTCAACACAAAATGATTGCTAAGCTTTAATAGGTCCGACAGATTGGTCACTTTGTGGAAACACAAAAGTCTACCACTCGAGTTTGGCACCCTGCCAGCGCTATGTACATGTGTCGTGGCCGAGCGGTCTAGGTCACCGGACCTAAGCTCTGGTGTTTTCAGCAGCAGAGTGTGGGTTCGATACCCGGTCATGACACTTGTGCCCTTGAGCAAGGCACTTAACCATAATTGCTTCGAAAAAGTTGGGAAGGTAGTGCATTCTGCTCTACCAGACAGGCTCCTAGTGGATGATACCCATGCCTACATCCTTAAGGACTGTGAAGGGGGTAACCCTGTTTCAGCCCCAGGAGTAGGAGGCAACGTGCCCCTGGTGTCAATTGATTTGGGTTGATAGCCCAAATCAGTTATGTGTAGCCCTCACCTTGAGTGGCCGTCCGTGGCCTTGTGAGTTAAAAAAATAAAAAATATCATTGGACATGTTGGATGAAGTGGCAAATTATGATAATTGAGTTAATGGAAGCACAAAATGACAAATCTACTGATACTTCGGTCATACTAATTAGCTTAATTAGGAAACTATTAAGTGTTTCCTGAAACTTGCTGAAAATATTAGCAGGAATGAGTATATTTATAATTTTTACAAAACCATATTTGCAAAAGTTTGCGATTTTTAAACAGTGATGAGATGTTACCTTTAGGGCAGTCTGGTTGGCATAGTGGTATCTTTCCTCGCCTTCTAGGACCCCGGTTGAAATCCTGCTGAGGGCGCTATGTGGATTGGGTTTCAGTACCTACCTGATTGTGTGGGATCTCCCTGGAATAATTCTCTGGGGTTTTCCTCCAACTTCTTAAACTGAAACTTCCTCCCTTGTCTTCTCTCCATGGCTGATTGGCCAGTGAAGTTTGCTTTTCTGAGAATCCTTGGCTTCACACCCAGAAAAAATAGATAAATTAAAATGTGCCAGGATTCTCTAATCCCAATCAGCTAAATTGTAGGAGTAAGCAGAGCGAAACCTTTTGCACATAAGGTGCAGTACATATATACAAGCATATATGCTCTGCCTTATTGGATGAAAAAGGCTAAACGACTTTAAAACTATTAAATGCCAAGGAAATGCCCTAGATTGCACCAGCCTACGCTATAATAGCTTTAGTCTCCCTGGTTCACCTCAATAAAATACCCTTGCGCTATTTTTTTATCCTTGCGAAGTAATTCAATACTGACAATGACATATTTCCTCAACTCAATTTTGACCAAATGCAAACAATGTCTGTGTAATAACACTTAGTACATGATTTTGAAGATTTTGTATGATAGAAATAGCAGTGTTTTTGCAACCATGTTATGTACATGTAGCTAATATATTAAGGATTGAGATGTCATTCACTTCAGGATGAAGATCCCAAAACACTTGTGTGTATCTATATTTGGTTGATGTTTTTTTCCGTTCAGTAAACAATGGTTGCTAATAAGTTGGATGGTAATGGAGTGCAGTTGGGCAGTATTAAGCACTCCTCAAGAAAAAAAAAGGGGCTTTCAAAAATGAGACGAACTGGCTGGGCAGAGTTTTTTTCACAAAGACAACGACAAGTCCAGTCTTTTTTTACTTGTTATGCAAATTAGGTGTCTTGCTCAGCAACTTGAAAATTCCACTGTTTTGCTTACTTTTAGGTAAAGGTGGAGAAAGTCATGGTGAACACACCTACTAACAAAAAGTCTGATGAAACAAAAAGTGAAAAAAAGAAACGGCGGAAAGAGTTGAAAGAGGTAAGGTAGCGTGTCGTGGCCGAGCAGTTTTAGCATCGGACCCAAGCTCCGGGCTCAATTTCATAGAGCTGCTTGAGCAGAAAAGTTTGCTCACAAATTGTTTGCTCAGCAAAAATGAGCAGGATACCAGTCAAGAAATAGTGCAAATGACATGATATTTTAGCTGGTAGCCTTCTTCTGGTAAGCATTTATGGTGCTTAGCTACTTTTTGTGCTTAAGCAGATGAAATTGGGCCCTGGTGGTTAAGTCAATGGTGGATAGTTTTGAATCCCGGCTATGAGCAATATACATGTACTTTACTATATGCTTCACAGTGCGATATAATGATGGTTGCATGATATTTTATAAGAAAGAAAAAAGAAGACAAGTTTGCAGAAAACTTTAAAGAGTGCTTCTGAGGTCAAATTAAGGTATGTGAGGCACCCATTTTCTAATGGATAGAGTCCTCATGAAAGTGGGGGGAAAATTAAAAGTCTGTAATCATGCGTTGAAATTGTGTAAAATGTCATTTTATTTGATACTCGTTTATAGCGAAATTTGAAACGTGACGTCATTGGATAGTAAAAACAAATAGGGCTGTACATCCCAAAGGTCACCTTCAATTCTATTTGATTGAATATCATCAAAATTCAGGAATGAACTGAAAATTTGTTGTAGAAAAATGTACAGACCATTTATTTGAAAAGTGACATCAAACTTATTTGGATTTTGACGGAAATTGCGCTGGAAGGGTACCAAACACAATTACACCATTTTTACTTGAGGTTAGAGACTTGTAATTGTTAAGGACTCTATATATTTATTGGAAAATGAGTGAATCACAAAACTGATTTTGACCTTGAAGTTTTTTTTTTAAAGGTATTATACAGGATTGGTAGAGCTGACATTATAGTCGCACACAGTGTTCATGTTTTGTGTGATCAACCACATACATGAAATAACAAACCTGTGAAAAATTGAGCTCAATTGGTCATCGAGGTTACGAGAAAATAGTGAAAATAGACCTTATGTGTTTTCTGTTTTTCAAACATCGAGTTTATTATCGCGCGCGATAAAAACTATTGTTTTACTCATTTCTCAGAAACGATAGCATTTTAGGCAGAAATATTTTAAGGAACCCTTTCTACCATTACTTACTTTAAATCATGTAAGTTTTGTGTGAATCTGTGAACATTTGTGTTTTTCGATCTTACCAATAGTGTACAGGGCCTTTAAAGGGAAGGTATACGTCTGGTAATCGCTCTTAAAATTAATGGCAATCAAAAGTTACTCGGCTAGAAGTACAGCAGCTTTTGATGGTTTAAAGCATTTTGAGAAACATTTCACTTCGAAGAAATGTGGTTATGGAAAAAGATGTCAGTTTTTATGACCCAAAATTTGAATCTGAAAAACGCTTCTGTCAGAAACATTTCTCAGATTGTGTATTCCTATTGGGGATTATTTTTCCTGTGTGGACATATCCGCTCGGGATTTTCAGCGATATTTCAAAAACGTGACCACCTTTTGAAAAGAAATTTACACAGGTTAGTTTTGTTGTATATATCTACATTTATATAGGATTAAAACAATCGAACGGCTCCAAAAACCAAAGGTATACTTTGCTGTTAACAATGCTCCTTTGCCGTTAACAATGCTCCTTTAGTTGGCTTTAGTCTTCAATTAACTACAATATTTCTTCAAAATATACATTTTTCTTCCAAGTTCTATGAAAATTCCACTGGTTTGTTTATTTTCAGGTTAGAGAGGAGAAAGTCATGGTTAACACGCCTTCTGTCCAAAAATCTGATAAGACAAAAAGTGAAAAGAAGAAGCGGCGGAAACATTTGGAAGAGGTAAGACAAAGTTACAGAAAACTTTTCAGTGCTCACTTGTCGTGCCTCAATCTTCAAGGGTCTTCGATTTTGCACAAAAACATAAACTGTTCCACCAAGTTCATTGAAAATTCCACTGTTTTGCTTATTTGTAGGTAGAGGTGGAGAAAGCCATGGTTAACACACCTAACAACAAATCTGATGAGACACAAAGTGGGAAAAAGAAACGGCGGAAACAGTTGGAAAAGGTATGCTGCAGAAAACTTTTACAATGCTCAATCGTAATGCCCCAGTCTTCAAGATTTTGCGATATTTCACAAAACTTTAACTGTTCATGGAAAATTACACTACTTTGCTTAATTTTAGGTAGAGGAGAAGAAAGCAATGGTGAAGACACCCACTAGCAAAAAATCTGATGACACAAAAAGTTCTAAAAAGAAACGACAGAAACAGTTAGAAGAGGTAAGACAGGGTTATAGAGTACTAGACAATAATGCTGAGTTGATCACTGTATTCATCAAGAAGATGGCTGCACCCTCGACACAGGATTTTGTTTTGGGGGGGAAAAAACCATCAAAAATTCCATTATTTTAGTCCATTTCAGTTGGAGGAAAAAATTATGATGTGTAGATTTAACGATTAAAGAAACTGGAAGTTTAAAATGTATTACAAAGTAACGAATGAGGAAGCGATGTAAGATTACTGAACACTTCCACCGTTATTTGTAACAATTTTTGAAACAAACTGCTCATTTTTTTGAGACAGATGGTTGAAATCATGTCCCATACACCTCTTGTCAGAAAATATTGATAATGGAAATTTGCCAAAAAAAGTACAGATGCAGAAAGGAAGAGTGAAATAAAGGTTGACCAGTTATGTCAAATTGTGTCCCTATCCTCGAGTCTTCAAGAGCTTGAAAAAGTGTTTCTGGTGAGAAAGTTGGAAATCATGGCTGATATTTTGGTTTTTTTAAACAGTTGAAGGCTAAAAAAAAAAAAAAACTATTTAATAAAATGACCAAAATAGAGGAGAGGAGTTTTAAACCAAGGTTAAACAGAAATTTTAGTTCTTCAAGAAAATGCCTCTTCCCAGAAAGTTTTTATTGTCCGACCGTTTTCTTGGAATATTCCACTGTTTTGCTCATTTCAGGTGAAGGAAGCAAAAGTTGTGAATAATAAATCTGCCAAAAAGAAAACTGCGGTGACCAAAAGCGTGAAAAATAAACGTCGACTGCAACAAGAAGAGGTAAGTCAAACTTTTGGAAAAACTTAAAATAATCTTCGCTGGATTGGCCTAAGTCCTCAAGAAATTGCGGTTTTCACACAAAAACATATTTTTCTCTGCTATGTTTGAATTTGAAAACGTCACTATTTTGGGGTTTTTTAGGTAGAGGTGGAGAAAGTTGTAACATCTGATGCGCCAAAAAGTGCAAAAAAGAAACAACATAAACAGTTGGAAGAGGTTGAGATTGCCTGTGCAGTTCACAACATATATTATTTTTATCTAAAATACATTGAAAGTTGAATAGATTTAGACATTATCGAGTAGAAGAATGTGAAATTAAAAATGTAGTAAAAGCAAAAACCTGAAAACTGGTTTTGGACAACTGCTTACCAACCAAAAGGAACTCTGGTATAAATGCAAACAAGGTTAATGTCCTCGTGGTTCTACTTGGGGCCATTAACCATTTTTTGCGAAGCAAAAAACTATAAAACCATGGCCCGATTTAATAGAGCTACTTAAACAGCAAATAGCGCTTAAAAATGTTCTGCTAAGCAAAAGTGAGCAGGACACCAGTCACAGATGATACATGTGGAATGATATTTTGGCTGGTAACCTCATTTTGGTGAGCATTATTTTGTTGTGCTTAGCACCTTTTTGTGCTGAAGCAGCACCATGAAATTGGACCAAGATGTTTTTCCTTGAATGAAATTTTGGATTATCAGTTTAAATCACTGTTCTCTATTTTCAGGAAGATGCATCTAACGGCAAAAGTGCCAAAAAGAAACGGCGGATAGAAGCGAAAGAGGTGAGACCAAGTTTAAGCAAATTAAAACAATCTTCGGTTGATTTATTCTTTTGAAAAAATTCCCCCAAAACCCCAGGTATTTTTTTCAGCAAAGTTCATTGAAAGTTCCACCTGCTTTGCTCATTCTCAGGTAGAGGTGGAGAAGTCTACAGCTAACACGCCTTCTAAAGAAAAATCTGATAAGACAAAAAGAGCTGAAAAGAAACGACAGGAACTGTTGTTGGAAGAGGTAAGACGAGGTTACAGACCTGATTCTATGCTCACTTGATTTGTTTGAGAATTCCAAAGAAACTGACAGTGTTCCACAATTGACCGAGTTTATTAAAAATGGCACTGTTTTTTTTGGTATTTTTTAGATAGAGGTGAAGAAAGCCATGGTTAGCCCGCATGATGACAGTGACACAAAAAGTGCCAAAAGGAAACGACGGCTACAAACGAAAGAGGTAAGACGAGTTTGCAGAAATAGATACAATCCATGCTTGATTTATTTAAGTCTTTTAAAGAAAGCTGTCGACCACAAAAACAGACATTGTTCCACCAATGATAAGTTTCATTCAAAATGGCACTGTTTTGCTTATTTTGTAGATAGCTTCGATGGAGAAAGCTGTTGATGGCACACCTCAACAAACAGAAGCGGTAAGACAAAGTTTACAGAAACCTTATTCAAAAAAAATTTGTCACCAAAATTATTTTAAAACCGTGTTTTGTTTATCCCCCCCCCCCCCACCCGCAACTTTTTTTGAAATTATCACTTGTGTGCTTCTTTTTTCAGACAAATACACATAACGGCAAAATTCCTTTCTTGAGTAGAAGTGCAAAAAAGAAACTGAAAAAGAGGCAGATGAAACAACAGAAGGAGGTGAGTCAAGAAAAAAATCTCCAACCAAAAAATATTTGTCTTTTCTCCAAGAAGTAATTTGAAAAGAAAATATTGTATCACTCATTTGTCTAATTTAAAAACATGGTTGGCGCACACTTTGACAAAACACTGAAGCAAAAAATGTTTTTTTTTTTAAATGACTTAAATGGTGTGTACAACATTGGTATTTGCCAAAGACCTGAATCCACACTTGATGTGACTTAACATATACATAAAATAACAAACCTGTGAAAGTTTAAGCTAAACCGGAGTCATGAGAAAACAGTGAAAAAAAACATATGTTTTAACTTTTTTTCAAACATCAGATTTTATCCTGCAGGATAAAAACCATTCAAAAAAAAATATAAAAACACTTGAAAAGTCGAACATGGAAACAACGGACTCCAAAGAAAAAGGCTAGAAAATAACTGTATTTTGTGATTTTGGGCTAACTGTGCTGGGTTTTGTTTTGTTTTATACAGAACAATGGGAAGTTAGAGAGGAGGCTAGAGAGGAGGCTAGAGAATGGAGAAGAGGAGACTAAGTCTGTGGATGATTTTAAGTGTGAAGCATTCACTGGGGAAACAATACACAAATTGAAAGAGCAATGGAAGGAGAGGAATAAACTCAAGAAAAGTAGTATGGTAAGAGGAAAGTTTCTTGAAGTCTTAAATCCCCTGTTATTCATCCCCCCTCCCTCTGCTGGTTCGGCTTGAGTTTGATGGATTCAGTACATCAGACGGCTGACCACATCAACTGGCGTGTGGTGGCCGAGCGGATAAGAACACCGGATTCAAGCTCTGGTGTTTTCGATCAGCAGGGTGTGAGTTCGAGTCCCGGCTGTGACACTTGTGTCCTTAAGCAAGACACTTAACCATTATTGCTGCGTCCTTCGGATGGGACGTAAAGCTGTTGGTCGTGTGTTGTGTAATGCACGTAAAAGAACCCAGTGCACTTATTTTAAAGAGAAGGGGTTCGCCCCGGTGTTCCTGGTTTGATCGGCAGCATATTGCGCCACAGTACCTTGTAAACCATTACATGGTGCTATAAAGGAAAAAGGTATCATACTTCACAAAATGTAGCTCCACATACCTTGCAGGAAAAAATACTGAGCGCTTTGACACGCCCCTAGGGGTGTGATAAAAAGCGCTATATAAGAACCGAGTATTATTATTATTATCAACTCGCCCACCAAACGGTCTGTGCTTGATTGGCGTTGATGCAGATGCAGCAACTCCACAGTGGCTCCTCAACAAGCACCCACAGATCTAACGTTTCCCTATGGGTTTCTTGGTTTCAAACGCAAGGAGAAGAAGTACTGCATACCTAAACCATACATGTATAAAATGAGACCAGACTTACATGTACTTACTGTACATACAATTTATAAGTAATTTGAGGTTGAACAAGGAAAGAAATTACTACATTGTACAGCGAGACTTGAGCCTGCGACCTCCGTGTTAACATGCCGGAAGTGACATACATTTCCCAATCGTTCTTTTTGTTATACCCGAAACCCTGTGTTTGTTGTGCAACAAAAACTTTTCTAGTTGTAAACATTATTAGTTTTCAATTGTATCAAAAGCAAGTGGAGATGAGTCTTAACAGTGGGTTTGACAACTTTCCATTTCAGCAATATGCAAAGTTGTATCTGTATGAAGAATTTGCCAGCAGTAAGGATCCCAGGGAGACCTCTAAACCTTTACAGCTACAAGATATCCAAGACTTGATTCAGTTCACCGTCCTCATGGGTACTTTCTCCAATATCCCCAGAATCAGGTATGATCATGAAAATTTTTTGACAATATAGATAGGTTGCAATATGACGTAAATCGGCCATCTTTACGGGCAATTTGGAACACACAGTCATGCGTTACGCGTGAGAACGGCGTGCAGTACGCGCACATTTCACAAAACTCATTGCATGATTGGTTAGTGAATGACGCGGCTGCGTTAATAATTTGAGCGCTTGACGCGCCTGCAAGCCAAAATGCGATTTGCCCGTAAAGATGGCGTCTACTGGGAACTATCTATTGGACGGCCTCAAGTAGCAATTTTCACCATTAAAAGGGTATGCCTTTGGTAATTGCTCCAAAAATGACCATAAAAACTTACGTGGTAAAGAGCACTGGAGAGCTGTTGATGTTATAAAACATTGTTAGAAACGACACCCTTTGAAGTAATGTAGTTTTAGAGAAAGAGCTAGTTTTTCAAAAGAAATGTTGAATCTGAGAAAGGCTTCAGGCATGAAGCCTTTTTCAGGCATCTGAAAGCACACAATTACATGCAACAAGGGAAGATTTTGTCTTTCATTATTTTCTTGCAACTTCAGTGACCAATTGAGCCCAAATTTTCACAAGTTTGTTATTTTATGCATATGTTGGGATTTAGTTGGGATACACCAAGTGAGGATACTGGTCTGTGACAATTAACCTGTACCCGGCCTTTAAAGTAGGTGGTGCTTTCGGCACTCCATCCATGAGATGAGCTTACTTACAAATTAACGCTTAATTCGGAAGAAGTAGTATGAGCGTGGTATTTATTAAATTTAAACAAATTCTAAAAGCCCACTAACTTCAATGTTGCAAAAATTGTAAAGAGCTGCTTAATCACAAAATGTAGCTAAGCACAACAAAATCTGCTGACTACATTAAGGTTACCGGCCAAAATGTCATGTCATATGTTCATGTACCATGTTTGACTGGTATCCTGATAATTTGTGCAAAACAAAATTAAGCAAAAATGTCTGCATATGCAGTTCTATGAATTTGGCTTCAAGACCTTTTGACCATAGCAGAGTCTTTCTCAAAGGCTACATGTAAATGCCTACACAACACACATGCAAGTGTTGCACAGTCAGGAGTAGGCTTGGTTCAAGACCCTCCTATTATTAATATCTTTCCACGATCCATTGCAACAAGAGGATGAGCTCTCACCATAGACCGCTATCATGGGAGTCCGCTATCGCAGGAGTAACAGTGATAGCGGTTCGTGGTTGATGGCGTCCTCTATTGGCGACCACCGACGAGGGAAATTAACAGCAGGAGTAGAGCTTTCTTAATAATAAACAAACAACAGGAGCGTCTTGAACCAAGACTAAGTCAGGAGAAGCAAGAAAGGAATAAATTATTGATTATAAAAATTCACAGTAGTAAAACTCTATCAGAGAAATGCTTCTATTTTTATTACTGTCCTAGTCAAGAAGAAAAAGAAAAAAAAGCGCTTTCTACTGCATAGATGCATCCACCACATGATATCACACTGCAGACTGGCATGGTTTATCCATCACTGGAAACCTCAGTGGGTGATGTTGGGTGGTCAGATAGTAGGAGGGTTGACTGTGCACTGTGTAGTTGCATTCACCACATGGTACTGCAATGCATATAGGTTATACATTATTGAAAACCACTTGGATGATATTAAATGGTCGGTTACAAGGAGGGTTAATTAAAAAACAACTTACAATTTAATGAGAATTCAAACCTTTTTTTCCGTACAGGTTTTGTAAGATAGTGCGAGTGACTAAGATTCCCAAAGTGGTCGTCATAGTGGTGAATGGAGTCACAGAAAAATGCTTCCAGAACAATAGAGATTGCTTCCCACACCTGACGTCACACTACAGCATTGTAAGAAGATCAGATATTATTGTTGTCCACAAATTCCTTGTTTTCGTTTTGTCAGTCAGCCCGAGTTTTCAGAAATCATTAGGCCTGGAATTTCATCTTAAAAGGGACAAGACTGTAATTTTTTTCCGCAAAACAAGAAAAACATTCAGTATGGAAAATTTGTAACGACTTGATCACTGTCTGCATTACACAAATAAATGTTTCTGTATAGTTTTTTGCTCTTTTTAGTGCTTTGGCAAATTTAAGAAAGCTGCTTATTAAACCTTAAGAGACCATTCACTTCTATATAATCATCACAATCTGTCTTGGAAAAAAAAAGTAAATGATAATAAATGGTTTTGAAACATAGATACTATGTTAACATGGGAAATATTGGAATTGTTAAATCAAGTCATGACCTTTACTTTACTTTGACCTTTTCGGTGAGTGGAAGAAGGTCTTATCTTGCAGCTGTTTGCAGCCGCTATGGGCATTTTAGTGCAAGCTCTTTACGGCTGGCCGCTATGGTCTCTAAAGGGTTAAGAAAACAAATTTGTCGATCGAAGTTTTGTTGTTAACAGAAAATTAAAACCAGTCGAAATGCTCTGGATCCCTGCAGCTATTTGCAGACTAAAAGCAGCTCTGTGTAATTTGACGCTAGTCCCTTCAACTGTTCTTCGATGATACAATGCTTTCTTCATGTTCAGGGTTTGTGTTTTCACCTTTGTTTTGTTTCTCGTCCTCAGACGGGGAATGTTGAGGAGCCTGCCAAGAGAGGATCTCTCCTCAAAAAACTGTATTTTGTGAAGATCAGCTCAGCACAGACGAACAAGAGGGAATTGATGAACAAGGAAAAGGAAAAGCCAGCAGCAGAACCTGTCAAAGGTTAGAAATCATCTCACGATGGACAAAATATTGTGCGAATTGTGTAGAAGTTTTGACTGATAGCTCCCTCTTGTGACTCGGGGACACACACACTAGGGAACAAAATTTCCATGTATGTCACCAGTATATCATCATAATCAGAATACAACAATTTGGGTGTCGATGGTATTTGATTTTATTAGAGATAGGAAAGAGACCTCACAAAGTTGGGAGACATTTGTAAATTGGATGTTAAATTTGCATCGGGGATAAACAATATTATTTGTGTTTTACTCATATACTGTTGTGCAGTGTACTCCCTTACCAGTGATCCACTGGCCTAGTTCTTCTTAAAGTACCTTTGGCCGAGTCCGAACTCTATCTCAGTGGTCTGGCTGGCTAGTTCAGTGTAAAAAAAAACCCACCCCTAATCAATATGAAATATGGACTAGCGAAAAAGCTTGGGAACATGTGAAATGACAAACTAACTGCACTCTATGGCTTGTCACTGAACAAGTTAAAGGCAAACTCTGATGTGTGCTAAGCACTCAGAACTTTCCAAAATCTTGTGAGAAAAAAAATCCATAGGCATATTACTCAAGTGGGACTCGAACCCACAACCTTTGCCGTTCTAGTGCAGATATCTCACTACTAGACCACCGAGCTTGCCCGGTAGCAAGAGGCAGCTGAAATCCTGTAGTTTAGCAGTGAGTAACTACAATGGTTTTAAATTGGATGTTAAATTTGCATCGAGGATAAACATAACGGGAAAGCTCCATTAAAAAAAGAGGCTAAAATGAAACATCCTTTTCATCTGGCAACCCACACCTGTTATCTCCATGTAATTCCTTTTTCAAACAGTGGACTTAATTGGATCATGCACAAACCAGTTGGGCTGCTGACTGCCCGAGGCAGATTAACTGCTCATCCATTAAGTTTAATGACCCAAGTTAATTTAAACACATCTAATTTAGGAAAAGGATGTACACTTTCAGAGTTTTTGTGGCCAAACTCCAAAATTCTTTGGAGCTTTCCCGTAATGAAGACTATTATTTAAAATTTACACTTCCAATTTTGTTCTTCTTCAGAAAACAAACCCGTTGTTGAGATTAAAAAGCCAGTTAGGGACAAGAATATACCAGGGAAACTCTGCTTTGTGATGACTAAAGCGGATTTGGCAAAATGGCGTTATCCGTCTCCGAATGACCCAACTTATATTCATACTAACTACAGCGAGACAGTGACTGAGGACAGCCCCCTCATTAGTGTGGACTGTGAAATGGTGAGTAGGGAAATGAAAGTAAAACCTGGGGCCGATTTCACAAAGAGACTGATCTTAACTTAAAATCATTCTTAATTGGTAAGCAAAGTGTGACGCCACAATACAAATTGCTATGGCCAATACTGACAACTCATCTTAAGATGAAATATAGTGCTTTGTGAAAGCGACCCATGGGCCATACTTTCTGCAAAAGTGAGTACCAAGCAAGTTTTTATGAGCAAAACAAAAATGTTAAATGAGTGTGTTGAGTTGCATGTGGGGTGTGATGAATGGCTGTATGAGAACTGTGTATTATTATTTGTATGATGAATGCATCCCTCTATGGTGCAAAGACGAACACAACTAGTGCTTTGAGATGCCTGACAGAGGTGTGGCAAAACACTGTATAAAAACATGGTGTTAATAAACCCTACATGCAGCCCATGTAGGTCTACCCTTGAACACTATTGGTCTTAATTCTTCCTTTTTTTGCCACACTGGCACCCCCAAACAAAGATATTGACAAAATAGGGCTAGATAGCTCAGTAGGTCGTTGGTCTTAATTCAGGGCTCGGATGTTGTGATAAAATAAAATTAGCTGTTGCAAACTGCTTACAAATTAAGAGGACCTATGGTATAAATGATGTTTCGGCCATAGCAGAATCTTTCTTGAAGGCTAAATGACAACACAAACCACATAAAGAGGTATACTGGTTTAACAGAAGCAGTCAGCTGGAAAGAAATGACAAGAGAGAGTGGCAGAAAGCACACAGAAAAGGCAAGGGAAGAACAGTGAAAAAAAAGAAGAGTGGGTGGGGGGTAGAGGAAAGGAGCTGTTTAAACTTCCTGTAAAGACAAAAGACAAAAGTAGAGATGGGAAGAGAGAGAAATCTAAATGATTCAAGAATTAAAGTTATAAACCAGGTGGGAAACTGACTGGGAAATTGTTGTTTACAATTTGAGGTTGAACAAAGAAAAATGTACAAGAGCAGGATTTGAACCATCAACCTCTAGTTTAACGTGCCTGCACTCTACCAACCGCGCTATCAAGCCCTATGTTGGCGGTCTCCCTACTTCCCTTTTTTGCCACACTGGCACCCACAAACAAAGATATTGACAAAATAGGAAGACCACATACATAGTGCTAGATAGCTCAGTAGGTCGTTGGTTCAAATCCTGCTCGAATCAAATGTTTCTTTGCTCAATCCCAAATCATGAAATGTTTCATTCCTGTACTCTCATGCAGTGTGTAACTAGAGCCGGCAGTGAGTTGACTCGAGTGTCCTTGGTTGATGAGGAGTATCAAGTACTATACGACAGTTTGGTCAAGCCAAGAAACCCCATTCTTAACTACGTCACTCAGTAAGTAGAAGAAAAACATACTTGAACGTTTATTTCATTAATTTTTTTATTTATTTAAACCATCTTCAACCAATGGTTATTTACTGTGTTTGTTTACCATATCACCCACAGTAGTCTATTCGGTGACCAAGCTGAAAAAAACCCAAGTTTGTGGAATATTATTATTTGTTGGTAATGAAGCCAGGGATGCCTCATATATGAACTAATCACTGTAGCTCGCAAGCCTCTGAAAACCTGTAAACAACGGTGCTTACTAGGTTAATGTAATGCACGTAAAAAGAACCCAGTGCACTTATTGTAAAGAGAAGGGGTTCGCCCCGGTGTTCCTGGTTTGATTGGCTGCATATTGCGCCACAGCACCTTGTAAACCATTACATGGTGATGTGTAAAGGAAGAAGTCTCAATACTTCAAAACGTAGCTCCACATACCTTGCAGGAAAAATACTGAATGTTGGAGCGCCTTGAGCGTCACTGAGTGACGGATTCGAGCGCTACATAAAAGGCCACTGTTATTATGTTATTATGATTATTATTATTAGTATGTACCAAGCCCTAGAAGCACGACGCCCTGAGTGCATGCATAGTTCTAGTTGCACAGTGAGCCTTCTGAGAAGATTAATTTGGTACTTGTCATCCCCTGTTGAGCTCGTCCCACAGACCCACACAGAGCACTCTGGGCAGGTTGACTACGTCATGACTACATCAACCACTCGATCCACACACCCACGTGTGTAAATACCGGCAATCGTGGACCCTCCTTTGTTCAACTCTTTGTGATAGCAACCGTGGACCACAATGCTTTCCTTTGTGATAGCAACCGTGGACCTATTGTCCCTTTTGTTATAGGTCCACGGTTTGAATGTGGATACCTACCCACACGCACACAACCCAGCTCTGTGTTGCCTACACTCTGGAGACATTTTGTTCTGTGCACTTCAGAAAAACCATATTCTTCAACACTGTAAAAAACACCGTGTGGACAAGTGTTAGTCCACATAGTGTTTCAAGTCCCTACATTATGTGAACCTCATTTGTTCTCAGGTCCACACTTTGTATGTGACGCTTAAGCACAAATGTGTGTTTAGACACAATAAAGTGACCTCTCTAGGTCAAACTGTAGGTGGTGCACTTTTCTATGAATCCTATTGTCATGGTGGGTATTGGGCGCATGACTTGACTCTTATTTGTATTTTGGCGGTAGGCAAGATTAAGCAAAGAAATTGTTGGGTTTGTTTGTTTGTTTGTTTGTTGGGTTGTTTGTTTGTTTGTTTGTTTGGGTTTCTCTTTTGGGGGGCGGGCTGAAAGCTTTTGATGTAACAAACCATTTATTTGTGTTTTTGTTTTTTCAATATCATTTTCTTTTCTTATTTTTTTTTGGGGGGGAATAAGGGGGTGAGCAAGGATTCTGAGCCTGCTGTTTGTCCCACTTGGTAGTCAAGATATTGAGAACAAACAGACAGGCTCTTTGAAAGAATTACAATAATATCCTATCGTTTCTCCACCATTCAAAGCCATAATTTCATGTGAAATTTTTCAAATCATAACACAACACTGAACTCAAGATGCACTGGACAAGTGTCTCAAAATGTGCGTTGCTTTGTAACTGGTATTCCTGTAAATTTGTACAAAATGAATTTAATTCTTAGGTCTATACTAATTTATATTTTGTTTTGTGTGTACAGATTCAGCGGCATTACTAAGAAGCTTCTAGACCCGGTCACTACGAGAATAGAAAACATACAAAAGGACATCATTGCCCTACTACCTCGAGACGCAATCCTTGTTGGTCAGTCACTGGAGAACGATCTGAGAGCGATGAAGGTTTGAATTATTTATTTATTTCGGTTAAAAAAAAAAAAACATGGTCGGTAGTATCACAAGGTAATATACTAAAAATGGCATGCTTACAAAATCAAACATTAAGTGTTACAAAGACAATACAAAGTCGAAAACCTAGGCCAGCCAGATATGTCCTTCGGTTCGGCCATCTTGTTTTTTTCTTTGTGTTGAAACCAATTGTAACCACATTGAGGCTGGAAGGGAAAGTAGTTAGATTGAGCAAAGAATTTAAGGGGGGGGGGCCTTTTCGATGTATCAATATATTCATTTGTGCTTTTTTTTTTTTTATCTGGAAAAGGGTTCTTATACCGCTGGTTGCACTACGCGTTAGAATCCTACTGTTTCTCTACCATGCAAAGCCGTAAATTTCACATGAACTTTTTAAATCATAATACAACAATACAACACCGAACTCACAATGTACTGGACGAGTGTCTCGAAATGTGCGTTGCTTGCAACTGGTATCCCGCAAAATTGTACCACATAAATTGAATCCTTATGTCTGTAAAACCAAACAGTGTCATGGTAGAAAGAAAAAAATACTTTGATTAAAACTACCAAATATGTTTTACGATTAGATTGATGTATGACACGAGCGAATCACAAAATCTGTTGATGTTATTTTGTTATTTATTTATTTTTTTTTTTCTCCTTTCAGTTGTACCATCCACATGTCATTGACTCCAGTACTTTATTCACCGGTCACTACAGATTAGCTCTGCGTAAACTGACCAAGAAATACCTGGAGTAAGTCCATTCACAAAAATGTACTTGGAGTTTTTTCGAAACCTCGGCTTAGACTCGGTCTCTGGCTCTGGGCTTCGTTTGATGTTTGTAACACTGTGTAAAATGTACATTGCTCCAAAATTGATGACAGAAGCTGAAGCGCACAAAGCCATGGTTTGGAAAAGGCCCCAGACACTTGTAAGTTAGATTTGGACGATGTCTGGTACACTGCCTCGTTTGGTTACCAGTGAATGCTCAATTTGAGTTCCCCTGACCGCATCCAGTGTTGCTATGTCACATTGTTAGGTGCAAGCTTTTTCTGTTTTGATAGTCAAACACCCATACACAATTCTCAATGAAATGTGTGGCACAAGGATACCAGTCTATACTGACCAGGGCCCAATTTCATAGAGCTACTTTACGTCCGATTTTGTGCTTACTGTGCGAGTTCTATTTCATAGCACTGCTAACCTTTCGGTGCTTACTGCGTGAACACTGAATGATGTAGCAATGCAAATCCATGGTGAACACGCAAGCTGGCTGCCTAATTTTCTTGCTAACCTGTGAAATACACTTACGCTTAAGCAATTTTTTCTGCTATAGTAAGCACGGAAATTTGCAATACAAAAGCTTGCCCTAACCATGTGATCATGGTGACATAGCAACACTGAATTTTGTCTGAGAAATTCAAATTCAGCATTCACTTGTGACAAAATAAGGTCTTATAGGTTTTCCCGAGAAAATTTTGGGCAAAAAGCAGCCAGTTTGGGCAAAAGGCAGCCTATTTCACTTTCATGCATTTGTACTAAAGCGATTTTGCCTCTGAAGTGGAAACCGTCATTCAATTTCACTTTAAGGCATGCAAATTGAAATTGCGATATATTAAAGGGAGTGTATACATTTGGTAATAACTCGTAAAGTTATTGACACTAAAAACGTATTGTTTCAAAGCCTACAGCAGCTTTTGATAGTTTAAAGCATTTTGAGAATCATTTCACTTCGAAGAATTGCCATCATGTAAAAAGACATAAGTTTTTATGAATCAAAATTTGAATCTGAGAAGCGTTTCTATCAGAAACGTTTTTCAGATTGTGTATTCCTATTGGGGATTATTCTTCCTGCATGGACATATTCGCTTTGGATTTTTGGCGATATCTCTTAAACGAGACCACCTTTTGAAATGAAATTTTCACAGGTTAGTTTTATTTTATATATCTACATTTATGTAGGATTAAAACAATCGAACGGCTCCAAAAACCAAAGGTATACTTTGCCTTTAAATTAAACTTATTAAGCGTTCATTTTAGCCATGCGAATTTAGCAGAGTAAGCTCATCTATATGTTTCTGCAAAAGTAGTCGGGACCTTTTTTTGATGCAATAAGAAGTGGTGTAAATTATCACTGTAACATACAGGGAACACAACAAGGACCTTGCCGGCATCTATTCCGAATTTTTTCATTTCCTATTTTCTTCTCCAGTTGGGAAATCCAGAAAGGTAGCGGAGGTCACGACTCGATAGAGGACTCTGTTGCCGCCTTGAAGTTGGTTCAACTGAAGGTAAATGGTGGGAAGGGTATAACAGGTGGTCTTGAAGTGAAGAAAGTAGTCCCGGAGAAGAAAAGTCCTCCCAAGGAGCCTGAAGTGCCCAAAGAGCCCGAAGTGCCCAAAGAGCCCGAAGTGCCCAAAGAGACTGAGGAGCGCATTGTTCCAGTTGAGAGGTAAGGTTATTAGTTTGTTCTTGATTTCAACGAGGGTCGCTGATCATAAGGCAATGACTGTGCCAAAACGAGAAAACAAGTCGAACGAAGACTATACTTTTATCAAATGAAATCTTCTTTTTAAATTCTATATATACAAAACTGTTGGGATAAGAAATACCCAGAGCAATTTATTTGTTCAAAGTATAGAATCAATTTTTATTTAATGCAAATAGTTAGTAAAAAAAAGAACACTGAAACAAAATATGACTTGGGACGAGGCTGCTTTTTTTTAGAAAGCCATTTATGCGAATCATGCCCTTATTTGTGCAATCTTTACATAGGTTCAATGATAACATGAACAACTCAACGTTTTGATCAGTTTGCTCCGATTGCGATCAGAGCATACTGATCAAAACCTTGAGTTGTTAAACCACAGGTTCTTCTCAGAACCACCACAGCTCGTAAAGAGATTGAGTCATATGGTGTCTCCGCAAAACTCACTCGATTGTATTTTCACCATGCAACATTTCAAATCCTACTTATCAATTATTGTTATCGTTATTATGCCCCATGGTGGCGAAGCGAGTATAAACAAAAGAGGGACAATAGGAGGTCCACGATTGCAGGCGTATACACACTTGGGTGGGTGAGTGGGTAGGTATCCACATTCAAACTGTGGACCTATAACAAAAGGGACAATAGGTCCACGGATGCTATCACAAAGGAAAGCATTGTGGTCCACGGTTGCTATCACAAAGAGTTGAACAAAGGAGGGTCCACGATTGCCGGTATTTACACACGTGGGTGCGTGCGTGGTGTTATGGTGTTGTATGGGTTGTGGTGTTATGGTGTTGTATGGGTTGTGTTGTGTGTGTGTGCGTGCGTGCAAATTATAACTCAAGAAGTGTTGTGTGTGTGTGTGCGTGCCTGCTGATTATAACTCAAGAAGTGTTGTGTGTGTGTGTGCGTGCCTGCTGATTATAACTCAAGAAGTGTTGTGTGTGTGTGTGCGTGCCTGCTGATTATAACTCAAGAAGGACTCAAATGCTAACTCAAAACTTGGTGTGTGTGGATTGGTCCTGGGATCCTCAGACGCCTATTGTTTTTTGGACTCCTGGATAAATTGTCAAGGTCATTATGGCTAAACCAAAGACATTTTGTTTGTGCGATAACTCTAGAAGGACTTGGCATATTATTAGAAATGATGTCTCAGTGATATTTTCAGAAAGACTTGGCATATGAACTCTAAACTGGTGTGTGGATTAGTCTCAGGATCAAGCAGCCTATTGTTTTTGGCCCACCTAGGTCAAATGTCATGAAACAGACTAGCTCGCGGGGGATTTGTGTTTACCAAACACTACTTTTCTTGTTACTACTATTGTTTTCATTGCTGTTCTCTTTACCAGTATGTTCATGGCATCTCATGCCATTGGGAAAGTCAACATGATAGTGGACTGTGAGTACAGGGCCAGTAAGTTCTTCAGGTACCCTGTCGGAGTGCTTCCCTGCAACAATGATAAAGAGGTTTGTGATTGCTTCTCGCTTGTTTGCTCTATTTTTTCTTTTTGTCATGTGTCTTTGTTAGTGAGCCTGTTGGCTATTCTCTCATGACATCAATACATGGGTGGGTCACCTGCTGAGTCCTCCACGGTGATCGCTGTCAGATCTTGTATCTGGCAATCAAAAACTGCCGGAGGTATCCTTTACAGGCGTGCTAAAATTAGTTAATGGCCTGATGTTTTGACCCTAGCAGAGTCTTTCATGTCGAAACGTCAGTCCATTAACTATTTTTTGCTTTTACACTATAGATCCGTTTTGTTGGTAAGCAGTTTTCAAAGGCTAATTTTTTTTTTTTTGGTCAGGGCGTGTCATGATTTTCAGAAATTTATACTAAAGAAATTGCTGAGCACTTTCAAATTTTCAATCCATCACCAAGCAATCCACCAAAGGGAGAAAGATAATCCACAACGTCCAAACTAGTAGTTTTGTATTTCTGGTGATGCGCAGATGCTGCAAACCTTCTGAATTGTAACATCTGGGAGGAGTCAGGTCTAGAATAAGGGGCCCTCATACTTGGAGGTCGTTGGATCAGATATGTACACAAGATGCAGATGTGACGAGTTGGGTTTTCTGGGGGCTAGCAGCATGATCTATTAAAAGTCCTCATGAACCGATTAGATACTACTGGCATGTGATTTACAAGCAAAAAGAGCTGCAAAAGAAACAGCCACAGCCAGGGGTGAAACCTTAATGAATGTGAACAGCCACAGCCAGGGGTGAAACCTTAATGAATGTGAACAGCCACAGCCAGGGGTGAAACCTTAATGAATGTGAACAGCCACAGCCAGGGGTGAAACCTTAATGAATGTGAACAGCCACAGCCAGGGGTGAAACCTTAATGAATGTGAACAGCCACAGCCAGGGGTAATAATAATAATAATAATAATAATAATGAATGTGAACAGATTGAATCGATGGTTTCTTTCCCTGCCTTTGACCTCTGTGGACCAAGGTTCGAATCTCACCTCGGACCCAGAGCCTTGCATGTGGATTGGGGTTTTCAGTCCCTCCCTGATTGCGTGGGTTTTATACCCCATTGAGGTTTTCCTCCCACATCCAAAACTAAAGATTTCTTCTAGTTTCCTATTCATCATCAGGGCTAAAACTTGGGGAGAAAATCCACAAGACTACAGGGATTGTAGCTCAAAATCTTTACTGGACCAGACATGGTTTTACAAGACCAGATTCAAAATGTGAAAATAAAACATTGCTGACACAGTTTAACATGCATTTGACTGCTTTTATATGAACCCGAACTGAGACAAGTAAGAGAAGAGTATACTTGATTACTCATAGAATTGAAAGATAATTTATTAGACCCAAAGTCAACACTTGGAACATAATTTGTTTCTGTTATATTCATTTGAAAAACACAAGACCATCAGACTTGTTAGGTCATAAGTTTACTGGCCCAACACTAAAATTACTGGCCTCGGGCCTGTGGTCTAGTGTAAAATTCGAGCCCTGATCATGTTATTGGCGCTAATTGTGCTGTCGGATATGTAATCAATAAACTCCTTAAAGATGGCTTGCTGGCCTAGATTCAGACAATGAAAGGGTTTTATTTTAGGTTATTCAGTTCACACATTATCAGATTGTACGATAGTTTGAACGTTTTTGAACACTGTACGATAGTTTGAAGTGCTAGGTGACTGCTGGCATAGCGGGTAAGATATACTCGGACGTATTACCAACATGGCAAAATCTATTTTATTTCTGCCACAGCTTCAAGCTTGATTCAGTTGTATGTGTGCTCGCCCAAACTGCAATTTAACCACTGTCTGCTGCCACACTCCATCACAAAATCTGTTTAATAATAAGCATTTATAAGGCGCTTTTAAACGTTGGCTACACTATTACTGCCCCTGCTCACTGGGCATTTCTAAAACAATCTCAACTACATCAGAGTATGCAGCACCGGCAGGCAAATGGGTACATAGGTTGCTACTCACATCCTGATACCATCTCAACTCCTTAAGAATATGCAGCACCGGCAGCCAAATGAGAGCACAGGTTGCTACTCATTCACATCAACAATCTCTGCTCTCACATAAACCATTTTACTCCTGGGTGATAAGAAGCAATTATAGTTGAGTGACTTGCCCAAGAGCACAAGTGTCATGACCAGGATTCAAACCCACACTTCCATAATTGAGCCATCAGGCCACAACGGCAACAACACGCCATGTATGTCCTATTGGCTAGTTGTATGAATACCGACCTTGTATTGTGATTCGTGACAAGAGTGTTGTGTCTGTTTTCTTTGATTGTAGGCAGTCCTAACGGCAGTCGAGCGGATACCAACCTCAGATTTTGTCAGCGTTCAGTTCTACGACTATGAGAAGATGATAAAATGGTTCCCGTATACTGAAGCCGACTCTAAGGTAATGCAAATGAGTTGTTATGCCAATGAGTTAATATGCAAACGAGTCAAGATGCAAACAAGTCAATATGCAAATGAGTCAAGATGCAAACAAGTCAATATGCAAATGAGTCAAGATGCAAACAAGTCAATATGTAAATGAGACAAGATGCAAACAAGTCAATATGTAAATGAGACAAGATGCAAACAAGTCAATATGTAAATGAGACAAGATGCAAACAAGTCAATATGCAAATGAGTCAAGATGCAAACAAGTCAATATGCAAATGAGTCGAGATGCAAACAAGTCAATATGCAAATGAGACAAGATGCAAACAAGTCAATATGCAAATGAGTCAGGATGCAAACAAGTCAATATGTAAATGAGACAAGATGCAAACAAGTCAATATGTAAATGAGACAAGATGCAAACAAGTCAATATGTAAATGAGACAAGATGCAAACAAGTCAATATGTAAATGAGACAAGATGCAAACAAGTCAATATGTAAATGAGACAAGATGCAAACAAGTCAATATGTAAATGAGACAATTAGACCATGAGATTTATGTCAGAATGGTTACAGTACACAAAATCCCTGAAAACACCTCGGAGTGGCGAGCTCCCAGTTCATGTGACAGTTGGGTTCAATTTCATGAAATTTTCCATGGGCAAACATTACCTAGCAATTGGATTTTCTGAGCAAACAATAACAGGGAACATTGTTTATGTACATTATATAGTACATGTATTTGTATGTATTATAAGGCCTTTCGTGGCCGAATGGTCAAACACACAGGACTCAAGCTCTGGTGTTTCTGTTCAGCAGAGTGTGGGTTCCAGTCTGGTCTTGACACTTGTGTTCTTAAGCAAGACACTTAACAATGATTGCCTTGTCCTTTGGATGGGCGTAAATCTGTTGGTCCTATGTTTTGTGTAATGCACATAATTGAGCCCAGTACAATTGGCGTTAAGAGAAGGGGTTTTCCCCCGGTGTTTTCTGGTCTGGTTGGCTGCAGATTGCGCCACAGCACCTTATGAACGTTACATGCTATCAGGTAAATAAATCAGATTGGCTCAGTGGTTTCTTACCCTGCCTTTCACCTCTGTGGACCCCAGTTTAGAATCCCACCTCAGACCACAGCCTTGGATTGGTTTTCAGGCCTTAACTAATTTGTTTGGGTTTTTCTCCCACATCTAAAACTGATAACTTCTTCATCGTTACCTATTCATCCAGTTATGGCACTAGTTGCGATGTTGGATGTGTATTGAAGTAGATAAAATAAATGGGTCTTACATTTTAAAGACAACTTCTAGAAAAAATAATGAATGCTTTGAAACGTCCTCAGGTGTGAACAAGCGCTATATAAGAACTGTGTATCATTGATCACTAACTCTCAGGCATGATATTTGCTCATTGGGAAAAGAGAGGAACATTTCATCGAGTACAAGGGCTTACATCCATGTATACGTGGTGTAGGCTTTTCAGGCTATTTATTTACAGTTTTTCTGTTTCTTCCAAGGGCCCCCCAAAAAACGAAATCAGACTAAAAGTAGGAAGGAAATAGCATGCCTGAATTCTCATTTTTTTGTCATCTGATTTTTTTCTGCAGGAAGAGTTACACTTGCAGGACAAACGAATAGAAGAGATTTATCAGACACTTCCTGAGGGTAGTATGTTTGTGGTAATCATGGGGGACTTCACAGTCAATGAACCCGCGCCCTCTGCAGATGAATTAGGTGGACGCCTCTTTACGGGATTTAAAGTCTAGATTTGGAAGACCAAATTGGAACCATTCTTCACTGGCTTTTGAAGTCCAAGGGCTTTGATGTGCACAAGTTTTTATCTATTTTTAATTTACAGTCAACCCTTTGTTATAAAGAGCACTGTTTTTAAAAGGTTCAGATTATAAAGATGACGATAGTGGTAGCACTTAAAGACGAACTAATTACATTAAAAAACTGCATGAGCTTTTGTAGCAACAACTACTTCATCAGATGCAATAAAGGGGACAAGTCAAATACATGTGGTATGCATATGGTTGATCACACAAAACATGAACACTGTGTGCGACTATTTTGTCAGCTCTACCAATCCTGTATAATATCTTTAAGGACAATATGTGTACATGCTAATATTGTACATGGTTTTTCAGTATTGACTCTACAGGTTTGTTATTTCATGTATAATGGTTCATCACACAACACATGAACACTGTCTGTGACCATTTTGTTAGCTCTACCAATCTTGTTTAATACCTTTAACCCTTCTACTGTCGGACCATCCAACATCATCCACCTACATGTAGCTACATGTAAACAGCTTGCAATATGGTGTCATGTGGTGAAGACACAGTACAAAGATAGTTCTGTGTAGTGCTGAGCACAGCAGTTGTGTCATAAACAATCAGTGTAGGATGTTTTTTATAGGACGGCAATTTGCTGGAAAATTTGTCCAAGAGAAAGATGGTTAACGCCCAAATTTGTTGGATGCTTCAAAAAGTTGTGCTTTTTGTCGGCAAGGCTAAATCATACTTCATATGGACGAAACTTCAAGGTAAATCGTTGCATCAAAGTGGATAGTTACAACTAAATATGCATTTTTTGAGTCTTTGAAGGGAATTGATGGCATGACCTTTTATTGAGTTTATATTTCTTTAGCATTACCAATACCAGTTGCTTGAAACTAACACTGGACCACAGAGGCCTGTGTTTGTTTTAGCTTCGGGGCCAGTTAACTCAACAACAGCCAAGCCAAGTCTTGTGTTGTTCAATTGAATAATAATACATCATACTGCAATACATGTATCTTTATGTACACTTACACATAAGACAAATGAGATAGATCTACTCTGAGTGCTCGTTTAACTCATTTTGACTCTGGTCTTATGAAATAAATTCTGGTCCCGTAAAAATCTTGAGCTACAAGCCCTGAAATCTCATTGTGAATTTTTCCCCCAAATTTGAGCCCTGTTTACACCCTTGAATGAAGTATGAACCAGTGATAACATCAAGTAATTTTTGGAATGGTAATACTAATGCTGTATTCATTTGTAAATCTTTAGTTGCAGTTAAAAACAAAATTACAAACTTCATCTCAATTTTAAAGTCACGTTTTCCTTTTATTTTCCATCGGTAATAAAAACAAAACAGTGCACCCTTTCTGATGTTGTAATATGGATAATTCTAGAATGATCACTACATTCTCCTTACTTTACGTTGGTATAAAATAGACTACAGACAATCTGAAAGCCTTGAGTTGTCAACTTACTGTACAAACGTATCAAGGAGAACTTATCAGAGTTAACTGTGAATAATTATTTTATTGCTACAAATAAAGGTATTTTTTAAGGATGTTGATATTCACAGTGTTTGTGTGATTCATGTTCAAAATGAAGCAACTGTTTCAATTTTCTAAGAATAGTTTGTATAAATACTGCACCTCAACATGCAAGTGTTGTACCCCGTTCATGTAATTAATGTTCCCCTGTCAGTTCAAATCAATGTGACAACCCATTCTGAAACCAGGCACTTCCTGCCAAAACTCAAAACTGAGTTTAATTACTCGTCAAGTGGACAAGAAGAAAATTCAACCAACACCTACTTAGGGTCATGTTACCTTTGCTTACAGAGTAGTGACCTTGTACATTCTAATGCATTTCCTGACAGGCAAGATGGGAAAATTTACATTTTGTGTCATAATTTTCACATCAATTCAAGAGTTACAAAAGCAACAGCTGTACAGCTTTTGAGATGTCCCCCCTTTCTTCATAGCAAATGTTGAGAAAAATCAGACAGTGCAATCTCCATAAAACATAAGATTGATTGTATTCTTCCATTGAGCTGTGTACAAACTGTGCCTGCAGGAAGTCCAGGCTCTGTGGCTCTTTTGTAAACATGTGATGTCACAGGTCACATGGTCTATAAGGTAAGAATTTCTCAACATATAGAACGTTTCCGACATCACATCACATTGATATCAAGGCTGATGTTGCAGTCCTCTTCACTTTTAATGCCCTTTCCCCATTTCCGAGAAGTACCTGGTTTTGGCATGGGTAGTCACAACTGTTTCCTTTTATCAACTTCTAATATCAACCACACTAAAGTGTGTAACAGTGAACAAGTTGATGTACGTTGGCCAAATTTATTCACACAATGCCCTTAACCAAGTTAACTGGTGCTGACAACAGTCAGTAAAGGTTTTTCAAATGGAACTACTTCCCTGGACTATAACTGATGGGTTTACTAACCTCATACCAAGTAAACCTTCAGGATTTAAACTCAATCAAATTTCTATCTCAAATTGACCAATCTTATCCTATTTCGTCTAGTTTTCGTGTTTCTACTAACGCTGATCTACAGATAAACTATCGAAAAAGTCCAGATTTACCAGCAGTACGTTGTTTTCACAGACGACTGAATTACATTAACTTTACAATGTGGTTTTATAGGGTGAGGGTTATTTAAATAATCTTCTTAATACTGTCTTGTAACAAGTAGGCTCTGAAGGCAGAAACTGCATCTAGAATGGTTTATGGAAAATATCTCACCAGAGTTAAAAGATGCATTTGCTCCAAGATGGAATACTGTTAAGATGCTTATGGCCATGTCCGAATCAATGGCTTCGACAGTGGCTATTCGCTACTTGCACGGATATGCCATGTGCGTGTAGTGCCTTGACTTCATGCTTTATTTGTATTGTGTTTAGGTATCTGTTTGGATGAAAGTGTCCTTACAATACCAGGACAATACAGAGTTATAACACTTCTATTCCCTACTGTTTTGACAACCCCTGCCAACGACCACAGCCGTAACCAAAGACGCTTGATCTAGATGCAGCTTAATGTACCAAACAGTGCCATACCATTGTCTTAAGACCGTCAGAGCATACTGCTTGAAACACACACAAGTTACACCAATTTGGGGGAGATTTTTGCTCTGTCCGATAGAACAGATCTCACATCTTCTACAAGCAGAAATTACCAAGGTAAAACCACACAACCTCTTTACTAACTACAAAATTCATAGATCTGTGAAAGGTAAAAGGATAAGCAAGAAATGTTGTGGGCCAAATTTCATGGCTCTGCTTACCGCCTAATTCTGCGCTTGCAATCACAATTCTCCACTTACTGAGCAAGCCCCCAATTTCTGCGCTAGCTGTGTAAAATCCCTGCTAACCCGTGAAATACGCTTGACGTAAGCGCAGAATTCCCTGCTTCCGTAAGCGCCGATTCTTTGCTTACGGTAAGCAGAGCCATGAAATTGGGCCATGGTCTTGTGAAACTAAGCACCAAAACATACTTCAGCTGGTGCCCCGTTCCTGATAACCAAAGGCCATGTCTGAATAGTGCAACTACGGCTATGGCAGTTGGCTGAAGCGACAACGTTGGACTTTTCAGCAATCTCGCTATAGCAGCTGCTGAAAACGTCAATTCGAACATGGCAAAAACTTGCATGGTTGTGACAGGGCAATGTAATTGGCCAAAGTTCAAAGTTACGCAATTAATACCAACTACTTTCCCTATGTTAATAACACACTTTAATTCACCATGAAAAAGGTGCACGTTAATTTATCATACCTCGTGTACAAAAACTACACCTTGTTCTGAATAATATAATAATTATGTATTCAATGTACATATCATACAATAATCAGTCCTTATCAACTTCAATCACACTCAAGAAATTTACTATTGTAAACCGCAATCCCCCTAAAATGGCTAAACAATTAAAACCAACAGTATTTATGGTTTGCATTTCAGAACCGAACAGTAAAACTTCCTGCCTATAATGTGATGTTCAAGTCGCCAAATATTAATGGAATCTGATTGATTCAGAAAAGTTCCTATGAATATCATACTGGGAATAACGCCTTCCTAATGTTAACCCTCCTACTACTCTCTGACCATTTAATAGTATCCAAAGTGGTTTTGAATGATACCAATATGATATCATGTGGTGAATGCACTACACAATCAGAGTCAACCCTCCTACTGTTTGACCATTCAATATCATCCACTGTGGTTGTGAATGAAAGAAGCAATGTCAGCCTGTAATATGATATCATGTGGTGAATGTATCTACACAGTCAGAGTCAACCCTCCTACTGTTTGACCATTCATCATCCACTGTTGTTGTGAATGAAAGAAGCAATGTCAGCCTGTAATATGATATCATGTGGTGAATGTATCTACACAGTCAGAGTCAACCCTCCTACTGTTTGACCATTCAATATCATCCACTGTTGTTGTGAATGAAAGAAGCAATGTCAGCCTGTAATATGATATCATGTGGTGAATGTATCTACACAGTCAGAGTCAACCCTCCTACTGTTTGACCATTCAATATCATCCACTGTGGTTGTGAATGAAAGAAGCAATTTGTCAGCCTGTAATATGATATCATGTGGTGAATGCATCTACACAGTACACAGTTGGTTCTGTGTAGAGTTGTGCCACCTTACACAACCCTTGCCGTTGAATGTTTTTGAATGGTTGGTCAACTTGATGTAACCAAGAATAGGAGAGTTAAAGCAAGAGTCACAGAACCCAGTTTCATGGCTGTGCTTACCACGAAATTCTACGCTTACAGATTCTCTGCTGAGAGGGTTATAGCGCCAAATTGCAAAACACACATGCACAAGCAAATACATCAGATTTCCTTTGTCGCTTAGTGGTCAGGAGCCATGAAATAGGGCTGAGTATTTGGAACATCAAAGTATATTCATTATAAAAGTGTACAGATTTCATAAAACATTACAGGCATTTGAAAAGCAAAAGTCAACATCTACATTCATTTGAAATCTTACATAATTCAAAAAAACACAACAAAACTGAACATTTCATAGAGTGTTTTGTATGTAACTATGTCAATAAAAACTTCAAGGAAATTTCCACAATATTTTTAGCCTGTTTTTTTGATAACATAACAGGATTCACCAATTAACCCAATTCACCAATGCCAATTGACCCAACTCCACATACTGCCCTACTTTAGGCTACGAGTCAAGTTTGCTTGAAGATAAATCTATTATCACACGCGCGCTCATGGAATATCGGAATAATTCAGCTTGTCTGCATCACATATCCAACTTGGCCTTCAGCTTCGTTGGATGTGGGATGCAGAAGAGCTAAATTTGATAACTTGCGCTTGTTTGACAGCTCACAATAGACGATGTTACCTTGTTTACAATAATACTGTAGACCAATATTATAATGCGTTATGGGTCTACAAGAGGTCTCAAAATTAACATGAGACTAGAAACATGTGTGTAGTACGGCGAACAGTTTACCATCAACATTAATTTGTTTATAAAAGTAGCGCAAAGAAAAACCACCAGAATAAGATTGAAGCTTAAATCCCTATTGATGATTTATATGAAAACCACATGCAACATGTGCAATACTGTTAAAAAAATGTCCACAAGGGTAAAAAGTAGGATCGTAGAATGCTTTGAAACAAATTTGGAGGTACTTAAAAAAAACACCATTATAACCATTGGAAAAACTGCCAACATGACGGTAGAAAAGTGGTATATTATTGTGTTTCTGGTCCTTTTGTCCTGGTAGACCATATTAAGTGGCAATGCAGACAATCATTCAATAATTGATCAATTTAATCATTCAGTACACATTAGACAACAGCCTGGGGGTTATGGATCCAATGATAGTGAGTCATTATTAAAACATAGGATTAATTTCCTTCATGTTGAACATGTTGAAACGACACATCCAGCAGCCTTCAACTATTGGGAAAACAGTACAGAGATAATGTTTGTTCTATGGTGTGAACAAACCATTGTTTGTTCACACCATAGAACAAACATTATCTCTTGGTGTATTTTCTCTTGGGCAGGTAGAAGGCTGTGAACCACGTGTTATTTTGTATTGAGTCCACCCAGGGCATTTTATCACACAGCGACACCACTGATTAATACAACATCAGTTAGAAACAAACCAAAATAAAAGCATTCAAGTTTCAATATAAAAGGGGTAATTGACTTCAAATATCTCAAAACTTCGCTGTTAGGAATGGCTCCTTTTCCTTTTTAGGAGTTGTTCATACACAAAAACACTTACAGTGTTTTTTAATTAGTGAGTGGTAATTTAAAATTTGGTTCGACAAAATAGTGAACTGTGTTCTGTCATGAAATTACACAAAAAACAAAGGTGGTATATTTATGTGAATCATAATGTTCTAAAAACTTTTGCAAATATCTTTCCAACCATATTTATTTCAAAACAAACACTTTCCATCACCCAAACGCCAGATCCGAAGGCAAGGTGCCCAGATTAATGTATGTTTTTAAAGCATTTTTCTGGTCCCCCAAATGGCTTTGTCTGAGAATGGCGTCATTTGTTAACTGGGGAAATCATACTCATTCAAGTCTATTTGTTTTTGGATTCACCTCAGGAAATAAAAACAACCCAACAAATTACAGACTTCACTACTTTTCTTCTTTAAAAATGAGAATTTTCACCACGCTTTCAAAAGTGTAATCACACCAGAGGTTAACATTACCAATTGCTGTACCTTGTTTTGATTCAAAGAGTAAGCAAGACAGCAGCAGCACTTGACCATAATCATTTTACCGAGCCATGTCATGTTTACGACCTTACACCGCACATTACATCCACACACTTGACTGCTCCTTTAAGGAGGAGCTGTAATCTCACTGAGTGATTCGCAAAGTCCCTTTATTCAATTGAATCCCATGATATTATAGACATTATTGATGCTGAAATTATACAGGAAGGTTACCCATTGTCAACATTTCTGGTCAAAATATAGGCTTTTATCTCGACAAGGTTGGAGCGGTTTTCTGTGACATAATAACGTCCTTTGAATACTGGCTTCGTTCAAACACGACTCAAAGCATCGTGCTTGATAATTAAACCCAGAAAGAGAGCAACACAAGAAACTAGTAATTATTTCGGAAGCTTCACTCTCATAGATAAGGCAAGGCCCTCTATTGATACACGCAGAAGGCATGCTGAAAACATGGCCATGGATTTAGAATTGCAATTTTGTGGTTGTTAAACTCTTACTGTAGGCAGGATTTCTCAAAGTGCTTAGATATCAAACCAGCCACTTTATGCCTGCGAACAAAAAATTGCCAACCACACTTTCTATTACAGTGTTTTTCAGTTCTCTATGGCATCGTTATTTAACCCCCCCCCAAAAGGAAATCAGCTGATCAGCTAAAAAATTGCATGCACTTGTGGCTGAGCAATTTAGTGTATCCGACTCAAGTACTGGTGGCCCAGTCTTCAGGGTGTGGGTTCAAATCCAAGTCATGACACAAGTGTTTTTGAGCAAGACACTTGACTATAACTGCTTCTCTTCATCCAGTGGTAAATGGGTACATGTGAGGGCAGATATGGTTCTTGTGATTGCATGCAACTCGTTTTTGTTTACTTCTCTTACAGAATGACTTTCAATCAAGATTTGAGCATTAAGTAACTTTGAAAAATACAAACAAAGTTTTCTGGTCCAAGGAAAGTTTGCAGAACTTATGTATCTATGGGTTCACAGAGGGGTGTCTGGACAACATGTTGACCCTTTGTTTTTCAAGCATAAATCTATCGCTTACTGGTAAAACTAATGGAAGTGAACAATTGAATTATGAGTTGTCTGTAAATTTGGACAGCTCAATTCTAGACCCTTGCTTTTACCTTGTTGGGGGAAGTGGTCCCAATAGTCAATTGGAAGGCAGAGATATAATCAAGATCTAAACGATACATTCAGGGTTTTTTCCCTGATAACTATAACATGTGTGTACTTCATCACAGTTAACCATTGGTTCAATTTCATCAAGCTATATTTAATAATAAAAAATCACTTAGCAATGTCACTGGTTATTAGCTAAATTTAGCAGGGGACCGGTCTCAACAAATATAACTAACATGACTTCTTGAATGGTAAACTACTTCATGATCGCATTACCATGTGTATACTTAACCTTTTGGCCCAATTTCATAAAGCCAGTTAAGTAAAAACAGAATTGCTAACCAATTGTATCGGTTAAGCAAAATTTAGCCGGGGACCAGTCACAATTACATATGTACTTTTTAAACTGACTTTTTGGCTGTTAACCTGGTTGTTTGTGTTTATAACCAGATTTGTCTATGTTAAGCATGTTAAGCAATTCCATTCTGCTGTAGAAGCTGTAGTAAATTGGGTCCCTTGTTATGAAGCGACAATGTAAATTTTACACTCTCTGTATTAGTGCTGGTACAATTTTATTTTGTACATGTGACACTGTTCGCAAGGCCAAGTGGATGATCAGGTGATCAAAGTACACAGGTTTTACGAGCCTACCTTCAGCTTTGTCAACCAAAATAATAACTTTGTTTACAGCTAGATAGAGATAAACACAGAGAATATGAGGGTTGGTACTAGACCTAGTAACTTTGGCGATGTACTCCTATAACAAACATTTGTTTAATGAGTACAGCGCCCCAGTTACTGGGTCTAGGTAGGTACAGTAGGTATGCTCAGCTCCAATCGTGCATTCACACCTCACACCGATCCAACTGAACTTGTACATAACACAGGTCTTAATTGTTGCTCAAAACCAATGTAAACACAAACAAACAAAAGTGTGTAATGGCCTCAATCATGGACCCTCCTTTGTTCAACTCTTTCTCTTGACAAACACGAACCAAATTGTTTTCCTTTGTGATAGCAGTCATGGAACTATTGTCCATTTCGTTACATTAGTCCTCAATTTGAGTGTCACTACAAGTACACTGGCTTCCTCTGAGTCATTCCAAGATTACAAACACTTCAAGGATTTGCCGTGTGGGGGGGGGGGGGGGAATTTCAGACAAAAACAAAATCTTTGGAGAATTAGCATCAATATAAACTGTTTTATCAGTGAGCTTCCAGATTTGAACAAATCAATTTTTTAATGATTATCAATCCATACCAATGAGGTGTTAATTTTTGTTTAATAAAAAATATGACAAAATTTAACTAAGAACATTGACTTTCCATCTGTTGTTTGAAAAGATTAAAAAAGAAAGGTGTGTACCCGCGACTAGAGCATTATGCTTCTGTAACTACATACGGGTAAGCATCGAGTTCACATAGACTGTATACACATCTCATTCTTCTACACCATAGAAATTATCAACCAATAACATGGTACAACTAATCTAGGAGCCGAGTTATGAAACAAAATGCCAACAATATAAAATGCTTTTATAACGACGATGGTGATGGGAAATAAAACATCATGAGGAGTGGGAAGATAACTGAAAGGAAATTATGATACTAACATCATTGTCACTATTTATTACAAATGCTACATAAATTATCAATGTCATGGGAAGTTAAATGTTAATATCATACACATAAGAAATTTATACGAACCTTGGCCAGTATGTCATTTCAAGACATATTTTAAAGTTTTTCTATTTTTTTCATTTTTTTTTTTTACAAAAATTAAAACGGTCTGAAGTCACCAGAGAGGATACCTTTGTGGAAGATTCCTATCTGCAATTGAGTTGAAATTGTGGTCAAGCAATTCAACAAACAATTGATTGTTTATACTACCGCATGATGCCAATCTATGTGAGTAGTTTTACTCATTGTGCTTTCCTATTAGAAAATCCAGGAGGGAAAATTCCCTCGAGACTCACTCTGAGGGATCCAGGAGCCATTGTGAAGTAGGCTTTTCTCTAAGGACTGACTATTGGGAGTTTAGTCCTCCGTTGTCATGGTCATGGCCTCGGAAACCTTCTCTTTTAAGAGTGTTTTCTGAGTTTACAACATTTTTGACCAATGATCCAAATGGACTTGCACATATACCTTCAGGATGTAAATTTCTATATTCGGTCAACGACGTTTAAAACCAAGCCTAACCTTATCCAGCTTGTCCAATACCAATGGGAAACATTCTCTCGGACAATCACTGTGAAATGTTTTTTTCATTTTTCAGCTGTTATACAAAATTTCACTAACAATTTTTAGCAGAATCTACAAACACCTTGGCCCAATTTCATGGCGCTGCTAACCACGAAATTCTGTGCTTACAGCACCCTAAAAAGCATGTGATTCTATTGGCCGTAAGCAAAGAAGTCAGTACGACACCCTGCAAAACAGGTGATTCTATTGGCCGTAAGCAAAGAAGTCTGTACGACACTCTGCAAAACAGGTGATTCTATTGGCCGTAAGCAAAGAAGTCTGTATGACACCCTGCAAAACAGGTGATTCTATTGGCCCTAAGCAAAGAAGTCTGTACGACACCCTGCAAAACAGGTGATTCTATTGGTCGTAAGCAAAGAAGTCTGTATGACACCCTGCAAAACAGGTGATTCTATTGGCCCTAAGCAAAGAAGTCTGTACGACACCCTGCAAAACAGGTGATTCTATTGGCCATAAGCAAAGAAGTCTGTACGACACCCTGCAAAACAGGTGATTCTATTGGCCATAAGCAAAGAAGTCTGTACGACACCCTGCAAAACAGGTGATTCTATTGGCCGTAAGCAAAGAAGTCTGTACGACACCCTGCAAAACAGGTGATTCTATTGGCCCTAAGCAAAGAAGTCTGTACGACACCCTGCAAAACAGGTGATTCTATTGGCCCTAAGCAAAGAAGTCTGTACGACACCCTGCAAAACAGGTGATTCTATTGGCCAAAAGCAAAGAAGTCTATACGACACCCTGCAAAACAGGTGATTCTATTGGCCATAAGCAAAGAAGTCTGTACGACACCCTGCAAAACAGGTGATTCTATTGGCCGTAAGCAAAGAAGTCTATACGACACCCTGCAAAACAGGTGATTCTATTGGCCATAAGCAAAGAAGTCTGTACGACACCCTGCAAAACAGGTGATTCTATTGGCCGTAAGCAAAGAAGTCTGTACGACACCCTGCAAAACAGGTGATTCTATTGGCCGTAAGCAAAGAAGTCTGTACGACACCCTGCAAAACAGGTGATTCTATTGGCCGTAAGCATGTGTGACTGTACGACACCCTGCAAAACAGGTGACTCTAAGGAATGTAAGCGCAGAATTCTGTGGTAAGCAACACCATGAAGTTGAAACCCGCATGAAACTTACTTCAAAGGGAGGCTTGAAGTACTAATTCATGTTTTTTTTTAATGCACTAATTTTCAAAAAAATAGAGTCTTAGAGAAAGTGATGACAAAAGTACAAGTCTCTCACCTCACATTAAAAAAGTAAAATGTAATTTTGTTCCTCAAAATATCAGAGCGAAAATTGAAACATGACTTAATTGAATGTCAACAGTAAAATGTACATTCCACATTGTTTGTGGAAAAGTCAAAATCAACGCCGACACTAAAAATGTCCTGTCGAAAATTTACAGTCCCATCTATTTGAAATGTGACCTCAATAGATATTTTGGAATGTAAACAAAGGGTAATCAAATACAATGGCATCATAATGTGAGGTTAGAGAATTGCAATTTTGTTTTCCACTTTCATTAAGGACTCTATCCATCGGAAAATGAGTGCATCGCAAAACTGAGTTTGACCTTACAGCCCCTCTTAAACAAACCATGAAAGATTTAATTAGTAGCATTGGAAATGTCCATAGGTAGTAAAAATTAAAATATCACATTCCTCACCATGTTTTTGTCTCTGGTTCTAGTTTGCACACGTGGTTGTTCATGGTACACAATGCTGATACTCAATATTGCAAACAAAATGTATACCATTTTTCGAGTTGATCCTTTCACCATCTACCCAAATTTTATTTACACAGATATTATACAGTTTACTGTTTGCCACAAAAAGTGGCGTCCACATTTATTCAGTACGTGTTCAACTGCGACAACTATGACTGATAACAGAGTCAGTTATACAGGCAGGGTATACTTTTGGTAATTGTGGAAAAAACCCAGTATCCACACTTGGTGCATCCCATCATATGCATACAATATCAAACCTGTACAAATTTTGGCTCAATTGGGCATCCAAGTTTTCAGAAAACAATGAAAGAAAAACACACCCTTGTTGCACAAAATTGTGTGCTTTTCAGATGCCTGAGAAACGCTTTATGCCTGAAGCTTTTCTCAGATTCAAATTTTGGGTTAAAAAATTACCTCTTTTTCGAAAACTACATTGTACATTACCTCAAAGGGAGCTTTCTAACAACGTTTTATAGTACATATCAACAGCTCTCCAGTGCTCTTTACCAAGTCATTTTTATGGCCATTAATTTGTTGAGTAATTACCAAAAGTACACACTGCCTTTAAAGGTCAATCTCTTCTGAAAAATAATACATCCAGGAGATTTGGTCTTTGTACAAAGCCCCCTTCAATGAGGGGAGACATCTATGGAAGTACATAATATAGAAATAATGTCATTTTGCACACACAACTGTCTTTGTATAATTTGCATATATGCAAATACAATGCACATTCTTGAAAGAAAGTCACAATTTGAGTAATCCATGTATCTCGGGAGCGTCCATCGAGTCGTACTTGACATCACTTTTTAAAGATCCAACCAGCAACTATTTTCCGATTCCCTGAAAGAATGGATGTGTGCAGCATACTGCCTGGACCATTACGCCATGTCAAATTTGTACTTTATAAATGATAAACCAACTGAAATATACCCGTTGTGACCCAATTATAGTCTTCACATTTCATTTCAAATAATTCCCTCTGTGAGCGCCAACCAAAAACAATCCTGGCTCATGAGGTATTGCATGTGACATCACTGGTGAAACCAGTAATGTTAAGAAATGCTTGTGCCACCAATAAGTATATGTGCCTGTACAGTAGCAATGAGATACATACGTTTTGGTTCCATTCTTTATTTCACCAGTGACATCACATGAGCATGGGCTGCTTTTGTGGGAATCTAAAAAATATTATTTTTAATGAAATCAGGTTTTTAAAACTATGGGGATAGCTGATTGTTTACTTATTAGCCTGATGTTTCGACCCTAGCAGAGTCTTTCTCAAAGCATTTAAGAAAAGCCTTAAAGAAAAACACTGCTAGGATAAAAATGATAGGCCATTAGATAATATTTGGCATTCATACCATCGGTCTTTTTGATTTGGAAGCAGCTTTTAACAGCTAATTCTATTTTCTCATAATAACGAACTTTGACCAAGCACATGGACCAAGCACATGGACAAGGTACCGGTAAGGTAGTAGTGCACACATCCTTTAAAGCAAACAACCGATCATCATGGTTGCCGACTCCTGGAGATCAGACCTTTTAACAAAGTCACCTCCAATGTCCATACAATAATGCAGTGTTACTTAACGATGAGTCAGGGGACCATACCATCTTCACATTTAGCATTTAGCACATTTGGTCTACATGTATAAAAATGGCTTTTTTAATAGTTCTAATTTCATGAGGTCAATACGGATAAAATATTTTTTATTTTTACTGAACGCCACTTTTTATACCCTTGGAGAACATTTCATAGGCGTCATTTGTAATTCTTTTGTTAAGGGGGGGGGGGGGGTTTGACTAAAAGAGCTTATACTACAGAGTTGAACACTCTCTAAAGAGAAGCCGTGATCAAATTGATAGCACAATACAGCCTTAATCAAGGCTATCTCACAAGGTGTGAACGTATGAAATGACACTACGCAAGTTAGGTTAATGTAACGATACCATTCAATAGATATTTTCACCCCTGAAAACAAAAAAACTGTTGACCAGATAATACTTAAAATTTGGATAAATTATTATTTTGTATACATATTTCCACGTGTACCTTAAAAACTATGGGACAATTTGATGAAGATGCTAGTTTTGTGATGGGCTCAACATCGAAAGTAATTCCTTGATCAATGATGTAGCACAAGACAGCCTTGATCGAGGCTATCTCATAAGGCAGCCTTGATCGAGGCTATCTCATAAGGCAGCCTTGATCGAGGCTATCTCATAAGGCAGCCTTGATCGAGGCTATCTCATAAGACAGCCTTGATCGAGGCTATCTCATAAGACAGCCTTGATCGAGGCTATCTCATAAGACAGCCTTGATCGAGGCTATCTCATAAGGCAGCCTTGATCGAGGCTATCTCATAAGGCAGCCTTGATCGAGGCTATCTCATAAGGCAGCCTTGATCGAGGCTATCTCATAAGGCAGCCTCGATCGAGGCTATCTCATAAGGCAGCCTTGATCGAGGCTATCTCATAAGGCAGCCTTGATCGAGGCTATCTCATAAGGCAGCCTCGATCGAGGCTATCTCATAAGGCAGCCTTGATCGAGGCTATCTCATAAGGCAGCCTTGATCGAGGCTATCTCATAAGGCAGCCTTGATCGAGGCTATCTCATAAGGCAGCCTTGATCGAGGCTATCTCATAAGACAGCCTTGATCGAGGCTATCTCATAAGGCGTGAAGGTATGAAATGACACTAGGCAAGTGAGCAGGTTAATGTATACGATAGAGCAAGAAACCTTTGGAGTTGTGTTGGATGATTTGGCTGCACTGATACAGCCCACGGCTTCTCATTATGGCGTGTCGTGGCCGAGTGGATAAGAGCACCGAACTCAAGCTCTGGTGTTTCTGTTCAGCAGAGTGTGGGTTCGAGTCCCGGTCGTGACACTTGTGTCCCTGAGCAAGACACTTAACTATAATTGCTTCTCTCCACCCAGGGGTAAAATGGGTACCTGTGAGGGCAGAGATGGTTCTTGTGATGGATTTAGCCTAGTAGCGCATATATTGCAGCACAGGCTGTATATACTCCCCAGGGAGCTGATATGGTTTCAGGATTGATAAAAATGGCCCAGTGACCAGGGGTAATAATATGCGCCTCGGAATAGCCTAGCTAGATAGATGGCGCTTTATAAATGCTTGATATTATTATTTATTATTACCGTGTGATCGTCTACCCTTGCACGGTGTTGTCCACCTTCACTCCTTGAATCTTCCTGGTTTTTTCTGCTCCTTTTCCCACTCTGATGACAGTCTCCAGTACAGGTGCAGAAATGCGCATTTTCATTTCAATCACTCTGGTCGTGGAAACATTACATACCTCCGAATCCGAGAACATGTACTGTTGCACTGGCGTGAAATATTGAAGTCTGTCTTCCTGACTTAAATGGGGGTCTACAGCACTGACTTTTACGATATGACCAGCCTACTTTCACTCCAGCCTCAATGTGGTTATATGTAATGTGATCATGAAGAGATTAAAACCAAAAATGGCGTCAAAGTATGATTTAAAACTCTATTGTAGATACTAGTGATAATATTTACTTTTCCTCTAATCTTGTAATTTTTTGAAAAAAGGTTAAATACTGGTGCTTTGTGAGAATATTGCATACATCAAGCACTCAGTAGAGTCAAGGAGAATTTATAAGACATGATCTCTCTTATTCACTTTGTCTTCTTTCCCGTGGTCATCCGTGCCTTCCGCAGACTGCGCCTTGAAGCGGGAAAACAAGTTCGGTACGTTGACGTTGGGCATTTTGGGTACATTGGGCATTTTGGGCATGCCGGGCAGCCACCCACGGCCGCGTCCGACACACCCAAGATCCGTGACGGATTCCGCCATGGAGGCAGTCTCGACATTCATGGCACTGGCAGTGACTGCCTCCGAGGTCAGATGAGGCGGTACTGATTCCTCTCCAAACTCGTCGCTGTCTGTCGCGGCATTCCCAGACTCGGGGTCGCTAGACATTTGACCCCTGATTCTTGACACAATGTTCATGTTGACGCTGGGTAGCCAGTTGCGTCGACCGGCAAACCAGCTCCTCGTGTGAGTGGCCATCGCGCTGGGTAGCTTGCATGGCTGGATCTTTGACAAGTAAGATCCAAACTGCTTCATATAATCCGTGAGAAAGGTGTTCAGGAAAGACAATGACTCAATTGGAATTATCTTTATTAAATCTTTTTTTTTAAAGGAAAAATTACAACTATTTAGTGGGTGTTATTCATGTTCTTCACCATCTCAATGGCATAAAAATTAAGAGAATTTTGACAGCACTGATAACAAACCAAAGTATTTCTGATGATAGAGTTGTCCCATTTTTAATTTTTTTATTTTATGAAAAGCACATACTCGGAAGCATAAATGATATTTTCACATTTTGAAACTGCTGAAAAATCTTCATTTAGCTCCAACCTCAACAACGCTTTCATGAAATTTCCCAGTCCGGTTTATGGTGTTTTTGATGAAGCATTGATGTATGAAAAATAAGAAAGTTGTGTAGCTGGCTGATCCAGGATGAGCGTATCCCCCAACCCCCGCTCTACAAAAACAAAAACACATAAATAGAATAAATGTGTCCTTTCGATGCCAACCTCCCCCCTCCCCCATCCCCCACCACACCTCCACAACATCAAACAAATCTTTGTTATCACCTAGAGATGTGTAATAATCTTTTCGTTAGAACTAAAAACTCAGACCAAAAGAAATAAAGTAGAACCAAACGACTAAAACCTTTCTGAACATTAAAAGGATATATCAACGTCCATGGTGGCTGGCCCCCGTTGACATACAAGACGTAAGACAGACCGTCCTTGGGCTGGCCCCGGATGGCGTAGTAATACGGCAGGTATTCATGCTTCCTGAAGTAATGTTTCTCGTAGAAGCGAATGGCAGTGATGTTGGTTGCCAAGACGTGGAGGTAGACAGCTTTGCAGTTGGAGCGCTCGCTGGTGGTTAGGTAGGAGATGAGACGATCAAGAAGAGCAGTTGCTGTGAGACAGGATTAGAGGAAGATGGTGTTGTTAAAGGTCGGGTCATCGATTGGTTTTTGTCAACATATTGCTGATTTATAGGCAAAACTATTAAGAAGGACACCATAAAAGTCACATGTGAAAGTTAAATACAGTGTCTACTTGCTGAGAAAACAGCAAAAAAATGTTCCAAGTACTTGAAACTCAATATGTGAAATGTCCACCCAAACCATCAATTTATTTCTATCCACTTTTATTTCAATTATTTTCCAATTTCTTGTTCTCAATTACTTAAACCCACTGTCCCCATCAATCTTTCCTGCATGCAGTGCCCAATTTCATAGTAGCTGCTCTAAGCACAAAAAGCAGCTAAGCACAAAACAATGTTGCCTACATAAGAACTAAGGTTACAAGCCATAGCACCATTCCTCATCTTTTTGACTGGTTTTCCTAAAGAAATTGCTGCTTAAATTAGCAGACAGAAAGTTAAGCACAATTTTCTGCTTGAGTAGCTCCTAGATTCTGGGCCCATCAGTACTTTCCTATTTTGATACCTTTACATGTATCACATGGTAAATAACTGATTTATTGGGTATTCCAATGCCATAAAAGAACTCAGGCCTACAAAGCATGTCATCATGAATATCTTTACATGTGCTTTACAATCCAGTACATATACAGCACATGTATACAAAACTACCCTCACATGACAAATGTACATTGACCCATTACACTTGACGTGATCATCACAATGATCTTGGTTGTGCTATTTTGGCGTGTCAACTTCCCAGTGTACAGTTAGTGCGGATTTTAGGCAGCGGGGCATTTACACGATTATCATAATTATTATGTGTAATTTGTACTACCAAAATGGAGAGCCATGCAGACAGCATCCACATGTGTAGCGTTGGTGCAAGGGGTAAATACATGTAAAATAGGAATAACAATATATGCAAATGGATGATGGGCTTGATTCCCAGCCAAAGTCATTATTGGAATATTGTACTCGTTAATTTCCATCAAAATAACCTCAGTAACTAGCTAAGAGAAATTCAAAACAGGATTTTATAAACTTGAGTAAAAAAAGTTAATTCCAAATTGAACATGAGCAACTGTAACATACAGACTGTACTTGCCAAAGTGTGGCTTTCCATTGTTAGTTTCTGTGTATGCACTAATAATAACGACACTTCTAATTTCAAATATGAAGGAGTTAGACTATTGGGGTTTTTTCATCTGCAAACAATAGATAATACAAAGGTGAATGACAAATAAGAAACTACATACGTACAAAGCCAAATTGCTTGTCCAGTAAAATTAACAAGCTCAACAATCATGCTGATATTCCTTTAAAATTCAAGCCCTGGTTTAATAGATCAAAATTTAGTGTCTTATTGTTTTCGTTCCAACCTCGGTTTAGAAACCCTGGATGGTAATGCCAAGGTAAAAATCTTCCGCACACGTTGCACAGATTGTACACGGTACACATACATATGTTTCTGAACACACGTACTATGAAGGATGAGGACAGAGTGTTACGGATGCTGTGATCACCCCCCTTCACGCTATTAAGAGAACCGGACATCTCATGACGGACCCTGACCGCAGTATGAGTACACTGAACGCTGTTAATCATCTGGGGATGGATCGTCTGTAAGCCAAGATTAACTGTCACAACTACTCTCTCAAGATAACTGCTTGTGTGGTGACAGCTGTACATATATATCATTCAGCACGTAATGAACATCCACAAGAACACATCAATCTGCAGTTAGCTTTAGTGTAGAAAGAACTTGTAGATATCACCTGTTGGTGAAACAGCCTTTGAGCTTTTCGGATTTAACTCAAAAGGGTTAATTGGTTCATAGTGCACTTCTTCTTCTTCTTCTTCATTCTTCTTTTCTTGTATGCAACAACGAATCAAATGTCAAATGTTGAGGTCCGTGTCCAACAGCCATCATGTCGCAATTGGGCCAAAAGAATGATGCCACCGTCAAATTTTCTAATTGGCCATTTGAAATTGAGAACATTTTGTGCAAAATGTTTGGTAAACAAAAACATTTACAGGTAAATTTACAGGAACATATTTACTGGTGGGTAAAGCTTAAGACAATAATTTTGAACAAAATGTTTTAATTAGGGACAGAACTTTGACTTGGGGGTTCCTTGAGAGTATCAATAAATACAATTTAAAAAAATATTTAAAAAAAAATAAAATAAAAACAACAAACACATTTGATTAAAAAACAAAAAACAAACTAAAACCACCAGAAAAATCAACTAAAACAACCATCCCCAGCTGTAGCAACAACAGCTGCAGCAATGACCACATAATCTGCAGCAACAACAACAAATCGAAACATGCCGAACAATTATTAAAACAAATCCAGGCATAACTGGAATTTACACAATCAATGAGAAAAGTAATTAAGGCGAAACAAAATACAGTCCAAGGAAAAGAAAACTATGTCTTAAAAAGGCAGTGTTAATAACCTGACCTCATTGAAAAGAACAAAATAGTTCTAACAAACTAAAACAACAACATTTTTTGTTATGGGTTTCCCCCACCCCTTGAATGTTACTGCAAGTACATGGATGCGTAATGTAGCATCTCATTTATTATTTTATCCCCTCATGTATAGTTACGGCTCCAGTTTTCAAGGTGTATTGGATTTAAGCTTTTGATAGATTCATTGTTACATCTTAAAGGCACAGTACACGTTTGGTAATGACTCTGAAAATTAATGGCAATAAAAACTTACTTGGTAAGAAGTACAGCAGCTTTGGGTAGTATAAAGAATTTTTAGAAACTTTTATTTTCAAAGTACTACGGTTATGGAAAAATATATCACTTTTTATTCCCCAAAACTTGAATCTGTGAAGCGTTTCTGTCAGAAACGCTTCTCAGACTGTGTATTCCTATGGGGAATATTCTTCCTGCGTGGAAATATTCGCTCCGGTTTTTCGGTGATATCTCAAAAACGCGACCACCTTTTGAAGTGAAATTTTCCCAGGATAGTTTTATTGTATGTACCTACATTTATAGGATTAACACAATCAGTAGGCTCCAATTACCAAACGTATGCAGCACCTCTTAAAGGTGAATTCAATTATACACAACTGTAGCTGTGTCCAGATTGGCTAGATTTGTCACGTCATTGTGCGATGGAGTATAAGATGTCAGTGGCAACATCCTTAGCAACAGCCATAGATGTAGCCATAGCCGCCAATTCAGATACAGCCTCTCTCTCACTCCAAGCAGTTCCATTTCATCAAACATGATAGGGTTGTCAAGACTCACGCAGGGCTCGTATTTCAAGAAAAGCTTCACTAGACAGGTTTGATATTGGATCCTTGGAAAAAAGTAGGAATATTTGATTGAGTACAATGGCTGACCTACATGTACACATGGTGTAGGCTTTAATAGATATTTCAGGCTTTTTAATCACACTTTTTCTGATTTCTCCGAGGGCTAACTAAAAAACCCTAAAACAAACCGAAAATCAGACTAAAAGGTAGGAAAAATATTATGCCTGAATCAGTGAAAATCAAACATTTTAGAAACTATTCGTGCCAATCCAAGCACTGAATCTCAAATCAAAGGTTTGTGTTGTTGCCGGTTTACTTTCAATTCAAACGAAAATGGATTAAGCTAAATGCTAATTAAGCTAATTGCCAATGGATGTATTGCCATGCACCACTGCTAGTGACAGAACCTTAGCTTAACACCTTCCGGTTATTCTGTGCAGAACATACGAAAATCCCTCCTCTCACTTCAAAATTGCACATGAATTAAAGTAAAGAAAAACTGACAGAAGTTAAGCGTAAAATCTACAATTTAGATTAATGAATCAGAATGAGTCACACTTCAATGCTGATGAAGAAAATGTGCATGCATTAAGAATTCCCAATAGTGGGATCAAGCAACATTACATTTTATTTTTAAACACTACCTCACAAAAGTATAATCAGCAGGCATGATAGTTGGTCCTTGGTAAAAAAGTGGGAATATTTGATTGAGTACAAGGGCTGGCCTACATGTACACATGGTGTAGGCTTTAATAGATATTTCGGGCTATTGAAAGGGTAAAAAAAAATCAGAAATCAGACTAAAGTAGTGAATATCATGCATGACTAGATCACTGGTACTACAGCTCAACACTCTTACCCAAACATTTTTTACCAGACCTAAAATAAGTTTGTTTTTCGTAAATTTGAAGAGGTTTGCAGTTGTGCACAGCCACGATCATGGGTACACAATTTTTCCGTGTCCATTTTATGAACAACAGTTTGAAAACCACTGGTAGCAGTTATCTCAATGTTATTTATATATCAATTAGCAATCGCTGTGTCAATGATGAATAAAAAGTGCTTGAGTTTGTCAAATACAAGATCTGCAAAGAGTTACTCAATATTTATATGTTGTTCATTTGGTGTCTTTGTAACAAACAGTGTACCCATGGTTGTGGCTGTGCACAGTTGCATTTGTAAATCTTCAAAAGTTTTTGGAAAATGACAGACTTTAAAGACCTTGTTCGGGACCGGGTCAAACAGCCCAGATGCTAAAATTACTGGGAGTGGACTCTGGTCGATGGTCCAGTCAGGGTTTGCCCTAACTTTTTCAGTGACTGGCCAGCAGGACTAGTTAGCTTTTCATTGCACTGGTCAGTCAGCTTTTGCACTAGTCTATAATTCATATTAATTAGTGATGCTATTCAACACTGAACTATCCATCCAGACCACTTGGAGAGAATTCTGACTGGTCCTCGGGTATTTTAACTGGCATTCGACCAGCGAACCACTGTTGAGGGAGAACGCTGCGAGCGGGTTTACAGAGTCCTGTAATGAAGACAGAGGTGCCTTATCTTTGCCTCACTAATAATTATCTTAAAGAATTCTGAACCATCTTATTTAAAGAAATCATCTTGGATTACAGAGCGTCTTTCATCGTTATCGTCTGCGACAGAATAATTGTTACATGTTCAATGTGCATTCTTGCATGCATTGATTTCAAAGTACATTGGAAGAATTTCTCCTTGCAAAGGCAGACAGACCCAGGATGCGGATCTCCTTACCACATCCCTCTGTCTCATCATGACAGCGCATGCGATACTCTGAAGATTATGTTTCCTTCTGGCCAAGGGGGGGGGGGGGGGAGAAATAATATTCCATCCTCGGTCGAGCACCAAGCGTTCTCTGTTGCTCGTGTCTTCACGCTGCACTCTCTAAGTGTCACAGCTCCATCACAGCAATGAGCATGTTGCTATATAAATATATATTTTTCCTGCACTAAAGATGCACTGTGGGATATCCGGCGTTGTCACGGCGACTGAGCTGTCGGAAGGCGGATTGTCAGACGTCAAGTTTTGGGGGTTTTGACAAGAAAACAACTTCAACAGCTGTTCAGGAATTGTTACAAATGAATGAGATAATATTAAGTGACGCAGACGGAATCAAAAATGACATTTTAATGAAATCTCCTGATGATACTAATAACAACTGACGATACTCATCATAAGGATAATGGTGCTCTTCTTATGCCCATCACTTTTTCAAACAAGACGTAACATCTCAGCGTAAACTAAAAATCTCCAACCGGAGAGAACCTCAAAAACTTCTCCCCCTTCATTCCAAAAACTTCTATCCCCTTCAAATTTTCTCTATATCCTAACTGCCAGAATATTCCCCCTTGCAAATGACATCACACTGTCGAGCAGCGCCCTCACTCAGGAAAAAGGAAACAGACCATCGGCAATACAGGTACAATGTAGCTTAAAAATGTGCGGATGACCTCAGCGCATCAGCAACATTGCAAGGGATCTATTAAAATGTTACACTAAAACCATAATTGAATGTCTGGTATTGAACAAAATGTTAAAAGAAGGATATGAGCTTGAGCCCGTTGTGATCAAATGCACTGGCATACATTACTAAAAAAACAGTTTTCAGCTTACAAACTTTTGTTTACCGGTAGTTGTTTACAAGTGAACACTGGGGGGGGGGGGGGGGGGGGGGGATTACAGGTGTATTTTAGTGTAAACATAATCATCCCAAGCGACCTCAAACGTTTCCCCTAACAGCTCAATGAAAATGACTTACATTACTTACATGTAGTTTAAAACAATATTGGGTTGAACAATGAAAAATTTACCAAAGTGGGACTTGAACCAGCGACCTTTGGATTAACGTGTCCACACTCTACCAATTGAGCGCTGATTGGCAACCCCCCCCCCCACCCCCGCACCCCACCACCGATGAAATACTCCCGGAATCAGGGCTAGATCAGTTAGTAGAGGGCCAGCACATTAAATGAATATATGAAGGTTGCAGGTTCTAGTCACGGTCTAGTAAATTTTTCTTTGTTCAACCAAAAAGTAATTAAACAATTTCTCCCCATCAGTTTCCCTTTTGGTTTATTAGCAGTGATTCCAACCCCCCCCCCCCCCCCCCCCCAAAAGAAAGTCTTCTTTTTAGTGAATTAATCAATGTTTTATTCAGAGATCTAGTCAGTTGCAACATGAACAAATCTTTTGCTCATAGCTTTTCATTGAGCTACAGCTTGCTAGCCAAGACTGAAAATACATCATTGCAAATTGATCAATTTCACTTGACTAGACTGACCATGGAACCAAACAATAATGAACCTGGGCGTAAATTACGGTGTAACGTGGATAGCATACCAATAGCAATGTCCACGTAAATGTGCACCTTTGTCATGTTTGTTGGCAAAGCAATATTCACTTCGCTTGATGTTGCACCAAGTCATGTCTTCATCATGTTCTTCGGTGGAAAGATCAATGGACTGACCTTGACGAGAAGAAATTCATTCCAGAAAGGAATAAAACAACCACATTGAAATGTAAGAGTCATAGGTTTCTGGACTACATGTACGCTAAACAGTACACTTGGTACATGAACATTTATAATGCATGAGTATCTTTTTTTGTATAAATTACACTGCGCTTCACAGCTGAACTGTTCATGCGTACACACATTAATTAGCTTTCAATATAAGACAAAAAAATTAAGTACAGTCATGCAGAAATATTTTTAATGAGCATAAAGGTTTGCACACAAATTTTGCCTTGTGGATGTTCATATGTACGTGACATAGACCAGGGTGCATTATTTACACCTGTACACTGTATACCAGTAGATAAAAGATGTACTGTAGGGGGCATAACATTGACTGGCTCGGATCATAGACAGGACAGACATTTGTTTGATACAGATATTTCACACAGGTACATTTGTGTATATTTCACACAGGTACATTTGTGTATATTTCACACAGGTACATTTGTGTACAATGTATATTTCACACAGGTACATTTGTGTATATTTCACACAGGTACATTTGTGTATATTTCACACAGGTTTGTGTATATTTTTTAATGTATTTACTTTAAAGGAAGGGTCGTGCTTTGGTAACGACCTTGACAAAAAAATGTGATTTTTTTTCACGAAAGCCTACATGTACATGTACTCGGTACTTAAAGGCACTGAACATGTTTGGTAATTATCAAAGACCAGTATTGTCACTCGGTGTATCCCAACATATGCATAAAATAACAAACCTGTGAAAATTTGGGCTGAATCGGTCATCGAAGTTGCAAGAAAATAAAGAAAGAAAAAACACCCTTGTTGCACAATTTTGTGTGCTTTCAGATGCTAATAAGGCTTCATGCATGAAGTCTTTTATTATTTTAGTGAGAAGTTACCCTCTTTCTCAAAAACTACGTTACTTCAGAGGGAGTCGGTTCTCACAATGTTTTATACTATCAACAGCTCTCCGTTGCTCGTTACCAAGTAAGTTTTTATGCTAATATATATTTTGAGTAATTACCAAACGTGTTCAGTGCCTTTAAAGATGGCATGGATGGTAATGGTACAGTGTACATGTAGTAAGCATCCTGCAAAAATATTTTGTCTGAAGTGCCCCCATTGATTAGAAAACAATAATGTCGACAACTTTGAATCTCCAAAGATCGCATGTATAGGGACTTTTTGAAATTGTTGTGGTGTCCTTTTAAATGCTGCCTTCAATACAGCAAGAGATGCAGGTGGTACCTGCTAAACGTGGATGAATACCATGTTCTTGATGAAAATACTGTGACAGTTTTTGGCTGTTTTCTCAACAAGTAGACACTGTTTTCAACTGAAGATTTCACAGGGGAGTTTTATTGTATCTTTCTTGCGAACAAATCAGCATTACGTTGACAAAAATTGGACGATGACCCTTCCTTTAAATACAACAACATTGAATCAAAATGAAAATAAACCAGGCTCTCTTGTATGTCCTGATCCACAACTTGTACACAATGTACAGCATTGCCTTGCTCTCTTTGTGTACATGTACCTGAATGTTACAGACCATGCAACCTTTGTTTACAAAAAGGGTGACCTTGTACATGTACATGTACATGTACATTCCATTTCCTGGCAGGTGAGATACACACCTTGATCATACCATAGAGCATAGAGCAGGGAACTTCCTCTATGGTCATGTCATGTCATACATGTAAAGGAAATTTAACATATTGTGTCTTAATTTCCACATAAATTCAAAAGTTGTAAAAAAATAACAGGCAAACAAATTATGAAATGTGCCCCCTTTCTCAAAAGTTAATAAAATCAGACAACGCAATGTATTTATTTATTTATTTCCAGGCAGCACACAAACAGTACATACAAAGAAATAACACTATAAATAAGACTACAGAGAACAAGCCTGCGGATAACCAAAAAGCGACCTACAAAGGAACGTAAAAGTACAAGAGATAATACGTCATAAAAAGTTTAAAATTACATAGAAAATATAAAATACAATTATATAATCTATAGAAAATACATTAAAATCCATTAATTCAAGAGTATTGCACAAAATCCGTTTGACCAAGATCCTCAAATGAACCATAACAGAAGGGAAGTAAGCGAATGAAAGCAAAATAATAAGGTAGAATATGTTTGTGGATTACAGATTTATGCTCATGGCATTTTTCTCTAATGGGTAGGGGTAAACTATTCCACACATAAGGGAAATGGATAAAAACAGAGTGTTTAAAAGCATTAGTTCTAGCAAATGAAATTTTAAATCTGTAATCATCCAAATGCCGGGTGTTCGATAAGAGGAACTAATTGTTGTTTGACATCATAACGTTTGTGAATGCAGTGTAAGATGAAAGTAAGGAGAAGGTATTTCTGACGGTCTGCAATGGATGGGAGTTTGAGCACTGTTAAACCATGGAGGAAGAAATTTTCTTCCTCCATGGTTAAACGGTCCTCATATTCATAAGTTATGTGTATAAATCATGCCTGCAGGAAGTCCGCTCTTTTGTAAACATGTGATGTCACAGGTTACCTGGTCTACATGTACATTACATAACAAGAATGTGATGGGTAGAATGTACTATACATGTAGGTTGATTTGTTTTATGTCAAGCATTTGTCACCTGTGAGTGGTACATCACATTAAAAAAAGCAATGTCTGTATACATAAGTACATGTATATGTGACCTCCACACACCACAGACTCCCCCAGGTCCTTACTGTATGGGCAGGCAAGCTGTTACACACTGCCACTATGTTTTGATGTCATGTTGTGATAACAAGTGACCTACATTTATACTAGATAATTAGTGTATCATGCAGTTTGACGACCGCACATCATAATTAGTAAAAATCAAAGTCTTCCACAGAGCTAGAGTTACACGACTTGTAAATGCTTTTACGTTAGATTGTTTATATTGGCCGAGTGGTGATAATGGGTGAATCATACTACACTAATGATGCAATCAATTATTGACAAGAACTATGCAGTCTTTTAAGTGTGGGCAGTTCTTTAAGTAAACATGGTGAAGGGACTATTATTCAATGTATTACATAACACCCAAGTCCCAATTAAGATCCTTGCCATTGAAATGGAAGTTTGAAGATTCATTCAAACCACAACTTGTCTTCATGTATGTAACATGTCAAAATAATCAATGAGTTGTTATTAATTTTGTCTTGTTATCATTTTAATTGGTGTTTTGTTTCATTACTCTAGTCTTGCTATTGTATCAAGAGAGGTCACCACTGGACAAGGGGAGCTTTCTGGAGACCTCCAACCACACACTTTCAATATGTAAGCAGGTTATTGTAATTATAAATGTATTATAAAAACTCAAGTTTTGGTGTATGGTGTGATGGAAACAATAAAAAGAAGAAGAACTAGGGCTGTGCATTTTGGTACTAACTACATACTATTCAATGCGCATTTTGGTGTCATTCTTATTTACCAATATGCACCCTAGGCTAGACCACACCATGGGTAATACACAGCAGAACAAAAACGCCTGCCCTTTGTGGAGGCCGGAAAACAATAATGTACATCTTTGTTTAGTCTTTACTGTAGTTTTGTCATCCAATCTAATGTCAAAGATCTACATTGTACTTGGGTGTTAAATGGAGAACAGGGAACGATATCGTCCCAAAAATTTACATAGCAAAAATTCTAGACAGAACTTATTTTGAATGCCAATATTGAGTTAGAAAATCGTGATTTCTGAGAAGCAAAGTCTCATACATTTTTGGGGTGGCATTTTGCTCTGCTATAAAAGGGAAATCATTCCCTAAACAAAAACGAAATGTTTTCAATTTGTGCAAATGGAGAGAATGCATACATTATATTTTCAATCAGTGACAGCATGGAGGAATAATGTAGAATGTTCCAATCAACTCAGCTTCTCCTCGTTGATTGGAACATTCCATATTTCAATTCAACAAAATATTCTACTACAATGTAGGCCTACTAACGACTTGTACAATGCACATTGCACTGTGTTCCCACCAAGGTCAATTTCAATGTTGTTCATATAATGTCTACACAGATTTGCTGATTTTTTCATTCAGGTATTAAATATGTACACAGACAAACACTACGAAAATAAACACTTAAATACAAACAGAGGCCTGGGATTGCCCAAAGGCGAACCAAATCACTGTCTCATAGTGTTACTGTGAATTTAACACAGTGCCACCCAAAATGTTGTGTCATATTGAAAGTGACAGCTTTCCTGTTGGTCCGATGTTTTACAGAAGAAAAACAAATTGCAACCTTATTTCATGGTTAAACCTGACAGGGCCATTTACACAACATGTAGACTTCTACACTTAAATTGCCAGGGTTTTAGTTTTGTATGCTAGTCAAAATGGTGAAATGTGCTGGTACGTGTCTGGATCTCTCGAAAGGCAATTAGAGTAAAATCTGACAGTTGTTTGTTTAGCATTAAAGTGACACACTATGCTATCAGTGAACACTATCAGTGAACTGTACAATGTACATTATGTTAGTCTTAGTCCAAGACGTTTATCTGTATTCCATGATTCACCAATGATGTCTCTTTCACTCAAAATGCCTGGCTGTCAGACAAACATTTCACCACTTACATAATCACCATCATCGACGCGGCAAACTACACTTAGCAGTAAGTCAGTACACATGAGTAAATGTTACGCAAAACTAGGACATGAAGGCGCATGTATGTTAGTGAAATTTGAAACGTTTTTCTGAGATTCGGGTACTCTGCTTCTATTTTTAGCATTAGTGCGGAGTGCTATTGTTACCAATTTTAACAATACATTACATCACGTACATTTAACAAAATTATAAAAATCAGTTTGACTTCCCAAACAAAGAAGTTTGCATGACAAATAAACTTACGATGTTGCAAAGTACATTACATTTTGCCATAGAAAAGAGTGAATAAGCTTAAATTTGTACAACTGAAAAATGCCAATTGACAATTATGTACATCTGGGTATGACCTAAATGCGTCAACTCACTCAGACACAACATTTCAAATAAGGTTTAATCAAAATATCCAGGTATCTCCTCATTCGGAAAACATGTTCATGTACAGTTAGGCCTAAGGTAAAACTGTTTCATGTTTGAGCAGGAAGAGGAGACACTGGCCCCTTTTGGAACCACACCTTGGCCTTAGGATTTGACTTTGTCCACCTGATTGAAGCCTAAAAGTAAAACATGCATTTTGCTAATGACTGACACAGACTAAGCCTAAGCCTAAGCCTAAGCCCAAGCCTTAAGCCGTGGTTTCTCAAATGGCCACAGCAACCTGTAGATGGTTGTATCCATATCTATGGTTCATGTACCAGGGTTCAATTTCAGTTTTCACTAAGCACCAAGATTCATCTCAAAGATGAGTTGTCAGAATTACCATAGTGATTTGTATTGTGACATCGTGACACTTTGCTTAGCAACTACGACTGATTTGCAATAAAGATCAATCTTAGCTCTTTGTGAAATTGGCCCCAGGCCTGATACAGCACTTCATAGATGCTACTGATAGGGGTTATCAACTTCATACATTGCACTTTTGGTCCTTGCCTTGGTCAGCGCCTCTTGACACGTTTCAGTAGAAATTACAGTTCCCCTCATACACAGAGGTGCCTTTATGAGGGACAACAACCTTCCCCTGGCAGGTATCAGGCCCAATATTCAATCAACAATGAGGAAAAACTCAATACTTATGTACACGGGATCGATTACGCTTTTAGTATGTGGGGGAAGGGGGAGGGAATGGAGAGGACGAGAATTGACCTCAGAGTCAGATCAGATACAAGATGTAAAGACTAAGACCGCGTTTACACTTGATCCGGCAAGGGCGATCAAAGGAGGATCAGATCCCGCAAGGGCGATCAAAGGGCGATCAACAGCTAGTGTGAACGCACGAGCGATCAGGATCTGATCCTCCTTTTTGATCCCCCTATTTTGCGGGATCAAAGGAGGATCTGATCCTGCAAGGTGGATCAAAAACGTAGTGTAAACGCAACGCAGGATCAGACCCCGCAATTTGACCCACCGACTTCCGGTCTAATCCAACAGACTGGAGCGCCGAGTTGGAAAAAAATAAACCGCGAAAGCTTGTAAACAACCAGTGTTGGTTATGCAACGAGAGCGTCCCCTTACACTGGTTCCAATACGTAACACAGCATTTCTGTGCACAAAAGAACATTACACGATTTAAATGGTACTTGGCATTTGCATCCCTGTTGTTCTGCATGCAACAATCGTGACGAACCACATGCTTCGACCATTTCTACCTCCACGCATCGACCATCGTCTGTGTGACCGTCGTCTAGACACTCGAATTTCCTCCATTGCTACCATTCTACCACGATGTCGGCGGTAAAATTGTGCCAGAATTAATGGCAACAACACCGCAAGTAAACGAAACTGATCATCCATTTAAAAACTGTAGTCTACTGGGAAAAAAATCAAACGTAAACGGTGAAAGTGAGTCGATCTGTCTGTAAAATTACCGAACGAAGCATAAGCTAAGATGGCGGCATGCATCACTCCGGGCAACGCGTGTGCCTGCGTGTGCGCACAATCAATGACCTTGCTCAGTTGACCTGTCACACGAGCATATGGAACTTCCGTTGAACCGATGATCGGGCTAGGGAGATCAATGCGCGATCAGACTCAAGTGTGAACGCGTCCGCGATCAGTTTGATCGCCCATGCAGGATCTGATCCTCCTTTGATCGCCCTTGCCGGATCTAGTGTAAACGCGGTCTTAGCGTCAAGCACTCAGCAACAGGATACCGGGGATTAATGACGTCAGAGTGTGTCGCTGCATCCTGGAGAGCACTCTGACAATCTCTCCCAAGAGGTTGCAGAGGAACAGATACATGTAAAAGAAAAAACAACCAAAGAATGCCTCTCGAGGTAAACAACGCGCATCATCTGCATGACAAAATTGGTTTGCACAATTGATGCTACGATAGAACAGAGTTCTCCCATAACAACAGTGTCCGCTAACCAAATGCTGGCGGGACTAGTGAAACGACCATGCTAGTCCTGCTGAAACCCTGGCAGAATATTGTTATCAATTTCCAATGATAAAAGTGATCCAAGGAACAAAAAAGAAAAACAATCATTCCAGTCGGCCTCTGGATTTTTTCAAAAAGAAGACCTTTTTAAGGGAGGCTCCTTTTCCAAAACTAGAAATCAAGACATTTCTATTTTTTCTTTTTACGGATATTTAACCCTGTTTCTGATACTAATGAACGACATGTACATTTACACATGTACATGTACAGTGATTACTGTACACTCAAGGACAGACCCATCCAACTGCAAATTAACAATTTTTCTAAAGATTAACATATGCAGCGCTAGATGTAAATACAACTTTTCATAATTTGAAACCACCTTGAATAGATCTCCTAAACAAATCCATTCTACATAATGTACGAAGCCGAGGCTTGGAGTAAAAAATAGACAGGTCCCTTTTTCTAAAGGTTTGCTTGTTTGTTTGTTTGGTTTATTTCCATTTGCACAACTTGAAAATACATTAAATAACAACAGGTACAAAAGTAATGAAAAATGTAACAAGTAAGGTACAAATGGAGTACCCAGACTGCTATTGGTTCAAGAATATATATAAAGGTAGGGTCATAGAGTGGTAAATACTCCAAAAATGAATGACCATAAAAACTTACTTGGTGAGAAGCACTGCAGCTGTTGATAAACTATGTTGAGAAATGACTTACTTCAAAGTTCAAAGTTCAAAGTAATATGGTTTAGACAATTGTTTACCCTAAAACATATGGAACTTGAGATATACATACTGTACAATTCATGCATGAATGGTTTCTCTGATTTCTGAGGGTTGGAGTCCGTTCGTGAATGCTTCGGCCAGAGACGTGGTTGGTACATGCTGTCACCTTACTAAACGCGGAAGGATTCGACGTTCGTGTGAAACTACCGTTAGTTTTTGGTGTATTTGTTTACCTCAGAAAGTAAACACTGTATTCAGCTGAAACTTTCAGCTGCGACTTTTATTGTATCTTTCTTTGCCTACATGTATAAGTATTACGCTGACAAACACCACTCTATGACCCTACCTTTAAATGAACTTATAAGTATATGAAGATCGGCTGTATTTTAAAGAACACAGCGTACAGGGAACCGGATACAAAACATGGAAAATGGCCTTGGAAATTTAATGATCTTTTAGCAAATTAAATGTACCCAGTTTGGCTATGGCTAAAAGGCTGTGGCTTCCAGTCACAAAGTTCAGGTTAACGGTTTACCTCTAGATAAACCTGATCATCAAAATCAATAGCCATAGCCAAGGGCAGAGGAAGAACGGGTGGGGCTAACCGACATGGACTATGCGCAGGTTTCCTATGCTCTGTGTGTATCTACATATGTACTGTTTACTAACATGCTGACTGACAGTGATGTGGCAAGGTGTGTGAAATATTCCCATATAACACATGTAGGCCAGGCTTTGGTGGTGCACCTTTCCACGCTTCCCTCTCCTATCTCGACCCCTCCTCCCCACCATGGGCAAACATTGCCCACCCGCCCCCAATCCCCACTTTTGAAAAGTAAGCTAATTTTCCCCCAACTTTCTACCAAGCGATTTATACATTTTCTTAACAAATGATAGGAGGTAATTTTTTTGGCACATAGAAATGGCCACGAGTGATAGATCATGACTCTACCACCCCCCCCCCCCCCCACCCCTACACTATTAAAAGTTACACATCGTTGCTGCCCTACCCCCCCCCCCCCCCAATGCCCCAGCCATTGTAGCATTAGCCATCGTAGCCATAGCCATTAGCTATTAGCCTTTTCAAGATATGATGGATACTACAATAAATGAGTGGACTGCAATGGTTTGGGTGAATGCAGACAGATTTACCCAATCCATATAGTGCCCTTATCTCAAAAAAGGCTGATTGTTTTATCATCTAGAGACTCAGCTGCAATCACCATCAAGAAGACAAAGAGCAGAAGAAGGCAACTTACCAATTCCTCGCCGTCGGTATTCCTTCACCACACCCAGACTGAGTATATACGCCACTTGAGTTGAATTGGGGAATGTGGAAGATAGTATGTTGAAATCCTAAATTCAAGAAAGAAAAAAAAAACGAAGTGAGTAAAAATACTTGATTCCTTGAAGAATGACATTTCAGACGGCATCTAACAGGTCCTTCAGTATTTCTTTACACTTTCAGGGCTTGATTTTTACAATGGACCCCCGACCTGAGGCCGGTGATTTTAGCGTTGGCCCAGTAAACTCTTGATTGGACATGTCTGGCGGTCTTGTGTTTTTCGTATCTCACTGTGTAACAGTTTTAACAAAAAACAAAAACAAATACTTGATATTTGAAATAAAAAGGTGATCCTTCTCCTGCCGCTTCCCAGGTTGTATCGTAAACTTGGGTGTGATCCCTGGCTAAACGGCAGTTACAGGTTAAATGGCTTCTGACTGGTACCCCCCGAACAAATATATTGACAAAATAGAAAGACCGCCAAATTTAGGGCCAGATAGCTCAGTTAATCCGAGAAGTTGCAGGTTTAAATCCCGCTCTGGTCAATTTGTCTTTGTCAACCCCAAATTATTTAAAATTTACCCATTCAGTTTCTCCTTTGTGGTTTGTTACTTAAAATCTTAACAAGTATTCGCCCTTTGCTTGGTCAGCCATTTGCGTGTAGAGCCTCGCAATGGGGACGGCAGTGAATAGAACCATTATAATTGTCACGGTAATGTAATGACACTTTCATCCAAACAGATACATGTAAGTACAATACAAATGAAGCATGAAGTCGAGGCTCTACATGCACATGGCGGATCCATGCAAAGAGCCAATGAAAAAGAAGGGGGAAAAAACACTGAACCACAAGACTAATAGTTAGGTTGTTTAACCCTTTCCTTACCGAATTGTTTGGACATAAACAACTGCTGATAACCGCATTGTTTGACCACTCAAGCGTGAAGCACACATTCTTACACAACAGAACATTCTTACACAACAGAAAGCTTTCGTTCAAAGCCCTTTTTTACAAACCCCATTATCTCCTTGAAGACATTGTTTTACAGCAAAATAAGTAATGAATTTCCTTTCTTATAATCTAAAAATAATTGAGATCGGTCAATAAATGTCAAAGTTCTTTGTCTTTCCTTCCTTGGTGTGATCTGTAATCTCAAACACCTTTTTGTACACAAGTATATGGCACTCCGTAGTTGTTTGGCATTTTGGATCTTTCAACTCCAGTTTGAAGGGATTGCAAAATAGCAACCTTATTTTATTTGACGATCATTGGAAACATCCGATCTTCCCCTTTCCAATGATGGTAAGCTTGGGTATGGAGGGCAAACATGGACAAAACTACAGCTTTATTACAAATGGCCTTTGTGCTCAGGCTTGAATGCTTTTTTGTGTGTAAGCTTGGTCGACTAAAGTCGCCAATGGTAAGGAAGAGGGGGTATTAGTGCAGTCGACTAAAGTCGCTTATGGTAAGGAAAGGGTAAACCAGCCCGATGTTATAAATCACTAGACTTGGGCTAGTCCTCCACTTGATCTCAAGCTCTGGTTATGAACTTGAACATGAACATGGCTACATGTTTCCTTTAGTCGTTACATTGCTGGATTATACAGCCGTCCTAATATCATTAAACCATCAAGTCAACCGTATACAGCCACTTCACCAATAAATGGACCCTAAAAATAGACTTTAATCCTGCAATATCTCAAATGATAATGAATAATTAAATAAAGACACACAGCATTTGACTTTGAGCTTCTTTTTACTGAATACACTGTGCTCGGTGGATTAAGGTTGGAAATCATGTCATTTGTAAGTTTGTTTTTAGTGGATTTTTATTTTTGCTTGCAAACACATTTCAATGGCCTCACATTTTTACACTAGCACAGTCTTTCTCAAAAGCTAAATGACAACACAACATGTAAGTAAAATCTAATGTAACAGAAGCAGTGAAGACAAGGGGTGGTTTGGGGGGAAGGGAGCTAGGAAACAAAATAAGATGACATCAAAAGTGGGAAGAAAAAGAAAAAGTAATAAATTAGCGAATGAGACAAACTTCTTTTTAAATGTACACATACATTGTAACGGTACTTTTGTCCTTTTTTTGTACGTACATCAATTTTAGTCCTTATATCTACAGTCATGTAATTTTGAGTCAAATAATAAACCTAAATGAACTGAATTGACAAATTTAATTGACTTATACGATAAAATGTCTGTGGGAAAAAGGAAAAGGCAATGGCAAAAGTTATAAAATCATAACAGCAAAGAAACTTGCCAAGTAATAAACCACAAGGAAAACTGACTGGGTCCCTTTTGGGTCAACAAAGAGAAATTTGACTACATGTACAGCAAGATTTAAACCTGCAACCCCCCTGATTTACATGCAAGTGCTCTCCCAATAAAGCTGTCTAGCCGCCATGTTTAATGGAAGTCTCTCTATTTTTTTCAATATGTTTGACTGATGGGCGGGTAACATCTGCCCAAGTAATTTTTTCAGTCAACATTTTTAGCCCCCATTGCAAATAAAGCACTAGATTATTTTGACAGAAAATCATTATTGTTCTGTTTGCTGTTGACATTATAAGTTATCACACAAGCGCGAGTGGAATACAGAAAAAAAAATAGCGCTTCTGCATCCCTATATTTTTCCATACTCCACGAGCGCGCGTGTGATAACGTATTTATCTTCAAGCAAACTTAACACGCAGTTAGTACACACAATACGCAGGGTGTGACTGTGATATGGGCTGTGCAATATAAGTTTATATCACACTCCTTGTTGCTATGGATCGACCAATCAGAATCGAATATTCAGGCCTGCTTGAAGATAATATTGAATATTGTGTAGTTCTGGGCTGGGTGAACTACTCTTTCTTAAACTGTGGAGACTGGATATCATTGTTGGGCAGAAATTCTGCAAAATAGCTTCCATACCCCCCCCCCCCCTCCCTCCCCCAGAAGGAGAAGAAACCCCAATCGGTAAATTGACTTTCCTAAATCCTCTCATGAAGAAAATGCCCTTGCTACATCCCTGACAATGTACCATCCCTTTTATCAATTCTTTAAAAAAGAGGACTGGAATGAACAAAACAAGAAGATGGGAATGAATGTATTTTATTATACAAAATTCAAATTTAAATTTAACTTTTGTTAAATTAAATTTGAACCAATCTTTTACAATGAATATTAATTTTTATATAACACCCAAGCAGATCCTTGCCATTTGATTGGAGGATTGTCCGTCACGTGATAGCAAATAAACGTACCATTGCACGCTACGTCATTCACCGTGCATTTTTCGTTCCATTCACCGTGAATTTTTCGTTCCATCCTATTGCACGCTCGCCCGCCCTCCATTGACGAAAGTGACTGAGAAGGCATTCTTGTACAATTTATTTACTATTATCCTTTATAGTATAGTGTTATCCTTCAATCAAATGACAAAGATCTACTTGGATGTTATATAAAACAAATAATGAATGTTTTGCATTCATGCAATAGTGAGAATATTTTTCATGAGTTGAAAGATGGAATGTTCCATTCAACTCGGCTTCACCTCCTTGAATGGAACATTCCATCTTTCAACTCATGAAAATATTCTTACCATTGCACTCATACACGTTGTACACATTCATTATTTGTATACTAATTAGAGGAATGGAATAAATGTACTCTTCAATTGCAATTCAAGTGCTTTCCACATAAATATTTATTAGAATAAGTTGCTCTGTCTATAAGTATAAACCCCTTTTGTGACATGTAACATGTGTAACCCCCCAAAACTGATTCTACTGTTACATGCACTTTAAAATGTACACTACATGTATGATCCTGATCAAACTATATAATCTGTCATTGGTGGGAGAGCAGGCCAGGACCTAAAAGATTGGCCATTGCCGCGATGCCCCATCGAATTGCCGCGATGCCCTTTCTAAAAACACGTACCTTACGGCCACTTGGCCGTCGTGCCCCTTTTCCAATGATTCCTTTATATTATGTATTCGAAAGAGTTATTCAAAATAATGAGACGTACGTAGCGTACGCTCCAGCACATAAGTTTTCCCGATGATGCTTGCTATGCATCGCGCAAGTACCGAAATACCTGCAGTGGATCACACCGTAGACCGACCAGCAGCCGGCTCACACAGCTAGTTGACGGCAACGATAAACAGAGCGGGAACCGCATGGCCGGGTAGCCCGCGGCCGGATACCTGTCCGATAAATAGTCTGGCAACAAGAATACTGCTTCGAGTGTCGTCGAGTTACACAGAAGTATAACAGGTACCATACGCGCTTCGTTGAGCTGAGCTTTACTACTGTACGTGAAAGGAGATTGGCCAGCGTGTTTGCTAACAATAAGCACTGACCAATGACGTGCCCGCTCTAATAAATACACGTGCAGATTGTAACGTTCTTGAATTATTCCGAAAGCTAAGCCAATAAACACCATAAACGCAGTTTTTTAAGAAGCTCCCGACTGTTTTGCAAACTTTACAAAGTGTCAAGATTATCATCACTTTAAGAAGACTTGGATGTTTTCTGAAAGTTAAATAAAATATTTTTCAGTGACCATTTCTTTAGAAGTTTTGTCACATCATAGGTCACATCAACGTCTTTGTTTTCGCTCAAAAATTTCCTGAATCTGTCTACGGAAACGATGAGTCTATCTATTATGTGAGTTTATCTCTTCATCTTTGCTTTTAATTTATCAAAGTGTACTATTTTTAAAAAAACATTTTGAAACTTTAAATGATTTTTCAAAATGGTACGTCTTGGCTCATTATTGACGTACGGAGCATCTTTTTAGCGGGGACTTCCCCAAAACCCCCTCGCAATCATCGCGGTTGCCTCGTATACTAACGGCCGATGATGACGTCATACCAACGGGCGCCCATCCGATTACGTCATACCGCCCTTTCAACAAAAAAGTCTGTGGAGAACAGTGTTTTACAAAAATGTTTGTGACCCAGTGACCTTCCTGCCTTCCAACTTTCTTTTTCATCTTCAAACACACGTTGGTGTACACGCGTGACTGGTGAAAATGTCGAAATCGAACAATTAACGGTGCCCTAATTTCGGAAATCTTTACCATAATCTTTCAACTCAATTATATTGATCCATCATCATGCCATCCCACAACAGACTTTTTTTTAAAGCACGAAGGCCAAATGGCTGGAGCGGAGGCAAAGTGCCAATTTTTAGACGCACTTTTTGGGTGAGATTGTTCAGCCATAAACGTCGACAAGGTCGGCATGCACGTTTACATAGGCCAATTATTAATTTGGCGTTGGGGGGGATTTGTTTTCAATTTTCATAATCACTTATTTATTTCTACTTAATTTTTATAACTATTCTAGTAGTGTCATTGCACAACATGTGAACAGTGACAATGAAATAAATGCAGGTTGGAAAGTTGAACACTATCTTGAAATGGAAGGAAGTATACATATATGTCATCAACAAATGGCCTTGGTGCCCTTTCAGTTGGCCTTGGTGCCCCTTTCTTTTTTGGAGCCTTTGAGGCCAAGTGGCCTTGACCCTCTGAAGCTTAAAGTTGAGGCCTGGGAGAGGTCAGTCATACCATATCAATTACAGCCGAGCAGATTTATTTTTATCTGTTGTTTATGATTTCGAAATCCTGTTAACATTTTAAAAAAAAAATTTGAATTAATTTGTTTAAATAACAGATTAGAGGTGAAAATAAATTAAATACAGATAACGTAATGAATTTATTTGTTTATTGGATGCGGTTCAAATAATAGGCTGCAAATTTTTGAAATATTTCAAATAACCAAAAATTTGAATCCCCTTACTAACAGGGATCTGAAAACACAAATGAAATTCAACAAGTATGAAACATGTCATTAGTTTTGTGTATGAGATTCAGATTTATTTGTACCTGCAAGATTTTTGTTCAACAAACCATACAGAAAAAACCTGCAAATTCTCTATGATCAAAACCAACAACTTTTTAAAGAAAAAAAAAAAGATTTTCTTTTGTTCACACTTGTGTGTTAAAGTTTCTTTACCATTATCTTGCATTCACATTTCAGGTCGAAATGAATCTATTCAGGCGCATCGACCCATGTTCTACAACACGTGTTCTGTACGTGACACAAAATCCTTGGGCAAAGTGAATAGGAAAAATGAAATATCTGACAATGAATTCAGTGTCAAACTTGTGAATCCATAGATGTAAATTTTTGGGAGGATATGTGGTCACGTCTAGACAGTCTATTGAGTCTGAAAACCTTTTAAATTTTTTTTAAAAATGATTAATTTACTGCCAGTAATTATATGTGCATCTCCTTATTCACAACCCCCATCCTGCTTTTATCATATTTTATTGTACAATATCATCAATTGATACACACTTTCCCAGTCCTTGTGCTTAAAGGTACATGTAGGGTCGTAGATTGGTTTTAGAAAGCTTTAGTAACCGATATTTTAAAGGCACTGAACACGTTTGGTAATTACACAAAATATATATTGGCATAAAAACTTACTTGGTAAAGAGCAACGAAGAGCTGTTGATAGTATAAAACATTGTGAGAAACGACTCCCTCTGAAATAACGTAGTTTTTGAGAAAGAGGTAATTTCTCACTCAAATATTAAAAGACTTCATGCATGAAGTCTTTTATTAGCATCTGAAAGCACACAAAGTAATGCAACAAGGGTGTTTTTTCTTTCATTATTCTCTTGCAAATTCGATGACCAATTCAGCCCAAATTTGCACAGGTTTGTTATTTTATGCATATGTTGGGATACACCAAGTGAGAATACTGGTCCTCGACAATTACCAAACGTGTTCAGTGCCTTTAAACATGTATTGTCATTCATGTATCTTTCTGATGTGCTAATGGTAGCGATCACAACCATTTTAATGGTCAAATGAAGTAACATTCACACACTGGAAAATTACATTACAGGGCTCAAATGTAACACAGAACCGCAGGACCGAGGCCAGTGATTTTAGTGTCGGACTAGTAAGCTCATGACCGGACAAGTCCTGCAGTCTTGTGTTTTTTGATTTAATAATAATGCCTCACTGTGTAATGTCAATATACAGGGTGTCAGTGGTTTAGATCATTGGATTCAAGAATGGGGGTCAAGTCATCGGGTTGTGGGTTCGAGTCCCGGTCATAACGCTTGTGTCCTTGAGAAAGACACTTCGCTATAGTTGCTTCTCTTCACCTAGGGGTATAATTGGGTACCTGGGAGGGTAGAGGTTGATATTGTGTTTGAAAAAGCCTTCTACAGTAAGTGCCACAGCAGCTCGGGGCTGTAAACATGTACATGTACTCCCCAGGCAGCTGAGAAAGATTAAAAGGAAAGTTACTGGCCCAATGACCAGGACACTAATGTAAAGCGCATTGAGAAAATATTGTAAAATTAAGAACTAGTTATTAATATATAAAACGATGTTCAAATGTTGACAGAGTCTGATAAATATTTTGCGATTCTAATTGGGTATAAAAATATACTTGCCCATAAGACAAATTAGATCAATCTTCTCTCTGTGCAATTGTTTAAATTAAAACAGTATACAATGTTAAACTTTGTGGAAAGTTCTTTCTCAGTCATTTAGATTCTGGTCTTTTAAATAAACTTCTGTGGTCTTATGGAATGTTACCCCAATTTTGAGTTGCTGTATTTACACATTCATGACATTATCAACATCTGAAGAGGAAGAAATATTGAGCATTATAAAGAAGTCCGTAAATATGTAGGCCGGCCACTGCACAGTTTTTAGTAGCCCACAGGGCAAGTTGAAAAGGGGGTTTTTACTAGCCTGTAGCAGTTTTTACGAGACAATGTACGCTGAGCTAGTGTTATGGGCGAGCCCTGCTTCCCTGTCCCCAGTACTTGCCTAAACAAATTTATGACGAATTCTGTGCATATTGTTGATAAAACTGCATGACAAATCTTTACAAAAAGCCCTAACATTTGTTTTCAAGTAATAAACCACAAAGGAATCTCACTGGCTTATATTTAGGCTCAATATCTTTACTCAGTCAGAAGCCATTCAACCTTAAACTACCATATAACTACATGTACATGTACATGTAGCGATACGACCTTGGAAGCATAAATACAGGGATCACATTAAGGGGATGAGAGATCTTACTTCAAGTTTTATGTAAAAAACACATCAAGGCAAACTGACAAAATAGGGAGACCGCGAACTGTAGCTCAGCTTGTAGAGCGCTGAGCGCTGGCATGTTAATCCGGAGGTCGCAGGGTTAAAATCCTGTTCTAGTCACTTTTTCTTTGTTCAACCCAAAATTCAAATCAACAATTATTTTCATGTAAACAGGCATTATCAGCTATGACTTCCACAGACACAAGTCATCCTACGAAACCAAATCTAAAGTCAGTTGCAATTTACCAAATCCTAGAGTATACAACGTGTATACGTTTTTAGTAATAATGAAGGGAACTGATACGGTAATACATAGTACGTTAGAGTTTTTTTTATGGAAATAATATTTGATCCAATTTCAGATGAGAACAGGACAAATTTATCAAGCAAGAGTAATTTTGTTATCACAAAAATAAGCAATAATCTGACATTACATTTGAGCAATTACAACTAGGATCAACCTAATTGTACATTGTACAGCCAAATATACATGTACATATTGTCTAGTAAAAACTGATGCGAGTTAGGAAAAACCACTTAAGTTGCCAGGTGAGCTACAGAGTGTGCACCCTACTTATTTAAACTGGTCGCATTAACTAATTGTTGATTTTTCTTTTGACTGACATGAATGATATGAGTGAGTGGGTGTTTCAATACTCGCTAACTTAAATGAAGACCAAGGACAAACAGAAAAGGGAAAACAAAAGGGTCTCCATACATTGCCATAGGGGAAATTCTAAAGACTGAGGTGCTCCACAAGGACTTTTGTGTGCGAAGTACATCGGGAGGATGTTAAATATCGGCTCTAAGGTGGTCTGAAGTATTTGGTTTTATATCTTTCCGATTGACGCAGTCTACAAGAAAAAGAAAACAATTATTTTGCGTCCTTCGAGTCCCATACCTCACACTAAATCAGGGTAAAAAAAAATTCTCTGAAAAACGCCAGGTCAAACAAACCCTTTGACAGAGGACTTGTGACGTCAGTGGTGGCTGGTTGATTTGGACCTGCCTGTATGAATGTACGAAGCTAACGCAAATACATCCCCAATTACTTCATCATTTGCAATTTGTAAATGTGACTCTATAAAGGACGATCCAACAGGCACATTATCAGCAAGCCAATTTTCAAAGGATTTATGATTTGAGGATTTTACTTTCGTTAGCGGCAACGTGATTTCGCAGCTCGGCTTGATTTTAGTACATCCAACATGTTCAACCCAAACATGTGTACAAGACACAAATGACAATGCTCTACACAGTGCTAAGCCTGTGCTGGTTATACAGTTACGTGATAGCATACAAAATCAGTTACAATGTACACTGTACACAGCCTTGACCAAAGATTTTTAAATGGTTACATTGTATTCCCCCAAAATTGCAACAATCATCAACACTGGTGCATATGTGCTAAAACTGTATACAGCATGTTGTTGCTCAGCCCCCACACAAATTCCATCAACAGCATGGTCTGCAGAGCACAGTTCCTTGGAAATTTGAGCTTGTTTACGAAAAACTACCCAACATGTACATGTAGGCTTCATTTTACCAAAGCACACAATTTATAGGATACCCTGGATGAGCAGAATGATTATTTTACTGCATTAAGATGTTGTTCTTGATTTTGTTTAGTTTTTCCCAAACAAAGAGACGTTGTTTAAATCTGCTTGCACACACACAGCTGGTTGTGTGTGTTTCAAACTCTGATCGTGTGTTTCCAGGTCATACGCATACTATTATCATAGACAGTGATAGATAAGCAGTTATTGACTTTCGCAGAAAAAGCCGCAAGGAAAGGTGCATTTTTGACTTAAATTCTTTATTACTACATTTGTGTGTTGTAAATGCAAATTTGAAGTGTAAACTAGTTATCAACCAGTGTCCACGATGTCTACTCAGCTATAAAAAGTGAATAATTAAAATATTAAGAGCATCTTAGAACAGCTCCTTTCTACTCAGCTATAAAAAGTGAATAATTAAAATATTAAGAGCATATTAGAACAGCTCCTTAAGTACAGGGACAAAGGAATTGAACAAAAGATGTCTCCACAGGGATGCAAACAAGTGATGTGAATGATGTAAGTGTGTGAATGAGATATCCCATTCCAAAATCAGGCACTTCTTGGAAATGGTGAAGTAGCATTACAATAATTACAAGTGAAGACAACAAACAAGTCAGCCTTGATATCAGTGGTGATGTGATCTCTTAAACATTCTATTTGATGAGAAATACTTACCATATAGGCCTACATTAGGCGTTATTTGAAAGCGATTATTTTATTTTGATCTATTTAAAGGCACTGGACACGTTTGGTAATTGTCAAAGACCAGTATTCTCACTTGGTGTATCCCAACATATGCATAAAATAACAAACCTGTGAAAATTTGGGCTCAATTGGTCATCGAATTTGCAAGAGAATAATGAAAGAAAAAACACCCTTGTTGCATTACTTTGTGTGCTTTCAGATGCATAATAAAAGGCTTCAGCAAGAAGTCTTTTATTATTTGAGTGAGAAATTACCTCTTTCTCAAAAACTACGTTACTTCAGAGGGAGTCATTTCTCACAATGTTTTATTATACATACAGCTCTCCGTTGCTCGTTACCAAGTAAGTTTTTAAGCTAACAATTATTTTGAGTAATTACCAAACGTGTCCAGTGCCTTTAAAGGGTGGGCATAACATTGGTAAGAGTGAAAATATAAACATTCACAGATTTGCACACAACGTACATGGTATAAAGATGGTCACGACCGGTATGAAACTCCCTCTGAAATTATTTTTTGCTTGAAATGCTATAGTTTTTTGGAGACAGTTAGTTTTGACATTGCAAGTCAAAAAAATCAATGGTTGAAAACAGAGAAAACATTTAAGTTTTGGGGTTTTTTCCCACTTTTTTCTCCTGACTCCAATAACCGATTGAACTTGAACTTTCACACCCGTTTGTTATTTCATGTATACATTTTGTACATGTTGGGTGACATCAAGTGTGGATACTGGTCTTTGACGATTATCAATGTAACACATGTGCTTTAACTTGCAAAACAAAACAAAAATGCTTTGAGTTTTGAAATTGAGCATCATGAGATGATAATACGCAATTAAATTGTTGAGCTTCTAAAATGTTTTGAGGAAAAATTTACAAAAACACACACTACTTTTAAAAAGAAACTAAAGCGCAAGACCTTCTGTATACTACATGTAAATGTACATTGTACTGTTGTATAAAGACTAACAGTACCAATGTAAACATTATGAGTCCATCTAAAACATTTAAATACACAGCAAGAGTTGATTGTTTAGATTGTACAAAAAACCATCTGTCACTGGATTCCTCTTTCGACTTCATGGAGGACAAATATTTGCACACATTAAGCTTTAAAATATCAACCATAGAAAACATTCACCTTTAAGAAGATAAAACAACTACATGTACGTACAAGTAAAGGGATGCATCATACAGTACACTGTCATGACTGTACATGTAGGTTTTTGGAAGAGAACATTCTTTTTGCATCCTCTTGTTTGCAACGCACACAATCATATGTGAAAACAATTCATCAAAGAAACTTGCCAGGTTTTTGTACAAAAAATAACCAAAAAGATTTAAACGACTGTTTTGTCAGGATTTTTGTGTACTTTTATACATTATGCTAAATATTTTTTATTAATGCATTTGAAATAACCAAATGGTGACTTTATGACTTTTTAAAACAGTATTTCCGACAAAAATACTGTACAGAAGAATTGGCACTAGTAAGTATACAAATATGTCATTAGACATTTGGTACATGTACATGTAGCTCCCCGAGGTATTGGAAGTTGACAAACTTGTTCCCGTTTGCCTAAGAATGGGAACCAGTTTGTCAACTTCCAGTATCTCGGGGAGCTAATTCGAGTGGCCACCTCAATTTAACCAAGTTCTTGTCATACATGTATTTGTTTTACTGCATGATGAGTACTTTACACTTCTCTAGTTTGGTATCATTGAGCTTGAGAAAACACGGTTTGACATTTACGTGTGCCACCATTTTTTCATGTTAGCAATATGCTTGAATGTTAAATACACTACAGTCATGCTACTCTAGTGCCACAGTTGCTTCGTAAAGCGCACGCGTAGTACATTTAGATTGTTGCAGATGCAATAGTCTATTACGCATGCGTATACGTAGTTACCCCGTGCGTGATTACTCGCAATACACTTGGTAAACAGCAAAAGTAGGAACTAGCACGTGATGGTAAATGGACCAGAGAAAATTTGGCTCTCGATCATATGTGCATGAGGTACATGATGTATAGTGATTATCATAAACTTATAAATGGAGAGCTTCCATGCTGAAACTAATCTTCTTCATTTATAAATAATATTAATGATATTATAATTTAGTTCTGGTAATGAAACCAAGGATGCCTCATAAGTGAACTTAATCACTGTAGCTCGCAAGCCTGAGGAAACCTGGAAACAAGGGTGCCTTGCTATATGTGAACCAGAAACACCTTGGTTAACCCCTACTCTTCAACAATAAGTGTTCTTTTACATGCACTACCAACAGACCAATCGCAGTACACTGGACCTACAGCCTAATGTCCCATCCAAAGGACAAAGCAATTATGGTAAGTGTCTTGCTCAAGGACACAAGGCCACTACAAAGACTCAAACCCACACTCTGCTGATCAGAAACACCAGAGCTTGAGTCTGGTGCTTTTAAAATGATCCTACATTTAACCTTTACATTGCACTATCTGAATGTCATCTGGTAAAGGTGTTACACGTCGACTGTCAAAACAAAAATGTATGGAAACTGGCAACGATGGATTTGAACTTGGAGGTGGGTAAATTCTTTATTCATACCAATTAACCCTTGATGGAAAATACAGAGATACACTCCATAAATTTGGGAAACAAACTATCAAAACTATAGGTGTACCATGCCCAATAAGCAGTCATTCCCCCCCCAAAAAAAAAAACAATAATAAAATTTAATAATTTAAAACTAATGAAACACTAACACATTCTTCCCCTCTTGTAAAAATCACCCTCCTCCCCCTCCCCCTCCCCCCGAAAACCATCTTAAGAATTCCTGAGATTTCAAGCAGCCACAATGGGAGGATGGGGGTACAAAAAACAGTCAAAAGTTCCTTCAAAATGGGGATATACATGTACATGTATACTGGATTGGTATTAGACTACATGTAGCCATGGTACATGTAGCTGATTTAAATATTACACTGAGGTTAAACTATAGTCAGTCATCCAACTGCAGTTTGTTTACTACAGAGGAAAGTGCCCAGTACCACACAGCATGACTTTGTGTTTTTTCACACAGTACCAACAACTAGGAATTCAGCTGACCACCTGAAAAGTTGCACGCCTGAACAACAGAACAATGTGATTTCGTTTTGGCCTAACACGGTGCATTATAACTTATAAAAATATAAGCCATATATTGGCTCTCCCCGGGTCATGCAATCTAGTGGTTAAAAGTGCACTGATGATCAAAGGTTCGAATCCTAATCATGGCTCAGATCAAAACCAAGAGCATGAACCATTGGCTACAGAAATACAGTGCATTACTAAGGGAATAAAAGGGTAGCGACGAGTTCTTAAACGGCCGTTTAAAACCGGCAGGGTCGTGGCCGTGCGATAAAGGCCCGAGCCGAAGGCGAGGGCCTTTATCGCACGGCCACGACCCTGCAAGGTTTTAAACGGCCGTTTAAGAACTCGTCGCTACCCTTTTATTCCCATTCATAAATGCCCTTTTGGTTAAAAGGCGTAATAAAGTAGGAAACTCTGTAAAAACTTATCTGTTTTCCGACGTCCTTGAGCTCTGTACGTGAGACAGTTTTCGGATATGCATTGTGCGCGTAGTAACACATCCTCGTGTCCATGGACTAAAATGGCGCGGCGAGATCGATCTCCCCTGAGAATGGGGTTGTGGGCTAACCCGCACAAATGCTATCCGAAAACAACCGGTCTTAAACAGCTCCAGCTATGTCTTTATCAGCCGTTTAAACACCCCCACGTGACGTGCTCTCCACCAATAGGAATAGCGAAACTGTCTGGGGTATTTATGAATAATCTTTAAAACACTACACCCCACCACCCCCACTAACTTCTTCTTATCCTCTTTGCCAAAATAAAGAATTCAGAAGGACTTACATGTATGGCTGCAGTCCCAAACAACAATTGCTTACCACTGGGCCAGGCATTTTAATCTTATTCAAGTCCAAACAATTCGGTGTGGAGTGACATACATGGAAGAGAGGAGGATATTGGAAAACTGAGGTCACATGAAAGCTAAAAGACCTAGGAAGTAAGTGTTTTAAATGCAGAATAAACATAGGGCGGAACAACTGTGATGATTTTGTTTGCTTGTTTTTCTTCTATTGCATCATCTACAATGTAGTTGTTTGTGGAATGTTGAGCTTGTTTTTGTGGCAATTAGGAAAACAACCTTAATAGTAATTTTGTTAATTTTTGTTGGTCATCCTTAAGGTGTGCCAATGTCCTGCTTTAAAATTTACGTTATCATTTTCTAAAATTTGTAAAATATAAATGTATACGTCTATTTCTAATTTTAATATTAATAATAAAACGCAGCTCTTATACGCCTCTCTTAATATTTATGCTCGAGTACGTCACAATTCTAACCCAAAACGAGGCCATAGGCGCAGCCACTGCAAGTGGTGGCGGACGCGCGCCTATAGCCTCATTTTAAGTAAGAATTATGACATCATGCATGAATATTAAGAGAGGCGTATACAGTGCTTTATCTCACCTAAGGGCTTCTCAAAATGCTCATTATTTTTTCTACAAGGTATGTACCATCATCATGCAACGGTTTATTATGTAAATAAATAAATAATTTGCTTTTTACTTTTCTTTATACTATTATCTTGTTATTTTATTGTTGTAAATACAGAAGAAATTAATAAATGAAATGGAAATGAAATACAGATGCCAGGGACAAATCAATAGAATTATAACCTTGAGCTTTGGTTTAGATCAGTGAGAATTATCAATATTAGTCTTGTAAATTACATCTTAAAACCAACATTACGAAGCTGAATCGGTATAATTTGGTTAGCAATTTGCGACTACTCTGGCCTGGCTGGGGTTTCTAATTGCGGGGGTGCTGTTGTTGTGGGAATTAACAACAAAAGGAAAGCTTGACAATCTGTTCATGCTGGAAAATTCAGCTGCCGTCGCACAGTGGTTTTGTCCACACGTCTATCCAGGTCTCGCAAACGTATCATCGTTTCAAAAAGTGTGAAATCAGTTGGCATCAAGGGTGCGTTTTGGCCACCACAACCAAAAACGTGTCCGAGTTGGTTAAGCATGCAACCGCGGTGATGCAGATTTTCCAACCCAACTATAACAGAGTTGTTGACTCGGTAAGACTTGGTTTCAAGATGGCCGATTCTACAAACTAACAAAATATTTTGACAGAATTCTTTTTAAAATGAAAAGCATTGACACGTAATGTGTCAATCCAATGTCCAATGTTGATAAAATCATAAAGCCCAAGTTCCATTACTTGAAAGTAAAATGAAGGCAGCAATTTTTTAAAGAGACGTACCTACATCACAAACTGTATCTGGTTACCATGGTTACTGGCCCATTTCGGTGTGGCTCTCGGAAATTGTATTGGTCAATGAGTTTACGTCAGAGGTCGCCAAACGAGCCCCATATTTTTGCGAAATATTACCTACATGTATAAGGAGTAATTCTCCAGGTTTTTTTTGTCCACAGTCTTTGTGCTTGGTCCACTCCACATCTACCCATCAACTATCCCATCAGAGCATAGCGATTTCAGACATCAACTCAGGCCTAAAAATTAACCCATGGCACCCACAGCAATTGCCGTGGTGAACACAGCAATTGCCGTGGTGAAAAAAGGATTTTGTGAACACGGATGCTCAGACCGTGTTTTTCTTTGATATGTAGTATGCATGACCTACATGTGTTGTACACAACTATACATAAACGGATCTCGCGAACAAATTCAGATTTTTGTAAACATAACATGTTCAGACCTTTGTTATGCACGACACGTACAGTATTCAAATATCACAGAACGGGGTTTGTGAACAAAGCACAGGATTTTGTTAATATTACAGTACAACAAGGCATGCATTGAAAAAGCAGACAATGCAAATGGAAAAAACAGGTTACAGACATCCTCCCATCAGGAAGTTCTGCCAAGATGGAGGAAGCCCAGGGACCTTCTTAATTCTTCTAAGCAAAGTTATTACTACATACATGTACCTCTCTGTGGCATCTGGACCTCGTCTTGACCTCGGCAACAATCAGACCCACGATCTTCCCGGACGACTCTGCTGAGAGGGAGTAGAATTTCTGGTCGCTGGTGATGTCTCGATACCAGGAATCTGGATATCTACATTACGTGTGAAGTGATTAAAAGAAAAGAACAACAAAATCAATTTTTTTATAGGATTTCAAATAACACATTTTTAAAGGATCTATTCTAATGTTACACAATAAAGTTCTTTTCGTAATATAATATCGATTACTGGGAAATGAAATTCCCAAGAATTTCCTGGGACTCTCTAACCTCGCCGCCACGCCAGTGACAGTTTACACCAGACCTACATGTACATACGTATGTATCTGGTCTCTCTATTGAGATGTGGTGCTAACTGCAGTATATTGCAAGTGTCATGGACAGACAGAAGGACCAATGGATCACTTTTAACAGAGATTCAACCAAAGAACACCTCATAGTTCTTGTTTGCAAGTTTTGTTCTAGAGTAAAGATGTTGAGCGGTATTTCGTTTCATATCATTTCATTTATTAACTTTGGTTGTGAAGCCAAGAACTCTAAGAAAAGCAAACTTAATCACTGTATATAGCCAAGAACCCCATGAAGAGAAGACAAGGAAGGAAGTTCAAGTTCAGATGTGGAAAGAAAACCCCAGAGTGTTATTCCAGGGAAAGCCCATAATGCAATCAGGTAGGGTCTTAAAACCCAATCCACATATATAGTGCCATCGACGGGATTCGAACCGGGGTCCTAGAGGTGTAAGACGAAGAAAGATACCCCTAAGCCAATCCGACCACCCAACCCGACCCAACCTGACCCAACCCGACCCAACCCGACCCAACCCGTACCAGGGATTTCCACATCCCCCCACCACAAAATGAAAGCCCTGAATACAGAGCTGATTTTCACAAGTTCCAACTTGCTTTATTATGTATTAATTCAGGCTTTCAATATATACAAGAAAAACAATGAAGTCTTGAAATCAAAACCAAACAAAAGCTTTGGGATTGCCCTAAGGTAAAGCATCTCCATGTATATAAGACAATTTCAAACCACAATGAACTTAATAATCAGCATCCATACTCCTCTTTCTATTGTAATGTATTCACTGCATACAGGCCTTTGTGTTTATTTTATTATGTACACTACTTGTATTTTCAAGAGAGTATGTAAAAAGTATTCCATTGAATTGAATTGAACTGAATTAAATTGAAAAGACACAAACAATACAGGTGATCAGTTAGTTTCAGAATCATGTGAACATGAATCAGGTTGAATAATGCTAATAGTGTTCTTAGTTTGATAGCGTTTGAACAAATTCTGCTTAATTATCTCCGAGAGACTACCTACCCCCTCCTCTCGTAACCATTTTTAAGATCTTCTAATTTTTATCATCACTTTACATTTTATACCAACATACAATGGCAACTCATCTGCCCTGTCTAAACTTCAAAGAGCCAAGACAAAAACTGATTGCAGGAAAAACAACAGCACACCCCTCCCCCCACAAAAAAAAAACACCCCAAAACTTTCTTGAAACAATCTAAAAACAGCTCTGAAATTATCTGGAAAATATCACGGTGTGATAATATTGAATTGCCCGAGGGTTAGCACAGCATTGCGATTCGATTTAGAAGTCCTGCATCCTTAATGCTTGACCGTTGTGGCTGCCAGTTAACGTTATTAAAGATGTCGATGGCATGAACAGCAAATTCAAAACTGCAAAACAGTGTCCAGATCTCACTACATGTAAGTACAATGTAACTCTCAGCATCATCTTTTTCATATAACAATGCCTGACAAGCAGTTTAGCCAACAAGTACAGTGTCTGGCAGTTAATCCCATAACACCCCCCCCCCCCCCCTCCATGAAGCCGTCCAAAAAGTAAACAAAATTCAGCTATAGAGTACCAAAATAGTACCATATCAGACCAAGTACATAAAGGTCAAAGGTGGTACAAATACCAAGAATATTTTCAAAGCAATGAAACATGGGATTGCAGTAAACAGTTCTTCTTCACTGAGGTTTTTTTTCTGCTCTGAAGAATTTTTGATTCCGTCTTGATAAAACACTGGGCATGATGTCTCCTACATGTACACGTGTATCACTGCACTGCTTTTTTATTTTTAGCTGTTTCGCAGCAAGCGCAGCGAAACAGCTATTGTTTTTTGTATTATTTTGTTTTATGTAAAGATTCTGTAACTCAACTTGTAAGGATTTAGAGATGGAGGTTGCATCTGTATAAAAATCAACCCTGCTCATTCATGTCATTAGGCCTAAAATGTATCATGCAGAATATACCTGTGCACCAACATGACCAATGTACAACATTGTAGAGTGTGCAAGTCTCGCGTGTATCAAAAATGAGAAAACAAATCAAACGGAGTAGAAAATGACTCGAACGGAGACAACGTTTTTCTAACAAATAAAATCTTTTTTATAAATTCTATTTAAATACACAATTCTTGGCAATAAAAATACATGAACCCATAGCAATTCGTTATAATGCAATTTCAATTGCTATATATATAACGAAAGAAATTAGAAAAAAAATAAAAATAACATTGAAACAAAAACAAAACTTGGGACAAGGATGCTTCCTATTTAGAAGCCCCATTTGCCAATCACGCATGTGTTTGTGCGACCGTTAGGCCTATTGTACATGTAGGTTTAATAACAACATGAACGTCAGTTGGGCAACATTCTCAATTATTTACAAGTACATGTATTTGGGAAACAGAGGTCAAGTCTTATTCTCAGGTTTTCTTTGTTGATTTGTTAAATTTATTTTACTTTCACATTTCATGGCTAAATGTTACTTTCCCAACAATATAATTGTGAAAGCCATAAACTACGTTAAAAGTATTTGAAGAAACAGAATTGTGCCCCCGTACGTAAATATTAATGGATGGGACTAACTTGGTCAACCCAAAGTTCAAGTAGGCGGGAGACTTTGACAGTTTATTACAAACTATGGGTCAAGACCAACAAGTGGGTGGCGAAATAAATCAGGTATCAACATGATCAATGTATATTTGGTATTTAGCTCTACGTTACGCATCGAGTCTGTGTCTAAATGGTTTATGTACAAGTACATGTAGTGTATCACGTAGCCAGACTTCCTCCTTTTGATGCATGTGTTTTATTTTTTATAACTCACCAAGTTGTGAGCACACATGTCGTTCGTTCACGCGGCGGTGTTATTTTTCTTGTCGCTATTGTACGACAGAAACGACGCTCATTAGAACCCTCGCTTCACGCCGCTCCGCCATACCAGTTGTTCACAAATCGTTCTCCACTGTTTCTTCATTATTTTTGTCACATTTATGTGTTCACGAGGGAGATATAGACAAGAAAATTCTTTTCTTACGGAAGTATGAAGAAAGAAAGCGCACATCTCCGAGCAGTGCAATCCAATAATTTTTTTTTTTAGTCTGGACCGTACGTGCGTAACTGCGCAAACCACATTGACTTCTACTGGGTACTTGACTCACTGCACATTAGACTTGTTAAAAGTCCATCAATTTTCAAAGGTTTCTGCGTTCAGCACTCGCACACCAAATGTATCGCGATCTTCTGTCCCCATTTTTCTCACTGGATTTACACGATTCACACGGGTCGACATTTTGGTTTTAAAAAAAAGAATTTCCGGCAAAAACCGGAGGAATCACATCACTGGATTAACTTACCTTATTAAGTTGCAAGAATTTTACACAACTTACCTTTAATAAATAACAAATACTTTATTTGATTAAATTTGACACTCGTCTCATTTCACTTGTCAGCTCCAGATATATGAAGGATTTTAGAATTTGTGGGGTAATAAAAACTTGATATATGGCTCAACATGTGTACTTCTAATTCAGCAAAATACATTGTATGTTGTTAGTGTCTAGAACCCATAAAATATGTATTTTTAAGGGTGTAAAATGTAAACATTTTCGGGGCCACCCCTTTTGGACCCCTGATGAACGCCTCGCGCAAGCGCTCGGTACCTCGCATAGCTCGCTCCTCTGTGAAAATTAACCGGCTCTTAAAAACTTCTGGTCACAACACTGTTAATAACGCAGGGTTGTCCAGAAGCGCCGGCTGCCGGCGATTTCACCGGCTACTCAGTCCTTTGCTGCTGGCTACTTTTTTTTTTTTTCCCCCTCCCTCCAATTTTCCCTGAGCTAAAGTACTGTCAATGACTGAAAAAAAAAATTATAAAAAACTTTCTACCATACAATTCAATTTCCATTCCAGTTGAGCAGTGAGCATGTAATAAAAAAAAGCAAAAGCATTCCAAGGATATTATGTTTTTTAATGGGAACAATTTTCATGTGTCCAACAACCCTTCCCTACTGACATGGAAAACATAGAAATACTTGAATGAAATCAAAATCTATGGTAGGTTCAGGAGTCAATGTAACAAAAAAATGTGATGCTTTAAAGAAAAAATTGATTCAATGGATTGAGCCAGAAATTGCTCAGATTGCACCACAGAGCATCTAAAATCCAACAAATTTCCAGGGGCCCTTGGGCGGGCCCCGGACCCCACGCCGTAAGGGCAACGCGCTTTGCGTAAGTACTCGCGCTACGCGCTCATTCAGTCCTTTGAGAAAATCGGCTACTTATTATTTTTCACCTGCTACTTCAAAACCTGTGGACAACCCTGTACATAGTGTTAGCCAGAGGGGTGTCTGGGTGTCTTTTGGACACCCTGTTTTAAATTTGGACACCCTGTTTCATCTGTCATTTACATGTAAATGTATTGTAAGTGAACAATTTGGACACCCAGTTTTTAAATTTCCAGCAGATTTGGACACCCTTTTACCAAATCCTGGCTAAAACCTTGACCCTGTAATAACGAGGGGAAGTCCCCTCAATCCACTAAGCGAAAGAAAAAGTCCTGGCCGTTTTCCTACCTTCCGCCCAGGTACATGTAGTAGTTAAAAAGCAGGAGATTTCTTTACAGAACTGAGAAGTCTCTCGAATTCCAAAAGAAAAATCTACTCCACAAACCAAATACAATACATCACCATGCAATGCCTCAAATCTTATTATCAGGTACATTTTAGTCACCAAACTTTGTCAGAAGTCAAATCTGTTAGTTCAATGTAATTTTTCATAATATATAAAAACAAACTGCTTCAATAAAATATTTTAAGTCCATTAACCCTCCTACTGTTCGCAACATTTTCAAGGGAGTTGACCAACCATTTGAAACCATTCAACTGCCAAAGTGTGGGTGGCACAACTGTGCACAGAACTAACTGTGTACTGTGTACATGCATTCCCTCATGGTATCATATTGCAAGGCTGGCATAGCTTATCTATCATTCAAAACCACAGTGAATGGTATTGAATGGTCAGACAGCTAGAGGGTTAAAGATAGAGTCATAGAATAAATAATGCTGATTTACAAGCAAAATTATAAAGAAAGACAAAGTAAAATGTAAAAGTTTCACTTCAGCTGAATACAGCTGTCTACATGTGCACATTGTATACATACATGTACACGTAGGTATGTATTTTTATATGCTGAGAAAACAGCAACAAATTGTCACAGTATTTTCACACGAATGTCGAATCCATCCATCAGGCTGGTCCACAGTTAGCAAGGTGACAGCGGGTAACAACCGCATCTCTGGCCGCAACATTTGTGAACGGACACCAACCCTCAGGTACATGTATCTGAGTGAATCGTTTCTCAAATTTAAATGTTTTTATTACTTCGAAGGGAATTTCTCAAAATAGTTTTATCAACAGCTGCAGTGCTTCTCATCAAATCAAATGAGTGTTTATCATGTTCATTAATTTTTAGAGTATTTACCAATGACTCTACCTTTAAGATCAGTCTGTTTTTATGAGGTTTACCTCTGCAACAGGGTTCAATCGGCCGGCGATCAAGGGTTTAAATCGCCGTTGAATGCCTGAAATATTCATAGGGTCGCCGGCCTAAAAGTTGACGCAGACCATGTAACAAGTTCATGACCTTACATGACATCTTTTGTGACCGTTCACACAGCAGCAATATTGGTGGGACTGGGGCTTGCATCGGACTTTGTTTTGAAATCTTCTCTTTTTTAAAGTACAAATTTATTTGAAGAGCTCTGACTGGACATTGCTTCATGACCAACTCAACAATAGACAGCATTTTTCCTAAAGGCATTCAGAAACTGTGAAATTGAAACCTGTACGGAATCAAGTTTCTATACAAGTGACACGCCAGTGAAGCAATGTGTAGTTTAGATTTCCACAGGGCAAAACAAGAAACAAAACGAAAAAGAAAAAAACGTTTAAGATTGAATTAATCTAATAAAGTACTTACTCTACAGGGAACCATACTCCACACAATTTCTTCACCTCCCCCACATCATCGGGACATAAGAACCTCAGTTTGAGAAGCTGAGTCTTTCCTCCTCCTCCATTGCCATGCCCACCTCCCCCGCCTCCACTATTGTTGCCCTCCTTAACCCCACTAGGGGTGTGTTCTTTACCAGCACATGAAGTCATGCATGCAGTAGGGTGCAGTTACACATACATCATTTAGACGCCCCTGTTGCTCACAACCAGGAACAGGGCTGCAATGGAAATGGGTACAAAGAGTTAAACATCATTTTAAATGTAAGATTATACTTTTACAGATGTTTTACTATTATTACAACATCTTTCTGTAATGGAACCAAGGATGCCTCATAAGTTAACTTAATCACTGAGGCTCACAAGCCTAGGGAAACCTGTAAACAAGGGTGCTTTATGTGAACCAGAAACACCTGGGTTAGCCCCCTACTCTTCCACAATAAGTGTTCTTAGTACACGGGACCTACAGTACATGTACAGCTTAATATTCCATCTGAAGGCTTAAGCAACTATGGTAAAATATATCTTGCTCAAGGACACAAGTGTCACAACAGGGACTCGAACCCAGGCTCTGCTGATCAGAGCTTGAGTTGGTGTTTTTAACCACTCAGCCACGATAAGCCACAGTTGCTGAAAAGCTTCAAAGAGGGACTCCCGAGGTCAAATACAGTTTTGTGATCCACTCATTTTCCAATAGTCCCTATGAAAATGGGGGGGGAAATTGTCAAGTCTCTAACAAACTCACATTGTGTAAAATGCCACTACAGGTGTTTGATACCCTTCAAAAATGTGCAATTTTTGTCAAAATCCAAAACCTTCGATGGTGTTACATTTCAAATGTCTGTGCATTTTCTACAACTGAAGTTTCAGTTCATTTCTGAATTTTGAAGATACTCCATCAAAATAGCATTGAATTCAATGACCTTTTGACTGGCACAAGAAGTTCTCTTTGGAATGTAGTACCTGTAGGCAATAATTGTTTTTGCTGTCAATGATATTATGTTTTAAATTTTGCTCTGAATATGCTAAAGAGTATCAAATAAAATGACTTTTTACACCACTTTTTTAAACGTGAGGTTAGAGATTTGTAAATTTTTCCCCCCCTTTGTTGAGGACTGTGTCTATTGGAAAATGAGTGCATCACAAAACTGAAATGGACCTTGGAGACCCTGTTTAAAACCCTAACCCCCCCCCCCCCCCCCCCCCCCCCCCATTAGGGTCCCTCAACATACCCTGCCAATTACAACAGAATGCAACACAGTTGAAATGAGAACCATGCCATACATGTAATGTATGCTACAAAATGCAACAAGGGACTTTGTTGCATTGTGCACTGCAGGCATGTTGTTTGTGTTAGGACTGAGCAAGGGTGTTTGCCCTGCTAAATGCAACAGTATGCACATAAGTGTAGTGGTGACTTGGCTAATATGTGTGACCATGAACTCTGCTAAATGCAACTGAGTTGACTGCCAAATACAACAAAATGCAACACCAATATGAAGTCACTTGACTGCTAAATGCAACAAATTCAGTCAAAGAATGACATCTCAGTTGACTGCCAAATGCAACAGATTACAACAACTGTTACCATTTGGTGCATATTGTTGCATTTAGCATAAATGTTAAATTTTGTATTGGACAAACATGGATGGAAGATCATACATGATAGACCTCAGGGCATATCAGGACATTGTGCCTTGGACCAGCCTTTCAATAGACCTTATGCATTGACGTCACCAAGCCGCCATCTTAGAGGTAAACTGATGATGAAACAATGGAAACGCGCTGATTTGTACGCGCGGCGCACAGGACTGGCCAATGAACATCTTCCTTTTGACCTCTAGGTGAGGGCGCCCTACTCAAATGACGTCATATGCATAAAGTCTATAGAGGAATTATTTTATGCAACTTAAATTAGGTGCTCTGGGAAAATTCAGTAAAGTTTTTGATTATTTGATTAACCACAGAATACAAGCCATTCACTTAGAAGACTTTACTTCCCCCTTGTTTTACACAATCCTCTGTGGCTTTGAGGTTGTGATGCATTTTGTAGATTTCTCCCAATGCATTGTCAATGTTTGGAATATAGGCCCTACTACTAGCAGAAAAAGCACTCTCTAGTTGTGATAGTCTTAACCCTTGATAATCACGATGGTCGTAGACTTACATGAAGACTAAGGGGTTATGTCGAAAGCCATCTAGGTTAAAATTTGTTTTGAAACCCCCTTTTAAAACTTTTACACAGTGTGTGCACACGTATCCATGTAAAAAGTACCCAATTGAGCACATTTGAAATGTATAAAAAACAAATTGTTAAAAAAAAGGGGGACAGCAGTTAATTTCAAAAAGACAAAAAAGGCCTCAGACATGGTGGACGGTACAAGTTTTTACTACTTCGTGGAAAAAAATAGTTTTTCCCAAGTTATTCATAAATTTTGTTCAAAAGATTAAAGGTGATTTGGATATTATTAATGGTTCTTCTACATGGTGTACCCAATAGGGCCAATGGTTTATTTATGTTCTAACATGGCTTGTTAGTGCTTTTAAAACTTGCTGTCGTCAGTTGTTGCCAGGCATTGTCAGTTGTTGGCTTCTAGTGTCACTGAAATCTCATACAATCAGGCCATTTATAACCCAGGGTTCTCCCCATGAGCAAGCTAGAATATGGGCTGACATGCGCGAACATGTACATGTACATGTACATGTACAAGATACGTGCTGATACACCCAAATACTTTTTTAATACAGTCAGTTCCACAAAAAAACATCAAAAGAAAACCATGATTAGGGATTTTAGAATGCTCCAGATTGCACAGTAGGGCTATTAAAACCAAGATAAGCACCAAGTAGAACACATTCCGAAGACCTTACCAGTTTCAATTCAGCGCGCTTCGGCCAAGCATAAACAAAATTTGGTCAAGAATGCCCTCACAGTTTTGAAAGAACCTGAGGAGAATACTGTAACCAATTGCAATCAGCACTAATGCTAAAAATAATAGAAGCCAAGTACCTAGATCTCATACAACATGTCCAAATTCACTTTAAACATACGTGCGGCGCAAACATGTTCAACAGTAGTGTCCATGCTTTATCGTTACTCGTGTTTACTGACTGGGGCTGGTCACAAAACCAACGGTTCACGTACATACAATCAACTATAGGCGCAATGCTGGTCCACAATAACCAATGTTCTGTACGTGAACCGTTGATAATCGTTACCAGCGTAGCGCGCAGCATCACGAGGAGAAAAATTTCAGCGGTGGCCATATTGTTATCGGAAGGCGAGGAATCTGAAAAACGGTGAGAATTTATCATTTTTTGCAACTTTTTTTTGGCGGAGTGGATTTTCTGGACCCGTGCAACGCTTAATGAGAGTACAAAGAACATGATATAGAGCCTAATTTTGGCAATATCTTATTTCACAAAAGAACTGTAGGCATGTAAACGTGAAGGGTAACGTCCATCGATATATCGATATTACTCAAAAAACCGATACTATTTTGACATCGATATCGCCGATGTCACTTTTTTAATCATATCGAAATATCGACAATTTCGATATACATGTATCGACAATGTTGATGAATAAAAAATGTTGATGTTCCTAAATGATATTGAAAACGCCAAAGAAGAGTCAGATTATCCAGTAAACCTCCGGGTTTTTAGTATTAGAAAAGCCGCCGTCTTTATTTGCAGCTTACATTTGAGTAGCCAAATTAAATAAAATAGTTTGGCGACCAATTCCGCTTGTTCCTCTGCGCTTCACCCGCGGCCCGCCGCTATAGTTCACGACCGCTTGGGCAGTAAAATCTCTAAAGAAACCGGTCTTGCCGCCCAGCCTATCAGTTGCTTGGGACGTAACCCTCCATTGATCTGATTGGTTAACACTAAATGTTGCGGGATGGTTGTTAATTTCCATTCTCTCTTCTTTGTTAAGTTCTCTCGCTGGTATCTCATGGTGTTTTTGATTGTTTAAAAGGTTTCGCGATGTGCTTGTGATTAAGCCGAGGGGTTGAATTTGCAAAGCTGCGCTGCGCTGACAGTGCCTCATTCTTAGTTCTCTTATGAATATGGTAAATATCAACGGCCATCAACGGCCAATCACAGCGTGCGAAATGTTCGGGTTAGCTTGGACTTCGGACATGCTGTTTTTGTACTGCGTGTACTGTGCACGTGTGTTGTGTATGCGCTATGCATGGACTACCGGTGGGTGACCGGACGTTGTGTGTGGGGCCTGTGGTGCACGCGCGGTGGATACTCAGTCATCAGCGCCATGTTGTTACGTGCATCATGTTTTAATGTTTGTATACTGAAATGAACGATCGCAATTCTGATCGCGGCCACATTAAATCTCAAAGCCGTCCTACAACTTGATTGACACTTCTGCACCAGAACGCAATTAGTCATGAGAACATTTTGCCAACTCAGTCGGCCACTCACACAGGCTATGTGTTATTTTGGGGCGGCCAATCACTTGTCGGTAATTGCGGGGAGTGTTCTGTGCACCCTTGCTATTCGCCAAGCCAGCGGAAGCGGCAACAGTAATAATTTCTTATCTTCGTTGTAAAATCAAAAGCAAGCGGGGCGGGCGGGCGGAATTTGATACTGTTCGAACTAAACAACAAGTGTGGAGGATCAAGCCAAAACCGCAACCCTATTATTAAACTTTTGGTCTTCCGTATATTAAGTGCTGTTTTTAGGCTTCATCTTACGCAGGGAAAATACTCGATATATCGAGTATACTCGATATTTAATTTCCGATATAGGGCCTATCGGTTATTGAAAAAACTGACATCGACGGACGTTAGGGAAGGGCAAAAAGTTTTGAATAGGATTTTGTACATGTCACTCTAGTATGAGGGTAATGGAGACGATCTAGCGGAACGAACCTCATAGATAGTTCTACCAAATACCATCCAAACAATCCAACTGATCATTCAATTCAATTGTGATTCAGCCCCCCCCCTTTCCCCCTGAACTAGCTACTCGCATATATCTATTCTAAGAATATGATAAATATCATATGGCCTAATACAGTTACAACAAAACAAGTAACATTTCGTTTCTCTAACTTTTTTTTTTTTTTTTTCCAATCCGACACTGACTTATTTTATCCATCCGATCCCTATACTATACCGAGCTGAGAATCATAATCCCATCCCGACCCCAACAAACCAATACCAAGCCAGGTTTGTCTTTTTATTTCTCAGCTTACTTCGTCTTTCCTGTGTGAGTCAAGATTATAAAAAAGACTGACACACAGAACAAGTCTAGCATGGGTACATTAAAAACTACATTTATACATACCGTTCACAATTTACTTCAAAATATCCCGAAGAATAACCCGGTTCTTTCTCGAGGAATCGCCGACAAAAACCATCACTGCAAAAAAGCAGCGTAAAGATAAACAGAGATAATAAATACGTAAAGGTCAATAGTCAGTCTGATATCCCATTAGATGATACAATGATATTACCATTGACTGCACTACAGGAACCAGACTTCAAACTCCGGCATCGTACGATTGAGATGGCGCCCTCCTTTGACGTAGCTTATCTGAGCCATGGCCATGGGGGGGCCACACCTCAACAAACTGCATCAGGTGTGCCCAAAATGAGTTAACTTAACCCCCCCCCCCCCCCCCCCCCTTGAACTTAATAGCATTTTATTTAGCTGTGTTTTGTCATTTTCGCCGTCACATGATGTCATGCCGCTAAAAACATATAACAACATTTTGAACGTAACCCGCCCAATGTACGCCATCTTTTAGCTCATCATGTAATTTTCTTTAGTTTACAATAATTTTTTATGAGACATACTAAAATAAGTATCAATTATTAAACAGACGCACAGAATCATGTGATGGCAAACATCACTAGGTACAAACGTTCTCTAGTCTCACGTGAATTTTTTTTATTTCATTATTGAATGCATGTCCACAGTACAACGAAGTAGCTCAACAATCGCAAATTAGTTACAATGGTAACCTATTTTTCTAAGCTACGGCTCCCATCGCAATCGAGGTACAGGGTGAGAATTACACGGTTGCCTTCGTGTCCCACTGGGCATTATCTTTTGCCCTCCGCTAAAATAGTATTTCTGCTGCAGTAAAGAACTTCTCCTCAAATTGCATTCCCTTATTTTTATAAGAAACTTCTTTTGGGGCTTTGAGCGTACTAGTTCGCATAAGGCCTTAAATAACAACATTACTAGTCGTGTCGTCGAACAAAATCATTTCCCTTCTGAGAATATTTGATGGGAAATCAGACTTTGAAGTAATAAAACCACAAAGGAAACAGACTCTTTTGTTTGTGTTTTGTTTTTTTTACCAAAGAAAAATTGACTAGAGCAGGACCTGCACGGGCACGTTAATTGGGAGGTCACAGGTTCAAGTTCAACTCTAGTAAATTTTTCCTCGTTCAACCCTAAATTATTTGAATATTAACTTTCTATGATTTTTCTTTGTTTACAAGAAAGGACCGTCTTATTACAATTACAATCCAATTGTTCCCGAAAGCATTGGCAAAGAACGTACCAACCACTGAGGAATAAAAAAAAGACCCTTCGACCAAGAAGGTGTATTTTCGAATCGACACAATGGAATTAACAAGCTTTCAGTCTTTCTCAAAAGAGCCTAGCGATCACCATGGAGGAATACAAAAAGGGCCCATCAACCAGGGTTGTCAAATTAATGAGAAAACCGTTGTTTTGTTGCTCCCCCACACCCCCCCCCCCCCCATCTCTCTCGAAACGGTGCACCGAAATTAACAGGCTTTCAGTTTTTCCGAACCTAAAAACCTATGTTTCGCAAAGATCCTGTTTTTTCACTCGAAGGAAAAAAACCCTAATTTATTATATTCAAAACGGCACAAGAGATTTACCGAGCCTCCAGTATTTCTCAAAGCCTAAAAACCTGAACACCGTTGTTATTATTGTTGACAGGGATTTATACTTGAGTGTTTTATATATTATCAGCCTGCATCTCAGCCTACCGAAACCACTTTTTCACCTTCTTCCATTTTTGCAGCTTAGACTTTCTCAGGAAGTTTTTACGAATTCTTTTTCTATGCTTGCCCTCTGTACCTAGATGGTAGTTGTTTGGTCCGTCCCCAAAAACCTCGCTCACAGTTTCTTCATCATGACTGTGAACACTTAAGGGCGTTTCGCATACTTTACGGCAAGACTTCTTTGGTCGACTTTTGAACGGTTTTCGAAATCGGAATTTCCCTTTGTCAAGTTTCTCAACAAAATGGTAAAACTCTAGCCTCCTCTTCTCAAAATTACTCGGTGTTGTCAAGACCTCTAACTCGAGAACGATCTGCGGCCGCCGGCCATCGCGGCCTGGATTTGTTGAGATGTGGGTGAGATTCTTGTAGTGAATCCTAAAAGTGGTGATGTCGATTGCATCGGCTGTAGTATTGATTTTACAATCAGGAGTCTCCAAGTTGGTTTGATGGATGTTGTCAGGTCCTTCTAGTATCCGTTGAAGATCTTCATCTGTGGAGTTTTCATCATTAGGATTGAAAAAGTCCATTTCGGACTCCCACGGTGGTTGGACGTCCGTCATAAGCTCATCCTCCAAATCATCAATATCAATACCGTCAGCAACATCCTCTTTCTCCTCCCACTCCTCCCTCTCCCCCTCATCCCCATCATCCCCATCATCACCGTAATCACCATCATCATCATCATCATCATCATCATCATCATCACCAAGAGCCATGTAACCATCCACCATCTCATCTCCGTCCAAACCATCTTCATCCTCATCCAACATCCAGAGCAACCTCACGTCCGCAATAAGTCCATCCTCTTCTGCGCCTTCTAAGATAGCAACTGATGCAGCGTATCCATTTTCTCTTGCATCCTCCTGGAGGCATTCATCTATTAGAGTTTCTTCACCGAAGATGCTCTCAAAGGAAGAGTCCCCATCATCCTCAGCTTCAAGGCTACCGTCCAGTGAGCCAGCATCCCTGAGATAGTTTTGAGGAGGTGCAGAACCCTCATCACTCAAAGGAGAATTGTCAGCCATCAACTCAACTGGTTTGGATGTGGTCGATGTCATCGTGCCGTCTGTGTCGATTAACTGAACTGCGTCTCGCCGATTTGATCCTAACAGTGGAGTAAACTTTCCACAGCAAGCTGCTGTTTTTCCATTTTCATCATCATGCGTTTGAAAAGTGTTGTTATTTGATTCGTTATAAACTGTACCATCTTCGTTTGAAACAATGTCTTGGGAGAGGACGTCATTCATGTGTGTCTCGATTCTTTGTTCGTTGTTTTCTTCGCAATATCCATCCTGCCCCTCGGCCGCCTTCGACTCTTTCCTTAACACACCCTGTTCTGCATTTTCTTTTAGACTGTTTCTGGTAACTTCTTCAACCAATAAAGAAACCACTGCTCTCAGCAACACCTGGAAGATGAACTCCTTGATTTGCCTCCCGAACTCCGGATGATAAACCTGCGACCAGGAGCATGTATCACCAACGCAGCTCACCATGTGTTTGATTCGGAACGAGGAGTCCTTCTTGCCTTCACTTTGTCCGATGAGGGCGTTGTGTTGTACACTTCTTGCAGACGGGGATTGGGCATTCTCCATCACTGATCCAATAAGGTCTTCTTTTGGACAAGACATCTTGGAAGAAGTCTCAGAGCCAACTCGACAGTGTACGCGTTCATCATCAGATTCGATCTTATCAATTGGTTCTTTGCTAGAACGTTCCGATACCACTGAAGTCTTGAGTTCAATTCCCTCGCCTTCGTCGTGCTGAATGTTGAACTCCCCTCCGTGCTCACAATGCACCGTCGTTTTCGTCTCGATGATGTCATCAGCTGTATTAGAGTAATAAAGAAAAAAGAACATTCCAAATGAAACATTTTGGGAAATTTGCATAAAAAATGTATTTATATTTGCCGGTTTCTGCAAAAGGTACACAGCCACAGGAAACACAAACTTGTTATTGTAAGGCCATACCAATTACAGACTTTGACGGACTATTCGTCAGCTTGTGACACGTAGTTAGGATGCGATAGCAATTAGGTAAGGATTGTACGCTGTTTTATAGCCCATTTAATTAATCGTGTATGTCACACTCCCGCCCGATAATGTCAGGTTTTGTATACTTGTCAAAATTGCTTGTCAAAGTCAGCCTTCGATTAATGTAAGCAGCCTAATCAAACTCGTCATGGTTCATTATAGTACGTTAACATTTTTATTTTTATTTATTTATTTCGCTGTACTGGTTCTATACTGTATGGACAATACATTAATTAGTGTCTGAATATGGATATCAACGTTTACACTGCCTGCAGCCTGAAGCAAGGTGCCTGGCCCGGAAGGCACATTTTTTGTTTATATCAATAACATAACAACCGTTCGGTCAAATCCGGTCATACTTCATGTAATCCTCTATTCGAACCCCCCTTTTGAGATAGTGTACACTCTAAATGTCAGAGATTTGAAAGTTAATCTTTAGGATTGTAGTTAGGGACCAATCGTTTTCAGATTAAAAAATCAAATCTATTAGATTGAAACTAAAACCTATTAAATTTGAATTCAAACCTATAATGCTTAAATTCAAATCTGGTTTGATTTTTAAATCTGGAAATGATTGGTCTCTAACTACAACCCTAAAGATTAACTTTTAAATCTCTGGCATTTAGAGTGTAGTCACACACGGGGTTGAATTCACCAACAGTTCACCATGACACTTTGAAGTTTGCCGGCGGCAGCCCCCATTGACATTTCCACACACACAAACATCGCCCATGCGTTATGTACACGAGCCTTGAATTTTATTTATAGATAAGGTCTGCAGCCAACATAGTGTAATACATCTATCATCAGGCTACTACAGAGTCTTGGGAATTACCTTGGGATCACCCCCAAACATACTTAATTGCCCTCTAATTAAAAGTGCCTTCCGATGAGGCGTAAGTCACCAGACAGCAATTAAAAAATGGGACCCTTGGGACCAAGGGATAATCTGATGAAATTTGATAATAGTTCATTGCTCCGGAAAACGGTTAAAATTTTTGACATGATTTCGAGTGGAGTTATTAATTTCAGGAGTCTTTTTTATTTTCAATTACGTATCTATACGAATGCTTTTCAGGTAGAGAGACGCTTTGGGTTGGCCAAATTTAAGCACAAACTAAGATCATACAAAACCACTAATGTACTAAAGCAATTATTTTGGAATCCCACGGACCCACCTAGTATGCTAATTTGTTTGTTTGGTTGTTTGTTTGTTTGTTTATTATATTCCTGTACATATTTCCTCCCAGAAGCAGACCTCTTGTGGGGTAATTAATGTTGGGTCATCACATTTTAAATGTTTTTACAATATATTTTATACAACTGTAATGGGATTGTTCTTTTAGACTATGATCTTGTTTGCTTTTTGGCAATCTCCATGATTCTTAATTTTTTTTATTTTGTCTTTCATTTTTATTTTAGTTTTTCATGGTTAAAGGCACTGTACACGTTTGGTAATTACTCAAAATATGTATTAGCATAAAAACTTACTTGGTAACGAGCAACGGAGAGCTATTGAAAGTATAAAACATTGTGAGAACCGACTCCCTCTGAAGTAACGTAGTTTTTGAGAATGGGGGAATTTCTCACTAAAATAATAAAAGACTTCTGGCCAGAAGCCTTTTATTCCTATCTGAAAGCACACTAATTTGTACAACAAGGGTGTTTTTTCTGTTATCATTTTCTTGCAACTTCAATGACCAATTGAGCCCAAATTTTCACAGGCTTGTTATTTTATGCATATGTTGGGATACACCAAGTGAGAATACTGGTCTTTGACTATTACCAAACGTGCCTTTAAAACCCGAATAATTGAATAAACAAACAAACAATACATTTTGGATAATACCCTTTTTAAAGGGAATCTGTCGTTGGGCTAATAAATAATTTGTGTTTCTTACATTTCGACAGAATCTTTTTCATCCAAGTCGGAGCAAAGTGCACTTTATCCTCCTCCTCCTCCTCAGTGTCTTTAAGACTGTGGACTTTCATTCTCCACGCCTTACAAGCCTTGGATTTCTTCTTTATCTTAACTCCTGATATGTTGTCATCTGATGGGTCCACGTCAGCTTAAAAAAACAAACAGGAGAAAGAAGATTCAATACTTTCCCTTTGGTTATCTCTTCATCTTCGATCTGTGGCCTTTTGATAATAAGAATTTGATACTCAATAATGATACATTAAAGGTAAAGGGTCATCGTTTGGCTTTTTTCAACGTAATAATGACATTTGTTATAGACAAAATTATCAAGAAAGACTATAAAGTCACCTGTGGAAAGTTTCAGCTAAATAAAGTGTCTACTTATCAAGAAAACAGCCAAAAACTGTCACGGTATTTTCATCAAAAACGTCGATTCAATTCTACCTCCATGATTCCATTCTATGACTTGTGGACAAGTCGTTAACTATGGGACCGTATAGTCGTGAGAGCAGTAGTCTCACGCAGAGCAGCCCTCTCGGGAGATCGTTGCGAGAGAGCCGGTTCGCTATCACCGCAACAGCAATTTAATGACTTGTAATGTATGCAAGTCTAAATTCATCCATGAGCATTTCTCAAACCTCGGCTAAGGCTCCGTCTCCGGCTAGGGCTCCGTTATAAATTTGTGGCGCAGCGTGTATTTGCACGCGGTGGTTCGAACATCAGACGGAGCCTGGAGACGGAGCCTGGAGCCGGAGCCCAAGCCGAGGTTTGAGAAAGGCCCCAGGTTCAGCGAAATTAAAATGCTTGGGTACACAGATCATAAGAAAAATAACAAATACACAGTTTCCTTTTCTGTGTCATTACGAACGGATGCCCCCTACCTTTAGCATTGAGACTGTGTTCTCAGACTACTGTGTTGTTTTTGTTAAATTTAGAATGTTGTTTTTTCTGTTTGTGTGTTGGGTTGTTTGTCAGGTTGTTTGTTTGTTTGTTTGCTTGCTGGGGGGGTTGTTTGTGTGTTTGTTAGTTTGTTTGCTTGCTGGGGGGGTTGTTTGTGTGTTTGTTAGTTTGTTTGCTTGCTGGGGTGTTTGTTTGTGTGTTTGTTTGTCTGTTTGTTGGGTGGATTTTGGGGCTGGTTTTTCGTGCGTGAAACATTTTTCACACAGGAAGGTACATCAATATTCCAAATATTGCATACACTTTCTTTTTCTTTTTTGTGTGAAAAATCGCAAAACCACACAGCCAAAATGCCAATCAAGGCGAAGACTGCAAGACAAATCAAGACAATTTAAAAAGAGAGACGGTATCTCCTGTGTTTACGTTACTCTTAATCTGGAAGAGATCTTGCAAGATGGTGGAAAACAAAGACCTGTCCTAAGTGCAGCAGTATACGGGGGAATAGCTACTTGAATAACTCACAGTAATTTGTCAGGATCGAACGGATACCGTGAAGGGTGAGAAGGTGTGGAAAAGATGTACAATTAATGCTTTAAGATTATTTTAACCCATCCAAATGATTTAATTTATTTTAGAAAAACGAACCTTCTTCCTTGTCCTTGATGCGAGTCTCTCTCTGCCTCAACCATGCTGGTTGGAAGACCTCCGAAGTGTCTCCCTCCTCCACTCGAGTATCCCTTGAGAAATCCTCCGTGTTGCCATGACAAGGCCTCAAGTTTTGTACTTCTTCAAAGTATACCACATCAGACTTCCATTCTGACATTGGCTGATGTGGGGGAATGATTGCTGACGTTGCTGTAGGGCATTATACAATTTAACAATTTAAGACAATTTTGTGAAACCCTATTTTGTTCCAAATAACTCTTCCATCTGAGAACACTAGTTTTGGGGAATGAAGATGATACAAAACATATTATTCTTCAAACATAAAAAGTGGTTAAAGGAGGGCACAACATTGGTAAGGTTGAAAAAATTAATGTTTACAAATTTGCACACAATTACATGAAATTATAAAGATGGAAAACTGCCCTTGAAATATTTTTGCCTGAAAATGTTATAGTTTTTTGAGAAATGAATAAAACAATCTGTTTTGATCTCGCGTGACCAAAACTCAATGTTTGAAAACAGTAAAAATATATCAGGGTTTATTTCACCATTTTTTCCGATGACCAATTTATTAAGCGTTAACTTTCACAGGTTTTTTGTTTCATGTTGGGACACATAAAGTGCGGATATCTGGCCGAGTGGCCAATTTCACGTAGAGCTAAAATTTATTTTCAGTACAAATTAATCTTAAATGCTAAGCAAAGTCATACAAATTACTATGTTAATACTGACATGTCATCAATTTGAATTGTGAAATCTAGCCCTTGACGATTACCAATGTTGTCCATGTGCTATAAACAAAATAGTGACATTATATTATTTGCATTCTGAGAGTACATAAAAGAGTAGAATAACTGCATTACTTTTCTTCTTTCATTGCCACTATCAAACTTGATTGTTGAAATACATTCAAACCTCACCTTTGGTATCCACCGATTTTTTGACGGCACTGGATCTGAGTTTCCGTGAAGTTTTCTTGAGAAGGTTTTCGTCCCTATGCTGCTGGGTGGTTTCGGCGTTGTTGTTAATGCTCTCCCCCGGGGGCGGTCGCGTCAAACACCTGGCGTAGGATCGTGTCGAGCTCGGGGTTGACACCGGGCCTGATATTCAAAGAAATGAAGTGTTCATAGATTTCTTTCCACTTCAAATTCAAAGTTTACCAAAAAGAACAAAGACGGATTTACGATGATAAAACCAGCCACGACAGACCCTTTTGCGGTATATAAAGACTATAAATCAGTTTTCGCCCAGAACTTCACCTTTGTGGTCAAGTATTTCTATGATTAAAATAAAAGAGATGTTTGTTTCCATTCTTTCTTACCTTCTCTCCACGGTAATGTTGTAATACCTACGTCTATATCGATGCATTTTGTATCATCCCAGCTTTTTTTGTCATTATTAAAATTTCGGATTTAGACTAGACTTGTTGACAAGTCGTTAATGATGGTCGCGGTGAGTGGAGTCGCGTGTAGTGCTGTAGCCTAATAAAAAATGTTCTCGCGAGATCACTGCTCTCGCGCGAAGTTGCTGGCTGCCGACTCGTCATGTGACCAGTCTTGAGAGCAGTAATCTCGCACAGAGCAGCCCTCTCGCGGGATATTGCGAGAAAGCCGTTCCGCTATCACCGCGACAGACATTTAACGACTTGTCCACAAGTCTAGATTTAGACGCGCTCCTATAACTCTTAATTCAGAAAAACGCCCTCCAGCATTATTCACTATTATAACGGTTGCAAGCTCCGGAACGAACTGTCGTCCATCTCTAGAGCAAATCTTTGCAGAGAATGTAACTTCGACTGGTTCATCGATGTATCTCTGCCGACCCCCTTAGTATTAATGATTTATTACACATTTCTTCTCTCATAGATAATTATTTGTGAAGTATTATTTATAGAACATCTCGTAGGGGGGGGGGGGGGGGGGGGTAGGGGGGGGTAGATGGTTTGGGGCTTGGGTTGGGGGTATTTAAAGGGTGTGTTCACACAAGTCTCCGTACTTCATCTTCCTGATAACTTCTTGTTCTATATTCCAACTTTTCATTCAATTCTATTGCTTTGTATCTGTTTATACACATATTTATTTATTATTTATGTTCACACTGAAGCCGTGGAAGTAAATCAAATCAAATCAAATCACATCAATATTAGGTACAAACTTCAATTAACTGGCTTACTTTTTATGTGTATTATTTATAATTAATTCAAGACATACTTGTTGTACGGATCCAATCAGGGGCGAATACGTCCACGTGCGAAGTCTGCCTTACAGAGAGGGAGCCTGTGTTAATCAATAAGAATGGATCAATAATCGGTATTTGTTAATTGATGTAGATTGTTCTAGCTCGTGACCTTGCTCCTTCAAGTAATAAACGACAATCGGTAAACTCGAGAGGATGATAGGAGAAAGTTTAAAAGTGCCTTAAAATATCACACACACACACACAAGTTGTGTGTATGAAAATTATGTACGCAGAAGATTGATAAGACAATTTCAATATTTATATGGCATGAAATTTGTGTAGCCTTAAGGTCTGCCTTGTTTCAATTTTACAAGTTTTCTCCCAATTACATTAAATTGATAGTTTTTTCTCTCTCTGTTTCAGTTTCACATGTTACATCTTGTAGGCCTAATTTAAATATTATCTTAATACTTTTAGTGGTGTTTATTTCGTGTGTTTTTTTACGGGTTTGTTTTGGTGTTGTTGTTGTTATTGTTGTTGTTGTTGTTGTTGTTGTTTTGGTAAATTTTCCCGTCCGTGTCGTCATTGGCCGTTCTACCACTACCAGCAAAAACCAATTTAATAGACTGCCTGGTTAAAGTACCGTAAAAGTATAGGTTAGCACAAATAAAGCTACCACTACCAGCAATAATACCATGTCTACCGTGTACTGTTTCGGTTCCCTGATCATTATTGTTTATATGCTTAAACAACAATGAACGGTCATGTGTGTGATAAAATGTAACGTGAAGCTAATCATGGAGGAACATTTCAGCTGATTAAGATGTTAACAAATTAAAATGTATTACAATATAATAAATAATACCAAATCACTAAATATATTATGACATACCATTATAATCCATGGCTCATGCTATATACTTTTGCAATCAATATCGTACATTTACTCCAGCTCAACAAGTTTTCTTACGAAACATCCTAACATACGTAGAAAACGAAGGGTCGTGACTTTTCCAATGATACGCGTATATGGAACATCAAAGTCATCACTGTTTGCAAAATGCCCATGCTGCAGAGTTAAACAAAAACACGGAGGGGAGAAACATTCGGACGCGGTTTTTGACGCGTGTAAATCTCACTTGACGCGTGCGTATCCGCTGCACACCCACAGTTAGTCATTGCGTCACACGTGTGCGTATCCGCTGCGCACCCACAGTTTTCGCCACTTCCGGTCATATGAATGCCGGTCATATGTATAATACACACAAAAAACCACCCATTTTACCTTTAAAAAAACCCCGCAGTTTTCTAATGACAGAAACTTTTAATTCTGAGAAGACCTATCTTCGAAGAACATAAAGACAAGTCATTTAACTGTTCTGGTATAAAACAAACAATCAAGCCCAATTTATTAGAGCTCCTTTAAGCAGAAAATATTGCTTAACTTATTCTGCTTTGCAGAAAATAGCAGGATACCAGTCCCAAATGGTACGTGTGAGGTGGTATTTTGGCTGGTAAGCATTCTGCTACCATAGTTTGTTTGTGCTTTATTAGCTACTGTTTGTGATTAAGAATATTTGTAGAAAAAGTGCCCAGGATAGCGTGTGTCGTCAGGAACGGAATAGCGCACTTGTTTGAGCTTGGCCCAACGTTTGAACTCGCTCGAGATGTGGATAGGCTAGCTACTAGAAGTCTTGGAGCTATGCAATAATGCGAGAAAATCATCAAACAAAATTATTTCTTTATTGAATAGAAACTTCGAAAAAAATGTGTTGTTTCAAAACACGCTTCCCGATGGTTGAAATGATATTTTGTGGTATTCATTTTGAGTCTTGCAAGTTTACTTGTTCACGATGTTTTCATTTTGGATGAGCATAGCTAAAAAAATCAACGGCTAACATATATTAAAACAACAAAAAACACAGATAAGTATGAGTTCTCAGCAAATACCTGATTTTATTCCAAGAGGTGCTGGGAGACTTTCAAGTAATGTTTTTGAGTATATTTGAATATTTGGTTGATTATAGGAAGCTTAGGCTGTATCCGTATTGACGGCTAAGGCTACGGCTACGGCTGGTTCGTCATGTAGATGAGTCCTTAGTCATAGTGAGCTGTAGCCACCAAATCGAATACGGCCTTGTTGATATTATTAAAAAAGGAGCACCTTTAAACGTGACCCAATGGCGCCATCCTACGGCCTACACAATCCATGTATCAAAATAATCTATACGACAAAGGAGGTAAATCATGTAATTTCAGGGTAACAGAAGATATCCTTCGGGCTTTGAGTAAAACTCACCACACAATGGCTTGACAGAAAAAAGTCACGCGGCTCTGTCTGCATAAATCAGCATTCATAATATATCTTAACAATGGCTGCTGTAGGCGTCGACAGACCTAAACAAGAATGGGAACAGGAAATTTCACCCTTTTTCAATTTTGATTCCGCAAGGTTAATAATACCGAAAAACGATTTGATTTTAACACACACAAAGATAAAATCTAATGAACGTTGCTGAAAGTTTATGTGGTGTCGTGGCGATATTTCCTTGTGTTGATAATGTGGAAATTTAAAGGGTTGTACAAAGGGGAACCGGCGGGGACTGTGTGGGTCTGACATTAGTGTGGTGCTACGGTATGGAATAGTCTGTTTATGTTTATAATGAAAGTATTTGGCGATTAATTTGTTATAATTCAATTTAGAACGTATAATAATATGGAGCATTTTTATTTACAGCAACCGCCACGAGTGCAGACACGCTTTGTAGATCCCATTGACCCGTGACGTTTTAGTGCATAAGACCTATCTATACAGTTTATGTACAAAGAAATATCAAAATAGTATATAGACGACCTTGTGGACCATTTCACTTTACCATTTACATCTACTACGGGTGTGGTGTTATCATGAGTGACAAACCAAAGCTATAACAACATAACTGATCAGTGCTATTTTGAGTCAAGATGTGTCTTTAGCGTTCGGTTCTTGGAATTGAATAGAAACGGACATCGTGGTACTAGCAATAGAAGGAGACACCAATAGGAACGGTGAACTACTAACAACCACTACCACGCCATCTCTAGTGATCGATGTGCAATAAAACTACTATACTACCATACGCATGCCGTTCAAAGCATGGTGTAGTGTGAGGATTTAAACTGATGGGAATTTCAACCACCGCAGCACGAGGAACATTGCCTTCCGGAAGGTAGCCTAAGTCACTTCACCGTGTGTGCTACACTATGGTTACACTGTTCGTATTTTTCATTCGCTATAGTGATGAAATATCTTGGAGATACACTTCCATACCAACGCGTGATCCCAACTGTTACTAATTTGAAGCCTAATTTGAGTGATGCTGTATGAGTTCTATATTCCAACGTGCAGTCATGAGACGCAATGTGCGATGGCAAATAAAACGACTGTTCGTCCTCTGCATTATCGCATTTTGCTTCGTAAACTTCGGGAGGGTTTTTCTGACGCTGGAATCCAGTGAGTTAAATTCCTTCGCGGATGCAAACCCGCGATCCGACCTCAACGTTATAAGGGAACTTTACCTGAAAAAAATCAACAGTGCCCCCGGAAACGAAGATAGTCCCGAAGAAGAGGTAAACGGAACGTCACAGACTGTTGGTCCTACGGTAAATATTGGACCCATGTACAGTAATGAGGTTATCAACCCACACCCTTTTTCTTTTATACTGACCAACCCCAACGCCTGTGCGGGCAGTGGTGACCATGCTTCCAGCGACGAGCTCTTCCTTCTTTTGTTGGTGAAATGTAGCACTTCGGAGTTTCTGGACCGGGTGCAGATACGCCGGACTTGGGGTGGAGTCCGTTATCTCAACGGGAGACGGACGTTGACAATGTTCCTCCTTGGATTACCTGAGAATATTGAAGAGCAGGGAAGGATCATTATGGAGGATGCCATCCATCACGATCTCATCCAGGAGAACTTCTTAGATACCTACCGCAACCTCACCTACAAAAACATGATGGGGTGGAAATGGATGGCAAAGTATTGCCCGCATGCCAACTACGCCGCTAGTATAGATGCCGATATGCATCTCAACATCCACAACTTATTGGCCCATCTTGAGACCGCAAACACAACTAAATATGCTCAAGGCCACCTTAAACCAACGGATAAACCCATGAGGAATCCCGAGGATAAAGTCAATATAAAATGGTACACCCCACCGGAGATGTACCCGGAGACCACGTATCCGCCATTTTTAAACGGTGCGTGTTACGTCATGTCAGGTGACGTCGCCAGGAGGATTTTCAAAACCTCTTTGCATGTCCGTTTTCTTCCGTGGGATGATGTCTTCGTTGGCATGGTGATGAGGAGATTAGGGGTTTCCCCGTCCGAGCACTTGTCTTTCGAACAGTTCAAGAAATTGAAAAGGACACGGGACTACTTGAGGGCGTTCTCGGGTGGAATAGCCACCGGGGTCGGTCACCATCGTAAAGCAGTGGATAGCAAAGTCATCAGCGTATGGGACTACATCAGCACAATGCATGAAATCTTGAATTCTTTCAAGAATTCAACTAAAAAGCTATAAGCTAATGAACGTGCGTCCACCATATGATGTCCCATCGGTATTTTGATTTGCCATGGTATAAGCATTATCGTGTTGTCACTATCTTTGTGTGCAATACTTAAAATTGTAATGGATGCTGCAGCTGATCGTCATCAATCCAAAACGAGGCCAGACTACATTGCCTTTCTAGCCTCGCTGTGGTGAGGGTCAAATGCAATATTAATAACCGCAATAAACTCAATGTTTCATCGCCCGGACCCACCGATATTCAATTCAATTCAATTCAATTCAATTCAATTCAATTCAATTCAATTCGCAATCAATTCAATTCAATTCAATTCAATTCAATTCAATTCAATTCAATTTATTTGTTCATCAACACATTACATTTGTTCTCCAGTGTACAGCATTTTAAAAGAAAGTACATAAAACCTGTACTATACATCTAACACTAACAGTCGCCATTAACACACACATGTTGTGTTTAAACAACAATTTTACACAATAGAATCAGTATAATAATATCGACCATGCATAACATTGCAACACGTGCTAAAATCAGTTTTGTGGTGTACTTTTCCATATGAGTAGAACGATTGTTCGAGATAGATGTTAGAGTACTTTTCCTATACAGGGGGTATGGAATGGATACTTTTCTGTGTTGGCTAGTTCTTCTAGTTCCAGAAATTATGTTTCATAAAGTAAAAGATAAGAACAAGAAAACAACTATTCTGACGAGAACCATTTCTGTAGCCCTTGCTGAAACACTGTGAGACAAATAGTCAGTTGTCGAACTGCAAGACATTTTAATAATAATATAGTGGCACAGCTAAAGGGTGACTCAAAACAGGGGGCATAAAAGACTTTATTTGAAAACTCATGTTAGATTTCTGCATTCAACAAGGATAAACAGACTTCCCTGTTCACTCATGGATAGAAGCACAGAGCAAGGAATCTCTATGATAGAAGGAAGGTTAACGAGACATTTGCATTTGAAATAAATGTATTTAGTCTCATGTTTGAAGAAACAAGGCTCATTATTTGTCGTGTTGGGGAAAGAATCATTTTAGTGTCGTATAAGTACTGTCTTTGAATCAAGATCAAGTACGTGGTGTTGATGATGATGCTAGTTATATCCTACTTATTGACGATACGGATACTGTTGATGCTGGTAAGCTTACCATCTTTGAGTCAAGATAAGGTCCATGGTTGTTGACAATACTGGATGCTCTACGCTAACTGAACGGCACTGGTATTAATACAGCAATGGTTTGGCGGCAAAACTAGTGCTATTGGTAGATCTTTTTAAATCAAGCTAAGGTACGGTGTGGTTTTTTTAAAAATCAAGCTAAGGTATGACGTGGTAATGTGACTAATTCAATCAGGTGACTAATATTGAAACTATTTATAAATCGTGCTGCTGGTTGTCTGCACCCACGCTTTTCCACAAAAACACAATACAAACCAGTGGCCTAGTTTTCAGGCCCTGCTTGCCACAGAACTCTGCACTTACTGTTGTGCCCAGTAAAGCTTACTAATCTACAGGAAGTAAGCGCACAATTCCATGAAATTGGGCCAGCTCGTGAATGGTGTTTTTTTTACACGAATTACATTTTCTATGTGGATATTCTTATTGACAGAAAAGATAACATATTTATGAAAGTTTGTTTTCTCTCTCTTTTTTTTATTGGAGACTATTATAATTTTTTTTAAATTGTTCTGTGTGGCGTAACCCGACCTACCATAAGAAAACGGCCTATCCTGGGGAAAAAAAAAATTCAAGGGAAGAAATTTTATAAAATAAAGTCTATAGAAATTTGTTATAAATACGTTTGAAACCATTTCTGACCGTTTCTCTTCGATTATATGGCAATAACGTCCATGGACTTTTGAGGGCATAATGTTTTGCACAACATGCAGAAGATCGTCGCTGTATACCTACCCTAATTTTTTTCTGGCCCGTTACGCCAATATAACAACAATTTTGGCCTAAAGTGCCATCCCCTTATTACACAGCCATAATTGCATTAATCAGATAACGTCAAAAATATTAACACTCACATTAAAAAACACATTTTACTCAAATGAAACCATTGCAATTAAGTTGGGCGCGAATGCCTACGGTTTTAATTACATAGAAAGGCAAATGACAACAGTGAGATATTTGTATGAAATGTATTTTTAGATCTTATAGTGTGACACGAACGTGCAGTAAAGTGTGGGTTTGTCTCGTGCATTCCATCATGATCGAGCTGAACTATTCTTTTTATATATATTTTTTCTCCCGTTCTAGTAACGCCCTGTTAATATAAGGAAATGTCCTTGGTTACGCTCGTTCCGTTTTTATTGCTTATTATAATATATTCAAGTTGATGCGTTTTGTCAATAGCCTGCATGAATTTTGAGGGTTGCGGCCAATTTGTTTTGTTACCAGGGTAGAGCTCCGTCCTTAATTATACTATTGTCTCATTAAACCCAGAGTAATAGTGAAATAAGTGTGAAGCATTACTCAATGGCATTTAAATGTATGGTAAGGATTAGTAAGGATAAGAAAACACCATTGTTTAGTTTTGGTCTGAATGCTAGAACCATTTTTTTTCCAGTGAAATATTCCCCTCTGAAATGAAGTCATATTCGAGAAAACTGTATCTGAAAATCTAAACAAACCGCAACAGCAGACTACGGTTGTTACAACCAAAATTAAGGACATTCTGTTATAATGCTAAACATTGTGCATGGTTTTCACTATTTTCTCTCGACTCGTCTACAACGGATTAAGCACATATGTTTGTAGGTTTGTTATTTCATGAGTATGGTCGATTACACAAAACATGAACACTGTCTGCGACTATGTTGTTACTCCTCTAATACCAATCCTTTATAATTCCTTTTATGAATAATAATTTTATATTGCATACAATATTAAAGAGGTTTCATTGTAATCAACGAGTTAATTTTATGCAATTTAACAGTATTATTTACCAAACACATTGTCACAACTTTACTTCCCGTTGATTGTTTATTAATATTATATTCACAAATATTTATAAATGCGTGAGTTAGAAAGGGACGACAAAAGCCTTTTAATATTTACCATAAAGTACCAATGACAAATATCGCCTAATTGTCTGGTTGCAAAAAAATAATATAAATCGAAAATACATGCTTTGCACATGATACAAATTCAATTTCAAGTCAAATGTAAATAAAACTAAATGTTGCACGAGACAATTTATATGGCAACCAGTTCCAGGCAGACTCCTAATGAAGAAAAAAAAAATAATAATAATAATACATTTCAAATTTCACACGATTATCTTTTTGATGTAGTAAGTCATATAAGTACATATTGTGCTACCGGTGTGTCTTTTGCAAACAGTTCAACTGCCTGCATTCATTCGTTTGGTATAACTTTATTTTTCTTGGCGATACTGAGTTAATTGTTCTGATTAAAGTCGACATTTTCTATATTTTGGTTTATTTGGTTAATTTATGGTCCCATTAATAACTTTTATTGTGTATTCATCAAATATGTGACAATTTAACTTACCAACTTTATTATTTAATAATCTTATAAACTATTACATTGTATGTTTTTTGATGTATTTCGGTTATTTGTGCAAGTTTGGCGCCCTAATCCGCGGTGGTGATGACCAATGCCTGAATGAATCCGCCCTCTTATTCTCAATACACCATCTATGGGACATATTATATGGACAACATTTGGGGGAATTTCGCATGGTTGGTGCACAGTCAGATTATGTCATAGAAAGATATTTGGTTATAGGGCCATCACAGATTTGAATTGTGAAAAGTTATAGGGTACAATTTTCAAAATGGCTGCCATTGCTTGTAATACTACCTTATATTGTTTTCAAAAGTTAAATTCGCGACAGCCCTCTAGCTTTCTCGTGGCATAAGATTGTGTACCACATTCCATGATGCTTGTATCTCATCAAAGGCACAATCCCATCACCTACCTGCCGTAGGCTTTTAATACAATGACAACTCAACCTCAGAAAATGTCATCGATGGTCATGCGGGAGTTAGAGAATTAAAATAGAAGATTTAAAGTATGGTTGTCAGGGATTTGGGGCACGTTGATTTCGGGCTTATGTCTAATACGGATATCAAAATAAGCTATGGGTCTTCATATCCTTTGACAGTATTAAGACGGAAATATTTATGTCAGGAATTGATGCTGGTATACGATCGGTTATAATAAATAGGTTTTTAATACTCAAAGTGTTGTTTTGGTGCTTTTACTTGGTAAAATTACAAATTTCTTTTAAAAGATGCTATAGGTCTGATTTTGGCCGATTTGAACAGAAAATGTAGATTTAAATTTTAAAAAGGTATTTTGACAGATCGAGAAAGTGGTAAGCTTTCACTTCAGGTTGCACGAAACGATAATTTGTAACCCCGCCATGTACACATTGTAAATACTGTGTACATGGCTAATGTACTGTACACAGTATTTACAATTTTGCATGTATACATGTATTTAGTGCATTGTCCATGGCAATGCTACAGTTTTGGACTGGTACAAGTTTTCAGATTTGAAACAACATCTGTCAAAATTCGGTAGTTCAAAGGAAAACAATTATTTCGGCAAAAGTTGGGCCATGCAAATTTGAAAGACAAAAAAACAACCAAGAACTCGGAACTTTCTCGCTCGAGGTAAATAATACATGATGGTAAACTACGTGAGCTTTTTGGGTTGAATTTTTTTTAAACAGTTCGAAATGAGACTGTTTAAAGTTAGTGCATTTCTTTAATTACATGGCCATTATTATTGCAATAACTGATGATATAAAATGATCTTGGGAAGGGAGAACAAAAATATCAACCATGTAAACATTCACCCAGGGAGCTCTGTCTGCTCGTATAAAGAATTGATGATTATGACTATGAATGGTTAATGTCTTTAATGGCATTACTGTCGTCAGGTGATGTTTAGAATGAAAAGGTAATTGCCGAGACAGTCAAATATTACCGTTGGCTGCATGCATCGTCCATTCCGTAATTGGGTACTTTTAGGATGCTGGGTGGCCGGTAAGGCCATTCTGTGCATATATCTCACTGGGATCCGTACGTGCCAAGCTTCATTACAATATCAACTAGCACCTGCACAGAATGGCCTTTATACCGCGCTGGGAAAAAACATTTCGCTGGCCGATAGCAGACTTACCAGATAAATCCATTGTTCTCGGTAATCTGCGCATGCTCAGAACTACGTAAACAATATAAATGTTTCTGATACGTCGGCTGCCATCTTGCGTTCCATAGTCTCCCATTGCATGCCTTCTTTGGGGCCTTGTTACGAGTCTCGGGAAGTGATATGGAACTAATATCGCATTCATGACTCCGATATAGAAAAAGGGTTTTATTTATTGTTTATCATTTTTTTACTTTTCTTTATCCAGGGCATACCGCCGGGCCCTTCATGAGTTATAATAATTTAAAGACACTGAACACTATTGGTAATTACTCAAAATAATTGTTAGCATAAAAACTTACTTGGTAACGAGCAATGGAGAGCTGTTGATAGTATAAAACATTGTGAGAAACGACTCCCTGTGAAGTAACGTAGTTTTTGAGAATAGGGTAATTTCTCACTCAAATAATAAAAGACTTCAGCGAAGCCTTTTATTATTGGCAACTTCGATGACCAATTCAGCCCAAATTTTCATAGGTTTGTTATTTTATGCATATGTTGGGATACACCAAGTGAGAATACATGGTCTTTGACAACTACCAAAGGTGTCCAGTGCCTTTAATTCAACGTATACGACTAGCACACACATAATTGTGGCAAATTCAATTAAAGTCATGTCACTTCCGCGCCGGAGCTCCTGACCTATATTACAGTACCCATTAACGTGAATTTTAATTATTATATTCGTTTCCCGGTTCGACTTCTAGGAGTTTCCCTCCGTGAAGGAATATTTTTGGTTTTGCCCCAAACAACTGAAGTCTGTGGTTAGTAAATATCCATATATACCAGTTTAGCGCACCAGGACAGGTTCCGAACGTAAGAAGAAAGGATAATATGTAGAAATTCGCATTGAATGCAAAACGACCATGAAAGGTGAATGCTATAGAATGCTATATAATAGGCTACTGAATCATGTGTCTGAGACGCTGCAGCTATTGCTACAGTAATGCATAATTATTGAGGCGGTGACCAAGCCGCGGCATTGGTCTGGGATTTGAAGGCGACATTATAAACCCCTCACCTATACCACCACCATGCCACCCCAACCCAAACTTTACGTCATGGCATATAGGCTGTCTGTCCCAATACAACGCAGATAATTCTACCCGGTGAAAGTGCTTCGGGCATGAATTCTTTCAGTTAATTGGCCAGTTTTCACAGGTGTCATTTTCAACAAAACACGCCAATCACCATGGCGAATCAAAATGAATGTTATTTTCTAGTGGTGCATAAATAATCTGTTTTACATTGTTGTAGTACCTACAACAATGAAAAATCATTTATTCCTAATTGAATTTTGCATAAAGTCACTTTTATTACATCTGTTTAACCATCCGTCATCAATCGGCTAGGAAACTACTCTACATGTAGTGTTGTTAAAAGGTCGGGCACAATACAGCAAACCACGTGGTTCTTTTAAAACGCATTGGATCGCAACTGCAGTCTGGTGGACGGTCGATGCTTCCTCCTCGCATAGAATATGCAGCTCACATTTTCCCGTGCGAAAAAATAACCAGCGTTGGAATCTCGCACGCCAAATGTTTTAAACCTTGTTGGGTTGGATAGTTTGAAGCAGTTAGATAAAATAGCTCTTGCATTGGAGACTCGATTTTCCATATAGTTCATTTCTATTGTTTCTGATAAGAAATGTCTGACTAAAACAAGGATTTTATCTGTGGAAATGATTGTGTAAACAAACAAAAACTAACGTGTTTTTGAAACACCAATTTGTTGGTATTGTATACTGTTCCCCTCAAAAATCAAATGCAATCAAAAAAATGAATGTATGTTTGTTTTTTGTTCCTGTTTGGGGGCTTGTTTTCGGTTAAGTTTTTGTGGTGGGCTGGTGCTGTTGTTTTGTTATACGTAATGGTTTTATATTTATTAAGTCCATTTATTTATTTATTTATTTGTTTATTTATTTATTTATTTTCTTTCTTTATTTTTATTTACTTTGTATTAAAAAACAATTAAAAACAAAATGGGGGGGGGGGGGGGGGGGTATTTGCTTGTATCGTACTCAGATCAACTTATAGCTAAACCACGAAAAAGGGAATATTCCGAGTCCATTTCCAATCATTAATAATAACAAAAACCAACGGATAGGCCCTAAATAATTCCAAACATTGTGAGAAATGGTACAACATTTTTAGACTGGCAGGCATACATGTGTCTATTAATTATTTGTTGTCTGAATACACAATATAATGAGACAATAGTATTTCTCCTAAATTGATAAACTCGCCAACCCCTCGAATCGACCTTTATGAAGTTTCTCAAATCGCTCAAATGTTCTAAATCTTTAAAGAGTGAAAAAAAAAAACGTATTTAAGGTTTCTTTGTGTCGATTTATGTTCCCCACTCACAAACGTACTTCTTAATTGGAAGAATTCTGACGAATACTCAACTAAATTGCATATTCAATTTGCAATGACATTTATCACGGTGCGCATTATAATTGATTTGTATACGTCTATTCTACTCCTCCACGGTCAACCAGTCATCGCCGAATCCAAGGTCGGTACATTCCAATGAATAAATTATCATAAATATATTGCATTTATTAATTTAAACGATGAATCAACAACAACAATATGGTTCTTCGAAAGATTGCTATTGCTATACACATCATTTAGGCCTACCGATTACGGTACATTGAGATATTGTTACAAGCAACTTGAAAACGATTTCAATAATAACAGAAAAATCATTTATTCCTAATTGAATTTTGCATAAAGTCACTTTTATTACATCTGTTTAACCATCCGTCAACAAGCAGCACCAACAATATATCAATGAATATTTAGTCAAATTTAAGTATAAAAAACCCCATTAAAATTCGTTTGAATTCACTGTACAATTAAATTGTTATTTTCATCGTTTTAAGCAACCAAAACAATCACAGTTCATGCGAATGGAATTTCACTTTGGTAGTTTTTCACAATCATTTTTACAAATTTCAAAATATTTCACAATATATCTTATCTTATTCACAATAAATTATAATAGCTTATGTTTTTGGTATCCGTTAATATCATTCCTTTTAAAATTCTGTAGAAAAAAATGCATATTACAAAACTAACTATCCGTAGGTATTCCATAATCATGCTTAGTCATGTTGACTTTCCAGATGTGTTAAAATGAATCAAATTATCTGAATTATAAAAATCACACCAGATATAGAAAAACCCGCAGTCTGGATCTAATGGGAACGTTGTTTGCTCTACTGCATCAAGAATTTGAAGATTTTTAAAGGTATTATACAGGATTGGCATAGCTGACAAAATAATCACAGACAGTGTTCATGTTTTGTGTAATCAACCACATACATGAAATAACAAACCTGTGAAAATTTGAGCTCAATTGGTCATCGAGGTCACGAGAAAATAGTGAAAAGAGACCTTATGTGTTTTCTGTTTTTCAAACATCGAGTTTATTATCGCGCGCGATAAAAACTATTGTTTTACTCATTTCTCAGAAACGATAGCATTTTAGGCAGAAATATTTTAAGGAACCCTTTCTACCATTACTTTCTTTAAATCATGTAAGTTATGTGTGAATCTGTGATTATTTTTGTTTTTCGATCTTACCAATAGTGTACAGGGCCTTTAATAAGAAGAAACCCAGACCCAGTTTTGCATATTATGGCAACGTGTCCGAGCTGATGGCTTCAAATGAGGCATACAGCTAGCCGGATTGCTGAAAAGACATATCCTTTGACGTTACCACTGCAGCCGATGGCATATTCATAGCAGAAGTCGCTTGATGCATACGTCCTCTATTGTCAAAATCATTCAAACGGTTCAGATCAAAGTTCAACGTTGGCTTCTCGTTTCTTCTTTCCCATTATCACCTTCTGCATGGTTTTAACTGACTGTAAAAACAAAGGGGCGGGCAATGACAAACCGAGTTAAAGTTCGCGCAGAACTTGGTTGGATTGGGGGAAATGGCACAAGTACTTTATTGAAAATATCTGGTTGACCTACGTATTTCTTAATCCAAACAATTCTTTCGATCCATTAATTCATCAGTTAGGACTATACTCTCTGTAATAATGTAAACAGTCAGTAAGTGGAACAACATCATGGTAAAATATAACACCGATCTTATTGGAGTGTTTTAGTTGCCAGCAGAGCAAAGGCTTACTGCATTTTTTATCCACACGGCAAAACAGAAATTAAACAAACATTGCGTGAAATGAAACGGACAAATGACTGTTTTAACTGTGCTGTGAATTAACATTGAGCACTAGTATATACTACCAGCCGGTAGACTATACTTCATACACTTTATTTAAAAAAAAACCGGGGTCAGGGTGACCTAGATTCTAGATCCAAGGCCGGGGCCAAGGTCCATTTCTGGGTCAGGCTGACTATAGACGATGTGACCTCTGTTTACATCTTAACCGCCCTCTGTTGACAAGTCTGTTGTCCAAGTCATGTTCCGCCGGGCAAAAAGACGCGTAGTCATGGTAATATTGCGTGTACTTTCTAGCTGGCTGTCAAGTACACAAAGGTTTTGCCCGGCGACATGCGCGCGCATCATGTTATGATTTTCAAATGACGTCAGAGGTCACATCGTCTATAGGAAACAGGTTTAAATATGAGATTTTCGCTTGGATTCTATGTCAGTTTGACTGATTTCAGGGTAATTTTGACACTGATTCCGGCTCGCACTGCTCCACAAGTGAGTCAGGCCCCTGAGACCAAAAATCTAGGTCAATTCTGAACTGGGAGTTTTTTGAGAGTGTAGGCCTACTGATGATACTAAGTTACGAATTGCAATGAAAGTAACAACCATGACAAGCGGTGTAATAAATAAACATACGTCCGTTTAATGGTAAATTTAAATTGCATGAAAACCCCATGCGAAATTGTCTTCATACATTCGTAAATAATATGAAAGAAAAGTTTTTTTATGGGAATTGTTCACATGAGGGACTTATTCCTTAGCAAAGACTCAATGAGCATAAAATACAAGATACAATGTGACGTGTGTTAATTATATTTGTGACTATTTAACTTCAAGATTTGTTTGAAAGTATTTGCTGTTTATTTAAAAATAGAACTGTATTTGGTAGGATAACATTTTGCAGGAAATATTTCTTCTTTTTTAAAACCCTACAATGGTTAGATTAATTTGGTAAAAATTAAATTTGTTATAAAATAAATTGTTTTAAATGTTTTTTTAAATTCTAATTAATCATCCCACAATGGCTAGATGCTTCCCTTACCAAAGTCATTAACCTCAGCCATTACAACTCCTCTTTCTCCTTCCCCCTTTCAGTTCGTTTTTTGCCCGTCATCTTGCCCTTTCCTGTCTGATCACGGACAGCCTTCCTTGTCTTTTTTTGTAAAAATTAGAAAACAATATCAGCTTATAATATGTCGAATCCTTAACCAGGATGAACTATACAAGTGAAAGGTTTGGTCTTTGAAAGAGCAAATCCGTTGATCTTTTAGTTTTGAATAAACACACATAACGCAACCAATCTGTAAAAATGTCATCACAAATTGTTGGTCACGTTTAGTAAAATAAATGAAGGGTTCGCCAACATTAGTGAGATTGGAAATACAAATGTTCACAGATATGCACATAATTTACATGGAATAAAGAAATTTCCCATGAACTATTTTGGCCTAAAATGCTATAGTTTGAAATGAGTTGAAACAATTAGCTTTGATCTCGTGTGACCAAAACTCGATGTTCTAACAATGAAAACAAGTTAGTTTTTCACTGTTTTATCGTAACTTTGATGACCGATGGAGCCTTCGTTTTCAGTTGTATAATTTTGGGTCACATAAAGTGCGAATAATGTTTTTTACAATATTGTTATTGATGTTTTCAGTTTTGCGTGGGATTTTGATCACGATCATCAGGCTTGTTCTCTTGAGTATTATCATGTAGGCTACTAGTATAATCAATAAGCTTTCATATTGAAACTATCATAAAAAGTTGTTGTTTTTATTTCGATAATTATAATCTTGCACTTTGTTTTTAAAAGTAAATTTAATTCAATCCACCGTAGACCTTAGAACACCAATGAGGGCATACTGGGAATTCATATCTATGGTGCCAAGATATCTGGTACGTTGGTTCTTAAATTTAGTTTTCAACAATTAGTTTTGAGCTGGTCACAACGATCCAACGTCACACGGTATTTTGTACGACAACCGATGTACTACTAGAAAGTCAATCTGGCTGGGTTTAAACGACAAATAGTACTACATACAGATTTATCTTAACTTATTTTAGGGTCGATTTGTAAAACACATTTTGTAACCAGACTTATTTATGTTTATTCATTTACTCCTTGACCTTATGAACAAGATTGGTTGCAATTGATATCCATTTGTTTTGGTCTTTACTAAATCCTCCAATGCCATTTCAATGAAACCTTATCTATTAAAGTCAACAGAGCTTGTATCAATGTATATCAAACTCTCAAAATATCTCAGGTCAGACCGACAAAATTTGCTTAGCACAGATAAGTTTTGCTTTATACATGTAGGCCTAGCATAAACAGGTTACCGGTCAAAATAATATTTATATGCATAACATTGTCTGTGACTGGTTCCCAGCTTTCTAGTGCTTAGCATATTACACTAAACACTCTTTTTAAAATGCTCTATGAACTTCAGACCGTGCATAACAACAGTTGACTTTGAGAGTCTAGGTCGTGACCAGTTTTTGCTCCGTCCCCCCCCCCCAAGGATGGTGTATAAGGAAGAATCGGCTTTTAACCCTTTCAGTACCGCCGTGCGGCTCAAAACAACATTCCACTTGGTGACCAATGAGCCCGTATGGCACGGAATTATTAGCACTCTTGGTGACCAATGAGCCCTCTGTGGCACATCGACCAAAAGTAAGTTATCAAAATGTTAATAGCCCCCTCAATCGCCTTTTGTCCATCCCCTTGGTAACAAGCTGGCCGCGTGACGTGTGCCCTGTGAAGCGTCGCAATTTTTAAAATTTAAGCGGTATCAATCGTTAAGCGTCCCCCCACGCATTCTTCAGTAAGAGATCATTCTGAGAACATGGCCGAAGAAAATGATAAAATTTTGTAAGAAATTTTCGCAGACAGTGCTTCAGAAATGTCATCTGACGAGGAATCGCCACTTGAGGACTCGGAGACGTCAGAAGACAGTGAGGATACAGAGCCGAGGGCCTCGACATCAACAGCAACATTAACCTGTTCTAAGAAGGGTAAGAAGACCAAAAAAAAGCCGAATTTCAGGTGTGGATGGCGTGAAGCCAACTGTTACACACGGCGACCGCCTGTTAAATTTACAGCAAACACCGGGGCTACAGAAGACTTCAGTTCGTTCTCCCCCATACAAATCTTCAAACTGTACTTTTGTGAAGCAGTGTGGCAGATGATGGTACTAGAGACTAATCGTTATGCTGAACAAATATTGGGAGCGGGGGCAGAAAATAAGTGTGCATGGAGACCAACTGATGTACCTGAAATGATGGCATTCGTGGCCCTACTTCTTTGCATGGGAATCAACAAAAGGCCTCGTTACTCGATGCATTGGTCCAGGTCTGAAATTCTACGAAGTCCCCTGTACTCAGCAACCATGGCTCGTAACCGATTTACTGCAATCCTAAGATTTTTTCACCTCGCCAATAACAGAGATGTCGAGGGCGACTCTCCCCGTGACAAACTTGCTAAATTACGGCCACTGTTAAACATTGTACTACCATCATTCCTCCGGGTGTACCAGCCGGGACGAAGCCTTTCACCGGACGAGACGATGGTCAAATTCAAAGGACGGGTGAGCTTCAAGCAGTACATGCCAAGAAAAGCCGCAAAATGGGGATTGAAATCTTTCTCATTGAACGAATCCGACACAGGGTACACATGTGCCTGGGAGTTGTTCACAGGATCGCAGCCCAGGTGCCCACAAGGACAGTCCTCTATAAGTGATCCTGAGACAAACCATCCATCCGAAATAGGGGCACCAGGCAACATAGTATTGAACCTTTTGCAGGGATTCGAAAATAAAGGACATTGCATCTACATGGACAATTGGTTTACTAGCCCGGCTCTGTTCTCCAAGTTGTCTGAGCTAGGATTCGGAGCTTGTGGAACTGTGCGCTATACCACCCTAGGGATACCCGACGTAGCAAACTCCAAGAAATTTCCTATGAAAAGCGGTGCAGATCCCAAATTTTTTCAGAAAGCAGGCCAACTATGCGTTATGTGGCAGGACACAAAACGTGTCACTCTCCTCTCAAACTATGGCGATTGCAGTGTCACTAGTAAAAAGATTCGGAGCCGGAAAACTTCAACAGGATTTCGTCATATCAAAAAACCGTGCATAGTCGAGGATTACAATAAATACATGGGGGGCACGGATCTGGCAGGACAATTATGCACGTACTATACTCATACCCACAAAACATTCAAATGGTGGAAACGTGTATTTATTACAATCCTAGACATATGTTTGCTCAATGCTAATGTCGTATACAACAGCATCCATACAAACAAGAGCTTGTCTACTTTGGATTTTCGGGTCAAGGTGATAGAGGCACTTATTTCAAGCTTCGAGAACAACCCAGTTCACCATGCCCGTAAAGTGTCAAGTGCTTCAAACGCCCTTTCAACTCAGCACTTTCCAGGTCCGAATGTTGACGGGAAGAAACGTGACTGTGTTGTATGCAGTTCCACCTCTAATCGGAAACAAACTCGCACGATTTGTAAGCAGTGTATCAAGCCAATGTGTGTTATACCATGCTTTGAAAAATTCCACACCAAGCGATAAATTAGGTCAACAATTCAACTATTAAGTTAATTATGTAAAAAATTTGTAAAGCTGTTATACCATTATTGGAGAATTTCCACACCAAACGAATAATTTTCTAAACTTTCTGAATACTCCCCCCCCCCCCCCCCCCCCCCCGCTACAATGTTGAATCCCACAATCGCATGCCTGCCAACAATCAACATTGAGGCGGGGGGGGGGAGGGGGGATGGTACTTAGAAAAAACAAGTATAGCACTTTGGCAAAATGTAATGTTAGTTCCTTCTTTACATATTGCTTCATGATAGGTGTAAATTTGATTTGAGGAGTAATTTTTGTCCAGTTCCTATTGTGCGTAATCAAAACTCTCTTCTGTTTATTGAATGTGCAATCCTAAAGGAATGTATTAAAACATTATGTTTATTTAAGGTTTCAGAAACAAATTTTACATTAATCAAAATGGCCGACTTAAGCTACTGTACCACATTGTTTGTATTTGGTTTCATTGGGTTCCTGATGCAATTACTTAATTATGTGTCTTGTTGGGTTCCTGGATCCTTAATACATTCAAGTTTCCAACATTGAGGCGAGGCGGGGGGGGGGGGGGGGGGGGGGGAGGATGGTACGTCGAAAAAACAAGTATAGCACTTTGGAAATATTTTTTGTTAGTTCCTTCTTGACATATTGGTTAATGATAGGTAAAACATAAATTTTATGAGTTATTTTTTTCGAGTAACGTTCATATTGTGCTTAATCAAACTTCTCTTTGTTATTTTTAATGTTATAATAATCAAAATGGCCGCCTTTTTTAAGCGACTGAACCACCATGGCAATTATAATTTATGTATGTGAGGCTCATAGACGGAGATACGGACCAAAACCAAATTGCTTGGCGGACATTTACAAATGGGCAATATTTAATGTAATTTTATGTCAGTTCCTTCTTTGTCATTAAATGTAGAAATAAATAAAACTATTGATTTTACCAGTCATTTATTTATAAGTCATATTGTGCGTAATCCAAACTCTCTTGTTTATATGTAATGTCCTATCCTAGGAGCGGGTTGGGGGGGGGTGCTTCATAAAAAATTAATTAAAACTTTTATTTGTTTTGGACGATTCATAATTTGCCAACAATCTAAATGGCCGCCTTAACCAATTGATCAACATGGGTATAGTCACCAACTCCCAGTATCTGTGAGGCTCAACCAATTGTTATTTAATTTTGGGCGGGTTTGGGGGGGGGGGGAGGATGCTGTTTCAAAAGTAATTTATTAAAACCTTATGTTTATTTAACGTTTCAAAAATATGTCTCATGCAGATTGGTATGAACAGCTACTTGACAAATGTTTAGCTTCAACATTTAAACTACTCAATTGTGTATTTAGTGGTCATAATACCATACCTCAAATATATGTTAAAGGCAATGATTTAGTCCAAGGCAATATGCCAAAGGAAACAGTAATATGTTATTGCTTGTTCAACTTGCATGATGTGAGTAGGACCTAGGCTAACCCCAATCTGCCTTGTGAGGGCGCTGTAACCTGAAACTTTGCAAAATAGTGTTGGTCTCCAGGTAGCCATGTCAAGGAAATGTCTCTGGTCACCATGGCATAAGTAGCCAATATGTGTTGGTACTGAAAGGGTTATGTGCATCATTTATTCTATGTGGTGGATTTAGTTTTGAATGTACAATTGGGAATTTTAAAGGGAATATGTCTAAAAGTAATATATACTGCATTCAATCAATCAATCAATCAACCAATCAATCAATCAATCAACCAACCAATCAATCAACCAATCAATCAATCAATCAAAAGCAGGCTATAACTCAAAAGATCTTTATGACTGGTGGTACCTAAACGGAAATTAAACACAAAAGAACAATCAAAGTAGGAAGGAATGGATTTTTGCAAAGGAGCAGCAACTACAATGACAGTTCTGGTTCTGTTTTATATTGTTTGAACTATACTTACCGGTCCTTTGTACTTATTGATACGGAATCCCGTTCTGTCTACGCCCACACAAGCATCAGTGACGTCAAAACAGAGTGAGATCTCCCTCTCCTCTGGGTCCGAAAACTCTTTAAAGACTTGGGTTATTTCTTTCTTATAATCAGCTGCAAAAATATAACAACAAATAACTATTAAATGCCCACTTTATAAAAAGTATAACAATAGGATAAATAATGTTAAGATATTAAGTTGACATTAACAATCAACCTTAGAGCCTTTTCAATTCGATAAAGGAGCCTCCAATTTTTTTTACACAATGTTCAAATTGCCATTATAAGATGTTGGCCTATAGAGTGAATACAGGACAATGAGCAATTGTTCTCAAAATTAACATTAGGCCTAAACCCTTTTTCAGTACACTTTTGTAAACGAACAGAATAACACAAACAGCTCGAAATTTCTCACAGGGATTGGTGGTTGAACACTCAGTGATTCCTGAATGGTTAAGTTTGCCCGAGGCATTTAATCCTCTTCGTGAGTTGAAATTAATTATTTCCTGATCGTCATTTTACATACTACTACTTGTTTTCTTCTTTTCATTGTTGACTTTTATGGATTGATACAAAATCTTGGTTCTGAGAGGCTCCAGCTGTGTAGTCACGAACACATGTAGTCACGATTCGTGATTACACAACTGGAGCGTCTTTGACCCAAGACTAACTCTGGTCACGCACGTACTTACTTGCCCAGTAGTCACATACTTTTTGCATGTTGGGAGGACTGAATTCATAGGCGCGTAAATGTTCTGTGTTACATGTTCTCTTTAGAGCGTCTTTAATCTGGACGTCAATCTTGTCTTTGGCAGTGTGCCGTCTGTTCATCAATTTTGTGGCTTCTGCAAAGGGGAGAAAAGGAAAACTTACAAACGTATCTCTTGAGACATCTTGGCTAGGGTCTTCTTAAACCAATATAAGTTCATCTGGGCATGTTTAAGACATCGTACACTATTGGTAATTACATATAGTATCAATCTGAAAGCTCACCGATTATCAAGTTCATATCAATACCGATCCTCCAGAGACATACTCCCCTCTGGTAATAATAGTTTCAAAAACAAGGGGTTCGCAAATCACCACTGCTTATTTCGATTGATGTGATCAAAATAAGCCTGACCTACATGCAAACATTAAAAACATAATCTGTTTGCTAGTCACTCAGATCATCTCTCTTAAAGTTTAGATTGAAATTCACTCTAAACGATTGAAACTAGTGACAACTACAAATGATTTGTCCCTAGTTTCAATCGATTAGAGTGAATTTCAGTCAAAACCTTTAAGAGATAGACCATCAAACAATGATTAAAATTGTTATAATATATTGAAGCTTCCAGAAAACTAGAGGATCTGAAATGTTTACTCTTAAAAAACAAATCAATGATTGATTTACTTTCCCTCCAATAATTTTAAAAGCCAAACTGTATACCAGTATTATAAAATTGTAATGCTTTGCAAAATGAGTAACTTGGTTGTGATTTGATATGAATAAATGACAGAAGGAATGAATATTGAAGGAGCTCAGGGAAGGACAGATTATTGAAGTATTGGAAATTTGAAAATAGTTACAGATTCTTTAGCTGGTTCGCCTGAGCATATAGAAAGGAATGGTCTTAGTTTGCCTATACTGCTGGAAACTCGGTGTAGAGATCAGATACAAAAATTGCTTTCTTTCCCGCAAACTCGCACATGAAGATTGAACTTTTAGTCCATGAACAATATTATTAGTGGCTTATGCCAAGATAAGTTGTAAATATTAAGACTGAAGCCACACATACCTGTAACAAATGCATAGCAACCTTCACAAACGACCTCTAAACAAAAGATAAACAAAATATAGAAATACTGATAATACAAATTGTATAAAAATACGTGAGAAAAGTAATTTGTTAAAGTTTGAATTTTGTTTGTATAATAATAGACCTTGCTGGTTTTCTACAGGCAGTTTATATACGCAACAACTCAATTAAAGAAAACTTTATGTCTTACAATTTAGTGAGATTCCACTGTGTGGCAGTGGAATCTCAGTAGGCCTATACATTTTTAAGCTTGTGTATTACACCTTTTTTTTCTCATTGTGGGATATATAGAACAGAGGAAAATCTCAAATATGTCAAGCTGTTATATTTTTTAAGCGCTGATCTTATTTGGTAACAATATACAATAAATTAAAATGATGAATAAATATTTAGATATTTCCCATCCATTTACAAGTCTTAGTGGTGTTTTTTTAAAAGGTGAAACCGTGTTCATTTATCATTTCATGTTCTTGGTTTTTATTCACTTTTTTTTATTTTTTTTTTGAAAAGGAAATAATTACATGTTTATTTTTCCCTTGCATAAATTTGTCTATTTTAATGTCCTTACCTTTAGCAAACTTTGTGGGCTTATACGGGGTGACAAAATCTGCCATCAAACCCACCAAAAAAATGCTAACTATCCACTGCAACTGCATCATGTGTTTGTGGTTACTGAAAAACAAAGATAGGGCCTACACATAATAATAGTAATGTCAAATGGGATCCATCAACCTTCCTCTATGGTGCTTGATTAAGTTCAATAACCAGAATAAATTACCAGTTTAAGTTCAATAACCATAATCCAGGAAGTTAACGACTAGCTTGCACTATGCTTGGAGCTTTTAGCTCTTATGCTTTACACTATAAGGCTTATATTTATAGCATCGTTAACAGTCACACCAGCATGAACAATGATAGTACAATGCATTGTAATTTTGATCCAGTCGTGTGCTCAATCAACATTGGTTTACCAAAAATAATGTTCATTTGAGCACAGAGATGGTATAAAGATGGTCGTGGTGGAAAACTTCCCTTGCAATTTTTTTGCCTGAAATGCTACAAATTAATTTTGAGAAAAGAGTAAAACAAATAGTTTGGGCCTATGGATCTTGCGAGACCAAAAGGTGAAGTTTGAAAACAGAATGGAAGGCCCTTTTTCACTAAGATATCTCTTGGCTTTGCTTTTTCATGTTGATGTTTGGTCACAAGTAGTGCAGATGGTTTTTGAGAATTACCAACAATTGTTGTCCATGCGTTTTTTCCCTTACGTTTCAGTCAAGAGAAGTCAGGCCCGCGAGAGCACAGTTTTGCAAGGGGGTGCTGGATTTTTCCCAAAGACAATTGGCAAGCGCGGAGTGCGAAGCCATCACGGCGTGGGGTCTGGGGCCCGCTCAAGGGCCCCAGAATTTTTTTGGTCCTAGATGCTCTGTCGTGCAATTTGAGCCACTATTTGGGACTTAAATGTGCCTTTTTGGAATGTGCTCTTTTATCAGTGTAATTTTGTTTAATGACGGGGCCCCACAAAGACTATCAACTTAAAAATACAAAGGAAATACAGCAGTGTATATTTCACTAGTTGTTCTTTCTGAATACATCATCGACAGCTTTAATTAGTTCCGACAAATATTGTTAAATTCATTTTCTTTACGATGCTTTCTTAAAGACCCCCAACTAAAAATTAACAGACGTGACACTGGAAAGTTGTCTTAAAATCATGTTAACTGTTTTAAGTTGAATTTTAATATTCTCGGTTCTCACAAGTCGTTCTTACAATATTAAATATATTTAAATAAGTGGAAATCAAATAAAGTGAAAAACTATTTTTAAAGCAATGTTTCCATTTTATCAATAATTTGATTCACCGTATCCCTTTAACAACATCCCAATTGCAGTATACTTTTATATCTAGTTTGTAATCCCAATGAGTAAATAAAAAGTCCCTAATCCAAAGATTTGTCCTCTAATGTAACAGATGCCTTCTCATTCAGACGAAAAGCGTAGGGGCCGACCCAACGTATTACACACTGGTGGTAAATTTTAAACACTGAATACCAAACATGGTCAAAAATCCAGCCCAATAGGGTCTGACACTAACATTTCACTCCAGATCTAATCCCAGACTCAGGGAGGATACTGCTCCAATAATACATGTATTACCTACATTCATCTTTCGCTTTATCGCACTTAAATCTTAACACCCATATAAGAGGTACCATTCTACTAATTGTGTTGTTCTGAAATCACTCTTACAAAAATGTCCAATTCATTCCAATTGGATATCCAGTTGGAAAGAATTGGATTGAGTTTGTATTGAGTTGATTTGAGTTGGTTTATATTGGAATACTAAATTTCCATTTAGAATAAAATCTTGGACTAACCAGTTGAAAAACCAATTAGACTCAGATGGCTTGATTTAATTGAATTGGATTTAGTTGGAATTTGTTTCTACCAGTTGGAAGTTTCGCCTCCCAATGCGTCGTTTGTTTTACTAAGTTTTCTGATGCCACACTTTCACAGAGTTCTTCAACCACCATGCCTCTTCTTAGTAGGCCCCATCCTGTAAACAAAAGAAGCAAACAACATGAACATTACATGCACACAAACAATTAATACAGGGTACTATAATGTGTAATGTTTGGGAATAAATTAACTTAAATTTGTGGGTTCAATAAAGTTATGAGATTGTTGCCAGAGATATCATTATTATGATATGGGTTGAGGGGTCCCTTGAAGAAAAGTCTCAACACTTTCTGACTGTTGTCATGCCCCATAATTTAGCGCCAATACTCAATAGAACTTGAAGTGGATTGGCATTGTTGAGGGAACCTGATGAAATACTGTTTTTCGCGCAACGTGAGCAAAAATTCACTTCGCGACTCGAAAGGCAGGAAATTTGCCCTAACAAAATGTGACGTCTTAATCCAAAAAAATCAGCAGTAGGGCTATCTTCAACCAACAATTGATCGGAAAGTTTCATGATCTTGTAAGTAAGTGCACGCAAATCTGAAAATTTCCTTCTTTGTCTGCACTTCAAATGACATGGTTAAATTGTTACCCAGAAGAGATAGGGCTTTTAGCACATCGACAAAAATTAAACAAAATCTCACCTGTAATACTTCTTTGGGTAATCTTCTTAAGTCGCAGATCTAAAAATGTGAAGTGAGTGAAACCCGCTGCAATTTTCAGACGCATGTTCGCTCATCCTCTTTCCCGTTATTTTGGCAGCGATATGGGGAGGCACCAGTGGCATGAGGTTGAAATGATGGACGTTCTGGCTGTTTCGCCTGTACACTTATACCAGCAGCGATAGACTTGATTCCAAGTCTGTGATCGTGGTTTTTAGTCTACCTGATAGCCGATACATTGCCTAAAATAGCGCCCTCTTGTGGATAAACCTCCGTCTTGAGACTGTGACTTTAAGAGCGCGTGATAGCTAGACTTGTTGACAAGTCGTTAATGATGGTCGCGGTGAGTCGAGTCGCGTGTGGTGTTGTAGCCTAATAAAGAATGCTCTCGCGAGATCACTGCTCTCGCGCGAAGTTGCTGGCTGCTGACTCTTCGTCATTAACGACTTGTGAAACCCGCCGGCGGTACATATTCATTTATTCATGTACGGACACAGTGTACATTACGGTCGCTGTAGCGACGATCATGAAGACGAGTCCATTTTATTTGAGGGTAGTACTAATTTTAGTTACTGTAAATGTACTGAATGCTTGCGCTTGAGACATCTGTGGGTGTGTTTTGTGGGTGTTAACTCCTTCATTAGTTTAGTAACTAAAGAAATAAAGTAAACTTATCTTAAACTGCATTATTATAATAATTGTTTAAGATGTGTGTTTTGCCTCATAAAAATAAATATGCCTACCGTGAATAGTTACTGATACGCTCCAATCATTTAACCCGATGTGTTCTACAGTGATTGTGTGTATTAAGTGTGTATAAACAACGGACACGGAAACCAGTCAACTCGCCCCCTAGCAAAGTCGCCAATTAAAAAAAAGAACATGTACAAAGTCACCAACTACAAATTCGCCCCTAGCAAAGTCGCCCCCTGACAACAAACTCGTCCCCTCTCATAGTCGCCCCTCACAACGGAATTTAACAAATTTGTGTGATTGGACTTCAGGGCTTCAAAAGCTACCTTAACGGAACGAAAGAGGAATTTTTGGGAACGAAAGAGGAATTTTTGGGAACGAAAGAGGAATTTTTGGGAACGAAAGAGGAATTTTTGGGAACGAAAGAGGAATTTTTGGGAACGAAAGAGGAATTTTTGGGAACGAAAGAGGAATTTTTGGGAACAAAATCTCATTGCGAAGGAACGGGAGCGTATATTTAGGGAACGGGAGCGTATATTTAGGGAACGGGAGCGTATATTTAGGGAACGAAAGCATATTTCGGACGAATGAAAGTATATTTCGGGCAACTAATTCAAAGTCATATTTTGATGAAACGAAAGCTTGTTTTTAGGGAAAGAAATCTCCTTTCGGTGGAAAAAATTCATTTTTATTGAACGAAAGCATATTTTGAGCGAACAAAATTATATTTTGTGCGAACAAAATCATATTTCGAGGAAACGAATGCGTATCTTTCAGGGAACAAACGCATATTTCTGGGTAACAAAATCGTATTTCGGGGGAAAGAAGGCGTGTTCGAAGGAACAAAAACGTATTTTCTAGGAAAAATCTATTTTGCTACCTAGAAAAACACAACTTTGTTTACAAATTTAAACAAATATAATTTTATGTGACAAAATTATAATATTTTGATTGAATAATATTTTGAGGAAACGAAATGACTTTGTTGTAATTTTGTGTGTCGAGAGATGGAAAAAAAATCAGAGTGAGATTTTTTTTTCTTCACATTTTAATTTGTAATTTATTTTTCACCTGTTCCTTCAGGGGCTCTGGTTTTTTGTGTTTTTTTTTGGGGGGGGGGGGGTTCGTTTTTGTCTCACAAATTGTTTAACTTAATTGCACCGTCAATATAAGAGTGGTATTCCTATTTATTGACATAAATCTTATTTAATTTCCAAATCGGGGGAAGGAACGTACACCGAACATTGAAACGTAACGATTTTAAAACAGCGGATTCGATCAGCGAGGTTTACCGACTAACAAACTCGCAATGACAAGGTAGTTGGTGGTCTGGCTCCCTACCCCTCCCACATGTTCATGAGCTTCCAGGTACAGCTATCTCTTGGCATGGCTAGGGTATAGGGGGTTTCCGTCGTGCTGAGCCCCGCCGAGAGAAACTCTGCGCGTCATGGCATGCATGCAGCTACACGATTTGCCCCGTGTGTTACGTACGTCTCCCCACACGCTGTACACTGTCAAACACGCTTCCGTTGCTCGGACTCTCTGAAATAAAATCTTACGTTCGATTTTTTGTAATTATTTACAAGTTTTAGTGAAGTTGTACCCATAATTTGAATACGTATTTTCTTGTGTCAAAATATTCATGAACACAATCACTCTCACCACTCAGTGTTTGGTTTTGATCGTGCATGATCAAAGCATCAAAGCAACATAAAACTCCATCCAGTACAGGATTTGATGTTTAATATTCATCTACAGTTTGAATATTCATAGATATAACGAAATTGACCAATCAGATGCGTCCGTACGAAATCGGCTGAAGTGGCCATAGGCCGTGCACAAACCGCCAGCGGGTTTCACAAGTCGGTAAATGTGACCAGTCTTGAGAGCAGTAATCTCGCACAGAGCAGCCCTCTCGCGGGATATTGCGAGAAAGCCGTTCCGCTATCACCGCGACAGACATTTAACGACTTGTCCACAAGTCTACGTGATAGCCAATCTGCGGGGGGAATTTTGTGTGGCTGATGCAGAGAAATAACCGCAATCTCAGACTTGAAATCAAGTCTACAGCAGCGAGGGTCCGACAGCAGACTACGAAAGTCAATCCACGGGCTCGGGACAATCATGCATGTATGGTGGCATAGGAGCCTTGTTCTCTATGATCTGAGCGCGGCGCCGGCGAAATAGTCAGAGTTAAACCATGGAGGAAGTTATGTTTTAAAATTTCAGGAATTTGGGGGCTTAGTGAAGAATAGTTTTCTGTTACAGTCAGCATTATGTTCAAAAGTAGGGGGTGCTATAGTATATTCCAGCACCCCCATACAAAATTATGTGGGTGCTGCAGCCCCCACAGCACCCCCCCCCCCCCCCCCCCCCCCCCGCTCTCGCGGGCCTGAGAGAAGTTGAAACTTGGCAAAATTACGGCCATTATGGTGATTATGTCTATATAAATTATAATGGTTAGATATTGTCATCAAGCAAGATGCAATGATCGTCACCCTGCCTCCCGAGTGTCTCCGACGATCATCGCAACTATAATTTATAAAGCTACATTGATAACAACATTAGTGTCAGACGGTGCCAAACATGTATGAATATTAACCTACAATGTTTAAATGGGTCTGTCAGTCTCTGAGCTCAGTGGTGGAGACCTACCTCCATGGTTAGACCATGTTGGACCATTGCTCCATGCATGGATGTAGAAATAGACTACCTCCATGCTCCTTGGAATTGAACCAAAAACGCAAACGGCATCCATAAACAGAATGTTAAGTTGTATACAACGATAAAAGGCCTACTTAAATTCTTACCTCTTTACGGGGTCTATCCTATAATATGGTAACAAATGAAGTTGCAATTATCAGTGTGTGGTCGTACCAGCCCACTTCCAATTCATATTTCTGTACAGGTGGTTGACGGTACAGCGTGCTGCGGCACTCTCTGACCTTTGTTTCGACTAGCAACGACAGTCAACCGAGTGGATGAATACACAATTTACCTACATTACCACGACAGGAAAATACGAGTGCAAGCCTTCTTTGCTCGTCTGTGAATCCAAAATAAACGACTAGGCCGATTGTTATCGCACTGACTGGACTGTGCAATCAAAAATGGACCAACCACAATATGCCAGGTTGACAAAAATTAGCGATGCATGATTTAAATAGACAAAATACACTAGAGCTTTGATAATATGCAAGTTGTTACTACAAAGGAGAGTAGTAACATTTCGTGCTTCATAAGGGCCAGGGCATGGTGTACCCCCATTGTTTCTTCAGTGTGTACATGGAATCTCAGGAATTCGAAGATTTCGGGGAGTACTTTTGTTCAAGAGGAACATTGGGAAGGGATACCCTCCAACCCAAATCGGGAGTGGTATACAAAGTCTATGTCTGTCCTTTCTCTATGGTCTATCCAAGCCAATTGAACTATTCTCTTAGCGGAGAAATTAGTTCAGTAACCCTAATGATTTGCTCAACGTTAATTTTTCTCCTGTGCCTATTCCGTAATTCATAGAGCTGCGTGCATCCAGATAATTGCTTTTTAAAAACTTTCGACTAAGCAAATTAATGGGATACCACTCACGAATGATACACGGGACATGGTATGCTGGCTGGTAACCTTAATTATTCTCCTAAGCACATTTTGTTCTTTATAGCTACTTTATGGCCATGCTTGTTGAATTTTGCCCTTTACGGCTCACGGAAATTCGCGCCAAACAAGCACAAAGGGTTAACATTGTTTCTTGTTTACATTCGCGTATACATTTGTAGAGGTCGCTCTAACAAGAACATGGCTTTGTAATTTTGTAATAAAATAATTTCCAAGAATACCAATTCAGCCGTTTTCATAAGAGGCAATCTGTACACATCACGTAGGCCTATACATTTGTGTAAAAATAGAGCGACCTTGTACATTCCAGGGCATTTCCTGGCAGGCACGCTGGTCATTTGCAAAAATGTTCATCTGTATTGTGTCATATTTACCACATAAATCCAAAAGTAAAAAAACCCCAAAACGGCTGCAAGTTTTGAGATGTCTTCCCTTTCTTCATGTCAAAACTTTGATAAAAATAAGATTGCAGTATCTTGTTAACATTGATGTCACAGATGAGTGGTCTGCATAATATGCAACCGAAGGCACCTGCAAAAGTACACCTTTGGCGGCACAAAGTTTTTTTTCCCCAAGACAGTTTCTTAATAATCACAAAGAAAGTTATCAAACTTTGAAATGCAAATATTCGGGGCCTCTTATAGAGATTGACTGAAACTTCCGATCCTTTGTGCTTTTCTACACTATATGATTTAAAGATTTGTCATGCGTGGGAACTTATTTGCTCACAACTCTCATTCAAAGCGCAACCCTAAAGAAGGACACGTAATTATTGATAACCAAAAAGCAAAACTGAAGTAAAACTAGATAACTTATGAAACAACACACTTCGTTTATTTATAAGGTTCGTGGGAATCCAAAAAATAAAAAGTCCCCCCTTTTAATGGAACACCTTTCTAGTCAAACGTACACTTACAGTTTTTAATGCAATAAAATAATGTTGACATTATACTGTATTATGTTAAACAAAAGCCCTATCTTTCACTCTACAAGAAAAATAATAAAAAGTTTGATTTTAAGCAAAGGAGACTTGACCTGTCTGTTGATTTCGGTTAACTGTTCAAAATGTACAAGTTTGGCAAACTTGAGACCCTTGGAAAATGGAAAGGTAAATAAAATAATTCGATTGATTTCACATATAGACTGTATAAGCTAGCTGAAGCTACTAATACTAACAGATGTTTTGTGCAAAATATCATAAACAACCGAATTGTGGTAAAAATTGCAGCACTTTACACATTTGTTCCATTTTCTCTTTTGTCTTCAAAGATAATTTAAAAAAAACCAGATTGTAATGATAATTGTGCCGACAACCCATATGAAACTTAAACTTGTAATATGAACCAATATAAACTTGTACATGTGAAGAAATACTTTCTTCTCAGTCGAAACACATGCAACCCAGAAACTCTTCCCTTTTCATCGAGCACTGAAATGGGGTACAAACAAGATGGCTGCTAAGCCACATTATAGAAGTATTCGCATAGCAACATTACATGCAAAACGTACGCAAAATTATGACAAAGTTGAAACACCCATCCACTTATTTTCTCCTCTCTTTCTCGTGACGTCCCCAAAGAAATTCATCAAAGTTCAATACATGTGTTTATTATCCCATAAATCATAAAAGACCAGACAACAAATAACACAAAAATAATATTACTCATTTGCAAAATAAGAAAAGAAAAAAATAACTGTAACAAACAGGTTTTAATTATCTACTCGTACACTGTTTAAATGCAGGCTGCTACACAGTTGCCATGATTAATACAACTACCCGATATAAGTATCCGGCTTTTAATATAAAGGGATCAACATCCAAGCTGGTAAAAGAATTTGAAGCAGAAACATCTTCTGTTATGTACAATTTCAAATAATTTGGAAGAAACAACAATTGATGATGCTTAACTAAAACAACATGGACCTGTGACCTTTGACAGAGTGCGGCCATCTTGATTTTCTTACATTCAACCCAAAATCAAAAAGAGGCTGGAAGGAAAACACATAGTCAGGCACCTTCACATGAAATTTAAATATTAACTGTCGCTGTCTTTGTGCGAACAGGAAACCCGACAACAATGGCAACACCACTATTCCCAAGTGTACCTCCAAAAATTAAACTTGTATCAGTCAACAGTTCTGATTTTATGGTTACACTAAAGAAGTTACCCACTAAACTATCAAACTATGATGAAAATGCAACCCCAAACTTCTGTATTGTGAGAAAACGGCCATTAATAGTGAAAAAGCTTGGTTCAAGTCTAGTTTATCAACCACAATTGCCAGTAGACTACCATTACCAAAGAGTTACAACCCTACATTGTATCTTTGTTGAACTGTTGGCTCTCTTAAAAATCTGTTAAGACCACAAGGACATTTTTTTAAAGAAGTGTTTTGGAGGACAAAACAACCATTGGACAACAAGTACAAATTAATTCTTATATTTACTTCTTCAACCCAAAATATCGTTCAGTGAACACCGTTTTACATCCAGTGGAATATTTACATTTACATTCCTTACATGTACAGACTTAAGAAACATATCCTAAACCCTTACTAAGTTTTTGTCATATTTCAGGCAGGTGAAAACATCTTCTTCATCAAACAGATTTTTTTTTTTTTTGATTTTTTTTTACTTTGGAGCTGTCGATTTTTAGGGTTGTTGGTCTTTTGAGTGTCTGATTAAAGCTCGCTGTTTGGACCTCCATGAGGTAACTACATGTAAATGATAATAATTGATTCACAAAACTACCTCCTTTATCTAAACACAGTCAGAAGGAATAGCCTTACTTCAAGCAGGAATTCAGCACAGTTACAGCACCATGTTTTCAGTGTGTCTGGCTCTTTTGTGCCACATTTGACCTCATGAAATAAGTATCATTATAAAATACCAAGTATTCCTTTAAATCAAACTTATGTAGTGAACTTGTTTTGCAAACAATAAAATTCAAAAAAGTTATAGTTCCATCACTTTACAAAGAGGGGCCACAATGTAGACACCTGTTTCTAAAACGAGCATTGAACACACACAGTATGAAAATGTAAATGTTTCAACAGTCAATCTGTTCCAGCTTTAGCCGCTGTAATGTTAAAAAGGGTATTATTTTTGCAGACTAAATTAAAAGGTTGACACAAATCACTTATGATTAATTTTTTCCCTTTAAGCTTAATATCCAAAGTTTTTTCAAGGGGGGGGACAGGGTTGAGGGGGCATTGGCAAATGGTGAAGTTTGAAAAAAAATTCACAGCTTCTTTATAGTTAATTTATCTGATTATTATGACACTACGCTGTACAGCCTTGAAGCTTTTCAAATAGTGCAACAAACCCTTCTGTCTTAATTGAATTCCTGCCTCTTTTTAAACACATTTTTGATGCAGGCATGGCGCAAAATTCCTGAACAGACCCCTAGCACAGACATCACATGTGGTTACAGTCTGCAAGTGGTCTGCCTTGTTTGGTAATCAAATTACCTGTCAAGGAATTTGATTCCCCAAAATGGTTAAAACCCAAGATTTAGCGTAGGTGATGACGTTGGGTGAAATGGGTCAATACCCACTGATGGAAACCCGTTATATACCCATGGTACCCACTGGTACTCAGTTATACCATCCAACACCCACTTCATATACCTAGCGCTACATATATACCCACTTTACACAGACCTGACCAATTTTGCCACATGCCTTAAGGATTTGCACGCAGGTATGCTGAAACAATAAAGTCTGCCTCATGGTAAATGTTCAAGGCACGTCTTGCAAAACTAGAAGGGGAAATAATAATGGCAAGTCAAAAATGCACCTACAAAAAGACCCCAAAAAGAAGCCTGTGATCTAAATATTAAAGTCTGTTACAAGTTGAACTTAATAAAAACCCTTGATGAAGAATATAACGTAGGCTGTAGGATGCGGCTCGACACGCAGGGTGGCTTTATGCAGGTAACGACAGCTTCTTGCCTTGCATAACTGCAGGAGAAAGGACGAGGGCATAAGAGAAGGGAAAGGAAGAATCGGTAAAAAGATTGAAATTAAACAAAAAGAGATGAAACATCTGAAGTACAACATTCAAAGTCATTTAACTAGATTGTGGTAGCAAGGTTTTTTAGCCAGGATTTTGTTAAAGGGTGTCAACATTTTCTGGAAATTTAAAAACTGGGTGTACAAATTGTTCACTTACAATTCAGTTACATGTAAATGACAGATAAAACAGGAGGTCCATTCCAAAAGACACCCAGACAACCATCTGGCTAACACTATGTGTGGTAGCCTCTTATTCTTAGTGAGTTTACAAGTCTTTTCTACAATCCATTGCCATTCTTTAATCATTTGGAAACTTCCAATGCCCAAATCTTTCAAATCTGATAACATTGGTTTGCAGCTCGGGCCTAAACCCATGCCAGGCATGGATGCGTTGGCTTTGAAATCCCTCATTAGGCAAAATCAAGGAATTTAGTTTGTCGGATTTGAGGTACATGTACATGTGTTAGAGTTTATCAATGACACATTTTCCCTTGGTCTAAAAACCAGCTGCAGCAGTCGGTAGTAGCCCTAGTAAATCACACAACACAAGGGACCTCCATCTTCGTATTGCATAAATTATTATTAATGTAAAACTACACAAAACACAAGGTTCTAATAGACCAGTGTCTGAAGAAAAAAACACCTTCGTTTGCAGAATGCCATTTAAATGTACTCTCAGTCACTACAGCAAAAATTGACTTTAATGGACACAGTCTTTGCTGTATTTTAAAATGTAGGAAGGTTTTGTTATGGCGTACATGTACTGGGATGAAAAACTTCAGACTTTTATCTGAATTCAGACTGTTAAAGTCAGTTTGGTGAAGAAAATCAGCAATTTTTTCCCCCATATATAAAGAAATCCTGCTCTTTGATCTACTTTATACTGTTCCTAAAAGCTCCTTGAAATATATAGCTTCGGGGGTTACCAAAAGGTTTCGACATACATGTACCTCCTAAAATTTGGAGCCTAGTTTAAGACCCTTTTTCAGCAATGAGGCTCAACCTGCATGTATAGTATATATGCAATTACCACGCTAAACAACAGACAGATTACACTTTACTAAATTTCATCTACTTAATGAGACACAGGTATTGGCTGAAATTATGTAAAATCCAGAAATCCAACACACTTCATTTATTCATAAGGTTCTTGGGAGTCAAAAATAAAAAGTTCCCCCATTTTAATGGAACACCTTCCTAGTGAAACGGACACTTAAAGTTTCAGTTTCTTATGCAATTCAAATAATGTCAGACAACATTTATGTACATATGTATTAACTATTATGTAACAGAGGCCTCTCTGTCTTTCTGCACACACAAAAATAAGATAGTCTGGCGTTAAGCAAAAGACCACCGAATTTTAATCACTAGCAGCATTATTTGAAATTTTGTGTAGCTCCCGCAATGTTCAGAAGTTACTGTTGATTTGTGTGGTTTAGATTAGAGGGAGAATAGAATTAGTGCAGTGCTCGTGATGAAATGTGGCATAAAGTGACCATGCTGTATGGTTACACTGTTTATTTTCGCTTTCAGATTGAACCCCTTGCGTACAACTTCACAAGCTCTAACAGCTCCAAGAACAACTTGCATGAATCATTGGTTGAAGCTACTGGCTCAATCTTGGCGAGATTGCGGTAAAAAAATGTCAAACTGCTCAGAATAATCTGGCACTAATAAAGAAATATGGGTGCTCTGAACTCACTGGTTGAGTCTCAGCAGATGGAGGTGAAAACAATAAAAACTGCTCAGAATTATGAAAGAAACATGGGTTTTTTGAAGCAACTGGTTCAATCTCATCGAGATTGCGGTCACTTTTTTGTTAATTGCTTAGAACATTGAGAGGGATGTATGTACACATGGACACTTCATTATTTGACCTCATGGAGGCCTATGCAAGGGGTATTTATGCATAAAAGATGGCAAGCAATCACTTAGATGAGACTGTGTCCAAATTAAAGGGACACGTTGCAACAACAACAACGCTGAAGAACAGACTTTTGGGGCGTTCCGGCCATAACCACTGCCAAGCCATCAATAAACACACAATGAACCAGTGACAACAATATTTCCTCAGATAAGATCATTAACACCACATAATGAGCACTAAAGATAGTCTAAGCAATGCAGGCGACAGGAAGGATACATATACGCAGAGTTTTTCAGCTTACTTTAAATCAAAATTTATCAAATGATAGTTTGGTTTTCCCCCATGAAGCATTGGCTGCTAAAGGTCCAACTCGTATCCGCTTTCTTTTTCATTGTCCACCAAAAGCGGCTCTGAAAACAATTACAAAGCTGATGTAACTGAAGGTGCATTGTAGAGTGGCATCAGCACCTTCTAAACCATTACACGGAATAGGTCTCATACTTCAAAAACGTAGCTCCACATACATATACCTTGCAGGAAAATACTGACTGTTGAAGCGCCTTGAGCGTCACTGAGTTGAGTGACTGATATGAGCGCTATTTAAGAAGCCACTATTATTATTATAATAACACACATCCTAATATGCAGGATACCTTGCAGAAATCTTGTGCGATATCGCTGTTTTTCAGCAGCACAAAGTACAATTGCAATATTATATGACTGCAGGAACATTTTGACACCAACCAAAGAGGGCACTATTCACAGGCACACAACAGAGCATCAGTAAAAGGGTAGTTTTGTCAGAATAAAACTGCCATGAAAACTTTCCCCCGAACTTCATAACAGCCCGTGTGTGACCCTATGGGTCTTTACCGCAGGATAAGGCATGAACAATGTGAATGAGTAAATCTTTAATAATGTGCACAGTTTGTCAGCTTCTACCATAGAAGAATTGAGCCATCAGCCTAAAAAGCAAAGCCAACAGACTTCTCTGTATTCACACCTACCTTTAGTGATGTACAGATAGAAAAAGTCGCAATACAGTATCGTCTGCACACAGCCAGCCACGATCGCAATCAGGTCAAAGAATCCCTCAAAGTAGAAGCGGTAGACCCAGTTGATGATGTAGAGAGCTCGGTAGGCTCCAAGGGCAAAGAGATAATGGCTGGTGATGGACTCGGCTTCACCAGTCTTACTGATCATAAAGAGCTGTGGTAAGATGGCAACAGACTCCAGGTAGATGGAGAAGGTCCACAGGATCTGATGAGAGGAGGCAAATCAAGTGTTATTCCAAGAGGTCAAGTATCAAAGGTCACCTTTGGCAAATTGCTTCTCATAATTACACATAAATCATCTCCATACTGACACCAAGGAGTTGACAACACAAAGGGGCACTCTGTAGACTATGTAACCTGTGACATCACATGTTTACAAAAGAGCCACAGAGCTTGGACTTCCTGCATACATGATTTGAACACAGCTCAATGGAAAAACACATTTAATCTTATATTTTATGAGATTGCACTGTCTGAATTGTATCAACTTTTGATCTGTGGGGAGCACATCTCAAAACTTGTACAGCTGTTATTTTTATATTTCTTGTGGAACCCTTTGCCCTTCTTTGTACGGCGGAAAATTAAGTGTTGCACGGTGAGCGCATGTACTGCGCACGCTACACACTGGAATATTCAGTTCAAGTGTTAAGATTCTGTTATTCCAAAAGTATACAAAAGCGGATTTACACGTAATCCAATTTCTGGCACAGAAAATATTTTCATGCATACTCATCTTCCGGCGTTAACTGGTTGAAGAACTTACCTCAAGAGGAGTGAAATCATGATTGACGAGGAACGCCAACCCACCCACGGGCACCACCAGGAACTCCATTCTGAACGTGTCATGGTTGCTGTCATAGGTGGCCTTGAACTTGATGTAGATTAAATATACGGTGGCGTAGGCGCACAGAATGTAGAGGACTTTCATGAATGTGTTATAGGGCGAGATGAAATTGGTAAAGAGATCTAGGTACCTAGATGTGAAGACAAGTGCAAAGAGGATCTGGCTCTTTCCAGAGATTCCTATAAACAGGTGTAAGAAAGAAGAAGAAAAAAACAATGTACATATTTCATTTTCATTTCATTCAACAGCAAACCTTTTACAAAAATTGCTCAATCAAGAACAAACAGTAAACACAAGTATAAACAAATAAAAACATGTATAGCAAAGTACTGCCTCAACTCGGCTAGGCGGGCAGATACATATAAGAACAACCTCCAGTGGGAGTAGTGCTCTCAAACGGTTTGGAAACAAAACAAAAGCCAAAAGGACACTGGCAGTAGGGAAAGCCAATAATAGTGACAAAAAGTCACTTTCAAAGTGGCTGACCATTTGGTCTTCAGAACCACTTGGACAATAAAAGTACCACCCCCCCCCCCCCTTTAGGAGGGGTGTGCACACCGTGTGCATTACCCACCATCCAGCCAAGTCGGAAAACTCAGTTAAAAAACGATGTACATGATGTATGCACATTTTATTTGGTATAAAAAAATTGTTTTACTTTTATATCTTTAAAAAAAGTTATATATTTAATTAAATGTATTGCAATCCCGTGATTGTACTGCGTAAAATGGGTAAAATTATCTTCCAAAAATGCCACATCCGATCTGACTACCTGCCACTTCTCCCTTAATTTAGTTCAAATTATTAATTAATAATATCCAGGTAACCTGTCCAGAATGGTTGAAAGAATATATAAAGTGAGGAAAAGGCAGTTTGTTGGATTTATTACAAAAGTGTCAAAATCATGAAAATTAAAAGTGCAACTTGCTAATATGGCTAAAATTCCGCAGCACGCCACCACTCTAGCTCCCTCATTATCTGGCCGATTACTCTAAATTTTAGTCTTACCTGTCAAGATGGGTTAACTGAATATATACAGCAAAAAACAGGAAAATTGAACAATTCTAAAGGCCTTAAAAAGGCGTCAGAAAATCACAAAAGCTTCGTCGAAAATAAACACCATTTTGTTTTCGTTTTCTTGCTGTGTGTGTGTCCGGGTAAATGTGCAATACTCCAATGAGTCGGTCATCGTTCATGCGCATTGGAAAATTCACCAGGACTTGTTGATTTATGGAATGGGTAAGCCAGCTACAGTGGCCTCTGATGTGATGAACATACCCCCATTGAAGGATGATTCAAAAAAGGGAATAGCCCAAATTCCACATTTAATATCATAACTATTGCCGCTACAAACATACCCCCATTGAAGGATGATTCAAAAAAGGGAAATAATAGCCCGATATTGCCCTTATGAACATGAACTTACCCATGACTTGTACTAATGAAATAATCCAAAAGAACCTTTCACGTGACTAATATGCAAAGCAGGGTTTAGTTCATAAACTCCTGAATATTCAGTTTATGCAAACTATTCGACAATAACTGCTGATTTTAATATTCATAGAAAATTAAATATTCATTATGACCTTTTACTAAACAGGTAATGGGAGAAATTTGTAGAACTATCAAACCAATTTTGGTATCAATCCCTCATAGCCTAGCGGTAAATAGGCTATGCTCTTGTGCATATAATTTGTTCTCTCTTGATACAGGTTCAATTCCCGGTAAGTACATTGCATTATTTAATTGCTTACAAATGTTCAATTCCTTCCACAGAGAGTGAGTGAATGATGGGGAGAGGTAGTGGGGGGAGGAGGAAAGAAGACTGGGGAGAGGGGGAAAGAAGCGTGTTTTTTATTTTTCAAATTTTAGGATTTTACTAAAAATATATATATTTTTTAAATCAGTCCCCTATGAAAACTATTTATTTTACATTTTGGGGTACTAACCCTATCGATAGCATAATACACCCTCAGGTGTATATTGGGGGGAAATTTTTCTTTTTTTTTAGCCACCAAAACCAATTCCTCAACAAAAATATTTTGATCTAAAAAAAAAAACATTCGAAAAGTGGCAGTTGGATATAAAATTATCTTCCAATTATATCTACGTTGACGACTTAAAACAAAGTGAACCTTGTTGTAGAAAGGACTTGGTGGCTCAATGTCTTGTCAGTACTTGTTGAAGTTGAATGGATGTAGGAGTAGGATCTGAATTTTAAGGACGAGCCGAGTTGACTAAAAAAACACAAAAAATAAAAACCCGAACAGAAGAGCAAGTAAGAGTTAACAACACACGTCAAGGACCAAATTGTTGTCAGCATTCAAAACATTGTGGAATGTATCTCTCCAATAATAATGCATATTAAGCTCCCAAACAGTACACTTGGTTAAAAAAATTCGCCATCCCAGCGACCAGTCCGATCCAACTTGCCCATGCCGCAAAAAGTGACCAAGTGTCGGTGTCGATGTGTTCCGTGTCAACGTGGCTGCCGGTGTGTCGTGGCGGTAATAAACAAAATCAAAAGCCAACAACTTTTTTGATTAATAAACTGTTATGAATCTCACCTGAACAGGACCTGGTCTTCCATATTTTCCAGAGAAGAATTAAGATGGCCAGCAAGTGAGAAAGATCACCTATAAGCCGAAAAGCATTCATTTTTATGCTGATTTTGGAGGCAGTGTACATGCACGTAATCGGTCAGGTTTCTTCGAAAATGGCCGTAGTTGACGTGGCGGCAGCGTGAACAATTGAGTGGTAATCGTGATATACACTCAAACTACGTTCATAGCCACGCAATGGGTACCAGTGAAGTTGACGAATTAAATAGGTACTAAAAAATAGACTCGCCCACCACACGACCGCGCGTTTTATATGTGCACTTAAAAAATGTGCTACCTTGCGGTTTGTTATTGACAAGAAGGACGAGACGAATAATGTTTGTTATTTGCCGGTCAACAATGATCAGTGTTTTATTTTTTGTGAAAATAGAATTAGCTGTTGCAAACTGCTTACCAACCAAAAGGACCTGTGGTATAAATGCAAAAAATAAGTTAGTGGCCTGACGTTTCGACCCTAGCAGAGTCTTTTATTTTTTGTATAGGCCGTCTGTCCTTGCTCTATGGTCTGATGGTCTGATGAAGCCTACTATTTTTAATTTATCACAGATCTAGTGTAAAGGGTCAAGGATGAGCAAGGTCAGTTTTTCACGGTTCCTGAGTGTTGAGTTCAGTCGTCACTCATTCAGGAATCCAGAAATTCTGCGGGGCTTTTTGTCCACCCCCAAAACGGAAACACACAAAAAGAAAAATACAAAAACGAGTAGGCCAGTGCCTTAGGTCGCAGTTCATGGGTGGGCCTCTACGTAACGTTACGAGACACAACAAGTGGGCACTAGGATAATTTGTGGCGAGTTTAGGACAACTATTATAAAGTGAGATACAAAAAAGTTGCTGCGTCCGAGAAGAGCCGAAATATCCCAAAACATCCGGGGTCTTGTTTTTGATTTCGAAGTTTTTCGGGGAGGAGGTTTCAGTTAGGTGGCTCCATTAGCCACACCCCCAAATTGTTTTCCCCCCTCTTCTTCTTTTTTTACTGTGGAGAAAAATACAAAGGGAATAAATAAGCGAATGTAGCAAAAATGAGCATTTAAACAGTGAAAGGGGGAGGCTGGGTAGACTTGCATTCCCGAAAAACTTCTACTGCCCTAGACCTGGTCATCCTAGAACATGGATGAAGTTTAGAGCCTGCAAAGCTATTTTTCTGGTTGAACCACAAAACTCCACCTTAACTTATCCACACTTCGTTTAACCATGGAGGTCAGCGGCGTAACTAAGGTAAATTTTTAGGGGCGGCACAAGGGGGGCACCATTTTTTCTAAGGGGGCACTGCTGGCAAATCAACTATAGATTCCTTTGCACTTTAAAAAAATGGATCTTAATCTACGCAATGGCGGGTTCCAAACAGCCTCTCAATTAAACCAAAGGGAATATGGTCAATTTGCAAAATGATGTTTCTATGCTCTTTTTCAGCGCTTCGTTTAAGATTTTTTTTTTTTTTTCTCTCTTCTTTTTCGCACATCTAGAACCATGCAGTTACTGTTTGAATGTGTAGAAATAAATCATAACTGTTAACAAGGGATTGCGAGACCAGAGTCTTTTTTATGGGGATTTATGTATTTGAGGACTGGCACTACAGTACTTATTTATTACACACTGGGGCCGTGCACAGTAGGCCTAATCAATGTTAAAAACTCTGAAGACGTTGGTAAAAATAACAACTGTCCATTGCAAAGGTACAACAGTTATGTGTAAATAGAAAAATAGTTTGAAAAATTGAGTTACGCCACCAGTCCTCCATAAAAGTTTATAAAACTTAACATTTTATATTCTGGTAATTTTATAGTCTCAAAGGTTCAGATTTCAAATGGGGGGGGGGCACTGGGGGGGGGGGGGGCACCGGGGGGGGGGGGGGGGGGCACTGACATCGATTGGGGGGGGCACGTGCCCCCCCCTTAGTTACGCCACTGATGGAGGTAGCCTCCATGGTTTAACTCCTTTCAAAAGCACTTCAATTTGTGCGTATGGTTAAAAACAAAACAAAAAACAAACAAACAAACACCAAACAGCATATTATTTAAATATTGAAATTTCATAACTTTATCTTGGGGTAAAATCTGAAATTACATGGTCCCAGTCGGGCGATGTAGTCATAATAAGTAAATAATTTTGGAGGCAATTCTAATGTATGGAACTCTTCGTTAATTGTGCTTTTTCGACCTCATTTGGGTTGGGGAGCGCAAGGGGGTCGTGTTGTTAACCCATTATTCCAACTAATGTGCACTTTCGTTGCTTTGCATCTGCACCACTTGTGTTGTGTACAACATTGGTAAGATTGGAAATATAAATGTTCACAGATTTTGCACATAACTTACATGGTATAAAGATGGTCATGGTGGAAAACTTCCCTTGAAATAGATTTGCTTGAAATGCCATAGTTTTTAGGAAATAAGTAAAACAATAGTCTTTATATCATGCAGGATAAAATCCAATGTTTTCTCATGACTCCGAAGACAGATTGAGCTTAAACTTTCACAGGTTTGTTATTTCATGTATATGTTAGGTCACATCAAGTGTATACAGGTCTTTGGCAATTACCAATGTTGTACACACCCTTTAAAAGGAGCAACCAATATCATTCCACTGACCTAAGACATTATGCCCTGAATGATACACTATTTTCAGTGACTACAACAGCAAATTAGCGGGATAGGGTTATTCACTTCATAACATACTGTAATTCACTGAGAGATGTTCACTATAAGAGGTGTGACCTATTAAGAGGTGTGTTTGGATAAGTCATTTTACTGTAATCTTTTTTCTTTGTAAACAGTATTTTTATAAGCAGCTGCATACTTAAAATACTGCGCACAAGTGCACCTCCGCACTACACGGGTCTACCATTCCCACCATTTTGGGGGTCAATTCCTTTGTGTGTACATTTGCCTCCCCCAACAACATGGGAGACAGGATAAGCGCGTGTAAGTGCGCTCCGCGTTGCGCAAGAGGTCAATAAAAATAGTTCCCACATATCCATGCACTCAGTAGAGTCGACCATCTTTATGGGGTCAATCATTTTTAAAATGCAAAACTGCGCTTCGTGCAAACACATGGTGTTACAAAGGCTTGCAAGATTGGTTAATGAACCACTTGGTTTCATAGAAAAACTTAGAAAGCTTGACGCAGCTCAATGAGCAAAACCCAAAATTGTTTGTAAAGTTGGTGTTTATCAGGAACTATGTACCAAATGTGATTGGACTGTTAATTATTATTTTAAAAAAAATTATTTATTGGGCCAATAAATAAAAATATCAAGACAGTATATGGCAAGGAGAGAACTAAATACTTAAACTAATAAATAAACAAAACAAACCAATCAATCAACAATGAATGAATGAATGAATTAATTAATCACTCAACCAATTGGTTGATATCAATCAATCAATCAATCAATCAATCAATCAATCAATCAATCAATCAATCAATCAATCAATCAATCAATCAATCAATCAATATATAAATACTACATATAAAAAGGGTATAAATGTAAACAAATCTAAAAAAAAATAAAATATACTTGTGAATACACAATGAACATGAAACTTTGCTAAACGGGGAGTATCCAGGAAAGTTAATTAAGAAAAAGACCAATAATAAAGCTAATCCAAAGGAGACAAAACTTTCAAAATGCACATTCCAAAAAACCTTCGTGATTTACAGGCTAGGGTTAGGAAAAAACACTAGGGTTTTGGAACAAAGGGATGTCAGAACTTTTTATACCCAAGAGATACTCGCCGTAACGGTAACTTAGTAACTTAATGACTGCTCTATATTCCGACACCCCTATGTTTAGGCAACTCTATGTTCCCCCCAAAACCCTCATGATTTACACGCTAGGGTTAGAGTTAGGAAAACACACTAGGGTGTTGGAACAAAGGGATGTCAGAACTCGGGGGTGTCGAACACTTTTTATACCCAAGCGATATTCGCCGTAACGGTAACTTACTAACTTAATGACTACTCTTTATTCCATCACCCCTATGTTTCGACAACCTTAAGTTCTGAAAAAACCCTTGTGATTTAGACGCTAGGGTTAAGAAAATACACTAGGGTGTTGGAACAAAGAGATATCAGACCTCAGGGGTGTCGAACAGTTTCTATACCCAAGAGATACTCGCCGTAACGGTAACTTACTAACTTAATGACTGCTCTATATTCCATCACCCCTATTTTTCGACGACCCTAAGTTCTGAAAAAACCCTTGTGATTTACACGCTAGGGTTAGGGTTAGGGTTAGGAAAATACACTAGGGTGTTGGAACAAAGGAACATCAGAACTTAGGGGTGTCGGAACATAGGTGTGTTACCTAACCTACAATTCAATCGAATAAAGGTGTATGGTTTTTACTAATACATGAAAATCAATGGTTTTACAAGCAATTTACAATGTATTCTGCATGTAAATAACACTGACATCCACCAGACTGCCATTGCAGCAGTGAAAATAAGGTAACATTTTGGGGGGCATAAAAAGTACACCATTTTTGATAATTTTTTTTTTAAGTCTGATAAATTTGAATCACAAAGATCCAGATTTTAAATGCAAGTACCTAAAGGTCATACCACTGATGGAATGATGCATTGAAAAAAAACCACCCAAAGATTTCTGCTTACAAGGCAATTGGTCTCAATATCCGCCACTTATGAGTTAGGCTGCCGTCAAGTATCACCGCATCACTTATGGAACTTTCATGGCACCATTCTTGATTAAAATAACCAGAGCCAAAATTCATAGAGCTGCTTGAGCACAAAAAGAAGCTATGCACAACAAATTTATGCTTACCAGAATATGGTTACCAGCCAAAATGCCATTTCTCTTGTGGAATCTTTGACTGGTATCCTGCTAATGTCTTGCTTAGCAAAAAAATTGTATGAAATTGATCAAGGGAAATCTGCCTTGCTTGTCAGAGTGTGCTGTATCATGATGGCATGATAGTATCATGAGAGGTTTAAAGGCACTGTACACGTTTGGTAATTACTCAAAATATATATTAGCACAAAAACTTACTTGGTAACGAGCAACGGAGAGCTGTTGATAGTATAAAACATTGTGAGAAACAACTCCTTCTGAAGTAACGTAGTTTTTGAGAAAGAGGTAATTTCTCACTAAAATAATAAAAGACTTCTGGCCAGAAGCCTTTTATTCCTATCTGAAAGCACACTAATTTGTACAACAAGGGTGTTTTTTCTTTCATCATTTTCTTGCAACTTCAATGACCAATTGAGCCCAAATTTTCACGGGCTTGTTATTTTATGCATATGTTGGGATACACCAAGTGAGAATACTGGTCTTTGACAATTACCAAACGTGTTCAGTGCCTTTAAAAGTGAAGCGGCAATGTTTGACGGAATTTCTTACAAGTGACAGTGGCTAGGCAAATGGGATGGTCTCAAAAAATAATTTAAAAAACCAGGGCCCAATTTCATAGAGCTGCATAGGCAGGAAATATTGCTCACAAGTTTTCTGCTAAGCAAAAATAAGCAGGAAACCATCCACTAATGATACAGGTGGCATGGTATTTTGGCTGGTAACCTTACTCTGGTAAGCATATTTTTTGTGCTTAGCTACTAATTATGAAATTGGGCCCTGATTAGTCATCAAGTTCCATTGCCTCTTTGGTCATTCTCTTGATCCAGGTGAGGGTCATCAGTTAAAGTCTTCTGCTTGGACTTCCTGCTTAACAATGACCAAGTGTCCATTCGCTCGTCTTCTTCTCCTACCTCCTTTTAAATCCCTCGCATTGAAGAGGTAGGAAACTACACAGCTCTTGCTGTCATCTTGTGTTGCGTCCCTTGTATTTTGATTTTTTTTTATAGCCTCTGTAGGTGCAAGCATCGATTAAGCGTCAAGTATTACAAAGAAAAATTTAATATTTAAAGGTAAAGTCACAGATTGGTAGTTACTAGAAACATTAACCCTCCTACTGTTCGCAACATTTTCAAGTGAGTTGACCAACCATTTGAAACCATTCAACTGCCAAAGTTGTGTATGGTGGCACAACTGTGCACAGAACTAACTGTGTACTGTGTACATGCATTCCCCCATGGTATCATATTGCAAGGCTGGCATAGCTTATCTATCATTCAAAACCACAGTGAATGGTATTGAATGGTCAGACAGCAAGAGGGTTAATGACAACAATTTACTTGGTGAGAAGAACTGCAGCTGTCGATAGTATAAACTGTTTTAAAGAAGGGATTCCCTTTGAAGTAACCTGGTTTGAATAATTGTTCACTCCAAAACATTTGAATCTGAGAAGCGATTCATGCATGAATCATTTCTCAGAACATTATTTTCTACAAACGACCGTTTCGTAAATTGAAACTTACTTTTTATCACGAGGAAATATTTGGCATCTTATGAGATTCTACTGTTGGCTGTAACCCATATAAGCATAGTAAGTACAAGGGGTCAAAAGTGCCTTTGCCAGACTCATTTGGAATGCCATTGGCAGCATTTCAGTAGGTTTCAAAAGGGGAGAAGCTAGACCAATGTTCACTAGTAATGTAGTCAAGACCTGGAAGTCCGAGACCGACCCATCCAAGACCGAGACCAAGACCAAGGACCAGCCCTTCCGACATGTCCGAGACCAAGACTTCTGCAGACCGAGACCTAGGCCAAGACCGGGACCACAAAAAAAATCTCGAGACCTACAACACTGATGTTCACTTCAATAAACACAAAATGAGGAATAGACCTGCATTCTTTTAACAGATACTTACCCCAAATAGTTGCGTTAATATTTTCAAAAGACTTGAATTTCTTCTTGCCCTTAATTCCTGTCCAGTTATACTGGCATGCCAGTTTTGGAGCCAGGAGGTTGGAAAGTATCGTCTTTCCAGTGCTAACTAAGTTCTTGCCACCAAGTAAACCAAGCTTTAGTTCCTGCAAGAAAAAAGAGAAAGAATATATGTATATCAGGATTTATATTACGGTAAGTGAGATTTGAAACTTTGCACAAAGGGAATACAATCAAGTGAGGTTTGTTGAGACACCATGTACAATGAATCTCTTAAGTTGTGGTGGTTCTGGAAAGAAACAGGCACAATTTCATGGCTCTGCTTTACTGCCAAAATCTGTGATTTGCATAATTTTACAGGGCAAGAACCGATTTTCTCCTGAAAGCCTGGTACATGGAGTATGCAAGCGCACAAGCAAAAATTCCCTCCTAACCTGTGAAATACGCTTGACATAAGCTTGGAATTCCCTGCTTTTGTAAGCACAGATTCTTTGCTTACAGTAAGCAGAGCCATGAACTTGGGGCCCAGGCACTTCAAGTCCATTTATTTGGAAGACTGACAGTAATAATTGATACTTTGCAGTGCACTGCATGAATAGGCTGGCCAAGGGACTTGAACAACTTTTATCTTCATTCTTACAATTTTTTTGGCGAGTTGTTTATCCTCCAATTTCCTCTCTAAAGCCTGCAAGTCTTCAACGGTTGATACTGGAAGAACTACTTCCAGGTGAGTATCAACTGCATCTTCTAGCAGCCACAGAGATGCATCGGTTCCTTGTTGGCGGAGCTCATCTAGGAGCGATGTGTTGTAGTCCACTCTCTTCCTTAGTTCCTTAAGTTCTGATAAACTCTCCTTCAACAGCTTCACGATAGTCTCAAAACCTGAAAGAGAACGTAATGGAAAATTGTGAACATTATTGAGCACAGACTGCTGCAACCACAATTTTACCCCCCACCCCACAAATTTACATAACTTTTGCGACACTCAGCAGACACTATCTATAAACATTGCAGGTTTGTGAATGACAAGGGGTATGAATTTGCTAAACAGACGTTAATGAAGAACCATGTCTGGGATGTGTAGCAGTACCAACTAAAATAAAAAATCAGGGGTGTATGAAAAGGTTCTTTAAACGTCTTTAGTAGAATTCCAATGTGAAACATTTATTATTATAATATCTGGTAATGAAACCAAGGATGCCTCATAAAAGAACTTTGTAATCACCGTAGCTCGCAAGCCTGAGGAAACCTGTAAACAAGGGTTCTTGCTATGTGAACCAGAAACACTGGGGTTAACCCCTACTCTTCTAAGATAAGTGTTCTAGGTTATTTTACGTGCACTACCAATTCTAGTACACAAGACCTTTGGCTTTCATCCTATCTGAAGGACAAAGCAATAATGTTTTAGTGTCTTGCTCAAGGGCACAAGTGTCTTGACCGGGACTTGAACCCAAACTCTGCTGGTTAGAAATACCAGAGCTTGGGTCCGGTGCTCTTATACTGCTCGGCCACGACAGGCCATTAAGTGTGATCTGTTACAATGCCTGTGGTATTGTTGGTTGTGGATATTGATTCTTCCTGTGCATGGAATGTGTTAAATGAGCTTTTATTCTACTACAGATGATGGGCCTCATACTTGACTGGCTTTGGTTCAGCACGGGAGAGGCTGGAACACACGATACATTGGCTATGGTAGACCAACTCTCTCTGCCATCTCCTGGGTCAACTTTGTTTGAAGTGCTGTTTCGATATCTAAGGGAGAACAAAGGAAACTGGCATGATAGAACATAGTGTATTGAAACCCACAATGCTTTGCCACAGATCTGAGACAGAGTTAGCCAAAAACAACAGGTCAATTGACAAAGTTCATCCCTGAAAGCAGCAGGATTTATGATCATGCCAACCCATATAAAAAAAAGTAGCCACGTCTGTCCCGAGCCAATATGGCTCATCAGGCCAGTGTTCATCACCGGTTTTATTGGTATAAAATAACTGAGAATATTTCTATTCCATCATGATGGGATGTCAGTCCATTGAAGGTTACTCCCCATCTATCACCCGTACCCATATTTGTACTCCTGGGTGGAGAGAAGCAATGATGATAAAGTGCCTTGCTCAAGGAGACAAGTATTGCGACTGACCAGGCCAGAACTCAAACCCACATTCTGTAAACTGCAGAACTTAAGTCCACCACCCTAGACCACTTGGCCACGACACCTCACGCCAACCTATGGATAAAATATATTCACTATACTATTGTATGAACGAATTAGCACAAAATAAAGGACATCTGTCATGTCATACAAGTGAACTACATGTACATGTGACATACTTTTACGCTAATACATGTTGTCAAACATCTGACATTTTGTCCCTCTTGATGTTAAGACATTAGAGGGACTCCAAGGTAAAATTCAGTTTTGTGATCCACTTAATTTTCATTGGATGAAATGTAAAATGCCACTGTTTTTGGTACCCTTTTTTCAATATCTAACAGCGTTCGATGACATCACGTTTAAAAGATTAGGTTTGAATATTTTCGTACAGAAAATTTCAATTTATTTCTGAAGTCTGATGATATTCAATCAAAACAGCATTGAATTTGAGCTAATGAATAGTGCTGAAATGCCTCTTTGGAATGTACAGACCAACCTTTTTTTGCTGTTTGAAGACATGATATTTCAAATTTTGCTTTGAAAGGGAATCAAATAAAATGATATTTTACACCATTTTAATGTGAGGTTAGAGACTTGTCCCTGCTTTCATGAGGACTCTATCTATGTATTGGAAAATGAGTGCATCACAAAACTCAGTTTGACCTTGGCGTCCCTCTTTAAGTCCGTTCACACAAGGTTTGCACCTCATTTCTAATAGCACTAGGCCTATATCTCAGATTATAAAGGGGTACAAAATAATTTTATAATTACCGAGAAAACTCTGTATCCTTCTGAATTATCCTCTTTAATTCTAAAATTTCCTCCCAGCTATCTTAAAATGAAAAAGAAAAATTACACAAATATTATTTCACCATTCATGCAGGTTACTTTATGCATGAAATATAGCCTTTTTTTCAAAGCAACTTAGATTTAATAAGACTGATTCTAAGGAGTTTCTTAATATTACATCAGAGGGATTCTTAGACTGAGCACAGCACTATTTGAGCAGGGATGACTCTGTTAACGTATTCTACATGTAGGAACAAGAAATAGAACTTTATCATGATGCCACCATTTTGGTCATGTTCCCTGTATCCAATAACAGTAATGAATGCCAACATTCATTGTACAAAAGGAGCCAGACTAATTCTCCTTCCAGCCTCGATGTGGTTACATTGATTTGAATGGGAGAAAATCAAAATAGCCGCACTGTGATAAAGGATTATTCAGCATATTTTCAAGGTAATTTCTCATAATTTTGTTTAATACTTACCTGAAAAGTTTAAGAGTCGGACAGAATGATATTGGTTCCAAGTAGTCTCGTCAAATGGTGCCTGTGCCTTTGCCATCTTGCACACTTCCTTGACAGAGGAACAGTTCGGCCACCAACATGTAAACAAAACACGTTTATTTACATTGGAAGAGGTCATCCAGGTGGTGGAAACAACTGCAATGCCATCACAGGTTTTCACCACTGCATATGAGTTTTTCTTCCTAAAGTCCAGTAAAATAAAAACAAGATTCACATACAATTGTACTTGGGTTTACGAACGGTTAGCTGTGACAATAGTAGTAGCCACGTCCCTACGGCCAATGACAATAATTGCAACTAATGAGTGGTATGACTACCAATCTTTAGTTTAGTGCTCAATATGTGGCATGGTTTAATTGGAAACCAGTCATCTCGCCCCCCGGCAAAGTCGCCCCTCACAAAGTCGCCCCTCACAAAGTTGCCCCCTGCAAAGTCGCCCACCCGCCAGAGTCACCCCCCGACAGTTTAGGTTTTTTTTTAATACTATACAGTATATTTTTGTGAGAAATCTTTTATGTTTATTAAGTAACTGTTAAGCTTTGTTGATTTTGTACGTTATGGCTTTTCAAATTTTTGTCACACTGCAATTTAGTGCGGCCGTTTATTGTAAAGTTTGTTTAAATTAATGTTTCTTGAATTTCTTTTTAAAATTAAATACTGATCGTTACAACAGGAGAATTTTTGTCAAAATTTGTTGTTTTTCAATTAGTTATAGTTATTAAGTTATTTATCCTATGTTTCTTGAATTTCTTTTAAAAATTAAATACTGATCGTTACAACGGGAGAATTTTTGTCAAAATTTGTTGTTTTTCAATTAGTTATAGTTTTATTAAGTTATTTATCCTCAACAAAAATTTATAAAGTCTTTAAGGATTCCCTTTCTTGAATCAAGTTAAAAACAACAAAATTTCCCCTTAGAAAATCATTGCAACAATAGCAAAAAAATGCATAGCTGTGGGCGACTCTGGCGGGGGGTGACTTTGTAGGGGGCGACATTGTGAGGGGGCGAGTTTGTACTTGGAGGGGACGAGCTTGCTGGGGGCGACTTTGTGAGGGGCGACTTTGCCAGGGGGGCGAGATGACTGGCAATCGTTTAACCCCCCTCCCATCCTATTGTGTCTTTATTGTGTTCTAGGAATCTCAGGAAGTCTTTAGTTCGGTTTCGGGGGAGGGGGGGGGGGGGTGGGATTCTGTACAAGAAGAACATTTGATGGGGGGGGGGGCCGGATTCTGTACAAGAAGAACATTTGGTGGAGGGGGGTACACCCTCTGCCCGATGGTGGGCATGGTACATGTATTTACTACATTACAATAACAACAGTATTATGCAGTAGTAAGGCCTAATTGTACAATACAATAACATGGGTTGAGGGGCTGGCTGTGAGGGGTGAACATTTTTATTAGCTCCCCGAGGTATTGGAACTTCCAATACTGAGGGGAGCTTACTAACACGTATATCGACTGTTCACCCGAAATAAACTGTGTTATTTGTTTTACTTTACCTCATACATATTCAGTGACCATGTACAATATTAGGTAGGACATGTAGGAGAAAGGGAAATAAATGACGACTGTGTGAAATAAAATGCATCCATCCAGGGATGTTTTTTCATGAACTTCTTATAATTGAACTAAACGATTGTAATTTAACCCTCCTACTGTTCGCAACATTTTCAAGTGAGTTGACCAACCATTTGAAACCATTCAACTGCCAAAGTTATGTATGCATGCAGTGTGGCACAACTGTGCGGTACTGTGTACATGCATTCCCTCATGGTATCATATTGCAAGGCTGGCATAGCTTATCTATCATTCAAAACCACAGTGAATGGTATTGAATGGTCAGACAGCAAGAGGGTTAAAGGCACTGGACACGTTTGGTAATTGTCAAAGACTAGTATTCTCACTTGGTGTATCCCAACATATGCATAAAATAACAAGCCTGTGAAAATTTGGACTCAAAAGTCTCAATTGGTCATTGAAGTTGCAAGAAAATGATGAAAGAAGAAACACCCTTGTTGTACAACATTATAGTGTGCTTTCAGATAGGAATAAAAGGCTTCTGGCCAGAAGTCTTTTATTATTTTAGTGAGAAATTACCTCTTTCTCAAAAACTATGTTACTTCAGAGGGAGTCGTTTCTCACAATGTTTTATACTATCAACAGCTCTCCGTTGCTCGTTACCAAGTAACTTTTTATGCTAATATTATATATATTTTGAGTAATTCCCAAACGTGTACAGTGCCTTTTTAAGGCCTATTGTTGTGAAGTGCCTTGTCACCCTTGTGTCTGTCTGAACATCAGCAGCGTGTGGTGCTCAATAATGTTCTCGAAATATTCTAAGTTATTACTACAGTACAGTCTAATGATCTCCATATTTAATATTTTGTCAATTGTGTTTACTGACCATCGATTATTAGCCAGGCATCAATCAAGTAGAATATTATAATTATTATAAGAAGTAGAACTTCAGAATATTAGAAGTTGTATTATGAGAGAAAACATTAAATTTAAACGAGCAAATGCTTACCAACACTCCATAATCGTAAAGGTTAATTGTACTTTAAAACTTAGTTCCTCAGGCATAGAGGTAATCAGAATTCATCTAAGAAAAATCTGCTTGCGGAGCGGAGCAGCTGGAGATCCGGACAGATGGTGGCTGACTTGTGCTATCCAAATTTCCAGCTAAAATGTCCGTGCGCACTGCCAAAGACTCTCCCTGACGCAGTACACCGAGTTGTGCGCTATCCCAAAACTGTTCTCTAATCCACGCACCCACCGAGTTGCACGAAGGACGATACACGTCAAACACAAACAAGTAACATGTGTTCACTCAGCACTAGACTGTGCAAGTCTAGTCCACGTCTATTGTCATCAGGACATTCGAAATTATAACACTGATCTATTCACGGTGTCTTATTTTCGTGTCCATATATCGTAGGTCAGTGATATGAGCGCGATGTATCAAGTGGCCACCCCCTACAGCCGAAGTAAATGTTCTACTTGCGAAAATTGTTAACTATAGCTATTATATTACTTATTAGCAGTTGCAAAACTGCTCATGTTAACCAAAATGTCCTAGGCCGGCTATGGATGGTACTATAAAATGTATAAAAGATTGTTAATACATTTATTATACTTATTTTATAGACACATGTTTTGACAATTTTTTAAAAAGAAGTCTTTCTCAAAAAGGCTAATTAACGAACTTATGACAACACAACAGCAATGCCGCACTTGCATACTGGTATTTTCTATCTCCATGCTGAGAGTACACATACATGTATGGAAAGTATGGAGGTCTACCTCCATGGTGTAACAGAAGCAGTCAGGGGGAAGTAACTAAAAACAAAATAACACACAGAGGCCTTTGAAATAAGACATTAATAAGCCGAAAACAATCTCATCGTTGATTCAATTCTTAAAAGCAATACAGTTGTATTTTATTGAGAACACCCAGCTCCCTTCAATACATTCTCTGGTTTATAACTACATGTAATGTGACTTGCGACAACATTTCAAATGATAAGATGAACTAAACAATGACTACTTTATTTATGAGTGCTACAAATATGTAAATGGAATAACATATACACAGTTTTACTCTCTTGTAACTTGAGTAACACTTAGCCGTAATTATAAAAAAGAAAGAAAAACACTTTAAGAATAATAAATACAGTTAATATTATGAAAATCTCATGACTGTATGCATGTTGTGCAAACCTATAGATTGTATGAGCTCTTCATTTTCATATTCAATGTTCATTTACAGTATTTTGTGTCAATCTAGATGTTTAGTCAGAAAATTGCTTTCCAGCTGTAAAAAAAAGGAGTCATCAATGAATTCATGATAAATTTTAGTAAAGAATTAAGGATAATGCTACTCTAGAACTACAAACTTAAAAACAGTGACATTTATTATTACTGTTCTATATTTCCGGAAGGCCTCAAATGAGCCCAACGAACCTTAAAAATGTGTATTATACTGTAACCAGTGGAACCCCTTAAGACTTCAGTGAAGAGAAGATGATGAAGAAATGGCAATTTAGATGCGGGAGGAAAATAAACCAATAGAGAAAAATATGCAATCATGTAGGGACTGAAAAGCCAATCCACATGCAAGGTTCCAGTCTGGGGCTGGGGGTTTTTGAACTTAGGTCCAAGGAGGTAAAAGGCAGGAAAAGGAGGTACGAAACAATTCAGGCACCAGTTTACAGATGAAACCTCAACACAAGAAACCTTCGGAATCAATGTTACCTTGTCTTGAACAACCCAAGCCAGCTGTGCTTTATTGCAGGCTGCTCCATGCAAAAGGGCGAAGAGTTAACTTTTAAGTGCTTTATAACTTAGTTTTATTTGGTGAAATGACAGAAATGATTGGCGAACCAAGATTGCCGAGGCCCCATCTGCTAGATGGAGTCATCCAAAGATGCTGCATGGGCATCTGCCAGCTGGAAACCATTAATGTAGCAGAAATAAAAGCAGTTGTAGCTACTGACCTCAAGGTCAGACAACTTATGTATTTATTTATTATTTTGATTGGGACAGTTTTGTTGGTTTCCTGCACACAATTCTGACAAAAGGACTACATCGTGAACAAGGGATCCGACTATTTATGTACTGAGTAGCCTCATTTTATTTTTCAACAGTGGTATTGTTATATCATTAAAATTCAAATAATCTTCTCTCTATAGTTGCCAGATTTGTTGACATAAAACTCACAATGTACTTTAAACTAATTTCAAATGGTTTTTTTCAGTTGGTTTTCATACTTTAAGTCATCATCAACAGAAGCTGGCTTTGGGTTCATCACTACAGCTAACAGCCAAAACCATTGCAGTAACACAAGAGCCCACAATGGCAGAAGAAAATGTGTCACAAATTTGTGGTTAAACAATGAGAGAATTATGCATTCAATCATTTACAATGATTGGACAATCATTTACAACAATTGGACATCTTTGGAGGTCCAGCGCCCTCATTTGATATACAAAAACAAAACAAAAATTCAAATCATATTTCGGCACGATTACTTGTACAAACGTATGTTTCTTTACATAGTAAGTAATCAAGAAAATTTGTTTCCTATCATTTTCTATATTTTTATGAGGTGACTCAAAGAAATGTAGTATCCTACATTCTAATAAATATTCAAAATTTTAGGCTATGGAAAATAAATTGCAAGAGTTTTGGTATAAGTTCATACAGGTTCCATTTTCAAAAGTTATCAAGTTATCAAAAGTAATCCTGCAGGAAAAAAGACAACACTTGCGTTGATAAAACTTAGAAGAGGAAATTATAAAGATGTGAAATTGAGATCCAATTAATTTATTCTCTACACCAAGAGGTAGTGAAGACTCAAAGTTTCACCTTTTTTTGATTTCACAATAATTGTCCAGAGCCTGAAACAACTTTCAAAAGAACCGTTTTAAACATTTTAAACAAAACATTCTAGTGTCAAACAGTGCTGTCTGAATGCAGTGCACAAGCCTACACAAAACCCCTTAAAAACAAACATAAATACAATACTGTTTCTACATAAATATGGGGCTGTATCTGAATTGGCGGCTAGGGTCAAAGCTATGACTGTTGCTCAGGGTAGGCTTGCTTAGGGTGTTGCTAAGGAAGCCCTGTATTCAACGCGTATTGACGCAACGATACAGCCATGGCCGATGCTGTAAATTCGGACACGGTCTGAGATAGATAATGGCTGGCGCTACACACCAGGCACCCCATGCATGATGTCACAACATTGACAATGGTAGTAAACGGTGCCCAGATAAGAATATATTCATTGGAAAAACTAATTATATTTTAATTGAGACATATGCGCTAGAATTTGCCCCTTCAACAAATACCTTACTTCCTCCATGAAAACTACCACGTCCGTTGTTACCTTCATGGCGAGTATCTCTGGTGAACTAGAAATCCATAAATGGGCGCTGTGAAAGAGTCTGACATCATGCACAGAGTGCCTAGCTTTTAAGCTTTTAGCCCTAGCCAACACATCATTCAACTAGTGCAAGGGATCAAAACGTTATGTAAACATAAAGGGAGCGGGGGTGAAGGAAGGGGGAGGGATTCAATGGAAAGGTAAGGGCAGCTTAAACCCCCGCACTAGATTGTCTCAGTTAGTTCAGATACGTAATGTTGTTATAATATTTAACATTCTTTTATTTTTAAGCACAAGTAAATACTTTGGGGGAAAAAGCCAAAGTTACAATTTCAAAACAGTTTTTTGAACAGTTACTTGCCGGGCCAAGATTTGTGGGGTGGGGAACCAGTCGTTTAAGCACATGTGTTGTGGTTCTTACTTGACTTCCAAGTATCTGAAAAGTATCTAAACAATTCCACTTCACATGGTACAGCCCCAAAACCAAAACCACAACTAGTTTCTGCTATTTACCAGCCTTCTTTCGGTTAACATGTCCAGTGTACTGGCCAGCCATTAAAAACCATTCAACTGACTGGGTTGTGTATGGTTGCACAACTGTGCACAGAACTAAATGTGTACATGTGTGCACTGTGTACAGTAGATTTTTTAACGCTACATACAAAGTGTGGACCTGAGAACAAAAGAGGTCCACATGATGTAGTGACTTGAAACACTATGTGAACTTACACATGTCCACAAAGTGTGTTTTACAGTGTTGAAGAATATGATGTTTGTTAGGTGTACAGAACAAAGGAATGTCTACAGAATGACTGCAACACAGAGCTGTGTGCACTCACCACATGATATCATATTACAGGCTGACATAGTTCATCTGTCATTCAAAATCACAGTGGATGATAATAAGGGAATGATCAAACAGTACCTGGGTCGACTGTGTACTGTGTAGATGTATTCACCACATATCATATTGCAGGCTGGCATAGTTTATCTCTCATTCAAAATCACAGTAGATAATATTGAATGGTCAGACAGTAGGAGGGTTGGCTGTGTACTGTGTAAATGCACTCACCACATAATATCATATAAAAGGCCGGCATAGTTATAACACCATTCAAAAACACAGTAGTTGATAGTGAATGATTTAGACAGCGTTTCAAAAAAAAATTCATAACAAACTTCTAATTAGCTTTAAAAGGCGGCTCTGATTTGAGAATATTTTCCATGGTCAGGTAAAAACAACACTTAATGAACTAAGGAGCTCTGACCAGTTTACTTTCAAAATATAACACATGCTTGACTCTGAATTCGGCCCACGGTGAGCTTGACCATGTAGCACCAGTCACAAGAACTTTCTGCAGGTTAGCGGGGTACTGTTATTTACAAGCAAAAGCTTTGGATAACAAAAAGACATTGTGTTCAGGTTTCTTTTTAATGAGGGATTGTCCCTGGATGCCATTTGAAATCAAAGTTTATTTTAAATCATGAAATTCTGTTCAGCAGCAAAATGAGGAAACTTAACTCATACAGAACATGAAGTCTCTCGGCTAAAATATGTTTACTTTTTCTTGTACATTTTTTTATATCTTTTTACAAAAACTTCAAAAAGTTGCTGGTTCTGCCAGAGAATGGATCACGAGTACTTCCTCTCTTGGGATAACGGCGCCAATTTGAAACAGAAAAGTCCGCTTTTTTAATCATGCACGGTTGAAGTTTGTATAAAATGTTCACCTGGACGACTAGACAGGCCATCGGTTTAAAATTAACTACAGGAATTTAGAGTCTTCTGTATTGATACCAAATTACAGCAGTTTGCTCCTGCGATGGTGAGGAGGAGTCAAGATGACGAAGATGTCTTCAAGATGGCATGGATGAAACTGAGGAACAGGATGAGGACATGATGACAATCTTGCTTAGGATTTAGGAGCAAACCGGTCCGCTTGTTCTTTAATTTTCTTATTGTATTCTGTCCTGTTGTTACTACGGAGTGACACAAGAAAAAAACAAAACAATTGCAATAAGCTGAATCAAGACTTGAGAGGGAAATCTTTTTTTAGGGTGGGGGAGACTAAAATAGTTATTTCTCTTAAGCATTTGATGATGTTGCATTTTTGTACAGTATGACTTAAAAACAAACTTTAAGATTTTACATTTACTTTCTGCCACCATTATTTTTTAGAGAAATTGACTCTTCACCAAATCAACATTTCTTTTTCAATATGATAATGATTTGCACACATTATACAAGTTGTATTTGGCTCAGTCCAATACAATTTTAATTGTACAAAGATAAATGATTTGCACTCTGTAGTTCATAACTCGTTTTGACAGATTTATAGACGCATCCACTCATGACAGCACAGAAGTTTGCCAATGTGACACTATGGAATTTTCAACTGCACAAAGCTGAAAGATTCATCAGTCATCACTATCTCTCATCTCACACAGTTGGTGACTTTCAGATATCCACTGTGCAGACAAAGATGTAATCTGGGCCTGATACTCGATGCCAGCATGACAAAGGAACCGCAAACTTCAAATTAAGTCAGGACTTGTGTCTACTATCTGCGAAACATTCACAGGATCAGAGAAAACCGGAACCAACAGACAACTTAACAACTCATGCATGCCTTCATAACCTCACTTAGAATTACACAACTCACAATATATGGGCTACCTCTACAATCAAGAGACGACAAAAGGTAAAGAATACAGCTGCTCGTCTCAGAAATGTGCGCCGTATAAATGTTTACTTATTAATTATTATCAATGAACTTAGCTGAACTTTTTTAGTTTTGAAAACAAAATGTCGTTGATTGTGAAATTACTTACCTAAATACAGTGTAGGCTTCTGCTTGTGCTGGATCTTTAATGTTGGGCTCCGTAAGCAATTCCTGTATGCCTGTGAGAATCTACAAGACAACAAATTCCAGAGTTAAGCATTTAACGCTTAGAGGGAATTATAATTTTCCCACATTGGAGCAACTGTAAAAGAGTAGATAATATCAGCGTGCATGGAATTACAAGAAGGCCACAGAGAACATGGCCACTGTTGTCTTGTCCCTGGTCTCGGCCTTGGTGCCCATTAAAAAATTTCCCACAGACTCCATGATTTTCCCAATAAGATTGACCTTTGCAAAAAAAAAAGGTGCCATGCCTTCTCAAAAATGAAATTCCAGGCCTGAAGCATGCTCTGCCTACTGCAGAATTCTGCTGCTTAGTGTTAGCGCCAGAATGTGCTAGCTGTGCTAGAGAAGAATGATTAGTAACATGAAGTACGCACAACACAAAAATTCCTTGCTGACCTGTGAAATACGCTTCATTAAGCACAGGTTAATTAATATGCTTCCGCTAGTGCAGATTATTCTTTGAAATACGTTTCATTGAAATACGTTCGAATAAGCTCAGGTTATTATGCTTCTTTAAGTGGCAATTTTTTTTGGTTACGGTAATAATAATAATAATAATATGGATTTATATCGCGCTTTATCACACCCAAGGGCGTCTCAAAGCGCTCATTATTACCCCTGGTCACTGGGCCATTTATTTCATTCCTTAAACCATCTCAGCTCCCTGGGGAGTGTCGTGGCCGAGTGGTTAAGAGCACCGAACTCAAGCTCTGGTGTTTCTGATCAGCAGAGTGTGGGTTCGAATCCCAGTCGTGACACTTGTGTCCTTAAGCAAGACACTTAACCACATGCTTCGTCCTTCGGATGGGACGTAAAGCCGTTGGTCCCGTGCGTTGTGAATGCACGTAAAAGAACCCAGTGCACTTATCGAAAAGAGAAGGGGTTCGCCCCGGTGTTCCTGGTTGTGGCTGCTTAATGCGCCGTAGCACCTTGTAAACCTTTATAAAGGTGCTAAATAATTGGGTCTCAGAATTCATCACTGCAATAACCTATCTTTCTGAAAGTATCAACCGCCGTGATCTAGATGGAATGGCGGTATATAAATATCTTGTTGTATGTATGTATGTATGTATGTATGGGGAGTATACAGCCTGTGCTGCAATATATGCACTACTAAGCTAAATCAATCACAAGAACCATCTCTGCCCTCACAGGTACCCATTTTACCCCTGGGTGGAGAGAAGCAATTATAGTTAAGTGTCTTGCTCAGGGACACAAGTGTCACGATCCCGGGACTCGAACCCACACTCTGCTGAACAGAAACACAAGAGCTTGAGTTCGGTGCTCTTAACCACTCGGCCACGACACTCCACTCCGGTAAACAGAGTAATGAAATTGGGCATAGATGTACTGTCAAAACTTCCACATGAGGGCCAGACAACAGATCAGGCCTTAAAAATGTTTGCTTTGTTTCCTTGCTTTGTCTTAACACAGGCATGATATTCTTCCAACTTGAACCCTCTCTCTGTGGGCCAACTTGCCAACAAGTGACCTTTATCCTCCATCCACCCTTGTGTCACTTCACACCAACAGGTTGCGGCTTGGATAAGAATGGAATGCCTGACCCAGTGATAAGCAATTGTTTCTTCGGCCTATAGTACTCAATCCTCGGTAATCCACCAATGTCCTTCTGAAAATGTTGTTGCCCTCAGAATACCTGCGAAGCTATTATTAAATAAACTGAAAAAGTCTGTAAAAGCAACAACCTATGCAGGTTTTCTTGTGCACAATAAAATGTTCTTTCTTTTTTCCCAAGAGCCAAACATTATGCCGGTGTTGCAAGCATCGAGTCTCATATAAGAAAAAAGAGGACAGCCCATAATCTTTGACATCTCAGTTATAGGTTGCATGTGTTCAACCCAAGGCAGTGCGAGAGCAGGGCAGTCTCTGGAAGCAGAGAGTAAGCTCTCCCAAGTGTCCCACTTTCACGGTGCTGCTTACCACAGACTACTGTGCTTGCAGCGCCCTGTAAAGCACTTTATTCTACAGGGCCACATGCGTAAACTCCGTGGTAAGCTGAGCCATGAAATTGGGCACAGGTTTGAACGGCTGAAAAGAGCTGTGAAGCAAATCTGACCTGTTTTATTGTAACTGCAGGCCTCCAGTCCTTCTCTTCATCCAATATTGATAAGCACACTGTACCAGATGGGTATACGTTAGGGTGGAACAAAGGAGGCTCAAATTTACCTAGAACAAAGAGAAAAGAAATGTCCATCCTTATGCACGAATGCACTGTATTCACAAAAATGAAATTATTCACTTTAAACAAACACTGACATTCATATTATCACTATACCTATGTATGGTCGCATAAATTCAAGTGTGCTTAGCAGTTGGGATTTATAAAAAGATAAGCATCCTCGTCCCACATTAATTTTTTGTTTCAATGGTAGTTTTGACAAATTATTTGTATTGAAATTTATTTTGTTTTACATTGGCTCAGTGGTTTCTTTCCCTGCCTTTCACCTCTGTGGACCCAAATTCAAATCCCACCTCAGACCACAGCCTTGCATGTTTTGGATTGGCTTTTCAGTCCTTCCCTGATTGCATGGGTTATACACTTTTAAGGTTTTCTTCCCACATCTAAAACTGAACATTTCTTCTCGTTTCCTATTCACCCTATTATTGGTGCTAAGCGGCTGTTAAATTTGTAATAAATGTATAAATTTATAACAAACTGTCGTGGGTATTTTTTTTTCTCAAATTTTTTTTTTAGTCTTTGTTCATTTTTTCGATTTGCGCAAGACTTGCACAGTCTATTGCCTCAAACCAGCTTATGATGTAATGCAGTACTCATCGATTCTATTGTAGTTGATTTCCATTGAACACTGTTGAAAACTGATAGATTCAAAGCGGAACAAGATGGGCTAAATGAAAAGTTAAACAAAAATACTAGGCCTGCTATGAATGAAGCAAAAGCATGACAGTGTCCTCTGTGTCCACTTGTCTTATACAGTCAAGTTGCTGTGAGACAGTATTTGTTTTTTGCAGGACACCAAACAAAAGGGTCTGAGCCCAATTGTTTCATCCTCACTCTGCTGGCCACTATGCAGCGTAAAGAATGAAAAAAGACAAAATATGACAATTAGACATTTTTTAAGACTAAAGGAGCTCGTCAGTTTAACTTTGTTTGACAAGTCAAGTCACCTTTTCTATGGTCTTATACCTTTGTTTAAACAAAATGTTTTAATACAAATTCTTGAAAAAATCTTACATTTTGGAGGCGACGATGGGTAGTCATCTTTGAAGATCATTTTTAATTTGTATAAACCATTCTCCCAAAGTGTCTGAAAGGAAAAATAAAGTAGTTTCATTTTGTGTATCTATTATTTATTTATTTCATCTCGTTTTACCAGGGTAGTTACATCAGTTGTTAAAGGCACTGGACACCTTTGGTAATTGTCAAAGACCGGTATTCTCACTTGGTGTATCCCAACATATGCATAAAATAACAAACCTGTGAAAATTTGGGCTGAATTGGTCATCGAAGTTGCAAGAAAATAATGAAAGAAAAAACACCCTTGTTGCACAAATTTGTGTGCTTTCAGATGCCAATAATAAAAGGCTTCGCTGAAGTCTTTTATTATTTGAGTGAGAAATTACCCTTTTCTCAAAAACTACGTTACTTCAGAGGGAGTGGTTTCTCACAATGTTTTATACTATCAACAGCTCTCCAATGCTCGTTACCAAGTAAGTTTTTATGCTAACAATTATTTTGAGTAATTACCAATAGTGCTCAGTGCCTTTAAACAACTGGGTCACGCATAAACAAAAACAGAGCCATGATATTGGGCCCCGTTTTCCCTGGAAGACAGTGTTATTTGTACCTGCAAAAAACACATAGACCACGAAGGCCACAGCCTCTGTTGGCCTGGTTCTGGCTAGACTTGACTCAAGTCCCAATCCCGTGCAAGGCCCTTCCTTTTACGCGTTACGTTAGGAACCTCGCACGAGAAAGGGACTTGAATCAAGTCTAGGTTCTGGCCTATGTTGCTCCTGGTCTTGGCCTCTATTGCCCTGGTCTTAGCATTGGTGCTCCTTCAAAATATTTCCCATAGACTTTCAGATTTTCCAACGGCAGTGCCCTTGGGAATTAAATGAAAAAGGCCTTGCCTTCTCAAAGATGAAATTGCACACCCGAATAAACACATGAGTTTGTTCAATGGTTGAGTGAAACATGAATTGAAGGTAGATTGAGTATTTTTATAGTTCATAGTACAGTGTACATGTGTGTCAGCAGAATGGCAATTTGAGTGTTTGACATTATACAATTGTTGAATTCTGTGATCGGGTCCCTGGTGATTTGTACACCCGAGGGGGTGGGGAATAGCACACTGGGTAAAGACGAGGGTGCCATTTGCCTCTGAGGGTGTACAAAATCCATTGACTCCATCACAGAGCATGCAACAATCGTTTTGTTTACACCATGGTAATAAATTCCTCTTCTTTGGAGGCGATCTGTTGTCATCTTCAAACATTATTACAAAAAAATTGGCACAGTTAAACAAGCGGACGACATAAATATTACTTCACTGTTCCCTTTGGCACATGGCACAGGAATGTAAATAAGTTTACTTCAGCACCAGCGTAATTACAACCTCGAACCACGGGCTATGTCTTGTACTGTACAAGGTGCTGGAAACGACCAACATTCGCAATCTACTACTGTGGTATAGCAATACTATTTGTTTCACTCAGATTCATCACAACAGCGTCACCTAAGTTGAAGAAAAATTGTATAAACTCACCCCTTTCTTTCCAGGAATTGCTGCAGGATAAGAAAATAAAAATATCAATTTAGTTTAAAGAACGCATTCTTCACTTTCTTAGATTCTTTTGTTTGTAAGTAACAAAAGAGAGCAGCCTTTCAGTTTACAGTGTAGAATCTGTCGAGGTAAGAATATTGTAGAACAAGACTTACATTTATTGAGATTATTTGTAAAAAATCCTTACAATAACAGTTGAAATATAACCTTGTACTACAATGTATAAAATATGGCTTCTAAAACTGATAAAACATGTAAAATGTCTCACAACAGATCCCCAGATTGACCTCTGAAATTGAACTTTACACTGAATTCGAGTCGTACTTTAATGTTCACGACTCTGCCTTGAAACTATTGAATCATATGAGTGATGACAGTCAACATGGAAAATCCCTCAAATCAATCCAGCATTAAATTCATATGTTCCTATCCACCTCATATCATGTCCATGAGTGAGTCATGCTTGAACAGCTTTATGAATTAGGGACAAAGGCTCGAGTTTAGCAACAAGTCTTGCAAATCTGTATCCACTGGATTTGGTCAGTTTGGGTTCAACTTCATAGTGCTGATACCGCGGAATTCTGCAATTACTGGGCCCTGTAAAGCACATGACTCTGGGCGGTATGCGCATAATTCAGTGGTAAGTAGTGCCATGAAATTTGGCACAGCACGTCAGCACTCTCTTTCAAAACCCTTTGATTGCAACACCCTCACTCAGACATAGCTAACATTGTTGATTTCTGTACTCTCAATTTTTTCAGTAAAATGCCAGGTTAAAAAGTAATACTCTAGCATTGTAACTTAATATGTAGTCTATTAGTATTTTCTTCTTTTTAGAGAGCTAGATAGCTCAGTTGGTAGAGCACTAGCACACTAATCCAAACTCAATTGAGTAAAGCAGGATTTAGACCTGTGACCTCCGGATTAACGTGCCAGCGCTCTACCAACTAAGCCATCTAGCCCTAATGTTGGCGGTCTCCATATTTTGTCAAATTCTTTGTTTGGGGCCAGCGCTAGTCAGCAGCCATACAACCTTTAACTGCAGTGTAGCCAGGGATCACACCCAAGCTTATGACACAACCTAGGAAGTGGCAGGAGAGTGATCCCCTTAAAGGGACACGTTGTCTTGGATCGGGCGAGTTGGTCTATGAAAAGCGTTTGAAACCGTTAGTTATGAAATGCATAAGGTTAGAATGATGTTTTAAAAGTAGAATATAATGATCCACACAAATATGCCTCGAAATTGCGTGGTTTTCCTTTTACATCGTGAACTAACACGCCATTTTATAGAGCCAAATTTTTGTCTCCACAAAATGGCGGACCGTGTTAGTTCGCAAAGTAAAAGGAAAACCACGCAATTTCGAGGCATACTTGTGTGGATCATTGTATTCTACTTTTAAAACATCATTCTAGCCATATGCATTTTATAACAAACGATTTCAAACGCTTTTCATAAACCAACTCGCCCGATCCAAGGCAACGTGTCCCTATAAGCGTCTCATCCCTGTACTTACCGCAATCCCAAATCATAAGATTCATCGTTCCATCAAGGTTCTTGGTAGGTTTGGCAACAAATCCCTGAAATGATCAAGACGTAATTCACAATTATAAAAACAATTTATGAAACGAGACTTCAGTCAAGTAACCCAGCACACTGAGGAACACAACACACAATGAGTGACACAAAACACTGAATAATAGCACAGTATAGTAACACACCACGATGAGTAATACACTGAGTAAACATAATGTGACAGAAAATGTAAGTAAAGGCAGAGTGAGTAGCAAATACCAAACTCCTAGTACCGTAACAATGAGTAACACCACAGTGAACGTTACACATGAGTAACACACTTTGTTAACACAATAAGACAGAGCATCTTCACATTGAATAACACACCACGTTAACACACTTGAGTGCACAAAATCCGAGTACCAAAGTGAGTAACAACACACCATGATGAGTAACACACCAATTGAACACACTCGAGTGACACAAAATCCGAGTGCCATCAAAGTGAGTAACACACCATGATGAGTAACACACAAATTTAACACACTCAAGTGACACAAATCTGAGCACCATCACAGCGAGTAACACTACAATGAGTAGCAAAACCAAGTTAACACACTTGAGTGCCACAATCCGAGTACCATTACAGTGAGTAACACACAACAATGAGCAACACACAAAGTTAACACACTTGAGTGACACAAACTTTTAGTACCATTGCAGTTGGGTAACACACAACAATGGGTAACACACAACAATGAGTAACACAAGAAGTTAACACACTTGAGTTGCGTGACACAACATCTGCGGAACAGTACAGTGAGTAACTCAAAATAAATAATGATTAGTAAAACACAGTTAATCAAATCAGCATGCCAGTTGATGCTTACATATGGATGACTTTTTCTCCATTGTTTTCTTTCTTCACCTAGCCGTGCTTTAGCAATGCCTGCAGCAATGTTGCCGCAAGCAATGTGTCCTCCCACCATGGTCATTTTTGGTACTTTGTTGGTTCTTTCTTCCTACTTCAGTGTGGGTCGACGTGGATGTTACAGCAGAAACCTAGGCAGTTTTGCAGTGCTTAGACTATAGAATCAACCACTTGCTTGTTGGCTAAAGGAACTGTACTTGAAAAGTAAAACAATTATTAGAAAGTTATGTATGCTATCTATCACTGGCCCTCTGTTGACAATTTTGATTATCAGATATACTGCAGCTCAACCATGCAGGAACACTGGACTTGGTCTCTATTTGGGAACAAAAACACCCAACAATATTTTCAGGTCTTTTTGTATTGATCTCGATAAGGGTTCCTTTTCAAGCTTTCTAAGTAAGTCCAATGCACATATACATTTTACTCTTTTTGTCCATTTTTAATTCATTAATTCCAATTTGAATTGTTTAGGTTTATGAGGAAAAGCAAACTGATTGCAATAAGCTCCAACAAATACTGGATCTTGTTTGGTTTTGTTGCCCTCAGCAGAAAACAAACTTTTACAAAATTGTTTTAAATCACTCCCTTGGCCACAATCCTCCAATATCCTCTTTTCAGTGCCACTTCCCATCAACATGTTTGGACTAAAGAGTGGATAGCCTGACTCAGTGATAGGCAATTGTTATTTGGGCTTGCTTCCGAGGAGAAATTGGTACGGTAAAGGCTAATGTTTGGTTCAGTAAACTTTAGTTTAATAGACCATTAGCTTCTAACCTAGTTTTTAGACAGGTCTGCAAACACACCTTTGAGAAGAAAACTTGACATTTTTATTTTGGAATGGGTCAATGTTATATTGTAAATATCATCTACATGTAGTGTTTGGGCATGTTGGGACCATTGTCGAAAGGGCCCCCAAGACTTTGGCAGCCATAGTTTCCACTGCCTCCATGAAATTCCAGGTCTGGTTGGATTTTGTGGCACCTGTGTTAGCGAAGACCCTAGCCTTTTGTCAAGGCCTTCGTGGCTTGAACAGCTTTGTAGAGCCGCGATCCCAAGCGACTGAAATGGGAGACCACGCACGCGAGTGGCGAAGCCACGAGGGCCTTTTCCAACTTGTTTGCGGTTTCTTATGTGTTTCTTTATAATCTCAACTTTTTCTACCCGAAACGGTAGCAAAAGTCCAAACCAATCAGAAGTGCATAACGCACGTTTCATACTTCATGAATAATTCATTAAAAAAACCGCAAACAAGTTGGAAAAGGCCCTCGTGGCTTCGCCACTCGGCTCGCGTGCGTGGTCTCTCGTTCCAGTCGCTCCACTGTTTACAAAGCTGTCCAAGCCACGATGGCCTTGCCAAAAGGCTACGAAGACCCTCAAAACAAACTGTTTTTATATTTGTTGACTCTTTATATCTGCCCAGAGAGGAAACTGTTAAATTTGTTTGCTGGATAAAGCATTTACTGTACAGCCATATAGAAAGAATAAGAGTGGACATACATGTACATGTATACCAGTGTAGAGCCATGGATTTGGGCCTACAAAGTCACCCAACTTGAAGTCACCTGTGTATGCGCATAATTAATAATAATAACGGACATTTACATTGCGCAAAACCTATAATGAATATAATCTACTGCGCATAACAAGAAATAAACACCAAAATGCAGAGATAATAATAATATAATAAAAAAATAAAAAATAAAAACAGTACTACTAGTACAGATTAATCGTAAACAAATGAGATTTTAACTTGGATTTGAATTTGAGAAAGTCTTTGAACTTTTTGTCTCAAATACGCGACTTATCATGTTTGGAACCTAACTGTTTGGTTTGGAGTTAGACTATCACAACACATGAGTTATTCCAGACAGATATTTTAAAAAAAATGTATATAATAAATTATTCTTTTGAAAAATGTCAATATCTTTTATAGAAGAGTACCGTCACGGCGGCATCAATTTTCTGTTAGCGATCTGTAGAGTTGAAAAAAGCCAAAAATTGATACAAAAATAGATTGTTTATCAAATTTAATAAAGATATCAAATAATAAACCACAAGGGAAACTGACTGGGTAATTTTTTAAATGATTTTGGGTTGAACAAAGAAAAATTGACTAGAGCGGGATTTGAACCAACGACCTCCGGTTTAACGTGCCGGCGCTCTACCAACTGAGCTATCTAGCCCTATGTTGGCGGTCTCCCTATTTTGTCAATATCTTTGTTCAGGGGGTGCCAGTCAGAAGCCATTCGACCGTAAACTGTAAATTTAATAAAGAGTCACTTTCTAAAGGAATAGCAATTTGTGTGTGTCAAAACAACCCTTTTGTCTTGAGAAAAAATGGTGCACCTGCGTTCATAATAAGTGCAGAAACTAACCGCCAGTATTCAACCAAAACCAACACTAGACTATGAAAATTATATTTGTGGTCAGTATGAATGAAAAAGTGGCAGGAAGATTCAGCACTATTTCCTTTCTTGTATGTCATTGTTAGTGTACTGTTCATACTTAATATTACAAGACGACCAATTATCTGGGTTTTATCCCTTCAATTTCCCCCCTCTTTTCTACTAAAAGTTATACTTAAAATGCTAATATTCATAAGCAAGGTAGAGAACCCCCCGCCCCGAATCACACAATGTCAACAACACACAAAAAAAACCACTGAAAAATAATTTTAGTTAAAATTCAATTTCAAAATTCAATGATTCCGATTTGGATGCATGTTTAGAAAAGCAGATTAGTTTGCAAAATCTGAAGGTGTACTGAGAAATATTATTGAATAGATAAATACATACACAACAGGGAGATAAACAAAAAAGGGAACAGAAAAGAAGGCACAATTTACTGATTCTTGTTATTATAATTTTATTTCATTTGATTCAATTTTGTATTAACCTCACCAGTCACACACAAAAAATAACAAAAAACTGTGCCCTAAATTTGCATCAACTGCGCTGCAAAAATGTTATTGTTTTCAAGCATCAAAATTAAAGATAAACAACACTGAGGGATCCCAATGATGTCTTCTCTCAAACCGTATATACTTACAACCATTTCTTTATACAAGAAGTGGATGAAACAGTGATTTTTGGGTCACTTACCAAGCACTTCCACAATACATTCGAACAACGTCAGTTGAAAACTTTCGTTTTGATGATAGGTTTTTAGTTCTGTGTGTGCGTTACACAATGCATGCATGTGGAAAGTGCACTAAAATCTTCCCTGGTGTACTTCAATGAAATCGCTGAAACATATTTTATGGCGGGAACCATATGACATAACGCTGGTAACCCATTAAGAACTACCAGCGAGAAAACCGCAAAAAAATATCCACCAAATGGTGGCGCTATAATTTTTTTTAATGATGACTTTTTTCTGTATCTAAAAATAGATTATGACGCATTAAATAAATTCATGGACTTCAACACTTGAATCCATGCGTTGAAAGGAGCTCTCGAAGGAAGTTAGTCTCTAAAAACAGTTGCAAAGTTAAACAATTCTTTGCGCTTGTTTTGAATTCAATTATATTCATCATTGTCAGATTTTTATTTTGTGTACCATTTAGTTGGTTTGATCATTTAGTTGGTTTGATTGATGATTTTTAAAAATTATAAACATTTCAATAACATTAAAGGAAGTCCAATGTTAATCCATTTGCTGGGACGGCGAACTTGAAATAAATGTAACTGTCCTTTACTATGGCAAGGACAGATGCTTCAAGATATAAGTTTTACTTATGCAATGCTTAAATATAGATATACAGATCTTTTAGTAAAACAATTGGTACTACACTTTTTAGTTTAATAATCCTTAATTATTTTCATAACATTCTTTTCAGTGGATGTTCTGACCGGGATATGTGATCTGCGCAGTTTTCTATGCGGTTCTGAACCACAAAGAATGGATCACCTACTCAGATCATATGGGCCCAATTTCATAAAGCATGTAAGCACAGAAATTTGCTAAGCACAGAAAAATATTGCTTAGCAGAAACTGGTTACCATCCAAAATTACATAAAGTTAACACTGTTTTGACTGGTGCCCCACTCATTTTTTGCTTAGCATTGAAGTTTCCTAAGCAGTATTTTTTGCTTAACAGCTTTATGAAATTGGGCCCATGGCAGATGGATCATGGAGGTAGAAATAGACCTCCACGCACAGTGTGTGCTTTGTCGAAAACAGTGTTCCTTACTAGAACTGGATGCGAGAGACCTTAATTCAATGAAGGTGCCTAATAAGACTGTTGTTCTGGCTGCAACACACCATATAGTGTACGGGACACAATAAGAAGTGGATTTTCCTCTCTCTATTAGCGTAGTCTTGATTGGCGACGTTCATTTTGTTTAACGTGGTGCGATATCGCAACACGAATTACTGTCCGCAACACGAATTACTGGAGAAGAGATATATCAGTCCTTCTGAGTGAGTCAGCCTCCCAAACAGTCACAATGTAGCGCCATCTATTGGCAGCTAGTACAAAAAACAGCGTCGCCAATCAAGACTATATTAGCGTCTGACTAAAGACCACGTAAAAATCATCTTCAGCTGAACATGCCGCTACTGTATGGAGTCTAATCTCTCCGAAACTTATTTACAAGCAAGATCATTTTTACAAAATGGCGTTAAATCACAGTCACAGCGATAGATTTCGCAACGGAGTCATCACTCTCCACCAAGAACGGTAAGTATGTTTTTTCTCTAGCCGTCTTCTTTTGCTGTAAAAATAGGAGGTTTTGGAAGTTGGACGTTCATTCATGAGTTCAGTGCTGGGTTTGGCGACCGATGACGTGCTAAACTCACTGACTCAGTCAGCCCGTCACCATGGATGATGATGGAGGTAGGAAAAGACCATGACTCATGAGCAAGCCTGGCAAGGGGAAGGACAGACTTAGTTGCGATAATCGTAACCCTCCTCCCGATCACCAGATCGGTCTGCTCTGCGACCTTCGGGTGGAGGGTTACGATTATCGCAACTAAGTCAGACTGAGCAGTGTCCAGTGAGTGGTGATTGTATTCTTAATTCTGTATTTTTCTTAAAATGTACTGTATGTATGTGTAATAATAATGTACGTAGTATTTTAGTAAGCCTAAGATAAGTTACTTTCTAGAAACTATAAAGTATATAAGTTTGAGTATAACTTAAGGCTCCCCCGTGAGCCTATATAGGGGAGCCAAAAGACAGCGCGGTGTGCGCCGGAAGCCAATTGGAAGGCTCTCCGCGCACACCGCGCAGTCTTATTTGTTTTGCGCAAATCGCGAACGCCGCGCGAGTGCCGCGATGAGGGAAAAACAATCGTGAGTATATTGCGTGGTAAATTTCATTTTTTGAAGATTTTTTTGAACATAAACTCAACAAAAAGGAAATGCATTCATTATGAATGTATATTAAGTGTATGGGGAAAGTTTGTGTTGTGTAGTGCAAAGGAAACTGTAGATATTGATGGCAAACCACCGTAAAATGTTCACCTATCAACGACCATTTTGAAAACGTATAGCGTTACGGAGATCCAAAATGTTAGACCCCTATATAAGGCTCACGGGGGAGCCTTATAGTTTCTAGAAGTAAAGATAAGTAAGGCAATGAAAACGGTAACTAAACCAGTCCATGACCATCACCATGGATGATGCATGGTTCATGGGACTCGAGAGGTAAGTTTTTACTGTTTAGCCAGGCACGAACTTTAAATAATTTGGTTTGAAAAACATGATTATAATTTACTGATTGTTATGTTAATTGTTATTGTAATGTTATTGTTAGTGTACACCAGCGGTGCAGTGATCATACAGATGCCCTCCTCCCGACTGTCGGAGGAGAGTTACGATCATCACAACGAATTTAGCCATCCCCTATTAAAGGGAAGGTGCACCTTTAGTTTATGGAATCTTTCAATTGTTTTAATCCTATGTGTCAATGTAGAAAAACCTAGATACAATAATAATAAAACAAACCTGTGAAAATTTCATTTCAAAAGGTGGTAGCATTTTTTAGATCTGTAGCAGTTTGGCCTATGTCCATGTAGGAAGAATAATCCGTAATTGGAATAAACAATCATAGAACTGTTGTATTCAGAAACATTTCTCAGATTGACAATCTATTGAATTCCTTTCTATAAAACCATATTCCTAAAGAAGGGAATTGTTCTCAAAATGTTTAATAGGGCCTACATTATCAACAACTGCAGTGCTTCTTACCAAGTTAGTTTTTATGGTCATTTATTTTTGGCATAAAGGTACACCCTCCCTTTAACTTGACAGTGACAAGTTCAATAAATACATTTTTGCTTTGCTCATCAACAGGATTTTAATAAAACAGGACAAGGTTGATTTGACCTTTGACATAAAGCCAGAACATGGGGCCTTCAAGGGAACAAAAGAAGGCACAGTTTACCTCACCAACCAGAAGGTAAGGCCATCTAAACAATCAAGGAATGCACACAATCTGTTGGGGTTTTGTTTCCTTTATTGTTCCTTCGGTGCAAAACAGCTGTTAGAGAAGAAGGCCTGATACTTCACAGAGGCAACGGACTCAATTGCCTCTGTTACCCCTGGTCATTACCTTGATGCTCCTTGAAATGTTCCACTAGAAAGCTACATGTACAATCACCTCAGAGAGTTGTCAAGGAAAAAACACATTGGTGCCTTTGCCGTTTCAAAAACAAAGCATCAAGCCTGAAACAGCATTAGATACAAGAAGAAAACTGAAGATAATTGTATATTTTAAGAGAAAATACAGAATTGGTAATAATTTTGGGAAAATAGTTTTAATGTTAACAGTGTTTCTTTATAAGGTTTTTAAAATGCTTTATGCAGAGTGAACCACCTCAAAGCTGGTACAAAGTGACAACAAAATAATGTTACATACCTTAAAACTCAAGTAAGCACCACCAAACTACCACAAAGACTAGAAGAACATGAAAAGACCTAAAGAAGGAAAAACTTATTATATGCACACAAAAAACAAAACAACATTAAACAAAGTTCACTATTTACCAGTACATGTATGTACGTACCAATCCCCTTAATTTCTCAAGAAGATTTCATCTGAAATACTGACAAAGTCATGAAAATAGCATTTGAAACACAAAATCACGGTTGATTATTTTGACTGCCGCAATTGAAATAAGCCCAAATGAACTTGCACAAAAACCTAGACATATCATGAACCATTGTTTATTGTTTTCACAAAATGACCAGTAGATTTAACAATATATTGACAGGCTGGTTGTTTTGTGCTATTATTGAATACAGGCAGTGCTTGAAATGAATTTACACTTGACCACAGACCAGTGTTTTTAGCGTCTGGCAAGTAAACTCAAGACTAGACAAGTCAGGCAGTCTTGTGTCTCTTTGTTGATACTGTTGTGTAGATATTTTTTCTAATTTTGATTCTTGTCCAGTAAAAAAAATTCTGGTCCAGTAAATAATTTGATTTACAAGCTCCATTGTCTTATGGATTGTTTGCCCAAATGTGAGCCCTGACTATAGACCTTTCTATTGCAACGTCACAGCCCGAGTTTTTGCCAACTGAGGTTGGAAAACTATGCAAAGCCATAACTGCAAATCAAAAACAGATAGCCATAGTTTGTAGCAATGTTAGTTGTTACACAAATATTCAAAAATAGTGTTGAATTTGTTGGAAACAAATCAACCAATCATGGAAGGTATTTCAATTTATAAATCTTTACAGAAAATTATGAATTTGGTCACAACATTTTTTAACACGATTGAATGTTTTGCTAACATTCGGCCGCCCATGCCAACCGGCGCACTTTGTTTATCAACAATGGACAGGTCTATAGGATAGGAATGAATTTACTCTTTCCAAAAAAAGGACAAATCACAAGTGTCAAGACTGGGACTCGAACCCACACTTTACTGATCAGAAACACCAGAGCTTGAGTTCGGTGCTCTTAACCCCTCAACCACAACACGTCACAACTTGTATTGCATTGTAGATTTGGGAAGACAGCATCAACCTGATTTGTTACGATGTTCCAAAAATAACCAGCATTTGAAGATACTCTAAATAATAATGAAGACATGAAACATTCTGTGATTTATGTTTTGTGGTTTACTATTTCAGGTGATCTTTATCAATAAGAAAAGCAGCGATCTGATGAAGTCATTCTCTATGCCGTTCTTTTACATGAAGAACGTTGACATCAAGCAGCCAATCTTTGGAGCTAATGCCATAACAGGAGTGATCAAGGCACAGCCGGGAGGTTGGTAGTCCGAGATTGACAGTAAAAAAACAAAACAACACTTGTGAGCCCTTTCAAGAATTATCTCCCCGACTGGCCCACTCTTAGGGTTTGTAATCTGCAAGTCTGACTTGTCAGCATGAATTTTGCCATGTCTTTGTAATTTTTGTACAAGATTTTTATGTCACCAATTTTTAACTAGCCTGCCAGGGTAACTGAGAAGCAAGTTTGACCAACCAGCAGGGTTATGTGTAGCTTTTAACTATTTCAGTGCCCCTTTTTTTTTTTGAGTTGATAACCTAAAATGCCAAGCTTTTTTAAGTTTCTTGAAATTCTGTAATATAAAAAACCCCAAAGTCTTTCTCACCAAACAAAATGTGTCTTGCGTTGCTTTTGTACATCCCAAAGTCAACAGTAGTTCTTGAGTGATAATGCCCTCTCGTAATAAACTGTATATATTGGGTAGTACATGTACGATTGATGACACTATTTGAGTAAATAAAAAAGATTGTACAATAATGGCACTTTCGGACTACATAAAATAGATTGTGCATATATGACCTTGGCACTGAAAGAGTTCGGGCAAGACAGTTATGGCATCCGGGATGCTGGAGTGTAGGGCCTGAGTTCACAGAGCTGCTAACAGTAAGCAAATTTGTCTGCTAATTACGTCAGCATTAAAATTGCTTAAAACGCAAGTGTATTACACAGTTTAGCAATGCTGCTGTGTGAAGTGGTGAAGCCACCAAGGTGCTTTTTCATCTCCGTGGTGTACCTGATGCGGACATCTTGTTCTCATTCCATTAAAGACACAGCAACCAAATAGGGGACTGATTACTTCTCAGAGGCAATTGCTTTCACACCCCAAGCACAAAAAGTAGCTAAGCATAACCAAATCATGCCTACCACAATAAGGTTACCAGCCATATGTCACATGTACTATTAGTATTTGCTACTGGTATCCTGCTGGTATCATTTCTGCAAGCAAAAATTTGTTTAGCAATAATTTCTGCTTGAACAGCTTCATGCAATTGGGCCCAGGTCATTGACCAATGCCCTTCAAAATGTTCCATTAGAAACTTGCATTTCCTCATAGGGGAATTTTTTGTTTGTTATTGATGCTCTACATTTATGTACTATTCTGTATTATAACACCCCTTACAAATATTCTGCCTTTTGATTAGTTTAGAACACGTCACATGATATGTCTTAGTTTTACTAGAAATCCAGCGCGGTACTATCACATGGCTGCCGATGTACTATCACATGGCATGCAGTACCTAGACGTCTTTTTTACCCACCTCGAACCCAATCAGTTGTGCATCTGTGTATCTGAAATGCGCGTACGAACGTTACGAGTACGAGGATGATAAATAGTTTGTTGGGGTGTTATAAAACAAATATTGACTGCTTTTACTCGTGCTATGGTTAAAACTACGACTCCGGGGATCACCTCGGAAGTAGTAGTTTTAACCATAGCACGAGTAAAAGCAGTCAATATTTGTATATTATGAAGACTGATAGAGTGGATGATCATGATGTCAGGGGGAAAAAAATCATTATGGCTATGAATCACTGAGAACCATAGAATCATCTGAAACAAAAGTTTTGAACTTGGACGAAATAGGGAATATGTTGTTTATTATGACTTTAATATTTTTGTAAAATCTGTTGTCACTGTTCTACTTTATAGGTGGATTGGACGCAAATGCAAAAGCAGACTTCAAGATGGTCTTCAAATCTGGAGGTGCTATTGAGTTTGGGCAACTCCTGCTTAGAGTCGCCACTAAAGGTATCATATATTTCCTGGCAAGGTATCAACCTTTATCACGCTGCTGCCATCTTGGTCTTGTTCCCTGTATCCATTAATGTTAATGGATGCTAATATTCATTGTACAAAAAGAAACCAGACTATTTTTCCTTCCAGCCTCAGTTTGGTAACATTGATTTGAATGGAAGAAAATCAAGATGGCTGCACCATGATAAAGGTCTATAGCATCTGCACACCCCCATGCTTCAACAAACCTGAGGTCGAGGAAGCAAAATTATAGTTTTTACAAGTTTGGTTTATAAGTTGTCCAATCATGCATATGAGCTTGGCAAGCGAGCATGAAATGTATTTTTCCTGATTATCAATTGCATATTGAATCCCATCTTACTTGTTTCCAACCCTCCGCCCCCTGCCCCAGAAATTTGATTTGAACATTCACATAGCCACCAACCACCTTTTACAACACATGGTGTATTGAGACTTTGCTGAACTGGTTTAGAGGTACTGAATCAAATCACATAGCCACCAACCACCTTTTACAACACATGGTATATTGAGACTTTGCTGAACTGGTTTAGAGGTACTGAATCAAATCACATAGCCACCAACCACCTTTTACAACACATGGTATATTGAGACTTTGCTAAACTGGTTTAGAGGTACTGAATCAAATCACATAGCCACCAACCACCTTTTACAACACATGGTATATTGAGACTTTGCTGAACTGGTTTAGAGGTACTGAATCAAATCACATAGCCACCAACCACCTTTTACAACACATGGTATATTGAGACTTTGCTGAACTGGTTTAGAGGTACTGAATCAAATCACATAGCCACCAATCACCTTTTACAACACATGGTATATTGAGACTTTGCTGAACTGGTTTAGAGGTACTGAATCAAATCACATCTTCTCAATTCAAGTTTTTTTTGTAAGGTAATCATTTCTGAGGGGTATGTTGTTGACATTGTTGTCCTATTATGTGTCGTAAGTAATCGTGAAAGATTGTTTATTTCACTTTCTTACTTTTACTCTTCTGCTGTTTGGTTTATTGTGACAGCAACTGGAATGATGATATGAATTTTTTTTAATGTTCTTTTTTGCAGCACCACAGGTTCCCCCTCCTCCTCCTGGACAGTCGGTAGACCCAAAACCACCCGTGGAATATAGCAATACCTACCCAGCAAATGGATACCCAGCACCCATGCCAGGTGCCCAGTACCCACCACCTCCACCACCCATGGGTGCTTATGGGTACCCTGGTCAGACAGAATACCCAGCTTATCCTCCAGGAGGTCAGTAAAATGTTTTCATTGACCTTTTGGACACCTAATAATCAAGGAATGGGTGCCAAGTGCCTGGTACCCTGTACCTGGTACCCTGTACCCCAATGGGTACTAAATGGTTATCTTGCAAGGGCTCGGACAGACAACATGACATCTCAGGAGGAAGGTGAAACGCGGTCATAGTCACCTTGCCGACTTTCAATTGATATAGAGGAATGGGTACCGGGTACCCAAGTACCCAGTACCCACTCCCCCAAATAGTTATACACCTATTTTACCCACCAAGAGTATTGTGAAATGCGACCATTGCCACATATATGTAGTACATGTAGACAATAAAAGAACAAAACTCCCAGTCCCTACTCAGGCTTTGGACTTCCTTGTTGGATGGACTTCCTTGTTGGATGGGCTCCTTATTTTTCCTTTGGTAAGGGGGCACTTCCACGAGGACAAATTTAACTTGTATTGTAACTTTGTAAAAGGAACCACATTAAAAGCACAGGGCACCATGGCAATTGCTGTGGGTGCCGGGGGGTTAATTCCAAGCCTTCCAATTGTGGTGTCAAGATATTGAAATTAAAAACAGTCTTCCCATTTTAATCTCTGGTTTATTTGCCATCAGAAAAATCAGTCAGATTGTTATTACATAGCCTGAAAATTGAATTAAATTCTATACCATATGTAGGTCAGCCATTGGAAGGATAAAATATTGTGCCTGAAATTTACAGTGTCAATGTTTAAATAGAATAATAAAAACATTTTGGGAATGAATCTACTCTTAGGACTTCTAGCGTTTTAGCCATCTTTTGACCTTTTACTCAGACAAAAATATTTGACAAAGATTCTCCAAAAGAAATCCACTTAAAATTTAGTCCACAACTGACCGAACTATTTGTCTCAAATGTTGTTCTTCTTTATTTCAGCCCAACCTTATGAGCAACCCCCTCCATACTCGGACGCAATGAACAGCCCCTCTGCACCACCCCCTCTAGGTAAGGTCTTCAAAAATGAAAGCTCTGACGTGAACTTTACTTTTCTTTGTAAATATGATAATCACAAAGTTGATTAACACACTTGAACACTGAGGGCGCACTTGGGTTCCCTACATTAATATGCTGGAAGTTGTTTGAATCCATTTTAATCTGTTGGAAGATGTTTGGATTGAAAAGATTGTTAGAAGACATTGGAATCTGTTGGGAGGTGGTTGAATCTTTTGGAAGAACAACATATACTGGACACTTTTAGTAATTGGATAGAATCATTGAGTCGCTCATGGTTGCTTGTTATTTTGTGTATGTTAATGAATATCATTGTATTGTGACTTGTTTATATTTCTTCAATACCACAGGACCAGCATACTACAACCCTAATGATCCACAGTATGTTTATATGACGCAAAATCAACCCGCAACAATTCCAGTAAGTATAGCAACTACTGTATCAAACCCTCTAACTCAACCATTGCTCATTCAAATGTTACTAAGTGGAAAGTCCACTTTGCCAGTGTGTTGGTTTACAGAATGCATCGAAACATAACTAAGTCAGAGGCAGAGAGATTTGTTTTACCATCGACTGATTGATACTTCAGTTAAATTTGAAGCTTTGGAGATACAATCTAGTAAGATTTGCAGTAACTCCATGGCTACAATCTCTCGTGTGGTGAAAAGAACTGGTGGTGTAACAAGTTGATGTTTTGATAAGCATACTGATTGAAACATTAAGTTGTTACACCAGTAGTCTTTTTACAGAACCACCACAACTCAAGAGAGGTTATTTCTATGCTGTTACCTTGATACATGTTGATAGTACTTTGTTTCTCTTACAACCTGACTAAACCATCAGACCACAAGACTTTTAGCACAGAAGTGAAACTGATATAGTATTAATATTCAAACTTCAATAATTTGGGTTAGCTACTTAAAGAGGCTGTGTCGTCATGATTAAAGCAGGCCTGTGGCTTTACATAGAATTGTGAACTCTCACCCAGTAACTGCACGCATGCGTGTGCTCTCCATAGATATGATACGGAGGGAAGGCGCACGCATGCATGTAACTGGGTGAGTTCATAATTCCATGTACAGCCAACAGACCTGCTTTGAACATGACTACACGACCCCTATAATATGCAATTCATATAGTAACCGAATAAGCATGTGCAATATTGTAACGCCTTAATCATACAGAATGAATGTATGATTCGTGATCAACCAACCCATAGTAATCATTACTGGTCACAATAGACTGTGCAAGTCTCGCGCGTATCCGAACGAGAAAACACGTCAAACGAAGAACATTTTTATTTCAAATTATATCTCATGACAAAATCTGAACAACAAAAATAAATTATTACAATTTTATGAAATTAGTTTTAGCTTTTAAAAAAAATACGCCAAAGTGTGTTAATTATTATTAAAAACAAATTAAAACTCTGGGACAAGGATGCTTTTTTGATGTTAACTTTTTAGAAACCCCTTACGCAGATTCGTGAAGGTCAAACGGGTTTTAAATTGACCCGTATCGCAGTTTAAAGAGGAATGCCGACGCCTCAACACCATAGACTGCAATGAAAAGGGTTTGCTTTGCAATTACAGCATCTGGCGATTATAATACCGCATCCAAAACAAGCTTTTACATAAGTTTTATGATCGGAGGTGAGCACAAAAATCTAAATTTTTTGCAATAACCGGAAGCTGAGATCAAGTTTAATTCTCGGGTTTTCTTCGTTATATTGTTGAATTGGTTTTACTTTCATATTTTGTTATCACTTAGTATTACATTCCCAACAACATGTATAATTTTCTAGGTCATAAACTACGTTAAACAAAATCTCGCCCACGTAAAACTCCATATGGTTGGGGACCACTATGGTCCCGGAAGTTCGAATGCGCGCGAGACTTGCACAGTCTATTCTGCAGTAATACTTTTTTTTTTTTTTTTAAGTTTCTTTCTATTCATCATTTCTTGAAATTTCTTGTCTCCAGACTGCTCCTCCTCCTGCATATTCAGAGAAGCCCAAAACAGATTAAGTCACTCAAGATGTCAACATGGGGGAATTTAATTGGTAAGCCAGCACGTTGGTAATAGCGGCAACTAGGGTAACATTTTAGGGGGCACAAGGTGGTGCAGTTTTTTTCTCGGGGGGCACTTCTGGCCAATTACAACTGATGTTTCTGGTTGCATTTCTCTTAAACAAGCCCTTTTCAGCGCTCTTGTTATGCCATTAACTATTTTCTTATTAGATAATCCGGCGTGAGTGTAAACACAAATACATTGTCTGCATGTAAATGAATAAAACGGTTAAAAAAATAATGAAATTATTATATTAAAGTTTATAAATTAATGTACCATTTTCAAGTGCCAACTTTTACTCTCATTCAGAAGGAGCTTGAGCTTGGCAAAATTTCATGTCGCTTATCCTTATAATGACTCATAGAATGACACGCTTAACAGGTCTGGTTAGCTTCTGGGGTATTAAGCAGTGCCATGAGGTTATGCTTTTATCTCAGTACACCTCATGATAACAGTATAGCGCCCTCATGTGACGAGTCCATTAATTGATATCACATGTTTACATAATGGCTACAGAGCTTGGACTTCCTGCAGGCACAATTTGTGCACACAGCTCAATTGGAAGAAACATAAAATCTTAAATGTTACGGAAATTGCATTGTACTTTTGATATGCAGACAGGCGGTGCATCTCAAAACTTGTTCAGCTATTATTTTTTACACTTCTTGATTTTAAAGACACCAGTGTATAATCTTGCCTGCTAGGATAGTCCTGGAGTGTACAAGGTCATTTTTTTAAATATTATTAATCTACAACTTTGAAAAAAAATCTTTCATCATGCTGTATGTTCCCTTTATAGCAGTTAGTGTCTTTGTACCTGCTGGGCACAATTTCGTAGAGAAAACACAACAATATAGCTGTTGCTCAACAAACTTTGGTTACCAGTCAAAAACCCATTGAGATATACATTGTTTGTGACTGGCTTCCCGCTAAATCCTGCTCACCACATAAATTTATAATAAAAATAATATAAGAGTGGCTTCTTAAATAGCTCTCAAATCTGTCACTCAGTGCTCCAACATTATTACCCCTGGCCACAGGCCCTTGGGAGTATACAGCCTGTGCTGTCAAATTTGTAACACACCAAGCTAAATCAATCACAAGAAACATCTCTGCCTACACAGGTACTCATTTACCCCTGGGTGATGACTGATGAGAAGCAATTATAGTTAAGTGTCTTGCTGAAGGACACAAGTGTCATGACTGGGATTCGAACCCACATCCTGATGACTTAGCCACCAGAACTTGAGTCTGGTGCAGTAAACTGCTCGGCCACGTCTCGCCAGAAGCAGTATTTTTTGGAAATGCTCTGTGGAATTTGACCAAGGTGGATGTCATCTACAGTCGATCCTTTAATTATTGTTATCTGTGCAGAGTTACAAGTGAATGCAACATGAGACAATGCACATTTGCAGGGTTACCCATTAATCAGCAATGATTCTAAAATTTCTTCTTAAATCCTTTTTTTTTTTTTTAGGATAGCCTGACAAATAAGATATATTCATGATACTAGGGGATTGATTAATTTAATACGAAACTTACGTCAGGAGATTGTTAGTTAACACTATTGTTACTTTTTGAAAGGAAATTTTCCTCTGTATGATTTTTCCAAAAGAAAATTCATTTTGGATTTGATTTTAATATGGTGTATCATGGTGAATGCATCTACACGGTATACAGTCAACCCTCCTACTGTCTGACCTTTCTTTATCATCCACTCTGGTTTCTATGGGGAGTTATGGTTGAGGGTTCCGTAAACAGGCTTTCTCAATATGCAGACAACACTGGGTTTTTTTCTTTCTAGATTTTGCTTGTATCTCGGGCCTTAAAGTTAATATTGGTAAAACCAATGCAGTTTGGATTGGGGTGTCAACAAGATGTTTGTTCTAATGTTAATGTTAATTGTGTTGGTCCTCAAGATGGTTTTAGAGCTCTAGAGCAAGAGCTCTAAAGCTTTCAAATCGAAGATCTTGGTATTGATTTGTCAACAAGAGTGGATAGCATGGTTAATATTGATAATAACAGGGTTTTATATTCTATTGGCATTCTAATTGAGCAATGGTTTAAATGTAACCTTACGATGTTGGGTAGAGTTACTGTCGTTAAATCTCTTATTTTGTCTAATCTCACCTTTCTAATTCTACCACTCCCCGATCCTCCAAAATTACTTATTAAGAATATTGATTCGATTTTGTTTTAAGTTTATTTGGAAAGGGGTTGATAGAGTTACTAAGAATTAAATGATTCAAACTGAAGGCAAAGTTGGGGTTACAAATTATAGACTCTGTTCTTCGCTAGGGCTCTCAAGTGCAGGCTGTTTAAGAACAGAGTCTGCCAGTTTGACTTCTCTATTTCTTAAAATATCCGAACTTCAGAATATGCTTGAATTCAAACATTCTGTATTGTGGCTGGGCATCTTGCTTCTGCTAATATAAGTGCTTAACATGTTTCCGTGATTAGCGTCTGGCCTCGGGCGCCAGTCTGATCAATTATCGTGTTCTTAGTGTAAGAGTGGTCATGGGAGTTTGGAAAGGTTGGGGGGGATGTGATTGACTATCAGGGCGTAATGTCCAAGTCGGTCAATCGTGTGCGGGGATGAGTTCATAAGATTCCTCGATCCAATCAGCCATACACCTGTGAGTGTGACATCAACGAGAAACCTGTACATGGGATTGCATTGATTGCTTTCTACATGCAACAAACCTTCAGGGAAACCCCCCCCCCTTTAATCTCTGTCTTCCTGGTGCAAATGAACAACAAATCCAATAGTATCCCCTTGCACTTGTTTCAATTTCCAGGTTAAATATGATTGGAATTGCTATCATTTTTCAACTAGAGTTCCTTGGTTTGTGTGAGTCGATGAAGTAGAGTTAATACAATTTAAGATCTTAGTATTGCATCAGTATGATTGGAATTGCTATCATTTTTCAACTAGAGTTCCTTGGTTTGTGTGAGTCGATGAAGTAGAGTTAATACAATTTAAGATCTTAGTATTGCATCAGTAAACAGAATCATCAAGGAGTTTTTCCTCCGTAATTTATTCTATGATTGCGATAATTTGCAAATAAATTCATCTTAAATATCAAGTAGTTAACTCACATGTCAAATATATTTGAGGTTGTTTATTAAAGCGTTGGAAGGATTCGTGAATTTCGAAAGATGGTAAATAAATGTTGTTGGTCTCAAATTTACAGTTTTGCAATTTGGGTTTTAACTAAAATTTATAAATACTGTTGTTCCTTTTTCACATTATGGGAGATTATAACAATTTATTACAATGCACATGGGCCTATTTTAGAACAAAATTGGGTCATATATGATGGTTATAATTATATATTTATTGAATCAAAACTCTCATGAGTCAATCATGGAAGTGTTTTATTTGTTTTTGTAAAGTAAAACTATTGGATTTTGTATTGTTAATTGACCCATTTTATTTGTTTTTTGTGATAGTAATATAAACAATTCAACTGAACTCCAATAAGCTGTGTATTATAAATAAGTGTTATTTGATTGTAAAGTTTATAAATGTCATATATTTAAAAGTTATATATGCTATATTGGGTGGAAATTAAACAACATAACATGTATATTCAGTAATATGTTGGTGTGTGTTGCTTTATTCTGAGTCAGAACAATTGTAAGACAACCCTACCTTTAAATGACAAGCAGACCTCCATCATGTTACAGCCATTTTGTTCTCACTGACTTCATCCAAGTCAGTGCATAGAGAAAGGACAGATCTGCCCTTTCTAGCTCTATGGTCAGTGTAACCAAGGGCCTTCCTCAAACCTCGGCTTGGGCTTCGGCTCCGGCTGCAGGCTCCGTCTATGTTCGAACACGCTGCGCCACAAATTTATAACGGAGCCCAAGCCGGAGACGGAACCTAAGCCGAGGTTTGAGAAATGCCCTTCAAACCGATTTTTTTTTTGGAATTGCAAAACAGTCTGGTGTTCTTTGGGTGTAATGGGAATGGGTGTTTACTATTCTTGTTGAAGACAGGGAACCTTACAAAGGAGGTGACAGTATAAAAATAACAGTCTGTATCATCAGAGGACCACGAAACAAGTCTAAGTTCAGAAACACTGGAAGAAGGGACATCAAAAGGTCAAACCGTTGTCATGTTTGGAGAATAAATCATCACGAAGCGGATCCAAGCATGAAACAGACTGAACAGTTCTGCACAAAAACGATCACAAACAACAGCTGAACTAAAGGGATAGCAAGCATAAGCCTTTTTAAAAATCAGTTCATTTATTTCCACTGTTCACACAAAAATATCGAAAGTAAGTATAATGCAGTGTTAAACAAAGAAGTGAAACTGTAGAATGAATCCATAGGAAACACAGCTTGTAAGCATGGGCCCTAAATGAAGCATGTGCTTTAACTATAAGTGTTGATATAACGGTGAGCAATCGACTAAGGCCGAACCCCACAGAGCTGCTCATCACGCACAACAACTTGCTTAAAACAGTTTTGAGTACCAGAAATAGATACTAGCTCAAAACAATTTAACATGTGACTGGATTCCTGCTCACTTGCGCTTCAAAGCAGAATTTATTAGGCAATATATTTCCAGCTAAAACACTCCATGAAGTTGAGCCCCAATTTGCAATAATAAGTTCAAGCAAAATTGCTGCATTATGTTCAAGGTACAAAACATTTGATTTTGTACAGGGTGCACTCTTCAAAAAACGCTTCTCAATTCTTTCGTTATTGGTATCTTTGCAGTTGAAGCTCCCAGTCTAAGAACCCATTTCCCTGTGTTTATTTTGGAATTTGGCAAACACTTCTTGCCGTGCAGGTTGGATTCGTACAGATTCTGCATTTAGAGATGATGAAATTGTTTAAGAGTTAATTGTCTGATGACGATGAATAGCTATTATCCTATCGCTCCAACAAGACTGCTGCAAGGGTTGGAACTGCCAGGGTTTTGCCAACTCAATCATATATTCTTCATTAGAGAAGTACCTTTACAATGTTGAAGACAAGGAAGAAGGTGAGAGAGGCTGTGAAGTGGTCAATCGAGGGACAGGTGTGAAAACAAATTATAAAAAGTCATATGAAGAGAGGATCTGGCGCCTAAACATCTTCCTTGTGTTTGTGTTATATATTTTTTATAAAGTAAATCTTTGGACAGTAGTGTAATGTTCTTTTATCGTTGCATCATCTTGGAATAAAACCACTGAACTCTCAAAAGTGTAACTCGGCGTAGGTCTGAAGATACCTGTGAAGGTAAGATGTTGAAGTCTCAGTTTTAGAGGTGGGATGAGGAAAACCCAGCCTCGCTACCATGGGCAGCGCGCCGTAACGCCCCCTAACTCCGCGTACGTCTCGAAGATCGAGAGATGCATTCTGGGAAAGAAAACAACATGGCGCCCGGCGAGATCGTACACCACTGGAAACGAGGTTGAGGAAAACCCCATCTGGTGGCAACCCCATAACACACAATACGGACTGAAAAACCCGGTCCGCATTCTAGGCTCCGTTACGGGACTCGAACTGGGGTCTATTGAGGTGAAAGGCAGGGAACGTACCACAAGCCAATCTGATTGCCAAAAGGGTGGAAAATAGCGTAGAGATTTTAAATGTGAAGACAGATGGAAGGGGAAATTTCTATTACCCAACCTCTACCTATAGCGTTAAAAATACACGTTCAAAAATTATGAAAGGTTTTGAAATGAACACGAGGGTTAACTTCGAATGAATGGGAGGGTTGCAACATACATGTACATGACCTTGTATAAACTAAAACGGCGTACGACAATAATTCTTTTGAAATGCCTTCTGTTTCTTTGAGAATTGTGTCGAGAAGGTGTCACGCACATCATCCTTCATAATAAGCTAAAAACGTCAACAACAAGACGTGGTTTGTGAACCTTGAAGACATCCAAGGACTTCGACGCCTCTATGACATCAACGATGCCATCCAGTGCTGTAGCCAATAGTCTACATAATCTACGTGTGTGAAACTCTTTTCCTTTATTTTTGAAATGTTCAGTGTTTTCTCACCTTCTGTAGGCCTATAACGAGTTAGGCGAGCGATGCAATTAGCAATTTCCATGAAATACGCTATATTCACGCATGCGTGCAGACTCTATAGACCCATTGCACAACGCGCAGCGCACATACACGCGCGTCTCCCCGCCATTTTGGGTGTCAAAACGTGCACAAAAGCAATGGACTCCCCCCAAAAGGCAGAAATGGTAGACGCGCATTGTTCGGAGGTGCGTTAACACCATTGATCTCCATTATACAGGAGATCAATGGTTAACACATGTACCATCCTTTTGTGCACGCTTTGACACCAAAAATGGCGGACAGGAGACGCGCGTGCAAGTGCGCTGCGCGTTGTGCAACTGGGTCTATAGACCCCTTGCATATGACATCACACGCTAAAAAAGCGCCCTCACTGAGGCCAAAAAGCTGCATTATTTCACGAAAATGACGGATTAATGAGGAATATATGACGTCCAAAATCCACCGCAGCGAAAGGTATGTCGCCATGGAATGTGAATCTTGTGAAATTAGTTGCTTCTTGCAGGTAAGATTTGACTTATGAATCTTTGTAAATTTTTCCGCCCCAGAAATGGTACCTGATCTCCAGGACGTCACTGTAGTACAAAACGGAAGTGAAAGGCCGCCAGGGCTACCAATAGACTGTGCAAGTCTCGCGCGTAATCCAACTTCCGGGACCTTTGTGGTCCCAACCATATGGAGTTTTACGTTGGCAAGATTTTGTTTCGTCTATTATTTTAGTTTAACGTTCTTTATGACCATGAAAATTACATATGTTGTTGGGAATGTAATACTAAGTGATAACAGATATGAAAGTAAAATCAATTCAACAAGACAACGAAGAAAACCCAAGAATTAAACTTGACCTCTGCTTCCGGTTACTTGCAAAAAATTAAGAATTTGTGCCCACCTCCGATCACCAAATGTGTTATGGTCGCGCGATGATAAAAACCAGACGCTGTAATTGTAGGGCGCTAAGCCTTTTCATTGCAGTCTACGGTTGTCGAGGCGTCAGCGTCCTCTTTAAACTGCGTCACGCGTTAATTCTGCGCCCGTGTGATCATCGCGCGTCTGCGTTTAAACCTGCTTTTAGAGTTGCACGTACTCAGGCGTGGATTTGCAAAAGGGGTTCCTAAAAAGTTAAGATCAAATAAGCATTCTTGTCCCAGAGTTTTTAGTTTGTATCAACAAAACCTAACAAATGATTTGTGTTTATTATGAAAGCTAAAACTCATTTTATACAAATTGTAATGATTAATTTTGTTGGTAAGATTTTTTCATAGATTTAATTTAAAAACAATGATTTAATTTCAGAAAAAGAAAAGTTATTCGCTTGAGGTGTTTTCTCGCTCCGATACGCGCGAGACTTGCACAGTCTATTTCACAGCGCTGCTTTTAAGGGTAAGCACATTTTAGCGGAAAAATTAATTTGCTTAAGCGTAAGCGTATTTCACAGGTTAGCAAGAAAATAAGGCGGCCAGCTTCCGCGTTCACCATGGATTTGCACTGTTACGTCATTCATTTTCATGCAGTGACAGCGCTATGAAATGGAACTCGCACAGTAAGCACAAAATCGGCCGTTAAGCATGAAATTGGGCCCGTCCTAGGTATAGTGCGCGCGCACTTTACGTATTTCAAAGGTCTTATTTCTTATCAGCAAAATGGCCCAACGGTTGGGTTGCTTCCAAACACGGCCAGTTAATCACATTATACTGATGAAAAACACTTCAATCTTAATAACTCTAAAACTAACACTTTACCTCTCCCGGGGTAACTTTCAATAATGCCCCCCCCCCCCCCCCCCCCCACCCGCCCGCATCGGAAAGTGATTTAAAAAAGAAAAAAATGAGAAGAAGAAAAAACCTCTAACACCCCGCCCGGGTTTTATTAATTATTACCACTATTATCATTTTGTAATAAATTCCCCCTTGGGGCGCTTTCCCGCCAGTTGATCTAGTGGGGCTTATTAAATCGCAGGCTGTTCACCTCGTTCTCAGGCGGGGTTCGATGGTCGGTTCAATCTGATTAGGAGTCCTGATAGGGAGTCTCCTCTTGACCTGACCGCCGAGTAAAATTGTTATTTTCCCGGTCGGTCCTTTTGCTGTGGCCCGCTGCAGTGCGGCGTGCTTCCCTTCACTAAGGCAATCTACATTCCATATTCTTTTAAGCTCTCCATCAAGGAGTGTTATTCGAGTGTATTTTCTGCGCTAAAATATTTACATAAAGCCTCTATACTCTTTGCGCACTCTCTTTCAAGTGCTTCACTTATCAAATGTCCTTTCTGAAATATCAAAGGGAAAAGGGTCTTTCTCTGTTTCACTTTCTGTTAAGGAAAGTTTATAAATAATCTAAGAAACAAAACCATAATCTCCCAGAACCGATCAAAATTCTTGCGACAGTGCATCCACATTCGTGACTGTAATGTTTTCTTTAAAAAAAATGAAAGAAGCTGAAATAAAGAGTCTTTTTAACCCTCTGCCTCTGCCCTATCCTATAGCCGGTCTCACAAAATCGCTGATTAGTTAAAGGGACTGTATACGTTTGGTAATCACTCTGAACATTAATGGCAATACAAATTCCTATTGGTTTGAAGCATACAGCAGCTTTCGATAGTATAAAGCATGTTGAGAAACATTTCACTTCGAAGTTTTGTGGTTATGAAACCATCAGTTTTTATGCCCCAAATTTGAATCTGAGAAGCGTTTCTGTCAGAAACGCTTCTCAGATTGTGTTTTCCTATTACGGATTATTCTTCCTACGTGGACATATTTGCTCCGGATATTTGGAAATATCTCAAAAACGCGAACACCTTTTGAAATGAAATTTTCACAGGTTAGTTTTATTGTATAACATTTATATAGGATTAATACACTCGAACGCATCCAAAAATTAAAGGTATATACTTTGCCTTTAATAACTAATTATTGTTTTATCAATATTTTTGTAATTTTCTAGTCTGTCCTCATATCAACGTAAACAAACAGGAAAACGTTCACTTGTCTCAGACACTTCGTTCATCAGCTGTGTGAGTATTTGATCCTAGTGTGTTTGTTTACAAGTCCCTGGAACTGTTAGAAAACAAAACAATAGCAAACAAACCCCCACAATAAACAAAACATGGCGAAATTAATTTTTAGTTTTTCAATTTTGTGTCTCAACAACAGCTACCAGTGCGGATGAATAGAGTAATTTGGTATCATTAAGCTCGCAGGGTCTGCTTACAGGTAAGACGATCTCCAAGTACAGATCGGTTGCAAAATAGGCTATGTTTAGAACATGGTTAGAACATGGTTGTCACATAGTAGTACCAAAATGCTTATAGCGGCGGCAAACAGCCACAATATTCGACCTATAGGCTTACTTCCATTCACAGAGAGGGGTCATTGTGAAAGCCATGTCCATAATTGAAATTGTCCAATGTTTCTCATAATTATTGATATAGAAAAAACCCAAACCCCAAATCCAAAAAAACTTACTATTTAATATTGTTTTGTTGTTAGATGTTTTTGTTTTTGTTGTTGTTGATGTATTGTGAAGATTATGCAGAAATGAATGGGTCCGTAAAGGAATAATGTATATATGAACTGGTTCCCTGTACTTTTTTTATAATCAGCAACATTCGTTAAACATTTTCTTATTTTACTTATTAATTTAATAAAATTCGGCCCATCTTTTAGATCCACATAATGACATGGCACGTCGTATTGCCTGGGAATACAGCTGGTGACACCATGCGTGCTAGACACCCTGTGGCAACATTTTAAATAATGAATTTTTCTATTGAGTTTTTCTACCGATCAAGCCGGTGTTTAATTTCTAGTTATTGGACGAGGAGGCAATTTAAATTAAATGAAGTCCGCCCAGACTCACGAGCTGAAAGGAGAGACCCACACACTGATCACGCAATTAAAACCACCCAATATGACCTCTGGTGAGAAATGCCCGAGGCATCACTCATGAAGTGTTTGCTAATTTTGACAAAAGGCAAATTTCCTGTAGCTGCTAAAGTAGCATAACAAGTATTCCTGACCCCTGACCCCCCGGGTCAGGATTTACCCGGAGATCCAGAATTTCAGGTCAGCAAGAGCCATTTCATTATCATCACGTTTTGACCCTGAAGTCGATTTCACAAAGCTCTAAGATTCATCTTAAGATGAGTCGTCAGTATTGCAAAGGTGATTTCTATTGCGACATCACACTTTGTTGAGCCCAATTCAGTTTCAGTAAAGCGCATAATTTCACAGGATTTTCTTTTTGGCTGCTAATGCATTCAGTTAAGTTTTCATGCACACATTATTTCGTTCTTCTCATTCGGCTTCATTTCAGTAATTCTATTTTCATTTCGGTAATTCTATTTTCATTTCAGTAATTCTATTTTCATTTCAGTAATTCTATTTTCATTTCGGTAATTCTATTTTCATTTCGGTAATTCTATTTTCATTTCGGTAATTCTATTTTCATTTCGGTAATTCTATTTTCATTTCGGTAATTCTATTTTCATTTGTAGACATTCAAGACCACATTTTCGCAACTCTTCGGTTGAATTTCTACTCCTAACTAACAGTTGATGAACTTGAGTGATTGACCAGCCTCTTACTGTTGGCATTTACTAAATTGAATGAATTATTATTTTGACCAGTGAATACTAAGCCGTTGAAATCGAATCACTTCTTTTGACTGATGGACGATGATCAACGGGAGCATAAATTTTCAAACGGAGTTGAATGAGCCGGCTATTAAATTGAATAATGTTTTGTTGAAATTGGCAGAGAAAACCTATTTTATGAGTTAAAGTATCGCATGTCTATTTAGTTATTTATTTATCTTAATTTATTTTATTTGTCAGGCAGTAATCTGCTGGGAATAACTGTCTTTTCCAACAGATCGATTTTGACTTTAACGATTTGAAAGGCTTTGTAAGTTAAAATTTAAAGCCTTACAAAAATCCAAACAGATCAAAATATGTAGCCTTCTAACAACGACAAGACAGGCCAGGTAAAACGAAAGTGATCCCACTCACGCGAGCTTTTGTTTGCGCAGCGGCTCTGACAGACTGAGGTTCAGAGCATGGTCAGTCATGCACGCTACCATCACTGCCTGCATCAACAGAAATACAAGCCGCGTTTCGTTAATATTACACAGATTTCATGGGTATTTTGTTTCAATTTTTACATTTCCATGTCTGGCAGGTATGTGGCTAAACAAAGACAAGCCACACCGTCAGGTTTTACGGAGATTTGTTTGAGGAGTGAGGATTTCGCATTCACGCTCACGATTCCGCGGTCACTACGTGTTACAGGGCACAGTGACTATATAGACCAGTTGTCTAGAACTGTGGAATATAAACCTGCTTTCGATACATCATTTGGATTTTGAAAAGAACATTCTTTTTTACAATTTACACTGGTTTTCACTGAGCATACCTTGCAACCAACCTGCACAAAACATTCCTCAAAATTACGCCCTGGTCACGATCTTAAGAAACAACCGAGGAACGGTAAATATTTTGTCAGGAATTGTGTGCACGTTTGTACGTGCTTTATTTTGCTTCGACAAATCAAAATATATGAAACTGCTAGAGTTAAATTTGCTCGCGTCGTAAAATATCTTACGTATTTTTCAGGGGAATCAATCCTCGGTGTTAAACGTTAAAGGGACACACCGGCTTCGTTGGGCTATTTTGGCTACAAAATAGACTAAAACATGACTCCAAAGGTCTTCCAGGAATGGAGAAGAACGGTTCCTAAAAGAAACCATCAATTGTGGTTGTTTTTGAGCATTTTTCTAAAAACGAAGGTCACATGGGTTATCCGAACCACTTTTTTGGTTCGGATAACCCTCGTGATCTTCGGAGTTAGTTTTACTTCCAGCCGTATAAAAATTAATTACTGCACCGAATTCAACCCTGTTTTTAACAAGAATTCATGAGTATTTGACACAAAAATACGTATTCAAATTATGGATACAAGTTGTAAGTAATACAAAAAGTCGAACGTAAGATTTTATTTCAGAGAGTCCGAGCAACGGAAGCGTGTCTTACAGTGCACAGCGTGGGGACTAATTACACGTAACACAGGGGCAGTCGTGTCGCCTGCGAGCAGAGTATCTCGGCAGTGCTAGCACGACGGAAACCCACTAGCCAAGAGATAGCTGTACCTGGAAGCTCATGATTATGTAGGAGGGGTGGGGAGCCAGACCACCAACTACGTTGTTGTTATTGCGGGTTTGCTAGTCGGTACACCTCGCTGATCGAATCCTCATGCCTTACATAAACAGAGCACCAGTCTACTTGCAACATTCACAGTATGTATCCCGTAAATTTGACACTTGCAACGGCTGGTAAAGCGTATACGGTGACCTTTGACCGCGTTTGTTTTTTTCGGTAATTTCTCGTTAATAACGTGATATTTTTGTATTAAAAAAATATAAAAACCATCTTGAAATAATTGTCTTGGATTCAACATGACTAAATTACGTAAACAGTATGTATCCCGTAAATTTGACACTTGCAACGGCTGGTAAAGTGTATACGGTGACCTTTGACCGCGTTTGTTTTTTTCGGTAATTTCTCGTTAATAACGTGATATTTTTGTATTAAAAAAATATAAAAACCATCTTGAAATAATTGTCTTGGATTCAACATGACTAAATTACGGTGTGTCCCTTTAAGTATAACTTTGTATTTAATCACTTTTATTCGAATCTTGCATAAACATTTGAGCGCTGCGAAGGTTACGTGTAAAATGACGACTGTATAAAGTGATTTTAAAAGAATGAGGTAAAACAAGTAGTTCAGGGTTTTCTTTAATTACGGGCAGCCAGTAATTAATTTACAGGATTACCTTGGCTGACAGTAATATAGTAAAAGCTTAGATTTTTTCAGAATCGAACGACGCCTTGGTCACGTCTCAGATGGCATAAATTCCACATCAATTCCAGAGTTGTAAAAGTAACAGCCGAACAAGTTTTGAGATAAGCCCGCCCTTTCTTTGTATCAAAAGTTGATAACTATTTATAGACAGTGCAATCTCCCTAAAATATTACATGATTTCAGCCAAATCGTGTCTGCATGCAGCGCTCTTGCTCTTTCGTAAATTGTGATGTCACAGGTCACATGGTCTATAGCCCATAGTCTGAATTTGGGCTTCTCTATCTTTGGTAAGTGATGACGTTTTTGAGCCGTAAGTAAGTCCAAGGTAAACGAATGTTATACAATGCAATAGACCTTGTGCATATGACGTCATTTGAGTAGGGCGCCCTCACCTAGAGGTCAAAAGGAAGATGCTCATTGGCCAGTCTTGTGCGCCGCGCGTACAAATCAGCGCGTTTCCATTGTTTCATCATCAGTTTACCTCTAAGATGGCGGCTTGGTGACGTCAATGCATAAGGTCTATACATACATGTCCATTCACATTTCTTATACACTGCGCTTCCGGCTCCAACACGTCAGACTAACCAACATGATTGCGATGTAGAAAAAACAAAATGGCCGTTTTGGCCGCAGTTGGTTTCAGTGAAATGTCTGTTAAGATTGGCCTCACTTTCTTTGTGTCAGTTGTTGTTATGAATTGTTATCAAGGACGGGGTGTTCTTAAAAACATAATAACACAATTGAAAATGACCAGTTGAAGTAAATGAGTTCAGGAAGTCATTTAAATATTTTGGTAATTAAAAATGAAAAACTGTCATGTATGTATCATGAAGTGATAGGTATTTTTTTAAAGAAACTTTTGAAATTAATAGGGAGACATTGATTTCTATAAAGTCTATTCGATAATTTGTTTTCTGACTGTTATAATTATATTGCTGCACCCGTCGTTTCATTGTGAAACAAGATTTTGAACGTGTCTCTCAATTGTCATAAAATATACGCCATACAAAATGCGGAAATGTTTACCTTCACCGGCTCGTACCACGGCGGCAAACGTTTGAAAGAAGATTTGTACCTCATCCCAGTTCTATTTTACTCATTTCATCTATTGATCCACGTACGGCCTTCGGAAAATGACGATGGAGAAAAACTTGATTTTAAAAGATAAATTTGTTTTTAAAGCTGCCGGTTGATTGACAACTCATGCTGAAAATTGTTGCTAAATTCAAGCGGGAAAGCAAATGTCATAGATGCTGACTTACCTCGTATTTCATGTATTGACATAATCAAGTACCAGTAGGCGCTACAAATTTAAGAAGCTCAAAGAGTTTAACCAATATTTTCAATGATGTAGCCTTTACGTCTATTTTGAATGCGAAAGTAGACATAAATGCGTTCGCACATTGCAGGCTGCTGCTGTTCCATAATGCGTATGTTGGTTTGCAAGTTTGGGACATAGGCCTATTTCTTAAAACAAAATATGGGAAAATTGCTGTTATTAACAAAGAAACATTTGCAACTTAGGCCTATACACTGTAAACTTTGAAACTATGTGAATAGTTTTCAAAATGTCGGGTTCAAATATTTCACAATAAGGCTGTATACAAGTTAGTTTGCTACGCAAACAGCGGGAACCAGTCTCTATAGTAGTTACTTGAAAGTCGGATTAATAACCTGTTTCTGCAACAACAACAAAAATGTCTATGTCGGTACATTATTACAAATTTCGTGAAACTCGGGCCCAGTGCTCCAAGAACACTATATGCTCAGCAAGCAATTATACCGCAGGGAATTTATATCTGCTAAAGCAAAATGGTGATGGGCACCAGTTACAAACACTGACATTTTGTAGAATTGTGTTCTTCAACATCGAGTCAGAGTTTGAACAGAACAATGTCTGTAGGGTCAGTGTCAGGCCCGTGTCCGAATTGGCGGCAAAGATTACGGATACGGCTGGATCACAATGTCAACGTTGAACAATTGGAAGCCCTTAACAACTGTCAGAGCCACAGCCGCTAATTCGAACACGTCTCGGTCTGGTCACTTGACCTCATGTCTTCCTTCTACTCCAGGGCCCAGTTTCATAGAGCTGCTTAAGCAAACAATTTAGTTAAGCACGGCAAAATTATGCCTACCGGACAAGCCTTAATCAGCCAAACTACCATGTCACAATCATGTACAATTTGTGACTGGTATCCTGCTCATTTCTAATCAGCAGACACTTATTGTTAAGCAATTTTCTGGCACTGGTGGGCAGTGGCCAGTTTCATAACGCCGTTTACCGGTAAGCAATTTCCTGTGCTTTGGTACCTACTACAGCAGAAAAAACCAGTTGGAGTGTCTCTTGCTTCGCTTACGCTGTACACTGAACATCCTTTTGAAATGTTTTGAAGGGCTGCTCTGTAAGCAAAACAAAACCCAAACACACGTCTGCCTGGCCGACATGTTTTTGGATATCTTGTCCGTGATCCTCTCGACATGATTCCTAGTCGAGCTACTGACTGGAGCTTGGATCAAAGCGGGGTCCCAGGCGCTGAGATCCCAGTCAACTCCGTCCGGGGCTTTATCATAGTCAATAAGGACAGTTTCATCTCAGAATGTTGAGAGTTTTGCCGGGGTAAAAGTCGTCACACAAAAACAACCCAATAGCGCCAGCCATTGTTAATAAAGCAATGCTGAAGTTTATTGACAAAAATTATAATGCAAAGGCAAGTGGTGACAACATAGCAAAATTTGTACATGAAAGTCGTATACAGCAGTAAAATATTACGCAATTACTTGAATGTTTATTTAAAGTTGTTTAAAGGCGTCTTATTTTATAGTTCTTTGCTGTCTTCGAGATCGTTGAGATTCTAAAAATTGTTTATTTCCATGCTGTATGGTCTTAAACTTTTATTGAGCTGCCCATCTGAGTGCTCAGGGTCAAATTTCAAGACACTGCTCACCGTGGCTCTATGGTCTGATGCAAGCGCAGAATGCCACGGTAAGCAGGGCCATGAAATTGGGCCCAGGTCTTAAATAAATCATACGTAGGAATTGCATAGGCATATCTTGTGCAATTTCATGCATTTTGTGTTTTAATTCCAGTTTCCAAAATAGGGGAAATATTACAGTATATTCGAAAGACACCCTACAGATGGTTGTACACTGATCGTCTGTACGAATGACCACCATAGGCCTGCAAGCTAATTGTGAAATTTATTCAAAATGTACCGAAGGTATTCATAATAACTATGGTATAGGCCTAATGATGACAAATATATTTCCTTCATCATTGGACCTTATGGCGTATGAAACATCACTGGTTTTCGATACATTTCGTTCTTTCGCGTACTCTTTTCACTAATAAACACATCCCACGACAAACCCGTGTGAAAAATTGCATCAAGTTTTATATGATCAAGGTGTTCAAGAAGATAAGCTAGGAGCGATTATCTTCCTAGCAATTATCAACGATGCCGGTTTCAACGAGAACAGTACGAATATAAGACACTTCAAATATGTTGATGACATGACTATCATTGAAACCCGCGATACCAGCGTTGGATCCAACCTCCCATCTGCAATCACTGATTTGGATGTATGGTCGTCGGACAACAAAATGCAACTTAACGTAAAAAAGTGTTTCACCATGGACATCTGTTTCAACCAGAACCCGTCTCGTTGACTCTAAATGACAATACAATTACACAATGTGTAGTTGTTAAGCTTTTAGGTGTTTTTATTCAAGCCGACTTAAGGTGGCACACGCATGTAAGCTCAATGATCAAGCGTGCTAATTCTCGCCTTTTCATGCTTCGTAAATTGAAGTACCATTATCTTAACACAAATGATCTTGTCATTAGTGCGCTAATTTTGTGCGCCCAATTTTGGAGTTACGCTGCACCCGCATGGTCAGGTGCAATTTCGAGTAATGATCTAGAAAGGGTGCAGAAGCGCGCATGCAGAATTATTCTTGGCGATGACTACATGCGCTACTCAGACGCTCTACAAAAAATGTGCAATATTGAAACACTGCAGTGCCGACGTAATCATTTGTGCCAATCTTTTGCCAAAACTCTCCCTTCTTCAGTTCTACAGCGACTTTTGCCACAGAGGTCTGATAGTGGGTACCAACTTAGGAAATCTGGACCTCTGGGACAATTTCGCTGCCGAAACCGAGCGCTATAGAAAAAGCCCTCTCCCTCACCTCACACGCCTTTTTAACAACTGAATTTGAATCATGCGGCTTTTTGAGCGGCTTATAAAATTATTTGCTTTTTTTAGATGGCCTCGAATTTTCAATCAATTTGTTTAAACAAAATTGTCCCTCCTAAACCAATTTTAATGCCTCCTTTTTGTAATTTTGTAATTGTGTAATTTTTTCATCTTTTAAAATTAAGCTTTCTCTGTGTGTTTTCCTGTAATTCGACCTTTGGTCGCCAGGGGAAAATTTGTTTTTAAAGAATAAACCATTAATGAAATGAAAAGAAAAAACTCAGAATCGACCTTTATCGAACTGGCATATTTTAGTCAGGTTCCCTGTATACACAATGACACTGACCGCTTTGATTCTCAATATATAAAACAAGGGGTCAGACTACTTTCCCTTACAGCCTCGGTTTGGTTACATTGGTTTGGACAGAAGAAACAAAATGGCTGCACCGTGATTTTGTGCATATTCATATTTTGTGCTTATCACGAGTTGCAAAAGTGGAATACTAGAAATGGAGTATGGACCTTAAATGCACATGACGTCATCTGTGTAGGTCGCCCTCGGCTAGAGGTCAAAAGAGAAAGTTTGCTTATTGACCTATATCCTAGGCAAAGTGCGTACAAAGATGTGCGGTTTTCATTGTTTCATCGTCGTTTTTATCTCATAGATGGCGGCGTGACGTCACGGCGTCAATGCATGAGGTCAAAGGTCTAGCGCGTGATAGTATTTCAGATGAAAACGTTCAGGACGATTTGTATGGTACGGATTCAAACTTATATAAATTAATCTTTATAGGAGACTTTAAACTCTTTCTTAATTTGTTTGACCAATGTCCAATCATAAATCGTGCTTTTCAACAGAGGTAACATTTCCATTGACTTAAAAAGATGGCAGCAATACCAGCAAAGAGCAAGTACGGAAGATGAGCTGCCTGACTGTACGCGACATGTTCACATTTCCCATTTAAGTATAATTATCCACCTTTATAGCGCCACTATCACACGTAATCATTTTTAGCTATAGTACTTATAATAACTTGGTAGCAATTAGGTCTATTTTGCCACCATTTAAGGCCTAGTTTACCGTCATTCTGGCCCGGTTTACCACAATTTAGGCCTAGTTTGCCATCGTGTGCCTTATCCAGGCTCAATTCCATAAAACTGTTAAGCACTACTGCTGATGAGCGAATTGTTTTGCTAGGCAAAATTGATAACAGGGCACCAATCTTAACAATGGGAATGACATGGCATTTTGGCTGTTTACCTGTTTCTGCCCACCAAGATTGTTCCGTGCAAGAAACATATTTTGCGCCCACCAGATTCTTATGCAATTGGTCCCTTTGTAGAAAGACATTGGTTTAAGCCTGTTCAACTCGACTCAACTAAGTCAAACCTTTATTTAAGTTCCCGCTCTTGAACACTTAAATACAATGAGCAAGTTCGACATATTTTTCTTTTTATTTATAAATGTAGTAGGATAAGAGCATCTGGCGGAATAGACATTGCACATGACGTCACTCAAATGGCGATGCGCCCTCTTGAAGGTCAAAAGAAGGTTGCTCATTGGCCCATTATGTGCGCCGCGCGTACTTATATAGCTGTGCGTTATGGTTTCATCATCGTTTTGCCTCTAAGATGGCGGTGGGATGACGTCACTGCATAAGGCCCATACCCTTGGATGACAACAAATGGTCACATTACTGTGACCATATGTTTGGCATGTGGATGTTTTATGATAAGCATTGCTTAAACTGAGCGCTTTCCTTACACCGGTGTGGTACAAAACTTAATCATCACCGATGAAGAACACCATGAAACTTCAAAAACAATTTTTAAAACCATTATCGCTTTAGGCCTAAGTGTCGAATCACTTTTTCTCGATTCTTGTTACACCTTCTAACTTTAATAGAAACCTCTTTCTTACATCTCTTTAACTTGGTACTATTTCGGAAATTGATCCACCTCAAATTGAGGCCAGTCACATCACTCGGCCGTACTCATGTTATCTATGATCACTTCCCGACTTTATTGAACATTTTGGCTGATCGATTGCCAGTGGGGATACATAAATCTTAACCTCTCGTGCATCATAGTGAGTTGGGCATCACTTAAACAGTTGGATTACTACAAGCTAGCACGACCCACGAAGAAGTGTATCACGTATCATGCCTTTTATGATTTCACGACGGCATTGTGTTTCCTTCGATAAAGGACAACCCTGGCCCTGTCTCCGCAGAGCGATTACCATTTGGCGAATAAAATTACCCTCCGGCATTTACACGGCACAGTGGAATATGAATCCCCATGTTAAAACATGTTGTTGAGTTAACCTCAAAGATACTAAATCCTTGATATTTCTCAAATTAATTCACTGAGCAAAAACAAAATAACAATCAGCACATAACTTAGGCCTAAATACGTTTTTTTTTTAAAAGTTCTCATCACTGGTGAATGTGCTTCTCTGTAGACACATGCAATTTGACTATTCCGTGACCACTAATGTCAGGTGTTAGATTTGAAGCCTAAAAGGGTGCAAGGTTATGCCCTCCCCCTCCACACACACCCCCTTCCCAACCATACACACACCCCCTTCCCAACCATCCCCACCCCATTATTCTGCCTTAACGTTTATCACAGAGCTATCATTTTCGGTTCAGTTCCAAGACACATCTCTGATTCCTACAAACATGTACACTATAGAAGGAACCAGAATAGTTTATCTTCTAACCTCACTTTGGTTCCATTGAGTTAAATGCTCTATGGATCATTCCAAGCAACATTGGCTGAAGTGACAGCAGGTCTTCATGTTGAACCATACCGACAGAGCTATAAAATAGAACGAGAGGGCATGAAAACCACATGACATGTCCCGACAAGAAGCATTTTTGGGGCTATTCAGAAAATGGTGCTGACCCGTCATTAAACACAGGTCTGGCATCACTTCACACAACCAACGTTTTGTAAGGGGAAATCTGTATTTAACCCATAGGGAATCCAATCCATGGTGGGTTAGCGCGGTTATGTGTGTGTAAATAAGAAAGCTCCCTCTAGTTTTATCTAACTCTATGGTTGAACCATGGAGGCCATCATCCAAGGTTTGAACACTATACTCTCTGTCGGGCTACTCTTGTTTCTTTAAACACATCTTTTTATAATTCCCATTACTGGAAACATATTTTTGGCAAGTCTTTGACAAACAGTTAATATACCGAATAACATTATCCATTTTATAGAACTATTCTCCGTATTGTATAATAATCAAAATGCAATGTTGAGACCGAAGCCGCGAAAAAATTCTCTGCATTGCTAAATGTGATTGGTGAGGCGTACACCACAAACGAAACGCTCTCGTGAAGTTGAAACCTTTCCCATCAAATCTTGCAAAATGCCAGCCAAAACGGAAGTGTCTTCAAGCCTCACCAGATGTTATTTTTTTATCCAGTGGCAACCATACATGAAAAATAAGATGATGGCCTTATCTCTTCGAGTTCCGATGACGGAGGGAATGTATGCATGGTATTGAAAGAGCTTTTAAAAATAACATTTTTGTTGGTATCTCCAAAAGCCATCTTGACACAAGTGTGGTATTTCAGCCTCTCAAAATATTACATGATAACACTGAAACACCCTGCCTCTGCCTACTCCCTCGCCCGTGTACAAACTATTTCCGTTATTACATGTGAAGTTGTTGGGCTTATCCAAGATTTCGTTTCCATGGTTTTAATACATCAACTGTTCAGGACATGGGTGTTCTATTCATGCCGAGACAGCTACATGAAGTCAACGGCTATTGCATGCACGTTTTAAGGTTTGTTTGGAGAGTGCTCATCTTTTTGCCAGACGGCTTAACTGTGTTTTTGTTATTTGCAGAAATGTTATGAATTCATTGAAGACAACCATTTATCTTTGATATGGCCAATGTAAATTGGTGCACATGGGCACTATTCTACATAAATGTGTTTGCTAAAATAAGGGCTGGATTTCAACCCCAAAAGGAAGCAAGTCCAAAGTTGTTCCCTGTATAGCTTCAAGAATCGACACGTTGCGAATTACACAAATTTAACGACTGTTTCATTCGCCAACTGCTCTTAAAAAAAAAATCGAGCATCGACGTATTTGCTTGGTTGTGCTTTATTTTCCCGATGAAGAGCATTTGTCCAGTATCGCTGAATGCATACATCGATATTACAAACATCAAACATACGTGACTCGACAACAGATGCGCGCCCCTCGTCACGGCACTTTACCTACTAAGAGACTCGAGAGCTCCGCGGAGAGAAGGCATTTGAAATGTGGGTTAAGGTTGCCAGGGCTGCCACTTTACATCAGTATTTCTTCCGTTTCAGGGTCTTCTTTCTACAGTTTTGAAGGGAGCAGTAAACACATCATGAAGCAATGTAATGGGTGTGATTTATTGACGTACTATTACTTGGTCATGGTGAGGGGGCGAGGGGTAGGTGTATCACACCCTCTTCCTTGTCATGATCTCACAAACTGCGTCGCCAAGAGAAAAATTTAACAATTGAAAAACCTCCCTAGCAAAACTGCCGCGTTGAATTTATAAAGGATGGTGTTGTAGTTAGTCTCACTCCCGGCTGAATGGACTTGCTGTATAGTCCCCAGAATGCTGAATTACAAGTGTCCATAATTATTAGGTACTTGGATATACAGCGAACTAAAGAAGACTAAAGTAGGTGCCACTATGAACTGTTGGGTATCAAAATCGATACCAATTGAAAACCAAATTTATTCCTAATCGAAATGATCGCAGTTTCGCTTTGGTTGTTACTGAATTTGACACTACGGCATCGTGCAATATCTTGCTTGGTATCTGGCCTACCTAATTCAACCTCATAAAATTCCTGTTTGGTTAAACAGTGACCACGCGTATGTCACATTTTTAATTAAACAATTTTACATAGAACTGAATAAGGCTTCGAAAAAATTTCTTTGCAAAACAATTGTTATTTCACATTGGTTGGGGTGTCGTCACTGGATCACGCATGCACGTTTCTTTGTGCTGCCACCGGACGCAGTGTCCTCCCCTTCAGCCTCGTCTTCGTACTCATCATCGTTATGGTGGTGCTCCTCGCGTAGGACATTGGTCCTGACCTGCATGAGGTCACTACGCAGACTCGGTCGCCTTGCATTCGGCGATATCACTCCGCAGGCGTCGCTGATGCGCCTGCGTAGTGACAAGCCCCTCGGGCTGGTCCCACTGTTCATATTGGTCGAGGTTGCAGCCGTGACCTTCCTGTGCATAGAGGGTGTCATCTCACTGGGTAATCTGGCATTTTCAAAAAGCGCGCGAAAAACACCGTCAATGTTACAGTTTTCCAAAGCAGACAACTCGTGGCACGTGACTCGTCGACCGGAAGAGAAAGCCCTCTTCACCTCCTCTAGTGTGACCTCCCGGATGTCGTTCTTGTCGGTTTTGTTTCCCGCTATCACCATGGGAACTGCTTTGGTTCCTTTCCGGCTTCTTTTAGTGTCGATAATCTGTTGACGTAGGCGGCGCACTTCTTGAAAGGACTCCATGCTATCGATGCTGTACACCAGCAGGAAAAAGTCGCCTGTGAATACGAATTGAAACAAAGTATCGGTAAATCAGTTTACGTACGCTTGGTTATATTTTTATCGGTATAAGAAAGGCGGCGCTCTAAAAATGGGGCAAATTTTAACTGTTTCATTTTGTCGCCTGGGATAACAGGTTTCCCCGACACACGCCATTAAACATTCACCAAAGACACAAATGGCTTGAGGGGGTATGTACAGGTGGCTGTATAATTGGTTTACATTATGGTGACTACCGGTTTCTATAAAGGAGGAAATTACTTTTAAGCGCTGTTTTTGAGATGGGTCTCCAGTCATGTCGTTTTTAAAAAGTTTATTCAATTTGCATGCAGGCTCTCGCCGGCCGTTCTTTTGTTGTTTTCTCCCGTCAGTCACGTGATAGTGGAGAAATTGCCACACGCGAGAAATCTGAAACGACGAGAAAGCACGAGATTTGTCTTTCTTGAAGGCATCTTGATCACCCTTCAAAATACCGGTACTCAAGCTAAAATGACAGACGCCTTTCCCAATATTGGCAACTGTTCAGATCTTCAACTCAAAGAATCGTCTTATTTTCCCCGACAGGTTATATCTTTCTTTTTAGTTTCTTTCTTTGGTTTTATTTTGTGTATAACTTTTTTCAGAGTGGTGTGGAAAAAACCCACCAGCAATACTAAACAACGCCGTTACAGTCATTCAAAACTCACGCTGGGTTGTGTTGAATAATGTTTATTGAAGATGACATTCAAGATAATGTTCCTGCGAAAAAACACCACCGACTTTCTTTGAAATAGAACATAGAAACACATAAAGCATATGTCTAAAATTGGTTAATGTCCAAAGACCATGCAGTATCCTCACTTTATGTGACCCAACATATACATGATGCAACAAACCTGTGAAAGTTTAAGCTCAATCAGTTATCTGAGTTTTAAGAAATTTCAATGGCAAAAATCCCCTTGTATCATGTTTTCACTGTTTTCAAACATCAAGTTTCGGACTCGCAAGATCAAAACTAAACGGTAGCATTTTAAGCAAATACGTTTCAAGGTAAATTTTCCACCATGACCATCTTTATACCATGTGAAAATCTGTTAACATATATTTATATTGTCAATCTTACCAATGTTGTGCACACCCATTTTCTAACACATCAATGTATCTTATGAGTCACTCATACATATACAAAAAGGAAACAAAACCGGGTCAGAATTGACTCATGGGGATTGACCCATTTCTGGTTGGGTCAGTATGACCCGAAATCTGTGTCAAAATTGACCCAGAAATGCGTCAAACTGATGCAGAATCCTTTTCAAGATGTCATTGTTTGACCCGTTTCCGGGTCAACCAGAAATGGGTCAGGTCCTCTATAGGTCCCGGTATCCGGTTCATTTCTGACCCAGGAGATTTATAACCACATATAAAACAACATCAGAGACGGTCGTCTGAATACTGGGTCTTCCCTTTTTAGGTTTCATCTCAATAGTGCAATGGAACCTTCACACCAGGGTAGATTAAATTTATATATGCACTTTATACTTTGATCCTGCTAAACCACTGACTGTACATTCTCTTCGGGTTCACGCTGTGGGAAGATGATGGCGACCGCCACGCGGTAAACTGGCGTGACTTATACCTCTCAATACAAGAGACTTGAAGGTATGGTCATAGATTGGTAATAATACTTATAACAATAATAATTGACACCATAACAACTTCCCTGGTGAAAAGGAAATGCAGCTGTTAGACCATAGCATATAGACCATTTTGAGAAATGATTCCCTTAGAAGTGGTTTCACCCAAAGACACTGAATCTGAAAAACGAAGCATGCATGAATCATTTTCTCGGAATTCCGAGGAATGGTGTCCGTTCGCAAAAATGCTGCGGCCCTCATGTCACCTCGCTCAACATGGATGGATTTGACGTTCTTGTGGAAATACCGTGACAGGTTTCGCTGTTTTTTCAGCAAGTAGATGACTGTATTCAGCTGAAAATTTTACATGTGACTTTAACTGTATCTCTCTATATAAATTGGTTATAAATCAGCATAACGTTGACATGACCCTACCTTTAAATAGACTGGATTCTCGGTGGGATTTGAAGGGACAGTGGTTAAAAGGGAAGAGTTCCGGGATAAAACACAAGACTGCGAGCGTGAGTGACTATTAAGGACTCCTCTGCAGTACGTAAGGAAAGACTGTAATGTCCACGGTTGAATATTTTGCCAGCGGTCGCAGAAGGTGACAGGAAATCTTCTAAAAGGTTGGGACAACCTACAAACAATGCGAACTCACAACGGGGAACTTGAAACGACGCGCTATTAGGAAAATACACGTGTTGTGCTAAGTTGATTTAACACTCGTTGTATAGTTATGGTAGGCCTACGGTGTACGTGACTGAATTTGGTGCCTTTTTTATATAGAACGATTGCCTCAAAGATCATAAACTGTATCAATTTGCGGCCATCTTGGTTGGGTTCCCTGTGTTACTCTACCTCCACATAGTGTTACATCCAGCATAGATGGCCACTTTGATTTTCATAATACACGATTGTAGAAAACAATTATATTCAACTGTTTATGCAAATTTTAAATATATATATATACTTTCCCCTCCATCAATCGCCATCAAAACGTCCTTTTCCCAATAACCCCACGCACTCGACCTCCACTCGATATACTCACATCACCAAAGAGAACAACATGCTCAACCTATATAATCTCACATTTTGACGGGTGCCTTAAAATATCTGGTACATTCATGAAACAGCCGTCCGGTAAATAAAGCGACTGTGGGGTGACTATCTCGTTCTAAAGAATACACTCAGGTTCGTGACATCAATTGGTAATTATGCAAAAGAACAAATAAAGAGAATGAAGACAACAAAGAAAAAAATCAACAAAAACACAAATGAATACAAAACCTAAAAGAAGAAAAACAACAGTTACATTTTCACTTTTCCACGCTTCTTATCCGGAGTCACGTGATACCAATAATTATACTGCAATGGAACTCAATAATGAATGGCATCTCAGTGGTAAAAAAGTATATATCCACCACTCGATATCCAGTCGCTGGCTCGAGAGATACCTTCCCCATTTTCGCACGCGATTCAGTAAAATTTCCTGGCGAAAACAGTCATTCTCTCTTCTCATCAGGAAAAGAAAAAGCACACAATTTTCACTTTAGATGTCTCGTGGGGCGCATTGCAGCAAATGGAGTCTGCCCGCATTCACTGAGAGATTGCAACGACCCGGCCTTGCTTTGTTACGGGTGAAATCGATCCTGCTGTGCCGTCGAATCATTCGTAGTCGCCACGCTCCACAAATTCCCTTTACGATAGTTCATCTACTCAATAATTATTTTTTTTCTAATTACGAATCAAGTCGGAAACTTTCTATAACCCGGGGGTTCTCCACGCCTGCAAAAGTTGTCAACATGTTGTTCAAGGGGCGTGTTTTCAACTAAAGGGGAGCACAAATGCAATTTTGCCCAAAGTAATCACTAAAAAAATACTGCACATTATTTATACAACATTTTAAATTTGCCTTAATCGTCGGTAAAGAATGACAGACTACAAAAACACTTTCCACATTCCTTATTTATAATGAACAATATTGATTTGTTATTATACCAATATTTTAAAGGTAAACTACGTCGTGTGTAGACATGAAAAATGTACTTCTATGTATTTATCAACAAAACAAACTTAGTTGACTGAAAGTACATAATATTCCCAAGTATCTGGTGAAAATGCTTTCGCCAGTTATGGTTTTATTATAAAGAAAATTAAATTTGCATCATTTTGAAGCGATGATCGGCCAACCATCGTTTGAGCGTGTGAGTTTTAATACAACAAGGTCTTCCTACGGTTTTACACATTGACCGTTTGCTCTCAGTCTCAGGCAGTCACGAAAGCACACATTTAACCAGGACGTTGCAACGATATTTCAGAGTAATTCCTTAATACCAACAAATCTATATTTTCTTAAACAATGCAACAATTACCAATGATTTATTCCCCCTTAAACAAACCGTCACCGTTTTCACGAAGGGACGGGTATCTTTAAATGACAAATTATTGATTATTTCAGCAGGGGCTTTTATCTCAATAAATGCGTTTTGCGTTTTCACGAAGATCCGAGACGTTGGAACGAAAATGCATTGTAATGCGTTGTAACAGAAGAGCGTAAAATGTAGCAAAAGTCGTTTTTCAGGTTTCACGAAGAGGCACCTATCCTTTGCGCGCGCGTGATCACGTGACACGCGCGCCCCTTTCCTATGTTTAATACGTTATCCAGTTGGGTGTTTAAGTAGGTCATCTCACTTTTTATGTTTCACGAAGAGACGCGTATCTTTGACTAATTACTATGGCAATTAGCCAATATATTTTAAGAAATTAGTTAGTCAATGGAGAGGTTAAACTTATACAGAATCATATATGAGAGGGTTATAACTGCAAACCGTGGCTTTAGTATTGCAGATTTTGCAGTTTTAAGCCAAGCATAGCGTAAAATGGTTATCTCAATCAAGCGTTTGGACATGCCCGTCCCTTCGTGAGAACTGTGACGAAACTTACCCTTAAACTCGTTTCGATGACCTTAAAGGTGGGGGGTCATACTTTGGTAATGACCTTGAAACTGGAGTATTGTCTAATTTTCATCCAAAAGCCTACTCGTTATAAAAATTATAATGGTATAGTAAAGACTCAGCGAAATTAAGTCCCCCGTTGATTAGAAATCAATAAAGTATCTACAAATTTGAATGCTGCGGGAGACGTAGCCTTGCTCAAGGTGGTCGAAGTTTTCACACCGAAAAAGACGCCGTCAAACCAACCCATAGCTGTACACTAGCACTGTGCGTAATATGACTGTGTATCACACACAGCGCACGACGCCCGTACTACTACTGTGTGCGGGTCATCCGCACTCTTATTACTGTCCGCATGCCCGCCTTGGTAGGGTCTGTAACATGAATATTTAAATATTTCGTTCGGCCGACTGCAAACAGCGCAGAATGTGAGGCAAATGAATGATTCATTTTCGACGGTCCAATCACAAGCTTCCCTCATTATGACCTTTGTACCATGCTTCCACACATGCACAAGATTCGAACACCATGGCCGTTGAGACTAGTTGGACGAGTCCATTTTATCTGATGGTGATGATATCTTCAAATATTGTAAACACTTAATCTTTACAGTAGAGAACATTCGTAAATGATTATTTTTACGTTGCTAACTGCTTTAGTAATTTAAATATAAAACCTATGACAGGCCCTAGTGTTATGATGTTATATAGTGCTGATAGAGAAAGAATTTCAAACTAAACGATTTTTTGACGGTAAGCATCTCTTTTAAAAATGAAGTGTACTCACAAACCGCGATTGCAAATGATTGCGCAATGCCCCCCCCCCCCCCATCCTATTAGTAAATTATTATGACTTCCGCCACTGACCAATGGGGTCTTGTCTTCCGCATGCATTATAGTAATGACTTTGGCTAGCTCAAAACAGAACCATCAAGGCGTTGATTCAGAGAGTCTGAGTGTACATCTCACACCACGCAAGCACTGCGTTGCACAAGCATGTGCACACATCCAGAGACTGCACATAGCTCGGGTGGGTAGCGCAATGGCGCAATAGCGCAAAGGGAAAACCAACTAATCAAAACAACAAATTAATAAATTGAAATAAAACTCCAACGCCTTGGTCAAGGCTACGGGAGACGCGGTTGGTACGGCCAACTCGCTAAACCTGATGGATTCGACGTTCTTGATCAAACTTATGTGACAGGGTTTTTTCGTTATGTTTTTTCAACTTAAACACTGTATTCAGCCGAAATATCATACACAAATGACCTTTTTATGTTTTCTTTACTGATAATTAGACTAATAAATCAAAACTTGTCTATGTCCCTACCTTTAAAGGTATTATACAGGATTGGCAGAGCTGACAAAATAATCACAGACAGTGTTCATGTTTTGTGTAATCAACCACATACATGAAATAACAAACCTGTGAAAATTTGAGCTCAATTGGTCATCGAGGTCACGAGAAAATAGTGAAAAGAGACCTTATGTGTTTTCTGTTTTTCAAACATCGAGTTTATTATCGCGCACGATAAAAACTATTGTTTTACTCATTTCTCAGAAACGATAGCATTTTAGGCAGAAATATTTTAAGGAACCCTTTCTACCATTACTTAGGCCTACTTTAAATCATGTAAGTTATGTGTGAATCTGTGAACATTTGTGTTTTTCGATCTTACCAATAGTGTACAGGGCCTTTAAAGACTTGATTAATATTGTAAGAAATTAAGTTATACTGCACTTTTGTTCTTATAACTATCGGCCATTGGTGAAGCAATTAAAGAGGCACGAATACCATTTCCTCGAACGAAACCAACCAAGCACCCATTCACACAAATCCCAAGCTTTACCCTGTTTATCCAACGATACAAACAATCTTCTTTAACAGTAGACGGTATTTTTCCTCAGGAAAATTGTGCACTTATTTGCACTTCCGTCAGGAAATGAAGGAAATTGAGCTGTCATGTAAAACTGCCAACCGCTTCAGGTTTTGACGTAGAACTGTCCGGCTATAGTTGTGCTTAGTGTAGCTTTGAGGGCTTGTGTTATGATGTCATCATCGTTTCCTTGAAGACGAGGAGCTTACTGTCAAAACCTCTTACTTCGTTGTTGTTGTTTGTCACATTATTTACAGGAAATCTTTCAGGTGTTTTAAAAGCTGTCATATAATGCAATCGCTTGTAACTGTGGATAGGCGCAAAGTAAGAATACATAATCATTCGCGATACCACGAATTCAAATTAACTTTACGTATTTGTCGCAATGGTTGTTCTCGCGTGTTTAAAGGGGCAACGTTGCCTACGGATTGGGTGGCTTTGGGTTGTTTTGAAAAGGATATGGTAGGACATATATGTTTTAAAAGTAGACTATAAAAAAATAATGATTCACAAAGATATCCCTCGTAATTGTGTGGGCATAAAAACTTCTTTAACAATGACGAGGAGCAATTTCAAACAGCAATATTTTGAGAGATAAAGCAATGTGCCCCGTTAGTGCGCTGACAACATAGTTGAACATCCAAAGACCAGTATCCTCACTTGGTGTATCCCAACATAATGCATAAAATAACAAGCCTGTGAAAAAATGTGCTCAATTGTCATTAAATTTGTTAGAAAATAATGAAAGATAAAAATCAACCTTGTTGCATAGAGCTGTGTGCTTTCAGATGCCTGAGAAAGCCTTTTTGCCTGAAGCCTTTCTCATTATTATTCACATTTTTAATAGACCTTATGCATATGACGTCATTTGAGTAGGGCGCCCTCACCTAGAGGTCAAAAGGAAGATGCTCATTGGCCAGTCTTGTGCGCCGCGCGTACAAATCAGCGCGTTTCCATTGTTTCATCATCAGTTTACCTCTAAGATGGCGGCTTGGTGACGTCAATGCATAAGGTCTATTGAACAACTACCTTCTTCTCTAAAACTACATTCTTTAAAGGGTGTTGTTTCTAACAATGTTTTTCAATATCAACAGCTCTCCTGAGCTCTTTAGTTACCGAGTACTTATTTATGGTCAGTACTTCTTGGAGTAATTACCAAAGGTTACCCTCCCTTTAAGAAAGGAGCATGGCATGCGCTGAGGGAATAACAACGTATTGACAGAGAAAATACAACGTAGAAGTCAATGAAGAACACGATGTTACAACGACACGGTGTCCAACCCAAGGGCAGTACAAGTCAATTAATTAAGAAGGCGTCTGAACTGTGTTCATTCCAAGAGAATAATTATTTCTGGCCGCCACGCTCGTGTCGGATTTAACTGACAAGGCCGTTTTGGTGTGTGTCTTTTTATGCAAATTAAATCACCCCCATAGGCATCGCGTACAACCGTCTTTTACACGGGTTCTAAAAGTACGTGTTATAAATCAAATCGGGAGTCGATATCAACACGTTCCTTCTAAAAACACTCTTTCGGGGGAGAGGGAACTTGGACGAGCTAGACTTGATCGAGACGAACTTAGCTTCTTATCCCAGATGATAATGTTTATTGATTTACATCAAGACTATACATGGTTTATACAATTTGTCCAAAATGGAGACAACATCGTTGCTTGTCTTTGGTACGTGATTGATGGCTCTGGAATGTTGTTTAATCAAATTGACTTGTTGGGGATTCCGTCGTTAATCACGGTTTATGACACAACATTCAGTAATCTGATATGTCTGATTATTATTACTACTATATTCCCGGGATGTGATAAATGAAATAAAGGGACACTCAACAGCTGTAAAAGGATATGGTAGGACAGATATGTTCAGTTTCATATGTGGGAGGAAACTCCAAAATACAGAGCTGTAGGACTTGAGTCCAAGACTCGGACTCCAGTCTATGGATTCGAACCGGGGTCCACGGAGGTGAAAGGCAGCTATAGGGAAGAAACCACAGAGCCACTGAGTCAACCTGAACGCCCAAGTACTTAATGATCTCACCCTCACCACACTCAACCTCACCACACTCCCTTTTTCTTCTTCAAAACCTAAACTCAGCATAACGAGTCAAGAAAATCATTCAAAAAGCCAGTGGTAGCTGTTAAGTTGCCCTGCAGCATTTTCAATTCTATTTATTTAGTTATTGACTTTATAAAAAATTAAAATCGCCAAGCACAAGGTCAGAAGCCACCCAAGGTGAGTGTTACAAGAAATTTATATCAACGTTACGGTTCACAATTTTTCTCTTGAACTGGCACAGATTGTAAGCTGGTGGGAAATGAGACGATTGAGGCAGGGAGCTCAAAAGTCCAGCAGTGTGAGGGGAATTAGATTAGAAGAATATCTCGCTGGCCTTTTGAACAACAGATTTAAGGGAGGGATTGAAGCGTTTTAATGTTTGTCAGTGATTACATGCTTGTAATACAGGTTTTCTTGACGAATTTTAACAAGTATTCATTCAATTTAACATCGGGCGCGTTTCCTTTCGTTTGAAAATGAATGCTATAGACGAAGCATCAGCATTCAACACTCAAAACATGTATACACAATTTCCTCAGTTTAGTATTGGCTGGTCAAATAAGATCATTCAAACTCATTAGGTCGCAAAAATTATTCAATTATTAAGCAAAAGCCAACATAAACAAGCACTAGGCTGGTCAACCACAATTTCATCTATTGTAAATAATGTAGTAGAAAGTTAACTGAAGAATGCTGAAATATATAGTATTGAACGTATTTAATGTAATAGCACGATTGAAAAGAATCGGGGGGAAAATAAAAAATCATGTGCACACGAAAATGAAATTGAATTCAATAGCTGCTGAAAAAGAAACCTTAGTTTGAGTGAATGAGGGAAGTGTGCGTGATTCTGAATGCTTGTTTAACGGAACTGACTGAACTATATTGTGTTGAAACTGACCGGGAACACCTACGGGTAGCCTCATGAATCGTGTTGTTATTTTCTTCCCCCATGGCCCCATGGCAAGAAAGGAGAAAGGGATCAAATGACACCATTGGTCGTTGGAAGACTAAATCATTGCAACTCTCCATGGTTTTCAATTAGCACACCATACACACACAACTCGTGAATTTTTTATCACAGATTTTCACGTTTCTGAGCAAACAACTTATTTACCGGTTGAAATTTTGTTCATCAGATTGTGTACACGCTCATAATGTGCTCAACAGACCTTTAGTACTGATGACGTCAAAGTTTGTTAACCACTTTGAAGAAAAAAATGAGAAACCATTGGGTCTTTGCAAAAGTGTCGGAATTGCACGGTTACAACACTTAAAGTAATGCAGTACTACATCACGCTATACTACACCCGACTTTGGAATTCTCTCTCCCTGAGACTATATTATTTTGGGGATCAAGACGCCTGAGAATTTCAGACAATCTTTGACCAGACACCTTTTCAGTTCGGCGTGAGATTCATGTTGTGTCTCTCCCCAACTGCCTTTGGAATATACATTAACAAAATATTTTTTTTTTTTACTTTCAACTTTTTCACACATCTTTGTCAGCTTAAATACGTCTCTGGTCAAATTTGTAATTTGTCTACTGGTATCAAAGTTCTTAAACAGAAAACATTCGAAATAAAAGTCTTACATTTGTTTTTAATTTTCAATCATTACGAATCACATATCATCTCTTTAGTCTTTAGTACCCGTCCTCGCGGGACCATCGTAAACTATAAGAGAAGTTGTTGTTCATCCCATGTCGTGATTACCAGATCAAATCAACCAACCGAGCGAACAGTTGAAGGTAAATTGTAGTATGAATCATTCGTTTAGTTTTTTTTGGTTTTTTTTTGTCTTCAGAAAAACAATCCTCCATAAGTCGACTACCATACAAAATAATGAAAATGCAGATCACTTCAGCTGTGTCCAAATTCAGGCTGTTGTTGTTGCTTTTGCTAAAACGCGAGTATTCCTCAGTCTTCAATGGTTGTGAAGTCGTAGCTACAATGAGAGAAAAAACCCGAGTACTATACAATCACAGACAATACTCAAGCTCAAGTGTGAGTATTTAAGTTTCAACAACTCGAAAGCTGTTGTTGAGAATTGAGAGTCCGAGTACCCATCAAACAGAACTCGATGACAAGTACAAACACACACAACCTACTCAAGCAATCTATATGAGCACCAAAGAGTCACGACCCATACAGGCTGGAGTTGAGTACATTCATTAGTGGAAACAGAAAACAGCACTCGAAGATAAGTGACCAAACACAAAAATACTTAAGCCCAGATGTGAGTATTAAAGTGAAACAACCCATACAGAAAGCGATACTCAATGAAGAATGACCACAGACAAAGTTTCTCAATCACGAGTGTGAGTAGTAAAAGTAACACAACTCACATGGCTGCACGGTGAGTAGAGGAGGTACGAGTACAGAAACCAGTATTCGATGATGAGTTATCACAAACAAAATTACTCAATCACGGGTGTGAGTTATCAAAGTAAGAATAAATACAAAACTATCTGCACTCAACTTCATGGAGCTGCTTAGTACAAATCCGCGCGGAACCAGCAGTAAACAATAATGCACTAGGATTTTTTGCCTGGTATCCATCTGCTATAAAAGCAATGTTTTACTATGCATTCAGTGTAGATAGGCTCTCTATAAAACTGGCCCTGCTCACCCACAAGGTGGCATCTTGTCCCAATTTGATAAAGTTTTGACTGGTAAGCCAAATTTTGAGCTTACATAGCAGAAAAATATGCCTATAAAGCAAAACAGTTTTTCAGAAAAGCCAGACTGAGATTGAGAGCCCGTGAGTGCGTTAACAATGAATTTATATCGTGACGTCACTCTCCGCTTACATGAACTATACCAGCAAGTTAAAGAGTGTTCTTTCAATTTGCTTACTGTGAGATAATAACTGTGCTAAGAACTGTTCGTATGCATAAAACACCTGCTTATAGTCTTTATAAAATTGGGCCACACTTGTCGTTTAGACGGATTAGTTCATGAATTGAACTCAAGGTAAAGGTAAGTGACACTCTTCCCAAGAGAGCTGGAAGTGTAGGACTATGTATCCCAAGTGTATAATTACTGAGTGTTGAGATCGGCAGCTAGGGCCCGGACATTTATGAGACAATCATTGCATCGTTAACGCCCACCCAGACGGACAAGTCATTATAAGAGAGCATCATGGTACAGATGTACACCCTCAGGGGCATACAATCTAGCAGTGTCTGCTTCCACCCGATACGCTCTGCAGTCTTAGACGACAGAAACCCATCGGACCGGATCAGCAACACGCATCCCAATTGGGCTGTAAACCTACAACGATTTTCGTCCTCTCCTCCCGCGAGCGTCGTGATTACTACTCTCGCTTTGATCAGTTTTCTTCATCGTCTTCGTTTCGTTCCGTGTGGGACAGAACGAGACGAGGCAAAAAAAGCCTCGTAAAATTGCACCTCTCTCCCCCAAAGGACTTGACAGATGCATGAAAACCCGCCGTATCTTGGGGAGCTGGAGGGGTATATACAAGTGGAGAGAACCTCCCCGGATATTGCTATCAGAGAGGGACGAGAGACGGAGATTATAGAGTTACATGCAACCTCGGCAAAATGAAATTTTTCATTTTGAACTGATAGTGACGATTCATTTTTTCCCTTTTCTTTCTGCAACGACAGAAGTACCATGTTCCACATAATTTCACCATCAGCATGTGGCACTTGTATTGCACACTTGGTGAGGTAAATAATTATAACGGGAAGATGGAGACGTAGGGTAATGGGACCCTACGGTACTTTGATCAAGTGCAATATAATCTTGAAGGGTGCTCCAGTGCAAGTGTGGTTGCTTAACTTTATTTGCATACCTGTAAGGAGCGTTATAATATAGAGACTCTTTGAAAATGGACAATTTAATTCCGGAAGATTGTACATTGGTGAGATTAGTGTGCACCCATCCCTGTCATCGAAGAAATTATCATAAAACTAAAATGTCAACATTATTTAGCGAAACAATTGCTTAGTGAGTATGAAAATGACGATAGTTTTGTTATGATTGTTTTCAAAGTGAAATGCTAATAATAAACGATGATTTTATTCTCTGAAAAAACCCAAAAAAAACCAAAACATATTCACACAGCTTCAGTGACACGTCACGACGAAACCCGAAAAAGGTATTTAAAAAAAAAATAGTTTTGAGTTGTTTTTATTAATTTTCGACTAATATCCAGTTCATTAGCTTTTTCATTATCATAACTTATGTGGATAAAACTTCCCGATAATCCCCTGTAAGGAGATTAAGACCACAAATCCATAACAAGTCAAACATAGATGAGAATCATTATTAGAAAGATGACGCTTTCGGATGGTACCAAAGGTATGTGGGGGATAAAAGGAAGATGCAAACTGGGGGCCTCATTCCGCAACCTTTTCAGAATTTGTCACGACCTTTATTCTCTACTCAGGCTACTATTGACCTCCATTCTTTTCAAGCAATGTTCAAAACAAGGTTTTTGAAAATGTTCCTGACCATGAACTGACTTCAATCTAAGAACTCTTGGGTAATAAATGACCCATTTCTGGGTCAGTGTGAACCCGAATCTGTGTCAAAATGACACAGAAATTTGTAAAACTGCCGCAGAATCTGAGCTTAAATCCTAATTTAAAAAATCAGTTTTAGGTTCAGCCTGACCCAGGAAAGGGTCAGCCCCTTTTGACCCAGTATCTGGGTCATTTCTAACCCGGGTGTTATGAGAGTGATATATGGTGCGTTCGATTAGCTTCCCCGTGTGTATACCGGGGATTTACACTCGTGTTAGCCACGCAACGAGGCTAATCGAACGCTGTGGTGTTTTCGCTTGGCACTCTGGGAAAATTAAGGTCAAACGTTTTTGCGTAGCGGCAGAACTTTAAAAAGTGTTAGCTCCGTCGTCTGCTCACTTGGAAAATGTCGATGTCCGTAACGACACAATTTAATTATACAATATAAAATAACCTGCACACAGTCACCATCTGTTTGTTTTTCTGGAAGTACGTTTCCTTTCCATTTCCCATAATTTGTTTCATGATGATAAATCTGTGTCTTTGTGTACTTTTGTGCTCACGTCAAATTCAACTTGTCCCCGCCTAATTCTTGGTATGATACGTCATTACACCTGGGCATCCACTAGAGACCCACTCGCGAGCTGGTGGCTTACACCCGGGGCAGACACGGGTATCACGTGATGGCTAATCGAACGCTCTCATGTAAGTTTTAGTTACACGTGTAAGCTAATCGAACGCATCGAAAGATTTAAAGCACATGTGTAACATTGGTAATTGTAAAAGACCAGTATCCACAGTTGATGTGACCCACATACATATGAAATAACAAACCTGTGAAATGTTAAGCTCAATCGGTCATTGGAGTCATGAGAACAAATGGGAAAAAACCTGAAATGTATTCATTGTTATAAAAACAAGAGTTTGAACTCACGAGATCAAAACTACTTGTTTAACTCATTTCTCAAAATTTGTTGCACTTCAAGCAAAAATATTGGGGAGTTTTCACCATACCTTGTATGTTGTATGCAAACCTGTGAACATTTATATTTTTAATCTTACCAATGTTACAATCGCCTTCTAAGGAAGAAGCACTTTTGGTTTACAACAAAAAGATTTAAAGGTATCGAAATCTAAAAATCAAAGATTCCGACAACAGAGATTTCAAACGCTGCTCTACAGAAAATTTAAGCATGCAACTTTGCACGGGTTCGTGATGACAGATCATAGTTTGTTCTTCTCGGAGAGATTGTGAAACTAAATTCCTCGCCACATTACTCGATACTGTTTATTTTTTTATGAGACCAATAATGTGCCATCTCTATGAATTCTCTAGTAACTGTATGTTCATTTCTAGTAATGAAACCGAAGGATCATCAAAAAGCGACTTACAATGTAACCAGCAGCTATGAAGTTTTTACCCTGAAGACGACACGGAGATTTCCGTCGTGGGAGGAAAACCTCAAATAGAGAAAACCCACGTAATCAGGTAGTGACTGAGACAAACAAACAAGCCATGCAAAGCTTAGGGACAAAATATAATACAGAGCTGCTTAAGCATAAAAAGTAGCTAAGCACAAAACAAATATTTGCTGACCAGAATAAGGTTATCAGCTTAAAACATAAAGTCACATGTACAATTGGTGACTGGAATCCTGCTCATTTCTGCTTCGACGGAAATCAGTATAGGCAATTATTGTCTACGATATTGGGCTATAGTCATGAGGCGTGATTCAAACCGGAGTCCACATGGATGTTGAAATGCACTCAGGGAAGGACACCAACGAGCCAATTCAAACTGATCCCAAAATTAGGGAACCGGATCTATAATTCATAAAAAACAAAGAAGAATTGTTTTTAATGTGACGCCGGACTTTGCTTGGCAACTAGAATTCATTCAGTGGCGAACTCATCTTACATTAATAGAACTTTTGTGTCTAAAATCAAACCCGGACGACCGTCATCTCTGTTGACAAAAATGTTCTACCCAAAAGGGAAGATTTTGGGCATTCGTTCCTCAGATATCAATAATTAAACTACCATTTTGAAATTCCTGCTCCATCTATGAAATATTTTCTTCATCGACTCCACTGACTCCACCCGACTCACTCCAGGCTGATTGAAAGGCTAACAGTACTGTAGGATTCCTTAATGTTGTAACTAAATTAAACTGGTTAATTTGGACGCGCAAACATTATAATTACCCAATAAAGCAATTACCATACCGTTATAATTGATTGCCCATTTTGAGTCAGGCATTATTTTGTTTCTCATTCGATTTGTACTAATCAGAACCTTAACTCAATGCGGTTTTGCCTCCTACCCACTCCCCCATCCCCATCTCCAATGATATTACTCTATAGAGTCAATTTCCTCCACCGTTTCCATAAATTAAGAAGGCAATTTGAATAACAGGTAGGCCCATGTCCTCATTCGTAATTCTCCTCAGCCCCACTGGTCTCATCCTAGACTTGTAGACAAGTCGTTTATGTTTGTACAATACAATACAATACAATAAAACTTTATTGTCCCTGCAAGGAAAATTACTTTGGCCTTTTACATAAAAACATACAAATAGTTTACAAAAAGATAACAAGGGGGTAAACGGAACAGTAGAAAAGAGTAGGCATATAATAAAAAGTTAAAAGGTGAACCCTATACAAACACAGGGCATCTACTAAAATAGTACATCGTACAACAACAACAACAACAGAAAAATGAATTAAAACGACAGTGGAGTTGGGGTTAGAACCCTATAGTGGTACCACGGTTACCACAGCTCACCTTTCCAGCTGCCCATTGTATAACTTAATGGCAGCAGGAACAAAGGAACTGCCGTACCTCTGTGTTCTGAATAAATCGATTGCTCCTAAGGCTTTTCTGGAATTTCAAGTGAAGTGGGTGAGAGCTGTCTGAACTGTGATTTTATTTGAAATAATAGATTTAGATAAATCCTCCGGTACAGCCTGCTGAATACCGATTATTTTGTCGCGGTGATTGTCAAGTCGTGCCGGTAGCGTAATGCAGACTGCTCTCGCGAGATCACTGTTCTCGCGGGAAGTTGCTGGCTGCCGATTTTCGCCATTAATGTGACCAGTCGTGACAGCAGTAGTCTCGCGCAGAGCAGCAGTCTCGCGAGATATTGCGAGAGAGCCGTTTCGCTATCACTGCGACAGACATTGAAAGACTTGTTCACAAGTCTAGTCTCATCCAAGACCGCTGGGATGGACTGATGAGCTTGTACACAATTCTTGCCCAGGATGCGGTGATGCATGATGGGAACGATTGTGCTGGTAATCGAAAATGTACACCCACACGATGACAATGCATGGAAGCTCCATGGATGAGGTAAAAAAAAATTTTAAACGAAAGTTGCAAGAAGAGATTTACACAACAGAGCTATACATTACTACTGAATCGAATCCGTCATAAACATGAAGAGATGACCGGGGGTTATGATGAGTTCATGGGGGATTGGTCCAATGCGCATGTGTAAACGTTAGCCCATCCTGCAGTGTCTAATATGGATGAGGAGCTGGGTTCGAGCAAACAATCATGACCGCTGCAAAGCCAACCTATGCAAAACAAGTTCTCAGTACTTAAAATATGTTTGCGATATCCAATCTTAAAGACAAATTATGCATAAAGAGTTGGTTGGTAACCATAGGGGGTCTGACTGATGTGCACCAGTACCACTCCTCCAGAGGACTATATGTACGTCTGAAATAAAGTACCGTCAAAGTGGAGAATGATCATTTGACGATCTCCAACACCACTGCTAACTTTATCTAAAATTTCGGGTCAAAGCGGCAAGAAATCGGACCTATATATAGCATCTTTAACACTACACTGCCATTGTGCATTCTTCCAGTCTAATATTTAATTTGCAGCTTTTACAAATTTGCATCCTAATGCATTCTGAGAAGCATGATTGTGTCCAGGTGTTGCTAGAGTTGGGTAATTTAAATCTTTTCTCGCCAAAATCGATCCTCTTACGTAGTAAGTTTATTTTCCAATTACTACCGTCTCACCTTCTCTAGATGAACGGACTGTAGATATTATAGCGTCGAGGTCATGAATGTCGACGGCTATTACGGCATGGATAAAACCCGTAAAACGACGGTTGCCATTTTGGTCTTGGCATTTCTTGTCAGTCGTTCTTCTTCACACAATTACAAGCTCATAGACTTCATTTTGCACTTAAAAAAGTTAAAGGTGAATATTTTATGTAAACTAGACATCCACAGTTCGAGTGTTTCATGAACCGTAACTTTGGGATACCAAGAATTTGACACACTTGAAATTCCACCTCAATGAGACTCTTCGTCATCTCTTGACGGGACGAGGTTAGCATCGAGCACTGAGATGCAGCTTGGAGGGGGTTTATATCTTCAAGGAAGCTGTTAAAGAGTTTGCAGGTTTTTAAAGAGCAGCTGAGTATAGGTTTATCATCTTGTGTTTTTTTAGGGGAACATTAATGTTTATAAACAATTAACGTGTTTTGTGGTTTCAAGCTCTTAACAGCCTCTAATCAAAACGAGGTCCAATTCCAGAGAGCTGCTTACTATATACAATAACTGCTCAATATGTATTTCCTCAGCAGGAAATTAATCGGGAACCATGCAGTCAAAAATTTAACATGACAAATGGCATTTTGGTTGGTGATCAATAACTTTCTAGCTAATTTGTTGCTTTAGCGTCTCAGGACTTATCAGATTAAGTTTACCAACCAAATTACCATGTCACATGTACCATGTGACTGCTATCCTGTACCTTTTTGCAAAGTACAAAATGGTTAGAGCAATGATTTCTTCTTAAGCAGCTCTATGAAATTGGGCCCTGGGCTCTTGCATGTACTATAGGCTTACATACTATCAAATATCGAGCTGGTATTTTTGTTTTTCCGGAGAGAGTCCCAGGTGACACGACGTCACAACATTGCTATAGTCGTAGAAAAGGAATCAGAATCAATAACAGAATTATTCACTAAAAGCACCGGACAATCAGATACATTTTAATTGAAGACAGTTGGATTAGTAATTCACTCTTCCAACTGATACTTTACTATTTTTCACGAATACTACCACGTCCGCATATATAGCGACATGAATCTTTCGACACAAAACACGTCCGCAACCAACGAGTAGCAATGAGTATTCGAAAATGAAATTCGTAACTTAGAAATGGCATTATGAAAGAAGTCTGACGTCTCGCACAGTGCTTGGCTTGTAGCCACATCAGCCGATACGTTACAGCATTAAACGCCAAATAGAGCCTTGGACACAGACACAGTGTAAGTGTAAATGGATTATTTTGTGATTCTCTATCGATTACTGGCTTCATTATCGGCTCTGTAGACGACGAGTTCAGCTGCAATAACAGGTAGACGTGTTGGCTACAGACTGTAAAATAACAAAGTACAGTCAACTATCACCACCTTTACCTGCGTAAACTTGAAGTATATTAAACACTCAGGGTCAGAAGCTGTATCATGAACTCTCTCAGCCTGCTGGCTTTAACTTGACCCAGGAAACGGTCAATTACAAGCTGGACTCTTTTCGGGTCAGATTGACCTTTGGAAAAGAGTTGACTTCTCGGAAAGAAGGCCACACGAAACATTTCAGGTCAAAGTAGTTTAGATTGTGAATATGCATAGTCGAACTTGACTACAAAAGAGTCACAAAAAAGTCCGGGGTCAGGACCTGGGGAATGATCAAGGGGGTGGACCAATTTTGGGGTCGCTTTAACCTTCAAACGAGGCACCTGTCTCAGCGTAACATATCTTCAGCTGGCTGTCAGTCGCGATTGTCACACGTAATAATTCACTTAAAGAGGGCTTGCGAGGGCTTATCTCCCATTTTCTAACCGCAGAAATGACGGCAAGACATCAAAGGACTCCCAGCTAGTTGGGGGAACAGATTTTTTCAATCAACTCAATGGGTCCAGGACTTTTGGCGACCATGCGCGTGACCTCGGTGTCATTGACATTAACCAGGCGGCCATTGCTTTGTGTAAAAACCAAAGCACAGGCGCAATGGGAGGATTTTTTTTCTCAGCCCCTCTGACCCAAGTCACCGACCCCTTTTGATTGACACCCCTTTCAGACTGTGTCTAATGGTACTGCTGAGGATATCATGGACTATCGCATGCCTGGGATTTACCACGTGGGTGCTGTTATGTTTTTCTTGACTTGTGACAGACGCTTTGACAGCCAAACTTGCTGCAAGGCATACTGAACAGGAATCCGGGTCAGCAGTGTATTTGTTTTTACCATTTTAAAAGAAAAATGCTGACCCAAAATGAGTCCGCACCCCATAGAAATGTTTTCGTTTGGTACAAGCGAAGATTTATGCATGTTTTGTGTGATATAATTGAGGCATAACCGAAGCAGTTTTATTGGCGTAGTGAGCCATCTTGTGTTTACCTAATCAATAAAGCGAGACTGTAAGGGTCATTAGTCAGTCCCCTTTTGGTTTAATGAGGAATTGGTATTGGTTACTGCTATTGCATACAGGGGCATGGTAAATACCTTTGACACTCTAGAACATTCGTGAACATAACAGCCATTTACGATGGATAACGTGGAAGTACCGATCGCGTTTATGTATTAGTGACATTCTGTAATGTAACTTGACCTCTTCTGTCAAATAAAAGTATGTGGATCAACTGCTGAGTGCAATACATGAGTATTCCTATGGGAAAATAAACTGTTACACTTTCGATGACCTGTCTACAACCGAAACTAAATTTCTCACATTGAATAATTCATTATACAAAAAAAGAAAAAGAAAAAAAACCCATCAACCGGTGTGTTTTAATTCGGCTGAATCTGATAATTATGCTTTAATGACGTGGTTGTGTAGCGCCCCAACTCATTCTAGACAAGGAAGCCTTGAGGATAGAGCTCCGATCTGTAACAAGCGTAAACACCCATCTGTCAAGTAGGCCCGTACGGCAGTTACACCATCATTTACATTTTTTGTCATAGAACTGCGGAGGTTTAATAGTCTGCCACGGTAAATTCAAAGGCCATCACTCTCCCTATATAGTAATAAAAGACACGCCCCCTTTGGAGGTGGATGTACGTAGCATCTCGTCAATCTCGTAAAATACCGTCTTACCTGTGTCGATCAAATTCTCTGTCCTGCATCCTCCAATGGGATGCCATGGACCCAAACAGAAAGCGATACGTGACAGAAATACCAGTTGACGTAAACACTTCAAATTCAGTAGTTTTGTTTTTCCAAACCGTGTTCCTCATTTTATTTTCTATTTATTACAATTCATTGAGCTGCGATTAAACCAGTACCTGATGACACGTGTCGTGTGTTGTACTTATTGCATTGATACAGAAACCATTAGACCGTAGTAAACTCACAGACCAATCATCAATTGACAACCGTCTTGACCCTTGACATACTTTGGCCCTTTTCAAAATCAATGCTTTGGCTTTGGGCTCCAGCTTAGGCTTCGTCTGCCTGCTTGTAGCAACGTACCGAAAGCACTTAAGGAGTCTAAGCCATAGCCCAAGCCCCAAGCCGTGGTTTCAAAAAGGGCGCTCTTAGTTCATCATACAATCTCTGAAGCCAATGGGATCCATGATGCTCCTCCTGTGATTCATGCATAGGAATACTCCATAACAAAATCAGTGTCACAATTGTACATGCTGTAGTCGTGCATGTATTTAAATCCTTTGAAACCAATTGATACCATATTGCTACTCTCGTTAATTTTAGCTAATAGACTGTGCAAGTCTCGCGCGTATCCGAACGAGAAAACACGTCAAACGAAGAACATTTTTATTTCTGAAATTAAATCTTTGTTTTAAATTATATCTCATGACAAAATCTGAACAACAAAAATAAATCATTACAATTTTATGAAAAGTTTTAGCTTTTGAAAAAAAAGTCACAATAGTGTGTATATTATTATTGAAAAAAAATTAAAACTCTGGGACAAGGATGCCTATTTGATGTTAACTTTTTAGAAACCCCTTACGCGGATTCGTGAAGGTCAAACGGGTCTTAAATGGACCCGTATCGCAGTTTAAAGAGGATGCTGACGCCTGAACAACCATAGACTGCAATGAAAAGAGTTTGCTTTGCAATTACAGCATCTGGCGATTATAATTGCGCATTCAAAACAAGCGTTTACGTAAGTTTTATGATCGGAGGCGAGCACAAAATTCTTAATTTTTTGCAATAACCGGAAGCTGAGGTCAAGTTTAATTCTCGGGTTTTCTTCGTTATATTGTTGAATTGGTTTTACTTTCATAATTTGTTATCACTTAGTATTACATTCCCAACAACATGTATAATTTTCTAGGTCATAAACTACGTTAAACTAAAATAATTGACGAAACAAAATCTCGCCCACGTAAAACTCCATATGGTTGTGACCACTATGGTCCCGGAAGTTCGAATGCGCGCGAGACTTGCACAGTCTATACAGGTAGCATGAACATGTCTTTGCATTCCCCTTTTCCATACGTGTTCCTTGCATGCTTGCGCCTCTCGTTTGCTTTACAATTATACGCAACACCCAGATAAAGGTGAGCATACGAATAAATCATTCATCATTCATACACGTTCGCCATCAATCGGATTTTAAAATTATGGCATATTTTAGGCGCAATTCTAATCCACAATCCAACAACGTACACATTTTTTAGCGGGAGTGAAGGGGCCTACGGGTTAAACCTCAATCAAGACTATGTGATCGAGAAAAACTAGATTGCCTTTTTTCCGTGTGAATTGTTGGAAGTCGCATTAATTTCTCAACGGATTTTGTTTCGTGCGGCGTAGGCATATAGTGTTTGTTGTAACAAGGATGTAAGTTGCTGAAATCCTAAACCGAGAGTGATTGAACGTCAAGCAAGCTTTATGGAATAAACACTCATCAAAATATGCAGGAAAAAAATTAATAATAGTTTACCTTCTGTTACTTTTCTCTTTGTGTCAAAATCTCACTGCTTCACTACTGTCACTACAATTTGACGATTTTCTTTAAAATGTGTTTACTAGGTAGTGTGTTGTACCTAATTCAAAGGGAAGGCACAGTATTGTTTTGGGTATCATCTAAAAACTTAACCCGGATCAGAATTAACCCGGATCCGGGTCCCGTGGAGTCTGACCCATTTCTGGGTCTTCTGGGTCAGCATACAAACATGTTATTGAAATTTCATCAATTTTCAATTTCGTTTAAAGGCACTGGACACCTTTGGTAATTGTCAAAGATCAGTATTCTCACTTGGTGTATCCCGACATATGCATAAAATAACAAGCCTGTGAAAATTTGGGCTCAATCCGTCATTGAAGTTGCAAGAAAATGATGAAAGAAAAAACACCCTTTTTGCACAAATTTGTGTGATTTCAGATGCCTGAAAAAGGCTTCAGGCCTGGTCTTTTTCAGATTCAAATATTTTAGTGAGAAATTACCTCTTTCTCAAAAACTACGATACTTCAGAGGGAGTCGTTTCTCAAAAAGTGTTTATACTATCAACAGTTCTCCGTTGCTCGTTACCAAGTAAGTTTTTATGCTAATATATATTTTGAGTAATTACCAAACGTGCCCAGTGCCTTTAAGTGGAAACAACCACACATAATGGTTTATCTTGTCATGGATTTTGCGCACCTATTCTTAAAGGGAGTGATATCATTGCTAATTGTTGTATTTTTCTAGAAAATGTGTTTTTTGGGGGGTAGGATTTAATATTATATATCGTTTTTCCGGGAGCATATGGTGACGATTTGTTAACTGTCAAACAGACCTTGTTGTATAAAAACCTCGATTATCGCCTAAAAATGATCAAAAAGTATATTTTCCTTGTGACCAGCACCTTGCGGAACGATTTCGTTGGATACTTAATGGGAGTAGCATCCACTTTCATTGAAGTACATTTCTTTCTTCATGTTGGCAAATGATGTACTCTATTATTAAGATTGTGCCAATTGAAACAAGCAATTATATTTTGGAATATTTCAAACTATATCCTCAACTTTGACAGTATTTCAGACAGAACAATTTATCTGAAGGATTGGTACTGTATGAGCTTTATAACAAGTGAGTTTTAGATAATTCTATCCGACTAATCAATTGTTTTCGATAACTACTAATGTATTTCGTGTAACGTCGACATGATTCCCTTTGTGTTCACTAACAAAAACTCAAAATGTTTTTGTTTGATTCACAAATTCTATTCACGACACCCTGCACTTAACCCCATTGTAGAATTAGCCATTATAAAAACACTTAAGGACGATATCGATTTGTTACGTTTAACCGTTCGATTTATTAATGGTCCTTCAAATGAGATGTAACAACTAGTCAACAAAACCACCTTGTCACAGTGTTCGATTTGTTAGGTATAGTATCATGGACACGTTACTGCCCCTATCCACCCCCACCCTCACCCACGGTCCTTTACTCGGTTAAATAAACCTCCGTAGTTGTGATATCTCGGTTTGTTTACTGCATTCTTAAGAGCCGCTACTGGCGTTTCCTGCAGTTGAGCAGAGACGCAATGGTTTTCAATCTTTCGCGAAGTGGTAAACAAACTGTGATGTCATCGACACTAAGTCTATACTATTGTACACTTCTATATTGATAACAATAAAGTTGCAAACTTTCGCAAAGGTTCTGTACTGTTTTGGGGGTTTTATCTTTCACTCTTTCAGAATCTGATTCCAAAAGTACCAAATTGAATGCCCGTTGTGTTTCGAGTCACTATAATCATCTAAAAAGATGGCTTTCTAAAAGAGCTTTTAATCTTTCGGTGAATGCAAGTTTGTGACTCTAGTAAAAGTTAAAAGGCAATTATTAGTTGTAAGGCAACCAAATTGTCAGTGTCATTGGACTTAATATTGTTTCGTATATGCAAAGGTTGAATTAACTTATAGCTATGTAAGTGGAACAATGACAGTTCAAACCCGACACGGGTAAACTTGTTTTTGTGAACTTGTTTATACATCACCAACGTCAACAAGTGGGGGGAAATGCCAGCTCGCAGATGTTTAAGGCTGTTTCCGAATGTACTTCAACCGAATGGTAAATCTTTTTATAATAATCTCTGTAATTTTAACTACAATTTCAAACATTGCTACAGGGGTTGAGATAATGAGGCACAAAATCTCATAACACCTTGAACAAACAAGGCAATTTCTTATACCGTGGGGAGGGCGGGGGACACCGGTAATTTTTTGAAAGCCAACGGAATATCCCGAGGAACTTAAATTCAAACTAAACAACATCTGTCACGTTTTGCCACTGATACAAAGAAGTCAGAATGAGAAAACATACAGTGAAATGCTCTTCGGGCAGCAAAAAAAAAAACAGTCAACAACAACACAAAAACAAACGGGCCATGTTAATTATTTTTCGCTGAAATTACCGGTTCAGATGGGAGCAATCTCTTCGAAATCCCCGTTATTAAAACAACCTTCTCGCACAAACCAGGGCCTCATGTCATACAAAGTAGCTAAATAAGCACATCTAAAATTTGCTTACCAGATTAAGGTTACCAGCCAAACTACGTGTCACATGTGCAAGTTGTGACTGGTATCCTGTTTATTTCTGCTTAGCAGACAATTGTTAAGCAACATTTTCTGCGTAAGCAGCTGTAATCCTGCTCATTTTTACTTAGCAAACAGTTGAAGCAGTTCTATAAATTGAGCCCAAAACATATGACCTCAAATACACCAGAGCTAAACAAAACACACATAAAAAATATAATATCTGGTAAATTTTTAATCAGAAATTTGAAGCCGAGAGGTATAAATATTTCAACACGCGAATGTATATAGGTTACTTCATATATATACGCCTTAGCACTTGACCGCAACGGGTGAAAATCGCTTGTTAGGGCAAAGTGTCGCGATACGCTAGCTACCGGTAAGTCTACATAAACCACTGCCATTAGTCTACCTCAATCACGACTCGTGATTTTTTCCGACACTTGCATTTCACACATTTTCTGTAAATCTATCAATTCATACAGATATAGGTTAATGGAGCCGGCTCGGGTTTCCTCGAAAAATACAGAGAGAAAAAACCCTGAGAAAGCGAGTGTGTATAATAAATATACCTCAGAGCAGAAAAACCACTCAGTCACGTCCAATGTGGACTAGCTGGTATCTCCACATCACAAATGGTTACATGGGAAATGAGGTTACAAGGATGGCTCGGTTGGCGGTTAGCAAACACTGGGCATTTGACCGCCCAGGCACTCCTTCGTTTCCCTGCAACGCGCCCGATACATAACTTACGGGTGGCTACAAATTGAACACATTGGTTTTAATATTTGTTATGAAATACACAATATGTAAATCTGAAAGCCTTGTTGGATTTTAACCCCCGTCTTTCGCGATGATAACATAACATTCCATCATCTACCAAAGCAACCTAACAGCGCTCTATGACCACTACTCGTCACACGAAGCTCTTATCAATATGTCACAGATCAAGTTATAACACTTGACTTTACCCGTTCTACATTGTTTATTCTGCGTATTTTCTTAAGACGCAAAGTAAAGAATTCGGAGAAAGTGTAGGGCCTTTTTAATATAGTTGTGGGGCGCTATGCTTAGGACGTACCATCTCAAGTGACAAACTTATGACTGTTTATCAAAGGTATCAAAATACCGGACTCAACTATTCCATGTCCAATGCAAACTATTTATCACTTGTCTGCAATCTTTCAAACCCATAATATTACCTCTTCCCCTCTTCATATTTGATAATATCGTAACATTAAACAGCAGCACCCTGATTTCTTATGTTTCCAACTTCTCGAGAGGGCTGTAGCCAAAGAGCCGTATTTTACTAAATCACAACGGTTCGTCCGTAATCCCAAATCCTTGGAGTGACTCTGAGTGCATCTTTCCCGTCTTCGGCTCCGGGGATGGGATTACTGGCCGCTGTCAGAGGATCCTCCGCATGAATTGGTTAAAGGTACAATACTTCTATGTTTTTTGGCAGAGTAAATTGATTTATTCTTCTTAAAAACACAACATGCAATTAACCTGTGAAGATTTTCAACAAGTTTAGTTTTGTGAAACAATTTAAAAAAGTTTATGACTCGTTTTGTGCACTTTCATATAAAACATTCTTCGCTGCAGTCAGATGTTTGCGAACGTAATCTTAGTGTTTTCTATTTGTCTACTTTTTCAACGAAAGACAGTATTTCTCAAGAAGATACATATTTCACTTGAAAACCGGCACTTTTAAAAGTAGGTGATCTTCCAGGTTGAAAACAAGTTTCGAAGAAAACCAGTCCTGTATTTCACCTTTAAAAATGTTGCAAGCCAAGAAACGCTCTTATCAGAAGGCCGGGGATGGACGACCCATATTCACGGGGTTAATACGCCCGGTGGCTAAGACTTCTCTACATCATTTTCTATCTTTATTGTCAAGAGAGCTTAATCAATGAGAAAAATGACAGCTAATGCTATCATTGAAACTAAAAAACATGCAGCATAGGGATTATATATATACATTGCATTGGGCATATTATATTTTGCTTCATCGCAGCAAAATGTGCGATCCACACAACAGATAATGCGTACAATGTGGTCATGCAGCCTTTGAGATATTTCCTGTATACATTAACTTGTGATCAAACTCCACGTTGGTTTCAGGTTTAAAACAATGAATGTTTGATTGAGTCCTGCACATTAAGACGAACGATGTGCAGTCGCTCCAGTAGATCTTTGTTCAGCTGAGTTTATCTTTGACATATTCCCTGCGTACCCAATAATAATGAAAGTACAACTGCTGATTCTTAAAAGGGCACCAGACTCAGTTTCATTCCACACTTGAATTGGTTGCGTTTACTTATACGGGAGCACCCACAGAATGGCCGCGCTGAAGACAAATAATACGTATACATTGTGTCAAGTAGAAGGAAGTTAGTATAGACGATGTGACCTCTGTTTACATTTAAACCGCTCTCTGTTGACAAGTCTGTTGTCCAAGTCATGTTCCGCCGGGCAAAAAGACGCGTAGTCATATGGTAATATTGCGTGTACTTTCTAGCTGGCTGTCAAGTACACAAAGGTTTTGCCCGGCGACATGCGCGCGCATCATGTTATGATTTTCAAATGACGTCAGAGGTCACATCGTCTATACCTTTGTCTTTATGTGGATCTGTGTCAGGTATACCCTGCATACGACATTGGCATTGGCGGTTCTAATTCTCACATCATGGAAGGGACCAGACTTTAATTTCCTTCCACAGTCTCGGTTTGGTTACATTGTACCGAACGAAAGAAAAGCAAGATGGCCGCACCATTACAAAGGGCAATTGACTTCTTCACAAATAAAAACGACCGTTAACCGAAATATGAACTGTACGATATTAGCCTTGATGATAGATTGGCTTATGATACTATACACAACCCTATGCCTTTACTTTGCCCATGTACGCAAATAGTTGTTTTCTTTCAACCGTCCAATTTGAATTTCTGAATAACACCACGTGCAATCGACTGCTGAGTGATGTTATTTGCATTATCAGCCAAGGTTACGGGCTTCTTCAAATCGATGCGATATATTGAAAGGGGTTGGCGCCCGTCTTTGTTTTCTGGTTCCTAGCTAGATATCGTAATTGCTTTGTTCAATAGAAAAACCCACTTCCCGAAGACGACGATGATGCACGTCTCTAAGGCCATGAAGGATTATACGGCGAAACTCTATTGCCACCATGGCTAGCATTTGGAGTGTTTAGCCTAGATATTCATCCGACAATTGTCAATTTGATTTGATTCACAATCACAAAATTATTCCTATATAATAATGACATCTCTAGTAGGAAAAATAAATGGGCAAATAGGATAATAACTCAGTTCATATGCCTACATTCACAGTGGCATAGCGGGCTTTCTAAGGTGTATCAGATAGATGCATAATGACATGCTTGAAGACGATAACATTAAGTCTATTTTCGCAAAGGAGTGGACCGACCTTCCCTGAGCTGTGTGTGTTAAGAAAGTTGCGACATGAAGGGACCAGTTGTCCTTGGTCACTTGATTGCTGGATGACATTTTCGGTCCAAATGGGCAGTCTAGATTGGCACACCGTGTACGCCCATGCGCGTTTTTTTTGGACACAAAATGGCCTCCGATCGCAAGTTGTCGCAACATAAACCTCTGAACCTTCCACTCCTACAAAAAAAAAACTTCCGTGCAAAAGTCTGCTTGTTCATTAAAAGAACGCACAGAGAACAAAAGTCAACTTCGAACAACCATCAAATGTAATTCTCCGAGCACGTTTTTTTTTAAATATGCAGCTTTCCTTAAACGTTTTCAAAATAGAGAATAGATCAATAGGGGGCCTACGCCTGTTTTGTGTCCTATCGATGGCTCCGCTACCACATAGTCAACTTAAGAAGTGGAATTAAAGGAGGGGAGAGAATATACAAAGAATCGTTACACCATGAGCCGTCGATGTAGACAAATTGTGCATTTGGCGCCAAAATTCAATTTGGCGCCATAATTTTCAAAGTTTGTGCAGATGTTTTTCATTTAAAGATCTCTACATACGAAAGGTGCCTTGAAAAGACAAACACATTATACCGTGACGCACACAATTCTGGCGAAAGGTAAGCGGCATGGTAACATTTTTTTTAAACAATTAAGTTTTTTTCTCTCTTCAGCACAATCAATAGCAATATGAAGAAGGAACATTTTGTGCTATTGGTGCTGATGAACGGAATTATTCAACCGAAGTCAGAGTGTCTTCGGCATAATACTGAATCAATTTTTCGTGTGTGGCTATACGACCAGCCAATTATTCTAACAATACACTGAGTTGATTGAGCGGTTCCTATAGGGGGATAAGAAAAAGCAGGTAAATTGATAAAATCAACTTATATTTCATACGGCTTTCAGTCACTTTCAAAAAAATTAAAGGTAAAAAAAAAAAAAAAAAAAAAAAAAAATGTGGTGTTTACAAAGTATAAGGTAACTGTCAAATACTCGAGTGAACTTTTGATAAAGGGTTACACGCGGTGGCGCGGTAATTTATTTATTTATTAATATTTTAATTGGATAATACAAAATAGAGAATACTTGTCCATCAGAGTTAGTGATACTACGGTAATTTTGAGAAGAGCTCGCACTCAGAGTTGACATTTGTTTTAAATTGTCACCTAACTCCCTATTATGAAAATGACAAAATGTAGCTCTATCAAAAAACGAAAATTCTTCAGTTTTTCTTTAATTAAAGTCAAAGTAATTTTATAGGGAAATGAAAACAGTATGTGTTCTTGTACGTGTGGGTTTACGCAATGGCCCTTGTGTGGTCTTTTCCAAATAGAACAATAGACCCAACAAAGTTGTTCGGTGTTTAATTTGGACCCCCAAAATCTTGAGAACGCTTTAGAAGAAGAAATAATTGAACAACATCAGGACCCCACAAACCCATTCAGGTGTTTGTGTGTGTGTTCATATTATTTGGTACATGGATGGAGACTGAGGAAACTAAACAGGGAAAACAAAACGCCTCCATATGGAAGTTCTAAAGACCGTGGTGCGTGAGTGTGCGTGTTTTTGTTTTGTTTTTTTGAGCCATTGTAAGCTGCTACACATTGTTCCTTTAAAAAGCACATGATTCCGTCTTCGCACGCCAGTCAGACCGGTCGTGGAGAAAATACGTTGTATAACCTTCTGCATTGGCTACAAAATAGGACATTAAACCATCCGTAGAGCGTGACTAGGTTTCGGATTAACACACGCAGCCCTTGGATTAAACAAAGTAAGGTCACCATCCAAGCATTATAAGAATAGCGTTTTGTATTTTTACACCTTGTGTGTGAGTCATTTCCTTTAAAACTGTTTGCCATTGAGCTCACCAGACTGGAATAAATTCTCTTGAGGGCGCCCCATTCATTACGTTTTATTTCAAAGGGGTAACTTCATCCCTTGGCTAGACCATCATAAATGGATGAATAGTATTTGCAATTTTGGTAGGGCTTCAACACTTCAGCTGAGCAAGGCTTGTCCAAAATGTTTAAAATTGCGGTACAAGAATCATTTTCAGTGAGTGTTTAAAACACTCTTTATTGTGTTTTTCCCCACTCTAATCGAATGAAGGATATTGAAAATGCCGCAAGGATTCACAATAACTTCATGCTTGATGTGAATACTTACCCCGCGGGCAGTCTGTAAATATTTCAAAGCTGAAGCAATCGACATTCTCCGAATGTATTGCCACGGTTTTAAGAGTCCAATACGCATCAGCGACTTTTTTCAATTTCATGAGCCGAGTTGATGTATCACTTCGGAACAGATTCCAGACGTGGGAATGGGTTCTTAGAGACTGGGTCTGAATTTACGGCTAGTGATTTAAATTAACCAAGTTCATGCCCAAGTAAATTGACGTAAATTGTCTGCGACAAAAAACATAGCCTCTGATGTACTGTCGTAATTTGCTCCACATACTTTCAGGGGGATTTATATATATATACTTGTCGCAAATGTTACTTGCGCCCAATGGATTTGTATACAAAGGTTTAACATTATAACTTTTGTCACGGTACAGCTTTGCTTACTGAAACTGACCCCCTCATTCAAAATCAACATAACCAAACCGAGGCTGAAAGGAACAAGTACGATCCTTTTGTTTGTAAACTGCAAATCAGTTCCTATTTTTGGCAACTCTGACTAAAAACAAGTTTCTGACGTAATCTTCAAAGACCGAAACAACTTCCATGAGGTACACGTAAACGGGTCGATAACCAGAGAAACACGTCATGATGTAGGTACATCTTTTGCGAGGTTCTGTTCCTAAAACCTACTGCATTTATTTCATTTTCACGTAGTGGAACTTAAATGAACATAATTTGACTGGTATGTTTTAGCCTTTTTAATTTTGTTATATAAAAATTCATTATGCTTTTTCCGTTTTTAAAAATATTTTTTTGATTCTCCATTTTGAAACCAAACCGAGTCAACAACTCGGTACTGTTTGGTCGGACATAGCTACGTCACTCACCGCGGCAAAACCGAATTTCCAAAACGCTTAACCAATTACCAAGACCTCATTGTTTGTGATCGGGGTCGCCAAAACGTGCCCCATTTAATAGTCTTAATGATGCCATTCACAAACACATGCATGATAAAGAGGAAGGCAACTCCTTCAATAACTTTCATTAATTAATCATGACGTCACGAAACGTCACAGGATCACTTTACAAAACAATTTTAGATAAACAAAATAATTATAACTTATTGACACGAGTCGCTTGTGACTGCCAACTTTAAGATCTTAGTAACTTGTTACGTCATTTATCCAATTGACTTCATTATACCTCATGTTTATGCATTATGGTTTTATTCGGTTTATGATTATCATATTACGGAGATTGAGACAGGCTGATATCATCAACAGTAACTGGATTTTATGGAAGGGCGTGTGCATTGAAGAACGTCGCTAGGGAAGGCCGCTGTTAGTTATGATTAATTTTGCAGATTGAACAATTATTTGGTTTCGGCAGAGTGTGGGGTTTCCAATCCTTGTAAAGGTTCGTATTACTAAATGACCTGTTTTAAAAAATGCTCGGATTGACTTACCAAAAAGTTGCATTACAATATTATTCTATATTTCGCATCTAAACAATTATGAGAAAAAGTCATGTAATTTTCCCCCAAGTCATTACGAGTGTGTACTTAGGACTGTACATATTTTTGAACCCTAAACAAGCTCATATTGACTGCAGACGTCCGCCATACATTATTTAAGGTCAAAATTGACATTGATTGTCATTAAACTTTTAAATTCTGCAAGATGGCCTTGTCCGCAGTTTAATTCACGACGTCGCTTCAGATGAGGTTTACATGCAGCGTAACGAAACCGGTGTACGGTCAAGGGATTGTACCGCATACGTTAAGTACGCCTATTTTCCAACAACATAACATGTATCAATTTTATGCTATCAATGTGAGGACTTTCCTTTGTCCCTCTAACTGAACAGTCTCCATAGGCTAAGCGCATGAAAAAAAGTGAGGACACAAAAATACAAAGGATTCCAATGTGAGGACAGCATTGTCCCTTTTGTGTTCCTTTGTTCTACTGTCCCCTCTCTTCTGATAATACCATGACAATGGTCGGGGAAAAAAATATATTATACACAACTTCAAGACGAGTACTATTTCTTAACATTAGTTTAGTTTTAAAAAAATTATATACTTTGACAACAAAATATAATGAACGTTACTCTGACCGGATACAAATTGTGCGAGAACACTATATTCTCCATTAAAAAATATGTTGCGTCACAGATCACCAACAAGATCAACAAGATTTGTCTGCTGAAAGGAAAAACATCAATAGAGGTCAAGTCACAAATGACAAGACATATTTGCTGTTAACCTAATATTTTGGTAAGCGAATTTGGTAAGCGAAATAGTTAATGTAAGTTGCCCATTAATTGGGGCTTCCCCCACGGTCACTGCATAAGTGGACGCAGGACAAAAGTGTTGACACACGCATTAATATTCTCCATCTGTGTTTTCCAGCGGAATGCAGACGGTTATTTATATTTCATCATCGCTGATATTTTATTGAGATTTTTTTGTTGTTGATCATACAGGCCTACGACACAGCCTATAGAAAAGGGCACCCCAACCAATGCGGTGTTGTGTTATCTGGGTCGGACACCCGATATTACAAGGTGTTTGTCAGATCACGCACCGGTGGCTCCGACGTGAGGTGTTAGTGGGGGGGGAGATGCGATATTATTGCCCGCTGATATTTCCGCCTCGACACGGTCATGACAGGTCCTTCGCCGTCAGAATGTACTCCTTTAGTACTCTACACAAAGAAAAACGTCAATTTCAAATAGCTGAGCTTCTCAGACGATACTGCGTCGATCAGCGTGAATATAAACAAAAACCGTCACTCACAATCCTTTTTCGCGTTCGCCCAAATTCATTAACACAAACTGAACAAATCAAGGGGTTTATCTGTTATAGAAATCCTTGCCTTTTGAAAAAACTATACTGCCGAGTTGACAATTCACCGGGCAGGAGAAAGAATTATGCAAATAGGAAAATGATGTTCCCTTATTCAGTGAGGACAACGAGAGAGGGCTTTAAATTAATAATTTCAATAGTTATATTTGTGTACAACACACAGACACAGGCATGCCAGCAAACTTATTGTATATGGAACACGATACATGCAGGTGAGAAGTAGCGCATAATCTCGGACGACGACCTTACAAACTACGACGATATCTAGTTTACTAATGGCGCCAATGGGGGACGGGGCCGGCATGAACTGGTCTAGGCGTGTTTTTTTAGGTCACTCTCCTCTCTCTTTCTCTAAACTTCCCCATAACCAACCTAAGAAGGGTGACACCTTGTCGGTAACCTCGCCAGCAGGGAAGAAGAAGCAGTTTCTGAGATCCTTCTATGGCAGCCCAAACATGGAAACAAAGCTAGATGTCCCCCCTCAAAAGGATTTCATCAAACTCCTCCTAGAAGGTACACGCTTAATTGCAGGACATGAATAGATGAATGCAAGACAGAACTGTGTGGAAGGTCATCTTGTAAGTCCGACCCCTCAGGTCGCCATGAGCAAGTAATGGCATAGACTTGGTTATCAACGGCAGCGTGTATAAGAAGGTGTTTTAGTCCCAGATGAAATGAGCGGGGACTATTGACCTCGAATCACTGTTCAATTGGGCCTGATCCACAGTTGGTCAATACAACCTGGGCTCGATTTCCCAAAGACCTCAGGCAGTGTTCGAATTGGCGGCTACAGTAGGGCTGCGACTAGAATGCCGAGTCATCGTGCGTTGAAGTGCAACACCATTTTAGCGACACTTGTAGCCGTAGCTGTATCCGCCAATTTGGATACGGCCTGCGATTGATCTACAGTGCGAATCACTCTTAAATGCCAAGAAAAATGTAGTGTCACAATACAAATCCCATGGCAACTCATCTTCAGAGTACTCTTACTCTTAGTGCCTCGGTAAAATCAAGCCCTGGATTTCTGGTCAGTGGATTTATTGACGGTCTTCCATTACAACTGAAATCAACCTGTTTTCAAATAGGCTACGTCTTTCACCAGGACTATCTCAAAGCAAACATTATATTTGTTTTTTCAGAGGAATTTAACCTGGGTCCGAAGTTTCGAAATTTGGGTCAAGAATATTGTGGTTGACCCAATGTTAGGTAAGGTCACCGGAAAATTATTCTTACCTGGGCTCAATTTTGTATAGAGCTGTTTGAAGCAGAATTATTGCTTGTATAGGACTCCTTCAGAACTATCAATACGCTCACATTTTTTCATTTTAATTATTTCATTTTTTTTATTTATTTTTTTTTTTTTTTTGGGGGGGGGGGAATTTGGGAGTATGTTGCTCGGCCAAAGGAATAAACTAAAATAACATAAACGCACAGTTGTTGAACTCGAAATTGGGGTGGTATATAGGTGGGTAAAACAAATATAAAAAACAACAACCTCAAAACAACATCAACATTTAGAAACATTGAACACATTATAAACAGATGACGTTGGCTGAAGGGATGGTACTACATTTCAGAATAAATGTACAAACCGTACGCTAGGAGGAGGGGGGTTATCAAAAGTACGATTAGCAGTCTACATATTTTCCCCAATACAGTTATAGGGAGAAAAGTCAACATTTTTAAAGTCCTGATCGTTGGCGGGAGGGGGCATGGTTCCAAGAAAAGAGTACTCTCTCTCTTCTTGTGAAAATGTTGTGCCACCCCAAACCCGTGTCTGCTAAGAAACGCAGTTTGTGTTCTTTGTAAGATGCATGGGCTCAGTAAACACCCATACGTAATTGGTCTTGATTGACGGTAGTATGTTACACCTATAGACTATACAAGACCTGTCAGGTTTTTTTGTTTTTTTGTTTGTTTTGTTTTTACGCACTAGTAGAAACATTTCATTTTAATCAAATTGAACAGTTAATTGAATTCGACCGAAAATGAATAGACAGTGATCGATACCTCCCTTTTATATGCACGTTATGAAAACATAAGAGATGACATATTTTGAGAAGGCACGTATATGCGGTCAAATTGACGCCTGGAGGAACCATACGCAAACCATCTCAAGCTTCCCCGGGGGAGAATCATCCTTCAATCCACATGAGTGTATACACATACAGGCACAGACCCCTGGATACGGTACAGAATGATAGCAAGATTTATAGGGAGGCTGTGAGCTAGTACATGAGCTATGAACACTGAATGAGGTTTTGAGTTACGTGAAAAAAACCTCTCTATTCTTTGGCGCCTTTTGCAATACCTAAATAGTTTTAAAGATAAAGTTGTAGCAGCCCTTTTGTGAACAGCACCAACGTTGTACCTTATCTTGGTCCAAAGATGCTTGGTAAAAGCACGCGTCTTGTCAATATAACCAATGTTGTACTCTGTTTTGGGTCACACTTGGGAAAGCCGTGTTGCCATCAGCAATGCTGTACCATCTATTGATTCAAAGAGATTAGCCAGATATAACAGCAAGATAAGTTTTGCCAGAATCGTGGTACCATCACTGTACTTCATCTTGATTAAGAAAGATTGAGCAAACCAGAGTAGTAAGCTTTTACATTATGTGTTGTACTTTATCATGTCGACATTATCTGGAGCAGCAGTTTGGCCAACATTACAAGCACTGTACCGTATAATTATGATTTATAAAAGAGAGTATAAGCACACACAGAAACAGCAGCTTGGCGATCATTCAATTTTTATCAACGCTACTTTAAAATATTATTCCCTTAGAAGGATACCATCATAACAAGGCTTGAAGCATGACTGTCCCATATGATCACATTATTAGTTTAAAATTGACTTCTCTGAAATATTGATTCGTTGTGTTGGAACCTAATGCACTGAATCATTATTATGTTGTGTTCTGGGCATCCAATATCAGACACTGTAGCTGCAGTGTACTGTCGTACTTTATAATGAAACTTGTTTTGCCTATCGATCCAACAGATGTTGCAATCAGCCATTAAACTCGACATGCTGTTCTACTTTCTGTCATAGTACTCCACACACAGACAGAGACACACACACCTTCTCAGATACTCGTGTTTATGGTGTCAACCGAGGACTTCTCTTTGTTCTCCCATTGTTTGGACATAGTGTTTTTTTTAGACGTCCCCATTGGTTTTGTACACGAAATCGAATCGAGGACGTCCTCGGTGTGACTTTTCCCCGGATCCCTTTTGTTAAAACCCTCTCCAAGTCCTCGGTTTGAATGCGTGGACATGTTCAGACCTTTATCCCGATGTGGTAACCTTTGTCTGGATCCCTGTATACACACATGGCCCAAATTATGTCATACAAATGGGGTTGACTTTTTGTTTCCTTTCAAGTGAATGTTTAGTAATGACGTTGAGTCGAAAAGGAAGTTGGCTGTGCCGTGAGAGCGGTCTAAACTCTAAATACGTCCATATCAGAAATAACCCGGATCCGGGTACCGTGGGGTCTTACACATTTGTGGATCATTGTGACCCATACCTGTGTCGAGATGACCCGGAAATGGGTCAAATTTGGGCAGAGTTCGAGTTATAATCATATCGTTTAACCAGTTGACCCAGATATGTGTCAGGCCCACTGGGACTCGGAATCCGAGTCAATTCCGACCCGGGAGTTTGTGTTAGAGTACCGGATACCAGCCACTGTTTTCGCACGTAAGCCACGAACGTGCATTGTTTAACCAGAAAGTTTGAAAACTCACAATCAAAGCACTCACGAAAAGACCACAGATTTACACTTAACTTATACATGGTATATAGATGGTCATGGTGGAAAACTTCCATTGAAACACTTTTGCCTGAAATGCTATAGTTTTTAAGAAATGAGTAAACCAATTAGTCTTTATCACGCGTGTCTGAAACTCGATATTTGAAAACAGTGAACACATATAATGAGTTCTTTTGCACTGTTTTCTCATGACTCCGAAGACCGATTTAGCTTAAACTTTTCACAGTTTTGTTGTTATATCATGTACATGTTGGGTCACATCAAGTGACAAGTGTGGACATGTGGTCTTTGACAATTACCAATGTTATACATGTGCTATAAGAAACCTTAGTGGGGGTGACAATTCCGTGTCACTCGCCGTACTTTTTCCCCTGTTGGATGACGTCTTAACATAGCCAGTTATAAGAGTGTAAGATGAACTGTTTATGAGTATCAAAGAAGAAGCCCGCGCTTTTTGGAGGCTATCATCTCCACCGTATAGAACAAGGTCACCGCCTCAAGTTTGGACGCCCAAAGCCGAGCACAGATTAAGTATCAAATTCCAGCCTGACACTAGCCTTATGCATAGCGTACCTCGCGGAACTTAAACTGGGGGCATTAAGCATCCATTTTGTATTTAATACACTGGGAAAGAGAGAGAGACCTGCAGTGTTCGGTGCGTAATTTGATTTCTCAGGCCCCGTTTTTCACCATCAAGTTAAGTTTTACTCAAAAAAGGTACATCGTGAATGCCTGGAGCCGAAACGAGAGAAAAAAAATTAAACATCTCGATTTCATCTGATTAAAACCAGTCAAGAACACTGTAATTCAAAAAAGACCATGCGGCCGCAATCATTATTAAGGGTTTTCCCTTGTGCATTGCCCGCAAAAGGGAGATACCATTATTCATCCGGTAAACTCGACCAGAATAACAATAGGGCTTTTGATGTATGGCATAGCCGTAAGAAACTTCCAGTGTTTTGTGGTTTTCAAATATTTGCTGATAGATATTTCAGGTGATGGACTCACACAGCGGCCTGACAACAGCAAGCCGTCATACCCATGGTTACGCTAATCAGGCCACAACATTTTATTATATGACAACATTCGTTAACGATCCGTGAACTTGATGGCTAGCCTTTGTGCGGGTCTGGGCAAAATTATAACTGTTCATTTTGTACCAACGCATGTGGGGTACCCATGTAGTATCCCTCGAGTGTGTGCAACGTCAGGATTGAACACAAGTCTTTTTATAGCTGCCTCCCATATAGTTTGAACTCATTTTATCTGCACCATGGACAGGAGGTTCAAAGGTAAAGTGCATTTTTAGTAAAATTTTCTACGGGAGTTTTACAATCAAGTGCATGCCGGCTAATTTACTGCGAGGCGGGTGCTCGTCCATTGATTTATACATTAGTCCACTCACAAACCTTTAACAATGTTGTTAAATGCAGCGGTTGCTTCCTGTCTGCCCTCACTTAAGGAGAAAAAACCTTCGACTAATTTACCCTAACTCTTTGCTCAGGATTCATGGCGCAGCACCCTTATTTTTGTATGCTTAGATTCAAAACGAGTATATTCGATCATCTCCTGAACTAAAAACAGTGTTACTGTCTCATTTATGTACTAGTACACTACATCGTCATTATGCCAGTTTGTCTTGCCCATTGGGCATAGGCCTATGTCTTCTCCAAGTCACGCTCAACTCAAAGAATAGGCTACTTACTTTAGACATGGTTTAAGCAAAGCTTACCCAGATGAGTATGCCTCCATTATTGTTTACATCCCAACACATCAGTGTCTCTGGGTTTGTTTGTTTGTTTGTTTGTTGTTTTTGTTTTTGGGGTGTTATTTACTTATGTTTTATTTATTCATTTTACTTTTATTTATTTATTTATTTATTTATTTTGGAAATCTGCATGTTGTGGATCGGGAATTGTAAAAAAGAATTAAAAAAGTAGGGTGAAGTTTAGGCTTCCCACAAACTGGTTTACTGCGTTTTATTTCCACTTTATATAATACATCTTGTTTAGAAAAATTTTGCCCTGAAAAGTCAATGATGACGTCACATCGTTGACAGAAAGACAAAATACCTCTGCCGGAATCTGTCCAAATATACTTACGTACCCACAGTGTCATGTATTATGAATCCTACGGAACATTAATTTTTCATCAAATCAAAGTGGAACATTAGCAATTTTGTAATCTATCTATACAACATAATCTTGTTTTTAAAGGTGTGGCACATCAATGCTTTTTGGAAGAGTGAATTTATTTCAATCCTCTGACTTTCATTTAGAACACTTTACAACAAATTTGTACACATTTCTCCCAATTGAGTCTTCCTGTTTAAGTGAAAACACCACTTACTGTAAAATTCATGTATTGCACGTTTGTATCGGTTCTATTTCAATTGCACCTGAATTAAGCAATTGCCATTCCATGGGGGTCTTTAAATGCCATTCCTCCACTCTGAAAGAAATTCAGCCGAAACTATTTGTCTGGGATATTGGTCTTGACGCACTTTAATCTCAGAGATACTTTAGAATGAAGCTAATTGAAGCTTACAGTTTTTATGGAAGCTAATAATTTTGATTTTCGAAATCATGAGCTTTGTCCTAAATTGCTTTTGAATGTTGACAAGATATCCTCATCGTTTAAGGGATGTCCTGGATTGCAGCGCATCCGGGTTGGTATCTGCACCCCTTGGGCAGATACAGATAACTACGGTATCTTACGCTTAGGCTTCATTTAGTCTGACAGGAAATAAAATAAATGGCAGGTCGCAATTCAGTTATAATTGAGAATTAAACTGTGACCTGCAGTCCTCGAGCTTTGTTAAGGAGTATAACTTCAGATAGTATGACAGATATGCTCTTTATAGTTCGTTTTCATTTGTTTTATTGTTTAGTATTTCATTACACATCCGACAGATTACGCGCCAAGGAAATTGATGAATAGGAAAAGATGGATGCTCATAGTTTTTAGATGTTGGAGGAAAACCCTAACGGGGAAAATTTACACAACAGTTCGGGTCTGGAAACCCAATCCACACGCAGGGCTCCAGTATGAGGTGGGATTCGAACCGGGAAGAAACTACTGAGCTAACCAGAACCCCCAAGTTGTTTGAATCCGTTCTCATTTCCTTTGACTGGCAAGTCGGAAGAACTATCACATCGCACACCCTTTACAAAGTTAAACCTTCATTACTTTTTTGTAAGAACAGAGGCATAGTGGCAACACTCGGTGTCAGAGTAGCCTATACAGCAATCCTTCACCGATCTTGAACTCTTGGTGGCAGCAGATACCGCCATTATTGCGGTGGTACCTGGGTGGTACTGCGCTGCCTAGCGACGGGTTTAAGCGATTTGCAAAGTAAAAGTCCAATAACCAGTGACTGATCAAATGATCGCCGTGTAGCCCAAACCTTATACCAGTCGCTAGGCAGCGCAGTACCACCCAGGTACCACCGCAGTAATGGAGGCATGTCTGCTGCCACTAAGAGTTCAAGATCGGTGAAGGATTGCTGTATAGGCTCCCTGGTGAATTTTCAGTTGGACATAGATTGGTAAGATAAAAACTGATTGACAATAAAAACTGATTTGGTGAGAAGCACTGTAGCAGTTGATAGTATAAACTATTTTGAGAAAGGATTCCCTTCGAAGAATGGTTTGGTTATAATAAAAATATAAAAAAACCATTTGAATCTGAGCAACGATTCATTCATGAATCGTTTCACAGACTTCTGGGGTATAAGGTGTCCTTTCGCGAATGCTGCGGCCAGAGATGCGAATGGTAGGCCTACTCGTTGTCACGTCACCAAAGGTGGATGGATTCGACGTCCATGTGAAAAAAAACGTGACAGTTTTTTTCTGTTTTCTAAGAAAGTAGAAACTGTAGTCAACTGAAACTTTCACATGTGACTTTTATTGTATATCTTTACTTGATAATCTTGCGTATAAATCAGTATAACTTTGATACAAACAATCTATAACCATACCTTTAACCGTTTTCCACTGAATTTGTACAACCCGTTTCCACAAGAGACTATTTTAGTTTGTTTCCTCTCTTATTAATGAGAGGCATGATCCACACGACCGGTGATTACTAATTTTTGGGGAAGAAAGTCTACTTCAATCGGCTCCGTTCAAACAACATCATTACGCGCGCGCAATTATACTCATTATACCTCGTTGTTTGGGAGAACATAAATATTTCAGACCACATCTCACTGCAATGATCTGATCACCATCTGCGGCGCCAGTTTGGTGTTTAGTACAGTGTACTTTGCAATTTTCAATGTATGATTTGCCCTTTCTCGTATACGTTTTAACCGGGAATAATTATAGGGGCTGTCCCATCGACTTGCCCTTGCCCTGGGGGCCCATCATGAAATTCTTATTTTTAAGCTCTTTAAGAAGTGCATGATCATAAACGATCATGTCCGTACATCCGAAGACGCAAGAGTGTGCAACCTCGTTCTCAATCTATACGTCATTTCTCCTTGATGCCATGCTCTATCATAACCCGTTTAATTACAGTGAGGTGAGGGGCCAAGAAAATGTGCTGACCATGGGAATGTTGTTGGTTATGTGACTTGACTCACATAGCAGAGATCAATGTGAGAATTCAATGCACCGAAATCGGGACTTGATGGCGCCTTTAACGGTGAGCGTGTAATACAAAATTCACTTGAATGTATCTAATTATGAACGGCTATTAAACATAACGGTAATGATTTGTTCCTTGAGATATTCCTTGCTGACAACGGCTGCATTAATGTTTCATCCGCGTGTGTTGGTGATGGTTGCCATGGATATCTGATTGTCTACGTTAGTCGTTGATCTGATAGGAACGCAAAAAAAAAATATAAAAAAAAATAACTGACGCGTACACCTGTGGTGTTTTAGCGAAGATGACAAGGGACATCTGTTAAGATTACTTTGCGCGTTTACACAATGCTTGGGATCAGGTTGGCTTGGGTGATTTTGGCCAGCCTTTTCACCTCAGTGGACCCCAGTTCGAAACCCACCTCAATGCGGCGTTCAGTCCCTATCTGATCACGTGGTTTTCCCATATTATAAAACGTTTACCCCTCACCTATAACATTTCTTCTTCATACACAGGTATCTTCAGAGCCCAATCTCACACAGCTGCTGCTTAAGCAGAAAATATTGCTTAAACATGTTCAGCTGAGCTAAAATGAGCAGGATACCAGTCAAAGGTAGTACATTTTGGCTGGTTGGCCTAATTCTGGTGAGCTGACAGTTTGGTGCGCCAAGCTACGTTGTTTGTTCTCACTAAGCAACTCTATGTAATTCGATCCGGACCTAACTGGCGTTACTGTGCTCATAGTCGCTTTTGATTTTGTGTCACCAGACAGGGCCCAATTTCATAGAGCTGCTTAAGCACAAAAGTAGCTAAGCACAACAAAACTATGCTTACCAGAATAAGGTTATCAACCAAAATACCATGTCACATGTACACTCTGTGACTGGTATCCATGCTTATTTTTGCTTAGCAGCAAAGTTTTAACAAATATTTTCAGCTTAAGCTGCTCGATGAAATTAGGCCCAGATAAAACAATGTTATTAATTTCATTGATTAATGGTTACTAATAAAAACGTCTCAGGGATTAACATATCTAAAGTTAAGCCTCAAACGACAATGTTTGAAAAACTGTAAATGTGTATAAACTATTGTTTTGGGAGTATTTGGTAATCTGATCTTTGCCTTCACGACATAAGCTGAATTTTCAAAAATTGCAGTCGATCCGAGCTCATATGATTTATGGATTCGATCTATACGTTTTTGTATAGATCTTTATATAAAAGAAGACAAAAAGCAAAGGGGAGAACACCTTTTGGCGGGCACCTGTTAGTGATGAGTGTTAATGCCCGTAATTATTGCTATATTTCTCCATCAAGCTCATACGTCCTGTCATTAGGCAGGTGTTTCATATCTAATCTAAATCCTGAAAGAGTTTGGGATAAGTATGATGCCAGTTGGCAACAACTATAAAACAACAGGATGAACTGGACATGGAAAACATGTGTGTTCTTCCATAAGGACACTTACGCTCGAAGGGATGTTGTGTTTTGTTTTTTGGGTTTCTTTTCTTTTCCGTTTTTCCAAGATAATTTAGTTATTTATGCGTTTATTCATAATCAAACTATCAAAGAGAGACAGTTACATGTGGAAACTTGCGGCGCCATGCGGTGCAAGTGTAATTAAATTTGCATTTGCCCAACCAATTTTGTATTTCCCCACTCCAGTTTCCTCTTAACCCCGTCCACCCCAAAAGGAGGAATCAAGAGATTGTTTTCAACAGAAATAATAAACTACCTTGAGTCAATGCATGAAGAAACTACTCATAAAAATTATCGTGTAGCTTTATAATATTCAAAAATATAGTTATTACAAGATCGTGGAACTGAAGTGTTTCTGGTTCATAATTGTTGGAAGGCATTCTTCACCAAACCACGTACTTTCCTGATTTGGGATGGGTTTTCTGTGTGTGTCTTTTTTATCTCCTTTTTCCCCCTTCACTGGAGAGTTCGTTTGGAATCGAACCTACGTCCGTTCCATTGTAAATATTACTATATTCATTGACAAGTGCTCATTGTATGTACATTCGCGAGGCACCTAACCACATTATATTGTTGTATATATACCTATACAAAGGTGCTGTTTATATTGTTGAATTCCTACTTCTAAGGGCCTTTTGTCACACGGCAATATTAAAAGGTATAACTTTGAGGCAGCCATGCTGCAAAAGGAACACTTTACAGCAGTACAATAGTAATTTTTCCAAGAGTGTATCACTGTCCCCAATAAAAACAAGTATAAAGTATTATATACAACGCGTACCGTACATCGCATTATAACATTTGTTGTGCTTTCATTGCATCTCTGTTGGGAGGAAAGACAGACTTTTCACCGCGGCGTAATTCCCCAGGGTAACACGGTGAAACTATATTGAAATGCGGTTATCCACAAACCAAAAATCGTGAGCGAAGGACACAAGTTGGAATTTAGAGATGGACGGATGAAGTAACCGAAGAGATCCCGTAAGAACACGATTATTGTACCGCTACAATACTAATATTGTTACATTATTATAGATGACTAAATGGTGGTATAGACCAAACGCTCAGTCATGCTGTAAGTAAACCCTATACCGCAGGTTTCTTCATTTTAAGACTATAATTTTTCTCAAAAAACAAAATACTTTAAACGGAGTAAAACAAACATAGAGAATTTTAGACATTTTGCTCCTTGGAGTAAAGAGACCCAATTAAATGATTTTGTATTTTGTGAGTTTTTGCTAAACCGACCGACAGTTTCTTGCGTCACGGCATTTTTTGTTATAATTAATAATTTATGAAGAACTTTATATACTGTAGCATTCGGAAACAACACATGTATTCATCAACTTCATAACAGGGAAACAACCCAAAACATCGCTACTTTTCCCGAAAATGAATGTTAGTTCCACGAGTTTTGTACATCTCTAAGGCATCGTATTGACTATGGCAATCTTCTTTTATTTGGTGCTACGTCATATGAATTGGACAGGGTTAAAAGATTACAAAATAGTGCAGCTACTGTTAGGTATGTTCTACTGCCTTGAGTGAACATTACCCCCATCACCCAGGGAACTTCACTGGCTACAAATTAGAGAACAGATTCATTTTAAACTTGGTTTTAAAAAAATGCTTGATCAAGACTATACTCCTAGATATCTTTCCAATTTACTGTCAAACACTCCCATGCTTTCTTCGGTCCACACATGACATCACTCACTTGAATGCTCCCCGTGCAAACAAAGTTCTGGGTCAAAAAAGCATTTAGTGTATATCTGGACCAATGATTTGGAACAATCTTCCTCCTGTGATATAATATAATATTTAGGGAATATTTAGTTTTATTCGTAAAAGCTCTAACCAATCACCTCTATCCATTTTAATTTATATGATGTGCTCTATGATCTTGATGAACTAGTGCTTTATATTTATGTTATGTTCGTCTGAATAGATCGATCCATTAAGCCCCGCCTCCTTACGAGTTGACCAATCACAGCCGCGAAACCCGATCAACATTAGTGCAAAGATCACCAAAAGGCTCAAATGGTGATCAGATTTCGCGGTTGTGATTGGTCAATGAGAAATGGGCGTGGCTTAATGGATCGGTGTATTAAGCGACTTTGGTTACGGCTATTACCCGTAATGCAGAGACAACGTTGAGGAATAATTATAACCTTTTCCAGCGATACGGTCATAGCCACCGCAGAAGCCGTTTAAAGGCACTGAACACGTTTGGTAATTACTCAAAATATATATTAGCATAAAAACTTACTTGGTAACCAGCAACAGAGAGCTGTTGATAGTATAAAACATTGTGAGAAACCACTCCCTCTGAAGTAACGTAGTTTTTGAGAAAGAGGTAATTTCTCACTAAAATAATAAAAGACTTCATGCATGAAGCCTTTTATTAGCATCTGAAAGCACACAGAATTGTGCAACAAGGGTATTTTTTCTTTCTTTATTTTCTTACAACTTCGATGACCGATTCAGCCCAAATTTTCACAGGTTTGTTATTTTATGCATATGTTGGGATACACCGAGTGACAATACTGGTCTTTGATAATTACCAAACATGTTCAGTGCCTTTAACTCGGACACAGCTGAAGTTAGTTTTGAGATGTATTTGAAATTACTTTATGTGAGTAATGCCATTAAAGTATGATTCGTTGAGCGCGGGGAAAGCAATACGTTCAATCTGAAAGCTTACATTTTATGATCATTTCAATATTGTCATGGGAAATATCGCATTCTATACCGTGCGGGAACTCAGTCACAAAAGCCAGTGATAAGTTAGACCTTCAAAGACACAAGGCAAATTCCAAGCAGCGGCCCGTTCAACCTTAAATAATTTTCCCATTGCGACATTTTTTGAAGGCCACTTTCATTTTTACATCAAGCACGTACCATTATAGGTAATAAGAACGTCTTAGTGGAGATATTAAAATAGGCCGATGGGTACTCCAGGTATTACAGAAAGTCAAGAGCTGAAAGGCATCACAGACAAACTCCAGGGCTGTTCATCGTGCCCGTATTTATAGGCGTTTTCCGGATACATGTTTGCATAAATTCAGACAAACAGCCACAATTACCCCGTAATGAAGTTCACTGCGACCATAGGGACTATAACCACTGATCCCTGATTGTGCCTTGCCATTTTGGTGTTGTAATGGCAAGCACAACACCTATGGCGTACAGCCACGGCTCAAACCATGGAGAAAGAATGCTGAACCCCCACCCTATATCTCAACCTTTCCATGGACGTTTCGCTCCAACGCCCGAGTTAATGTGTCGCAGTCGCTTGCTTGCACACGCTCCATCATCAATTTTTATATTCCATCCTTCGAATACAGTTATTGATGTTGTGGGGTAGACGCAAAATACCCCCTTAGGTTTTGTTCTTAATTATACTGTTCATTACAGTTGCCAGCCCGGATCCCTTTTATTTGCTACCTTTCTCGCGGCATGTTTTTGTGATCGGTTATTTTATTCAAGTCGAACAACGCATTGTCTCAACAAGGCCCCCATATTAATGTGCTCCAAGACCGTGATAGATTCACTTTATGTTTTATTTACAAGTATCACAATATTGCTGAGATATATGAGCACCGGGCAGCGAGGCGATACACAAAGTACCATTATAGCAATGCATTGAGACAACATTAAAGGTAGAGTCATATTAGATTGGTTTTTGTCAGTTTACAATGCTGATTTATAGGCCAAATTATCCAAAAAATATAAAATAAAGGTCACCCGTTAGAGTTTCAGCTGAAATGTCTACTTGCTGAGAAAACAGCCAAAACAAAACTGTATTTTTATCAACATCGTCGAATCCAGCCACATGTTTAGCTAGGTAACAGCGGGCACCAACCGCATCTCTGGCCACAGCATTCACAAACGGACACCACGAATCCATAACAGATGCAAGCGATCATTGGCGATTCAAATTTGTAGACATACTTTCATTGATTTCTAATCTGCGGGGACACTTCAGGCGAAATAGTTTCTCGCAAGGTGCATACTAGTATTAGCATCTTTATAACAAAGGCTTTCGGATAAAAACCACACAATTAATGTTCGGAGTCACACGAAAAGTATGACCCTAACTTAAAGTAAGGAGGGAGCTACACCAATGCCCTTTTATATCTAATCAGTGGTTTAGTCAAGTACTGCCGAGTACTATAGTGTGGCCAAGTAGTACTCGATCATGTGTACCGAGTACAAGTACTACTACACTGGTGTACGGCAGTTTTTTTTTACAACTTGTGTCTGACATTGGTCGATGCCCCTGCCTCATTTTAAAGTATAAAGCCTCAAAATCTGATATAGTTGACCAACTTGACCTGTGGTCAAGTGTTTATACCAGTCATGACCAGCAAGATAGCAAGATTGTAGATTACTGTAAGACAACATCGTTGACAACATGTGCAAAATCTCACTGAATTTGACTCAAAATTAAATATTGAAACGTGTTAGAAAACGGTTTGCTCTGTGTGACCGTATTGCAGCTTTGTCAGTGGTTGATTTATGGCGAGTCGTAGCTGAGCGGTTTAGCGCGCAGGACTCGAGCTCTGGTACTTTTGACCAGCAGAGTGTGGGTTCGAGTCCCGGTCTTGACACTTGTGTCCCTAATAAGCAAGACACTTATTGTTGATTCGTTCTTCGGATGGGACGTAATGCCTGGGTCCTGTGTGTCGTGTAATGCACACAAAATAACCCCGTACATTTTGTCTTTTAGAGGAAGGGGTGAACCCCTCTGTTTTCTGGTATGATTGGCTGCAGATTGTGACACAGCACCTTGTAAACCATTACATGGAGCTATGCTAATAAATGGGTCTTATATTTCGAATTAGCTCTCTGTACCTTGTAGAACAAATTGTGAGCAGGCGATTTATCGTGCTTTTTAAGAACAGCCTAATACACGTATAAAAGGTACACTTTTAATATAAAGTTTTTAAACTGGGTCAATTTGATCTGAAATTAAATTTCTCCCAAGTGAAAATTCCCAAATACGCTAGGTACATCACGTGAGTTTGAGCTATTTTCTATATTTACGTATATAATTATCTGCTCGTGCGCGGGAAAAAACCTTCTGCACAAATTAAATTCATGGTTTATAACTCGAAATGAGCCAAAGGTGGCAAGAGAGAAAGTTTCCCACACAAGGGGCCGGGCTTCGTATTGCGTGAACTCATCCCATCATTTCCCAGGGAACGGTATCTTGACACTAGTCTCGTAATAACCAGACTAACGGAATAGTCCACTCCACTCAACGAGAATAAGGGAATAAATGATACCCAATTACGTTCTCGTACGCTTGACTTAGGATGGACGAGAGATCAGTGCACAAGGGGGCGATTAGCAGATGCGCGTACACAGATGCGTTTTCCCCCCGTAGTGGCTGAATACTGTGACCCTAATAGTTACCAATGTAAACAGAATGATTCTAACCAACTCGGCACATGCATTTGGAGGTATAACGTCTTCAAATTGTGTCCAACTTAAAATCGTCACAAAGTCTAACATCCGCACACTTTAGAACGTTGGTGATATTTCGGGGAATGTGTGGAAACTCAATTACATTTGATTTTGTTTGTTTGTGTGCTTGTTTGTTTGTTTGTCCTTCAAACAAACAATATCTTTGTTTTACTTCTGTACCTCATTCAAGGGTTAAAAAGCAATCGGCATTATAGAGAATACATTTCCCCATTTCATCTGAAAACTTCAAACTTTTGGTTCAGGATTGATTAAGATTCTGACCCGGATCCAGGCGCACACAAAAAGTGACCAGGATCCGAATCAGTTGTGCGTGGCTGCTTTCAATTAGTTGTACTGTATTCACAATCCGGATCATATTGACACGGAATAAATTAAGTCACACCGTGTTTTTCATAATGTGTCTAACTATGAGGCGACCTCTTACCGTAAAGTGTAGAGAGTCAACGCTAAATTCTTTAGTGATTACAACTAGGTGTACATTGTAGGATAAAAGGGAAATCACATCCTTGGTAAATGCTGTACATTTCGAGAAACTTTGGATTGAATATGTAATGCAGTTCCAACATTCTGTTTTAGTACATTTTGTCAGTCCGGGACAGTCAAGAGCAAAATGTGCCGATTTGTAAACTGTCAGGCAGATCTTGTATAAAAATTCACTATAGTTCAAACGAGCGTCGATTGGGCATTGCCTCAAAAATGATACAAAATTGCATTATATTTTTCTTTAAAATGAAATAACACATTGCGAAACAATTCTACTGGACACTTGGGAATAGTGTACTTTCAGATGTAAGTTTAACTTGAAAGTAGGCCACATTTTGTTCACGGCTGCAAATGGTGTTACAAAAACCACACAGTTTAATTCCTCCATGAAAGGTACACTTTTACCTTTAATGTAGGAAATGTACTTTTTGTTTGTGTTTTTCTTCATTGAGAGTTAACCCTACAATGTAAGAAAAAAAGGAAGAAAGATTAAAGATAATTGACAATATACAACCGATGGGACAAGCCAACAATGGTGCCTTACGAACGATGGCTGGCCTAAGACTAATACACAGACTGAGGAGGACATGGCATCTGCTGTTTCCCTTGATATCCACAGGGACAAAATACTGTCAATTATTGTTTGAATGGATGCATGACTCCAACAGCCAACGTCTCTTTAAGATGTGTTGATTTTGGCTTCTATAATGCTTATTTAAAATTCGTTGGCAATCCAATATATTTCAGTTTTTAAGGGTGAAACTTTATGCTTCATTGTCTCGAATTGATTGTAATATTGAGCGAATGCATTTGGGAAGGTCCAACAAACAACATCTCCCTTAAAAAAAACCAGTGTGTTGACTGTGGCCGCCAATGCTGACGGTGTCTCGTGGAAAATTCATTCACTTGCCAATCCAATGTGTATTTCGGTTTGCCTCCGGCTGTATTGAATGTTCTGTCCGCATCGAATTCACCAAATCTATTTCCTTGCATTTCCTCAACTACTAATGCTTTCTAGAACATGGGATTGTTTGGGACAGATACATTATCGGGAGATAATTGACATCACCGCATTCGGATCAGCGCTTCGTGAGACCTAGAAAGACCCTTGCAGACCTTTAGTGTCACGTCATCTACCGTTTACAGCTCGATCCCCTGTATCAGATCGCAATAACGCATATAGCTAACGCCCTTTTCTTCGAGCAGGGGGGCCATACTCTTTCCCCATCCAACCTCGGACTAGTATACTACAAAAATATCATAGTTCCAGAATCGCTCTTATGTTGATGTACAGCCCTTGTATCTTCAATACTTGGCTCATGAAATTGAAAATGTTGCATTTTCGCAGGTTTACAATTTCGTCAGCCCTTATCGTCATGTGCCCGGAGGATGAGGTATTACAGAAAACCCAACGTTAAAGTTTTATTGTTTTTGTTGCCAACTCATTATATGAAGGTTGTATGCACAGGACCGGGGAAAATGAGTCTTTTGGGGGTAATTCTAGCAACAAAAATGTCACCGCATTGCATTTTATTTTGTCAGGAGCCATTGCTTACGACCTTTTGTTACCTGGACAAAAATAATGCTCTGCAAAAACTGAGGTGTTAAACTTGACACAATGGGTGCTGTCACTTAGATACCCAAGAGAGAATAAAAGTTAACACCATAGAGGGCGTTAAAATAACACCAATGTAATTGTGTTTCTTTAACACCATATGTGACCCGCTCTATCGCTCTGACCCGCTCTGAGTTATGCATACCATGCTAACAAGTAACTCACTGGCTTTCCAGCAATACCATCATTATTTCCGTAGCTTATTCCAGTCTGAAGTTATCGGGCAAGGAAGAAAGTCTACAAGACAAGGCCACTTCCATTATTTTACGGCGTGTTTATTTAGATAATCGTTATTAACAACAGCTAGCTATTGTAGCTATGCGTACAAACATGCTCAAGAAAACGTAATTTTGGGGGATTTATTCATCTTTTCAATTGAAGGTAAGACCACGACAAGAAAGGTCAAGTTTTGTTTAACCTGTTTTTTTCATGAATTTTGGATTGTCAACAACTTTTGTATGGCGAATTACACGTAAACGTGATTTCCGAGACAGTCCTCATTTCGATAGAGCGGGTCATATATTGTAAATTTTGATTATTTTTGGGGGTATATCTGATAACACCTTATGGTGTCAGTTTTAACATTCCAGTTTTTGCATCGTACTTTGTGTGCCTGGTGGAAGAAGGGCGCAGAGCCTTAGGCACTCCTTCACACGATGTATAATCATTAGTACAGTAAAAACATAGCCCCTTGTACGACACTTTCTCTAGAGTGTCACTGTAGTCTCATCATATACGAAATTCCTCAAGGACTATTTCAATAACATTCTCCCATCACTATTAATTAGCACCGCTCCAGCGGACATCTTTTGTTCTTTGCCGCCTGCGTATACCAGAGCTAGCTCCTAATTGATTTCCGCAACCCAGCCATGAAGTAACGCATTATTAGTCCCTCCTTCTTGCAAAAAAAATAAAATAAATAAAAGATGATGAAATTGGAAAAATGTGTGCGTTTATCTGTTACGTCATGGATTCTTCCACATCAACAATGAATTGATTTACCAAATAATGTATCTCTATCAATCAATATTGTAACTTGAATTTACTGACATAATACAGCTCACGCTGCTTTTTGAAAAAAACATTTTTTTGAGTCGCCCCCTGATGGAAGAAAGATCTCTTCTTAAATCTAAAGCTTTAGTTCCACCGAAAAGCAATCACGTACAAGGTTGAGACTTCGCCGTGTCTTCGGGAAACAGTTAAACCTCTAGAAAACAGTCGGATACTATTAGGCCACATTCAAGTCTGATACATGAGTGAAATTGGAATATAATCAATGACTTTACGCGACCGACCTTGAAGGTGCGGGAAATTTATCCGCGCTGAAAATCCCATCAGTTTTGTGAGCGGTGAACGTTGGCGAGACTGTTTCAGTATAAGCTCACATGCATTTTGCATTTGACAAATAGACAGGAAGATACTGCAATACCACTATTCGGATATCAATCATAATCCCCGCCGAAAATTGCATTCATGAGCGACCTTGACCATCATAATGATCCTGTTATACTGGTGAGGAAAAGGGGCTATAAAGCACCACGTGACTTCAAGGCACGGCAAGTTGTACATCGCGGTGGAATTTGCGTGGAGCCGTTGGCCACCCCTCGTGGCCAAATTGATTTAAAAGTGACACGTGGGTTGTGCTGCAGCGTTCGATTCTGGGTTTCTTGTGTCTACCGAGGTGTTCGCACTGTGTATTTCTTTACTCTGAAAAGACCCTGGGGTCTAGAGTTATGTGTCAATCTCATACAATGCGTCGTGATACAATCATGATTTCCTTTAAAGATGAATATAGATTAAGTATACCACGACTGACAGTAATGACGACTGACGACTGACAAAATGCATATAGGCGATTATACGCGACCTTCCAGGCAGTGTAATGTATGTGTGAATGTCACTCCCGACGGCGTAGTGATTTGCACAAGCCATGAGCTCGATTTGGAAGATTGCGGGACCACTCATCCATCTAAAAATAAACTTCCGGAAAAGTTGTTTCCTTGTCAGTCCCCTCAGGAGTTTAGGAGATAGATTACCTTCAGAATAGACCTGTGCAAAATGGGTATTCTACTTCTTTGCCAAAATGATAATCCATATAAAAGTTCCCATGATTGCTATATTTTCAATTTCACTTTTAACCACATCATAACAAAAGGCCACATCCGGTCTGTTTAGGACACTCTACGTCAGTGTAAGTCAACATCGACGACAACATTAGCACGCGGGTTGGCCAATGAAAACCTCTTGTTAGCTCGATTTCACAATACGCCAAGATTCACCATGAGTTGTCATTACTGCCACAGCGTTGTTTTCCATTGTGACATCACTTTAGGCTCATAGATTGATACAAATCTTTAGATTCGAGCTTTTTGTGAAATCATAGCCTGGTTCCACCCATCAAAACTTAGTAAACTGTCGGCATCAGTTAAATTTAGTCTTTCTTTTTTTACATCGTTTTACGAAGATTCCGAGCAGTGTCAATTCTTTTAAATACCGTACTCAACAACAAAATGCATATCTATTAAAACAACATTATAAAACAACATATAACGCTTTTGATTTTAAGGTAGGCCTCCGCCCTTACCGGTGCCCCTACCTCGCTCTTTCCAAAGTTAGTGGGGATAGTACACCATTGTCCTAAATACTCATCCAACATACAACAAGAAACCTGCATAGTGCACGTACCTGTAAGGATAGACAGCCGACTCATAGCTGGGAATGGATTATTTCCCGATGTGTCTAAGATATCCAGACGGTACACCTCCCCCTTAATCTTGTATATCTTCCGGTGAAAGTCTTCAATGGTCGGGGTGTACTGTTCCTCGAATTGCCCCGTCAGGAAGCGCCTAACGATGGCGGTCTTGCCAACCTTGGAGGAGCCAAGGACCACCAGGCGGTAGCAGTTCTTGGCGGGAGTGTTCAGCTCACTCTCGAGCACCTGTACACTGTCGTCGCACATTGTGTGATGAATTGATCGCGATATGAATCCTGTTTTGTTCTTGGCAGTGTCTGGCAGACGTGAATTTGCCCTTTTTGGGGTTACTGGATCACTCGGGTAATCTTGGTTGGCAGATGGATATCAATACCGGCAAAAGGTTGTAGACGAGTAGAAAGAGCTGATTTGGATCTTCAAGGTTGAAGTGATGCAAAAGGTTGCAGAAAAAAATTGCAATAAAGGAACGACGCAGGGCTGGAAGTCGGTCTCTCAGCAGCTCATGTAATACATTCATATACAGCAAGTATTCCATTCATGTTTCAAAAAGTAGCCTAATTTCATCGATGTCTGCCCATGGTAAAGCCTAGTTGTTCAAATGAAATTACCCACGTTTTTAGCGACCTTGCCTTCCGCGGTTTAGAAAACTACCTGTGCGGAAAATTACTGACGCGGGTTTCTGATTCAATTTGTCTATATTGTCATATACCCCTGTTCGTCCTTCAGGTGTTAAGCTCGACCTTCCGTGATTTTGAGTTGAAGGGTAAAATTTGATATTAACAATGACAACAGCGACGCTGACGAACGATATTTCTCATCCCGAAATACAAGTTTGGCAGGTAGGTAATTGAATATTCCCGCCGGTGGTGCCTGAAGGAAAAGCTAAATTAGCCGAGTGACCGTCAGCTGCAAAATGATGTAAATCCACATTTAATTAGCAAAATGTTATTTAGCACCTGCACCGTGGGAGTTCCACAAAGCAACCCATGACGACGATGTTTCATACAGTTTCAATTTGTGAAGGTTTTGACGCAAATTGGTTTCCAAATCCCACGTGTAACGAGGCAATTTGCCGGCTCGTGGACAACAAACTTTCCGAGCTTCAGTGGTGTTCCTTCAAGAGTCGCTTCCAACATCAGAATCGGATGGAAAATTCTACGCTCACTTTCCCATTTTCTTTTTCAGATGTTGTAGGAGTTGAAGTATTTCTGAGATTGTACAAATCAAATTATGTTTGCCACTTTATCCACATACATTATAGTTTATTCCTTGCGGGTAGGCCTATGAGGTATGACGAAGGTAACTGAAGTCCAAATTGTGTGGTGGCAACATTATTACGCGCCAAGTGTCGTAGAGGTAGGGCAGCCCGCTATCGTTCCACTGTGTGTTTTGACACAAGTGTCATTGACTTTGCACTCACTCGCCAGACTAGCAAAGCGCCCGCGCGAAACGAACACCTGTCTCACCCGTCATTGAACCAATGAAATTGAGTCGTGATATTATGAATATTCATCATGGAGCCCGAACCACGATCCCGTGCAGTGATGCGCACTGCATGCATCTCGTCGCAGACGACATCGTTTCCATCTCAGCAAACAGCCTCTGGGTGAAGTGCGAGATGTTATATTCACCCTGTCCCAAACCGCAATTTGGTCTCAGGAAAAATCCAATCACAAGTCTTACATCAACGTATGCTGATTATGGATGATAGATCTACCACAAAGAGACCAGATTTGGGCATAATTCGTTTTAGATTAAATTTTCTGATGAAAAAATGACAGAGTAAAATCCAAGTCACCCATAAAACACGTTCCCGTCGCATCGGACCGTGTGAATATAGCATATCCGGGCCAAGCCTCGCCGGTGAACTTCAACAGCATTGACGACGGCTGTTCAGCGAGCCGTGCTAAATCGTCCGTGTTCTGTCGGCCGAGCGGGATGCAAGGCTTCAGGATGGCCTCATCAGCCCGGAGATATGCTGTTCTGGTCTGCTAACACACCAACATTACCGTACTAATGACTTGGCCGTGTATAGCGGATGGCCCGTTAATTACATCCGGTAGAACCAATTTATGAGGTTAAAATATGTTACGCCTCGTTTTAATGATGCGGCGAAGAGTTTTAATTTAAATGACTGATTGGGGGAAAATCTATAATTACAGTTCATTATAATGATGAAAGAAAAGCCCTACACCAACAACAAGCTATTGAATGTTGCTAAGGTGACTTTTGGTCCACCTGCCCATTTTAATACTGTAAACCCAAAACATAGTTTTCTTTCATCATGATGATAGTGACAAAAAACGATGATAGTGACAAAAAACGATGATAGTGACAAAAAACAATGCCTAACAATAATTTAACACGAGCATTATTGATGCCAGGTAAAAGCTATTAAGTGTTAATTTGAACCTTGTGTAACTGCTATGAGTTAAAACATCTGAGAATAAAACAAGGCTTTTGTTCAATGGCCCATTATTATTTGTTAAAGAAAAGGACGAACTAAAGCAAGTGTTTAGTAAACTCACTTCTATCTTTTCAGCATCCGTCTGGAGGTGCAGAGACAACAGGGTTGGGCTGTTCGTAAGTGTGACGTAATTATGTAAGCCACGCCCACTTTATACAAACTGGCTCCAATGAGCAGCAGCAAGCAAGAACCCCACAATGAGTTGCATTGAGGTAGTTTTTCTTAGATGCAAGAAAAGTTTAACAAAGAAAACGTATTCTCCCAATTAAAGGTGCCTGTCATATGAAATGCTTTTAAACGATGAAATGGACGATTTATTTATTATTATTATTTTTTTTGGGGGGGGGAGTGGTAAAATCACACACAAAGTATGCCAGCTGTGGAGTCAGAAGTAGCGAAAACTTTTCAGCAGATACGCATGCGCATGATGCAATAACTAATCAACAGGATAACTCTTTCAACCTGGTTGTCTGCAGCAGTTGAAAGGATTCACTGATTTTTACTTCATCTCTTGCAAGTGCTACCTATTAGTGAACAGATACATTAGGAACATTTTGGGTGGGAACTATTAATTCCCAAAGAGTTGAAACAGACATAATCATGCACTTCAACGGGTACGAATGACCTACATGTAGATGGATGTGCCCGCACACGATTGGATGAAACGACCGAAGGCGGGCCTTGTGTTGTATTCCGATTGGATGGTACCCGTTGTATGTACGGTATATGCCCCTTGCATATGACGCCACATTCTCAAACAGCGTCCTCACTTAGGCAAAAAGAGGCAGATCGTTGCACTGCTTTTGCTGCGTAAGCACGTGCACGTAACGTCAGCGTACCAGCAGCGTTGCGCGTTATGCAAGAGGTCATACCCTCAAGAACCGTGTTCACGAAAGAACGTTAATACGCGAGATTAAACGGTAATATGGCCGCCATCTCAATCTAAAAACACATCTGATCAATGTACCCTTGTCAACCCCCAAGACGAGCATCGTAGCAAGCGGTACGTGATGTCTAGCCTCCTGTAATTAACCCAGAAACTCTCAACTTTTCATCCCCTCGTCGTTTCAGCTAAATTCTCGCCTGCGTGATTATGTTAATAGCTTGGGAGTTGGGAGATGGTGTTGTTACGTGATAGATGGAAGATTATCAACTGTAACAGAGGTCTAACTGTAATTGCAAGAAACCTCTTGGGAAACGGGTGGAAAATTTGATAAAAGTTACCATAATCAGGGGGGGATTGCCAAATATGTTCATCGGAACATGGAAAGAATTGTTTATTTTTAAGGAACTTTCTGCAGAATCAGGGAAATTTGTCCGCTCTAGAATTCCTCATCAAGAATAGGTACAGAGGAAAGAGTTGATTTAAATGGGAGGAGCTAGTACAAAAAGAAGGATATCGGCAAGTGAAATCGGCAAAGTCATAAAAAACACAGATAACATTAAAGGTATTCATTATTATCATACATGGCTACTTATTACAAAACGTGCCATGGTAAAATGGGTTCATATTAAATGGGAAATGGAATGCCTCCAAAAAATGTCGGTCATACCGTGAAAATATAAATGGAGCATGAATTTAATTTCCTTTTGAGATTATGACAACGATTAGTTCATGGATGGGCGTCACAAATCCGCCAAGTCACAAACACACAAAACTTTTTGTTTTCTTTAAAATATCCTCCCTGTGGCGGTCAGTCTACAAAACTGTCTAATATCAAATGATTCAAAAGTCCCACAGATTAAAAGTAAATCGCTACTCAAAATGTTTATAATCGGATACGATTGGTACACCTGACCCCCATGCTAAGAACTGGTGTGGTTCTCCCCTGCAGTACTCCATTCACCCAAGACTTGGGCCAAATGACATAAAGCTGTCCAAGCATAACTATATTGATGACACAATTAATTGCTTATACAGTCAGGATCAGTGTATATTACATGGTCGTTTGGCTGGTAACCCATATTATAGAGGGGATGGGCTATTTCATGTATCAAGCCATTCATTTGTTAATTTTTTCGATTTCACTTAATATACATTTCTTTGATTGTATTTGTGGGGGCAAAGGTTGGGGGGGGGGGGGGGGAGGTACTGACACCTGTCCTCACCCACACCCTGGTTGCAGCATGGATGAAGGTGCGGTTCAGTGAATCCATTAAATCCATGAAAAGTTTCACGCTTTTTATCATGACAATAAATATTTAGAATCTTGAATCTCAGCAGAAACTAAGATCTAATGGTAGATTTGTGGTTTTTAGATCAATGAAAGGTCTAGATCCCTTACAAACAGTTCACACAGCTCCCGTCTTTTCATGATGCAAATCATACAATGTAGACATTACCGAGGAAAAGTTTTAACTTGGTGAACAAATTGCACAAGATACCAACAGAACTCAAAATATATGAGTCCTGATTGAAAAGTTCCTCCAAGAGGTCTGCCGAGAACATTTATATAGGTTTCACACTAACATCATAATCACAGACTGGAGTTTATAGAATTAAGTTTTATTAATCAAGATAAAATATAAAAATCCATTTGATTTTGATCTTACCATATTTAGTATGGTGTGATAAATGCCAAATGTTAAATGTTAGTTTTATTACCAGATATAGAGTGGTAACTGTGAAATAAATAGAACATCCTCCTGGGTTTTTTTTTTACTGGACTGGGTTGACAGAAAATAGTGCAGTTACCACAATAAATTGGGCACTCCATTATAGGAAATAATCAATTCCAACATTCCTCACCAAATAATTTCCTAATTAAACTCAAGCACCATTGTGGCCTTCCTTCGTTCTGATAGATTTATTATTAGGGTAATGTACTTTAAACCTGGTTGGTGGTGTATTATACATGGCCTGGCAATGAGGTCACTAGTGCACGCCTAATGCACCTCCAGGGACTGTTAGCGACTGGAAGAAGGTCCTATTTCCCTAGATGTGCACTAGTGACTGACCTCATGTGTTTTACATTACACATCCCAGTCTAAAACATAAACAATAATAATAAATAAATTTTTGAAAATATGGGCTTTTTAATATGACTATTTTAATTCAACACTTAACTTTTGAGTAAGTCAACCATAGGCAATCAATTAAAGGCACGTTTTTCAGTTTCCCTTGGATTAAGGTTTTTTGACTTGCTATTCATGAGAGGGAGCTGTAACCAGTCAAAGATTTTGAGTATATTGCCCAGTTCAGGAACTTTTTGCAGCAAGTTGTGCATGAGCTGTGTCTTGCCGCGCATATATAGCTCAAGATGGTGCAAATATCATGCACTAGCCCAACCTCGTTCCTAGGGGTGATCGATCTTGCCACGCCACATTTTTTTCCAGCACACACTGCTTGCCTATAACCCCTGTTATTGCTTAATAAAAATAAGCTGGTATATGGCACATTTTAATCAGGCCTGTGGCCGATCCACTCTACACACACACTCAATTATGGTAGCCTGCAAAAGAGCCATCGAGTCAAAGAGCAACTGGTCCCCTCTCATTCTTCTTTGATCCTGTGACATGTATGCAGTGCAGGGTGACCATGTAAAAATATTATTCGTTTCAATTGTGTCAAAATACTTGCATTTTGACACTCGCGCATTCTTAAGCATCCTACAAAGTGGCATAAAAGTGCTCAAAAGTTATTAATAGGCATGTACGCAAATCAGTAACTTTTAGGAACCAATCGGCATTGTTTTTCAGCACATCCCTACCACTAGCTAGTGACGAGAGGTATCGATGGTAGCAAGGCTGGCACCAGCCTATATTATTGAACCCAACGTGACCGTGTTTCAGCCAACCAGAATACAGAGCCAGAAAGAGGCGTGTTATAAATGTGGATAATTGTGTAGAATCTGTTGATACTATTCTCCGCATTGAGTGGAATTTGGGCACTTATTGTTGCACTCAAAGATCAGCACAAGAATGTGTGAGATCATTGACGAATCTAAACTAATGCAGAAAGCATAGTTGTCTTTAAAAAAAAATTTGCAACGAGAGACTCTATTTGCAAGTGATGTTAAAAAAACAACCAATACAAATATATGGGGGAGGGACATTTTCTAAATCATAGTGATAATACCAATAAATCTTTCACGAAGTTCAATATTACCTAACCAACCATTGTCTGCCGGCTGTAAAGGTCAAGGGTCACACTGCTGAGGAATGCTGGGATGCTGTCCTGTTGCCGTAGAAACGAGTCAATAAAATCTGTTAGAGTTGATGAAAAGTCGTTCTCCAGCAGCTGCATTTCACCCGTCTGTGTTGCCTGGATATGAAGGAGAAAAAAAAAATAATAATCACACAATTATCAGTTTTGCAAATTGCAGTGTAAGAAGGGATGATTACCGGGGATAACATCTGAGCAAAAACCATCAAAATGCTGAGAACAAACTGTCACCTGTTTTTTTTATAGATATTTGTTCTTGAAAAAGAATAATTTCTTCTCCAGAAGACATTTGCAATTTGCTGGTTTTATATTATAATCTCAGGCATGTAACTGCAATTTGTCACCCCCTTAAAAAAGAAAGTGCCAAAAACAGGAAAAGTGCCAAAAACAGGAAAAGTGCCAAAAAGAGATAAGTGCCCAAAAAGAGGAAAGTGCCAGGCACAGCAAGATTGTCTATTGTGTTTTTCAAGTTTCAGCGGCACAGCTCAGAAACAAACCAAAAAGAAAAACTAATCAGCTAAAAGGTTCCATGCCTGTTTGAACAAACAAACAACCTGACAAACCAATCATGGAGAAACCCTTTTGAGTAATAACAACAATATTACAAAAGCACTTTCCTGGAAAAACAGCGCCTAAATAAATAGTACAAAGAGACTCCGACAATAAATTGCCACAACAAATAACACAGAACTGTTTGACTGAAACCCTGTGTAAATTATGTTGTCAATACAGAGACGCTAATTTTGGAGTCAAGTTGATAATATGAATAAGTCCCCAGTGAAATTGTAAGTGGAAACCATCAAACCCCCCCCCCCCCCCCCTGCTGTCTGTTATATTTTCCATAATATATGCATTAGGATTACCTTGACACAAAGATTGATGGGGCTATGAATGTAGCCCCTGTGTGCAGCCATGAAATGAACAAAAATACATTGTAATAATAATGCAATACAAGTCAAGCTCATGATGACCAACATTTCCGCTCCGATTGGCAATTTATCTTCACACTCGTGATAATCCATGCAGAGCCATTAAACATTTTATTTTGGCAATCTCTCAACGAGGCATCACCCAGACTTTAAAGAAAAGCTACAGGAAGGGTAATCTTTTTGGAGGGGGCGGGGGGAATAAGGTTTATCGCGAATAGCAAAATACCAAGAGAGGGCAGGGCGCTGTTTTGCCGCGCATGATAGTGTAGTGAAAGGGGGCAACCCGGGGACTCGGGCGCGACGACCAACTGTAGCATTTGCCCCCTCTGCCCTCCCATGATCCATTGCGATTCTGAATCGCGATAAACCTTATTGACCAGTTGCAGTCTCATTTAAGCTCACTCATTATAAGGTTCACACCCATACTAATCCTCCAGTGAAATATTTCTGTCCTAAAACAACTATCAATATCAAGAAAGAAAAAAAAACCTTTATACCCAAGAAATCACCATTGCTTATTTTGATTCCTTTAACCCTCCTACTGTTCGCAACATTTTCAAGTGAGTTGACCAACCATTTGAAACCATTTAACTGCCAAAGTTGTGTATGGTGGCACAACTGTGCACAGAACTAACTGTGTACTGTGTACATGCATTCCCTCATGGTATCATATTGCAAGGCTGGCATAGCTTATCTATCATTCAAAACCACAGTGAATGGTATTGTTAACTATAATTGCTTCTCTCCACCCAGGGGTAAAATGGGTACCTGTGAGGGCAGAGATGGTTCTTGTGATGGATTTAGCCTAGTAGCGCATATATTGCAGCACAGGCTGTATATACTCCCCAGGGAGCTGATATGGTTTCAGGATTGATAAAAATGGCCCAGTGACCAGGGGTAATAATATGCGCCTCGGAATAGCCTAGCTAGATAGATGGCGCTTTATAAATGCTTGATATTATTATTATTATTATTATTATTGAATGGTCAGACAGCAAGAGGGTTAATTGAAATAAGCCTGATAGTGAGTTGACCAACCATTTGAAACCATTTAACTGCCAAAGTTGTGTATGGTGGCACAACTGTGCACAGAACTAACTGTGTACTGTGTACATGCATTCCCTCATGGTATCATATTGCAAGGCTGGCATAGCTTATCTATCATTCAAAACCACAGTGAATGGTATTGAATGGTCAGACAGCAAGAGGGTTAATTGAAACAAGCCTGATAATCAATCCCCGACAGTCACAACCTTGTTTTACGTTGTTTTCACTAAAAACCGTTGAAATGATCTACATTTACCCTGGCTGGTGGTGCCGAGTGTTCATTATTAAACACCAAGAGGATGGGAATTAATTGACTCTCCTTAAAGATAATCTACTTTTCCTTTGAAGGTATTACACAGGGTTGGCAAGGACAAAAAAACATCGTTGTTTAATTTTAGTCTGAAAGCTTACTGACGGTGAAGTTCATACAAGAACCATTTTGGGGGCGAGATATTTTTCTCTGAAATGAAGCTATATTTGAGAAAATTGTGTCTGTGTCTGATACCTGAAAAGATGCAACAGCTGATTTTAAGGACAATGTATTTACATGCTGAAAATTGTGCATGGCTTTTCACAATTTTCTCCCGACTCACACAACGGATCAAACCCAAATGTCCACAGGTTTGTCATTTCATGTTTATGATTGATCACAACAAACATGAGCACTGCCTGTGACTAGTTTGTCAGCTCTACCAAACCTGCATAATACCTTTAACTCTATCCTGACTGGCACACATTTAGCTAGCTTGATCTGTCTACATCTATGATACCTCCAGGTTCAGAGGAGCCAGTTTCTGACATAATATTTGAAGCCAACTAATCAAGGCAATTTTTTTTACCGGTATTGATGAGACGTGACATGACGCCACGTAATCAGCATAAATTCCCCATTAGAAAGTAGATGATGATAAAGCAGTGGTTGCTACCAACTGCTCATAAAATGGAAATAAGTGTGTGTACGATTACAAAAAAATTATCTTCATTAAGAGACCCCAATTTTTTTTGGTCAAAACAAACTTGGACAGACCATGTTTGAAAATGAAAATACGTAATGCGTGAATTTTTGCAAGATAAAAATTGTTTATACATGGCTCATGGTATGGGAGGTAATGTCAGGTCCAGACCATAATTGTTTTGTATCTTTTAACAAACTATTAGGAATCATTAGTGTGTTTTTTTATTCAATATCTTAAATGAAACTTCCTTGACTTCAGAAAATAGCCATCTAATTATTGAAATCTGTTTCTGACTGTCGATGATTTTGCCGAAAATTGACCCTTATGCAGTCTCTTAAACCATTTAAAAGCATGTGCCCTTATAATGCAGAAGAAAAAGAACCACAAAATTCCAGAGAGCGCGGTTGATTTCACAAAGAGTTAAGGTTGATCTTAAGATATGCTCCAGTCTTAATTGCTCAGCAAAGTGTGACGTCACACTACAAATTAATACGGCGACAATGACAACTCATCATTAGATGAATCTTATTGTGATGAAGCGATCGAAACCTTTCCATTAGGCAATTATCACTGAGGTTACACATTGGAAAAGTGCACGCCCCGCGCACGCACGCCCCGCGCACAACTCTCAGCTAATGTGAGGTCATTCCTTTACCTAACTGAGGGCGCTGTTTGAAGCTTGCGACATCATTTGCAAGAGGTTTACTCATTTTAATGTGGCACTGTTTGCTGCCTGTTTGGTAGAGCTGCCTGTCTGCAGACCTAACCCGTAGTGTATTAGAGACCCTGTTGTCAGAGTCCGAGTCCCTACTGATCAAGTCTAAGTCCGAGTCCACACAAATAGACTCAAGACCAGTCTGGACTACGAGACGGGACTTGAGTGCTCAAGGCTGACTGACCTAAAGTTAGAGAAGACATTTCATTTTTCACAAATGTGTACAGTCAAAGAAAACACAATTTGCCATAATTTCTGTAATAAATACATTGCATTAGATCATAAAGGCAACACAAATGCTGTTTGCAAGTTTGTTCTGGAAAATGTTTACATCTACAAAATAGGAATGCACATGGACACAAAATATCTGGAGTAATTGGACCGTGTTAAAAGTTAATTACCAACAGTGTATTGGTTAACATATTGTATCATTTAAGTGGGCAGCTTACTTGAAACAAAATAACATCGCTCGGTCTCTCTGCATACATGGACATCAGTTTGTACTGGTTGTCTGTCGATATGTTCACCTGGTACCCTGTAAGCCGGTAACAAGCCTCTCGGAATTCTTGGATCTTCTTCTGGAAGACTTCTTTAAGACGTTGGTTGCGCAGCTCCGATGCAGACAGCTCTTTCTTCAGATCTAAGCGTGATTGATACCATAGTAAATTGTGTTATTTTTTTTGTTAAAATCACTTTATTATAAGTCTAATTTTATAATTTGTCTTATTTTAAGTAATTCATTCACAGAGTTCTAGGTTCTATGATATAACTTCTACTTAAAAATCAAATCAAATAAATATCCTAGCTATTTGATTACCTATGACATTTAGAACTTGAGAATTACATAAATATATGTAACTACCATAAACACTACAATCAAGAACCCACCCTGACATTGAAATAATTTCAACATTTCATTTTATTATCATTACTATTTTTTTTTATGGGTCTACGAAATTGCTCTTTGCAGCCTAATGGCTGAGCTATTAAGTGCTTAAAATATGAAACAAATCATCAGACTATAATTAACTTCATATTTAATGGCAACAATAAAAATTATAAACTAAAATATCAACCTTGCAGAAAACATGTACTTAAAAATTCCACCGGCGTCGTTAATACAAAGCCAAGGTAAAAATACATGACAATACAAATGGCTGAAAACATTGCAATGCGCTTGTATCATCAGGAGAACAGAAATAGCTAGGGATGAGGAATTCAATGCAGTACAATGGTGAAAACATGGAGAACACTTGATAGAATAAGCAGAGTTATCGCACTTTAATACTGCTGGCTTAATATAGTGTTGTAGTCAGGTACTTTTCCCGCCATGTAACAAGTTTTGAGTACATAGCATGGCTTAAAAATCACGTACAGAGTACGAGTACACCGTAATACTAAAAATGAAAGGTAATACAGAGCAACAGAATCCTTGGGCCCACTTTTATCTAGAGCTGCTTAAAATCCCTGTCTAGCAAAAATACACGTGCTACCAGCTGTAGATGGCACATATGACATGGTATTTTAGCTGGTAACCTTTTTCTGGAAGGCAACATTGTTCTCATGATTATATATGTAGCTATTTTTTGTGCTTCAGCAGCAATATGAAATAGGACCTATAGATCCGAATGATAATAAGACATAATGTTTAAAAATACACAAAGTCAAGGTTAATAGGTCTGCTATTCTATTTGAATCATGATACAAATTCATTACACCATCATGATATGCATCCAAGGTTAGACATGTACTGGTGTTTCATTCAGAGAGACGCCAGTGAGGAGGCAAGCAGAATGCACACAAAGTCATCACAACCACGGCTCAATTTCATAGAGCTGCTTAAAGCACAAAAATAAGCCAAGTACTTCACAAAATCATGCTTACCAGATAAAGTTACCAACCAAAACACCATGTCACATGTACCATTTGTGACTGGTATTCTGCTGATTTCTACTAAGCAGAAATTTGTTGAGCAATGCAGCTCTATGAAGTTGGGCCCCGACCATTAACACTAGCCTTGAAAATGGCTACATTACATGTAGAAAGCGGTTTTATTGTAAACGGAAAAACACAAGTAACTTCAGAGTACAAAATGGCATTTGGTGCTCAATATGGAGAACAATGGTATCTCTCCTCCTTGTGTCTTCATTGTATGCTTGGAGTCTCATGAACTCTTTCGATAATTTTAGGGGGGGGGGGTACTTCTGTACAAGAGGAAAATAGTGTGTTAAAGTATGGGAACATTAGGGGGTACCCTCTGCCCCCGAGACAGTTAAAAATAAAACCAGTGAGGGAAAAAAACCTCAGGTGTCCAGAGAGGGCGTTAGCAATACTATTTGCAAGAGGAAATAAAGTGAACAATGAACTTCTCATAATATGGGATTAAATCAATCAATACAGCAGCTATAGCTTTCAAAACCTTGCATTAATAATCTTTCAGCTGCGAGTCTAACTTGACATTACGGGAAAGCTCCATTAAAGAAAGAGGCCGGAGTTATACATCCTTTTCGTCTTTACCACAAGTCTTGCCTGTTATCTCCAGGAATTCCTTGTCCAAACAGTGGACTCTAATCTATAATTGGATCTTCATGCACAGTATATGAAAACATTTTGTGGGTTTTGACATTATTTTGAAATCTGAGGAGTGGAAACCGAGTTCCATGTAGTATTTGGATCTTCATGCACAGAATATGAAAACATTTTGTGGGTTTTGACATTATTTTGAAATCTGAGGAGTGGAAACCGAGTTCCATGTAGTAAAAAACCACCAGCCAGTTATGTCGCTGACTGCGCCCAGGGTGGTTAACTGCTCATCCATGAAGTTTGTTGATTCAACAAGTAATGGCAATATAAACACACCCTCTCTGAAAAGGATGGATACTTTCGGAGTTTTTCAGCAAAAACTCGGAAATTCTTTAATGGAGCTTTCCCGTAATGAACGCCATCCCCTAAAGACAACCACAGCATATTGATTCAAATCATTTCACTTTATTGACCATGGCAGCCTGTGTGTTCACAAAAAGAGTGACTTTGTACATTCCAGGGCATTTCCTGGCAGGCAAGATACTACACTGGTCAGATGCGAAGTTTTACATTTTCTACACATAATCAAGAGTTATAAAAGGAACAGCCGAACAAGTTTTAAAATGTGCCCACCTTTCTTCATTTCGAAAATTGATAACATTCAGACAGCGCCATCTCCATAAAATGTAAGTTTTTTTTATTTTCTTCCATTTGGGTTGTGTACAAGTTGTGCCTGCAGGAAATACAGGCTTAGTGGCTCTTTTGTAAACATGTGACGTCACAAGTTACAAGGTCCATAAGTCTAGCCAAGAAATCATTGACAACTACAAATTTACCTTCTACCTCCTTACTGGTCGACTCTTTCATCTTCTCCGTAACAATTTGAGTGACATCACCACTAGCCCCACCTTCCTCCAAGACCTGCACTCTCTGTCTAAGGGTCTCAACCTTCTCCTTCAAGCGTTTTACCTCCTCCGCCCGATGCTGCTGAGCAAGTGATGCTGGATTCTGAGAAAAGCTGATGATCTTGGTCTTGCTAGGATCGTAGTCACCCTGCAAGAAGGAAGAAAAGAAAAATGGAAAATAGTCCGACACTTTATTCAAGTGAAATGGTCTGAACCCTTTTTGGTACATGTGAATCTGAATCCACTATTGTTGTTGAACACAGGGTACATGACAAAGATGGCAGTAGCATGGCAAAGGTTTAGTTCATGGAGGTGTGGTTTCATAAAAGCAAAACATTCCTGTAAAAAAGCTAGCAGTCTCCTCTTAATCTCAACAATTAAACTTCTTAACGAATAACAATTTTGAACTACAAGCCCTGCGTTCTTGTGGATTTTCCCAAATTCGAGGCCCTGGAACATGACCCAACAAAGACGCTGTAATGTTGTACCTTTAATGCCCTGCGCTCTAACATGCTATCTAGAGCCTCATTCCTCTCAGATAGAGTCTTAGTCTCTTTCTCAAGCTCTTTAATCTTCTCCTTAAGTGTCTCCACATCTTCTCCGTCAGCCGCTCCCCATATGGTCGGAGCTGGGATGGGTGGGGTCGACTTGGATAGAGCCAGCTCATTCCGGAAATGGGAGAGCTTAGCATCGAGCTGTTGATATGTTTAACAGATGTTATAAATACATTTGTGATAGAGGCTTACAGACCTAATGTACAAACAAGGAAGATAGTGATAGCACTTAAGGTGGCACTACCTTCCTTGTTGAATGTATCAGACTCACACAGCTGTTTTTATTAATGTAAACATCGTGCGTTAACGTCATCCAGCCACCATCTTATAGATAAAACAATGACAAAACAATCGTAACGCACAGATTAGTACGCGCGGTGCACAGGATTGGCCAATGGACAACATCCTTCTGACCTCAAGGCGAGGGCGCCCTACTAAAACGACATCATGTGCATAAGGTCTATATTTATGGCTTTACCATAGTAATAATAACCAAACAAAGTTCTTATATAGCACTTAATCACACCCAAGGGCATCTCAAAGTGCTCATTATGTTTTCTTTTTTACAAGGTATATGGAGTTATGTTCAAAATACAAGACCCATTTTTAAAATGCTGTGGGAAAAATCTTCAGCCAAACATACCAGAGAGCACCAGGGCGTACCCTTTCTCTTATCGATAAGTGTACCGAGTTCCTTTCTCTTATCGATAAGTGTACCGAGTTCCTTTCTCTTATCGATAAGTGTACCGAGTTCCTTTCTCTTATCGATAAGTGTACCGAGTTCCTTTCTCTTATCGATAAGTGTACCGAGTTCCTTTCTCTTATCGATAAGTGTACTGAGTTCCTTTCTCTTATCGATAAGTGTACCGAGTTCCTTTCTCTTATCGATAAGTGTACCGAGTTCCTTTCTCTTATCGATAAGTGTACCGAGTTCCTTTCTCTTATCGATAAGTGTACCGAGTTCCTTTCTCTTATCGATAAGTGTACCGAATTCCTTTCTCTTATCGATAAGTGTACCGAGTTCCTTTCTCTTATCGATAAGTGTACCGAGTTCCTTTCTCTTATCGATAAGTTCCTTTCTCTTATCGATAAGTGTACCGAATTCCTTTCTCTTATCGATAAGTGTACCGAGTTCCTTTCTCTTATCGATAAGAGAAAGGAACTCAGTACACTTATCGATAAGTTCCTTTCTCTTATCGATAAGTGTACTGAATTCCTTTCTCTTATCGATAAGTGTACCGAGTTCCTTTCTCTTATCGATAAGTGTACTGAGTTCCTTTCTCTTATCGATAAGTTCCTTTCTCTTATCGATAAGTGTACTGAGTTCCTTTTTTCACAATGCATGGGACCTTACGTCCCAAGAACAAAGCAATAGTAGTTAAGTGTCATGCTTAAGTACACTAGTGTCAAGACTGGGATTCGAACCCACACTCTGCTGGGAAGAAACACCAGAGCTCGAGTTCAGTGCGCTTGACCACTTAGACACGACACGCCATGTACAGATGTACAACAGGCACGGTACACCAAGTGCTGTGGGCATGTGGGATAAAAAAGAAAAAAACCAGGCATACTTCTCCATTGGGACTCCAACCCGCAACCCCAACATTCTAAGGCAGCTCCAGCTGGCGGGGAGTGTGGGTTCGAATCCCTGTTGATATTTGTCAAAATATCAATCTAATTTTAAAATAACCAAATCAATATTGAAAGCTCAATTGTAAAATTTCTTCAAGCACCGATCATCCAGAGATGATGTTTACGCTTCAAATGTAAAAAATGTTTTTAGAAACTAACAAATAATTAAATCCAAATTTTTGAATTGCCAACATAAAAACTCATGTGGCTGTTACACATTATTTGTTTGTGTCAGGAAATTTGAGTAATATTTCTGAAAATTTTAAAACAATAAACAAAACCTACCAAAGGACCATCTTCTTTTTTGTTTTTGTGTAGTGATTCCCAGTTACCCAAATCGTAAGCCAAATTCTAGAGTTTGACTAAGTAATAGCCCGAACTCTTGTCTAGCCGACGATGGTTGGACTTAGCTAGTCGATTATTTGGAACTAGCCTATTGGGTAGTGATAACTAACTGGAAAATGATAACATACGTCAATCCAACATTATTTTGGTCGCGTTAACACTAGAGTGGTCCATACTTCAACTTCTGTGCGCATGCCATATGTCTGTCACTAAACAACCAATACTAACCATTGGTCCTTGTGCAAACTTGCTCAATGGTAGAACTTGCTGAAGTCCTACCATTTTATCTGCAATAACTGCACTGTATATGCTACACATTTTTGTGATATGTTTATTTTCCTACCTGTTTGTTTTCCAGTCGAAACTTTCCGGCCTCTTCTGTAGCTACCTTGATGTCATGCTGTAACAAAAAACATTCAATAAAAGTCTTTCGATTTTGTGTGGAATTGTAACCCCCTCAAGGAAGGCAAATATAACAATGAAAGCAAAAAGGAACAAAAAGTTTAGACTTTTACACAAAAAGGCTTTATTTCTATTTCAGAGATACTTTAAATGCATTATACAGGATTGTTTAATTTTACTGGTTGAAAGCTTTCTGATTATGAATTTCATACTGGATCCATGTTTTCTTTGAAGTACAGTGTGTACATGTAATTACTTCTGAAATAAAGTCATATAAATGTGAAAACTGTGTCTGATACCTAAAGAAATGCAACAGCTGATTTTAAGGACAATGTGTTTACATGCTGAAAACTGTGCATGGTTTTTTAACTATTTTCTCCTGACTCACACAACCGATTCAGCCCAAATTTTCAACTGTTTGTAATTTTATGTATACATGTATGGTTGGTCACACAAATTACGAACACCCAGCTCTTTGTTATAATTTGGGTTTTACCCTACCCCGATGTGTGTTAAGCACTGTATACTCAGTACTTTCCCCGAGTTCTGTGAACAAAATCCACAGGCAAATCACTCGGGTGGGATTCGAACCCACGACCTTTGCATTGCTAGAGCAGATGTCTTACCACTAGACCACCGAGCTAGCCCGATGGCTAGAGGCAGCTCTTTGTTGCAGTCCCTTTGTGGGAATTTCTTTGTTCAGTACACTAAGGAAAATCCTATTAAACACTGGTGAAAACACTATGTGGACGTGTGTAAGTCCACATAGTATTTCAAAACCCTACCTGGACCACTTTTGTTCTCAGGTCCACACTTCGTATGTAATGCTTACCCAATGTCTCTGACTATTTTGTAAGCTCTACCAATCCTGTATAATACCTTAAAGGTTTTTAACAATACCTCAAGAATTTCAATCTGCCTGTGACATGTCTGTAGGTACCCTTCAGCTTTTCTGAGTCGAGCGTTACACTGTGGCTCATACCCCATACTCATTACCTCGTTATCGTACGAGCTCAGAATCGACCTCATTCCATCTCCCTCCTACCAAGTACAAAAAACAAACATTACACAATGAGAGTATGTATAGCATCCTACGATCTACGATCTATTGTATGACCTCCGAACACCAAGAATCCCGAGTGTCACTGAGTGATTGATTTTAGCCCTATAAAAGAAGCTACTATGATTGTTATTATCATTACAACTGGTCTCCTTACATGAATCGCCGGCAAGCTAGAGTGCTTTTGCTTAGCTTCTAAACACAACATACAAACTCTGCTTGGGGCTGATCTGTAAGTGCTCCCTACAGGCATCTTGTTAATGGCCCCTGTACCTTTGTAAGTTGGAGTACTTTCCTCTGCAGCCGTTTCACTAGGTCTTCCTGCTGTCTCTTACCCTCTTGTAGTTTCAGCATTTCTTGGGTGGTAGACGATACCTTTTCTTTGGCTATGCTGTAAGACTGTTCTAAGGCATGAGAACTGAAAAGTATTTAAAGAAAATCAGCCGGAAGGTCCAGAATTAACTTGAATTTTGGTTTTCATTGTTCTTTTTATTTATCAAGTTGTCCAGCTTGGCTTGATGGTGGGTAATGCATATCCCTCCTGGGGGAGGGTTTGTTTGGTCTTTTATTGTCAAAGTGGTTTTGAGAACCCAGTAGTCAGCAGTATTGAAGGCGACTTTTTGTCACTATTGGCTTTCCCTGCCAGGGTTCCAACAAGGATTATTTGCTTTACAAATTTTTTTCTTACACAGGTCTACGCAATGAGACCCAAATCAATTTGTTTACAATCTCAGGCAAGTTTGATTTATGATTACCCACAAAATAGCTATTGTACAATGAAAAGAACAAGATTTCTTTTAAATAGCTATTGTACAATGAAAAGAACAAGATTCCTTTTAAATAGCTATTGTACAATGAAAAGAACAAGATTCCTTTTAAATAGCTATTGTACAATGAAAAGAACAAGATTTCTTTTAAATAGCTATTGTACAATGAAAAGAACAAGATTTCTTTTAAATAGCTATTGTACAATGAAAAGAACAAGATTTCTTTTAAATAGCTATTGTACAATGAAAAGAACAAGATTTCTTTTAAATAGCTATTGTACAATGAAAAGAACAAGATTCCTTTTAAATAGCTATTGTACAATGAAAAGAACAAGATTTCTTTTAAATAGCTATTGTACAATGAAAAGAACAAGATTCCTTTTAAATAGCTATTGTACAATGAAAAGAACAAGATTCCTTTTAAATAGCTATTGTACAATGAAAAGAACAAGATTTCTTTTAAATAGCTATTGTACAATGAAAAGAACAAGATTCCTTTTAAATAGCTATTGTACAATGAAAAGAACAAGATTCCTTTTAAATAGCTATTGTACAATGAAAAGAACAAGATTTCTTTTAAATAGCTATTGTACAATGAAAAGAACAAGATTTCTTTTAAATAGCTATTGTACAATGAAAAGAACAAGATTCCTTTTAAATAGCTATTGTACAATGAAAAGAACAAGATTTCTTTTAAATAGCTATTGTACAATGAAAAGAACAAGATTTCTTTTAAATAGCTATTGTACAATGAAAAGAACAAGATTTCTTTTAAATAGCTATTGTACAATGAAAAGAACAAGATTTCTTTTAAATAGCTATTGTACAATGAAAAGAACAAGATTCCTTTTAAATAGCTATTGTACAATGAAAAGAACAAGATTTCTTTTAAATAGCTATTGTACAATGAAAAGAACAAGATTTCTTTTAAATAGCTATTGTACAATGAAAAGAACAAGATTTCTTTTAAATAGCTATTGTACAATGAAAAGAACAAGATTTCTTTTAAATAGCTATTGTACAATGAAAAGAACAAGATTCCTTTTAAATAGCTATTGTACAATGAAAAGAACAAGATTCCTTTTAAATAGCTATTGTACAATGAAAAGAACAAGATTCCTTTTAAATAGCTATTGTACAATGAAAAGAACAAGATTCCTTTTAAATAGCTATTGTACAATGAAAAGAACAAGATTTCTTTTAAATAGCTATTGTACAATGAAAAGAACAAGATTTCTTTTAAATAGCTATTGTACAATGAAAAGAACAAGATTCCTTTTAAATAGCTATTGTACAATGAAAAGAACAAGATTTCTTTTAAATAGCTATTGTACAATGAAAAGAACAAGATTTCTTTTAAATAGCTATTGTACAATGAAAAGAACAAGATTTCTTTTAAATAGCTATTGTACAATGAAAAGAACAAGATTTCTTTTAAATAGCTATTGTACAATGAAAAGAACAAGATTTCTTTTAAATAGCTATTGTACAATGAAAAGAACAAGATTCCTTTTAAATAGCTATTGTACAATGAAAAGAACAAGATTTCTTTTAAATAGCTATTGTACAATGAAAAGAACAAGATTCCTTTTAAATAGCTATTGTACAATGAAAAGAACAAGATTCCTTTTAAATAGCTATTGTACAATGAAAAGAACAAGATTCCTTTTAAATAGCTATTGTACAATGAAAAGAACAAGATTTCTTTTAAATAGCTATTGTACAATGAAAAGAACAAGATTTCTTTTAAATAGCTATTGTACAATGAAAAGAACAAGATTTCTTTTAAATAGCTATTGTACAATGAAAAGAACAAGATTTCTTTTAAATAGCTATTGTACAATGAAAAGAACAAGATTTCTTTTAAATAGCTATTGTACAATGAAAAGAACAAGATTCCTTTTAAATAGCTATTGTACAATGAAAAGAACAAGATTCCTTTTAAATAGCTATTGTACAATGAAAAGAACAAGATTTCTTTTAAATAGCTATTGTACAATGAAAAGAACAAGATTTCTTTTAAATAGCTATTGTACAATGAAAAGAACAAGATTCCTTTTAAATAGCTATTGTACAATGAAAAGAACAAGATTCCTTTTAAATAGCTATTGTACAATGAAAAGAACAAGATTCCTTTTAAATAGCTATTGTACAATGAAAAGAACAAGATTCCTTTTAAATAGCTATTGTACAATGAAAAGAACAAGATTTCTTTTAAATAGCTATTGTACAATGAAAAGAACAAGATTCCTTTTAAATAGCTATTGTACAATGAAAAGAACAAGATTTCTTTTAAATAGCTATTGTACAATGAAAAGAACAAGATTCCTTTTAAATAGCTATTGTACAATGAAAAGAACAAGATTCCTTTTAAATAGCTATTGTACAATGAAAAGAACAAGATTCCTTTTAAATAGCTATTGTACAATGAAAAGAACAAGATTTCTTTTAAATAGCTATTGTACAATGAAAAGAACAAGATTTCTTTTAAATAGCTATTGTACAATGAAAAGAACAAGATTTCTTTTAAATAGCTATTGTACAATGAAAAGAACAAGATTTCTTTTAAATAGCTATTGTACAATGAAAAGAACAAGATTTCTTTTAAATAGCTATTGTACAATGAAAAGAACAAGATTCCTTTTAAATAGCTATTGTACAATGAAAAGAACAAGATTCCTTTTAAATAGCTATTGTACAATGAAAAGAACAAGATTTCTTTTAAATAGCTATTGTACAATGAAAAGAACAAGATTTCTTTTAAATAGCTATTGTACAATGAAAAGAACAAGATTCCTTTTAAATAGCTATTGTACAATGAAAAGAACAAGATTCCTTTTAAATAGCTATTGTACAATGAAAAGAACAAGATTCCTTTTAAATAGCTATTGTACAATGAAAAGAACAAGATTCCTTTTAAATAGCTATTGTACAATGAAAAGAACAAGATTCCTTTTAAATAGCTATTGTACAATGAAAAGAACAAGATTTCTTTTAAATAGCTATTGTACAATGAAAAGAACAAGATTTCTTTTAAATAGCTATTGTACAATGAAAAGAACAAGATTCCTTTTAAATAGCTATTGTACAATGAAAAGAACAAGATTTCTTTTAAATAGCTATTGTACAATGAAAAGAACAAGATTTCTTTTAAATAGCTATTGTACAATGAAAAGAACAAGATTTCTTTTAAATAGCTATTGTACAATGAAAAGAACAAGATTCCTTTTAAATAGCTATTGTACAATGAAAAGAACAAGATTCCTTTTAAATAGCTATTGTACAATGAAAAGAACAAGATTTCTTTTAAATAGCTATTGTACAATGAAAAGAACAAGATTCCTTTTAAATAGCTATTGTACAATGAAAAGAACAAGATTCCTTTTAAATAGCTATTGTACAATGAAAAGAACAAGATTCCTTTTAAATAGCTATTGTACAATGAAAAGAACAAGATTCCTTTTAAATAGCTATTGTACAATGAAAAGAACAAGATTTCTTTTAAATAGCTATTGTACAATGAAAAGAACAAGATTTCTTTTAAATAGCTATTGTACAATGAAAAGAACAAGATTCCTTTTAAATAGCTATTGTACAATGAAAAGAACAAGATTTCTTTTAAATAGCTATTGTACAATGAAAAGAACAAGATTTCTTTTAAATAGCTATTGTACAATGAAAAGAACAAGATTTCTTTTAAATAGCTATTGTACAATGAAAAGAACAAGATTCCTTTTAAATAGCTATTGTACAATGAAAAGAACAAGATTTCTTTTAAATAGCTATTGTACAATGAAAAGAACAAGATTCCTTTTAAATAGCTATTGTACAATGAAAAGAACAAGATTCCTTTTAAATAGCTATTGTACAATGAAAAGAACAAGATTTCTTTTAAATAGCTATTGTACAATGAAAAGAACAAGATTTCTTTTAAATAGCTATTGTACAATGAAAAGAACAAGATTTCTTTTAAATAGCTATTGTACAATGAAAAGAACAAGATTCCTTTTAAATAGCTATTGTACAATGAAAAGAACAAGATTCCTTTTAATAGCTATTGTACAATGAAAAGAACAAGATTTCTTTTAAATAGCTATTGTACAATGAAAAGAACAAGATTCCTTTTAAATAGCTATTGTACAATGAAAAGAACAAGATTCCTTTTAAATAGCTATTGTACAATGAAAAGAACAAGATTTCTTTTAAATAGCTATTGTACAATGAAAAGAACAAGATTCCTTTTAAATAGCTATTGTACAATGAAAAGAACAAGATTTCTTTTAAATAGCTATTGTACAATGAAAAGAACAAGATTTCTTTTAAATAGCTATTGTACAATGAAAAGAACAAGATTTCTTTTAAATAGCTATTGTACAATGAAAAGAACAAGATTCCTTTTAATAGAAATGACTTGAACTGCTTACTTGGACAGAAAGTGTCCCTGTTTCTCTAGAAGAGCAACTTGACCTTGTTGCAAAACCGCAATTTTAGCAGACATCTTGGATGGGGAACTACAATCAAATAAAACATTCAAACAAGACTTAATTTTACACTTTGGTTAAACACAACTTTTAGTGTGACAGTAAAAACGTTCAAATTTCCCCAATTGGAATATGATATTAACAGTTTGTTACACCACCTGAATCCTAACAATCCTTCTCCTTGCCAAACTATGCCAGAGGTAGTCCCAGAATTCATAGTTTGGGGTAATAGATATGAAACATGGTTTATGATTTAATACAAACATTCATTTTGGTTGCCAGAGGCAAATTTACATTGAATTTACAATTTAAAGGGATGGTATATGTTTGGTAATCACTCTTAAAATTAATGGCAATAAAAACATATTGGTTAGAAGCCTACAGCATTTTGAGAAACATTTCACATCGAAAAAATGTGGTTATTGTAAAAAGTAAACATGATATGTATCAGTTTGACCCAAAATTTGAATCTGAGAAACGTTTGTCAGAAACATTCTCGGAGTGTGCATCCTATTGGGGATTATTCATCCTGCGTGGACATACTCGCTCCAGATTTTCGGCGATACCTCAAAAACGCGAATAAAATTTTCACAGGTTAGTTTTATTGTATATTTCTACATTAATATAAGATTAAAACAATCGAACGGTTCCAAAAAACAATTGTATCCAAAATCTTGGATAGGATTGACAAAAGGTGGAACATTAAAACAGAAACCAATAAATTCTTCAACAAAACTTCACACAAAAAATTGAGTGGATAAACAAAATAATATGAAAATTAGCAGATTTTACACTTATACGCTTGGTAACGCTTTCCAGCCAGTTGACCAACCATTTGAAGGCTTTCAACTGCACAGGTTACAGCAACGCTGTGCACAGAATTTTGCACGCCGTGTGTATACTGTGTAGATTCAAAGATTCAAGATTAAAATTTTAGTCAATCAAAATAAAGACATGAGACTTTTTCTTCCCAGTGGAATTTATAGAAGCATTACAAAAAAGTGAAATGAACTCTACAGGGATGTGATAGGCTGTTGAAAAAAAACCCTTAACTCTGAGCACAAAGCATGCGAGCTCGAAAACTCGCGGCACAAAGCCCACTAATAACATCTATCTTTGGTTTTAAAGGCCTATCTGCAATCTGGGGCAATATATATGGTTTTATCTAAAACAAATTATGAACTTGATCTTAAGTTTAAAAAAAGCAGATTTCCGGTTAAAAACAGAGAAATCACATCCCTGACTCTAATAAAACATTAAAAACACCAAGAAAGTACAAGACGAAGTCACTAAAAATATAACATGAATGTTAAACAAGAAGATGCACTACCAGCAGCAGTTAGCTACATGTACCACTGACAGGTATCATCAAACACAAAAACATTCAACATTTTCGAAATATAACAATTGTAATGATGAATGAGTTAAAATATAGAAAGACAGAGTATTCAAACAATATATATAGTAAAGTAAAATATAGAAAGAAAAACAAATGCAAAAAGAGCATAGCATACATATATAAATAGTAGAGCAATGTGCAAATCAACAATTAAAATGACACAAAGAAATGCAACACAATTGACATGACATTGAATGGTCAGACAGTAGGAGAATTGATTCACCATCGTTATAACAATAATACAAAATTTGTAAAGTGCCATCCATCTATGACCAGACATATTCCAAGGCAAAGAAACCAGTGGATAAACACACTATATAATGATGTAGGCTAGCATAGTTTCAAATCAAGATGGATGTATTGAATGGTCAGACAGTGAGAGGGTTAATGGCAACAGTTTCAGCAAAGTACACCTATACAACTATTAGATCTACAGCCTTACCTTGGTCTGTTCTCATTGTCTGTGTCCATGCTTTCCCATCTTGTCAACCTCACTCTCAAACTCTGCAAATTCATCACAAATGTTTGAGATAAACTTTTCAGCCAAATGATACAACATCGGCTGTATTTTAAAAAGTTTTTAGCGCCATGTCACATGAGGCAATTTACAGGCAACCAGTTCAAGTCAATTTCAGAGAAGAAAAAAAACACCTTCATAAGTTAATTTCCCACATAATTGTCTTGGGATTAATAAGATACTAATAAAAAAAATGTATGTTGTACGACCGAAGTGTTCCAATTGCATGCAGTGCAGTTGGTCGTCTCCAAGTTGCCTGTAAAAAGTTTTGCCGTGTGTGACAAATTATATTCATCAACAATTTAGATCGTTGGCTCAGTGCTTTTAGGTCGTTAATTGCAATAACATTTCCACAATTATCATATACCCTTATAAACAATAATCAAAATACAGAAATAAATGTTTTATTTAAAAAGTGAAAGTTTCTTTTTGCAACAATTACTTTGGAGATTGATCAATAAACTTCATTTACCAGGAGCTCCAAAATATGCAAAACCAATTTGATTAAATCCACACACTAGTTCTGAGCTGAGGAGATGTTGGGCTTCAGCGTGCATCTGATTGTAGCCTAAGGCAAGCCTGAATATACAAGTACAACAGATCCCCATGATAGCCTGGTTGACATACCTCATTCTCCACCTGCAGCTCAGCCAGTTCCTTTGCCCTCAACTCGGCACGCTGAAGCTTGGACTCCAGGCTAATAGCTTGCTCCTTCAGCAAAGCGTTGTTTTCATTCACTTCTCTAGGGAAAGACAAAGCATCATTCATTTGCAGTTTGTAAACACTCAGCCACAAAGATTGGCGCATCACATACATGCAACTTTGTTTAGGTAAAAAAAAGTAAACTTCCTTACACATAATTTGCAGACATTAAAAATATGAACTTCCAAGTTACTACAAAAAAACCTACTTGACTGAAAGTACATTGAAATTGTTTTGCCGGGTGTTATTTCATAAAAAAACAACACGTTTTTGTATCATTTGGAAGTGATGGTTAGCCGACCATTGTTTTAACGTGTGAGTTTTAACATGTGAGGTTTAATACAAGGTTTGTCTGACTGCTTAAAATTGTCACCATTTGCTCTGATTTTTCTTGGCAGTCATGGACACATTAAATATGTAAACAGGTCGGCAGAATGATATTTCACATTAAATCATATCCCACAAATCCACATTTTTTTGAAAAACACAACAATTACCAGTGACGTAATTTTTCGTTTGACTTTTGTAGTGTTTTCAGTTTTCAATGGCACCCACAATAGAAGAAAAAACAACAACAAAGGAAATCAGCTGAAAGGTTGCATAACTCAAACAAACACATCAGACCACTTCAAACCCCCACAATCCAATGACAGATTTCACTGGATTCTGTTGGACAGAGTACACTATAAACTCATCTAGTTTGGCAATGAGTTAGGCGAGAAATACAAATTACATTGAAGGTACTACATGCCAAGCATTCAACTGCAGTTTGCCGAAAAAACAATTAAGAGCAAAGTCCCAGGCACAGCAAGACTTTGAACTGTGTTTTTCAATTATCAATGGTGCAGCTGAGAAACCAAAACATGAGGAAAGCATCTGATCAGCTGAAACGTTGCATTTTGTTTGTAAAAGACCGACTTTAAAAGTAATAATAACTAGACTTATAACGTGCACACATAATCACCCCTAGAGTGCTCAAGGCATCTACAGTACAAGAATATAATAAGTGGTGTTTGAAGAATATAATACAAAAACTTACAATTTATACATAAAATGATAATGAAAATGCAATACAATGAGCGAGAAAAAGGCTGGAGACATCACATTCATTTTGAGTTGCGATTTGTAAGTACCTAAGGAACTAGATGTTTGCATGTGCAGCGGTAACAAATACCACACGTGAGGAGCAGCTGTAGCAAATGCCCTGGCCCCCAATTTCTCTTGGAACAAAGTTCAACAAGTTGAGGAATTCTAGATGATCATAGACCAGTACGAGTGACAATGTGAGAATGAATAAGACAAGAAATGTAACCAGGGGCTAAGCACATTGTAAACAGTATCTGTATTACACCAACCTGTAATAAATGACTTCCTCTCTAAGCTGTTTTGTTTCTCTCTCTAGATCAAGCAGTCTTGTTGCATCTTTTTGGACGGCGTTAGCCACAGTGGTAGCATCCTCCTGGTCCCTTACTTTCTGCTCCAACTCCTGAAATTCAACAAAAAATCAACCAATGATGTTAGTTTCTGCATTTTTGTACTGATATAATGATGAAGTACCGATCAGTGTTTTCCGCAATTACTGGGATGAAAATAACCCCGGAGCTCATTTTTTCAAACACATCACTGGTATCTCAGGTATCACAGGAGGTTGTTGCAACTATTCAAACGGCCATCATGACTCGAGTTGAAGCATGCAGACTATGCAAATGTGAGCGTCGATGCATCCCTGTAGTTGCGGAAAACACTGGTGCAGGACATCCTAAAACTGACCTAGTACATATTTAAATAAGCAATTTTGATCTAGTGGGTCTTCAATTTTCTAAACTTCGACAATATTTTAGATGGATCGCATACAAATATTAGGGCCTACTGGCCGGAGATTCCCACCATAGCAGAGTCTTTCTCGAAGGCTAAATGACAACACAACACACACTCATAAGAATATTAGTGTAACGGCAGCAGTCAAGTAGACAGAAGTTAAAATAGAGATACAGAATGCATTAGGTATCTCCTGAAAATTTGTTCTAATGTGAACTAAGAAACTCTTTCAGATTGAAACTTAGAACAAAATGTATTGATTACTATACCGATCCTATACTTTGTCTTAAAGGCACTGTACACGTTTGGTAATTACTCAAAATATATATTAGCATAAAAACTTACTTGGTAACGTGCAACGGAGAGCTGTTGATAGTATAAAACATTGTGAGAAACGACTCCCTCTGAAGTAACGTAGTTTTTGAGAAAGAGGTAACTTCTCACTAAAATAATAAAAGACTTCTGGCCAGAAGCCTTTTATTCCTATCTGAAAGCACACTAATTTGTACAACAAGGGTTTTTTTTCTTTCATCATTTTCTTGCAACTTCAATGACCAATTGAGCCCAAATTTTCACAGGCCTGTTATTTTATGCATATGTTGGGATACACCAAGTGAGAATACTGGTCTTTGACAATTACCAAACGTGTTCAGTGCCTTTAAAAAAAAAATGAGCTAAGCTTAATTTCATAAAGCCTGCAAAGCACAAAAACTCGGTACGCACAGAAAAAATCTTGCTTAGCAGAAACAGGTAACCAGCCCCAAAACATTAAGTTTGCATTGTTACGACTGGTGCCCCATTAATTTGTGTTTAAGGAAACTTGCTAAGCAGCAATTTCTGCTTAATAGCTTTCTGAAATTAGGCCTGGCACAATGAACACTAATAACTGCACAGACTTATTTGCAGGTTACTAGTTATTGGGCCTCTATGTAAACACTGACAAGCTTCGATCAGCGCAGGCAGGCCAATCCGTCCTTGATTGCATCCCGTTTCATATCCTGGCCTCTCCATTCTAGTCTCCTTTTCTTGTTATTAATTTGCTTTGCTCACAACCTTGACGAACATGTCCCTCCTTTGTGGTTGATTTTTAAAGTCAACATTTCATTAAGAGAATATGGGTTGATGGAAAAAGCTTTCAGGGGTGTTGGGGTAGTACATGATATACAGGTTTAGATGGGAGCCACTGTGCCTTATGGTATTTAGCTATACTCGCGAAAAGACCGCCTTTCGCGAGGCTGTTAGTTCCCTCCTTCAGTAAGATCTCGTGTTTTGAATGCAGAAAAAAAAAATTGAGTAAAAAAAAGAAGAAAAAAAGGAGAGAAGTTTATGGGAAAACGAACATATATATATCCTGGATTTTCCAATACTTCGGGGAGGTAATAATATGGAGTGTCCAACCTGCCTCAAATCATGTTACATTTGTTATGATTTTTTTTTAAATTGTAAGTTTGTGACTCTTTAGTCTGTCAAACACGATGGATGGATGAAAGTTCAGCGCAGATTTGGACCCGGAAATTACTGCTTTGCTCAAAATAGTAACAAACACAATCGAACCTTTATATGAACCGTGTGCATTTTCGGTGTATTTTTCAGCAACTAAAATGTCCCACAGGATTAAAAACCAGAGATAAAACTCAATGAGCAAAAAACTCTGGAAAACCTTGTGGCTATCAGCAAATTGTAAGGTTTGCTTTTTGATACTAACAAAAAATTTCTGACCATTTTCAAATGCATTCCAATGTGTTCTAAACTAAACCGAAGTCGCAAGCTACATGTAGAATGATCCGTCAGCTACGCAACCTCCACATTCTTCAAAAAACAAAATTCCAAATACTGTACCTACTTTTGTTCCTCGCATACCAACCTTTCGGAATGCTTTTGATAACCGATCAGACAAATTTTGCCTGCTATACAACTGTAACGCAGGCAAATAAACTTCGTTGCGCATGTTTTCGTATTTCATCATCCGCGCTTTCATACCTTGCGTTCGTTCATCCTCTTTCAATAAAAATATGTGAAATAAATCAATTTTTGAAATACGAAGAAAATAAAAAAATCATACCACCCTTAGTATGATCACCGGACCGAAAAAAGCTGTACCAAAATTTGCAATCCGATCTACATGTATACAGGCACCTGGGAGTTTTTCTTACACAAACAGACACGTTACTCACATTAGTATATAGATAGATATTGCAATTGCATGCAAGGCCCCCTTTCACGAACACACCACTCCCTAATTTAAGAAACATAAGCTCTTGTCTCTTACGAATATTAATGTATTTCAACAAGATGTTTTTATGTACAAGTTTATAATACTAGGTCTTCATCAAAATTACGTATACCCCTAGTCAGAACAACTCTTTCTCAACATACAATTTCTTTCATTGGACCAAAAAACTGGAACAATCTTTTACCATCGATAGCTAATTGACCTTCAAGTTCTACATTTAAATACAAACAAAAAACATTTCTACTAAAGTCTCAAAGTAATTGATATTTTATTTTGTTAGTTGGTTAAGCCGTTACTTATCTATTATCTATTGTCGTGCTTACGTTAACCAATGCATGTACATGTACATAATTGTTATCTCTAAATTGTATAGTTTGTATCATTAGTTCCTTTGTCTGCTTTGTTCTACAGTTATTCATTTAATTATTAACATTATATCTTATTTCTTAATTCTATAATTGGAGTTGTTTGTCTCTTTGTCTACTTAGTTTAACTGCTGTATATTTAATTACTGTTATTAGTTGTTAATTCTACAATTAGTGTTGTTTATCTTGTTTTGTTTTGTATTGTTGTAACGGGCACATCCATCACAAGCTTCGGCTTTTAGGATGATGGAGGATGTGCAAATGTGGACATAAATGTTCTATTGAATTGAATAGAGCTTCATTATGATGCTGCTACCATTATTGTATCGTTCCCTCACTGCAAAAGCAATAATGTATACAGTTTGTCATGACACCATATTGGCACCAGACTATTTTGAACTTTCAGCCCAAATTAGGGTACATTGATTTGAATGAAAAAACCCCACAACTTTTAATATTGCATTGTGACTATTAGGGGAAAATTTTCTTTTATTATTAGTAAAAAGAGACCCCTTGATAAGTATTTAAAACTGGACAACTGCACAATTTAGCTGTGAGCCATGTTTAATAACTAACATTTTTATCTTTTGTAAATGGTTCTACAATTGCCTTTCATTCAAGTGATTTTTTTTTTTTAAAACAACAATCCAGGTAGCCTTGCTCAAGATGGTTGCGGTTTTCACTCTGAAAACGACTGCGAAACCACACGTGCAGTACACTAGTACGACACACAAAGCGTCAGGTTTTAGAGGGTACACGTATACATGTAGCCTACAGCTCACAACACATTGCACATCCATACTGAATGTACATGTACAGTCATGGTATACTGAAGTATGGATTGTACAGTTTGTGTACATTCGGGGGGGGGGGGGGGGGGGGTAAAACGTGGCGCACAGAAAATACAAAATAAAGCAAAACAAGAAACAGAGGGCCTAAATAAATAAAAACATGACTCCACGCCTTGCTAAAGGCATAGATCCAGGCAAAAAGATTCAGGATCGTTGACACAACCCTATTAAATAAACTACACAGAATTGCAAGATGAGACATTTTTGATTGCATGGCATAGGAACTCAGAGTCAGTGCAGCTATGTTTGAACTGATTAACAAATCCCACAAGATAATTGTGTTGTTCTAGTACTAGGTTTAATTTCATTATTTCAATGTATGTAAACGGGTACTAAATTTGTTTGCTAAATTATTAACTGCCCTGCAGAATCATGTGTTTCAATGTTCAGTAAATGTTTGATATTTAATTAAGTGCATCGGGGATAAATTATTTAGGTTTTTATTCTACACTGATATATGATAAGCACTGCCTACTCAGTGTTTTCTAGAGTGGTGCATTCTTGTTTATTTTCTAAAACGGTTAAACGGAACTTTGCTGTTGATCATGATTATGTACATGTATGAGGTATAGTAATACTACATACGTAGTCATCTCTCATTAGAATCCTACCTTGATCTTTTGTTGAGCACTCATGAGGTCCATGCGATATTCTTCCATGGCTCGGCGGTTACTGGATGCCTCAATGCCACGTCTGAAACAATCGATCAAACACAATTCAATGGAATTTATCAATCTGATGTTTCTGTTGCACTCCACTAACAAACATGACCCCCAAAAAAGCAGGGCTCGATTTTTTTTTACACTGGACCACAGGTCAGAGGTGAGTAGTTTACACTGGACCACAGGTCAGAGGTGAGTAGTTTACACTGGACCACAGGTCAGAGGTGAGTAGTTTACACTGGACCACAGGTCAGAGGTGAGTAGTTTACACTGGACCACAGGTCAGAGGTGAGTAGTTTACACTGGACCACAGGTCAGAGGTGAGTAGTTTACACTGGACCACAGGTCAGAGGTGAGTAGTTTACACTGGACCACAGGTCAGAGGTGAGTAGTTTACACTGGACCACAGGTCAGAGGTGAGTAGTTTACACTGGACCACAGGTCAGAGGTGAGTAGTTTACACTGGACCACAGGTCAGAGGTGAGTAGTTTACACTGGACCACAGGTCAGAGGTGAGTAGTTTACACTGGACCACAGGTCAGAGGTGAGTAGTTTACACTGGACCACAGGTCAGAGGCGAGTAGTTTACACTGGACCACAGGTCAGAGGCGAGTAGTTTACACTGGACCACAGGTCAGAGGTGAGTAGTTTACACTGGACCACAGGTCAGAGGTGAGTAGTTTACACTGGACCACAGGTCAGAGGTGAGTAGTTTACACTGGACCACAGGTCAGAGGTGAGTAGTTTACACTGGACCACAGGTCAGAGGTGAGTAGTTTACACTGGACCACAGGTCAGAGGTGAGTAGTTTTAGTGTTGGGCCTGTAAACTCATGACCAGACAAGCTCCGTGGTCTTGTGTTTTTCAATTTAATACAAATACCTCACTCTGTGTAATATCGTGTTCAAATGTTGGCTTTGAGTCTGATAACATACCTTTCAATTCTATTCTACAAAATAGACTTAACTCATTAAAACAAATGAGATAAATCTTCTCTTACATGTCGTAGTACTTCTTCAAATAAAACGTATAAAGTTTTCTCTCATTTTCGATTCTGGTCTTGTAAAAACAATTCTGGTCAAGTGAACATTTTAATCAACAAGCCCTGTGGTCTTGTGGATTTTCCCCCCAAACTCGAGCCCTGAAAAGTGACAACAATTATGGACAACAGCAGGAAGTAAAGTGGAAGAAAAGTGGTGTTTTTTTAAAACTAGTTTCCATAAAGTAGATACAGTAGTATTTTAAAATGCCCCCAATGTCTGACCAATATCATCAGACTGTGGCTTTGAATATTAAATAAATTATGCCCTCATGGTTTATGACTTGATATTTGAAATATAAGAGTCACATCCCCTCTTAAAAGTGATCCCTCTGCTGCCGCTTCCCAGGTTATATCATAAAATTGGGCAAGCTTCCTGGTAATACATCAGTTACAGGTTGTGTTGCTTCTGACTGGCACCCCCGAATAAAGATATTGACAAATTTGGGAGACCGCCAACATAGGGCTACATACTCAGTTGGTAGAGCGCTGGCACGTTAATAGGGTCACCGGTTAAAGTCCCGCTGTAGTAATTTTTTTTAGTTCACCAAAATTAATTGAATCTTACCCATTTTCCCTTGTGGTTTATTACTTGATAAACTATGCCCCTCTACAATCTGAATAACATGTGGTGAATGCATCTATACAGTACAAAGTTGAACCCTCCAACTCTCCGACCATTTAATATCATCCACCTGTGGTTTTGAAATTTCAACACAGTATGCCAGCCTGCAATCTGATAACCTTAATGTCATGAATGCATTTACATCGTACACAGATACATGTAGTTCTGTGCACAGTTGCTCCACCATACAAAACCCATGATGTTGAATGGTTTCAAATGGTTGGTCAACTCGCTGGAAAATGTCAGAAGTAGTAAGGTTTTAAAGTGTTGATTAACATTTAAGGTGAATTGGCCTTGGTGTGTAGGATCGATTTCAAGGATTCAGACATAAATTTGACGGCACGTAATTCAGGGAACCCAAAGGTTCAAAACAAAATTCAAATAATGCTTGATACTTGATCTATTGTGTGCTGTTTTTATATTGATAGGGAGACCACTACACATAAAACTACTGATGTGAAACTTCTCAGTTTTAAACACTAGAGGGCAGTATTCCAGATGACCATGGCTTCTTATTTCTTTTGAATGGTCCCCTATTAACAATTTTCAGCTAGCTTATGATTTTGCTTGAAATTGAATTGTCAGACAGTAGGAGGGTTGACTATGTACGGTGTAGATGCATTCAACCACATGACATAAATTTGCAGGCTAGCATAGTTTATCTATCCATTATCTCGACCCCACCCGTCTCATCCAAGACCGCTGGGATGGGCTTATGAGCTTAATTGGCACAATCATAACTCGTACACATGATATGATGCATGGAGACTCTATGGATTTAAAATGTAAACGATCTTTTTAAACCAAAGTTAGAAGAATGTTGCGATCGTGTAAATGCATTCCCAGCATGATATTAAATTGCACTGCAGGCTGGCATATTTTATCAAACACTCAACAAAACTACAACGGATGAAACTGAACGGTCAGACACAAGAATGGTTAAAGTACTTGCTTGGTTTGAGGACATAATGGCTTAACAAATTCTTATATGGTTACAATTCAAGAAAGACAATCACTCTTATGTTGTTACCGTAATAAAGTTAGACACACAAAAAAAAAGTAACTTTCCCCTTGTTTCAAGAGACTTACCTCTGTTGATACTGCAGTTGACTTTGGGCTTCTTCAACATCAGTCTGTAACAGTTTAATTTCAGAGTTCTTCCTGATGGGTTAAATATATTTCCGGTAAATTGAGACTTTTTAAAATCATCAAACCTAAACAACACCATTTTTAGAACAAAGGGCGCCTTTGTCAAGCATTCTATTGAAGGATTAAAACCAAATGTGGCGTGTCGTGGCCGAGCAGATAAGAACACCGGACTCAAGCTCTGGTGTTTCTGATCAGCAGAGTGTGGGTTTGAGTACCCCTCGTGACGCTTGTGTCCTTAAGCAAGACATTTTATTACCATGATTCCTACATCCTTCGGATGGAACGTAGAGCCGTAGGTTCTGTGTGTTGTGCAATGCACTAATCATAAAAGAGAAGGGGTTCGCCCCGGTGTTCCTGGTTTGATTGGCTGCATATTTCGCCGCAGCACCTTGTAAACCATTACATGGTGCTATAAAGGATAAGGTCTCATATGTGACCCGCTCTATCAAATTGAGGAATGTCTCGGAAATTTTGAAAATTTAGTTATGCATACCATGTTAACAAGTAACTCACTGGCTTTCCAGCAATACCATTATTATTTCCGGAGCTTATTCCAGTCCGAAGTTATCGGGCAATGAAGAAAGTCTACAAGACAAGACCACTTCCATTTTTTAATACGTGTTTATTCAGATAATCGCTTTTAACAACAGCTAGCTATTGTAGCTATGCGTACAAACATGCTCAAGAAAACATACTTTCTGTGGATTTATTCATCTTTTCAATTAAAGGTAATACCACGACAAGAAAGATCAAGTTTTGTTTAGGCTAATACCACCGAAATCTCGGAATCGGTTTTTAGTGTTTTTTTCAAAATTGTTGAATGTCAACAAGTTTTGTATGGCGAATTACACGTAAACGTTATTTCAGAGACATTCCTTATTTCGATTGAGCAGGTCACATATATCAAATGTAGCTCTGCATGCCCTGCAGGATAAATACTGTAGTGCTTAGAAAAAAAAGTATTAAGTGCTGTATAAAATAAAATGTAAAGTCTTATTAGTATTAATATTTACAGTACTCAGGGTTCTCCCCATGCACAAGCTAGTGAATCGGGCCGATACAAGCCAAGACTGGGTCATTCCGTGCCAAATCACCTAAAATTCTGAAAAGTTGGGCAGGCTCCATCTCAGATTTGCAAATTTTTTCCCAAAACATTCCCCTATGGGTGCCATGAATTTTAGAATCCTACTCCTTAACATTTCTGAGATATGACCCCCTAAAAATTTAAACCCCGCCCCTTCAAAAATGACGAAAAATCATTCCGCGGGCTAAAGTGTCAGTTTTTAAAGACCTATGCCTTGATATAAAAATGTCCTATGCAACTTTTGACAGTAGATTCTAGTTGATGGGGTACCAGGTAGTCTGTATATTAATTTGCAGTTCCATATCTTATCTCAATTTGTAGATATAGGCCTCTAAAAATGCCCAAAACACAAAAAGTAAATTTGAAGGGGCGGGGCTTAAATTTTTAGGGGGTCATATATCAGAAATGTTAAGGAGTAGGATTCTAAAATTTGGTGTGTTCATGACACCCATAGGGGAATGTTGAAAAAGAAAATCAGTTGAGTTGGCACGGAATGACCCAATACTAAAAAAATTATAATATATATATATATTTTTTTTTTCAGGGCAGAATGGGATTTCAGATCAAATTCCCCCAAAACATAAAGATAAAACCATTTAGAATGCCCCAGATTGAATTTAGAGGACCTTGCTTCAATTCTGCAGGCTTCAGCCAAACTTCACACAAATTTTCGTCCAGAATGCCCCAGTTTTTTACTTAAAAGTGCAGATGTTAATGACTCTCTTTGTAAGAATTTAAAACCAAATCTACAAGTATTCAAAGATTACTAATACTCTGCTCTGAGCTACAAGAAAGCTTCAAAATTGTACTTACACAGCTACTTCATTTTTCATTTTTGAAATGTTGGATCGACTCGAAATCTGAAGCTGAGAAAGAAAAATAATTTGATAATGAAATGAAAAGCCATATCCAGCAACTAAACCAAAATTGAGATGCCAATGTGGGGATCAAATAAATACAATGGTATAACAGGTTGTCTCAAAAGTGTGATACTGTCCAGGCTAGCGTTGGGTCCATGATAGGGTTTTTTCTGTTTGTTCAGCTGGTACTGGCACAACAGGCTGCCTAAAAGTACAATAACTTTCAGGCTAGAATTAGGTACACAGGTTTCTTCTGTTTGTACAGCTGGTACTGGTTCCACAGGCTGCCTCAAAGTTAGAGCAAGGACCAGAAAGTACCATACCTTCCAGGCTAGAATGGGTTTCTTCTGTTTGTACATCTGGTACTGGTACCACAAGCTGCCTCAAAGTACCATACCCTCCTGGCTAGATTTGGGTACATGATAGGTTTTTCCTGTTTGTTTAGCTGGTACTGGTACAACAGGCTGCCTCAAAGTACCATACCTTCCAGGCTAGCATTGGGTACACAGGATTCTTCTGTTTGTACAGCTGGTACTGGTTCCACAGGCTGCCTCAAACATAGAGCAAGGACCAGAAAGTACCATACCTTCCACCCTAGAATTTGGATACATGGGTTTCTTCTGTTTGTACATCTGGTACTGGTACCACAAGCTGCCTCAAAGTACCATACCCTCCTGGCTAGCATTGGGTACATGATAGGTTTTTCCTGTTTGTTTAGCTGGTACTGGTACAACAGGCTGCCTCAAAGTACCATACCTTTCAGGCTAGAATTGGGTACACGGGTTTCTTCTGTTTGTACGGCTGGAACTGGTTACACAGGCCGCCTCAAATCATAGAGCAAGGACCAGAAAGTACCATACCTTTCACCCTAGAATTTGGATACATGGGTTTCTTCTGTTACGGTCCATCTGGTACTGGTACCACAAGCTGCCTCAAAGTACCATTACCTTCTGGCTAGAATTGGGTACACGAGTTTCTTCTGTTTGTACAGCTTGTACTTGTACAACAGGCTGCCTAAAAAAGTATCATGCCTTCCAGGCTACAATTGTGTACATGGGTTTCTTCTGTTTGTACAACTGACACTGGTACCACAGGCTGCCTCAAAGTACCATACCCTCCAGGCTAGCATTGGGTGCATGTGCTACTTCTGTTTGTACAGCTGGTATGATGTGGAAACCCAATGGCCTTTGCACTGTGGACTTAAGGCCCTTTCACCAGTCACATGAGCACCAGTAACAAAGGTCCTCGGCTATGGGTGGGTGTCAGTTGTCTGTCACTTTGTTCGATCGCAATTATTTAACATGCTTGCTTTCACATGAGTTCTTTCAAAAAAACAAATTCAAGGACGCCCCTTGTTCAGTTGTTTTGTTCTTTTGAGGGGGGGGGGAGGGGGGGGGAAGGTCATGATTGTTCATTCACTGAACACTTTCTTCTACTAGTGACACCCTCTGTGCATGAGATTGAGAATAATATCGCCATAGCAAGGGTCCTTGGTTATGGCACAGTAATAATTTGACACTACATATCGTGGTGATTTTAACATTATTGCTTTTCTTGGCAGAGGTTCTGGATCTCGGTTACAAATAAAAAAAGGGTCCTTGGTTATTATATAACAAGGATAGCTTTCACACGACTGGAGTTTGCTAGTTTTGAACCTTGATGTGATTTCAGTCAAGGTCTCCTGTTAAAAATTGTCTAGTGTGAAAGAGCCTATAGTCTCCACAGTCTTCTGTGGAATTTTAGAGCAAGAGCCAGTTGGGCAGGAGTACACCCATAGAAATAGGGTTAGGAGAATGTTTTTCTATTTTTCTTATTTTTTTTCCCAGTAAGACATTAACGCTTGTAAATGCTTACATCTTGCAACGTAGTCTCCAGCTTGAGTTTCTGCTGCCTAAAGTCCTGTATCTGTGACTCAAAGTTTGCCTTCATCCCTTCCTTGGCTCGTCTTGTTTCCTCCAGCGTCTTGCGTGATCGCTGCTCCTGCTTAGTGGCAAACTCAAGCTGCCTCGTCATCTCCTCCAGACTGGCCAGCTCCATCTGATCAAAGACAAAAATGACTCACAAGTTTCATAAAGAAATCCACTTCAAGAAGGTATCTAAAAAATTTGACGGTGCCTCTGCTCTGTATTATTTTTGGGGAACTTTTCAGAACTATCTATACCTTTTTTTTAAGGATATTGTTGTCACAACAAAACCCTTACTACACAAAGAAATGACAACTGTTCTCATAAAATGTACCTGGATTACCACAGTGTTCACCATGAATAGGCCAATCCTGGGCAGTAAGCCGCGGCCAGTAATCGGCCATGGTACATGTATGCTGAAATCTCAGACTTGTCTTCCATACATGCCAATATGCCGAATACAATGACAAATAATGGTGGCAGCCTATCCAACTCTCATATTTCTAGTTGTACAACAAAAGGACCAAGGTCTGGAATCATGGATTACACAATAACCCCCAGAAAAGGAGAGAAATTGAGCATGAATTCCAGTACCCTCTGTCCCTCTCAGTATGAGGGAAATGGAGCATAGCAGGGTGTGTGCACGCTACACAATGGAATGTCCGGGGGGCGTAATTATATGTCAACCATCGTGACCAACTCAATCAAAAGAGGACATTCCGAAACTGTTCTGAAATGTATCCATAATATCCACCGATATTCAGTTTTACGATGTCATCCGACCTGAAGTGGCAAATTAAAATATCTTTACAGAGCAGATTGTACATTTAGTCAAAATTCAATCTGCTGATGTGTATATGCCTTTTAGAGTCTGAAATTAATAAAATACTTATCTAACTAATACATATATTTTTCTGCAAAAGTAAGCACACAAATGTATTCAATTAAGCCTATATGAAGTGATCAACAAATTGACTGCATTCCCAGTTACCACATTACCTTTTCCAGTTACCACATTCCATGCAAAGATATGGTGTGCGTCTAATTGCGCACAAGTCGTCTAAAAAATGCACACTGCAAATAACACACAGGTAATCCAACTCCCCAAATGGTACAACCAATATCTATATGGTGTAGGGTGGTACTGGTGGCATCAGATGATTTAGGTTAACTAACACACCTGACTAATATGCCAAATGAATTTTTCAGTGTTCAACTTGTGAATGCTTTTTTTCTTCTGTTAACAAACCTCTCTGCTTCTTTGTTCCTTTTCTGTATCCTTCTCGTAATCTAGTCTGGCTCTCTTGTGAGATGTCTGCAAGCTGTTCATCTCAGCTTCAAGTTTTGCAATGCGGCTCTGTGCCGACAGTAACTGACCTTCCCGCTCTCGTGTCTGCTGCTCTTTTTTGTGCTTCTCTGAAAACGCACAACAAAAATTGTGGTTTAAAATCTGTTAATTGTAATGGGCGACACTATTATTACTAAAAACACATTTCAAACTACAAGGGAAACTGACTTGGGTAGAACTTTTAATAATTTTGGGTTGAACAAAGACAAAAATGAATAGGGGGGTCTTGAACCTGCGACCTCCGACACTGAGCAAAAATTATGAAAAGAAATTTGTTTTGTGACAGATTTGCTTCATGTTTTTACTCTGCAAGATTATTGACTGACTAACCCTTTCGCATAACTACATGAACTATGCATTTTTGTAACGGCAAAAATACGATAAATACTAAACAGAAAACAACAATCTGCTTTATGAACCCTTACCTTCCCAAATCCTTCTATATATCCTCTTGGCCAAAATGAAGGATTCAGACGGACTGATGTTCGTATGCCAAAATAACAATTGCTTATCACAACTGGGTGTGGGACAGGCATACCAATCTTGAAGTCCAAACATGTTAATGTGAAGTGAAATAGGAGAGGATCATATTGTAGGATAGAGGTCACCTGCTGAAGGCAAGTGGGCCTCTTTTAATATCTATATAATCTTACCTATGTCTTTGGCAATGTAGTTCTTAAACTCCCCCATCATTCGAAACACCGTGGTGTTGTCGTCTGGACTGTTCATGGCGTCTATCTTGCTTTTCCCCAACGATTTAAACTAAACAAAGTCTTTAAAACAAAAGCAAAAAAAAATAAATCAATAAAATTGCCACTTTTCTGATGTACTGTACCCATAAAATATCATAATATCAGTTATTTTGAATGCAATCAATCATTGACGAAAAAATGTTCGGGTGTTTTTGAGCATCTCAGAGTGTGCAAACAAGGACACTCGTCCTGCAACACCATTGTGCTGTACAATCGATCCCAACTATAGCTGGGATCAGTCCCAACTTTTAATAGTGTTAAAGTTGGGGCATCCCAACTGTTGTTGAGACCGCCCATACTGTAGAACTCTACAGAATAGCTTCCCTGGAATAATCTGTAATCGATCGTGGAGACTGTTACATGCAGGTGGGGAGCACATGGGGGGAGTCCCCCTGCTGCGACCAGCATATGGATGTTCAATCTTGTCAAACACTTCACACACACAACCAGCACACAACCGTTCAATGTATGCAGATAGCTCCGATGCTGGCTCCGCTGGTACCCTGAACTATCCCAACTACATAGTTGGGATGCACCAACTACATGTACACGTGCATACACTTTTTGTACAGTGTACATGGTGTATTTTATAACATTCAAGTTGGGACCAGTCCCAACTAAAGTTTGTGTGATTGTAGATGGGGCGGAACATGGTTGCTGTGCCATGCCCACCTCAACTTCCATCAAGACCCCTAGCCTAACCCTGGGGGCAGTGTGTCAGTCTCCCTCAAGTACTGCCACTGACAGGGCAGTGCAACAGAGCCTGATGTCCTACCACTACCATGACTACAGGGCTTGAATTTTACACTGGACCGTAGGCCCCAGATTTTAGCATAAGCTCACGACAAGACAAGTCCGGCGGTCTTGTGTTTTTTTCTAATGAATAATTATCTTCAAAAAATAAAAATGAAATGCTGAATTTGAGTCTGATAAATTTCTTTCAATTCTATTGAGTAAAATTATTATATAGGCCTATATAAAGTATAACACTGTATAAGAATGAGATCAATCATCTCTAGTAGTAGGCCTACATGCACTTGCTTAAATAAAAGCAGTTTAAACGTGAAAATATTTAGCCTTTTCTCTGGTCGTGCTGGTCCAGTAAAAATGTTGAGCTACATTGTACAAGCCCTACTGTATTGGGGATCATCCGTCCAAATTCGAGCTCTGCACTAACCAGGGCTAGAGTACCCCCGGGCCTAGGTAGTTCAGGGCTTTGTTGGTGACCATGTGTGGAGTCTGGCTTTGTGTTCGTGCTTCCCCTTAAATGTCCATGCATTGCTTAGATGATTTTCCCCTCCCATCCAACTCCAAGGGAACTCGGCAAAGCTCCCACAACACCAGCTGACCAGGGGATATACAGCCTAGTCCCATTTCATTATTAATAGTCCCAATACACTGGACTCCCTCCACTAACATGACCAACAGTTAACACTTAAGTACGTGTATTTGCACATTGATCTAGCAAAAGACAATCTCTCTCATACAAACATTGGTTTAACATCTATATTTATAAATATTCAATTCAATTCAATTCAATTCAAACTCACATTTATTTCCACATTTCATGAAAATTTACAAACAATACATAGCCAAAACTTTTAAAGAAGTAACCCTAAATGCCTTTTTTTACAAGGCAGAACAATTAAATCAAGTATGGTATGGAGGCATCATCTAAAACCTAGAAGCCGGGGCTTTTGCTGGTGAGATGGACAGACAAACAGAACATAAACAGGAACACGAACGCAAGCACAGACAAATTGGACAAAAGCAGAAATGCTGGAAAAAAACACATATAATTTTACAGGCCTGGAATTTCATCTCTGAAAGGGCAAGGCCATTTTGATTTTGCAAAGGGCACTTGTATTGGAAAATCATAAAGTCTATGGGAAACTTTTGAAAGGGCACTAAGGCCAAGACCAGGGCAACGAAGGCCATGGCCTCCGTGGCCTCCGTGTAATTCCAGGCCTGATTTTAGTAACAATACAAGAGCGCATTTGATGTAAACTCAGTCTACTAGTATTATGAAAAAGAGAACGTGAATTGCACAAATCAATAAATTGTAATTTTCTAGTCAATTGTGAAATCAGTATTCAGTGGTCATGGTGGTCAGCTTGGCTGGGTTTGAACTTGAACCCACACAGACCTACAAGTACTTGAACCTTTGAAAATGAAGTTTGTAATTAAGTGCTGCAGGCAGTCTAGGTTACTCTAAGCATAGAGTTTTCTTAATACATGTAGCTCCATAATCCATGGCCTAAACTACTCCTACACTGTAGAACTACATGTACGAGGTTCGATCCACTATCGTCTCCACGAACCTCAAAGTCATATAGAGTGACATGTACAAATTCCCATTCAAAACTGTTTGCCCTTCACGTTTATATGCCTACAGTTCTTTTTTGAAATCAGATCTTGCCAAAATTAGGCTCAATGTGGTTTTGCAGAATCCTCGCCTTACAGTAACAAGTATGGCTGCTGCCGTTATTATAAATGGTGTACTGCGCGCTATGCTGGCCCACAATAACCTGCGATGCATGTTCTTAAAGATGAATCGTTGGTTTGTGAACCAGGGTTGGGCGTAGCAGACAAGTTTGGTCATTCCAACAGGCAAGCCGTATGCTGAAAATCAATAGTGTCAGTTAACTTAGTGTTAGTATTTTGCGTGCAGCGCTGGTTCACGATAACCAGCAGTATACCATTTATAAACAACGGCAGCAGCCATATTTCTTACCTTAGGGTAGACTCAGTAACTGGGGAGCTGTACTAATTTTTACGAAATTTTGACATCTGCGGTCGTACTATCGCCCCAGCTTACCATTGTACAGTTTCGCTCGGTGTTTACATCTGAAGACACTACCAGTATTCCTGAATAGGACCATCTAACTTTCCATGTATGAAGAACATCACAGTTACAAGAAATGGCGTGTTAAAGCTCCTTCAAACCTTGATCATCAGGAAAGCTACTAGGCCAGATTCCATCCCAGCCCGGATCCTGAAGACATATGCCACAGAAATTGCTCCTGTTCTGACCTTCATCTTCCAGCAGTCCACTTACTTAGGCACTGTTCCATCCGACTGGCGATTGGCTAATATTTCTCCCATCTTTAAGAAGGGCGACAAAAGTAACCCATCTAACTACAGACCAGTATCCATCACCTCCATCTGTAGTAAGCTTGCCGAGCACGTCATCTTTAGTAGCATAATGGACCACTATGAGACCAACAAAATCCTTGTCGATGTCCAACACGGGTTTCGCCCAGGACGTTCTTGTGAGACGCAGCTCCTCATAACTGCACATGATCTCTCCAAGGCACTAGACAACCGTGAACAAGTTGATGCCGTGGTTTTGGATTTTTCCAAAGCCTTTGACCGGGTTCCCCATCAACGGTTGCTGCTTAAGTTACACCACTATGGGATTAGAGGCTCTTTACTGCAATGGATGGATCACTTTCTCACCAACCGTAGCCAGCGTGTAGTCGTGGATGGCCAAGCATCAGATTGGTCACCAGTTGAGTCGGGTGTTCCACAGGGTACTGTACTAGGTCCCCTGTTGTTTTTGACCTCCATCAATGACTTGCCCGATGGCATCACTTCCAACCTGCACCTCTTCGCAGATGATTGTCTTATGTATCGCTCCGTCGCCAATGCCAGTGACAGTGTTAAGCTTCAAGAAGATCTTGACCGATTACATCAATGGTCCAAATCCTGGCAGATGAAATTCAACACCGACAAGTGTCACGTAATGCGATTTACTCTGCGCCGCAACCCTTCCATCTCAAATTACCACCTTGGAGGAAGAAACCTTGCCACAGTCACCGACCACCCGTATCTTGGCCTCACCTTCTCCAATAATATGTCATGGCAGAAACACATCAACAAAATCACAACTCGTGCCAACAGAATGTTAGGTCTTGTTCGGCGTAACCTAAGGAGATGCTCAGTCAAAATACACCAGCAAGCTTATTCGTCACTCGTCAGACCCCACCTGGAATATTGCAGCCCTGTCTGGAATCCATACACCCAGAAAGACACTACCAGAATCGAAGCCATACAACGACGTGCTGCCAGGTTCGTTCTCCAGTCGTACCACCGTACTGAAAGCGTGTCAGCCATGTTGAACACCTTGGAATGGGACACCTTAGAAAGGCGACGCCAGGCAGGCAGCCAGCCTCACACTCCTCTACAAGATTCAGAACCAAACTATTGCAGTCAATCCAGATTTATACCTTAGCCCAGCCATCTCAAGTAACACCAGGGCATACCACCCCAAGAAATACCAGATCATACCAGGTAGGATACAGCTATTCTCCAATTCATATTTCCCAAGAACTGTCATCTGGTGGAACACACTCCCAGGCAACATCATTGCCTCACCTTCAGTTGAGGCATTTAGGGGAGTGGTGGCTGCTCACATATAAGCAGCGCTGAGTTTTTACTTGCACATTGTACATACGCACCCCTGCACCGCTCATGGACAAGAAGTCCCTCAACATTATATCCAGACTTATGGATCCTACCGAGTATCCAAGTAGAAGTAGAAGTACATTTAATGATGGGAAATCTCAATTTGCTATTTTTTTTCGAGGGCACACATACATGTATGAGCAATGTATTCGACGGGGCGTGTTGTGTGAAAGAATCTTTTTATAAAAATTAATTACACAATGTTTGACGTGACCAGGGACCCAATTTCATACAGCTGCATACATGTAAGCACAAAAAGTAGCTAAAGCACATCAAAATCTTGATCAACCGAATAATGTTACCAACCAAAATACGATTTCACGTACGCAATTTGTGATTGGTTTCTACATTTTGATGTCGAATACACAGTGCTTTTTTAAACAGTCGTTAATTTAATCCACTACCCAGAATGCATCGCGACAACGACGCGGTTGACGCAAGGCTAGGGTGCGAACATTTCATTGGTTGCTTTACGTACATGTATCCGCCCGGCCGGCCGATGTTGTCGTATTTTGATTTGCATGATTGGGATTATTCCAAAATGGCGGCTCCCAGTACACATCGCGGAAAGTAATTCGGAGTTAGTGAGTCGCACTTGTTTTTTTGTTTGAAATATCTTTTTTTAAGGTTATTTGTTTGAACATCCAAAACACACAAGGCAAGCTAAAGACTAGAGCTAGGTAGGTGAACACATTTAGCTGGTTTAAACAATCAATGGTTATCGCTCTAAAGTTTCACAAGTTCAACACAAGAAATGGTCGAGACGTGTGGCCAAGGAAGGATTCAGCTTGGCCACACAAGTGGGGCTACATGTACACTACAACTTATACAAGATGAACGAAATTTCAGCTTCTCAAATCAGGTAAAAAAATAAAATAATTGTAGTCAAAATTTTGTTAGCATAATATTACTAGAGTCTGAGAAGCTTTATACTCAGGACGTCAGTGCATGCAGTGCAACAGACACTGACGTCCTAACACTAGGGCTAGCCTAGCCCCACGAATAGGCCGGGCCAATCCACTTCACTTGGGCCTGTTCATATCAATCATCATCATCATGTTCTACTTCATTTTCATGGGGCGTAGTCATGGAGAGGAATAGTCTGTGTCCGATTCACGAGCATTTCGCTCCGTCTCCGGTAAGTTTTTGTCCTTTTTTCTTCAAAGTATTTTCTCAATTATGTTTTAAGTGTTATGGTTGGATTTGTTAGACATTGAAGATTAAAAGCCCATGTTCTTAGAATTTGTTTCATGATTTTTGAAAGTGGTAACAATTGGGCAAATCTGGTGACTAGTCTGTCAACATTGGTCGAAATGGCACGTTTTGGCACGAATGGTCGAGTCTCGTGCTCATTGTCTCGTAACCCTCCGGCCTAAAGCCCGTCGGGAAAGGAGGGTTACGATTATCGCAACTAGGAGAGGAAGAGTTTTTAGTTAGTTTTGCAAACTCAGATAAAAAAATAACAATTCAAATATTTAATTGTTTGGTCTGAAAACACTATATAATGATCAAAACTTACGAATAAACTTCAGAGTTTGTGAAGATCACCACAGTAGTTTTTTAATCGGTAACTCTACTCTCCTTCTAAAGACCATGGAGGAATAAGATGTCAAGACTAACTCAATTCGTATCAAGGCGCCGCCATATCATCATCAATGAATCGAATTTTGAACTCTGGGTATAACCGGTAATTTCGAGGCATCGGCCCGGCCGGATCGCTATTAAAGCACCAATAAGTATCCGAAGTAATGTGTACGTCTGGCAAGAGTATACTAAACTTCACCCAGTCCCTCTATATCCAGTGTATTATCATTGCCTTGGCCATGGATAGGCTTTCTGATAACAATTTACACCATTATGTTTCGGGGACATGATTACCAATTAGGTATGACAACTCGAATAGGCCCTATTGTTGAAAAAATAGGCCTACTGACGTGTGTGTATGATATTCAAATTCATGCATTTTCCCCCAGTCCACTCGAACTAAATAATAAACTAGACTTATTTGCATTTGTGAACAAATGCAGAGCTGTTTCGCTAATAATATTTTCAAATTACTCAAGTGAATATGAAAGGTTGTAGTGTCACGGTGTACATAATCAAGTTAATATTACAATATTTTATGCCTTGTGAGATCGAATTCATTGTCTATATATCTTGTAAAACTGTACCTTTAAGGTAATATAACCTGACAAATGATGACGTCATGATGACGTCAATTATTTTTCGAATCAGTTATGACATATCAAGCCTGATAAAAAAAGAATTTAGATTAAAGCATGTTCCGTTAGTAATTTCTGACTTAAAGGGGTAAAAAATGAAAAAATCATTACAAATCGTGTGATGACGTCATCATGACGTCATTACCAGTTTAACAGGAACTTGCCATTATCTAACGACTTGCCAAGTTTCAACGTGATCAGACCTATACTTTTGGAGATATACGACTTCAAAAAGTGCACCTTTAATGTCACGTCACGTGACCCCTGATGACGTAATCAATCTAAAACTTCACACATGTTGGCTGCCTGACGGTCATCATGTGTAAGCATAGCACCGCTTTAGTGAAGCAACATTGTTACTTTGGAAAGAGAACAAAGTCATTATAATAATGTCTGTGGGGTGTCCCCCCCCCCCCCCCCATTTTAAATAAGGAATATAGGTATATATCTCTAGATAATAATAATAAATAATAATAATAATGGTAACATTTATAAAGCGCCTTACGCCCTGACGACCCCAAAGCGCTGTAACAAGAAAAGATTTAAAAAAATAAAACGAATTGAAACTACAATAAATATGAATGAATTTAAGAATAACTAACAATTAAATAAAACATAAAAACCCGAGCCAGTCAGGAGTGATTAAAAATATACACAATTTGGGTAATCTCAAAAGGTGACAATACAACTAAACTCTTGACAACTATGATCACAATATAAATTATAAATTATTTAAACAAATGACAATTTAAAAAGATAGGTTTTCAGAGCCCTCTTAAAATGGTTTAGTGATTTTGCAAATTTAATGTCATCGGGGAGTTTATTCCATTCTTTTGGAGCTGCAATGGAGAAAGCTCTGTCCCCATAGGAGGACAGTGATGTACGTGATGCTTGTGGAATTGTCAGTAATCCTTTGGTACTGGATCTCAAGGAGCGGGTAGGGGCATATGGATTTAGGAGATTCCTAATGTAAACAGGCGTCATGTAGTTAAGGGACTTGTAGACCATCAAGAGTGATTTGAACAGTATGCGTTTGCGAATTGGGAGCCAGTGGAGATTGTGTAGGATGGGTTTAACATGGTCGTGTTTTTTGGCACGGACAACGAGCTTAGCAGCTGTGTTTTGGACACGCTGTAGTTTAGCAAGTTCAAAGTGAGGCAATCCATATAATAGGCTGTTACAATAGTCTAGCTTAGAAGAAATAAAAGCATGTACAAGTATCTCAGTTGTACCACGGTTCAGAAACTTGCGTAATTGACCGATCTTTCTAATCGAATATGTAGCATTCCGGGACACCATATTTACATGGCGTGACATTGTGAGGTGACGGTCAGCCATAGTACCAAGAATACGTACTTGTGGCACGGGTTCGATGTATGAAAGTCCAATTTTCAGCGGTCGTAAAGGTTGTGTCGTGCGGAAGCGGGATGACAAATGAACGATCTCCGTTTTTGAGTCATTCAGCATGAGCTTATTTGCAATTGTCCATGCTCTAATATCAGCAATACATGCTTCCACAGAAGCAAGTGCAGTGTCTCGTGTTGATGGATCAAAAATCGTGTAAAGCTGCGTGTCATCTGCGTAGACCATGCCTTCAATGCCATGTGCAGCTAAAATATCATCAATTGGAGCAGTGATATTGGAGCAGTTCTAGAGATATTTGCATTCAATAGTATTAAATATTAAATTTGTACGACTGATGATATTTAATCCAAATTGGGACAACCTCGATCTGCTCATATGAGCAGATCGAGGTTGTCCCAATTTGGATTAAATACAGTTTCCTCCCCTATGAAGATAGCAATTGATTTCGCATTTAGTGTAGGGCACACCTAACGCTTGCGACAGTATGTTTTCGCTTTGATATTCACGAACCCCACAAAAACAAAAAAGACCGCACTCAATAATGCTTTCCTCGATTCCGGTACACAGTAAACGGCCCATGTGTATCGGCCCATTTCCAGGGCCGGGGTAAGCGCTGTTCCAGGCCATATCACAGAGTGGATAGCCAAGCTGTCTACACACACATCCCCCATCCTGAAGCTCTGTCTATCATACCCCACTGCCCCTCGTAGAATGTCTCAACTCTCCTTAATTGTATGGGCGTGGCACCGTCAGCTATAGGCGTATGACATCTGGGTTAAAGGGGTAACACAAGATCTAACATTGGTTGGATTGATGAACAAAAACAATGCAAGACCTTGTTTTGCTTCCTTATACTTAGTAGTCTTTTTTAAGGTCAGGGATTGTTTTAACCGATAATACTTTGCAGGAACCTACATGACGTCACTGGATAAGGGCGCCCCCACGTTCAGGTGAAAAGGGGTCCAAAGTCGCTTGGCTGACGTATGCTGCACATGTGCATTGGACCATTGACCATAACCCCTGGTCAAATAGCGCTCGGTCGCCACATTCTTCTTACAACTTTGGTTGTATAAGATCGTTTCCATGCATAGTCTACCCTTGGGGGGTCTTTTACACGATGGAACGAGTGAATTCTTTGTTCAACCTGGACCCCACAAGGGAATTCTTTAGAAAAGGGAATAATAGAACAACAACAGCAGGAGCCCATTAACCGGATCCGTAAGGTTGTGTGTGTGTTTGTGTGTATACATGTTGTGATTGTGCGCATTGCGCCGAGTTGAAGTTAGACTTGGTTCCAAGTCTGTGATCGTGGTTTTTAGTCGTCCTGATAGCCAATACATTATTGGCTGAAACAGCGCCCTCTTGTGGATAAACCTCCGTCTTGAACCTACGAGTTAGGGCGCGGGGGAATTCTGCGTGGCTGATGCAGAGAAATAACCGCAGTCTCAGACTTGAAATCAAGTCTAAGTTGAAGTAGGCCTACAATCGTTCCCATCATGCACCACTACATCCCGAACAAGCTCATCTGCCCATCCCAGCGGTCTTGGTTGGGACAGGCGGTGGGGCGTTGGGAAGCCTGGCAGCCAACCATGGGGCTGTTAACTTTCAACTTGGAGGTTTATTGGATGACATAGGCACTGAAATAAATATAGTCCTATTTGCCAAGAGGTGTAGACATTTTTCAAGATTGATGCCCGGACGTAGGGAAAATTTCACCGGCGTTGAGGTGTTTTCACTTGGAAGGAAACAAACTAGACGGGCCTTAGACTCCCCACTAAATAAACTCCCATAGGAACCAATGCTGAATGATAATATTCAAAAATACTCAAAAAATCGTGTAAGTCTCTCAGCCTCTTGAAAACCAATCAAACATGTGCTTCACGAAAACTGGCAGCAAGTCGGTTTAGGGAAAATTTCATTTTCTGGTGTGTTTTTTTCTGGGGTCGCTAGAAAAAATTACAAACGGCTGACCTGCCAAAAATTGAAAAGAATTCGAAAGTTAATAGTTGTCCGGAGACTTACACGATTTTTAGCATTGGTTCCTATGGGAGTTTATTTAGTGGGGAGTCCAAGGCCCGTCTAGTTTGTTTCCTTCCAATTAAGTGAAAACACCTCAACGCCGGTGAAAGTTTCCCTACGTCCGGGCATCAATCTTGAAAAATGTCCCTACACCTCTTGGCAAATAGGACTATTTATTTCAGTGCCTATGTCATCCAAAAAACCTCTTTTATAAGTTGAAAGTTAACAGCCCCCATTAGTCGGACACTCTCGATAAATTAAAAAAGTGACATATTATTTTAATAGTTTGTACATGGACCAATGGCATGGTGTTTTGTGCAAAACCGATGGCACAGCGGTTCGTACACAAAACCTGCGTGGGCCATTGAGGGGTAACTCTGCCAGGTCACATGTGCATCATACTGTACCACTTCTACTGGGCTCTCAAATAAATCTCATAGCCTATAGATTATTTTGAGGGCCTAAAACTTATTAATGAGCCGATGCTAATTTTTTTCACTATTTGTGGGGGAAGGGTTGTTTGAGTGGTTTGTCTGGTTTGTGTATTTGTGGGTCTGTTTTTCCCCTTTTGTTTTCCGGGGGAGGGGGTAGGGGGCTATCTTTAGTGCGCTTGTTTGGATTATGTGTTTCCGTGGTTATGTTTTGGTTTCCCTTTTTAGGTGTTCGGGCCTTACGCCCGAACAACTCTTTGTTATTGTTCGGTTTTTTAGGTGTTCGGGCCTTCCGCCCGAACTCTTTGTTATTGTTCGGTTTTTAGGAGTTCGGGCCTTACGCCCGAACAACTCTTTGTTTTTGTTCGGTTTTGTTTTTTTCTTATTCTTTGTTTTGCTTATTCTTCTCAGCTAGCTTTGTCCGCAAGCAAACGCATACTCGCGAATCTTTGATCAACTTGAAACTTTATGTGAAGTTAGAACATAAATAGGAGAAGCCGAGTAAGTTGTGACGTCACGATTACGTCATCAGGTGTCAAATTACAAGCCACTTTAGCTCAAAAAGTGCCCTCATGCCAATGCCTGTATGTCTCTGAATATTAAAGCTACAGTATTCACATTTAGGCATATGATAGATATCAAGATACGGGCAACATTTGAAAAGTGAACGCCAAACTGAATTCACATGAACGCCAAATTCACATGACCTTTACTTCCGGTCGTACCGGAAGGTCAAAGTTTGCCTTTGTGTAATTCTTCATAAAAAACAATTCCCGCCAAAAATGTTAACTTTTGTATATCGGATCAACTTCAAATTTACACCATTAGGACCTTGATAAAACCTCCATTATGTAGTTGTGACGTCATGATGACGCCATCAGGTGTTGAAATGCAGTAAATCAAAGTTTAATACTTCAACAATTCATAACTCAAGAAGTACATAAGCTATTATAACAATCTATACATCATCGAAGAGGTTTTGAAAAATGTAGCAAATACTACACAGAGTCTTATGCCGATTGTCCTCGACTTCCTGTTCAAACTGGAAGTTGAAAATTCATGCATACTTTAAGAAATATTCATAGGGGGGGCCTACTTTTTACACACACACTACGGACAATTTTTATATCAGACTGTAGGTCCTTAAGCTTTTTCAAACTTTTCCACAGAGATGTTACCTTTTTGAAATTCATTTATGGTTGGAATCGGGTATACATTGACCCGCTGTCAAACCGCGGGAAAATAAACTGCACTGAGACCACACACAATACGCGACCTAAACGGTGACCGCGGCTGCTGCATTGAATCAACCGCAAGGTTCAAAGTCCATCAAACACGCTTGTAGTCTAGTCTCCGTTCAACCTGATTTTAGCGTTATGCTTTGTTAGTCTCTAAAACAGTCGTCCATGCAAACCTCGTTAACAATCAATGTTAGGATCTTGATAGTGTCTGCTTTATTAGACCATAATTATTAGGACCTTGATCAAACCTCCATTAAGTAGTTATGACGGGTGTCAAATTACAAGGTTTTTAAACATTAAAAATGTTAATCTTTGAAAATCTATATCAAATCAAGCAAAGAGACCGTCGGTTGCTTTTTGCGGGATTATATAGAGTTATTATAGGTCTTCATTTTTCAAAGTGTGCGTGACATGACATGAACTCTACTTCCAGTCGAAACCGGAAGTGCCTTGTAGCTTAAAAGTGGCCAATTTTTTCAAGTTGTTTTCAATGATGTTATAATCCAGTCTGGTTTACAAAACAATGACCAGTGACGTCAAAACATCTCAAAGCGCCCTCTAGCGGCAGGTTATAAACATACCGAAATTAACTTTTACTAGATTTCTGCAGTGAAGTTTATACAATCGTTTCAAAATTGGTATACATAATGAACTTTATGCAGACAACATAATGTGTGGTATTTCAGATTGATGACGTCATATCGTGTGTCACGTGGTAATGCCTTTAATAAGTTTTACTTTTTGAAACCTTGCATATCAAAAACCAAAAATGTTACTGAGTTGAAACTTGCATAGAGAAAGACAATGATAATGACTACGTAAATCTAAAGTAACAACATGATGACGTCATTACATTTTTTTAAAAACAAATATTTGAAGTTTTGACCATTTATAACGGGTATTTATTGACCCGTTGTCAAACCACAGGATACACGATCTAAACCAGTTACCAGTTAAACGGTGAGCGAATCAACCGCAAGGTTCAAAGTCCATCAAACATGCTTGTGGTTTAGTCTCTGTTCAAAGTTCGCACAACCTGCTTTTGACAATACGCTTTGTTAGTCTCTAAAACAGCCGTCCATGCAAACCTCGTTAACAATCAAATTAATGCTAGGCTTTTGATCGTGTGCTTTTTAAAACTGTTGCTAAAGTGTGTAGTTTGTTACGCAACTCAAAACAGTAATAACACCAAAGTTCAACTTAATGAAATAGCTCACGCATTGACACAGCACTGACCCCAGCGATACCCGAACACCTAGTGTTTGTTGTCACAAACACGTTAAGTCTAGTGTTTTTCTTGATTTGGGTAAGACATATTTGACCACGTCCCTCAAATTTTTCTTTGATGCTTTTTTCTTAAATTTGACTCAATATAAATATTATTTGCTGTATTTTGGGAAATATTGTGGGTTTTTCTAAAGGCTTCCTATTTACTTATGGTCAACGATAACACATTTTAAATCAATATGAATGAAGACTATTTTGTCAGTTTAAAAAACGTTTATTTATAGGCACATTTAAAAAATTTCTAACAATACACTGTCTTTAACATTAAACAATGAATTTGCAATATAACTGCACAGCAACACATGGTTGTGCATATTTGAAAATACAAAATAGATGGAAAACTGGAATAAATATTAAACAGTTATTCTTGGCGACATACAAAACTGGAAGAGTGTGTTTTATTTCTAACTGGACGGATCTTTTAATTCATCATGAAAACCAACAGGAGGGGTTTACTTTTTGAGTGGACGGATCTTCAAAACAATAATGCATTAATTTTCTTTAAAAATGTGTCTGGAAAATGCGCTGACAACAGCTCTTGAAAAAAGAACTTTACAACAAAATCACAAATGTATGCAGTTCGTTGGAAGGTCGGAAGGATCCACCACCCTTTTCTTCTAACAAAAAGTACAACTTTTTTTATCCAGCTGAAGGTCACAAGCAAAAACGGCTCTTTTGAAAAAAAACCAGAGCATGACTATTGCATACTTGTTGCTAGAATTACTGTTAAGAAATGTTTGTCCATTCCATGCAGAATTTAACTTTCGTGCAATGGCAGAAAAACAACCAAACTTTCTTATTCGGTTTAGAATCACAGTTTTGGAAGGCAATTGCTCCCGGACCTTTTGCCTGTAACACTATCATTACGTCATTCTTTCAAGCACAGAACAGTTGTCATTGTTGCTTTATAAGTTAAACAACATGTATATCAAACGTAATTAACTTTTAAACTTCCACACAAATGAGCGAAATGATTAAACAACTGGACGGCATTTCCAAACAGAACAAAACAGTCATCAACTATACAAGAAGGGAACCTGTTGCAAATAGTCAATTTGTACAAGGGTCCAAGTTTGTCTTTAATTACATGTTTTTAAAAATGATTTCAAGAAAAAAAGGGGGGGGGGTTAGCTTACAAAAAACACAAGAAGGAATAGAGTTTTCAAAAAGCTGCCCCTTGAACATATTTAGGTGGGTTTTTGAAAAAAAAAAAACCCAAAACGTACCCACACAATTCTGAAAAAAGAACTGCTACCCTAACGACTGTAAATATGACTATCCTTCTTGAAGCCCTAACCACCCCTGCCACCTCCTTCAAAATCAGATTGCATGTTTTATTTGATTCAGTTGGACTGAGGTTTGAAATTCGTAAACTGGTCTTGCTTTCACATAATTATCAGGTATACCAGAATAGTTAGAGCCCAACAGTTTGGGTGTTGAGTTTTACCAAAATGATGGTGGATTTTGTTGAAGAGTCAGGAAGGATCCCAGTAAATCGCTCAAAGCAGTTAGGGTTACTAGTTACTATTCAAATGTTCAAAACAGTTGACTAAATACACATTTGCAAGGGCCTGCAATTCATTGTTAAAAACTTTAAAGGCACAACTGGGTCGCTAGTCAACGAAGATACATCATGGAAGTATATTCTTGTGCAAGAGAAATTACACTTTTTTTCTTGAGTACATGACATTTCCACAATAAGAATTTGGAATGTTCGTTTAAAAAATGATTCAGACTGCAGCCAGGGCTATGACCCCATAGAAGTTTAAAACACACAGGTGCATGAAAGTCATGACTTTTACTTATTGGATTTGCTTAAATGTAGCGACAAACTTGTATTTTGTTTCTTTCGAAAACTGCAATAGACGAAACTTGTTAAACTCAAGTCATTTGGAATATTTACATTAACAAATATATATATATATATATATAACCAAAGAATAACTGGAATTCATTGAATGCTTTAAAACATTTTAAAACCATTTTCCACTTTATATGGGTAAGAATGATAATTTTATCTTTTTTTAATAATGCTGTAATCAAGTACTTAAAAAGCGGGCTGCTTGGAAGATAGTTTTGCTGAATTTGGTCACACAAAATAATTCACAGCGCGTTAATCCGGAGGTCAAGGGTAAAAATTCTGTCTTAGTCAATTATTCTTTGTTCACCCAAAAGTTAACGTCATCAATAATGTAAAGTTTACTCGTTGATGGTCTTCCGGTGATTTTAAAGACAGCACTGATAAATCCGATAAATCAAGAAAACAGACTGGAGAAAGATGTTTATTTCGTTTGTTTACCACAATTCTTGACATGGTACCTATAGATTTGGTCTTAGCAAAGTTGGAAGTATACATCCACTCTGAAAGTAATGTTTCTTTATTATGCTATAACTTAAGTATATCAAAGAGTTACTTTTATAATTAATGTACCTCAGAGTTTGTCCTAGTTTTTTGGAAGTATTAACTCTTTTCACCACTAGACCTGGAGCAGAAGAGCTACACCAGCTAGAGTCCACTTAGCTGGCTTCTCCTTGCTCTTGAGGTTGAATGTCCAGACGAACGTCGGCCCACGCTGTTTGGTCTTGTAAACCGGGCACTCGTAGATGTTACGCGTCTCCTGTTTGTCGACCGATATACCACGAATGAAGGTGACGGGCATACCAGGTGCAAGTTCCTTGAGGCGTGCATCTGCAATCATACCAGTCTGGGTGTCCCACCTTGCGCCTTCCATAAAGAGTCCATGGACGTAGGCACCCTCGCGGGGCGGGCTGCTGAAGTCTTCCTTGTTCTTCTTGGTGACGTCGCACTGCAGGCACATCTTATCCAGGGGCCACTCGTTCTTGCGAGCCATGGACTGCATGATGGCAGTCAGGAAGCTCTGGGGGTTGAAGAAGCCGCCCAGCCAGACCACAGTGGGGAGGGCAAAGTCGGCCGTCCAACTTTCCAGCTCTTTGATACGCAGGAGGAGGTCGGCGTACCACGCTGACAAACCCAGCATGCTTGGGTAAGCACGCTTATTCCAGGTCTCCGGTACCTGGTCCAGAAACAATGCATTGCTCAGATCTTCCATATCTGAAGTAATGGTTAGCTCACCCTGCGGATTAAGAATATAGAAACCAAAACATTTACAACTGTGCACAGTAAACATCAGCATAATCTACAGCTTGAGATACATGATTCAGTTCCACAAACCAAACAATTGTTTAAGATTTACATGTACTTCAGCTTTTATCAAACGCCTATTTTTGTCAAACCAACCATTTTTCCCTTCTCTGGCTCACTAAACACAAGAACAACCTTGTAACCAAACAAGGACACAAGCCCCAGCAGTGTCCCACCGGACAGAGGTTGTAATGGAAAGAGGGGAGGGGAGAAGTAACTCAGCTTCAACCTAAGGTCGAGCTCTTTGAGTGAGCATCTCATGTTGGGGGTGTGAGAATGTTCATAGGTCGAAATCGGGACAGAGGTTGTAATGAAAAGGGGGGGGGGGTAATGAAAAGGGAAGGGAACTCACCTTCAACCCAAGGTCAAGCTCTTTGAGTGAGCGTCTCATGTCAGAGGTCAGCATATTCATGCGTTCACATTCCTGGAAGGCCACCACAATGTACGGGGTACGCTCCTCTACCTTGCCCATGATCTCTAACATGTTGAACTCCTCTGGCAGCTTCTCTGTCATCTCATCCAGCAGGGATTTGATCTGTTTAAAGGAAAAGTCAAAGGAAGTGGTTACGGAGCAGTTCATCAAAGTTCCACCATACACTGGCACAGTACATGAGTACTTTAATAGTTGGGTTTGAATGTTTTTGAAGTGATTGTTTACCTCCGACTTCATGGCCAAGTGATCAATTGCATAAACTTCACTAGAAAGAAAAAGGTATGCACTAGTGTATTTTGATATGAGAGAAAACTCTAGAAACTCGAGAGGAGCGTCTTGGCCAAGCAGTCTAGAGCGATTTAGTGTTGCTTGTTACTTCGGATGAGAAGTAAAGCTCTCCTAACGTCCCTTGTGTTGTGTAATGCACATAACAGAACCCAGCACACTTCTTACTATAAAGAAGGGGGTTTGCCCCGGTGTTTCTTGCAGTGGCTACTGAATGCAGAGCTTCCAATATTTGCATCTTGTGATCAGGGAGATTTTGTACAATAATCAGGGAGATACTTAGATTTTACATTCAATTTAATAGGAATTTTTTTAAAATTTGTTCCTCAGAACATGAACAGATTGGTTTCTTTCTGCAGAATCAGGGAGAGTTGGCAGAGCACCTTGTAAACTCTACAAGGTCTCATAACTCAAACTTGGCATACTGGTAGATAAAGAGCTGTATAAAAACTGAGAACCCTCTGCTCCTCTCTTCAGACAACTAAACACTCTCACTGTTAATGACATCAATAAACTTCATATCGGGATCTTCATGTATAAACTCACTAATAATCTCCTTCCCACCACATTTTCTTCTTACTCTATACTCGTCAGTGAAATACATGATTATTCTACCAGGTCTTGTCGTAATCTCTATATTCCTTTCACTCGCACACTATACTCTAGCAACACTCTTCGTTTCTATGGGCCGCACTTATGGAACTGTATTCATGAAGAAATTAGAAAATCGCCGTCTGTGGGTCGATTCAAGTATCATTACAAAAGATTTCTCCTCTCCCATTATGTGGCATAGCTCTCTTCTATTGTCAGCTCTCTTCTATTTTTCAGCCCAGCTCCTATCATCGCCCATTTACTTAGCCATGCTAGTCTAGACATTTTTATTTTATTGCATCCTAGCCTTTTTTTTTTTTTTTTGCGTCACCTGTTTGTCATGTCTCCACGTTTGTAGTTTGTCTGTCTAGGCTGTCTTCTACAAGCCTTGGCTTAATCTGACAGCCTCATACTCTCATTTATTTTGGTATACATTGATTAACTCTTTCCCCGATCTTTTGTGCTTATTATTTTGCTTATCTATGCATTATTCTGTACATATGTTATATTTTGAGAAGAGTAGTATGAAATAAATGTTGATTTGAATTGAATTGAATTGAGTATTCTTGTCATTTATTATAAACTTGTCATACACAATGGCCAATACTCTGTTTATAACTCTGTGCACTTTTTGAAGAAGTTCACTGAAGAAAACAGGAAGGTCATTGGAGCTATGTCAAACCCCAAATTGAAATTGTAGATATAACAAATTGCTATGGGTATTTTTATTTTAAAGAAATTGGTATAAATACAATTTATGATGAAGATATGACTTCATGAAAAAACAGAAATCAGTCTTCAAATGACTTGTTCTCTCAATTTCGATCCACGCGCGACTTGCAGCCTATTGAAAGCTGAAGTTGATTGATTTTTTAAGTTTTCACGTAGGATCAGGATAACTGACTAACTATCCCGAAATGTGACAACTAGTCGGCTATAGATATGGATACGGCTGGATCATAGCGTCACCATGCAGTGAAGTATAACGGGTCCTTAGCAACACCCTTAGCTACAGCCGCAGACATAGCCGCCAGTTCAGACTTGGCTTAAGTTTAGATCAAATCAAAAAAACTCACCTTCTCCTCTCTACTGCTTCCACCACCTCCTCCTGCACCGCTGTCTCTCGGCTGCATCTCCAACACCACCTTGAAGAGATTGTCTGAGGTGGTGGTCAAGAAGCCGATCTCGGCATTGGGATGAAGACCATAAAGGTAGGGGCTCTCAGGTGGGAGTATCTCATCTATATACTGGTGGTAGCCGACGTAGTCCGAGTTGGGCGGGATGGGAAAGCCTGGTGCTAGGTAACATTCACCGTCAAGCTGCGGAATGACATTAGAGTGGAAATCTTGTTGAAGTTGGTTAATAATCATACAATGTCTCTGTGTCAGTGTAAAAACATTGTATATCCTATAATGGCACCTACGAGTTTGATATTGTCAAAACGATGAATCTGCTTAAAATTACCCAAATGTACACAACAAACACGTACATGTCGAGAAACAACGTTTTCGCATTGAGCATTCTTGTGCAAGATACAACTTCTTCGCACTGACGTGTCAAAGTGAACTGCTTTTTCTGTCGTGTAGCCAGGCAGCTAACAATTGTATGGCTGCTGACTGCTGACTGACCGCCAACATAGGGCTAGACATCTCAGTTGGTAGAGCGCTTGCATGTTAAACCGGAGGTCATTGGTTGAAATCCATCTTAGTTAGTTTTTTCTATGTTTTGCCCTAAATTATGATTTACTTACCATGTCTGGTTGCATGTACTCCTCCAAGTAGGTTCTACACAGTCTTCTGTCCCAATCATCGGTGATGTGACCTCCGTACATGATCTCACCAAACAGGTAGCGAAGATCCTCCCATGGCACCTAAAGTATGGTGAAAAAAATACAGCCACTGTGTTAATTATCTTGTGGAATACCGTTGTCTCTCAAAATGGGATCGAATCTCGAATTAACCTTAAAGGTATACCTTGAGTGCCCCTAGCTTTTGCCACAAAGCTTCTTGTAAAATTCAAAAAGAAAACAAAGTATCTTGGTTTAGCTTTAAAATTGTATCTCTCAAAAGAAAAGTTTTGTGTCTTAGTGTCATTGGTATGAAGGAGCATCCAAAATAGTTTTAGCGAAAGAAAACGTTGTTCTTGCACTGACAGAAATAGTGAATAGTGTAAGTTTTCCTCACAAAAAATCCTTTTTAACCGCCGGGAAAAACTGCCCTTTAGGACCTGCTAGAGTTTACTGCATGACTGCTCTACTCCTCCCCTTCCCACATTAGCAAAAGAAAAAGAAAAGAAAGAAAAATTAAAATCCACAAACCTTTGAGTTAGCCTCCAGGTAGTTGTAGAGCACGTTGACAGAGATTGTCAGATCACCGGTGTTGAATGGGTACACTCTGTTCCAGCCCTGGGGGCCAAACTTACGCCTCTCTGCCACCACAGCGTGGAAGTAACAGAGAGAGAAGAGGATGGCCTTGAACTCTGCCTCCCGGGCGCACATCTCCAAGGTGTCCTGGTCAAAGTTGTAGAGGGACTTGTGGAGGTTGGCGAACATACCGGTTGGAGGTTCGTTGGTGATCTTAATAGAGGATTGTAGGATACCCTGATCATGAGGTAAAGATACAACAACAATTATTTAGATTTTTTCTTAAAAACAAAAACAAAAATTGCACGCACTTTCAGCTGGCAGATCCAACCTGTTTGATTATTACATTATTTCTATAAATTCAATTCCATTTGTTTCTCTAATAATGGAGTGTCGTGGCCGAATGCTGTAGTCCATTGGTCTGAAGTTCCGATAGCTGTATCATCAGAGTGTGGGTTCAATTCCCGGTCATGACACTTGTGTCCTTGAGCAAGACACTTACCCATAAACTGCTTTTCTTAACCCTTTCAATACCGCATCTTTTATAGGGGTCACGCTGCTGTGTACCGCATTTTTTCACACAAAAAGCAATGTGCAATGTTCAGCAGTGGTGTTCACTTTTTCCAATCTTTATTTTCTTTGTGAAGACATACTTTAGTGGAAAAACTTTGTACATACAATTTGTAGCTTATGAAATGACCTTTCATATGATGTCCAATTTATATTATCTTCATGTCCTTTGCCACCTCAGTCGGCACGAATGGGTCGAGGCCCGCCGAGCCCACGCCCAAGACCACGGCGTTGAAGTGCTCGGTCCAGCTGTACCGGTATATCGTAAGGATTGCTGTCAACATCGGACGTGCCTTGCAACGAAACATCACGAGTTTCATCCGAATATTCACTAGGTTCTTCTTCAGATATTTCTGATTCAAATTCAGAGTTTCTACTGACAAATATTTCAACCAAAACCTCTGGGTAACGAACAACTATGCTGGAGATTATTTGCCGGGAAAACGGAAGCGTGAAATCTGGACGTACTGTTGCATGCAATGTTGTTATTCTCGGAAAATCGTAATGGCGACCCCCCTATACAACACACACCATTGTAAAGCATGGTAAACAAGCTACCAGTCCATATAAGGTTCAACAACAGAGGGCGCTAAATAAAATAAATACAGGCTCCCAAACACCGCGTTTTTTTCGCCCAAATACCGCTGCTTTTAACGTCGAGTAAACTCGACAATGGTAAGAAAGCATTACACTGCGCGTGGTCGAGTAAACTCGACAATGGTATTGAAAGGGTTAACCCAGGTGTAAAAATGGGAACCTTTGAGGACAGAGACAGTCTTACACTGCATTAACCCAGAGCTGCCAACATGTGCATCTTGCAATCGGAGAGATTTTGTACAAGAATCAGGGAGATATTTAGAATTACATTCAAATAGGGAACAAGTTTCCATACTCAGGGGGCTTTCAATTTTGTTCATCAGAACATGGAAAGATTTTTTAATTTTCAGGGAACTTTCTGCAGAATCAGAGAGTTGGCCGGTCTGTTAACCCCTCAGCGCTTATTATAAGCAACTTGGGTGTATATACTCCAAGGGAGGTGAGAAAGTTGGAGTGGTCAAAGTATGCCTGATGAACAGGAATAACAATGTTGTGAAGCATCTTGATCTAGCTACAAGGACATGTGTGCTATGTAAGAACTACATGACAATAATGACAACCCAGTTTGGTCCCCTCCTCCATTTCTGAAATCTAAACAATTTCCAAACTTGCTTCATTGAAGTTTACCCAGTTATCTACACCAGATCCATATTCAATAGTGATAGCTCTCTACTGCATACATAATCAATAGTGATAGCTCTCTACTGCATACATAATCAATAGTGATAGCTCTCTACTGCATACATATTCAATAGTGATAGCTCTCTACTGCATACATATTCAATAGTGATAGCTCTCTACTGCATACATATTCAATAGTGATAGCTCTCTACTGCATACATATTCAATAGATAGGTTGCAGTATGACGTAAGTCGGCCATCTTTACGGGCAATTTGGAACACACAGTCATGCGTTACGCATGAGAACGGCGTGCAGCACGCGCACATTTCACAAAACTCATTGCGTGATTGGTTAGTGAATGACGCGGCTGCGTTAATAATTTGAGCGCTTGACGCGCCTGCAAGCCAAAATGCGATTTGCCCGTAAAGATGGCATCTACTGGGAACTATCTATAGTGATAGCTCTCTACTGCATACATGTACATAAGACCTTGAAGAAGCTTTTGTAGGCAACCACAATTTAGTTGTCATATTGACTGCCAAATCCCACCCACTGCTACCCTAGAAAAGAAGGGCGTGACAAGGTACGTACCTGTGGAATGATATGGCTTTCTGGGGTGCCAGCAGGCTCAGCGCTCATAAAGACACGGTAGTCAGGGTGGCTACCCTCACCGGTAGACTCCAGCTTCTTCTCAAGGGTACCCAACCACTTGGCCACCAAGTGAATGTTCTGTGGGAAATGAAAGCGGACCAATTTAATATATATATCAGAAGTTTTGTAATTTTGTTTTTTCTCTCCTTTCACATAAAGGTTCTCCACCAGAAAATAAGAAACTAATGAAATGGCAGGGGCCAGTTTAACAGCAAATCAAAATGACACAGCGCCAGTCATGAGCTCAAATTCAATACTGTTTTGATTGAACATCATCAGAATTCAGGAATAAACTGAAAAAGTACAGACCATATCACTTGAAACTTTGGATTTTAACAAAAATTACAAAGGAATCTCTTGGAAAATGAGTGGACAACAAAACTGAATTTGTTTTTGGAGTCCCTCTTTCAACACTGAGCTGAAACTAACCTGCAGGATGACCCAGTGGCCCTCCTTAGAAGCGAGCTCCATGCTCTGTTCGGCAACGATTTCCTGGCCCTGTCCCAGCGACACATTATGGAAGTTTTTGTTATCAAACGTCCAGCCGATCTTCTTGCCCTGAGCTTCCACGTCCTTCAGGGGGTCCACACCCGGAGAGAGGATGAAGAATACGGGCGTGGACGGTCCGGTTTCCTCAAAGGATTTGGAGAATTCCACAGCGCGATTCTCAACATACTTAGAGCCGAGCTTCTCCTCAATGAAATTCCTGAAAGTTAGTAGGAAGAAATAATTATTTATTTGGTTGTCTAAGAATAAGAAGAAGAACAATACTACTGACATCATCACTAAACAAAATGATGACAAAACGGAAATACATAGTTTGTACGTGTGGCACACTAGATGGACAATGAGCAACCTTTCTTCATCTCTAAGAAAAGAAGACCTACTTCAGTGACATCCCATCCACTCCTTCAAGTCTGTCTTATTAACTGTTAAGCGGAAAATAGATAGGTTTGACCCTACCCTCCCCCCCCCACCCCCACCTATTTAGCAAGATCCTTCCTCAACAAGCAAAATGTTGGATTCTGATTAAGTAGGTATACCTGATTTCATGTAAAGCATGATCAGTTTACTATAGTGCAGTCCTCGCAGTCCAACACCATTCAGTAACTTGATTATGGTGGTATGCCTGATTCCATGTAAAGGAAAATTAGTTTACTAGAGGAGTCCTAGGTCTAAAAGAATCAAATATGTAGTTGGATTTTGATGGATTTCAGATGGCTAGGGCTAAAGGAGGGATGCCAGATTAAACAAGCTGTAACTCGAGGTAAGCCTCAAGGTGTTTTTTTAAAGGTTTTCCGAGGTTCATGGCATGTCGTGGCTGAGAGAGTTAGCGCTCTGGGCTCGATTTCACAAAGAGTTAAGATTGATCTTAAGTGCAAATCCATCGTAGTTGCTTTGCAAAGTGTGATGTCACAATGCAAATCACTATGGTAATACTGACAACTCATCTTTCAGATGAATCTTGGTGCTTTGTGAAATCCACCCCTGGTCTCAAAGCTCTAGTGTTTCTGATCAGCAGAGTGTGGGTCGAGTCCCAGTCTTAACAATCGCATCCTTGAGCAAGACACTACAACCATTATTGCTTTGTCCTTTGCATGGGGTTTGCCCCAGTGTTTCTGGCAGTGGCTGATGAATGCCCTGCAACACCTATTAGGGTGCTACATAAAATGGTCTCGTAATTCAGAAAAATGTAAAAACCTATCTTAAAATGTTTGTTTGTTCATGTGCCTTGAGTACGTTGTTGGTAGATTCATGCACTATATAAGACTACATATTATTATCAACCTCCAGTGACCGCTTGTTTAAGTCTGCATTTCTCACTAAGACATGGTAAGGGTTCAATGTTGTACCTGACGGCGTAGGACATTCTGTCTGAGCGCAAGGCCCTCATCATGCACAGCTTCTGCAGGGATGACTTGTTCTTCCACTCCTGGGGGAACTTCTCCTTCTCGGGGCATTCACTCTCCACGAACTTCTTCCAGCGTTTGGCCGAGCCTTCGATGTCACGATCCAAATTACGGAACTCTTCCATTGCCGCAAGTGACTATCGTGGAAACATTTAAAATTAGTAAAATTTGAGTCACAAAGATAGAAATATGATTTCATTTCATGCTTTGTTTAAGGGGGTCAATAAATACAAGAACAAAGAAATTGCCACAAGCACTTCTAATTTTACATTTTTATTTTTTTTTTAAAATCCTGTCTCGGATTGATTTTTAATTTACCTTGATAGCACCCCAAGCTGGGTTGGACAGGAAGTCCACTGGACTAGTGACATTGACTTGAGATGGGAAACGCAGCAGGAAGTCCAGCTCAATAGGGTTGATCTCATTCTTCATCAGGAGAATCTAAAACGCAAAAGCAAAAATATAAACCAAGTTTTGAAAAACCATTATCTTGGATGATTTACAGTGGACGGGGGCGGGGGGATTAGTATTCTTCAACAAATCTTCTATAGACTGTGCAAGTCTCGCGCGTATCCGAACGAGAAAACACGTCAAACGAAGAACATTTTAATTTCTGAAATTAAATCTTTGTTTTAAATTATATCTCGTGACAAAATCTGAAGAACAAAAATAAATCATTACAATTTTATGAAAGGTTTTAGCTTTTGAAAAAACAATCACAATAGTGTGTATATTATTATTGAAAAAAAATTAAAACTCTGGGACAAGGATGCCTATTTGATGTTAACTTTTTAGAAACCCCTTACGCGGATTCGTGAAGGTCAAACGGGTCTTAAATGGACCCGTATCGCAGTTTAAAGAGGATGCTGACGCCTCAACAACCATAGACTGCAATGAAAAGGGTTTGCTTTGCAATTACAGCATCTGGCGATTATAATTGCGCATCCAAAACAAGAGTTTACGTAAGTTTTATGATCGGAGGCGAGCACAAAATTCTTAATTTTTTGCAATAACCGGAAGCTGAGGTCAAGTTTAATTCTTGGGTTTTCTTCGTTATATTGTTGAATTGGTTTTACTTTCATATGTTGTTATCACTTAGTATTACATTCCCAACAACATGTATACTTTTCTAGGTCATAACCTATGTTAAACTAAAATAATTGACGAAACAAAATCTCGCCCACGTAAAACTCCATATGGTTGGGACCACTATGGTCCCGGAAGTTCGATTACGCACGCGACTTGCACAGTCTATTACAACTGGTACAATTTCACCTGCGCAGTTCAAAAGTACTGGACCGGGCCACTTTTATAGAACTGCTTAAGCATATAAAGTAGCCCAAGGTTAAAACAACTTTGCTAAATAAGGTTACTATTATTATTATTATGTTTTACCTGAACTGCTACAGCTTTTAAGAAACGAAGAAAACAATCAAATTTGATCTCGCGAAATCCAAAACTTGAAATTTGAAAACAGTGAAAACATTTGAGATTTTTGATGTCACTATTTTCTTTTGACTCCGATAACCGATTAAGCTTGAAGTTTGTTATTTCATGTGTACGTTGGGTGGCATTAAGTGCGGATACTGGTCTTTGACAATGACCATTTTGACTGTTGTCCGCGTCATTTTACTTACTTGGAGAGCAACTTGTGTTGTGAAGATGAGCTTGTCTTGTTCAAACAGACCTCTTGTGGTGTAGATGAAGACGGAGTACGTGATGAAGTCAATCAGATTATTGACACGTTCCTTGACTTCGTCGGATGGTTCAGCTTTCTCAATAGCCTTGGAAAACACTACGTTGAAAGCCTGTTAGGGTTGGAATAGCGGAAAAAGTTTAGCACACCACTCTTAAACTACCCGATGTGTATTACACTATCATCCATGTAGTGCACAGAGCTGCCAACATTTACTTCTTGCACTTCAGGGAGATTTCGTACACAATCAGGGAGATACTTAGAATGAAATTATGGAAAGATTTGTTTATTTTCAGGTAGTTTTCTGCAGAATCAGGGTGAGTTGGCAGCTTTGGGTGTATGGATGTTGTGATGAAAATGAATCCAGTCTCCAATGGAGGCTTTAAATTAACGCTAGGGCTGAATTTCATAGAGCTGCTTAAAGGGACACGTTGCCTTGGATCGGACGAGTTGGTCTATAAAAAGCGTCTGTGACCGTTTGTTATAAAATGCATATGGTTAGAAAGATGTTTTAAAAGTAGAATACAATGATCCACACAAGTTTGCCTCGAAATTGCGTGGTTTTCCTTTTACTTTGCGAACTAACACAGTCCGCCATTAAGGGAGTCAAAAATTTGACTCCACAAAATGGCCGACCGTTTTAGTTCACGATGTAAAAGAAAAAACACGCAATTTCGAGGCATATTTGTGTGGATCATTGTATTCTACTTTTAAAACATCATTCTAACCATATGCATTTTATAACGAACGGTCACAGACGCTTTTTATAGACCAACTCGTCCGATCCAAGGCAACGTGTCCCTTTAAGCAGACAATTTTACTTACAAATTTGTGCTTTGTAAAAATCTGCAGGATACCAGTCAGAAATGGTGCATGTGACATGGCACTTTTGCTGGTAGCCTCATTCTGGTAAGCATAATTTTGTTGTGCTTAGCTACTTTATGTGGTTAAGCGGCTCCATGAAATTGGACCCAGATTTTTAAGCAGAGCCTTTAACTGTGCAGCAAAAATCAAAACATGTCTTTTTGGTACGGGCACGCTGGCATGCAAATATGCCTGCAGACAATGACTGTCGTTTGGGGAGAGGTCAGTGATGCGGTTATAATTGGCCGACAGGTCAAGATCATTGGACTCAAGCTCTGATGGCGCTGTCTTCCCAAGTGTGTTTCAACACAAGGGTCATGACACTTGTGTCCTTGAGCAAGACACTTTATTATAATTGAAAAGAAGGAAGAGAAAGCAGCCCAAATAACTTCTATCATTATTACTAAAATTACTATTATTATTAGTCTTTTATTTCCAAGAAGCTGTGCTTCTCCTTTGATTTTCTACGCTCACATCAAATATTCACAAACAAAACGAACACATATATATATATTATTACTAAAAACTTAAGATTGCACAATATTGTGAAACACACTTTTCTGTTGAACAACCTGCGCATCACATGGATGGTTGTTGCCCCTTTACTGACAGCACAGGCATGCACAGCCCCTTCCCACAAATTCGTTCTTAGATTTAAAATACCCACCTTGAGCGAGAACTGGTAGATGGGATTGATCATGTTCAGATCGTTCAGAATGAAATACATGAGGGACGCCCTGGCGGCGGCCGGCCGATACAGCTCTCTGGCCTCGTTAATCTTGACCTCCGTGATCTTGGCCTCTTCCACCTTGACCTCGATCTCGGCGGCAGTGCGCTTGGTGGTCTCCAGGTTCTCAACGAGGGCGGTGTCACCCAGGAAGTTGCCCTCGGCCGAGGATAGACGGGAGAGGAGATTGTCTTCCAGTTCCTTCAAGATGATTTTGAAATCGTTCTGCTGCTTGGTCAGGTCCAACTGATCGGGTGAGATGAGAATTTGAAATCCACTTGAGAAACAGTCAGAACTTGAATTGAAATGTGGTTAAAAATTCCTTCATAATGGTTGAAATCAAACTGCAGATAAATGTTTTTGCAGTGGCACCATTCCATTTACCCCTTGTTTGTCCTTTGCTGAATATTTGATATTGTATACCTTACTTTATGGTAAAGGTATTTTGTTTGCAATTTTGTTTATTACTTGCTTCAGTTTAACTAATTATTTGTTTATTTATTTATCTCTTTCGTTATTTATTTCATTTTACACAACCAAACAGAAGTGCGAAAACAGGAATGACTAAAAAACAAAAAACAAAACATTTTCAGTTTCAGATGTGGGCGGAAAACCTCAAATGGCGAAAACCCAAGCAATCAAGTAGGGACAGAAAACCCATACATCATGCAAGGGCTCGGTCTGAGGTGGGATTCGAACTGGGGTCCAGTAAGGTGAAAGACAGAGAAGAAACCACTGAGCCAACCTGAATGCTTAAGGGTTCTGCTGAGGTTAAAAACCAATCGGCATGAGGTAAGTGGGTTTAATACCTTAAGTTTCTCCAGATCGGGTCTTTCTTGAGCCACCACGTTAGCAAGGAGCTGATCCTCAAGTCCGTCTCGGGTAACAGTGAAATTGATGAGGGTTGTCTGGGCCTGCATCTCTGGTTTGTAGTGAGGGTTGGCCAGCTTGGTGTGAAGAATCAGGCGGAACAGAGGGTTGTACTCCACCTCTTTGTCACCGATCTTGATGTATCTGCAGAAAGGGAAGCCGAATTGTCAAGTAATGGATCGTGTACCTCAGGCAGGATAGCTTAAATATCTGATAATCTCACCTGGGTAAAATATATACAGGGGTGCCAAAGGAACAGTTCCGAAACGGTTCATGCACAAAACGAAATTAGAATGTTACCCAGTCAGTTTCCCTTGTGTTTCATTACTTGATACAAGTAATCAAAGTTGCATCCTCTTTTAAAAGCGTGATCCCTCTCCTGCTGCTTCCCAGGTTGTATGGTAAACTTGGTCATAATCCCTGGCTATACAGCAATAACAGGTTGTATGGCTTCTAACTGGCACTCCCCAAACAAATATATTGAAAAAAAAATAGGGTGACCGCCACCATGTTTTGTGAGATACAAAGTTTTTGCACTGACATTATGAAATTTTTGCACGAGCTTTTCTTGGAAATTTATGCCATTATTATTATATACAGGCATGATATTTGGATACAGGCATGACATTTGGTCCTTGGAAAAAAGTAGGAACATTTTATCAAGTACAAGGGGCTGAGCTTCATGTACACATGGTGAAGGCTGTACTATGTACATCCAACAGACTTTTCCAGCCTTATTTATAACAACTTGATTTTTCCAAGGCCCAAAAATCGGACTAAAGTAGGACAAATACATATCATGCCTGTATATACTATGCAGCTCTTATGTAGTGCTTTATCACACCCGAAGAAATCAAAAAAAATCTCATCAACATTGAGATGATGTTTTTGCGCTGGCACATTGATATGTAGCCCTTCTGAGTTTGTGGGATAGACCTTATGCATTGACGTCATCAAACCGCCATCTTAGAGGTAAAAAGATGCAACAATGGAAAACACACTAATATGTACGTGCGGTACACAGTGTGGGCAAATTTGCAACCTTCTTTTAACCTCTACTCAAGATGACCCCCTACTCAAAATTATATGATGTTCATAAGGTTTATTGTGTTGCATTCAGGAGGGTGCAAGTGGGTATTGCTTGAGCGGATGGGGGTTGCTAAAAACAAAGTATTTACCTTCCTTTCTTGATGGTGTTACGTCCCAGTACCGGATCTAACACTGGATCGACAGATTCCTCCATGTTCTCAATCAGTACCGTGTCCCCATTGGCAATCGCTCTCTCGATGACGTCCAGGTAACCTCGCATCCCGAGACGGACGACCCTGAGGTCTTCCCCGTATTTGGTCTTGATCCATTTGACACCCTGAAGCTGGGGATCGATCATCAGTGGCCAGCGTTCACAGCTGGACAGAATGGTGGCGTTCTCTGTGGACATGCGATCGCTGGGGAGACTCTCGTTGTTCCAGCTGGCGATGGTGGCGTCGTCTGTCAGCAAGCTGAGGGGGTCCAGGCCCTCTGTGGCAGGAATCGGAGTCTACACAAAAAGATGGAAATAACATGTGGTTTGACAAATTGAACCCAACTGGAAATGTTTGAGAGGAATTCATTTCATTGAATTTCATTTCAATGATTTATTGTTTCTTAAACATCCCCTCAAAGACAAATATAAAAAATCAAAAGTAAAACAAAAAATGTACTAAAAATTGAAGAGTTTGTAAAACAGAAATGCTGTCATAAAAATATTGAAAAGATGAAAAGAAAGTTTGCTTTGTCAAAGCGAAACTAATTGAAAATGCATGAGAGAGCTATAAGAACAAGGACCAAAGACTCTTAAATTTTGTCTGGTGATGATCACGTTCTATTAAACACCCCTGTAACGGAAAAATAAAAATAAATAAAAAAATTTGAGAAGAAAAATACAATTGCCGTAAAAAATAAATCAATCTTGAAACTCACCTTTTGGGATTTGATAAACGGCAGCCACATCTTGTCCATGAGTTCCAGACGAAAGCTTTTGGTGAAACATCCCATGTATGACACAAAGGCAGTGATGAGAAGCACATCACCAGCTGACAGTTACGAAACCAAAACACATCATTAACCCTTTTGATACCAAATTCATAAACCACCGCTGGTGCCCACATTGTTTGACCACTTAATTGTATTGTATTGTATTTTATTTTATTCCGAAACTGGAACAAACCCCATAACCCTGGGGAGGGTGACATCAGTATAATAATAAATCAGTATAATAATAAATAACAATTAGTGAAGAAGTCGTACGGAAAGCTGGGAGTGTCAACTTAGAACAAAAAACATACATTGGTTAAGCCTTATCACACAGTTTGATTACCTTTTAAAACGGTAAATAAAAATACATATTTGGCAACGCAATTAATTATAGCTTCATCAGGATGGTCCATCAAAAACTTAAATCTATCTTCCCTACCAAGAATTTCAAAGTCGTTGTATTGATTAATAATATAAACCAACATAATATTCATGAGGTCGTTGTATAATGGGCAATCTAGCAGAAAATGGATTTCTGTTTCAACATCAAGGTGACAATGCTGGCAAATTCTTTGGCTTGATTCTAACCCAATGTACCTTCCTATTTCAATAAGTAGCTTGTGTGAAGAGCATCTGAATAATAAAGGGTGTGTACAACATTGGTAAGATTGAAAATCTCACAGATTTGCACATAACTTACTTGTTATAAAGATGTTCATGGTGGAAAACTTCCCTTGAAATAGTTTTGCTTCACATTTTATAGGTTTTAGGAAAGGAGTAAAACAATTATTCTTTATCGCACGTGTCCAAAACCCGATGTTTGAAAACAGTGAAAAGTTTTCTTGTGACTCCAATGACCGATTGAGCTCAAGTTTTCACAGGTTAGTTATTTACTATTTACTATTGTAAACGCTGTGATATAGTTATACTATGAATAGCGTATCTAAATGCATAATAATAATAATAATAATAATTTCATATTATGTTGGGTCACAGCAAGTTTAACTGGTCTTTGAAAATTACTAATGTTGTACATGTGCTTTAAGAATGAAGCTTACATTCTCACACAAGAGAAAGCTTGTTTTCAAAAAGTTAACTTCACAAACTCTATAAATACCTTGAAGACTTCATTTCAGAGCATAAAACGTAACAACAAATGTATTGAATTCCCTTTTATATAATTCAAAAATCATCAAGATCAGCCAATAAATGTTCAAGTTCTTGGTCATGGTTTCCTAAGTGTGTTCTGTAAACCCAAATACTTGTTTGTACACAATCATATGTCGCTACGCATGTGTTCGACATTTCCGATCTTTCCACTCCTATTTAAAGGGATTGCAAAATAGCGACCTTATTTTATTTTACCATCACTGGAAAGATCCCATATTTTTCTTTCCAATGATGGTAAGCTTTGGTATGAAGCGTGAACTTGGACAAACCTACACAAATGTTCTTTGTGCTCATCAGGCTTAAGTGCTTATTTGTGTATTATCTTGGTCGACTCAAATCACCGTTAGGGCTCAAGCAGGGTAGTGCAGTCGACTAAAGTCGCTGGGGGCTGAAAGGTTGAACCCAGAACCTGTGAAACCCAAACCCATACTAGCAAAACTAGTCTGGTGCACTAAACTACTCGGTCATGACACTCAAATTAGTGTTTTATGTACTTTTGGGGAGATATATGTGTCAGACTTACGCAGTGTCTTCTCAGCTTCCTTGAATGCTGCCACAGCCTCTCCCCAGCGGACATTCTCAGAGGCCAGCCCACCTACTAAGCGATTAGCCAGTGTGATGGTGTTGGTCGTAGCCTCTGCTTCCTGCTGGCACTTCAGTTTGTCTCCTGTAGCCTTCTCAAACTTAGCAGTCAGCTCAGCCAAATTGGCATCCAACTCCTGGTTGCATCAAGGGAAGTCAAAACAAATTTGTAATGAGGTTGAATGGAAACGAGGTCCTCAAAATGTTTTGATACTTGATGTTAATGTTTGGTTTTAAATATTCAGCATATATGTAATATAAATGGTTTAATTTTATGTTTTTGTGTGAATTTGATCTTTTATCTAAAATTTCAGTGCCAAAGACTACTCAGCTATGCTTTTGTTTGATGCCTTTTTCACTCACCGCAATCTTAGCCTTGATAATGGTCAGTTTGTCCTGGGCAGCCTGCAGCTCATCGTTGGCCTTCTGCAGAGCAAGACGCTTGGGCTCCACATCGCAGTACACCTCATAGAACTTGACGATGTTGAGGGCCCAGGAGCACAGACCGGCGGCGGCGTTTGACTTGCTGCGGATGAGCTCAGGGTCAAAGTCGGCGTTGTCAATGTAGGGCCTCACAGCCTTCAGGCTGGACTCAGGGATGTGCTCTTTGTCGTAGTTGATCAGCTGATCCAAGAAGGAATCCACCTTTAAGGGTTGTAAAAAAACAAGACAAGAATGTCAAAGTCATCAAGTCCAAATAATACTACTAAAAACAAGAAGAAAAATTGTATGCGTTACCTCCATACAAAATGATCAATCAAACATTCAGAGAGAAAATAAGAAAAGTAAATGAAATACGGTTTTCACAACTGAAAACTACAACCACAAGCTGGGCCAAAAGTAATAACATTAGTATGACTGCAATTATCTTATAAGTACAGTAAGGAAATGTCTATCATATTCAGCCAGTTATAGAGCAAACAAGTTAAAATGAATCCACTGTTGTTGCATTATGAACAGAGCCAACCACGCACACCAACAGCATCAAAAAGATGATAAACATGACCTGTATGAAATCGCACTCCGCACTAATGCTAAACAAAGAAGCTGACAGAACCTGGATCTCAGACAAGGCGTCAAATTTCACCAACTTATGTGTACTTGCTTTATGTTAATACTCGCATGTACTAACTGTACATGCACTACTGCAGTCTTACTGATACGGTGACCATGTGAGTGTGGAAAATTTGTCTGAGATTTTGGCCGGGTATTTTGAGTGACGTCAATATTACGGAGTGCTATTCAGCTGGAATTAGCTTTAGGTGTGTTTGTGGTAGGCCGGCTCATTGGAGGGTGGGGGGCTGGGGGGGGGGAGTTGTATTTCTAGAGTTTATACAGCCTGCATCATCATTGTCCAACTTTATCTTGAAGACGAAAAATCACTGTCGAGTTCTGGAGTCTAATCTCAAGTTAGCGCCTGTTTGTTTTTTCATTCCTCCCTTGCTACATTGTATTTCTTGTTCACTCTTGTTACCTTTGCCATCATAACCTTGGCTGCCTTCCAGCTTCTGTCTTTAGGGACTTTCCCATTTGGAGCAAGGAGCACCATCACTGCCGCAGACACAAAGACTACCTGGGCCGGTGGGGAACCGAAAGACTTCAACTCTGTCAAATTGTTCTGGAGAGCAAGAAAAAAGGAAACAGAAATTTTATACAGTCGGCTTTGGTTCGTGAAAACTTCTTTGTATTTTATCTCCTTAGATCTGGGTTAGAATCCACATTCACACTTGAGCCCAGGACTGGATTATCCATCCCTCGCAACTGTTCAGTTGTTCATCTTTCTGCGGTTAAAAGGTTTCAAAAGTCCCAACAGCTCCAGTATTATGTTTATCAAATGCGATTTAGAAATGTTGTAATCAAGTTGTCCGTTTCAAAACAAAAACAGTCCATTTTTTCATCTTTCGTTGCGTGAAATTTCTGTGTCTTTCTCTACGTCACAAATTTTACGTCTGGAGTATTTTGCATATAGATTGCAGTTTCAACTATCTAGTTATATAAATTCTGAAAACTAATATTTACCAAATTATAACAGGCTATAACGTCTATATCTCTCTTCCCCGTTCTTAGTTTGAAATTTACAACTATGTATTTACAAATTTTCAAAATGGGTGGTCCCTTCCACTTCAAAGGCTGTGCCTCACATTGGTAAGAATAAAAACAGAAATGTTCACATAAGGATAATCATGGTGGAAAACTTCCCTTGATCTTTGCCTGAAATGCTATAGTAATTCTGAGAAACGAGTAGAAACAATTAGTTTTGATCTCGCGAGTCTGAAACATTTCAAAAAAACATAAAGCAGTGATGATGTTTTTCATTATTTTCTTTTGACTCCGACGACCAGTTGAGCTTCAACTTTGACAGGTCCGTTATTTTATTATATGTTGAGTCACGTCAAGTGCAAACACCAGGGCCCAATTTCATAGAGCTGCTCAAGCACAACAAATAGCTAAGCACAATAAAATTTTGCTTACCAGAAAAAGGTTACCAGCCAAACTACCATGTCATATGTACACTTTGTGACTGGTATCCTGCTCATTTCTGCTTAGCAGAAGATTGCTAAGCAATATTTTCTGCTTAAGCAACTCTATGAAATTGGGCACAGGCTTTGATAACTACTAATGTCGTCTGCCTGCTTTAAGGTAAGGTCACATTTTAGTAAGTAATCCAATAATCAATAACCATTAATCTTACTAGGTGAGAAGCACTGCAGCTGCACTTCAGCTGTTGATTATCAACAGCTGCAGTGCAATACACCGATCCATTAAGCCACGCCCATTTCTCATTGACCAATCACAACCGCGAAATCTGATCACCATTTGAGCCGTTTGGTGATCTTTGCACTAATGGTGATCGGATTTCGCGGCTGTGATTGGTCAACTCGTAAGGAGGCGGGGCTTAATGGATCGATCTATTCTCACCTAGTAAACTATTTTGAGAAAGGATTCCCTTCTAAGTAATATGGATTGGCCAATTTTTCCCCCTAAAAACAGTTGAATCTGAGAACTGATTCATGGATGAATTGTTTCTCAGATTTCTGAGTGTTGGTGTTCGTTCGCGAATGCTGCGGCCAAAGATTCGGTTGGTAACCGCAGTCACCTCGGATTTGGCGTCTGTGTGAAAATACAGTGACATTTTTTTGCTGTTTTATCGGCAAGTAGACACAGTATTCAGCTGAAACGTTCACATGTGATTTTTAAAGTATCTTTCTTCATAATTTTGCCTTTAAATCAATATTAAAATGACAAAATCCAATACATGACCCTACCTTTATTGAGAGGGAAATGGGCCGTGGGGAAAGGGGGTACCTTATTGAGAGTATTCAGAGCTGCCTGAGCGGCCAGGAGAGCAGGTTCAGCCTTGGCAAGATCTTCCTCGCATTCCCTGGCCTTCTTAGACACGGCCAGGTTGATAGCAGCCACCTTCTTCTCTTCCTCATCGGCGATGGCCTTCTCCTTGCTAACCTTCTCCGTCTCCACGCCTACAATCTGGATCAGCTTGTCTGCATCCTCGTTCTTGAGCTTGAGCTCGGCTTCCTGGGAGGCCAGCTTGGCTTTCAGGTCATCCACCTGGTCCAAATGAATCCAATTAAATCATTGCAATGACAGATTCGTATTAATTTCATGACAAACTGTGGCCCCTGCTTCTTTAACCTTCCCAGTTGAAACACTCTTGTTAGGGGTGCCCTTTATCAAAGACAAGATGCCTATACTTCTCCCAGAGCTGCCAACATTTGCATCTTGCAACCAGGGAGATTTTGTACAACAATCGGGGAGATATTTAGAATCACATTCAACATAATAAGGACAAAGTTTCCATAATCAAGGAGTTTTAGAAATTTGGAAGAAATTGGAATAATTGGTTGATTTTCAGGAATGTTTCAGCAGAATCACAGAGATTTGGCAGCTCTGTTCTCCAAGAAAGGACTTCATGGTTGGTTCTATGTGGTAGTTGGAGAAAACAAAGTCCATCAGATCTCTTATCGTCTTGTATCCTTCAGAGAGATGGCTGGTGTTGCCAAAGTGTATTACGAAATGTCCAGATCCCTTCAAAAAATGATTGTTTCTTTTTGCCAAACAATCACTTTGGAGACAACTCTTGATCAATAAACTCCATTTACCAAGAGCGCCAAAATAGATAGTTCCCAGTAGACGCCATCTTTACGGGCAAATCGCATTTTGGCTTGCAGGCGCGTCAAGCGCTCAAATTATTAACGCAGCCGCGTCATTCACTAACCAATCATGCAATGAGTTTGGTGAAATGTGCGCGTGCTGCACGCCGTTCTCACGCGTAACGCATGACTGTGTGTTCCAAATTGCCCGTAAAGATGGCCGACTTACGTCATACTGCAACCTATCTATATGCAAACCAATTTTACAGACTGCACTAGCGACCTTATGGTCCAGAGGCGACGATATATTTTGCCCCTTAAGGATAGCTTCTTTGCCTACCTGTTGTGCTGTACTCTGTAGCTTGGTCAGACCATTCTCAAGACGCTCCATCTTAGCCGTCAACTCTTTACTCTTCTGCCCCAACAGGTTCTGGTACAGCTTAATCTGCTCCAAGAAGCTCTTGGGCGTGGTATAGTTGTAGCGTCTCTCGTTCTGCAGGTAGATCTTGCTCATTTCGTTGACACTGGTGTGCACAAAGGCCATGAACTCCGCAACGGAACCCTTTAGATCAGGCTACATACAAAAAAACAAAAACAACACCATGAAAAGTTCATTTCTGCATGTTGAGGTAGGACCCACTTTTTCCCAGACAAATACAATAACTGCTGGGGTTTTTTCTTCAAAAACAATATCAAACAATTTGTACATTTAACGATAAAATGTTTACCAGTTAGTTAATATCTTTTTCTAAAAAGCCAGACATATTCTTCTCACTGGATGTGTTTTTTCTTCCAAAACAATTCTTTCTAACCCCAAATCCCCTTAAAAAAAAAAAAAAAAAAAAAAAAAAGACAACAAGAACAACAAAGACAGTGCAGCTTCCACAAGTTTACATACCCCGAGGAGTTCAACTTCCTCCAGGAATCTTTTGCTGACAGACACCAAGGCTTCTTGGGGCCACTCATGGAACCAGTCAATGCTAGTGCAGTTGGTGATGGCTGGGAACTTACGGCCACGTACACGGAGGGTGTTACCCACAGGGGAGAAACAGAGAACCACCTGGTGGGGAAAGAAAAGTGTATTTCACAGGTTAGCAGAGAATGTTAGCTTGTGCGTGTGCAAACTCTATGTTACGAGCCATTCTTCGCTTACACAGCACAGACATTTGACGCTTGTCCTACAAGCGTGGAATGGTGATTGCAAGTGCAGAATTCGGCAGTAAGCAGAGCAATAAAATTGAGCTCTGATCTCGGCAATATATTAAAGAAGAAGTTTTTATGAAGTGCTTTAACTGTGGAGGGGAGGGTAAATGAGCAGCAATGCGCCGTATTTTTGACCGCGTGAGGGCGCTCTCAAAAATATTTGTATCACTTCCGGGGGTATAAGCGATTATCGTCTGCTCAGCTCTGTGTACAGTTTTAACGTCGGCTTCACCTCTGTGTGCGGTCTGAGTTTTTAGTTGCTTCTAAGGTGGGTTATAACGGCTCCTTTAAAGGTCTTATTGTTCGTAATGGATATGATGTCTGGTGGTAACGTGTTCCAGTCTTAACTGTTAGGGGGAAGTATTTGAAGCAGTCTAAATTTACTCTTTGTTTGCGGAGAACAGTTGGTAATGTAGGCCTTGCACTTTGCTGTGAATGTGATTGTGTCTGGATTGGCGTGTGACAAAAAGACATCCCAGAACTTGATGACCCCACTGCAGCATCATGTTATTCAGCTCAAACGTTGGTTAGCAAGCAGAAGAGGAGCATCAACTTCTGGCAATGAAACAGAGCTTGTAAAAAGGTAAACGAACAGTTCACGTTCATTGACTGTCCATCCATGCCTATCTTGGATAATCCTAAACTACATCGTGTAGACAGTTAAGGACTGGAACACGTTACCACCAGACATCATATCCATCACGTACAATAAGACCTTTAAAGGAGCCGTTATAACCCACCTTAGAAGCAACTAAAAACTCAGACCGCGCACAGAAGTGACAGAACGCCGATGTTAAAACTTTACACAGAGCTGAGCAGACGATAATCGCTTATACCCCCGGAAGTGATAGAAATATTTTTGAGAGCGCCCTCACGCGGTCAAAAATACAGAGCATTGTATAAAAAAAAATAACAGTTTGAAAAATTGATGAAGTGTTGAACTCCATACCTTCAACTGACGTCGTAATCTGTCGATGTAGAACTTCCAGCAGTTTTCACGTGTGTCTTGCAATCCTTGACCTTTAACCTCATTGCGGACACCTGCGATGACGTTCTCGATCTCGTCGTCAGCGAGCAGGCCTGGGATCTCTCCTGAAGCGAGGAGATCGTTGATGAGGACCAGGAACTTTTCATCGGCGACCTGGGCATCTGTCATCAGGAAGACAGTTCCGATGTTCTTCAAGCCGGCCTTCAGGCAGGTCTGTGCCAGGTCGAGCTGATGTGTCCAGACAAAAACCAAACTTTCATTGTAAAACATGTTTTAAATTTATGAAAAATACTGTCTGACCACTGATGTACGTATGTGTAAGGAAAGTATATAAATCAGGAAAAAAATAATAATTAGCTGTTGCAAACTGCTTACGAACCCAAATACCTGTGGTATAAATGCAAAAATTGTAAACAGCCAGATGTTTTGACCAAGCTGTCTTTCTCAAAGGCTAAAAGACAACAACAGGAAAAAAATGTAGTTACAGCTTGTTGCTGGAAGTTAACTTTAAAACTTTCTGATTATGTTTAAAAAGCTTGTTCACGACTAGAAAATATTAGAAAATATGTACAAAGTTATAGAAAACTTGCAATCATCTATTACCTTGAGATCTGGAATGCCGTAGCCTTTCCTCAAGCTAATCTGATACACCTCCAAGCTGCTGATGTACGCAGCCAGACGGGCAAGACTCTGCTTCCCGCTGCCTCCTACACCCACAAGAAGAGCGTTACCTCGGGGCGACTCCAGGATGCGGTTGATACGACAGCTGCAAAGAGAAGAGAACATTATCGTCACGTGAAAAAGACTTGAATGGACGATTTATTTCATGATATGAAGTGTATGATATTTGTGTCTCGGAGAATACAACCAACTGTGACATATGAGCTGGATAAAACGTATAAATCAATCCAACAATACAACCGAAAAGACAGAGGGGATCTTCAATTTTTCCCTTCCATAAAGATGGCCGGATGAAACTTTCAACCAAGTGAATGTATTTTATATTTTGACTATATCAGTCGTTGATAGGAGAGACAGATTTCATCTTGTCAAGATGACAACACCACCTCATCTAGTAAAATCGCCCTCCTCAAAATCCCCCCTCCCGTCCTCCAAACCCCACCTCTCCATGAAACGTCTCCCTTCCCACCATATTGCTGCACCTAGGATCTGGAATTGCTTCCTTAGAACACCAGACAATCTCCTTAATAGCCATTCTCAAAACTAGTCAATCCTTATTTTTTTTGGAGCTTACTGCATGACACTATGAGCAACGACAATTAGATTGGCACCTCATAAATTTACAGATTGTTTGATTGATTGACTGATTGGTAATGATTGATTGATTGATTGATAATGATCACATTTGGAAGCTTAAGTTAGATTTTCTCATCTGCCAAATATTAGGATGTCCAAGAACATCTAAAAATCAATTTTCAAGAAAGATTGTTATTGTGATACAGTGTATTAAGAATAATAATCAGTTCTTATTTAGTGCTTTTCACTCTGCTGATCCGAAACACCAAAGCTTGGGTCCGGTGCCCTTGACAGCTCGGCTACAACACGCCATAATATTGGGGTTGAAAGATGACCAGGAAATCTTGTCAGCTATCAACTTTTCAGAATTATTAACAATTTCCACATCCAAAGTTGTTGACTTACACATGCTGCATGGCATCCTCAAACAACACCAGGCTCATGACGGCATTGATTTCATTGTAGCTGTCCAATGCCTCAACCAGGAGCTTGTTTAGGTCGGGCCAGTCTGGCACCGAAAGGTACTTGGGTTCTCCGATGCCACTGGCAAAGTGACAGTAGATGTTAGGTTTGGCCATCATCGCTTCCTCATCGACATCCTGGGAGAGTGAGATGAAAACAAGAAATGACAATACATTGGGTTATTTTCTGTTGTGCATAAAAGGTAATATACAGGATTGGTAGAGCTAACAAAAAAGTCGCAGTCTAGCAGTTTAATTGTAGTTTAAATACACATGAAGTAAAAAACCTGTGAAAATTTGGCTTAATCCATTATGCATGTCAGGAGAAAATAGTGAACAACCATGCACAATTTTCAGTATGTAAACGCATTGTCCTACAAGTTGGTTTTAACAATCAAAATCAGCTGTTGTATTCAAACACAGTGTTCTCAAAATATATGAATTCATTCCAGAAGGAAATATTTCAAAGAAACGAACTGTTTTATAGAATGAATTTCATAATCAGTAAGCTTTCAGGCTCAAATTAAACAATTATGTTTTTTATCCTTACCAATCCGGTCAAACATTCAAGTTTTAAAAAAATGCTCATAATAAGTGCAGATAGTGTTCCAATAAAAGGCCAAAAGTATGCAATGGTTAAGTTGCTGCTTACAAAAAAAAAAAAAAAAAAAGTAATTCCATTAGATACATTTATGAGATCGAATACTAACTCTTTTTCAAAGAAATTGGTTCTTGCCAATTGTTGCCCCCAAAAAGTGCTGGACAACAACCTACCTCGAAATACTTCTTGCTGAAGTCATGGATGGTCTTGTTGAATGCCTCAATGTCCTTATCTTCAATAAGTTTGTCACCATAGACGCGAGTGGCCTCGTGTTGCCATAGTCGCACAAAGTCCAACGGCGCCTTCAGGCAGTCAGAGGTAGAGTACAATAGACCCTGGAGAGTAAACCCAAACAAAAGCATTTCCCGGGTCATTCATGTACTAAACCGAATACTTCAAAAGAGAAGGGCCCAGTTTCATAAAGCTGTTAAGCACAAAAAGTAACTAAACACAAAACATTTCTGCTTACCACAATTTTAAGGTTACCAGCCAAAATACTTTGTAACATGTACAGTCTGTGACTGGTTTCCTGCTTATGTTTGCTTAGCAGGAAATTGTTAAGCCAAAGTATTTTCTGCCTAAGCCTATGAAATTGGGCCCCCGTGGCATGATCTGTCTAAATAAAACAGCAAACCAAAAAATATCAACTTTTGCAACTTTTCACTCATTTTCCAATAACAGGTCACAAAATTTAAAAAATAGTTTAAACAGTCAATCACAAATAATAGAAGAAAAAACCTGCTTTGTTAAGGGCCCATTTTAGTTGTACTTGTTAAGCCTAATCGGTTAAGCTCTTACATGTACCTCCCAATAGTCAATCAAGATCTAGACTGTGCATCCACTAAGCTGAAAACAAATCCCCTAACAAAATGAGAACAGGCTGCCACCATTTTGAAGGCTGGAGCATGTATTTTGTGTTTGGTGTGGTGTGCTGTTTGTAAAGCTGAGATGCACATGTCAGACTTGTTTGTAAGAAATTGTTACGGTGCATCAGTGAAAATTTACATGCACATGAAATCACTCAGGCAATGGAATCCTCACCTGGAAAATATTTGAAAGGTCTCTCAGGTTGAAGACGTAGTGGAATTTGATGGCAGTCGGTAGGAAGGTTTGGGCCACCTTCTTGTGGAGGTCCAGCGCTGCTGTGACGACAGTGCTGCACATCTTCTGCACTGAAGAGGGCGCTGTGATCAGTGCCAAATGCTGGGAGAGGATGCTGCTGTAGATGTGCTGGAGGGCATCCACGCCGGGGAAGCTCAAGGCGAAAACACAGAAATGACGCTGTTTGTAGAAAAGAGCAATCAGTTTGCGACATTTAACCTATCTATAAGACTATATTTACATTCTCTTTATCCCACAGTATAACTAAGAAATATAACGGCCTCATCACACATGGAAATTTTTTCAGGAACTTGGAGGTACATCAAGTCTTCTTTTGAGAGTAAGCAGACTCTGAAAAGAGCTGGCTGGTTATTCTCAACGTTTTAACTAGGGTCATTGTCAGGAGGCAACCAAATCCACTGCGTTCCAAATATAAACTCTTTGATTCCACGAGATATATTTTTCCTAACAGTAACTCAAAATCTCCAAGAAAATTATGTGAAAAGTAAAACGAGAACATCTGTTCTTCTTGGAGATTTTCTGTCTGTAAACTGGCTCTTGTGACCTGGAGCTTTTTCCAAGTAAAACGACTTGGCCTCCGGCTTCAGCTCCAACTCTGGGCTCTGATTGAAGATCATAAAAAATGCTTACTGCTCAAAAATTGATGATTTACCTTAAGCCGGAGCCGGAGCCCAAGCCGAGTTTGGAAAAGGGCCCATGGCCTTAAGAACTAAACTTGTTCTTCTTTGATTAAACCTTTAACAGCATTAATAATTGGCTCAAACAATTAACAAGTCCAATTCCTGGATTTATGGCAGCTGTAAATGAGGGTAGTTTTTAAAACAATTTTTGTCAATTTTCCTTATTTACCTGAAGTCGGGAATTGATGGTGAAACTACCGGCCGTCGGGTTCATGCAAGACACATACTGACAGTTATGGATCTCCTTCAATGACAGCTTAGTGCGATCGTACCAGCACTTGTAATCCATGTGCTGGCGGATGAGTGTGTGTGGCTGCACAGTACCGTAGGTGTCTACCTCTGGCATGTTCATGTCATCAATGAAGTACACCAGTTTCTTGCTGCCTGGTGGTCCGAAGTTACGGCCTGCCTTCTTCTCAAGGGGCTTTTCCAGAACACCTATAAAGACAGAGAAAAGAATAAAATAACATTAGCTAACACCCTCTTTTTTTAATTTGTTTTGCTCTCGGTTAAAAAAAAAATGGATTGTTCCGCTTTTTGAGGGTTTTAAAACTTACAAATTGGGACAATCACAATTAAAATCAGACCAGTTGGCAGGTATGGTCTCTGGAATAACAAACTCATGCACCCTGTCTAGTTGTAAAGCAAAATGTTATAGAACTAAACTTTGGAATTTGCGGGGAAATTAATGCTTAAGTTTCTGAGTGATCATCTTATCAATGCTTATAGACCTTTATCATGATGAGACAATCTTAAATTTTCTTGAATCTAAATGATTTTAACCAAACCATGACTGGAAGCAAAAATAGTCTAGTTCCTTTTTTGGGCAATGAATACAAGCATTCATTACTGTTAATGGATACGAGGAATATGACCAAGATGGCGGCAGCATTGGCCCACGGTTCCAATCACCCCTGTACTTTTTACCTTGCAACATCTCTGATGTAGTGTAGTAGTTGAAGGGTACGTTAGCCACCATGTAGTCGTCAGACAGCCCGTTGAGTTTGTCCCCAACGAGTACGCTCTTACCGAGACCGGCATTACTGACGAGCATGACCGGGCGACCCTTGGCCATCAACAGATCCATGAAGTACCGAACACGTGTTGTTTCAGCGGTGTGTACAAGGACAGCCTGCAGCATGAACAAATTCAAATCATTGACTGAACAACTTAACATGACTGAACAACTTAAGAGCAACAAAGGTGCTAAAGATCAAGAGGAAACTTCACTGAGAAAGCCTCCACTACTGTATATTTTCAGCAACAGCCTAGCCCATAGAGTAAAGCATTTCTGAAGAAGATCAGAACATACTGATCAAAAAGTCCAGTTTTTCAACCACTGGCTCTTTTTTCAGAGCCACCAAAACTCAGAACAAATAATTCCATGGTCTAAGTGCGTTCCTTGCTGGATTATTTCTCACTACGTTAAGTTTCTAGTCTTAAATTGTGTTAAAGACCATGCAAAGTTGAACAAGTTCTTAAATCTGAATTTTAAACAATTAAAGGGACACGTTGCCTTCGGATTGGGCGCTTTGGGCTATAACAAGCGTTTGATGTGAAATGAACACGGTCGGAAAGATGTTTTAAAAGTAGAATATAATGATCCACACAAACATTCCTCAAAACTGTGTGGTTTTCCTTTTATTTGTGAACTAACACGGTCCGCCATTTATGGGAGTCAAGATTTTGACTCCCATAAATGGCCGACGTGTTCCTACTATAGTCTTATTTCCAGTCGTAAAACGATGATCAGAGTGCTGCTGTGATGTGTAGTGTCTAAGTCCTCATCCCTCCTGTCCACAATAAACATTTGGTATAAACAACACCGGTTGTTTCTCTCGGTTAGTCCCATGACAGTTTTCTTACCCTGATTGACGAGGTTTCTTCTTTTTGGACACGTCTCAAATCTGTTTTTTTGTGGCGATCCATTCTGACATATGAACGGTGTAGGTGTTTACATACACGTTCATACAAACCGAGCTACCTGAAGCTACGCCGCGTATTCGCGGAATAACCAGCCACATATTCTGAAAATAGAATACATGCAACACAGGGAGGTGAACAGATGAGCCATATACTCACCTCCCTGTACATGCTGTACTGCATGTGTTCTATTTTTCAGAATATGCGGCTGGTTATTCCGCGAATACGCGGCTGGCAATTTCGGGCCCAATACTGTGCTAGCTTCAGAGGTAGAGAATGGTATGTTGTGTTCATCTGATAGGTTTACCAGGCCACTGGCTACGGCAACAGCCTAACTACTGGTCATCGCGCATTTTGCCATTACATGGACGATGGTATTTACGGCTGGAAATACATATACGTTTCGCTGGAAAGATGTCGAGGGGTCAGAGGCCAATGTTGTTTTTTTTAATCACCATTCACTAATTATTACACATTAAAGGTGTTTTATTGCAAGAACAACTCTTAATAAGGATAAGGAACACCTCCAAACAGTAAAATTTCATGAGATTTCAAGGCAACGTGTCCCTTTAATACTCCTTTCCACTCATTGTTTTAAAATTATGAATAAATAGAAAAACTTTGAGCTGAGTAGACACGTCCCTACCTGTAGAGGAATTTCAGGGTCCAGCTCAAACTTGGGCACCATCTCAGTCCATGGGATGAACTTCTTGGAACTGGCATCAATACAGTAGTCAAAGACTGTCCCTTGGCCTGGGAACTTGATGGTCTTGAATTCTGTCGCCCACCACTTACTGAATTCCACGCGATAGTCGACCAACTGCGCAGAGGGGGTAAACAAATGAGCAGATTAATAAAAAAACGGACAACAAAGAAAATAGTTACGGATTGATTTGAGATTGAATCCTATGTGATTATGCTTCTTGAAATTGAAGGAAACTTCCACAAATCCCTACACTTCATATCATTGGTGTAAATTTAGATATAGCTCTAGAGAGTGATCTACTTCGAACACTTTCATAGAGGTGCTTAAGCAGAAAACATTGCTCAACAATTTGCTGCTAAGCAAAAATGAACAGGATACCAGTCAGAGAATGCACATGTGACATCGTAATTTCACTGATAACCTGAGTCTGGTTAGCATGATTTTGTTGTGCGTAGCTACTTTTGCTTTAAAGCAGCTCTATGAAATTGGACCCAGATTATACAGTTACCAGCCAAGAGACCATGTCACATACCTACTGTGACTGGTAACCTGCTGTTTTTTTTCGCTTAGCAGAACATTTTTAAGCATTATTTCCTGCTTAGGAGAGGCTTCATGTCTGTGTTGACCATTGACAATTATAGGCGAAGAGAGAATCCTTGCTTACATAATTTTGAACAAAGTTTAGCCTTAAGACATGGATGTTGTGATTGACTACACCTTGTCGTGTCAGGGGACAAATTTTGTATATCCTAAAATAACAATGCAAGAGTTTGAAATTGTCAAAACGTTATATCTCACTTTAAAAAGCTTGGATGTACACACAAAACATGTAGGTGCCGAGATTTGACACTTTTCCCTGTGCGTTTTTGTGCGAGATACAGCTTTTTTGCGAAACCGCGATATACCCTTTTTTTAACTGAGCTTCCATATCTGTTCTTTGTGCCAAATGTAAAAAAAATGACAAAAATTGTATTTTTTTTAACCCCATGAATGAGGAAACAAGACTCTTTTTTTTTAATAGATGTAATAATTGTGTCAGAAAAAAGACTGTTTTGGGGGTTTAAAAGCACAGAGTTTACAACTGCTTATATATCCAACATCCGTGTAAGCTTTAACCAATTTCAGACTCTTCAGTCATTATAAACTCCTATCCACTTGCCTGATCGCAGTGAATAAAACACTGTTTCTGCCTAATGGCCCATGTAGCACTTATTGCTGCATTACAATAAGCATCCATTATTTAAATCTCTGCAATTTAAACACCCCAACAAACGTTGATGAAAGGAGCACTTAATTATCTTTAAAGGGGTTGTGTCGTCATGATCATAGTCTGCTTGTGGCTGGGCATGGAAACATGAACTCTTATCCAGTTACTACAAGCGCTGGCCTTGACCGTCACATCACAAATAAAAGCTTTACAGGGCGCCGTCATTATTAAGCGTGCGTGTGCAGTAACTGGGTGAGAGTTCAGAATTCAATGTCTGTCCACAGACTCGCTGTTATCAAGAAGACACAGCCCCCTTTATTGCAGTTTACATTTTGCCTTCATCTACCAGTTTCCCATAGGTAGGTGTTTTCCTACAGGAAATCATGTAGTTCAGGCCGATATGGGTTAAAATATTGTTTTAACTATGAACCAGCTGTTAGAACTGACCTGATCCTGGAACATGGCACCACCGAATGCCCAGATGCATGCAAAGACGAAGTACAGCTCGTAGAGTTCCTTGGAGCAGTCTGGTGGGGTGGTCTCTGGGGTCAGTAGGACCTCCAGCAGGTAGCACAACATCTGCACCATGCTTTGCTCTGTAGGGTACAGGGGGAAAACATTCCTCAATAATGAGTTTAGGATGGTCCGTGTGGGTTCAAAATTCTGATAGTGACTCTAAATTTACATAATTTGGCTGTGAAATACTTATACCACTAAGATGAAAACTGGAAAAAAATCCTCAAAAATTGAATTGAACAGAAGAATTATTAAGAGAGCTTAAATTACTTGTGCAAAAATTTTGTCAAATTTTTGACTTGTCGCAACAAAAATGCTAATGGTAAATTTCTTGATAGTTGTCTCATTTACAACCCCATAGAAAGTGAGAAAATAGAATTAAATGTTACAAACTGCTTACAAACAAAAGGACCTATGGTATAAATGCAAAAAATAGTTAATGGCCCAACGTTTTGACCCTAACCTTTCTTGAAGGCTATTTAAAAAAAGGACGTCTTTATCCGATATTTAAAAGAAAAAAAGATGCTCATTGTATTTATTTATTTTTTTTAGCGAATAACACCTTATTATTTTAAGAACTACCAATCTCATATAAGGTCTTTATTGGTTAAACATTGGGGGAGGGGGCGGTGAATGACTTGATTATTACCTGGGATTGGGATGATCTTCTTGAAGCGTACTCTGAGAGTATCAAGCACTGGTGGAAGATACTTATCAAAGAGGATAGTGAGGTTGGCTCGCTCCGACTGCACCTCCCTCGTCTCAATCCAGCTGGTCACAATCCTGTAGTCAAAAATAAGCAATGGGTTCATGTCATTGGGTCATTTACACACACATCATACGAGCTTGAAAAATCATTGCTTTTTGTTACCAGTCAAAACACGATGTTGGACTGTTCTTGATCTTCCCTGCAATTTGTTTTGGATTAGACAAATAATCCTTGACGCCGAGATTGTGGCACATCTGTGTTGTTGGGTCTTCAACTTCCCGCCCCTCTCAGCTGTGTTTATGGCAAGAATGAACTAGGCTTAGAGATATTTGCCCAATTTTAAAACCTGTTCACAGTAACTAGTGTTAAAGTTGATTTCTGTTTAGAAAACAGTGTTTACTTCTAAAGTCAACAAGAGTTTTGTACTTACGGGTTCCAACCCAGATCAGATGGATTTATGTACAGGATACCAGCTCTGGATACAGTCGCAGGAGTGGCGGTTCGCAAGTGACTGATCTCAAACAGTAGACGCATAGACGGACTCAAGGGAATACGTTCATTACTGGCCAACGTCAAAACCTGAAGAGAGAACAAAATTATAATAATACAAAAAATTGAGTGGGATTTATAACTCCCAATGTTGGGAGTACAATCAGGTGAGGTTTGCGGTAGCACCATGTGTAGATCTCTTTTGAGTAGTGTTGGTTCTGAAAAGAACTGGTGTTTGACAACTCAACGTTTCGATCAGTATGCTTTGATCGTCTTGAGGTTTCACAAACAAACAAAAACTAAAAGCTGGGAAATTAACCACAACATCTGTACACATTTAACAGACCTATGCAGTGATCTGCCACCATTTTTAGAGGTAAAACAATGATGAAATAATGGAAATACAAAACTAAATTTGCCTAGCGTATAGGATTGGCCAACATGTCCAATGAGAAATGTTCTTTTGACCTCTACATGAGCGTGCCTCACAGCAGCGACGTCATGTGCATCAAGTCCTATTCACTCAGTGCAATGAGGTCGTTTCCAATCAACTAGTGTGCACATCCGGACTTCTTACAGATACCACCTCGTGAAATGAAGTTTTAACCTCCAATAACTTCAATTTGGATTGTACGACACCTAATGTCATTTATCCAGTTCTTATTGAGAACTAGAATCTCTGCTAGACAACAACAAAAGTTGTCATAAATGCAGTTGACAAGAGATTTTCAAAAATCTGCTAAGTTGCAATAATAATTTAACCCCATAGGCCCTTTTGAGATACGATGGACTCTATTGGAGTGCACTGTTTAGCATATCTTAAAAAGGCTTATAAAAGTAAAAGGGCAAAACAAAAACCCACCCCAAAACAAAAACAGAATGAAGGATGAGCATGAAACCAGTTAAGACTATTTGCCGAGATTGAGGAATACCTTGTTGTCGTCCATGACAGTGTTGAGTGACTCGATCCACATGGGATCAATGTCACCGTCCAGGACGATCCACTTGTTGTAGTCGTGAGTAATGTTACTCATGTCTCGCATGATCACAGAGAACAAACCTGGACAGTGAAGAACAAAGATTTCATCAAATGATTTGAATTGGGGTGGGGAGGGGGGGCTATAATTCTACGTGCGATTCGACTCCCAACACGGCAAGAGTGGCAGACAGTTGCTGCAAGGGATTAATACCTGGCAAAAACATGCCAGACATGGAATGCTTGACTATGCAATATACAAGTCCATAAACATCGGGCAAAACCGTGAGATGAAATTCAAAGAAAGTGCTGAAGCTTTAGTTGCCACTATAAACATCACAAAAACTTGAAACAAAAGATGGCTTCATGGAAATATTAACCTGTGGATTAAGTAATAATTTAAAAAGTCAAGCCTATTGGGCATAATTTTTGACATGTATAAAGACAAAAGGACTATTTTCCAGAGTAAGAGGGCTACACAATAAAACAAAAACAAAATCTGAACTCGGATTAAAATAGGACAAGAAAATTTACTGACCATCTTTCCATTCTCGGGTAGCAGGGTTGATGATACCGAACAACTCATCGTTGGTCACTGCTTTTGGATTGAGGATCTGCATGACTGGCTTCTGCTTCATGTTGGTGTATGTGCGGTTTAGAACCTTCAACACCTAATAATCAGCCAAAAATAAACAAAAACTAACCAGTTAGCTCAATCAGATTGAAAAGCAGTTATGGTGAAGTATCTTCCTCAAGGACACAAGTGCCACAACTGGGACTCCAACCCACACTCTGCTGAACACCAGAGCTTGGGTCCGGTGAACAAAAATGTCAAGGGTCACGTAATGCAAACATGGCAAAGGCCATCCGACCAGTGACGTTTTGCCATGTCAGGAGCACTGTCCAAACAAGACTGGTCTTCAGAATCAATGTTTCTTATCTCTCTGATGTGTCTTCTATATCAAAAATTATTATTGTGTTTATCTTTTCATTTTGACCTTCTATCTAATTATCCGAAAGTAAAATCTGCAACATGGAAATAAATATTTAGCTAACCGAAATGATATTTTGTGCACCCTGCTTTTACCTTGCTCTTCCCGGTTCCAGCGTTTCCGATGACGAACACAGAATGCCTGACAGCAAGGAGCTCCTCCAGCTGCACCACCTTCAAGATGAAGTTATCCTCTGCCTGCAGCTTCAAATCCAATGTGGACTTCTTCACCAACTTCTCAAAGTCTGGGGACCTCTTACGGGGCACATCCAGGGCCGGGAACAGATCTGTGATCAGACCCATGAAGACGGGAAAGTCGTCCGTCACGATCTTGGGTATGTTGAAGTCGCGAAGGGCTCGCATGAGGACCTGGTCTTCTGGACGCTGCTTGTCTCCACGTTTCAGGGAGCCAGCTACCACAAGTACAGACTTGATGGCGCGTAAACCCCAATCATAGTGGTCCTAGGGTACAGACACAAAAATTAATGGCATTAGATAAAACCATTGGGAGGCGATACATGATAGATAGGAGCAAAAACAAAACAAAACAAAAAAACACTTGGGGTTGCATACACCACTAAATTATTCTGAAACTTCATAACTGACGGAGCAAAAGTCCAAGCCCAAGATGTGGTTTCAAAAACGTCCCCCCAAAAAGTCTGCTTCCCCTACTGTCATAAAAGTTCCACAATGAAAGAAACTTTAACAAACTTTACCTGTTTGGAGAGCAGTTCTTTACACAGTGTGTACAGGGTGATGAATTTACGGGCGAGTAGACGAGCCTCCAGGAAACCCTCTGCCACCAACATGATCTCACAAATCAACTCAAAGTCAGGGACGACCATGGCGCAGGGTCTGTACACAAACGAGAAATCAAACAAGTATGGTCAGAAGCTTTGCATGGCAAAGGGAGTAGAACTCAGTCAGTTGGTTTTTTTTAGCTCCTGGTAAATGGAGTTTAGAGTGGTCTCCAAGGTAATCGTTTGGCAAAAGAAAACAATAATTTTCTGAGAAAAAAACCCCAATTGTTTATAGATTTTGATTAATTTTTGAAGTTTTTGAATTATGAGACCCATTTATGAAACACCTTGTAAGGATTTACAAAGTCCTGTGGTGCATTCAGCAGTTACTGCCAGAAACACCAGGGCAAACCCTTTCTCTTAGCAATAAGTGTAACTGGGTACTTTTACAGGTATTACACAACATACGGCATTATGTCCCATTCTAAGAACAGAGCAATAATGGTCTTGCTTGACAACACAAGTATCAAGACCGGGACTCAAACCCCAAATCTGCTGATCAGAAACACCAGAGCTTGAGTCCAGTGCGCTAAACCGCTGGGCCACGACCCACAAAGTTTATTACCGCTGTAAAAGATAACCTAGTGTGTTAATTATTACCAACCTGAAGAGAGCTTTGAGGTTCTCTGGTAACTCAGTCCTACCAGCATAGCCGGGGTTCATGGTGATGAAGATACCAACGGTCGGGACCATCACTATCTCCTCCCCTTGGAAGTTAAAAACGGACTTCTTGTCACGGATGGCGTCCTGGACACACTTGACCTGGGGATGAGGCAGGCGGAAGGAGGGGGTGTATATAAAACTTGGATCAGTTTATGAGCTTTGTCATGTGATAAACTTGGTAATGTTTGCATTCATGTTTTATTTGCGGCTCCAAAGTGGGAATCAAAGCAGGGTTTGCCAGTAGAAACAGTTAGCTTCTTGTTTCACTATAGATAGGTTGCAGTATGACGTAAGTCGGCCATCTTTACGGGCAATTTGGAACACACAGTCATGCGTTACGCGTGAGAACGGCGTGCAGCACGCGCACATTTCACAAAACTCATTGCGTGATTGGTTAGTGAACGACGCGGCTGTGTTAATAATTTGAGCGCTTGGCGCGCCTGCAAGCCAAAATGCGATTTGCCCGTAAAGATGGCGTCTACTGGGAACTATCTATAGTCACCCAGTTTTTTCACCAGTCAATATTTCATACTAAATAAGGACGCTTTTTAACACTTGGGGTTGGACCACTTGGGGTGAATTTTGACTGGTCCCCAAGTGATTTCACTTACATTTGGCCAGTGGACCACTGTTAAGGGAGAATGCCAGATCCAATTCATCAAATTTTGAAACTTTGTTTTCTGTTCTGTAGGGTAACCTGGGGTTTAGTTTGTGAGAATTTAATAAATTTTATTTGTCTGTTTTCAAACTCTTGTTAAGTTGAGTATAGCTTTTACTTGTTGGGAAGAAATATCAGTTTTGTCAGGCAGACTTTTTTTTCTGATGTTTTAATTCTTTTACGGTCCCGTTGTTTGTGTTTGTTATTCAAAAGCCGATAAGTTGGTTTTTTCCGCACTGAGACAATAACTGAATGCTTCTCTTTTCCAAGGGTGTGATTCTAAAAGATGGGAGGTGGTGTCCCCTTGGTGTGGAGATGAAGCCACCCCTGAATATACAAGTTACATTTTGGAGTTTTGCAGACACTCTACATCACCACACATAGAAATCTAAAGGTTTATTCATAACAAGAGCTACGTTTTCTTGTGCAACAAACCTTAGTCTTTACAACACTATAAAGACAACTTAACGAGTTGTTATAATATTAAAAAGCGATCAACACTCCATGCAATTTCGAAAGGCATTTCACAAAGAATGACCCGACTTACCTGGACAGCTACCACAGACAGCACCTCAACGGAGATACGATTAAACTCATCAAAGCAGCCCCAGGCTCCAGTTTGAGACAGACCCTTGTAGATGTTACCACAGGACTGATGCATAAAAGGAAATACAGGTTATTTCATTCATTCATTCAATTATTCATTTACTAATTATTTGTTTATTCATTTATTTATTGTTTATCCTTGAAGAACCTTCCAGTGAAACTGTTTTTCAAAGGTGCTCAGCAATTTCAAACATTCATTCAATATAAAAATAGAAAATAGCCGGGTCCTCAATTGTGCAAGTGTTTAAATTATGTTGCTACTACCCACTTATAAAACACCAGATCCGTTTTACAAGGTTATTGTTATATCATTATTCTTTTAATTAGTCATCATAATGAAACAAAAGAGGTTGAGGGTTAACAACAAGTCATGAGTATAGGTCACAACGTCCACCCTCTCACCTTGTAGTCCATCTGCTCGGAGCAGTTGAAGACGTACACCATGATACCCAGAGCTCTGCCAAGATCCTTAGTCGTCTCAGTCTTACCGGTCCCTGCTGGCCCGGCAGGTGCACCGCTCATCACTAAATGAAGTGACTGGGTCAGAGTGATGTAGCATCTGTAAAAAAAATAAAAAATAAATTACTAAAAATGAAAATTTATTTTCTATTGCATTGATAATTTGCAGGATTCCAACGGGCCTCTCGTCACTGGGCACGCTGGGTGGTCTATATAGTGGTAAAGATATCTGGTCTAGAAGAGTGAGGTTGTGTATTCGAATCCCAACCAAGCAGTATGCCTGGGGGGGTTTTTTTGGGGGGGAGGGAGAGAACTCCTAAGGCACTGAGTAGATAGTGCTTATCACACATTGGTGTTAGGGTGAAAACAAAACATAACATGACTATTTTATCCTCTGCATACACAATTTCAGTAGTTCATTTTTTACATTTTTTAAATTTATTTATTTGTCAAATATCCAGCAATAAAATAATAAAAAAATCTTTAAAAAAATAAAAAAATCTATCACTGAACTTATAAGGGATTACACAACTTGTGAATAAAGTGAATTACCACTCCTGCCCTTGTCTTTAACCAAGTGTCTAAGATAACTAATAGTAGAGCACTTGCCACAAAATAACATTAAAGGAATTTAGTATAAATAATTGCGGAATTGGAAACCTACCTGTCAGTGAGAGGGGTGATGACAAGACGAGCTGTGTTACCGAGATACTCATAGGAGTAGCGGAACTGTGCATCACAGATGTTAGCGTAGCAATGCTTGCCGTCATCATCCCAGCGATGCCGCAACTGACTCAACCACTGGAAGGCTTGGGCATTCTCAATCTAAGAGACAATCATTCAGCAAGAATTAAGAGAACATGAAATAAATTAATGGCCAGAGGTTTTGACCTTAGCAGAGAAAAACAATTATTTGAGAAAGACTTTGCTTGAATCGAACAGTCAATTTTTTGACAAAGACTCTGCTTGCGTCAAAACGTCTTGCATTTAAGAAAGACTCTGCCAGGTTCGAAATGCCTAATTTTGTTGAAGTACTCTGCTTCTGCTTCTGCTTCAATAAATTACAGCTTTGGACTTTGACAACTAAAAACTGTTGATCTGTTTGTAGATTCGTCATCAATACACTCAATGGTTATCGATTAAAATATAAAGCTTTTTAATGAAAAAGTTTTTTCAAGGTGACGTGAATCCCCCCCACCCCCCCAAGCAGAAAGTTTGTTATTTTACTAATTAACTTCATTTCTAATGTTGACTGATACTTTAAAAGCCACAAACAGAAAACTGAAACAAAAGCTACATATTGGACGGTTTTCCAACCTTGTTAATGACGAGTTTTGCCACCACATCACGGGCATGTACATCGATGGTGCAGATGGTCATGATCTTCTGTCTGTCCCCCCTGGACAGGTCACCCACCAGAAGGAGGATCAAGGTATTCAGCTGCAGGATCTGTTGGGTGGAGATTATTGGAAGTAAGTCAGGGTTCTAGACTGAAGTTCATGAGGCAGAAAACAAATAAGAGCATTTCTATTTTGAGTCGGAGACCTTGCTTTTATAGAGCTGCCATTATTATTCACATGACCACAAATCTACAAGGACGTGGGCAGTGATTGAGTGATTTGATTTCTCGTTTTATGCTGAAGAGAACAATTAGAGCTGATTCTAACCGTACTCGCAACAGTTTTTATCCTAGTGCTATACGTTTATTGAATGATTAATTGTTACAGACCTGCCAACCTTGTAAATTTTTTTTGAGTACCACATTAGCGCGGCGGCATTAAAACCAGAAGCCCGTGCACAGCGATAACCCAGAAGCCCAATCAGAAAAAATAAATAACCAGTTCGACTGTATGTTCCAATTGCCTAGATCATAGATGGTAAACTCAAGTGGCAAAAAGTTGTAAAAAAATATAAAAAAATTATATTAAAAAAAAAATTAAATAAAAATAAATAAAAAAAATTATGATATTTAAAAATGAGGTTTCCCTACGGGCGGTGAGCCCATTTTGACTGATTTCTATTCCAATAACATTTATTAATTTCTATGAAAAGCACTGTTGAACAATGTTCCTAAATTCTTAGTAACTTACTCGGCATGCAAATAACTTGACGACAATAAAAATGCGAAAGGTTCCATCTTTTCTTTGGTTGCCCAGTAAACGGACAAACGAAAGCCTACCGTAGAATTTTCCAGTTCCACTTCAATTCATCATTTGTTTCTCTTATAAAAAGATCACAGGCCATTAAATTCCCATTATTCTCCCCTAATAAAAGTAAAACTACCAGAAACGATGTATAAATCTGACACTTCGATCGGCGTCCATGTTATTCACACGGCGATGCCGAACACGTGCGTTGTGTGCATGTACATCCATGCATACGGCCATACAATGTACTGTAAAATATTGACCGAAACTGGATTGCGCCATTCCCACCCCCTTTGTTACGCATTGGTTTATTAGTTTTCCCGCGGGAGTAAGAATTTAAAATATATTTCTAGGCACAACCTCTTTTTTATCGAAGCGCATAATAATCACTCAGATGCAGGGTGTCTTTGTTCGGTTGTTTTTGCACTTGGGGTCGAACGAATGACAGTTGAATAAATTGAGAACAAAATTGTCCGTTCGTGCTGCAGTTTTTAACACACGCGATTTAGATTTTGCGTCTTTTGCGTACTTTCTGCATATATTTCGTACCACCGTACTCAGATGTGAAAATGCGTGCATGGTACGCAAAATGCGTACAGGTTGGCAGGTCTGTTGTTATTTACTTGTGGGATTGCTGCTTTTTACTGTCGTTTACTTATGTAATGTTTATTTGTTTGTGTAGCCTACACATGGTTTTAGTCTGTTTTTTAAAAAGTTTTTGTATTTAAAGTTTTTAGACACGCTAACCAAAGTGCATTTCACTGTATATGTGTGTATATATGTGTGACAATAAAACATACTATCCTATACTACCCCATTACCCTGGGAAAGGGTTCAAACAATGTATAAAATAATACAAATTGATGTTTACATCATGATGGAGGAGTTAGCAAAAAGCATCGATGTTCAACTAGTTATTTGATACATTAATTTCCCTTGTAACTTAGCAGACATACATATATACTTGGCTAAGCAATACACAATACCCTTTTCCTTGGAGGTCATTCAAACAACAAATTTGTCTCTTTCCAATAACATACTAATAATAATAATAATAATAACTAGTTCTTATATAGCGCATTTCACAATAACGTCTCAATGAGCTTTACATTAGTGCCCTGGTCATTGGGCCAATAACATTCCTTTAATCTTTCTCAGGCTCCCTGGGGAGTATACAACCCTGGGCTGACGTGGGGCGCTCCGAAGGCTTTTTCAAACACAATTTCAACCTCTACCCTTGCAGGTACCCATTTATACCCCTGGGTGAAGAGAAGCAATTATAGCAAAGTGTCTTGCTCAAGGACACAAGCGTCACGACCGGGACTCGAACCCACACCCCTGATGACTAAACCACCAGAACTTGAATCCGATGCTCTTAACCACTCGGCCATGACACGCTACCGTACTAACTTCTGCATTACTTTTACAAGCAGCATCATACATGGTTTTTCTAAACGAATTATACATCGGACAGGAACATACAAAGTGCATTTCTGTTTCCACATTTCCCAAACATTGAGGACAAATACGTCAAGTAAATTCTAAACCGGTGTATCTTCCAGTTTCTAGGTGCAGTTTATAAATCTGGCCAGATAATAATCATCAGTTCTTATAGCCCTTTATCTGCGGAAATCCCAAGCTGCTCATTACTTTAAATTCAGGTGTGCTAAGTTTTTGAATTATGAGACCCATTTATATAACACCTTTAGGGTTTACAAGGTGCATGGGTGAAAGTCATTGCTGACCAAAATTTCTGACGCCACAACTCTGTTTTCACTGTGAATGTTTCCCAAGAGTTGAGCACACTCTCTTGCGACTTGTTTGTTGCTAATTTGTGATGTTAAAATCGGTTCTCATCCGCAGGAAGTTTGGACCAGGCTTAAGGCTTCACGTCCCATCCACAGGGCGAAGTAATTATGTTTAATAGTCTTGCTCAAGGAAACAAGCGCCATGAACAAGACCCAAACCCGCACTCTAGCAAAACCATAACTTGGATTGATTTGCATATACTTTATCATTGCTAAGACAAAACAACAACCACTGAATTTTTAACACAGCCCGAAAAAAAATTACTGTGGTGTCTATTGGAAATAATCTTGTCCCCTGATAACATACTGTTGTTATATTGAGTCATCTGACTATAAAGACCATGTCCCAGTTTACGGCTTTAGCAGTGGCTACGGCCATACTGTAGTTACAGCCAACAGCCATAGCCAAAGCTGCTTGATTCGGATGTAGCTAAAGTATCTCCATACACATGTACCTGTTTCTTGTTGTACTCCTTCAGGGCATTCTCATGGCCCTCTTCCAGGCGAGAGAAGGCAATGTTAACCTCCGTTGACCACCAGACCTGGGTAGAGGCCAGGGCCACCTGGGCAGGGAAGTCATAAAGCCACTGCTCTCTTGGCTTCTCCTCGTAGGTATTCACACCCTCGTTGAATTGATTCCGGACCGTGGAGCGAGAGGTGTCCATCAGACGGTTCAACCAGACCTCAACCTGAGTAAGACAAAAGAAACAAGAATTTAGCAGTGGGGAAACCATTTTGGTTTTTCAGGAATGGGAGGTAGTATCTGCATCAACAGTTTCTATCCCAGTGCAATTCACTTATTGAACGATTGATTGTGATTTTCTGGGGAGTTGGGGGGCTGATACTTGTTACTGTCGTTGTTTTGTTATGTAGGCCTAATGTTTATTTGGTTTTGAGTTGCTTCACGTGGTTGCTGTGCGTATTTTTTATTTATGTTTGTATTTTAATGTTTTTTTAACTCGCAAAACCAAAGTGCATTTCGCTGTACATGTATATGTGTGTATACATGGGTGACAATAGAACAGACTATTCCTTTCTTCTATTCTATTCCATCAACACCTTTTTCCTACCTCGTGAATCAAAGGAGTAAAGCAGCACAAAATGACAAAATTAAAAGTGTCAGATAAACGAGAGCCAGGGACGAAAATTTGACAAAATCTGAAAAATCCTGAGAAATGGCTTGCAGGCCTGGGTTCCCTTTAATTCTAGATCAGGAACCTTCTGGGTTTACAGACAGGTTTGGACACAGTGTGGTATATTTCTTTCTCCCTTTGGCGATTGCTTCACTTCTTTCAAGAAAATTGAAATGCTCAATGAGGTTTTTGAGAAAAACCTGAAAGCGGAAACAATCCTGAAAAATCACGCGCCTGGAGAGATTGTGTTAAAGAGCATACCTGGCCAGAGCACTCGCAGGGATTGTCAAACTCCACGTACTCTCCTTCTTTGCTGTACATTCCCAGCGCTTCCTTTGTGTCGTTATCATCATCATCTTGCTTAAACTTCAACTTGGCAGTGTTGTCAAACAGCTTGGCAAGGTGACGTTGCACCTATCGGGATGAACAAAATATTGATTCCTATGTAAAAGGATTGTTCAATGTTGTAGGTGGCCAAATATATTTGTTGTACATTATACAAATATTGAATGCACATGAGTGCAGCATTGTCGTAGAATATAATCACTCAGTGAAACTTGCACTTTTTCATTTCATGCAGCGAAGCAAAGTGAAATGGAAAAGCCAAATTTCGCCAAGTGATAATATTCTGCAACAATACATGAATGAAAAGCCTTCAGTATTTGTTTTATATAAAACACATTGATCCTTCTCAATTATTTTTCTTTTTACAATAACAAATTTGTTGTTGTTTTCGCTAAGGCATGGCTAGTGAATTTGATGACATTTTCACAGGTTGGTTGTATGGTGTGACATTGAAAACCCAGAGGATGGGAATTAATTTATTCATCCAAAAATCATAATACACTTTGGATTTAATGCTTGAATGACAGGTAAACCCTAGCACCAAAGATCCCAAGACGCTGTGTTGATGAAAAAAATCCAAAGTAAAATTGTACTTGGCTTTACCAGGGTTGGATTGTTTCCTTGTGACAGAATGTCCAGTAGATCAGCAGATGAGACGAAGTAGAACCTGGGGAAGGCAAGACGCTTGGTCTCCAGATACTCCGCAAGGGCCTTCTCACAGATAGTCAAACTACAGGATAACAAGTCAATAAATTAACAGTGGTCAGCAGTGGAAACAGTCAGAACTTTTGGTGCAAAAGGAATCAAAGTCTACAGGGCCCGATTTCTTTGCGATGCTTACATAATTCTGTGTTAACAGCACCCTGTAAGAAGCATAATTCCACGGGGTGTCAGCGCAGAATTCCGCAGTAAGCAGAGCCATGAAATTGACCCCCTGGTACACCTAGCCTTCATAAACAAATTTTAAGTGATTTTTGAAGCATTGCATGGTGTGGATAATGAGAAGTAACTATTACTAGTAAATGTGCGGGTACAACCATGTGTATTATCTCTTTTAGGAGAAGTGTTGGCTCTGAAAAGAGCTGTCGTGATCTCGACGTTTTAAACCGTGTACTCCCAGTCCATTCTCCTAAAGACAAGCAGAGTATACTGTTCGAATCGTCGAGACCACACCGGTTCTTTTCAGAGCCAACACTCCTCACAAAAGAGATTCTTACACATGGTTGTGTTTGCAAGTTGACTAGTAATAGTTACTTCCTATAAACATGCAGGACATTTAGCAAAGTAGGAGCATAGACTTTTCAGGCTACTTTTTTTCTGATTTTCCAAAGGGCAAACAAAGACTAAAGTAGGAAGAATATCATGAACAAATGTATATTCGTTTCATTGCTATTTCTTAGTTTATGGTTATATTCATAACGAACAGAATAAAACATATCCATTTCTTATCAACTAGGAATTAGGAAGCATAATCTGCAGAGTGGTGCAAATGAAAAAAACTCACGATTGTTTGTTCTAACAGAAAAAGCTGAATGGGAAACACTTTTTCAATACTCAGAAATCCCCTTTTTAAGGATACCCTAGATGCTTCTTTAAAGGGACCCTAGATGCTTCTTTAAGGGGACCCTAGATGCTTCTTTAAGGGGACCCTAGATGCTTCTTTAAGGGGACCCTAGATGCTTCTTTAAAGGGACCCTAGATGCTTCTTTAAGGGGACCCTAGATGCTTCTTTAAGGGGACCCTAGATGCTTCTTTAAGGGGACCCTAGATGCTTCTTTAAAGGGACCCTAGATGCTTCTTTAAGGGGACCCTAGATGCTTCTTTAAGGGGACCCTAGATGCTTCTTTAAGGGGACCCTAGATGCTTCTTTAAAGGGACCCTAGATGCTTCTTTAAGGGGACCCTAGATGCTTCTTTAAAGGGATCCTAGATGCTTCTTTAAGGGGACCCTAGATGCTTCCACTGTGAGACATTTGATATGTACCTTGACTGCAGGGCTTCTAGTCTCTCAAACAAACCGTCTTTGTTCGTTGCCTGCACTACATTAGGAGTCTTCTCGGCTTCCGCCATGAGATCCTGTTCAAAAATAAATGTTAAGTGTTAAACAAATCTTGCTTTAAAAATTGATTCATCCACATGTGAAATCAATACCTTTATAGTTTGGGAGAGGAGGTAAGAGTAAATTCAGCCTCGCTACCATTGGCAGCAGGCCGTATCGATACCCCTCGGCACTAACCCCTGGAAAGGAAGCACTGAAATCAACGCTGATTGGCTACCAAGAGTGACTGTTCTGCACACACGCTTATTAAAACACTTTGTGCTAAATTCCACACTTGAATCATCAAGGGCACAACTCCCCAAAAATATTACCCCTATCTGCCCCAATATTACAGTGTAAACTTGTTATTATCATAAGAGATCATTTCCATGGTGCTCTATAACAGCTTGTTTAATTGAACTATAACTGTGAAATGTTTCGAATTGTATTTCTGATATCAAATACTTTTAAACCGCAAAAGCACCTTGAAGTCTGTGTCGATTCCGTCAAATCGTTTGGAGTCCTCAGGGAGCTGGTTGCGGATGTCCTCTGACCCGATGAAGATACTTTCCAAATGAGACCAGGTCCTCTGCACCTCAAACCAGATGCTGATGACGGAGTCTGCGATGGAGAGCTTCTTCTGCCAGCCGGAGACTTCCTCCAGGAAGTGGGCAATGTACTTAGAGGTCATCAAGTTCTGAAGTTGGACCTGTGCAGGAGTAAAGATCAACAATGTGATAAAAAAAATGATATCTGGAAAATCAAACAGTGTCTGTATCCGAACTGGTATGGTATCCAATCATGTTTTGAATGCCACATCTCACAATTAAATTTATCAATCTGATGGGTAAGCCATGTAATTAAATCTCTTTTGTATAAACGGTGGCTGTGAAAAGAGTTGTTTGAATGTTCTCAAATTTAGGGGGGGGGGGGGGATTTCTTTAAAGAGCTATGAGACATCCAAATTCAAAGACCATTTAAGCCGATCAACCTTACCTGGTTATCCTCCAGCGTCTCAATCAGCTCCTCGCTTGACCGCAACAAGGGTATCTCCGTCCGTGGGTGCTTGTCGTACTCAAACTCCATGGTAGACCAGGTGGTGTCCAACTCCTTCAGGACCTTCTCCATGCTCATCTCCTTGACGGCTTTGTCCACGATGTTGCGTACCTCATCCTCAAAGTTGTGGAGGTTGAGGGCCAGGAGGTCGGAAAGGGTAGTCTCCTCGTCCATAATGAATTTCACCTGTGTCGTGATAAACATTTGGAATTTAAATTTTAGTGTCTTGTTTTCAAGATTCTAGAGGGAATAGCTTCAGGTTATCTTTGGGAGCTACAAAGTGTCAAGTCGGGACTCGACACTCATTGGTGCGGTATGTTTACAGCAGCCACTTCGCAAAACTTAACACTAGGGCTATGGATCAAAATGTTCTGGCCGTTCAATGGATTGTGGGCTTATGCCTACGGAAAAATTCTTTCACACCCAGAACATGCCCGTCATTTGAGGGGCTCCTTTAAGCGTCTACAGGATTTCTTTTTAATTCAAGTTGAAAACTGCTAAATCGCAAATTAAAGGTGTGCTGGCGAAACAAACCAAAAACGACACCTTACCTTTGTGGCCTGCATGAGTTGTTGCCAATGACGATCTCTGATGGCAGGGTTCTGCAGCTCACTCACAGCCCTGAGTGATGTCAGCATGTTTTTGACGGTCGACTCCAGCCCGCCATAGGCGTCCCAAGCCCTCATTTCCTTGTCCAGTGACCGGATGTCCTTGGCGAACTTCTTACAGTCGATCTCCATCTGCTCTACGTTGATCTGTTGCCAGAGGGTGGTCTTCCAGTCGTTAATACTGCAGGGGTTGAAACATGATATACAACGTTGATGGCAACAGTGCAAGAAAACTGAATGGCATTGAAATATTCCTCTTTTTTTACGTATACAAAACTATACCTGACCGAATTGGTTTGAATACTTCAACCACTGACAAAAGAGTAGCTCTTAAAGGTATTATACAGGATTGGCAGAGCTGACAAAATAATCACAGACAGTGTTCATGTTTTGTGTAATCAACCACATACATGAAATAACAAACCTGTGAAAATTTGAGCTCAATTGGTCATCGAGGTCACGAGAAAATAGTGAATAGAGACCTTATGTGTTTTCTGTTTTTCAAACATCAAGTTTTATTATCGCGCGCGATGAAAACTATTGTTTTACTCATTTCTCAGAAACGATAGCATTTTAGGCAGAAATATTTTAAGGAACCCTTTCTACCATTACTTACTTTAAATCATGTAAGTTATGTGTGAATCTGTGAACATTTGTGTTTTTCGATCTTACCAATAGTGTACAGGGCCTTTAAGTCAAGGGGAGAAAGCTAGCCCGCACTTGCAGGCCTGGAATTACACGGAGACCACTGAGGCAGAAACAGAACAAGCACAACAAATTCCCAGAATCTTTCTCTTTTCGTGTTTTACCTTGAGCGAACAATGACGATCATGTCCCACAGGGTTTTCAGTAGCCTGACTTCCTTCCGACATGCCTTGAGCTGTTTGTAGTCGGTGACGTTGACCTCAAACAGACTCGCTGATTCTTGAAGCTGTGCCATCAGGGTTTCCATCCCAAAGATTGTCATGTGACACTACAATGAAAAAAAACCCCAACAAAACATTAATAAATTCCATCAATATAAAGGCAGAGTTGGATATTGATGGCAAAGTAATTAAACAAAATGTAATCACAGGCTCACCTGAGTACATGAAGCAATTGCTATGTTGCCCCAGATAACTATTGATTAATGCAGCGTGTTTACCTTAATTGTATTACTTTGTTCTGAGGATTTTGTGGATCACTTTCACAGTGTAAATGTCTGTGTGCAGCAGACAGTTGGAGATATTGAGCTGAATATGTCAGACATGGTTAAATACTCAAAGCTTTAAGTTTTAGCTTTGTTTTTGTATACCTGTGCTTCAGATTATTGACGTCTTTCTGTGCCAGTCATCATTAAGCTCAGCAGAGTCGTAAGTCTTTCCTTTATTCATATAAAGTCTTCATTTGCTTGTCTTTTGAGTTTACTAAATTATGGCTGTATTTCCTAACAATTTTGCTCTTTGCAAGTCTATAAATGTATGTTAGTTTGTTCTAATTATGGCACATTAATGGTTTTTCTCTTGTGTGGTTGGTTTCAGATTAAACCTAGTTACATCCCATGATCAATACAAGTCTACCGGTGTTGTTTATTGGACAGTGTATTAATGAGTAGAGAAAATGATGTGCACATTTGCAGAAAGCGTTACACAATCGTTTGTGAAGCATCAATTGCTAAGAAAGATACTTGTGCATTACGTAAAACCAAAATTGTCTGAACACATGTGTCTAGCTCTGGCATCACTCTCAAATTTGACTCAGTCCTCAAAAGCCAGCTCTCGATATTTATTTAGGAGAAAATGCTGAATCAGATCGTTACTTTTTCATTCCTTGTGACAAAAACATCTCATATATCAAAATAAGATACAAATTTTTGGTAAAACGAGTGCAAAATTAGCAGTGATATAGAGCATCTTAATACCTTTAATGATGTACCTTGATTTTTGTTATTATCCGAACACCGATAAATTTTAATGAACTATTAAATTCAAGGCCAGTAGTCATTAAACTATTTGGTCAGATTTGAAACCATCTCCAGCATCTTCTATTATCAAGAGAGATATTAATTTTGACTTACTTCATCAAGAGCTCTGTACGGATCCTTGAAGTCAAAGATGAACGGTGCCTCCTTGCGGAATCTCTCTCTGAACTCATGCTGCTTGACCTGTGAGAGACAAAGACGAATTCAGGGAGTACTATAAACGGCTCTCCTAAATTAAAGAGAGCTCCTGACACTCCTTCGAACAAAGCTTCGGACACGTTAGTCTTAAAAAGTGAACACACAATTTTTATCTGTTCATGATGTTACAACTTCTGCATGTAAAGTACTTCTAATGATTCATATACCTGTACCGGATTGCAGGATTGGATTGGCGGATTTTCACTTTTGTCACAGGATCACATGACACATACATGTAGGTATTAAATTTCCGAATGTGAATAAAATTTCCTTATTTTCGCATTCCTCGGCCGAGGATAGAGCTGAGGAGGACTGCGGTTTCACTCACACTTCTAAAAAAACAATGGTCTAAATAATAATAAAAATATCATTCGGCTCCAAATAATATCTTTTTGACAATTTTTTTATTGAAGTTTTTTTTCGTAAAAGGACTCCAAAATGATAGTCAGGAATACTGTAGTGGACAGTTTCAATGCTGAGTTTATAGTTAACCCTTTAGTCACTGTTCCGCCCGAAACCGCCCAGCCATTTACTCACTGCACTGCCCAAAACCGCCCGAGATTAAACAACACTTTGTATCTTGGGTTTTACACATGCTAGCGGGTTGCAGCAAACAGCCGTCGAAAGAGCATGATCTAAAGATTGCGCCAGTCTAAAAATATCCCGTGGTCACCATTGACAAAAACCAAGTAATCTCCTTCCAAAGGTTCAAAGGTCGGAAATCTAGCACGACGTGTCAATGTTTCTCTGTGTGTGCGTACCGTATCGTATGTACAATGCATTACGCGCACACACGCACTATAATGTATACTACGAAAGCGACGATGTTTCGTTGGGCTTTCGCCATGTTTTTCACACATTATTGAAAGGAGTTTACATTGTAGAGGAAATTTATTGTTATCCATAAGTAATATAGACAAGATTGTTCATTTCTAAAGGTATGTTTTGATATTATTTCAATCACTTTGTCAACATTTTGTTCTTGTTTGAAACGATAGCAAAGTTGAAAAAGTTGTGTGCACAACTTTCCGTGAAACACTGACGCTAACGTAATGCAAACTAACAGTTGTCTATTTTCGTTGGTGTGTCAACATATTTACAATCTGAAAGCTTCAATTCAGTAAAAGCAAATACATATTTTTTTTTATGTGTGAATCATTCGAAGGATAATTTTAACCAAACTTGTAATACAAAAAAATAATTACAATGGAAGTTATGATACGACTTCCAGATAGTGCATTAATTCGATGACTTTTCCCCGCCCTGCTCAGTGAGTAAATGACTTTGTTGAATTTGCTCGTAAGTGCTAAAGGGTTAACAGTAACATTTCTTTAAAAAAGAAGAAAAATATGATCTGGTTTCAAGACTTACGTCAAACGAGGTGCACTTCCTACGGATGATGGAGACCTCGTTGGCCTGTAAGGGCGCAACCTGCTGCTTGACGGTGATGGCAATTTTCTTGGTGTTATTCCACTGTTCCGGAAGCTCCTAAATTGGCATCAAATGAAAAAACACTCGGTGGTTAAACCTTCGAGAAAAGCACCCAAGCAGCTTCAAATTTTATCTTAAATCAATCCAACACACAGTCCAAACCATTTGATTTTTTGTAATACTTGCAAGCATGAATGTGGTTGAGCAGCACTTGGTCTTCAAATAGAATTTAACAAAAACTACCATTCAGTGGCAGAGCGGTCTGGTGCATGTATAACTTAACCATAAAAGCTTTGTTCTTCAGATGGGATGTTTACTCGTAGATTAGGACCCAGTACACTCATCATGGAAGCAAACCACTAAGTAATCTCTGGGAAGGCACTTAAGAAGAACCAGGATGTAATGGGTTTGGGGTTGCAATATGGTAGTAATGAACAGTGCTTAAGCAGAACTTTTTGATTAACAGTTTTCTGCTCAGCAACAATAAGCAGGATACCAGTCAAAGAATGTACCAATGACATGCCATTTTGGCTGGCAACCATAATCTGGTAGGCTCAATTTCGTAGTGCTCTGCTACTTTTTGTGCTTCAGCAGCTCTATGAGATTGGGTCCCGAGCCCAATTTCATAGAGTTGCTTATAAATACTGAATATTGGTTCACAATTTGCAGCTAAGCAAAAATGAGCAGGATACCAGTCACATATAATACATGTGAAAATGTATTTTGGCTGGTTAGCGTGGGTTTTTGTGCTTGGCTACTTCTTGTGCTTAATAAGCAGTGCTATGAAATTGGGTCCTGGATACTTGATGAAGCCTGATCAAGGAAGTCTAACCTGTAGCTGTGTGTGGACCTCCTCAGGCATCTCCTGGTCGTAGATCTTCAAGAGCTCAATGGTCTGCTTGAGAGGCTCAAACATCTCATCGGTAGCTGACTGCCTGTCCTTAACAGCCATCAGGTCGCCCATACAATCCACCAGGCCGTGGTAGTCACCCTCTTCTACTGACGTGGTCAGGCCGGCATTGGCCGACTTGATGAAGTCTTGCAGCTCGCTCAAGCTGGGGATTTTAAATGGAATGAAACATTGAGTGAGAACCTTTCAGTCTCGCTACATTGCTAGGCAGTTTATAAATAGCACATTGTCTGCTCAGGACTGTAAGGTCATTATTAGTGCAATTTGTATGGGCTTCAAAAAAGTGCTTTTGCGTATTTTGGAGCTCCTGGTAAATGGGGTTTAATGATCAAGAGTGGTCATCGACTATCTAAAAAAGTTTACATGTCGTAAAATAAGGGAAGTGGCCTTGTCTTGTTGCCTGATAACTTTGGACTGGAATAAGCTACATAAATAATAATGGTATTGCTGGAAAGCCAGTGAGTTACTTGTTAACATGGTATGCACACTTCAATTTTTGGAGACACTAGGTGGCAGCAGACCTACCAGATAAATCCATTGTTCTCAGAATTGTGCGCATGCTCAGAGCTACGTAAACAATGGAAATTTACCTGGTAAGTCTGCTGCCACCAAGTGTCCCAAAGTCTCCAATGCAGTTTCATTTTTGTAGTGATCAAAGGGCGTTAAATGAAAAATGCATATTAATTTGAAAAAAAATAAAGGGTCATGGACGGACTCAGGGTGACAAATCAACTGGCAGTCTAACCTGTTCGTGACATGGTCAATGAGATGCTGCTTGAACATGAAGCTCCATTTCTTGATGATGTTGAGCAGGGCCTGCCTGAAGGGTCTGCCGTCAACCCGGAACCATGTATCAAAGATATGGATCGCATCTATCTCATCCACCTCGCTGTAAATCTTCTCGTATGAGTCAACCTGACGAACAAGATCACATGAGGACAAATTTTTAAAGAAAGGTTCTCGAATATATATTCACTAGTTTACTAAAAAACACTTCTTGCAGCCAGAGGCTAATTTGTGTACAGCACAAATGAAAACTATGATATAACACCAAAGTACACGCTAGGTACACAGCAGTCCTAGATGCAGAGGAAAACCCTGAAGAATTATTCCAGGGAAATCACACGCAATCAGGTAGGGACTGAAAACCCAATCCACATAGTGCTCCTGGGGGATTCGAACCGGGGTCTACTGAGGTGGAAGTCTAGAAAAGATTCCACTACACCAACCCAACCGCCTCTTTCAATCCTCTAGTTTTCAAAAGACATTATCAGAAATCCCCTAAAATGGTTAATGGAGTCAGTGACAGTATCACCCACCTGCTCCTTAAACTGGTCCAAGGTAGGTGGACACTCTGGCACCCCATCCTCAGCATGGGCCTCGATCTCCTCCGTAGTCAAGACGTGGTTGTACAGGAGGAACTGCCTCATGAACTCCTTGCGATCATCCACCCACAGGTAGGCGTAGTTGTCGAAGGAGTTGCGGTACTCCTGGGCCTTGTTCATGATGGTGTTGACCCGGTCCATCAGCTCCTGCCTCATGTCGGAGAGGTCCAGCATCTCCTCCAGGTCACTCTGAGAAGAGATATTAGGAACAAATTAATAACAAATCTTATAATCGCACACCCTTAGAGTCCACCCTTAGAGTTTTCAAGGCGCCTACAAGGATACAACATAAAATACTGTATAAAAACTTACAAATACTTACATGGAAAATGATAATGAAAATGCAATTACAAAAAGCGAGAAAAGGCTAGAGACATCAAATGCTTGTGAGTTGAGATTTAAAAGTTCTGGAACTAAGCGGTGACAAATTCCACAAACGAGAAGCAGCTGTAGCAAATGCCCCGTCCTCCAAACTTCTTTTGGAATGAGACTTGGGGGCTCTAAACTGTCATAGACCAGGAAGAGTGACAGAGGGAGAATGAATGAGGCAAGAAATGTAGCCAGTTCAATAGGTCATTGTAATGTATCTCTCAGAGGTCAAAACGCAAAGGTTAGGTCATGAAGTCGTATCTGGAAGGTCATATCGCTCCCCTCTCACCAATTTTCACAAATTTCTATAACATTACTGTCATGACTGTTGGAAAAAAATTAGTAACAATGCATGGCGCCACCTTTAAATATTTTTTTTTCGCAGACTCCTATCTACAACTTCTTTTTAAATTTTGGCTTCATTTTTTATTTTAATAGAATGTGAAATCTCCTTGTCCAGGAATTTGTTACCAATATGAGACCATATCGGAATTAGTGGCTGCGGCTACTACAGCTGCAGCCACTATGGCTGCGGCTGTTGCCAAGGGTGTTTCTATGGGCCTCCTACGCTGAAACACTTGTTCACGTGACGATCAAAGCCATAGCCGCAACTTCGACCCAGGCGTAAATACCCACCTGGTAGTGCTCAGATCCATTGTGCTCAGCGAGTCTTTTGACGAGCGACGCCATTTTGTAGATATCACTGATGAGCATCTCGACGAGGTCATAGAAGCCGTCAGCGACGCCGTAGTCCAATGACGGCATGAACACCATGTCGGGGACCTGCATACGGGGTTTTAAGTAAAATTAAAGGACGAAATATTACATACAACCGGTTTGAGGGTACACTGGTCTGCTCTTGTCTATCCATGTATACTGTATTTTCAGGTACTTTTGCATCCTGCATGCACAAATTTTCAAAATAACTCTAGTTTTAAAAAAGAATCTCAAAATAAACATAATAATTTGTGAGGTTATAATCAACCCTACCAACTACTGAGAAGCTAAATTGCAAAGGACGCAGTTGCAACATTGTCATGCAGCCAGCATGTTAAGGTGCCTTTTTGGCAGCCAGCCAAATTGACCCTTTACTTGACCACGAAGCACTATTTATGTGCCCTATTAAACAATTTTCATAACCTACATGTACTGAGGCACCTTCCTGTGTGTACAAATTAACATGATTTTGATCCTATAGCATACACACATGCCAATATGCATGCATACATGTGTACCAGGCCATCCCCCACATTCCCCTGAAATGTTTGCGAAGGGACTGTTTTAGTGTACCTGGTTGTTCTTGTTTCCCTGACAAGGTGAACAGTTAAATAAACAAGTAAAACTTTCCCCAACGCAGTGCATTTTGTGTTATCTGCCAATACAAAAATGACAGTACTGGAAATCATGATATTTTTTTAAAGTGATATCGTAAAATGTTTATATATCAGTAGGAAAAAGCCTTCAAATAATGAAACCCCAATTTGGAAGCAAAACTCATATACAAATAAGCTGAAGCATGTAAAAGTTACATATTCCAAAGAAATCACTAAAAATGACAACATACAAAAGAAAATCGACTATCAGTTCGTTTGAGCAGGTCACAATTATGAACCAAAATTCAACGGCACGCACCTGGAGTTCAAGTTTGGCCTCAAAGAGTGGCGACATACACTTGGTGTCGGTATTTTCCAGCATGTAGGTCATGCTGCAGTTGATACAGGCAAAGAAACCATCAACCAGCATGTCGTCAACGTAGTCGATGTAAGCCTTCCACGTGTCCGTGGCCGGGTCTGCCTTGAATAGCTCGCAGTTCTCCTACAAATACAACAGTGAAGAATTACTACGACAGTAGAAAGAGGTCATTACTCAGAATGTATAGCTTTACAGAAAAATTTGCTTGGTTCAAAACAATTTTGCCAACTGGAAAACGATTACCAACCAAAATAGCATGTTATGTGCACAGTTCGTGACTGGCTTCCGGCTTATTTTTCCTATGCAGATATTTGTTAAGTAGTAATTTCTGCTTGTTAATTAGGCAGCCCAATGAAACTTGGCCCTTCACAACATCTGACGCTCTACAGCTTACCTTAACTAATGTATGAATCTTCTCGCCAGCAGCGGTGATCTCCCCATACCTCTTGTTTAACCTCTCCTCTCTGTCATCCATTGCCAGGAGGGCGATATCTTTCAGCTCCTTTCTCTCGTACAGCGGCGTCTTGGACCACTCCTCCATAATCTTCTTGATCTGGTCAACATTGTCTTTGGTCTTCTGCACCCTCTTCTCCAGGTCTCGTACATGATCCCGGGTCTCCTGTATGTACTCCCACACCCCGTCGCCTTCCCAGCTCAGGTCCTTCTCGGCCTTCTGGAGCTGCTGGTCGATTCCGGCCAGTTGACTCTCAACCAAGGGGAACTCCACCTCCAGGACTGTCTCACGTACTTTGTTGTACCAGGTAACGGTCAGGTCTAGGTTGGCGGTGAACTTCCTCAGGGTCTCATGCTTGCCGTAGATGCCTGCTGCACTCTCAGGAATGCCTTCTTCTCCTCGTATCATGAGGTATTTTACCTCACGGAGGACGGCAACAAGCTGTCAAGAAAAAGCAGATTTTAGTTATAAGAATCAACAAAATCAAACTCGCCATAACAGACCACAACATCTGACTAATTCGAAGCACAAAATTTCTCAAAACTAATATCTGGGCCAAATATTACAGAGTTACTTTCAAGCAGGAAATAAACCTTTAAAATGTTCTGCTGAACAAAAAGGAACATGATACCAGTTATAAATTGTATAATGTGAAATGGTATTTTGGCTGGTAACCATATTCTGGTAAGGATAACCATTTTGTGCTACTTTTTGTGCTCAGGCAGCTCTATGAAATTGGGCCCTGCACTTACCTTTGGATCAAAGTTGACACATATGAGGTCTGTGTCTTTGTTTCGTGTTACAAGAGGCTGGTTGAGGTTGACTTTACAGATGTCATCTACTCCTGTTGTCCATTCTTTATACACATTGTCGTTATACCTAACATGGGAGTATAAAGCAGGGGGTTGCATTTAGGAAAAAAATGTTATTATTACCCACAAAGAAACTCTGACAGATTTACACCTTACAAGAAGGGTTGGAATTTCAACTGTTCAGGACTTAAATTTCAAGACAATCTCCACTTGACCACAGGTTTTGAAGCTCAGAACTTTCACTGAACTGGAAATATTTTCTTTTAAAAGACGTATACTTTTGGTTCTTTTTAAAATTGACTGAAGAAGTTCCAAATCTCTTATTTTGTTTTACTTTAATTTTCTGTTTTGCTGTCCCCCTATAACAGCATTCCTGAATATAAAGGAGGAGTTTTGGAATTGAAAAGGCTCAAGTGTGCACCTCAGTAGATTTGAAGAATAACACACAGCTTAAGGCGTTTTGGGGTCAAGGGGGTTATAATTACTAGGCCAGTGCTAAAACTGCTGGACTCTGGCCAGTGGTCAAGGGGTTACTTTGAGCCCTGCTAATGTGTAACAATGACAGCTAATACAGTCAACCCTCATTATAAAAAGCACTTTTATAAAGAGATTCTGGTTGTAAAAAGTACATTCTGAAGTCACAAATCTCTTTCTTTGTGTTTCTTTGTTTTGCTGTCCTCTTATAACAACTGTTATAAAGAGATAATTTGGCCAGTTCCAGGGATCTTGTTATAATGAGAGTTGACTGTATCCGTAATCTGTTTTTTCCGACTCATTTTGAAATGTTGAGATTTGAATAGTGATAATAACAATTCTCTAACCATCAAGTCAAAATATAATTCATAAGACAAGGGCCCAACTTCAAGAAACTGCTTCCAGCGGAATTCTGCGCTTACAGCCCATTGACTCACGCACTCCAGAGGGCGCTGTAAGCGTTCAATTCTGTGGTATGCAGTGCCATAAAATTGGGCCCAGATATCAGATATCCATGGCATGTAACACGAGTAACCAAGGAAAATAATCAAGATGATGAACTGAATGGAAGGGTCTGATTGCAATGAATGAGAACATTCCCCAGTAACTTCCACTGGAAAGGAACATCCGAAAGTCTTCTTACTTGCTAAGGAGATCCATCATTTCTTCGTACTTAGTGAACACCGTATTGGCCTCTTCAGATTGGATGATCCTATGACAAAGGTAAATAAAAAGTCATCGATCAATTTTGGTACTTTATACGCATCTCATTCTTAAGTAGAGCGTAGTGACATATCTTTAGAGGTCATCAAAGCAATACCGCATCACAAAATACTACATCCACCAGTGATTCCCCTGGCTTGTGAACTGAGCCGGATGGTACAAATTTGATTTCATGACTGAAGCAAACTTTACGCAGTCTGCAAACTCACACAATATATACCACATGATTCCATCTACACATCCACATTGTGAGGTCTTGATACATAAAGGTCAAGGACAAAAACAAATTGTACATGATGCAAAATGAGCACTTTTGGATTTCCTTTATGGCAAATCTTCACAGGGAGGTGGTGGTATTGAAAAAAAATGAGGGAGGTGGTCAATAAAACTAGCAAGGTGGGCCGCCTTATGTTTGAATGTGCAGAGGAAACACTGACATCTGCAATAATAGACGTCATACCTAAAGACATCAAAACCTTAGCTTTTGTATAACAAACTTGTCTTTGAGAGCTATAAAGGTAGGGTCATAGATTGGTTTTTGTCAACGTAATGCTGATTTATAAGCAATTTTATGAAGAAAGATACAATAAAAGTCACATAAGAAAGTTTCAGTTCAATAGTGTTTATACTTGCTGAAAGAACAGCAAAAAAAGTTTGCAGTATTTTCACACGTTGAATCCATGCTCGAATAGCAAGGTGACAGCGGGTACCAACCATATCTCTGGCCGCAGCATTCCCGAACGGACATTAACCCCCTGAGAACTGATTCATGCATGAATCGTTTCTCAGATTCAAATGATTTTGGGAGAAAACTTATCCAAACCATATTATTTCAAAGGAACTCTTTCTCAAAATAGTTTATACTGTCAATAGCTGCAGTGCTTCTCATCAAGTAATTTTTTATTGTCGTTAATTTTTGGAGTACTTTATCAATCTATGACGCAACCTTTAAGAGAATTCATGTTTTAACTCTGTAAATTTCTGTAAGCCTTTATCCAAAAAGAAAATATATTGGCCTATTTTACCATAAAGAATGTTCCAAAAGACAGAAAAGAAAAACAATTAACAGGTTTTGAAAGAACACAAATATTCCTGTTAAATAGAAACAATTAATGCCATTATTTTTCATCCGTCCCATTGAAAGACAGGACATTAAGTAATAATAGAAAAGTGCTTCCAAGGAAGTCCCCTTAAAACAACTCTACCAGGCACTGTGAACAAATCGCAAACAATTAGTACAAACAATTATATCAAGAACACAACAATAAACCATTGTTACATAAAACCACAGAACCAGAGAACACTGTGAAATCGTTTAACCTCATTTGCATTGCAAGTAAGAAGATTAATAGGTGTGCAGTTGTTTGTATCTTTGTAACATTATAGGTGCATACATTGCGCTTCTACAATTCACCATTACTGTTAGTCCACACAGGTCTTTCATTCTAAAACCGATATTGAAATGAATATTGATCATAAATTGAAAGAACAGGCATTTCCCACCACAGTCTGATTTCGCATTGTTTTATACAAGCTCAAAACCTTTTCAGAAAGTAATAATAATAGTGGCTTCTTATATCTAGCGCTCATATCCGTCACTCAGTGGCACTTCAACTTTCAGTATTTTCCTGCAAGGTATGCGGAGCTACGTTTTTGAAATATGAGACCTATTCCTTTGCATAGCACCATGTAATGGTTTACAAGGTGCTGTGGCGCAATATGCAGCCAATCAAGCCAGGAACACTAGGGCAAACCCCTACTCTTTTTGATAAGGGCACTGGGTTCTTTTTGTGTGCATTACACAACACACGGGACCAACGGCTTTACGTTCCATCCGAAGGAAAGAGCAATAATGGTTCAGTGTCTTGCTTAACGACAGAAGTGTCACGACCGGGACTCGAACTCACACTCTGTAACCAACTATTTAAATAGTACAGAGAGAGTGGGTAGCCCAAGCCTTTCTGTCAAGGTTTAGGGTCATGCAAAATGAGACAATTTACACTTGAAGACAACTAGACTCAGAAAAACAGTAATGAATATTAAACAACATCTCACATTTCAATTTCCGCACCATTTTCCTGGTAATACAACAAATTAAAGACACCTTTTTTAAAGGGTAGTTGGTGCTACCACAGGCCTGGAATTTTATCTTTTCATTAAGCAAAGGGCTTTTCCATTGGAAAATCTGTAAGTCTAAGAGAAACTTTTAAAGGGATACCACGGTCAAGACCTAGACAACATGGCCATGGATGGCCTCCATGAAGTGTTCTTCTTGCTAGGTTGCCTTTAAAGGGTGTGTACAACATTTGTATTTTTGCCAAAGACCTGTATCCACACTTGATGTGACCCAACATATACATGAAATAACAAACCTGTGAAAGTTTAAGCTCAATCCATCTTCGGAGTCATACAGTGAAAACCCCAAACTTTTTTCAAACATCGGATTTTATTCTGCAGGATAAAGACTATTGCTTTACCCATTTCTTAAAAACTATGGCATTTCAAGCAAAACTATTTCCATGGAAGTTTTCCACCATGACCATCTTTATACCATGTAAGTTATGTGCAAATCTGTGAACATTTATATTTCCATTCTTACCAATGTTGTACACACCCTTTAAGTTGAATGTTAAAGTTGCCCCAGGTGACAAAACCAATCAACAAATAAAACGACTTAATCTAAACACAACATGAGTGGACAGAAACAAGCAACTAGCGTTCCATAAATGTTTTTGTTTAAAGATGACATGGCCAGCCTGAACCAGCTGGTAACCCCCCCCCCCCCACCCCCTAAAAGGGGGGGGGGGACCACAAAAAATGCTTGTGGAATCAGTTAAACACAGTGCTTCTTTTTTAAAATTTTAAGAACTAAACAATAAAGTTGACATAACCCAACCAGCAAACTCCTTTCAAGCATTTCTGAATGACCACTGCTTGATTCTCCCATTAAGCCCTTTAACCGTCAATCCTTAGTCATACAAATTTGTCGGACATGAATGTTCATTTGGAAACTGGCTATATATACAAAATAATCTCCGTCTCAAAATGCATCACTTGCAGGTCGCATTATACGTTATTATTATTATTATTAAACATTCAACCATTTTCGGAGGATGATAAGTCCCTTGATAAATCTGTCAAAGTTTCCACTCCACACTTGTGATTTTCCCAGTGTGTTTTTTTAATGGCGGATTCTGATTTCAAAGGTAGGCTCTTGTTTAAAGGCACTGAACACGTTTGGTAATTGTCAAAGACCAGTATTCTCACTTGGTGTATCCAAACATATGCATAAAATAACAAGCCTGTGAAAATTTGGCCTCAATTGGTCATTGAAGTTGCAAGAAAATGATGAAAGAAGAAAGACCCTTGTTGTACAAATCTAGTGTGCTTTCCGATAGGAATAAAAGGCTTCTGGCCAGAAGTCTTTTATTATTTTAGTGAGAAATTACCTCTTTCTCAAAAACTACGTTACTTCAGAGGGAGTCGTTTCTCACAATGTTTTATACTATCAACAGCTCTCCGTTGCTCGTTACCAAGTAAGTTTTTATGCTAATATATATTTTGAGTAATTCCCAAACGTGTCCAGTGCCTTTAAAGGGTTAACCCATTGCATTAAAAACAAATCAAGGTAAACAAGAAAGTCCCAATTTAATTAAGCCACATTTACAAAACAAACATAGACAAGTCTGAGCATGTGCATAAACAGCACTACATCTTTAAAAAGAGCTTCATCTTGATAAAACCATGCAAAAACAAAAAAATACATGCAAAAATTGTGCAATAAAAAACTCAACCAAATGAGAACCAAACATGAAATGACTGCAAACAAAAACCCAAACGCAAAGACAGCAAGCACGGAATAACAAACGCTTCAAAGGTGATAAACGTGGGAGTCTGACGGTAGGGTCCTGATGCATTGACTATTAGTGCCTCAACCACGTATCTCAAATTCTAAGTCGGACATTTTGATGTCTTGAAAAATTGTTCCATTCATATTCAAAGCCATGGATTGATCTGATTTTCTTGCATTGATGGTACAACTGAAAGTAATTACTCTGCTTTTTAGTTTGCATGTTGCAATCAAATATTTGTTTTGATTGTGGCAAAATCCTGCAATGCAACAAGATTGTTCCATTTACAAAACTGCACGTGGTGACTTAATGTCTTTACAGGTGAAAAATTTAAACTCATGGTGGGCACCGAAATTGAAAATGTCTGGATCCCAACTTCAGAAAAAACAATAAAACAATCTGAGAAAAAGACCAAGGAGTGCTTGGTCAATGGCGGATGTCCGTTTTCGTTACCTCTTGACTCCAGTTCTGCTCAGCTCAAAGAAGATGAGGGGGAACCGCAAGATATCAATCAAAGAAGGGACATGCAAATGGTTGGATGCAATGTGAGAATCAGAAAATCATAAAACATAGAATAGGGTACTCAATAGTTTAAGAACATGCAGTTCACGTCGGATTGTACATCAGAGGGTCTGTACACCATTGGTTAGTTACACCAAGTATTAGTTGGCTTGTATCATCAACTGAATATTGAAAATGGTGTTTAACTTAATGTTACACAATGAAGATTTGATATTGGGGTGTGATCTACTTCATTATTAAAAGCTAGAGTAGAAGCTTGTTCCTCATTTCAACTGTTTTCTTGATAACATTTAGTTTATTAAGTGAAACTGTTAACAACTTTCAGAGCTGCTAACATTTGCATCTTGCAATCAGGAAGATTTTGTATAACAATCAGTGAGATGTTTAGAATTACATTCAACGTAATAGAGAAAAAATGTCCACAACAATCAGGGAGATTCCAAAGTTTGTTCATCAGAACACGGAAAGATTTGTTTATTTTCAGGGAACTTTCTGCAGAACCAAAGAGAGTTGGCAGCTCTGCAACTTTTGAGATATTGGAAAAGTTGTTTTCTATTATATATAATGGATACATTAACAAAACAGCCTGTTATTATTGTTGCTGATGGGAGAAAAGCAAACTAGAGTTGGAGAAGGGTTCAGTTCAAGCATTGAGGCACAGACTATTGATATTCAAACGAAACTTGCACCATATTGCCTCAATGAAGGGGAAAATGAAACATCATGCCAAAGGTGTACAGTTCCTTTTACAGTGGTTTAAGGACCACAATCCAAGTGCAAGGGCATGCAGTCAATGATCAGTGCAGTCAATGATCAGTGCAGTATGAATGGCAAGACTGTAGATTCCACTCAGTAACAAAAAGAAATCACACACATTATGACTTTGGATAATGGCTTTGACTGACAGTGTAGTGTGAATTGAGTAATCTAGCCATAGCTGGAGCCAATGCCCGTGTGCCAGACACGGTCTGAGAGTAGCTTCAAGGAAACAATGTGCAAATCCTGCACCTATTATGTATCTAGGTTCAAAGTCTACATCTTGGCAACTGGCTAAGGTAAATGATGAATAAATGTGAGAAGTCTTTGAACCAAATAAAAAAAGCTTCATTACCAGGGGCCAATTTCAGAGAGCTGCTTGACGGTAAGTAAATTTTCTGCTTAGTTTATCTGAAAGATGTGCTTAAGCGCAAGCATATTTCACTGGTTAGCAAAAGAGTAAGGTGGACGACTTGTGAGTCCACCATTAACTTACATGGCTATGCCATTCATTTGCTTACAGTAAGTGCTGGAAGGTTAGCATGCCTTTTCCTGTGTTTACAGTGAATGAAAATTGCACAGTAACTACATAATCAGCCGTTTACATGGTTAAGCAGCTCTTTGAAGTTGGGCCTAGGTCAGAGTGAACAGATTTTTTTTACTGTTAATGCCGACTACAACTTAGATGTGAAAGTTGACTTGGAAACGAAAGAAAAGTCTACACGAAATAAATATTCAAATGTTTCCAAGTGGAGTTTTTTGTAGATAAAGTTACTTACGGGTGTTCTATGTGCTTAAAACTAGCCATAGGGCTGCTTAGTCTAGAGCGGAGCTCCATGGACCATTTGAGTGCCCCGGCAGCCTCAGGCATGTTTTTGTTGAGTGGGGGACGTCCGTCCTTCTGATCGATTTGGCCCATTTGTATGTCGTAGATTTCCTTGGCCCTGTCCAGGTCTGCGTTGAACATGGACAGTAGGACAGGGTACTTGGGCTCAAAGTCGTCTTTGATGACTGGGCGGTCAAGCATTGGCCCATAGCAATCCAGCATCTGTGGAAGTAAAGAGAGGTCTAGTGTCAAAAAGGAGCAACGTCCAAAGGGTTCACAGCCCTTGCTTTTATTTCTCATACGGATTTTGCCAAACACACAGCCTTTGATTGATGATGTAATTTGTTTGCAACAGGAAAATAAACACAAACATTTATTTCTCTCTTTACTGGTATGGAAACGCACTGGACTGGAAATTCAAACATTGGCTCTAAAATGTGGATAGTCTTTGCATTCATTTTCCATCCCAGTTGACTGTGCAGACTTTTGTCAGGACTTGGAAAGTAAACACAGTTTCATAACTCTAACTTAGTGACAGAAAAATAAATTACAGTAAAAGATACAATTACAACCATGGCTTGTAAATGTCTTCAAAAGTTTATATCTGAGTAAATTCAAACGAAGCGAAGACAAGTGCAATGGACTAAATGTAACCAGATTCAAAGAGATGAGTCTTAAGCTGACTTTTTAAGATCTGTAAGGAGTCAAGTAAGCCTAGTTGACCGGGGAGATCACTCCATAGCTTTGGTGCACATGAAACAAAGCTACTATCACCTGTTGCTGATTTAACAAAACTTGTGGAACTGTGGAACTGTGGAAGTGCGTAAAGCTTAAAGAGTGTTTCTAAGAATTCGTTGTTAGACCTTGTAAGGACTTTTTATAACTTATTATAAATAATTTAAACAAATAGTTTTTTATTTTATTTATGAAAGTTTTATTTGTCCAAGAAAATACAACTCAAAATGCGGGGCTTTGGCCTTTGTTGTTATTCAAATCATGAAAAGCCTCTGATATGCTAATGAGGTAGTTGACCTCTGAGTATACGTCACATTTAGAATACCCATCCCGGTGCGCACACCGTTGTGGGGACTTCCTATTGTTGTTCTATTATTCCCTTTTCTAAAGAATCTGGTGTGGGGACCCAGTTTAACAAAGAAAAACGTTGTGGGGACCTTTGTTCCATTGTATAAAAGTCCCCACAGCTCTGGGTATGCCTACCTACTCTGGCGTGCATGCACTGTTTATGTTAGGCTCGCTGTAGCCAGCCACACACACGACGCGTACGACGGCATGCTCTCTCATGCTCACACACTCGGTTTTCTACTCGATCCTTCTTGGCCTGCGTGACAAGATTCCTTCATTTTTTGTCTCCGAGAATTGTTTTAACTTGGAAGTCGATGTTATGTGACACATGAATGAAGTAAAAAGTGCCTAGTCAGCATGCCAGCGTCTTGTGTAGTTGGCGGGTGTTCAAGAAATGCTAAGAAAAATCCCGACGTACATTTTCTGGCCTTTCCTAACGCGACCAAGGATCTTGCCTTGCGGCGAGAATGGAAACGTTTTGTGAACAATACAAGATCAGACTTCAAATTGACATCGTCGTCGTTGATATGCAGCTCACATTTTGATGCTAAATGCCAAGACGAATCTACGAAACTCCAATGTCAATTTGGCTTGAAAATGAAGTTTCGTCTGAAGCCTGGTTCCGTACCAACATTGAAGGCACCGTTTGCATACTCCGTGAGGGCAACTACCGCGGCCGCCACCAACACGGTCCCTCCTGCCGGCTGTTCTGCTGGCAGTAGCGAGACGACTTTGGCTGGTGGCAACGAAGACAATCGCGATCATAGCGATGTCAGAATTCCGTCGCAGAAATCACCACCCAAGCGCCGGAAGCGATCAGGATTGGCGTTTGAGAAAAGAGAACGTGCCAGGGTAAGTAAATTCATCGACTTAAAAAATTGTTCCGAGTTTTTCTCTGTTCATTTGGTGTGATTATTTTGCATTGAACCCTTTTCGTGATAAAAAAGAACACTACTAATTATACTATTAAAGATTGCCTTTTCTTTAGGTTGCAATTGCATTGCACCATTTTCGTGAAGAAAAAAAAACAAGACTAGCTTTGCCCATTGTTATTTTTATTATTTTTAAATTACAGTGCACCCTTTTCGTGACACAAATGAATATTGATTAAATTGCAATGCCCATGTCGACCGTTTTCAGAAACCAAAACTAAATTTTACAAGCGACCAAAAAGAAACCAGAAGCAGAACAAATCACAAGCAAAACCACAATTAATATTTCCTGTTTTAGGTTGGTACATAGTCATAGTGTATTCAGTGAAAGGAAAATTAATTCGTGCTTGCTGTGTGTTTATTATAAACTCTAAAGAGTTTAAAGGTGGAGTAGTCACTAACAACAATGTCCATAGTAGTTAGTATCCATAGTTAACAACCTCTACTGGGTTGCTGCGTCAACGCCAGGATGTGATCCGGACCTGATGTGGGCAAAGTTTGAAAGTGTCATCAACCATATACTGGATGTTCATGAGCATGGAAACCCACTCTACCCGAAGTGCATGCATGGTCCCTTGGCACCCCGGAAATGGCTAGTCCCTGGTATGACAATTAGTTAATTGATTTCACTGAATTTCAATTGTTGGGGAAATCTTTGAAAGAAGATGGACAACCAACAACTATTTCTTGACAAGTGTTAGTTTCCAAAATCTGTGCATTTTTAACTCCATTGATGTACAATGTGTACAATCACATTTAATTTATTTTTGCACACATGTACATTTTATTGTAAATTTCCCTATATCTTCCAATGTTAGCTGAAAATGTATTTTTTCTTTTTTACAATTTGTCAGGAACTAAACCTGCAGAGAAAGTGGCAGAACTGTTGGATAACCCTTGGTTAATGAAGGATGTCCGGATGCTCTCCTCGTCGATGCAGACATCTTCTGTGGAAGCCTTCCACTCACTTATCAATCAGTTTGCACCGAAGATGTTTGTGTATTCATACCACGGCATGCTCTGCAGGTGAGGTCCTTATTCAAACCTACAACTATGGAAAAGCATATTTTAAAAACAATGACACTGTGCAAAAATGCCCAACATACATCAAGCCTTACTGAAACTTATTGTTTGTTATGTGCTTGATCGACAGGATGTACCTCGCTGCCCTGCATTACAACGAAAACACTGGCAGGGAGCAAGCAAGGAGTACTGATGGGAGTTTGGCCTACAGCATCAGCTACCCAAGGGCAAAACAGGATACCGGTGGATACACTGTGCGGAAAAGGCTGGTGCAATGCACATACAGTAAGTACACGTATAAACCATGTACTGTGACAATGTTTACATCTAAAAGAGCATGGATTTATTGCTGGCAAGATTTCTACACAGCTTTATGGAAAATTTTTTTCTCATCATACATTTTGCGCGGGTTGCTATCTAATTCTTATGAACTTTGGATATGAATAAAGGGGCACATTTCAAACTTGTTCAGCTATCATTTTTATGGGAACTGTGACACAAAATGCCATTTCCCTGTATGACCAGTAGGTAATGAACAGTGCAGTATCTTGCCTGCTAAAAAAGCACTGGAATACACAAGGTCATTCTTTTTGTAACCAAATGTTTTTGTCCTTCTAGAATACAACCAGCGCATAATCGACCAAACTCTAAGGCTTTTCAAGGAAGGCAGCAAAGATGCACGTACAAGGTACAGACAGCTTATGAAGAACCCAGGGCCTCTCACTCTCAAACACACAAAGCCGGACAAGGCGATAGCAGTTTCTAGTTTTGTTTCCAGATTTTCCAAGTCCGTAGCACCAGTAGGGAGACCAGAAGGAACACAAGACTTGGTAGTTGAAGATGAGGCGACAAAGAGAAAGAAGAGTAGAAATAAAGATAAAAAGGGAAAGTCAGCAAAAAGACTGAGGGGAAAAGGAATGAACAGAAGATGATAGTGGTCAGGGATCAGCAGTGAAAAGGAAAAGCCGAAAAAGAAAGAAAAGCGGCCGAGGAGAGACATCCCAAACAGAATAGACTGAAGTTCCATCTGGTCTAAAAAATAAAATAAAAAAGGAAGACGGGTACATTATTCTGAACAGTTTTTGACAAGGGGAAAAAACACAATGAGCAAGAGAGATGACTTTCAGTAAATATTTAATTTATTTAGTTTTTTTCTTGTATGTGTGTAAACCACATGACTTTAAAGAAAGACTGATAAATGCCTATTGGGAGACAAATCAAGACCCTTTTGAGCATGTTATTTTACCTCAGTGCTCAATGAACTTGAGCCACTTTGAAACATTGGCAAAATGTTTGTCTTTATAAAATTATGCGTTATACTTTAAAGGCACTGGACACTGGACACTATTGGTAATTACTCTAAATAATTGTTAGCATAAAAACTTATTTGGTAACGAGCAATGGAGAGGTGTTGATAGTATAAAAAAACATTGTGAGAAATGACTCCCTCTGAAGTAACGTAGTTTTTGAGATACACCGAGTGAGAATACTGGTCTTTGACAATTTTGACAATTAGCAAAGGTGTCCAGTGCGAGTGAGAATACTGGTCTTTGACAATTTTGACAATGTGCAACTGGAATTCAATTGAAAACACATGAGAGTACAAGTTTTTGTGCAGAAGATTACTGTGTTGTGTGGGACATCTCATAATTTACATATGTGACCTTTATATATTCTACTGCATTTCCTGACAGGACAGACATATATAATATTTGTACAAACACAACTGCTGTACAGCTTTTGAGATGTCCTCCTTCCTTCATGTCAAAAGTTGAGAAAAATCAGACAGTCCATAAAACATGAGGCGCTGGCTCTGAGGTTCTTTTGTAAAGATGTGATGTCACGGGTCATTTTGGCTATACCTTTTAATATACTTGGTGGCATCAATTTTGAAGTAAATGCCCATGCAAGTAAAACTTATGGGATTTTGTTTTCTTTGATATAATACCATTGAAACTGTAAACGTCCAATCTACAAATTCTTTTGTTTATTTTACTGGAAAAATAAAAGTATCAAAAATAAAAATATATGTGGTCTCAACAAAGGTAGTGAGCAGATGACATACTGTATTATTGTTGTTTTACACTTGACCTAGTTGTAGCTAAATCCTTTGAGTTTTACATGTACCACCTGAATAAACATGAAATAGGTTTAATAGTGATTACTAAAAATGAACGTTATTTACAAGTTATTTACAAGTCATCTAATGGAGGAAACTGGAAACCTTTATAGTTGCCCTCTTCATCCGGATATGTCCGTCTGATTTGGAGCACTACGCACGCAGGAAGTGGCACACGGTTGTGGCGTCCAAGAAAACCCCAGCACCAGCGCACAACCTGTCGGTAGGCTACATGCCGAAATTTTCTGTAATCAAGGAGTTTGGCAAAGGAATACAATAATTAAATAAACATCATAAGGAACGAGGATCCTGACAACTGTCAATCATCCCACAAACAAAATTCAAAAATAAACAAAGAAACAAAAAGGGGGGTGGCAAGTTAATTAATGTGCCTACATTTATTTATATTTGTCAAGGTTCTCTTGGTTTTTTGTTCCCTTGGTTTTTTGTTCCTTTTTTCACTGAAATGGAGCATCAGAAACTGTTTTTGTTGTGTTACAAATATAAAATAATATTTACATGTACCCCACTAAAATAGCTTACCTAGTTCTGTCCCCTTCAATAGCACCAGCTCCATACTGTTGGCGGTATGCGTGGTATGCTGTTTGCAGAGTCCCTGGATTAAGGGCTGTTGCCTAAAACCAGGGATGCTCTGTAAAGCAACTGATGTTTGGCGGTCTGGGGTCAAGCTCGTCGAGTTTCGCTGTTAGCTGTTGCACTTCCATGCAGCATCGGCAGCTCACAACACTCTCCATCACTTCACACTTCCCACATGAACACCTGGTGAAGACAAAACACAAAGGTGCAATGAGAAAGGAATATTAAAAATTTTGTGTAATATTGAGTTGTTACCCAACCGGTTCTTCTCCAAACCACCACAGCTCGGAAAAATATTGCATACGTGTTACCATGATTCAGTACTTGTAAACACTAGCCACAAAATACCCAATTACATCACATTCACAGTCAACTCAATGAGCAACTATTTACCGTGTTTTTTAAAAGTTGAACAAGTTGGTGCTATGATTTTCCGGTACAAATATTTTAATAATTACCATTCTGTGTTTTGTAAACGATCCAAGTTGCGTGGCATCGCTTCGTCATCCTCGTTTTGTTGCTCGTCAGCTGGGACCACCACCGGGGCCAAAGGCTCGAACCTATAGGGCTCAACCCCTCGGACGACCAACGCGGGTCCAACAGCCGCGTCTACATCATCGTCATTGAGCAACACTTCTTCGTCGTCGTCGTCGCTAGCTTCGCCACTGATGTTGCTGTCGGTACTGCTACTACTGCTACTTTCACTACTATATGGATGGAAAGCCTCCGATGTTACACTGTTTTCTTCCCAAGAAGCGTCCGAATCTGATCCTGACATTTTGTTTCCGATAGATACGACGTGACACTGCGAGTAACTCGAGTCAAGTACTACTGTACGTACTGTGTATATTGTTTATGGGAAACCAGGACGTATAACCAAGGTGCCAGACTACACAAGCCAAGCCATCGATCGGTCGAACAAATCGCACCCGATAAGTCGCCCCCCAAAAACGTCTTACACATGTAAATCATGCCTGAAAGTCGTCCAAGTCATGAATCGTGATCAATAATGGAGCATGTACATTTACACTATGAGTGTACATGTACAACAATGGGCTATTCAAGTTGGTATTATCGTCGCTGCATAACTCGCGTAATACACTGTGCACAGCCGCATGTAATAACATGCGAGTGGTTGTTTTTCTAAATGTGACGTCACACCTTATTGTGAGATAAACAAAGATGACCTCACGCTTTTCTTAAAACAGGACTCATACGGGTTGGAAATAAATGGCATTTAAATTAATTACAAAGACTCAAAGGCTAAAAAACTAATTAAATATAGTGTCTGTATAACATAATCTTCCAGAAATGTGTAAACCTCACCGGTTTAGTATTTCTTAGAGTCACTCTTTAATGAAATCGACCGCTGATGAAGAACAAGATCTAGGAATGTTCAGAAGTAAGTTTGTTTGATGATCTCAGATTGTGCCGAGGATGGTACGTACACAACATGTCTCTTACTGGGGCTGGACCATGAAGTGCTTTCCAATTCAGCAGTAGGATTTTGTAATTAATAAAAGTGTATTTCACGTGGGGGAGAAGTATACTCAAAGGAGATGTGCAGGGACACTCACCTTGAAGATTGATTCCAGGCCAGAGCAGTCATCAAATCCCTGGCAGAGCAAAGATCCAAGACGTCGGTCCAAGTCATGAACTTGCTTCTCAAAGACATTATAATCATCAAGGAACTCCTGTCATAAAAGAAAAATTAAAAAATAACAGTGATATTATTAGAAGGAGCTTTAGCCCATAACCAGGCAGTCATGCATGACCTTTAATATGTAACAGATAGTTGACGTCACTGACAGCACAATGCAATCACAGCACAATGCAATCACAGCACAATCTGTTATTATTCATAGATGGTTGTTTTTTTCATATTTAGAAGAATTGAATGTATTACAGTAAAAACTGTTCCCAGCCAATATGGCTCATCAGGCTGGTGTTTACATCTGGTTTAATTGCATTAAACGACTGAGAATATTTTTATTCCCCATGGACAGGATATTGCAGGTTACTACCCAGCTCTCACCAGTACCCATTTGTACTCTCGGGTGGGGAGAAGCAATTATGATAAAGTGCCTTGCTCAAGAACATAAGTGTCGCAGCTGACTGGACCAGGATTCGAACCCACATTCTGTAAACTATAGAACTCAACAGTCCATCGCCTTAGACCGCTCGGCCACGGCAGAAGATTTAAATGTGCAAGGCACCAATGCACTGCGTGAATAGAAGCTCTCTACAAACAGGCACTTCAATAGCAGAACAATCACAAACAGCCTCAAGAGAAGACTAGAGATCTTCCCTCCATCTCCCATACTGTGGCTGCTCCTTGAGAGACCTCAACCTCTTCCGAGCCACCTGTAGTCATCGTCCTTTCAGGCGAATGGCAGGCCATATACTACATATATCATTTTTTATTCTAAGCTGTGATCTATAATATATATTAGTTCTTATGAAGTGTCTAACCTGGCACTGTGGGTCCAGACCATCGTAGCTTCTCTCCGAGAAGACCTTGACGTACTCCAGGAACTCCTCATGGATCTTCTCTACCTGAACGCTCAGCATCCTTCCCTTCATGCCTCCCATCTCAGTCTTCTCTAACTTGCTGAACTCAACGGTGGTCTCAAAAAGTTTCTATAACAACAAAAACATTGTTGAAGAATGCATCTTTTATGACTTGTAAAATTGGGTTAGATGTAGCAATCTGTGAGGACACAGTGCATCACATGAGAAACAAAATTTGACACCCAAAACTAATGGTTTTAAAGGTTTCATACAACTTACATGACTTAAGAAAACCAGTTCTTTTTGGAAAGCACTTGCACAAAAACTTCATAGAAGGAGAACTGAACAGCACTCCGACTAATGCCAAAAAATAGAACAAGCTCAGTACCCAGATCTCAGATGACATTTTAAGTTTCACCGACACATGCTTTATGTCCAAGCTTTATGTTTAGTCATGAGTACTGACTAAAACATGAGACTTGATTTACTAAACAAGAATCACTTTGTTCATGCGTTGCCTTCTCCTTTTCATCTCAAACCATATGCTGGACATTTGTTATTATTATTAAATATTTCTGGTAATGAAACCTAGGATGCCTCATACATGAACTTAATCACTGTAACTTGTAAACCTGAGGAAACCTGTAAACAAGGGTGCTTGCTATATGATACAGAAACACTGGGGTTAACCCCTACTCTTCCACGATAAGTATTCTGGGTTCATTTACGTACACTACCAATCCTAGTACACAGGACCTACTGCTTAATGTTCCATCAGAAGGACAAAACAAATATGAAAAAAGTATATATTTTGCTCAAGGACACAAGTGCCACGACTGGGACTAAAACCCACACTCTGCTGAATCAGAAATACCAGAGGTTTAGTCCAGTGCTCTTAACTGCTCAGCCACCACACGCTCAGCCCTGACATGCCAATTTTAAGTGGGAGAAATCAATAACTCATAAAAGAAAACAACAGCAGGCCAAACTTACCTCAAGTATTTCCAGTCTCTCCATGAACTTGTCCATGCGGGCAAACACCATGGAGGAGGCAAACTCCCAGAGGATTGGCTCCCTGCCATCCTTGAAGTAGTCCTTCAGTTTGTCACGGTGCTCGGAATAGAGGTTCTTAAAGCCTTGTAGCACCATAAGGGCACCTCTGACTTTCTCCAGAGATTCTTCACACTCCATCTTGAAGATCTCATCAGGCAACAGGAAATTGCGGCACTGATTTTGAAGGAGAGAGAGACAGTATGTTATAAAGACAGCCAAACTTTAACAAGTTAGGGACCATGGATAAATTAAGAACGCGTTCGCACGCGTTCCGACGCGTGGCTGCACGGAGTCGTTCCAAAATTGTCACGGCCCCGTGCAACGATGGGATTTGCACTCCAGTGATTTTTAGGTTCCCTTATTATCGATCTTTATTGTTGGTGCCTTTTGTTGGTCGGATTACACGGACAAGGCAGTGTGAAAGTAGCCCACAAAGGAGTGAAGGATTAGTGTTTGCTGTCTAGCTCAGGTATACTAGGGTTTATCTAGGAAGCTGATTATAACTACACAGTGGCATTTGGCCAACATCATTGTTCCTTTGTTATACAGCGAGTCTCCCTCAAGACTGGGCGATTGCAGAAGATCTCATGACACTGTGTGGGTTTTCTTTTGTTTGAGCTTGCACGTATAGGATCACGGCCGTGCCTGTGACATAATTTATCCATGCTCCCTTAACAAGAAGGGACTTAATTTATTCTATTTTTTCTTCCTTTTTTTGCTGTTACACCTGCCAACATCCTCTTGGTTCAGTATAGCAAGATGACTTTTGTGTTTGCACTGAGGAAAATTTGTCAATACATACAGGGGTGTCACAATATAACCAAAAGCATGCAAAACGGTTGAATCTCATATTTAGTTTTGTCAAGTCCGATTTGACATTTATAAAACTGCAAGCTAATGTGTTTAAAACATCAGTTGGTGTTCCATGTAAGTCAGAAAATTAAGGACAATTTAAAAAATGAATAAAATAAATAGAAAATGTAGTCTTACATTGATAAAGCCGTTTTAGTTTGTTTTTGAGTTGATACTACTGTTTTGAAGTGTATTAACCCAAACCAACAACCCACGGCCATGAACTTGGTAGAGGTGAATGCTCGTCGAAGTAATTGCCTCATGGCCCCCTGTCCATGCCTTGGTTCTCCTTGAAACATTCCCACAGATTCATCCAAAAGAAAAGGTACTCAAGGAAAACTTTTCCCCCAATGAAATTGAAGACCCGCATTTTTACCTGATCAATTAGGGAATTACAGATCTCCTGTAGCAGCACGATGATCCTGGGTGCTGTGTTGTAATACTCGGAGTTACTCCAGATCAGGCAGACCACATGCATCAGGGGACCAAGCTTAGGGAGTAGTTCAGCGAAATCCACCTCCTCGAAGCCTTCGATGTGACTAGCCAGGGGCTTCAGGTAGGTGGTGATGTCTTGGGCCTCAGTGAGTGCTATGGTTTGAAAAGTGGGAAGTGTTTGAAGAAACAACGCAAACAGTTTGATATACCAGTTCTACGCTTTACAGGGGGTGATGAGCACAAAGCTCTGCGGTAAGCAGAGCCATGAATTTGGGCCTTGAACACAAACCAGATCAATTAGTGATGAATTATTGTTCTTAAGTTCCCAGACAAAAGTTCTTCAACCCAACAACCAAAGTTCTGCTGTCTAGTTGCTTTTCAAAACCCAAACCTTTGAAGATTTAATATTTGAAAATCTTAAAGTGTTTGAAAGACCAAGGCAACTGAGGACATGGCCTCCATGATGCCCTCTGTGTAATTCCAGGCCCGAGGATCCCAATGAAATTGGGCTTAGTTGTCAGTGTATGACAAATAATTGTTACCTTAATGGTTGATCTAGACATTTTCCAAATTGATTTCATCCACATTCATGCCTACATGTACTTCAGAGTTTTCACATTACACATCTTGCAGAATTTTATTTCAAAATAGAGTACAGTAAAAGAGTGATTGGGTAAAAAAGAAACTTTCATATGGGTCTCATCTATTGACCAATAAGAGTGCCAAGCAAACAACTCAATATAAACAGACTGTGCAAGTCTCACTTTAAAGTGCAACAGTCTCTTTCCATCACACATTAAAGCAATGTACGTGAGACCACAGTGGCCCCAAAAACGTTTGAATACGTGCAAGACTCGCACGGTCTATCTAAATGAAACAGCAGCAAAGTAACTGAAACGTGTAGATTCCCCCCAGATTTTATTGCTCTTTTTTTTCTCTTGTGATTTACTTACCAGCTTCCACATCTCTCTCAATATTCTTGAAGGATGGCAGGTAGCTACTTTCTGTTCTCTCCAGCAGCTGTTTCATTTTGCGCACTTTTGGGTCGCGAAGCTGTCAATTAAAAAAAATTATTAACATTATTTCTCGACAGAATAATCAAAATCTCCTCCCAAAACAATGCAAATTTCAAAAGAGACCGCACAGACCTCAAAGACAATGTCAACAGAATTACAACCACTAACTTTCCACCCCCCCCCCCCCCCCCCCCCCACCTTTATTTGTGCTTCACGAAAACTTGCAGCAAGTCGGTTTGGGGAAAGGCACATTTTCGGGGTGTTTGTTTGTGGGGTAGTTAGCAAAAAACTTAAACGGCTGACCTGACAAAAATTGAAAAGAATTCTGAAGTTTAATTGTCCGAAAACATATGTTTGATTGTTTTCAAGAGGCTGAGAGACTTAAACAGTCAAAAGGGGAAAAAATGGAGAAGATGAAAAAGATAGTTTTGAAACAAAAGCACAAGGAGAATGACAGGTACCCCATTGTTTTGTTGCTTGAGATTTCATAGAAACTTGTTAAATATCCAAAAAGAAAAGTTGAAGAACATGCTCTTTTATTAAATTAAAAATAAAAATAAAAAATCAAGTATAACAAATTTTGTGTCCTAGATTAAAAAAATATATAAATCAGACCTACAATGATACAGTGGCCCCCATCACCTAAGTCTTGGTATTGGTCTTTCTTACAAAGTATAATTACTCTAATAATCTGCCAAAGAAGACTGGCTGTGAACTTCCTGTCCAATACTTTCTTTCTTTTTGTCAAATCTTAGAGTGATGCCTCCTACTGTACCTGTTGGAAGATGCATTCCAAGTTTTCACATTTTGCCTTCCAGAATTGGATCTCTACGTGGGGCCCGGGGTTGAGACCTTCCAGCAGGGGCTGAGCAGAGTCCCGTTTGAGCACATCTCGGATCTGATGTGTCCAATCAATGATGACTGATTCGATAGAGTGAACGAGACTCCTGTCATACGAGTCATCTCTGCAGAGACAGGATTCAAAAGGTGAGGGTTCATAAAATTAGTAAAAACACTTGAACAATAATTATGTCCTAATAGACCTCATTCACTGGCAACATCACTGCCATCTTAGAAGTCAAACAATGGGAATGCCAAGCTATACATTCCATTCCCCAAAACCCCTGATCTCTATGTAGCTAACATGCTAAATACATCGGTAAAAATTACCAATTTAGCCTGCTAGAAGGGCTCAAATTTAAAGGGGAAATCCACAAGACTGCTGGGCTTGTAGCTCAACACATTTTACCGCACTAGAACTTTTTTTTAAACAAGACTAGAAAAAAAAAATTACTACACAGTTAAAGGCCCTGTACACGATTGGTAGGATCGAAAAACACAAATGTTCACAGATTCACACATAACTTACATGATTTAAAGTAAGTAATGGTAGAAAGGGTTCCTTAAAATATTTCTGCCTGAAATGCTGTCGTTTCTGAGAAATGGAGTAAAACAATAGTTTTTATCGCGCGCGATAATAAACTCCATGTTTGAAAAACAGAAAACACATAAGGTCTTTTTTCACTATTTTCTCGTGATCTCGATGACCAATTCAGTGAGCTCAAATTTTCACAGGTTTGTTATTTCATGTATGTGGTTGATTACACAAAACATGAACACTGTCTGTGATTATTTTGTCAGCTCTGCCAATCCTGTATAATACCTTTAAGTATTACTATTTAATGGACCTTAGCATATGACGTAATTTGAGTAGGGCGCCCTCGCCTAGAGGTAAAAAGGAAGCCGTTCATTGGCCAGTCCAAATCAGCGCGTTTCCATTGTTTCATCATCAGTTTACCTCTAAGATGGCGGCTTGGTGACGTCAATGCATAAGGTCTATTTAAAACACAAAGACTGCCGAACTAGTCCAGTAGTGAGTTGCGGTCAAGAGTAAATTTTGAGCCCTGTAATAGTTGACAATCCCCGTTTCATTATCGACATCAAGGATAACAAAATAGCTCTGCAAATGTTTTCGTTTTATAGCGCGACTGCCATTGCATAGACTGTGCAAGTTTTGCGTGCATTTGAACATTTTTGGGGACCACTTTTGTCCCATGTGCATTGCACTTTGGTTCCGCGCACTTAAACCAGTTCCAGTGTTCTAATGCGCACGACACTTGCACAGTATATTGCTTGAGTAAGGCGCATTTCACAACCCACGGTCAAGGCCAACATGTAATGACTGTAAAGACGAAGAGCTCACTTTTCTTCTGCTTCTGCAGCGTACTCCACTTTTTCTGAGCCAACTGGAAGAGGGAGGAGAGTTTTCCCCTTAACTTGACCAGCCACTACGTACACGCTGCTCTTCAAGTTGTGTACGTGTCTCAAGACATCTTGTGAGACCACGTATGGCCACTGCTCATGGTTTCTTGGATTTGACAAGAGTGGTACAAGAACCTGTTGAATAGGACACAAAATACATGAAATAAGGAGTTAGCCTAAAAAAGCATCGGCTCTTGTTGTGACATTTGTAAAAACTGTAGTGGCAATTACTCAAATGTCAATTTAATGGGATGAAGAAATAAAATATTTGAAATGTAACGACAGCAGCATCAGGACATAGGCTAATCAAAATGTTGCAATTTGTGGTTCCAAATCCCATATTTTTTGTTTTTGGGGTTTTTTTTTCACTTTAGTTTCTCTCATTCCACAAATTATCAATCGTCTTGTTGTTCTATCAGTATCACAACTAATCCACCTTTTTGGGGGTTCCGATGTTAAAAGTGAGCCATAACAGTGTTGTGGTCTCTTTCTAAATTCTAACCTCGGTCTTGCAAAGGGCAATTCCACTGCATAGTGTTAGACTTTTAAGTCCATGGGAAATTTTTGAATGAAGGGGCACCATGGCCAAAAGGGCATCAACCTCCATTTATTCCATGCCTGACAGCCCAACAAGGACAAGGTGGCCTACATCCCAGCAAGTAAATTAATCAGAACCCAATTAAAATGTACCAATCCATAACTTTACACTTTCTACTCCTACCGTCCTAGAACTATGAGGTTCGATCCGCTATCGTCTCCACGAACCTCATAGAGTGACATGTACAAAATCCTATTCGAAACATTTTGCCCTTCACATTTACAGTCATTTGACCAGTTCGGGATCATTGACCAGTTCGGGATCACTTCAACTTTGCAATAACCAAATAATTACATTACTTCTCACATTACCAATTTCTGTTGATACATGTGAAGAATAACATCCATGAAACCAAAAAACCCAAAATAAGGTGCCAAACATCATCGGCAAATAAATTATGGCAGTTTTCCTGAAGTTTGTCTGCGAAATTGATCATTATTTTGTTTTAAAATGTTGGTTGAAAAACGCTGTTAAAACTTATCACCATCAGAATTGGAACGCCAGGGCAAAAAACATTTATGTAAAATGCTAAGAATGTGTCAAAAATATTTCCTGTAAATACTGAGCAGTCGTCTTGTTTTTTGAGAAGACAAAATTACCCAAACCGTCTTTGGGGGGGCATTGTACCCTTGACCAGTTCGGGATCACTCAACATCTCATTGCATCAAATGGTGCCGCACTAACTTACTAAGTGAGGTAAAATCATACTGCTGCAGTAGAAAGTTTATCTATTGCTTTTGAGATACAATACTTCAACAAATTTTTGTAGATTTTAGATTTTTTTTTGAGAAAATGAAACTTGGAGGGGTCAATAATGCTTTAGATGCGCTTCACTTTTACATTTTCCTTTGCTGTTGTTTTGTGTTTTTGTCGCTGGGTTTTTGCGCTGGTGTTGAAGGCACTTGCATGACATTCACTAAAGAAAGGAAGTTCAAGTCCATGCCAACACACTTCTGAAGTTTCTTGTCCTTGAGAGACAGTTTTATGATCCTGAACTGGTCAAACAGGTGACGAAACATTTCTCACAGCCTCTTCATAAGTACTAATCTTTTTTGTCAGTGACTACTTGGTGAGTTTTATGACATGTTTATGTAAACTGATCAACTTTTTTGTTTAAGATTTCAAAGAGATTGCAGCAAAAAACAACGTGAATTTAAAAAGTGATCCAGAACTGGTCAAACGACTGTACATGCCTACAGTTCTTTTATGAAATCAGATCTTGCCAAAATTAGGCTCTATATGTTCTTTGTACTCTCATTAAGCGTTGCGCGCATCCAGAAAATCCACTCCGCAAAAAAAAGTTGAAAAAAATAATGATAAATTCTCACAATTTTTCAGAATCCTCACCTTCCGGTAACAATATGGACACTGCTGAAATTTATAACTGGTATGCTGCGCGCTACGCTGGTAACGATTGGTTTTGTGACCAGCGTAGCGCGCAGCATACCACAGTTATAAATTTCAGCGGCGGCCATATTGTTACCGGAAGGCGAGGATTCTGAAAAACTGTGAGAATTTATCATTTTTGCAACGCCTAATACACCTATCAATTGTATGACGCACTATCAGACCCCCGGGGATGGTGCGTCACTGTCCATATGTGGGGACGGATTTGCGTGTCCAAAGACCCACCATGAGTCAAAAAATTGACACACTTGTTGCAGATTTGGACGGTCTTCCGAACGGTTTTTTGACTCACCTTTCGCGGATAGCAACGCACCACCGACGGACAAATCGACGCACATAATCGCTTGCTATGCTGCAAACGATGCACGTACGCGCAGTGAATACCAAGTATTTCAACCTTGTATGTACGAGTTTCCCGGCACACATGCTGAAAATACATGGCAAGTGTATGCACGAGGCGAGAATGTACTACTTGATCCTCGAGACGTGCGGTTCCCAACGCACTAGCTATCAAACACACGAAATAATAGAGAGGGAACCAGTCTACTAAATAATGCATCTTCGTATCCATCCATGACTCGACGATTGACCCCCAGTATCGTGCATGTGAGAGATATAATATACCACGGGGCAGAGGTTGACAAAACCACCGCGCCATGAATTACATGTGACTAAATAACACACATCCTCGTAATAACTGGTAATGACTGGCCGCTTTCCGATTGGCCGATCGCGTGAATAATTATTTATGACGTAGTGCTTCTCACAGCGCTGTATTCATCACCGCGATCCCGCGGATGTGCTTGCTCTACCTAACGTGGTAAACTTTTATAGTTAGGGGGCGAAGGAATGGCGTGTAGCTGTGGGAGCGATAAGGCAAGGGAAATTCCCTTGGTGAGAAATAACTAAGTGGTCAGAGATGTTTTTACACGTGCGTGAGCAATACTGCAGTTTTCGTCAAACTCAAATACACACGGAAGTGATGATGGGGGATATTCACACGACTTCGACTCTGCGGGATGTTGTGCTTATAATAAAGATCGTGAAGGATTATCTCTCGGTCGGTAAATTTTTGGAAACAACATGAAACAACAAGGATTTACAAAATACACTGACACAGGTACATGTACAGTCTCGATGTTAGTTGTCAAAACATTTGGGCTTCCTTATACATCGTCTTTGTTGTTCGTGTATTTTAGAACAAATTCACTTGCCGCCGACAAACGGTTAACCGTTTAGAAAAGTTTGAAACGAATAGTAAATTAAACGTATGGTCACAGGCTTACCTCGTATCCATCTATGACTCGACAATCGACCCCCACTATCGTGCGTGTGAGAGATATAATATACCACGGGGCCGAGGATGACAAAACCACCACGCCATGATGCACATGTGTATTGGGCTTGGGCAAAAGGCTTGCTATGTGCAGTGTGGAAAATAAACGGCCGTCTGAGCTGGCATGTGGTGATCGCTGACTTTCTGGCGGTAAATTTCCGACCCTCGGGCAACATAAATGTTAACAAAATAATACCAACATCATTTTACACAGGCGGGGAGGGTAGGTGCATTTTTATTCTCCACTAAATAAACAAAGTAAATGTTGAAATGGACATCGACGGACCATGACGTACCTCGAAAGACCATGACGTACCTCGACGCACCGCTCGAAGATTTTTTTGACTGACCACTATTGGACTTGACGTACCCACAGTCACTTTTTCCAAGAGTAAAGACGCAAACTTGACGCACCATCCCCGGGGGTCTGATAGTGCGTCATACAATTGATAGGTGTATAATGAGAGTACAAAGAACAATATAGAGCCTAATTTTGGCAAGATCTGATTTAATTGAAGAACTGTAGGCATGTAAACGTGAAGGGCAAAAAGTTTCTAATAGGATTTTGTACATGTCACTCTGACTCTGAGGTTCGTGGAGACGATAGCGAATCGAACCTCAGACTCGGAGTCAGAGTCATAGTTCTAGGAGTACACACTACCAGACCACAGTTAGAGGTCAACAGACTCCACTCTATCCCACTTTCTTGACCTCGTCCTCAGGTCAACTCAATCTAAAGTTGAAAATCAACTCTCCCTGCTGAATCAATTAATCAGATAGGAATGGGTTATAAAATGATTTCAAATTTTTCAGTTTTTTAGTTTCACATGTCATTGTTTGAATTTATTACTAATAATAAAATACAAACCTCATCCACAAGAGCAGAAAGCTGCTCCAATGGTGAATACGATAGATCTCCATACACCACATTCTGCTTGAAGCTGTCTTTACCAAGGGCCTCCCTACTCTTCTTGATAAAATATATTGCCTTGTTGTTCTTTAGTGACTTTGGAAATTCAGAGGACGGTGTGATCAAACCGGCTGAATTTACTGTGAACACGAGCTGTGGAATGTCTGCCTTTTCAAGAAATTCCAAGATCAGAATTCTGTTGTCCTCTACGCCAATACATTTTGCCCACTTGTCCGGCTTCAGTTTGTAACTTTTCAGAATGTAATCCGAGATAAACTCAAATCTTGCATCAGCAACGTCTCCCATCTTGGATTTTGAAAGAGTACAATTTTAGTCCGAAAGGAAAACGATATTTCTTTCGAAACAGGTGAGTGTCACAACTTATCCCTGCTATCAGTAGTATCTCCACATTTTCTGCTTTCGTTCGTCTGCATTTAACTTGGGAAGTTAAAACAAATTCCAGACGAAATTCGTGAGTTTAAAACTCTCAGCAGATCCGTACCCTTCCGATCCCGCGAACGCTCTTAACACAAACCGTATCGATTCAAAATGGCGTCACAGTGTGTAAATTGCAATTGATCGCTCACTACGCGGTTGCTAGGGACGTCAACTTTTGTTTACCTTTTTGCTGTGTACACACTTCGGTCTTGTCCGCGCCTTTGTTGGGCAGTTTTCCAAGCATTTGAAACCAGTCTAATTCAATTAATCAATTACTCACATCAGTAGAGTGCTTATCAAAATATAACTGTCTTGTCGATTTTTGGCAGTTGATTTTCTTTTTTGGTCGTTTGTTAACATTTTGTCTTCGTTTTCTAATCACAAATAAAAGAAAAAAATTTATCACAAATTGTTTCATCAATAGCAAATTGTTTGGGTTCACCTTCGCCATAATGGACCTTTCCACTGTTGATAAACAAACTGGTTGGCATGGCCGGCCGAATGATAGCGAATCATTCAATCGTGTTAACATTATGTTGTGTCAAAATTCAACACTGCTGCAAACTTTCAATTAAAAAATTTAAAGTACATCCCATGATTGGTTGCTTTGTAGTTCCCCAACAAATTCAACACAATTTTTTCAACATCAACATTATTTTACAGATTAAAAAAATTATGAAAATAGAATTTGTAAAAATGTATGATGTTAATATGTTCAACACGGCATTTAATTCTTTTTGCATATTACAGGTAAAACATAACCCGGGCTGAGGGCACTTTATACATAAAAGGTGGATACTATTAATTTGCCCGTTTCTCAAGAGAACTCACAGAAAGTATACCCTAAACATATGTCATTTCCCGAAGTGTGAAAATGCACCCAAGCAAGTATAAGACCGTAAACAAGCGGTCCATACATTGTATCAATGTTTACACAAGGTAATAAAGATTTAGGTTCTTCTTCATCCAAAAAACTAAACATTTCTCGACTTAGAGACAGTAGGCCTATATTTCAGACGGGATTAGCAACTGGTAGGCTTATTACTGTACGCTTTCAGATTAGTATACAACATTTTGGCAGTAAAATAAATATATCTAAATTTAGTTTGTATACTGGCCTATACGTTAAGTAAGAAAATGCAGTTAGTTTTTAACAGTGAGGTTTTTCTAGCATACTGTGCAAAGTTCTTTGCATGCGCTCGCAAAGCAAAAGGGAGGGGATAAAAGCATAATTGCGGTGGGGAAATTGAGTCAAGTAACTGAGATGTTCGAAGGTTTCAAACAAAAGTTCTTAATCACTGTTGTTATAATGACTAGGCCCGACTCATCAACACAGCTTCACACTATGGCCTCACGTACAAATACTCAATACAGCGTATAATGTACAAACAAAAAACAGCACAGATAACAAATAATATATAAAGAATATTTCATTTCTTGGAAGTCATATTTTGTTTCCTCTTTTGAAATATTATTTCGTTCCCTCGAAACATTTTCGTTCCTCTCGAAATGTTATTTCGTTCCCTCGATATATTTTTTCGAGGTAACGAACAATATTATTTCGAGGGAACGCAACCGATTATTTCATGGGAACAAAACAGATTATTTTGAATAGAAATAATATTATTATTTCGTTCATTCCATTGAAACCTAAATGTCACTGCCCTAAAAATTACACCTGGTCTTCGTCCCCTCAAAATATTTGTTCATACTTTGAGGAAACGAAATGATTTTGAGGGGGAACGAAATGTATATATTTTTGGGGAAGAAAACTATTTCCAAGGGTTTCGTTCCCCCGTCATATCATTGTACTCATTACCGTCGAGAGTAAAGCCCGGTTCACTTCCTGCAAATGCGAATGTGATACGAATTTTGACGTCACAAAATCGCAACGAATAATTCGGATGACTTGTGCTCCTCCTGTGAAACATTCGCAGCGAAAACAGCTAAAAAATTCGCATTCGCAGGAAGCATGAACAGTGCTTTCGGCCGTATCCGAAATCGCGGCACAGTTACGGCTATGACTGTTGCCAAGCTTGGGTGTTGCACGGCCGGACGCCCCTTCAAAGCATGATGACGCGGCGATCCAGCCGTATTCGTAGCAGTAGCCTCGTCAATTCGGACACGGCCATAGTATACACACACAAAATGGCACAGTGCAGAAAGTTAAACAAATGTTTGTCTGTACACTACTCTAGCTATACTTCATTACAATTAACTTAATTTACTATGGAAACCAAACCTATAATTTAAACTCAAAATAGGCTTACTGGGCGCTCCCAGGAAGCTAGCCCCAGTTTATGTAAACTTAATACGACGAATTAACCAGTGAAACTTGATTTGCTCTCCCCACCCTAAAAAACAGCAATAAATAATAGAAACCGGGTATAGGCCTATATCCGACAACCCCAAAGGTTCAGCTATAAACTTTAAGCTACTGTCAGTGGAAGGAGACACAGACAAGTTACCCTGTTGGAAAAAACAATGGTCGTCACATCATAATATAAAGCTGAAATATTTTTTTATGAAAACATGCAAGTCGCTTGATTTTTGATCTACAAACTGAAGATGTACTTGATGTATCATTTTGGAACTGGAGACGAAGAGTGTTGTCTGAAACAGGTCAGATTTTACAAGTATCACAGAAATCAAAAGACAACACACACAGAGACCTTTTGACCCCATTCTGACGTCATCAACACCATGGTTGCGCCATTTTTGGCATCAAAATCCCCTGTGTTGTTATTTTTAAATAATTAGTGCAATTTACGTGCAATTTGAGACAGTATCCGCGTGGGACAAGGCCGGGTCATTAACCAGTCATCTCGTCCCCCAGCAAAGTCGCCCTTACAAAGTTGCCCCTTCAAAGCTTGCAGGGGCGACTTTGCTTGCGTTGAGATGACTGGTGTGATGATGTAACAAATCGATTGTATTAATTCAATGATTTCTTATACCGAATCTCCCATAGTTTAAGTTGGAATGCTTTATTACGTAATTGAATACCTTTTTGAATACCTTTAGCAGTATAAAACCCATTGGGCACACACCCTCGTGGTCTGTCGTCCAGAAGCGTGTGTGTCAGGTCATCATGACTGTGTACTTGTTCTTATGTTCAATTGCTTTACCGTTGAGTGTTTGGTCTCATACCAAAGTGGGAGATTCGGCAACCCTTGTAAATAATGTAGCAACTTAACAAATTATCTGAACACGGAGATTGTGCCTGAATGTGTTACTTCTTATGTTCATGTTGGTCAACACGATCCCGCGGATGGTTGGAAGAACCACAACCATCACATATGGTGGAAGATCCGAAGTTATAGCCTGACACACACGCGGACACAGCCCCGCTGGCTTGATGATTTTGGTATGTATTTTATATTGCCAGTGTATTTGATTTATGTATTCTTAATATTATATGAAACTTTTCGTGTTCAACAATTCTAACTGTATTATTATTATTGTATGGTAGTACTTGTATGAAATACAAATGGCTAGTAAATATGAGTGTAAATTTAAGGACACATACTCTGGGATTGAGGACTTTGATCTCTTCCTGGGTAGGTTTGAAACTTATGCCAAATTGCGTGATTTTGCTACCGACAAAAAAGTCTTAGCATTGGCACTACGCCTAAAAGGGCCCGCTGCCGTTTGGTATTCTGGTTTGCCAGACAGTGTTAAAGATGATTATTCAAATTTAATCAGTGCGCTTAAACAAGTGTATGAAGGTGACAGTGCACGTTGGGTGCGCGAGGCAAAACTCGCTGACCGTTCACAAGGCGAAACAGAATCAATCGATGCCTACTTAACTGATATTATTCAATGGAGTCGACAATTAAATCGCTCAGAAGATGAACAAGTAGCCAGATTTGTTCGTGGACTAAGATCCTCCTTAAGAGCATTTGTTATATCAAAACAGCCAAAAAGTTTGGCTGAAGCAATCGATTTTTCCAGATTGGGTGAGAGTATTGACAAAATCTCTACTCCAGTGAATCGGGTTGAAACAGTTTCTAGCCAAGATGAACCATTCTTGAAGATAGAAGAGAATTTGAACAAAATGCAATGTCAGTTAAACCAAATTGAAAAACAAGTCAATTCAGACCGAAATCACTCTCAAAAACGGTTTCAATCTAACTTTAACCGTCCAAGTCAATACAACAGACGATTACCATTTTCCCAATGTGATAAGTTCAATGGTGTATGTCATAGATGTGGAAAATTTGGTCACAGAAAATCTGCGTGTTTTTCTAAACTTCACAAAGACGGACACTCGTTAAACGAATAGAGCCGTCTGCATGCCAAAACGGGATCAAACAAAATGTAGATGGCAAAACATTCCAAGCAAGTGATCCTATTGAAATTGATTTAAGCAGTAAAAGTACCATTACAATTTCTATCGGCCAAGACACTGTAGATTGCTTAATTGATACTGGTGCTACAATAAACTTAATTTCTGAAGAGTTCTTCAAGAAAAGTCAATTTTTGAGAGATAGATTTGTTAGTAACTCTAGAATCCCATCGGCAAAAGTAGCCAATGGAGAGATTATCAAGATTACGGGTCGTATACATGCCCCAGTTGTCATTGCTAACATTAAGTTAACTGTACCATTTTATGTTGCACGAGGACTCAATTGTTCCATAATTTTAGGTGTAGAATTTCTTAACAACCAAAAGGCAACTATCGATTTTGGAAGGTCAAAAGTGAAAATCCACAGAAAAAAACCAGTTGCGTACGTCAAAACAAATTCAAATTCCTGCACGTTCACAAACTGTTTTTCACGTCAAAGTTAAGAATGAACTACCTTCTGGTATAATTGGTCAATGTCAAGCAGGACGAACTGTCCAACATTTGGGCATACTAATAGCCAATACAATTTCTACTACACAAAATTCCAAAGTGGGAACTGAAATTATAGTTATGGCAATGAATCCATCAGAAAATTCTGTGGTATTGTATCCTCGTACAAAGATTGGGACTTTTTCCATCATTAGTGAAAACGACATAGGCCTAACTAAGTTTACAGATTTCAATGATTTGAAACAGGATGAACTAGAAACAAGAAACAAAGCTAGTTATCCATATGCAAAACAAACTAATGAGATCCTTAGTAAGGTTGGCATAGCAGATAATTTGAAATCCACATCTCCATTTTCAAGTCCTATTGTCATGGTGAAAAAGAAATCGGGAGAATATAGATTTTGTGTAGATTTTAGAGCCCTGAACCGCATCACAGAACGAGACACATTTCCCTTACCAAATGTAGTGGAAACATTTGACAATCTTGGAATGAAAAAGCCATTATTCTTCTCTACCTTGGATATGGCATCTGGCTATTGGCACACACCCTCGTGGTCTGTCGTCCAGAAGCGTGTGTGTCAGGTCATCATGACTGTGTACTTGTTCTTATGTTCAATTGCTTTACCGTTGAGTGTTTGGTCTCATACCAAAGTGGGAGATTCGGCAACCCTTGTAAATAATGTAGCAACTTAATAAATTATCTGAACACGGAGATTGTGCCTGAATGTGTTACTTCTTATGTTCATGTTGGTCAACACGATCCCGCGGATGGTTGGAAGAACCACAACCATCACACTGGCACCATTACAATAATTGGCAGATTATATTTGTATCAGGCAACTCCAACCAACCCCAAAACTTGAAATGCGAAATACCACTTCATTTAAAAAAAAGGGGGGGGGGGGGCAATGAAAGATCCCACTGTAAATGGCGAATGTATAATTTTCTGGAGATTAAAATGTGATTTTCAACACAACCACCTTTAAAACACAGAGTGGGGGGGGGGGGGCGTTATACGATCGAGGTCTAACCACAAAAAGCATGTTCTAAAATGTAAGCTTCAAACAATGAATTCTTAATATTAATTAAAAAGTTTTATCATTGAAAAAGGTATCATTGCAATGTAAAACGCATTGATACGTTATTGTAAAATGCGCTATAAAGCAACTAGTTATTATTATTAATATTATTATTAATTTATTTTATCACAGCGAGCAAAAGAAAGATCACATTTTCCTTTGTGCATGTAACTCCTCCAGTCGAGCTACGTCCCATGGCCTTTAGATCCCAAGGGTCTTTCTCAGGATCCTTGCTCACTCAAAAGCGCCACCTTCTGGAACAGATCTACCCTCACAGTTGTCCCTATTTCATCTAGATGTTTCCCCAGTGCTTTCGGAATGGTGCCAAGTGCTCCAACCACCACAGGGACTATACTTTCACTTTCACCTGCCAAATCTTACGAAGTTCCATGGCCAGGTCTTGGTATTTTTGGATCTTTTCTACCTCCTTTGAAGCTACCCAATAGGGTGAATCATCCTCACTCAAGAGAGTCTACATCCAGAGTTGCAGAAACGTTTCCTTCGCCCTCCTACATTCTCGGTTAATGTCTTCGCCTTGGGGCAGACAGTGACAGGAATACCTGTCGAAAAATTGAGAAAACAGTCGTTTATTTTCAGTCAGAGGGTGAGGAAGGAGTTCAAATTTGTAATTGTCTGTGGCTGAGTGCGCAACTGTTCAGTAAAACTGAAATTACTCTATAGACTTTCTGAACAAACGTTCTACGCAGCTGATAATAATTCACGCAGTACAAAATGCATTGTTGCATACTAAATGGAGCCGTGTGGAAAAACTGTGTAGAGCTACACAACCAGTTCGGTATTAAAACACAATGCGAAAGCCAGGTTGTTGCGCATACTTTGTGAGCCAATGCCTTCATAATATGCCACTCCCGCAGCTTTTCACAAATTGCGCAAAGACAAAATAATAGAAGTAGTACCGCATTATAACGCAATACTACGTCGATATAACGCCGTGAAAAAGGGAGTTCTCGAGGAATATGAGCCAACATAAAAATACAATCATACCTGAAAGCTTTCAATGAGTTGATACCGCGGCAGGCGTCGAGCATGCTGATGAAGTCAAGCGAGGTCATATTTACGTAGAGAATGCTCAAGAATTCAAGTCTCCGTGCCTTCCGCAGTTCCTGCGTTAAATGCTTGACTGTCTCTGACGAGCAAACAGATGCTGACGGAATTACCCCTGACATCCTCAGGTCCACCAGATTAGGTAAGTTAGACAGTATCGAGGCTGTGCAGCTTATCACTGTGTCTGGTACTGGAGAATGCACGAGGTACAAGTGAGTAAGTCCATTAGCTAGGGCTAACTTGTCCTTGAGAAGAACGAGGCTAGCTGCGCTGACATCATACAGAGAGATCCTAAGCTCCGTCCAATTGCGTTTCTCGTCGAGGAGTCTACACAGAGAGTCCGTGGCTGCATCATTCATCTGCTTATTTCTACGCAAATCCAATTTGCTGAGGCAGGGGTATATCTTGACCTTTTCAAAGATCTTTACAATCGCATCAGAAGAAATCTCTGAATTGTCTAAGATGATATTTTCAACATCAGCTAATGGTGGAAGCATTTCAACAAAGTCTTCTCCAACTTCGTTCCCGGACACTTTCAAATACTTCAACTTTGGTGTTGACTCCAGAGCAGATGCCAAGCTTGCAGTTTGGCGGGATGTCAGGCCATTTAAGCAAAGTGTCAGCTTCATTATTTCACGGAATATACCTTCGCTCATCATTCTAAACAGTTCAGACCAAGAGCAATCTTCTGACTTCACACCGTTCAGCACCAACTCCTGCAGTAAACAATGCTTTAAAGCAGGAAGAATAAAGCCCAAATTGAAATCGTCAACCTGACGCCGTTGTACTTCCTGACAGATTGGAAGGACTGAGAAGAAAGTAAAGTCCGGTCGATCTTTAAAATAACCTGGCCTTTCTTCCCCTATAGACAGGAGCACCTGACTGATGTCCTGGAGTTTCTTGACGTTTCTTCTTTGAGAGTCTATGCTGTCAAACAAAGACCTGCTTATGAGCTCCTCTGAACCAGGGTAACAGTTCAGGAACTCTCGGAATTCTGTGCTCGACTCTAACCTTACGAAACTCAATTCGACACTTCTGACTGATAAGACAGTTTCCACTTTGCCTGACCAGCTGGTATCACTTCCTTCCACTACATCAGATGAATGCTTTTGGAAACTATGCGATAACAAGTAACCAAGAGTCTTAGCTACATAGTTTGGTATTTCCATCAAACGTATATGACAGCTGTCACCGAACAGACAATTGAAAAAATGGTTAAATGTGCCGTTACTACGACTTTCAAAGTTAAGTTGAAGACAAAATTCAATCAAACGCTGGGTCTTCAGGCATTCTTTAAAGTGGAGCTTCCCTTTCAGATACTGCTTGATGTTTTCGCCTTGCTGGAGCTGGAATAAATTTGTGACATGAACTATAATAATGCGTGCGGCCTTCTGGCTAGCTGCACTAGCGAAAACCAGAATGTTGGCAAAGTCCAGAACTTGCTGATGGCTGTCGATTTTCTTTAAGTAGTCTGCAAACAATTGGAAACTGCTCTCGTCACCGTCACATAGGTATGCCAGATGCTTTCCTGCAAATTTTTCTTGAAAGCTTTTCAGGACGAATGAAATGTTTCTTTGGGGCGAAAGCGTGAGTGATTCCATAAGTTCATGGTAGTTTCGTGGTCGAATACATGAAACCTCATCTCTGTAGAGGAACCCTACACATAGTCCTTGCTCGATGATCTGTGAACCATTGGAACTTGAGAAGTCACTTTCTGAGAAGATTATCTCTTCTTCGGGACCGCCGAGAAAGCCCTCAAGAGCAACCTTGCCGAGCTCAAGGACCAACTCTTGTAGTGTGATGTTGTCAGCTGTCGATGTCATCTTCTGACCTGATTTACTGTTATAATGCACGAACACACTTTCTACCAATCGGTCATATAGCTTACTGATTGTGTTCAGTTCCCCAAAATCCTTTCCGTTTGTCCATTTTGTTAGTTGACAGAATGCAGTGAGCATAAGTGGTATGGATGCTAGCTCAGTCTTCAGATGGTTTTCTTCGAGGTACATCAAGAGCTTATCTCCTAGAAGGTTTTGTGGTCCCCTGAACGTCTTATAAACGTATTCATCGACGTCCTTCGTTGAGAAACCTGTGATCTTTACGTGGCGATAGTTTTCGTACTCATTCTGAAAATCCCCAGCTCGTCCGGGCCGGCTTGTTACCACAACACGACAAGAAGTGAAACATTCGTTCCTCAGCATTTTCACAATGTTGCCACAATTCTCGTGCTTGAGTCCCTTCCCTCTGAATTCATCGTACCCGTCCAGGAGGATCACCACCTCATCGGGGCTATCTTCGCAGAACCTCTCAATGGCACTAGCGGTGAATTGGGTTTCAGACGGTAGTATGTGGTCTAAAACAGCTTGTCCGAGGTTACTGTGCTGATCAAGTTTCCGCATTGGAAGTACAATGACGACTGGTGTATCGACTAGAAGTGAGCCTTGCTTCCCCATGCACCAGTCAAAGGCATACTTGGTCAATAAGGTTGTTTTCCCGCTGCCCGTACGGCCCAATAGTAGAATTCGCGTTGGTGACAAGTTGATAAGACCCAGGTTTTCGTCTACCAACGAGTCAAATATGGCATTGTGTGACTCCAAAGGACTTATTATCGGCTGGTATGCAGCGGGAAACTCAATGAGGAGCACAACGTTGGTGAAGACCTGATCTACGTAGACACAACCTGTTGGAACCCAAGGAATCAAAGGGAGCTTGCTCATCTTGTTCTTCACAAATGTCTTCAACTTCTTGATGAACTCGTCCCTGTTTAGTTCTTCACTCCAGCCTAGAAAAACAAATATAATATAAATGAAACTTACGGTTCAGGAAGGTGTATCTAAAATTCTCAGAAAAAGAAAGATATCGCCACAAATTGTTCTTTTAAAGGGAAGTTATACGTTTGGTATTCACTCTTAAAAATTATATGGCAATAAAACGTATACCTTAGAAGTGCACGAGCTTTCTATAGTATTGTAGCGGCTGTGCCGATACACCGGTAGGAGGCGCCAGCACGACTCCGCGGTGGAGCACTGCTGGCTGCCCCTGCCGGTCGATCGGGGAAACCCGCTCGCCAGAGAGGGTGTCCTCTGGCTTCGGACTTCTTCGTGTAAAAGTCAGGACTTGTTGAGCATATAATAAAGCTCCGGAACAAGGGACAGAAATCCAGTTATTTGTATTCTTGTGTCATTTAAAGCTGTGTGCATCGCAGCCCCCAGTCAACGCTACAGTATAAAGCACTTGAGAATCATCACTTCGAAGTAAAGTGGTTTGGGAAAAAAGGTATCAGATTTTATCCACAAAAATTTTAATCTGAGAAACGATGCTGTCCGATACGTTTTTCAGATAGTGCATTCCATTTACGGATTGTTCTACCTGCGTGGACATAACCGCTCCAGCTTTTCAGCGATATCTCAAAAACACTATTACCATTTGAAATGATTTCACATGTTAATTTTATTGTATATATCTACATTTAATAGGATTAAATCAAAGGTATACGTTTCCTTTAACGACAATAGGTTACCGGTAAATGAAAACAAGAGCCCGGTATTTACCAAAACATAACAATGAGTTGTAATTTCCCTGTTAACGTTAACTTGTATGACGTTCTCTGGTCTTTGGTTATCATTTAACATCAATACCGGTATCAGGAACACTCGTTTTGGGTGTCTTATAAGTGAACACCGAACCAAGTTTTTTCAAAGGGAAGTGTAGATGTGGAGATTAATTTGTGAATAATCATAGTATCAGTAAATAATTTTGTATTTTTTTAACAACATAATTATTAAGTCGTGTAAATAGTCAGACTGCAACATAAACCTGAAGTTGACATAAAATAAGGAGCTGAACAAACCTGCAGCTCTCGTCCCAAATTGAATCAAATCAAGACGGTCTGCCTTCGCGAATGCCTGTCGTAGCTGTCCCTTCCTTTCGGATTGATGTGTTCTCTTGTGCCACTGCAGGAGCATCTGGTAACACCTCTCGTGAGAGTCATGGGGTTCATCCAGGAGTAGGTTCTCGATTTTCGGCTCGGTAAAACCCAGATTCCTTGCAATTGCTTTCCAACTCGACCCGAGCTCACCGGCTAGCTCCCAAAGTCCTTTGGTCTGCCCAGCACCCATTGCCATCATGCGGCCACCTTTTTATATAAAATTATAAGTATTAAGACTGTTAGTTATGGTGAGTCAATTTTTAGGGAAGCCCGTAGTTGTTCCCTTTCTTTTAATTAAGAAAGAAAAAAGGAAAAAGAAAAAACCCAGACACGTCCACCCCAACAATCTTTGAAAATAGACATTATGCACATGACGTCATTTGAGTAGGGTGCCGTCGGCTAGAGGTTAAAATGTAGCCTGAACATTTGACGTCACACTTGAATAACGCCAGATACCAGCCTTGAGCGCCTGGGGGAATCCTGTCAGATGTACCTTTGACCTCGCATCCATTCACGCGACAGAGATTCGTAGTCTATACACACGTGTACAAACAGTGTGAATAAAACAACATTAAAACAGCATTACATAATTATACACACATTAACAGCTTCTGCTGGTGGTGTAGCTTGCAAACGGACAGTTTCAAAACAGCCTTAAAAACACATTTTTTCAAGGAATATTTTCCCTAATTCCGTGGAGATTGGGATTACTGTTTATTCTGTTGCTGTTTGTATATTATGCAGCACCCCATTTTCACCTTTTCTTGCTTGTGCACCACTGGAAGACATCCTCAGAGGAACTTTATTATTGGAGCAAGCGCCATGAGCACTTTCGTGGATACCGGCGCTATAGAAGACGTCATTATTATTATTAAATACGTCACTTCGAAGCAGACCAATCATAACACAGATATGGGAAGCTTACGTCACTGCACGTTTATCCAATGAAATCATTGTATCCAATGAAATTATTTGGTCTGTAAGAACAGTGCAAGGATAAAGACAGTGGACCAGTCTAAAAAAAAAGGTTGCTTGCGGCGTCACTGCACGTTTATCCAATGAAATCATTGTATCCAATGAAATTATTTGGTCTGTAAGAACAGTGCAAGGATAAAGACAGTGGACCAGTCTAAAAAGAAGGTTGCTTGCGGCGTCACTGCACGTTTATCCAATGAAATCATTGTATCCAATGAAATTATTTGGTCTGTAAGAACAGTGCAAGGATAAAGACAGGGGACCAGTCTAAAAAGAAGGTTGCTTGCGGCGTGATTACGTCAAGAGTCCAATCCAACTCAGTGATCAAGTCGGAGAGAAAACAACAATCATTGTTCGTTTATATCAGACTTAATTCGATTGCAGCAATCAAAATAAGCAACACTTGTTTTTAAGGGTCTGCAAATGCTATAATTTCCCCATATTTGGACAGTGTTTCAGAGATAAATATTTTAATACTCTGAAAGATTGGTCTCAGTAAGAATTTTATAATCAGACTCCTGCATTTGGGATTAGCAACGGTGTGACTTGTAGAGTATTCACTAAGTTATAATTATTGTCCTTGATTTTAGAAGAAGGCCTAAATAATTGTCATCTCTGGTGGATTGGTAATTGACTTTATAATCAATGAGCTATCAATTTGGAAAAGTTAATATGAGATTAGGTTTCTGACATAGGCTTGCTATTTTATATGGATCAAAATTCATTGGATACAGTTGCAGTGTTCATTTTGCATGGGCCCAGGCCTAATTCATTGTTTTTCTTTTTAATAGGCTATCAGTGTGGTATGGTTCGTTCCGCACCACCCAGTAAACACACAGAAAACTGTGCCATTCAATGAAAAGAACAATGTTGTTTTTCACTTCTCAAAGGTCACACTAACTTGGTTTTCCCCCCGACAATTCCGTGAAAAGAATATAATCTTGTTGATCAAGGTGCAACCTAGAAGTGCATGCCGTTTTGAAATGATGTAGGCCTATAATACGAACACATTATAGTGATACATCAGAATTCAGAATGGATACGGATACGGATTCATTGTAATTGTATATCCTGAAACTGAATTAAAGAAGAATTCCAACTTGTACTGAAAACTTGATGCGGAGGACATGGATATTGACACAAGATTCAGTCACATAACAACTACACTGGAAGAAGCATCAATTCTTGCACCAGCAAAGAAAACAAGGGAAAGAAAATCAAATGTAGACAAGGAGATAGATAATCTAGATAAAATAAGAAAGATACTCAAGGGAATTGAAATATTGAATATGAAATACAATACATATTGAATATGAATACAAATGGTCAAGAGAATAAAAACGGCGACCAAGAATCAGACGCAAAAGTTATGATCGGATTCTGGAATAATAGAAAAGGGGAACAAGCATATAGAAGCTAGAGTACAAGAAATTCCAGCAGTCCGGCTATCTGGAAGTACATTGGCATATTCGATCGGTTAGTTTCATGATCTAGATCTTAACGGATTAAAAAACCCGGCCATAATATGGCACAAAAATAGGTTCGCAATGGTGCTAGGGCCAAGCATGGAGCATAGAGCAATACCTCCATGGACCAAGGAAATTCGGAGTGGAGTGGCCCTATTATGGGGCTAAATCAAAGCATGCTCAATGGCGCTCTTGTATGCATGAAACCATGTTGAAGGAAAATGTAAATATTGTACAATAATACACTCACTTTATTGACGTTTGAGATCAACAAATTCGTGGACCACTGGATACAGTCCAAAGCTCATGCTCAATTGGTGTACCACGCACAGGCTGCTAGTCTGGATTGTAGGATCAGAAATCATGGATACTAGATGTTTCATGTTTCCCTGTTAACCGGCGAGCGTTGTCACTGCCGTCTTTAGGGTCGTAAGCTCTAATGTGCTCGTCATGGTGCTTACCTATAGCATTATTTCCGCCTTTCGTGGTCACTCTCGGACTCCCGGACATTTCCAACACCCATCATAAATTATACAGTCGTGAAAGGTCATGTCACGCCACAAGGTCACACGTCCACCACGGTCCCACATACTAGTTACCGATATGTACCGTCTTTTAGCATTCTCTATGCTTTTACTGACAAGAGGAGAAACAAAACGAGGGAGTCGCCCACATTCACCAATCATGACATAGTAAATGAATGGTTAGGTCATAAAATCCCCAAAACAGTAGCTCTTCTCGACTCGAAAAAAATGAATAATTTAATACACCTGGTTCTCAGCGATCCAGAAAAATATTGGCATACATGAGGTGGTAACCCATGATTTGTGATATGAGACTGACGCTTTTTCTTTTCTTCATAGGTTCACATAAACTATACATTATAATTTTGCAAAAGCGCCCTCTGTACAAACATAGAGCAAGGACCTTAGCTCTATGGTACAAACAATCATTGTGCACAATGGAATACCCCACTGCGCCAGCTTCCGTGTCTAACATTACACATTTAAAACCATTGCTGTCGGCCTTTCACGTACCATTGGAATTGTAGGGTGAATGTGCAGCGACTTGTCATTAGATTTGTGTTCTCTTGCCGGTAAATATCGGTAACTAGTTGGGCTCACTATACGCACGCGCATTCTGTCCTTTGCCCCGTTTAAAAACCGAGTTTGCAGTGCATGTAAATTGTCCAACGGGGGGAAATACCTGCAGTGACCTCTGTATGGCAAAGTGTGTTGTAACCATAACCCATGGTAACAGCGATTTCCAGCGGGGAGCACCGATGTGTGACCTCTGAACGGCAGAGTGTGTGTCGTATAAAGAACCATCGCGGGCGGGAAAACCCCCGGATACGTGACACCGATGAGAAATACCTGCTCAGATAGGCCAACCATTTTCCTTCAAGTTCTCCATGGGCCAACTAGTATTTTGTTGAACACTGTTTTATTTCCTTGATGGTTTGGCGACGTAGTGTTCGGAAATGGTGAATGGTACGTTAATGTTAAAACCTCTACTGTTAAACAACAGATCCGTGTATTCTTTTTGTTTACAGTGACACACAATCCTTTTGGTACAACTAAATAAAAAAGACTATGGATCATGTGACGTGGTTGAGTGTGGGTTTGATGGGTGGTTGATCAGGAGGTAATGAATATGTGAAGTAAACCTATGGATGAGCAAAAAAATGGTTTCAGAACCGATGGTTAACAAAATTCTGCTAAATTTTGATATCGCTTTGATTTTTCATTTGTTTCAGCAGCAGCATCGAAGAACGTTCATCAGTCAGCGTAGTGAAGTTTCTACTAGAAGCACATAGTTTGTGAGTCACGATCGAGATGGGACAACCCGCAAACTAACACGATGGTACGGTTTAATTATCTCAAACTTCCCGCACCTGCAAAGTTAAACCTCATGCTGAATATCATCGGTCAGCGAGAGGATGGGTACCACAACTTACAAACCCTTTACCATTTTCTGGACTTCTGTGATGATCTGGCTTTCTCTTCAAGACTGGACAGAGAGATCAAACTTGCCACGCCCATGCAGGGTGTCAATCCTTCTGATAACCTTATCCTACGCGCTGCTAAACTCCTTCAAGATGAGTGCGGCGTGGATTCCGGTGCCACAATCAAAGTGACCAAACGCATACCCATCGGCGCAGGGTTAGGAGGTGGGAGCTCCAACGCGGCGACTACGCTCATCGGGTTAAATCAACTGTGGCAGACCCACCTCACCATCAGACAGCTTCAGCGACTTGGGGTGACTCTAGGTGCAGACATTCCAATATTTATACACGGCCACTCGGCATGGGCAGAGGGAATTGGTGACGAGTTGACTACAGTCACTATACCAGAGCGTTGGTACGTGGTCGTTTCACCCCAATGCCAAGTTCTCACTGCCCGAATCTTTGGACATGTTGATCTCATTCGCAATACGCCCTCTACGACAGTTGATAACATATTAAAAAATGGAGGAACAAATGACTGCCAGCCACTCGTTAGTAAACTTTATCCCGAAGTTCAGGAAGCTTTAGAGTGGTTGGGTCATTTTGCCAAGGCTCAAATGACAGGAACTGGTTCATCGGTTTTTGCTAGTTTTACTTGTCGCTCAGAGGCTGTTGAGATTATCCAGAAACTTCCAAGCCGTTTCAAAGGATTCACATCAAGAGGTTTGAATTTGTCTCCACTTCATCAAGCTGGGGCAATATTATTATTTTTTCCTAATGGGAGGCTTTGAGCGCTAGACGGCAGCAAACTAAGTTCCCGTGGTATCTTAATTTGTTCTGAGCATGCGTTCATTTTTGGAAAAATCTGCTGCCACCTAGCGTCATGAAAGACTCTCATTTGTATGAATTAAATGGTGGTTTTGTACATAAATTGTGTGGTAAATGACCTCGTGCTTTCCATGGCCCTATACTTTTTCAGGTGCAACATTGGATACTCCGAGGATACGAATGTTTTAGTGAACGTCATGTTTGCCAATAGTTATTCTACTTTATTAGTATTTATTCTACGTTGTCAATACAGACCGTTCAAATTTCGCATGTACTCGGAAGTTTTCAAGGGAAATTGGTTGCCACCATAAGCAAGGTTTTAGCCAGGATTTGGTAAAAGGGTGTCCAAATCTGCTGGAAATTTAAAAACTGGGTGTCCAAATTGTTCACTTACAATACATTTACATGTAAATGACAGATGAAACAGGGTGTCCAAATTTAAAACAGGGTGTCCAAAAGACACCCAGACACCCCTCTGGCTAACACTATGACCATAAGGTATAATTTGTTATGCTAAACTAATGGGAATAAACGAAGTACACGTCCACCCCACACTCTAAAATACTTTTAAAATCCTTCTAAGCAACGTGGACGACTCCCATGTAGATACCAACATTGTCTGCCATGACATGACATTGCCTCGTTTGGACAGACTGACAGGGATTGATTATTTTGGGAACGACGCTGCGAAGCGTCCAATAATTATCCACATTGGACTCCAAGATTGAAATGTGGAGCATCGCAGCAGTAAAGTGGCAAAATAATGGATGACACGTGACGCGTGTCCAACCAACCAATTGACAAGGATCTGTACTGTGTGGTATAATTATATGGAATGAAAAAGAAGGGAAAACAAGCAAATAGTCAATTAACAAATCAACAACATCACAGATAAATGCGAAACCTCTTATTCATCTATACTGTTTCCTATCTTTATAAATTTCTCTGTGAGGAAGTATTGTTCTTTTGAAATTCCTAGAGGTAGCATTATTGTCACTGTTTTGAGCACCCAGTAAGTTGGTAGGTACAAAGGGCAAGCAGACACATCGACACATCCCATAACACACAAGAAAAACGGAATAGGTCTATTATAAATAAAACAAATGGCCGCATACAGTCCATTTTACTAAGCTATACTTTCAAGTTGTTGTCCTGGGTAAATTATTTGTATAATAATGATCGGCTTTTTGAAAATAAAATACCGTCTGATAATTTGTGAGTAAAACAATCGTCATTGTTTTCTCTTGATACTTTACTCTGAGTTTGTGGTAGTTTTTGCCAACAGGGAAAAGAGGCGCTCAAACCAATGTGCCTCAGTGAGTGTTAAATGCCTTACTGAGTTCAGAATGGCAACACCACATGTAAATGCCTTTAATAAAGACTGCGTTGCGTTCACCCTAATGGACACAGGAGGCAAGACTAAGTAGAGGAGTGTGATGGTAGGGAGAGAAGACCTTGAAGGGACGATCTGGCGGTGGTGGTATTGAAATCAAAAGTTCGTATCGAGTGTTGGTATCTTTCTGTGTCTTTTGCAAAAACTCCACAACAGGAAAGCTGCGTGGTGGTTATAGCAGATTTGAAGGCCCTCTTATATAATAAAGACAGCAGTCCCTTGAAGTTTGGATTTATAGGTCTTCTCAGCAGTAATGTTATTGTTAACAAATAGTTGTTGACTGATATCATTAATTTTTCTGAAAGCCCTTAGGTTTGTTCTGCAAAGGGTGATGCCTCATCGTGCAGAATAGCAAGCTATACCTACAGTCTACACCCAGAGCTGCAGAAACGTCTCCTTCGCCTTCCTACATTCTCGCTCAACTTCTTCTCCTGGGGGCAGACAGGGACTGGAATATCTGCACATAAAAGAAACATGAGAAATAATTATAATCATTATACAACCGTCTTTGTTTTAGTAGGGCGGGTTGAGGGATTATCACTTATAACAAGTGGCACGGGATTTGATGGGGGTACCACAATTTAGTTTTGCTGAGCAAGGGTTGCAGTAAAATTGTTTCATTTTAAAGTTACTTCAGACATACCAATTCTGAACAGGCTTCATATTGCAAAGTGAAAACTATATAACTACGATTTGTATGGAGCCGTGGGAAAACTGTGCGAGAGCGGCTGTTCTAGCCAGACTGGTCAAAAGAGCATTCCAACGCCTAGTGCGTTATGTAGTCTGAAACAGACAGTGTGTACTTATTACTCAAAGCTGGTTAAAGGTATAAACAAGGATATCAAACATAATTGTATAATTTTAGCCTGAAAGCTTACTGAATATGAAGTTCACACTATAGACTACTTTTTCTGTGAAACATTTTCATTTGAAATTGAGTCATATTCTAGAAAAGCGTATCTGAAAATCTAAAAGAAATTACGCATGGAGCTGATTTCGGTTGTTTCCTCCTGACCACAAGAAACGAAGTCCAAATGTTCACAAGTCTGTTATTTCATGTGAATTAATTCCGATCACACAGAACATAAACACTGTCTGCGACTATTTTGTCAGATCTACCAATTCTCCCTTTGAATCTTGAGGGTGAAAATCACGAACAAAACCACCTCCCCTTAAATAACACACACATTAAACATACAACCGTTGCGACAAAAACAGCAAGAGAAAATAAATCAAGAGAAAAACCCCACCACAGAAACACATCAATCACTTGAACCTTGAACCATTAAATTACTTTAAGGAAAAAGGCTACCCCTCCCCCCCCCCCCCCCCCCCATAACCACCCCCATAACCACCACCACCACCACCACCATCACAATTAGCTGTGTGGTGCCACTACTGGCCATTTTCCCAATAATATCCCCAAGTATGGCCTCCCTTTCAGAAAACCTGTATATTATGGTGTATGATTGTGTAGCTACGGGGACCGTGGACCACGTCTTTTCTGGGGACCATGGTATACAGAGAATTGGAGTGCACTAAATCCTACCTGAAACTTTTCAGTGAGTTGACACCGCGGCAAGCGTCGAGCATGCTGATGAAGTCAAGCGAGGTCATCTTTACGTAGAGAATGCTCAAGAATCTAAGTCTGTGTGCCTTACACAGTTCTTGCGTGAAATGCTTGACCGTCTCTGATGAACACATCGATGTAGATGGGGGTATCCCTGATATCCTCAGGTCCAACAGATTAGGTAAGTTAGACAGTATCGAGGCTGTGCAGCTTATCACTGTGTCTGGTACTGGAGAATGCACAAGGTTCACGTGAGTAAGTCCATTAGCTAGAGCTAACTTGTCCTTGAGAAGAACGAGGCTAGCTGCGCTGACATCATACAGAGAGATCCTAAGCTCTGTCCAATTGCGTTTCTCGTCGAGGAGTCTACACAGAGAGTCCGTGGCTGCATCATTCATCTGCTTATTTCTACGCAAATCCAATTTGCTGAGGCAGGGGTATATCTTTACTTTTTCAAAGATCTGTACAATCGCATCAGATGGCATCTCTGAATTGTCTAAGATGATATTTTCAACATCGGCTAATGGTGGAAGCTTTTCAACAAAGTCTTCTCCAACTTCGTTCCCAGCAACTTTCAAATACTTCAACTTTGGTATTGACTTCAGGGACGATGCCAAGCTAGCAGTTTGGCGGGATGTCAGGCCGTTCAAGCTTAGTGTCAGCTTTATTATTTCACTAAAAGAACCTGCACTCATCATTTCAAACATTTCACACCAGTAGCAATCTTCCGATCTCATTCCGTTCAGCACCAACTCCTGCAGTAAACACTCCTTCAAGGCAGGAAGAATAAAGCCCAAATTAAAGTCTTCAACCTGACGCCGTCTTACTTCTTGCCAGATTGGAAGGACGGAGAAAAAAGTCAAGTCCGGTCGATCCATAAGATAACTTGGCATCTCTTCCCCACTTGATTGGAGCACCTTACGGATGTTTTGAGCTTTCACAACGTTTCGTCTTTGAGAGTCGATGTTGTCAGACATGTACCTCTGTATGAGCTCCTCTGATCCATGGTAACAGTTCAGGAACTCCCGGAATTCTGTGCTCGACTCTAACCTTACGCAAATCAACTCGACACTTCTGACCGAAAAGACATTATCCAATTCACTTATACATCTGGCATCGCTTCCTGTTTCATCGGATGACTTTTGGAAACTATGACAAAACAAGTAACCAAGAGCCTTAGCTACGTAGCTCGATATTTCCACCAAACGTATATGACAGTTGTCACCAAACAGACAATTGAAAATGTGGTTAAATGCACCTTTCAAACCACCTTCAAAGTTAAGTTGAAGACAAAATTCAATCAAACGCTGGGTCATCTGACATTCTTTAAAGTGGAGCTTCCCTTTCAGATACTGCTTGATGTTTTCGCCTTGCTGGACCTGGAATAAATTTGTAACATGAACTATAATGAAGCGTGCGGCCTTCTGGCTAGCTGCACTAGCGAAAACCAGAATGTTGGCAAAGTCTAGAACTCTCTGATGGCTGTCGACTTTCTTTAAGTAGTCTTTAAACAATTGGAAACTGCTCTCGTCACCGTCACATAGGTATGCCAGATGCTTTCCTGTGAATTTTTCCTGAAAGCTTTTCAGGACAAATGAGATGTTTCTTTTGGGCGAAAGCTTGAGCGATTTCGTAAGTTCCTGGTAGCTTTGTGGTCGAATACATGAAACCTCATCTTTGTAGAGGAACCCTACACAAAGTCCTTGCTCGATGATCTGTGAACCGTTGGAACTTGAGAAGTCGCTTTCTGAGAAGATTATCTCTTCTTCGGGACCGCCGAGAAAGCCCTCAAGAGCAACCTTGCCGAGCTCAAGGACCAACTCTTGTAGTGTGATGTTGTCAGCTGTCGATGTCATCTTCTGACCTGATTTACTGTTATAGTGAGCGAACACACTTTCTACCAATCGGTCATACAACTTACTGATTGTGTTCAATTCTCCAAAATCCTTTCCGTCTGTCCATTTTGTTAGTTGACAAAATGCAGTGAGCATAAGTGGTATGGATGCTAGCTCAGTCTTCAGATGATTTTCTTCGAGGTATAACAGGAGTTTATCTCCAAGAGATTTTTGTGGTCCCCTGAACGTCTTATAAACGTATTCGTCGATGTCCTCCGGTGAGAAACCTGTGATCTCTAAGTGGCGATAGTTCTCGTACTCATTCTGGAAATCCCCAGCTCGTCCGGGCCGGCTTGTTACCACAACACGACAAGAAGTGAAACATTCGTTCCTCAGCATTTTCACAATGTTGCCACAATTCTCGTGCTTGAGTCCCTTCCCTCTGAATTCATCGTACCCGTCCAGGAGGATCACCACATCATCGGGGTTGTCCTCGCAGAACCTCTCAATGGCACTAGCGGTGAATTGGGTTTCAGACGGTAGTATGTGGTCTAAAACAGCTTGTCCGAGGTTACTGTGCTGATCAAGTTTCCGCATTGGAAGCACAATGACGACAGGTGTATCGACTAGAAGTGAGCCTTGCTTCCCCATGCACCAGTCAAAGGCATACTTGGTCAATAAGGTTGTTTTCCCGCTGCCCGTACGGCCCAGGAGTAGAGTTCGCGTTGGTGACAAGTTGATAAGACCCAGGTTTTCGTCGCTCAAGGTGTCAAAGATGGCATTGTGGGACTCCAATGGAATTTTGACCGGGAGGAAAGCAGTGGCAAACTCAATGAGGAGCACAACGTTGGTGAATACCTGATCTACGTAGACACAACCTGTTGAAACCCAAGGAATCAAAGGAAGCTTGCTCATCTTGTTCTTCACAAATGTCTTCAATTTCTTGATGAACTTGTCTCTGTTGAGTTCTTCACTCCAGCCTAGAAAAATCAAAGTTAAAATAAATTAGTTAATCATATTGAAATGGTTTATTGACAAAAATCAGAGATAACAAATTCTCACCATGAAATCATCATTAATTACTTGAAAAGAAAGCACCATACTTTCCAAAACAGAGAATTTTCATTTCCCTGTCTAAATTAATTTTATCAAAAATTTGGTTTTTGGGCAGGTGTCGTCATGATCAAAGCAGGCCTGGCAATGGCTGTACATGGAATTATGAGCTCTCACCCGGCCCAGGGCCCAATTTCATAAAGCTGTTTAGCAGAAAATACTGCTTGGAAAATGTCTTTGCTTAGCAACAAAAGAGAGGGGCACCAGTTGCAACAATGTTAAAGGGACACACCGGCTTCGTTGGGCTATTTTGGCTACAAAATAGACTAAAACATGATTCCAAAGGTCTTCCAGGAATGGAGAAGAACGGTTCCTAAAAGAAACCATCAATTTTTGCCGTTTTTGAGCATTTTCCAAAAAACGAAGGTCACATGGGTTATCCGAACCACAATTTTGGTTCGGATAACCCTCGTGATTTTGGGAGTTAGTTTTACTTCCAGCCGTATAAAAATTAATCACTGTACCGAATTAAACTCTGTTTTTTAACCAAGTATTCATGAGTATTTGACAAAAGAAAATACGTATTCAAATTATGGATACAACTTGTAAATAATTTAAAAAAATCGAACGTAAGATTTTATTTCAGAGAGTCCGAGTAACGGAAGCGTGTTTTACAGTACACAGCGTGGGGACGCTACGCGTCACACAGGGGCAATCGTGTAGCTGGCTGGCAATGTCTCGGCGGGGCTCACGGAAACCCCCGAGCCAAGAGATAGCTGTACCTGGAAGCCCATGAACGTGGGAGGGGTAGGGAGCCAGACCACCAACTACATTGTTGTCATTGCGGGTTTGTTAGTCGGTAAACCTCGCTGATAGAATCCGCTGTTTCAAAAACGCAACGTTTCAATGCTCTGTGTACGTTCCTTCCCCCGATTTGTACCGAATTTCTTGGTAATTAAATAAGATTTATGTCAATACATAGGAATACCACTTTTATATTGACGGTGCAATTAGGTTAAACAATTTGTGTGACAAATTACAAAAACGAGCCCCCCAAAAAAAATAAAAAATAAAAATGCCCCTGAAAAAGAAATTAAAAATTAAAAGGTGGAAAAAATACCTCACTCGAAATTTCTTTTTCCATCTCTCGACTCACAAAATTCCAACAAAATCATTTCGTTTCGTCAAAATATTATTTAATTCAATCAAAATATAATTTTGTCACATAAAATATTATTTTTTAATTTGTGGACAAAGTGTGTTTTTCTATAGGTAATGAAATAGATTTTTCAGAGAAATGTGTTTTTGTTCGCACAAAATATACTTTCGTTTGCTCGAAATATGCTTTCGTTCCATAAAAATGCGCGTTATTTCCACCGAACCGGGGATTTCGTTCCCTAAAAACAAGCTTTCGTTTCCTCGAAATACGACTTTGAATTGTTTGCCCGAATTATACTTTCGTTCCCTAAATTATACGCTTTCGATCGTTCCCTCGCAATGAGATTTTGTTCCCCAAAATTCCTCTTTCCTTCCCTTAAGATAGCTAGCTTTTGTTCCCTCAAGATAGATTTCGTTCTCCTAAATTCCAATCACACCAATTTTGTTGATTCCCTTGTGAGGGGCGACTTTGGGAGGGGACGAGTTTGTATGTGAGGGGCGACTTTGTAGTTGGTGACTTTGTAATTGGCGACTTTGCTGGGGGGCGAGTTGACTGGTTTCGTGTCCGTTGTTTTTCCTACCTCCATGTTTATACACAATTTCAGATGGATAACGTAGACTGGATCCTCATGCCTTGCCGTAGTAAAACATTTACATAAACAGAGCACCAGTCTACTTGCAACAGTGTGCAGCATATGTATCCCGTAAATTTGCACTTGCAACGGCTGGTAAAGCGTATACGCTGACCTCTGACCGATTTTGGTTTTTTCGGTCATTTCTCGTTAATTACGTGATATTTTTGTTAAAAAAATATATAAAAACCATCTAGAAATAATTGGCTATGATTCTACTTGACTAAATTACGCAAACAGTTAACCGGTGTGTCCCTTTAACTTTATGGAATGTTGGCAGGTAACCTGTTTCTGTTAAGCCTGTTTTGGTTAGTATCGTGGCCGAGCGGATAAGAGCACCGGACTCAAGCTCTGGTGTTTCTGTTCAGCAGAGTGTGGGTTCGAGTCCCGGTCGTGACACTTGTGTCCTTATTAAGCAAGACACTTAACCATTATTGCTTCGTCCTTCGGATGGGACGTAAAGCCGTTGGTCCCGTGTGTTGTGTAATGCACGTAAAGAACCCAGTGCACTTATCGTTAAGAGAAGGGGTTTGCCCCGGTGTTCCTGGTTTGATCGGCTGCATATTGCGCCACAGCACCTTGTAAACCATTACATGGTGCTATGTAAAGAAATAGGCCTCAAAATTCAAAAAGTAGCTCCACATATATACCTTGCAGGAAAATATTGACTGTTGAAGCGCCTTGAGCGTCACTGAGTGACGGATATGAGCGCTATATAAGAAGCCATTATTATTATTATTATTATTATTAAGCACAGTTTTTCTGTGCTTAGCAAGTTTTTGTGCTTACAGGCTTTATGAAATTGGGCCCAGGTACTGCTCGCGCGCGCCCTCCCTCCGTATCACATACTATATAGAATACTCCCATAAATATCACATACAGCTGGGGATAGCGCGCGCGTGCGAGCTGCAACTGGGGCCGTTTACGAAACGGAGGCTCAGGCTCAGACTTAGGCTTCAGAAACGTCGGCCTCATACGAATCAGAGGCTCCGGCTTGGGCTTTGTGTTTGAGGCTTCGGAATTCGGCCCAAAGCGGAGCCTGACGAAGCCTGACGAAGCCTCGGTAAGGGGTGGATTCGCAAAGGCTTCAATATGGCCGACGTTTCTGAAGCCTAAGCCTAAGCCTGAGCCTGAGCCGCCGTTTCGTAAACGGCCTGGGTTAGCCAAACTTCGTTCCCAGTGGTGTACGATCTCGCCGGGCGCCATGTTGTTTTCTTTCCCAGAATGCATCGCTCTTGACGTACGCGGAGTTGGCGGGCGTTCGGCGCGCTGCCCATGGTAGCGAGGCTGGTGTTAGCCCTATATAGGACGCTTCCTCTGTGCTGTACACAGATACAGAGTCCTAGATCACAGTCCTAGATTTCGTATAATACGAAAGTGAAAGGCCGCCAGGGCTATATAACTGATGGGTAAGAGCTCATAATTCCACGTACAGTACGTGGTTAAAATTGAACATAATTATTATACAATAAATAAACACTTTGGACGTGTCATGGCATGAGCTATCGAACAAAAGTGTCTTCAAACGGAAGATACATGATTACATTGTGAATAATCATCGATCAATACATAAATTGACGGTGAACCCGTTTGATTGACGTCCGGGACTTGACTAACCTCTTTCCCCCAATTGAATCAAATCCAGACGGTCTGCCTTCGCAAATGCCTGTCGTAGCTGTCTCTTCCGTTCGGATTGATGTGTTCTCTTGTGCCAATGCAGGAGCATCTGGTAACACCTCTCGTGAGAGTCATAGGGTACATCCGCGAGTAGGTTCTCGATTTTCGGCTCGGTGAAACCCAGATTCCTTGCAATTGATTTCCAACTCGACCCGAGCTCACCGGCTAGCTCCCAAAGACCTGCCATCTGCCCATTGCCTGTTGCCATCATAGGGTCACCTTTTCATAAAAAGATACAATGAAAAATTAATTGGTATTTTGGTTCCTCTAGATTAAAAACAAAACAATGTGAGAACAAAGGGAAGTCCTCGGTTAACAGCATGTGTGTGGTTGTGTGTGTGTGTTTGTGGAAATTTAAACACAAACCAGGGATCATGTACCTGTAACAAAAGAGGACATGAGGTTGTTTGAAGGTTCCTAGTTGGAAAGTGTGTACAAAACCAATGGGAGCTCTTTCCAAAAAGTTAAAATGCACACAAAAAGTGCAATGAGGAGGTCCCCGATTGCAGTTATTTGCATCTGCATGTGTGTGTTTTGTCACTTTGTGCCTTGTGTTTTGCTGGTCTCCAAGCATTATCTGCACCCGCACGATGAGGAATTACAATGTCTGCATTATTTCGTATTCCAAATGCGCTCGTGGGATAACTAATTATTATCAGTGGCGCACACGAAGGGGGGGGGGGGGGGGTCGAGGGGCTTGATCCCACCCCCCTCAAAGGTTGTCAATTTGTTTGTTTGGTTTTTTGGTCATATTTTACAATCCTCTAAAGAAATTTGAAAAAAATGAGCCCCCCCACCCCCCCCCCCCCCCCCCAAAATAAGACATGCTCTATCAAGTCATTTTCATTTTGTTGATTTTCGGAATGATACATTGTTGCAAAAATTGGGTCAAAGGTCACGATAACATATTAAAGGTCACGGTGACCTACTTTCACAAAATTTATTTTTGACAAAAAAATTGATTTGAGCATGCAATTCTCATTATTTTAATACCAAATTTGCATATATTTGATAAAAATTAACATGGTTATGACATATTTGTACTAAAAGGGCGGTATTTTACTCTAAAAATGTCAGGTTTTTGTGGTTTCTGCCCTGACCACATGGTAGGTAGGATTGGGCTAAAAATTGGTGAGCATTCATTGCTTATTAGGACCTACAAGCACAGCAATTTTTATCAAAATCGGAAGACATGAGGTGAAAAAGTGCGTTGGTCTGACATGGAATGACCCAGCACCTTCTTGTACGACGCCTAATACATTATTGCCTGCGTTACAGTACTGAACATTATGTGCAATATCCTAACCATAGCTTGCCTTTCTTTGTACCGCAAAAAGTGTAGTCCTCGTATTGCTTTGCCTCAGATCTCGACAAATCACTCCAGTAAATTCAATGAGGTTCAAATCAACATTGTTATCATTGAACTCAGCTACGCGTTCCCATGGCCACGTTCAAAAACGCTGTCTAGCTTCAAACAGAAACTGCGTTAGTGCATGGTGTAACCACCTCATTATACACATGTACAGTATGTTGTTTAGTGCATATAGAACTCTGTCCTTTCTATACGTTTAGTGTTACCGCTGCTATATGTATCAACTCTAAAACATCGATTTATTTCCTCCATGATCGAAAACTATCTTTTTACTACAACAAGCTTATACCGTACTCAAATAATTTCCAAACCTGCCTCTCTAACTATGCAGCAATCTGACAATTGTTTTATTCCTCCATACTAGAAAATTAGCAAATGTGCCATGTTTTCCTAGATAGATTAAGATTATAGTTTTAATTTCTACATCTCCCAAACCACGAATTTAACTTGTTTCCAATGGCTAAAATTACTACACAAGACTATAAAACAATTTCTATAAAATAACAAACTACATCAAAACTTGGGGACATGTACAAGCCTATTTGAATAGTTAAAAAACATTATTCTCTTTTTAATATACCCATCAACAGAGCAAAGCTCAGTAGAGGCTAGATAGAGCCTTGCAAACCATACTACAGACAATTCACACAACTCATAGGCCCTATTCAAAAGATTTGATTAATACAAAATAGTGACACGAACTAAAATACAAACACCCCCCCCCCCCCCAAAAAAAAAAAAAAAAAAAAAAAAAGACAAAGGAAAGGGAAAGAAATGGAAAAGTACACAAATTATGTACTTAAAAATGGAAACAAAAATAATGTGTAAAACTTGTTTTAAAATAATTATGTATTAAACCTGTTTCATGTTCTAGGTTACACTAAAGGGCATCTAATTTTCCTGGACGGTAATAAAGCGGGCCCTGACTTGTGTTGTACACAATTCAAAGCTATAGAACGATGTTTTCTGATAGGCGGCGATATAGCTACCTGTGACCTCTATAAAAATGGTGTGACCTAAGAATTATCAATGTTTCTTGTCAATGTCATGAGTCAACGATGCACAGACCAGGGAGAACATTTAATAAAAACGCTGTCTTCAAGTGTTGATATTTGACCGGTATCCCATGGTGTCGCAAGGTTAAAGGTGCTGTATACGTTTGGTAATTGGAGCCTACTGATTGTGTTAATCCTATGAAAATGTAGGTATATACAATAAAGCTAACCTGTGAAAATTTCACTTCAAAAGGTGGTTGCGTTTTTGAGATTTCACCGAAAAACCGGAGCGAATATTTCCACGCAGGAAGAATATTCCCCATAGGAATACACAGTCTGAGAAGCGTTTCTGACAGAAACGCTTCTCAGATTCAAACTTTGGGGAATAAAAAGTAATATAATTTCCCATAACCGTAGTACTTCGAAGTTAAAGGTTTCTCAAAATTCATTATACTACCCAAAGCTGATGTACTTCTTACCAAGTAAGTTTTTATTGCCATTAATTTTCAGAGTCATTACCAAACGTGTACTGTGCCTTTAAAACCACGTAAACAACATTGCGTCAAAAGTTCGTCCAGGAGATATGGTTTAATAATAGGGTTAATATTTAGGTAGACAAAATTTTAGGCCCTGTAGGCCATATATTTGGCAATTCGGTATAGTTGACTTGTCATTGCCTCTCACCGTCTCACTAAGCACTCAAAACAAAACAAAAGGTCACAAACTCTTTTGGGTTTTACATGTACTGAACTTTTTTAAACTTGGAAATTCAAATTAGCCGTAAAACCCTCGATCCACCCCTGCGCCGGGTCCCCTCACTTTCAACAGCAGTCCAAGCCTGGAATTACACTGAAGGCCACGAAGGCCAAGGCCTCCCTGTTACTCCTGGTGTTGTCATTGGTGCCCCTTCAGAAGCTCTGGTGTTGTCATTGGTGCCCCTTGAAGCTCCCCAGATTAGAAAAAATTTCACAGGAAGTGCCCTTTGCAAAGGGAAAAATGGACTTGCCCTCTCGAAGGTGAACGTCCAGGACTGCAATCGACGCGCTTGTGTGCAAGTAGGCCCTACTACGACAGAAGGCTATATTATGGTGGCCAATAACACGAAGGCCTATACTCCATGCTCGTCAAATCGAAATGATCCGTTGAATGGAACAATCCGAGAACGTACGTCTTGTTACCATACAAAAATGAGGGATCGTTGGACATGAAACTCACATGAAATCACCCAGTAGAGATTTATTGCTGTCACAAAGTTCATTAACAATGTGCACTTACATTAATAACGAACTTAGCCCATACAGTCCACACTTTCTTCGACTACGGTCCAAAGCTCCATGTAATACCACGAAAGGCTCTACTCTTCGATCTCCGCCTGTCCTCCTGATTCCAGTATACACGTCACAAAAATTAACCACCTGGTATATAATTATTGTGAAACGTCGTAAAAACACCTGATAAAAATAGCTGCGTGACTCACTATAGCGCAAAGTCTGTGTCAGCGAGTCTTATCTCATAGAGATATGCTTATGATCAGACGGGGGATTCCGGTTGATTCCGGTGATTTTGCCCGTATGGCGAAACGTGTAGAAATTTCGTCTGATAGCACCCTCTTGAACCAACAATTCTTACAGCCCAAATACCTAATGCAGAGTGTATGGTTAATCGCCCTCAGCCAACTTATGAGACGTTGTGCATGCTTTTATTTTTATTCCATGTTATAAGGCCATCGGTCCAAGCATGGAGGTAGAAATATATTCTACCTCCATGGTCCAAGTGACATGATAGATCCAAGCCGAGATCTCACACTGTTTTCGGCGACATGACGTCATTGACGTTTAGCCCACATATATTGTCCCACAGTCCCACAGTTGTTACTTTGGCGTTCCATACAACCAATACAGTAAACAAACAGTGCAGTCTAATACGTGCCTTCTTTTTGGGGTCAATTGTACAAAGTGCAAATTGTAAAATTCATGTTCCATTGTTCCGACCCCCGTGGTTTGATGTAAGAGGTCATAATACAGGTCCACACCGGTGGTGTGTTTATGAAACGTGGAGCTTGAAACTGAATAACATCTTCCCTTTGAGCATAGAGCAAGGACAGAGTGACTTGGATTGGATCGCAATAGTATAGTGTGGCAATGGTGTACGATGTGTGCGTTGTCGGTGCTGGTATGTGGGGCTCCACAGCGGCCCGTTATGTCTCAGGACACAATGATCTGACTGTGTGTCTGATTGGACCCGAGGAGCCATCGTTACAGGTAGGCCTAAGTGCGGGGACGGGGTTAGTCTTGATTAGCGAAGTTCACTTTTTTAACGTAGTCGCCGTTTATCAAAAACGAACTGTACGAATCCAGATTATACATATTCCCTCCGAGTCAACCTCCAAAACAGTCGATGTTGCGCCCTCTACCGATTACTAATGTATAAAAACAGCGTCGCCAATCAATACTAGGTCGGGAGCGTACCGCACTAAATAAACCCCAATGCAAACAATTAAATGCTTTAAACAAACTTCAAATTACCTTTTTCGAATTTTAGTAGATTAGCCGTAGAATTTTTGAGCTATATGTATGCTCATCCAAAATGACACCCCCCCCCCCCCCAACCCCGAGCGAGCAAACTGGCCAGACTTTTAGTTTTTATTAGCAAAAAGGGCCATTTTAAGAGGGCTAGAGTGCCCCCAAATGCTCTATATTACTAGGTTGAAAGCCAACAATCGGGGCACAATATATTTGACAATTTGTGAACAGTCCATAAAGGCCACGATATTCATTTTTTTTGATTTACAGAAAAATATGTGGGTTTACATTTTGAGGCTTAGCACGTGGTTTTCTATCTCTGTATGCTCAGTGTACCGCGGAATTCTGCGCTTACAGCACATTATATTCATATGTTGTAGGAGTGGAATTATGTGGTAAGCAGTGTCGTGGATTGGATGGGCATTGTGTCATCGGAGTTATTGAGCTGTGATTAAATTGGGCAAACGGTATATGAAACACAAAATCGCACATAATAAAAACTTTGTATGAAATCGTTGCTAATATTGATAATAGTCGTGTCTCATTCCACTATGCATGTACTCATCGTCATACCAGCATGTTATAATAGTTTTTACCAATAGGTCGCTAATAGTGATCGATGTTTATCGTCAAAAACAAAATAATTTGTGTAGGCCTTCTTGTTTTTATGTTATCTCTATTGTGTATCTCCACTGTATACGTAAATAACCATTATGGGTTTTAAGTGTTCTTTATGCGTTGATTAATGAGTAGAAAATTACCCAGAAATGGGTTTAACTGATTAAGAATCCGGGGCAAATCCAATTTTGACCATCTTCCGGATGAAACCTGACCCGAATCCGCATCAATTCTGACCAGGGATTTTTTTTAGAGAGCAGCATGATGATATAGAGATCAATGGTTCAGAACAACGTGAGCTTGGTAGCATCCCAGTCACTTGCATCACTTGGTTTGTCTTCTACCACACGGAGCAAGTTAGAGTGCTCACAACGGTTAGCTTAAGGTCAACCATTTGATTCGAACCTAGGCTGGTCGACCATTAATTGGTTGATTACTGTGGTTGACCATTTTAGTGAACCGGCCTCAGGACCAGGGCTTCTTCCCTGGTCCCGGTAGGCTTATTTCATGGTATAATCATGTAAAGTGAACGAGGGAACCCTTATAGCGAAATGGCAGAAGGCAATACAAGTGTTGAATACGTGACTGAAATGCGCGCACTCGAACTTGCTCATGGATCCCCATGTTATAAGTCTCCCATAGTTATGGTTATTATAAACTCATCATCACGGGAAAGCTCCATTGAGGCTCAAATGAAACATCCTTTTCGTCTGACAGCTCACACCTGCTATCTCCATGTAGTTCCTTTTCCAAACAGTGGATCATGCACAAACCAGTTGGGCTGCTGACTGCCGCAGTCAGATTAACTGCTCATCCATTAAGTTTAATGACCCAAGTAATTAAATATAAACACACCTAATTGTGTGAAAGGGACGTATACTTTCCGAGTTTTTGTGGCTAAACTCGGAAAACCGTTAATGGAGCTTTCCCGTAATGTGAAACAGTCTTCGATTTTCAGGAGTTTCCCACGCGTGAAATCTTCGGCGCTCATTATGACGAGGGTCGCATCTACACTAAGTTTCATGGCGATGACAACGTGGGACGTATCAGGAGCGTCTTGAGTGAGCGATCAGTGACAAGGTTTTCAGAACTACAGAAGCAATCCGGTAACGAATAAAGTCAAGCTGACGAAATAATCCGGCTTTTTAAATAATCATGAATGATTTTTTAAGACACCAGGTGTCATGACTGGGATTCGAACCCACACTCTGCTGCTGACACCATCAAAGCCATGCGTGCATATTGTTCAAGGGGTCAATACCCCTTGAACAATATGCACGCATGTGAACAATATGCACGCATGGCTTTGATGGTGTCAGCAGCAGAGTGTGGGTTCGAATCCCAGTCATAGACACCTGGTGCCATTGAGCAAGGCACTTAACCATAATTGCGTCGTAACAAGTTGCGAAGGTAGTGCAGTCTGCTTTACCAGCAGAATCACAGATCTCTTTAAAAAAAAAACTAAAAAAACACATCCCATACTATCTTGGAAGTCAATTCTTTAGTGTACATTTTGACTTCCGAAATGGTGGGCAGGATATGCGCGTGTAAGTGTCAGTGCTGCGCGTTGCGCAAGGGGTCACAGGCCAGTGCTCGTAAAGGAATTTTTGGGGACAATGTCTTTAAAAAAATTAATTTTAATGGTGTACGGGTACCACATTTTTCAGGTAGATTGTTTCTGTACTAGAATGCCATTTTTGAGAGATTAGATGAGTGCGAATTTGATCCTTTTTTGTCTCATGTTAAAAAGTTTCTCAGAAATGCTGCACCTACACATTGAATTCGATGGCACTTCCAGTGATTATGTTGACATAATTCTTGAAACAATATTTGCAGGAATTCACATCGCCATTGTTTTAATTTTGTTAAAAGGCAATAAAATTGTGAACAACTGTGCGTTATCCGGTCAATACAGGAATACAATTTTACAAGGAAGTTGGTTTCATCCAGTTTGGTGACTGCATAGATACATTTGACTCGATCCCAGAGGGCGGTGTGCGACTATCAGCCCCAGCCGTACAGCAGCTCTACCCGTACATTGACATCAGTGCAGACGGACCGACCGGGATACTCGCCCGAACGAACGCCGGGTACCTCGTCGCACGTGACTACGTCAAGGCGCAGACATTGGTGGCCCGTCGCCAGGGCTGTGACGTCATAACTGAAGTGGTCAACCGCGTGACCGACCAATCAGATGGCGTGGCTGAAGATGACCACGTGCTCGTTGAGACCGACGGAGGGAAGAAAGTCACAGCGAGGCGGGTTCTACTTTGCACGGGTGCCTTCACACAGTTCAAGGATCTCCTGCCGAAGGATTGTAAATTAGATGCAACGGTTACAACTGATATTGCTGTTAGATTTGAAATTGATGACGAGTGTGCAGAGAGGCTTCGCGATATGCCGTCTATGACGTCAGAGTTTCAAGAGCCATCACCGAGAGAGTGTTATATCCTTCCGCCGATCAAGTACCCAGACGGTAAGTTATTTAGTAGGGATCTTTTTTTATCCTATTCATAATTTATTAAAAACCCTCCTGCAAAAAAATGAGCAGCAGATGAAAAGATACGATTAAAAGATAATAATGCACTGTGCAGCCCAACAATGGAGGTGGTTTTATGCAGGTTGCTCAACCACGCACAACCTGTTATGCAGTTCATTAGTTTCGAATAGTCGACCAACTAATACTTGCCAAAGTTAAGGATTGGGTTCTAATGATATTCATAGCGTTTTATATAGTCACAAGTTTGTGTAACAGAACATGGTTCATTTCTGAATGCAGGTAAAATGTACGTGAAAATAGGACACGGTGCATACTTGGATGAAACGCTGTTTTCATTGAATGAAGTGCGACGATGGTATACCGAGCCGGCTGACCTGGAGGTCGTACAAAAACTCAAGAAATTATTCCACAGTATTGTAAAGGGTAAGATATCACACCCAAATTATACCCAAGTCACACCCAAATTATACCCAAGTCACACCCAAATTATACCCAAGTCACACCCAAGAATCACAATCACACTTAACTTAAACGACAGTGACATGCATGGCTTCTGACTTGCACCATGAATAAAGAAATTAACAAAACAGGGAGACCGCCAAAATTATGGCTAGATAGCTCATGGCTAGATAGCCATGGCCAACCTTGGCGGGAAGGTAGTGCACTCTACCAGCCAGGGCTCCTACCCCTAGTGGATGATACCCAAGCCTAGGCATCCTTACGGAATACCGATAGTATCATGGTCTGGTACAGTTGCATCTTTGTGTGGTTGTTGATGATTATTATTTTGAGTTCCATATGTCGTTCATTCGTTGGAAGGCTGCCCCACTTTCTTCATTCATGTTTTGATACAATATTTGAACTCATTCCATTTTCTGCTATTGTGCTCCCAGGGTGCACAAACTTGTCCGTTTGTTCTCGCCTGATCTTATTGAAATAAATGTTGATGTTATACTTCCTTTTACTTATAACCTGTAGTTACTGTTTTAGCGACATATATTATTTGAAGGACAGTTATTTCAAATTATTTATTTATTCATTTATGTATTTTATCAGAGTGGAAGGATGTTCCTTATTTGCCTCTTGAAAAAAATGTTTTGTAAAATTGAACAGGTGTCAAGCCGCTGTCGGAGATACATTACACATGTGCGGACTTGGACACGGCAACTAAACTCCCCTATTGCGGAATGGTTTCGTCCAGTGTCGGCGTGCTGGTTGGTGGAAACAGCTACGGAGCAATGATGGCCGAAGAAATGGGGAGGATCGGGGCAGACATGATCACCGGCAGGGGGGAATGGAATTGCAATGCTTTAAAAGATGACTTGAGAGTTCGTTACATTTCACCATAAGGTGAAAATAAATGATAAATCTTAGGAAATCCCTAATAATATATTTAAAATATCACAGAAAATTAAACTGCTTGCGAATAAAGTACATTATTTTGTTTTCATCCAAACATTGTATGTTCTCATACAGATGGTAAATTAATTTACCGCCACTTACCAACAACTGACGAGCAATAGTTTGTCCTATTGATTGTGACTTGACCAAAATGCATATTAAATAAGTTAATAAAGGAAACTGGAGTCGCACAAAAGTTTTTTATTATTTGTTTTATTTATTTGACAAATGCTTTTTGCTGATATTAGGGGAGGAAGAAATCGTGCGGGAATTGTAAACAAAATAATTATAAACAGGACATTCACTTTCTAAGAATTCGTGTCGTTTTCAATGTGTGAGAGAAAAAAAACTGTTCACCTTAAAATGTAAGATAACACTTCATGAGCATTCCTTGGCCGATTACAAATATTGGGTGTTGTGGTTCAATCGTTAAAACCCCCTGTATAGACATGACACGCTCACAAAGCGCCCTCACTGAGGCCAAAAGGTGCCCTCTAGGCCAAAGGAGGCAAATCAATGGACGATAGCTGTACTTTGTGCTTAAAAATGTGTGCGTGACCGTCCCTGTAGCAGTTCGCGTTAAGGGGTCAAGACCATGGTCAAGACCACTTGCACAACGCGGAATGCACCTCCGCACAATGCACATGTACCATTTCCACCACAATGCCGTTTTATAAGTAAATTCCTTTGTGTACATTTTGAATGGCAGGATAGGCGCATAAGTGCGCTGCGCGTTATGCAAGGGATTCAAGTATCATTACAAAAGATTTCTCCTCTCCCATTGTGTGGCATAGCTCTCTTCGATTGTCAGCTCTCTTCTATTTTTCAGCCCAGCTTGTATCATCGCCCATTTACTTAGCCATACTAGTCTAGACATTTTTATTTTATTGCATCCTAGCCTTTTTTGTGTTTGTTTGTTTGTTTGTTTTTGTTTGTTTGTTTTTTTGTTTTTTTTGCGTCACCTGTTTGTCATGTCTCCACGTTTGTAGTTTGTCTGTCTAGGCTGTCTTCTACAAGCCTTGGCTTAATCTGACAGCCTCATACTCTCATTTATTTTGGTATACATAGATTAACTCTTTCCCCGATCTTTTGTGCTTATTATTTCGCTATTCTATGTATTATTCTGTACATATGTTATATTTTGAGAAGAGTAGTATGAAATAAATGTTGATTTGAATTGAATTGAAAAATACCTTTTCTTTAAACGACATTCATTTGGCTTCATTTTGATTAAATCGTTCAACAAATTGTAAGGGCAGTTTCTGAGAGAGTATTGTATTTTTCTGTTTCTTTATTTCGCCCTTCCCATGAAATATGCTAATTATATTCACGCATGCGTACAGACACTATTGGCTGGCAAACGCCAAAGAGTATAATATGTGCACTAATCATTCGCACAATATGCGTCACGCCTTCATAAGCCCCATACTACAAAAAGGTGCGATATTCCATCATTTTGCCAACCAATAGTGTTAGTGCGCCCGCGCGATGTGCAATTTACATATTTCATGGGAAGGGTCTGGTGCCTTGGCCTGCTGGTGGCCCCTTACATATGACATGCCTAACAACAAGTACAAATTTAGTTAAGTTTTGTACAGGCCTACAACCAAAAAAACTATTGAAAACCAGAAAAGCTGTGTTTTGCCAGGGATTGCATGGCTGTGAAAGTATATCCAGTTGTGTTTTTTTCGATCTAGTCTCAACACCAAGTACCAGTATATATGTACTGGATAATTACCGAGTCCATGTTTATTAGACCAAGTCAATGTTGCGCCCGCTACCGGCGACCAATTCATGGAGCGGCCGGGCTGAAAACTAATGAGAACTTAATTATGCACTGGATTCCATTTCAGTAGGGAATTCTTTTTGATGCAACAATAGATCAGTGCAGACAATGACCACTGCTATCAATGATGTAACAAAACATTTGCTTGCTGAAATGGCGTCTATGCATATTTCACGTTCCAACATAAAGAGCTCCAATACTCAATAGCGCACCTTGGGTCTCACGCTCCATTATATGATCAAGACTAGTACTGATCTAGACTTTGTACGGATTGGGGCGTATATGGCGGTAATTTCATCATCAGAGCATTAATTCCCACTCGGCATGAAACCAGTTCCACACCGCCAAATTGAAGAATAATCTTCAACGAAAGGCACAAAGGATCAAGATGGGGGAACAACAACAAAACTCGAAAACGCTAATGGCAAGTATGTACCGGTTGGTATGTGCCCCCCCCCCCCCCCCCCCCCCCCCCCGTTATCGTGACTAATTAGTGGTGTCTGAGAATCTCAGGAATTCTTTATAGGATTTTCGGCGGGTTACTTCTGTACAAGAGAGGAAGAGTGTTTTAGAATTAAAGGAACATTTTGGGGACTCACTCTCGGTATACAACTATTCATATTGTGGCGAGTGGTTATGGTGCGAGATATGGCACTCAAGAACTTCAGTATTCGCTCTTTGCACACGGATCCGCCAGGTACGTGTAGAGCTTCGACTTCATGCTTCATTTGTGTTGTATTATTTTTTAGCTGTTTGGGTGAAAGTGTCATTACATTGTGACAATACAGAGTTTCAATAATGCTTCTATTCACTGCTGTCCCCATTTCGAGGCTCAGGACGAAAACGGCTGATCGTGCAAGGGGCGAATAGAAGCAAAGAGGCTATGAATAAAATATACATGAACTTTACTGGAGATCAATGTGCTTACTTTTATTGCTGTAAAACAAGACGATGGCCGTGAACATGGTACCATATTTAATAGCGTCATGGTTGGTTTTCGTCAATATACGTTTCTAACAACAGAGGGCGTAAACCGAGATACATTTCGATCTGCGACTTTAGTGCGATTTTGGTGGAATGTTCCTTCCTTCATGGCGATGCATGTAGTAAATGAACGGACTGAAGTTGTCGTTCTCTGGGACTGACAGAATTGTTGATATTGACCGAAGGAACTGTCAAGTTGAACCATAGAATGGGTTGAAAAGATGAGAATAGAGCCTGCTTCATTATCGGCTAAGCTGGGGGTACTATCTATCATCACCCGATGCCTCAAGACACAACGTGGTAGATATACGCCAGTGAATATGTCACCATGCGTACATTCTATGTGATTCTCAAACAACAGCCAAGGTAAGAAAAACATAATTCATTTTTGCGTTGAATTGTCACATTCAACTAAACTCTGAACCCGAAACTATCTCTTTTAAAAACGGGAACGGGTCAGTCTCAGACTCTAAAATGGCAAAGGTCGTGGGTTCGATTCCCTCCTGAGTACTGCCTGTGGTGTTTTTTCACAGGACTCGGGAAAGTACTGAGTATTATACAATGCTTGACACCAACTAACTAACCAACTAACGGCTGTTTAACCAAATCATTATTACCAATGAAATATTAGCATAGCACGAGGGGACATTATTTCATTCAAACATGATCACAGTTTGTAGTATGTGCCGCCCTCTATTGACCAAAACATGACTGCCCAACAAGTAACGGAGCTTTATACGATTGATATTGTACACTAGCGTGCCTCCCTCCAATGAGATCAACGGGAAACAATCAGTAGAATTTTGAAGGAAGGGTAAAATGTTGAGTAACTGTTGTATGCACATTTTAAATGTACATCAGAAATAAACATGACTAGAAGATTGATATGATTATGTTGGTCAAGTAAACGTTCTCATGTTTTCACCACTGTCAGCTTGAGTGAGTTCCTTATAATTACACCCCGCCACCATGGAACATGCACATTTTATTCAAGCTTTACATAACACTCTGTTCACATCACGTGACTACACAACTTGCAGCAGCAAGTTCGGTGACCCTTTTAGGTTTCCTCTGATCTTGTTTTTAACTGCCATTCCAGTCAGCATCTTCTCTCCCTCTGGGTAACCAATATGTCGCCCTTCTTTTTCCATTAAGAGTGCAAGAGCTCCTGTGTAAGAATACAAACATGTTCTGAAATATTCATTGGTTCTTCTATTGTTCGCTTAATGAACAAAATAACAATAACTGCCTTTAAATGAAAAACTGTCGGGGATCAAGTTGGTTTAGTGGTATCTTCCCTGCTTTTCACTTCTGTGGTCCCCGGCTCGAATCTTGCCAGGGACCGTATGTCTTCCACATGTGGACAAGTTTCAGTCTGTACGCGGGTTTCTCTATTTTGAGCTTGCTTCCCTAATCAAATTTCTTTCTTTCTTTTTCTTCTCTTCACTTGTATCAGGCAATAGTCACCACTAGCTTTTGAAAATCCCTGATTTCATCACCAGAAAGTTTTTCTGAACCGAGCTTACAATGATTAGTAAGAAGTAGGCCCTATTACGTGTAGACTATTACGTAAAATGAGCTATACCTTCACTCGGCCCCATCGGTCTCAATGGATTTACACAAAAGAGCTGCACCACTATTGATATCAAATCTTGCGTAAACGGGAAGAGGTGACCAGGTAGGTCAGGGTAATGGACCAAATGAACACGGGTATACGTCAGCCTATCCCAGTGCCTTTGTATCAGGCGCCGGGACCGAGCGAACTATTTACATACATACATAGACTGGTCCACTGACTCTATCCGCAAGGATAAAGACACTTGGCTATAATATACAGGCCCAATGCTTTCAGTGGATGAACTGAAAGTGACGTAAGCTTTCAATTTCTGTGTTATGGTTGGTAGTTTGCCAGCTACACCAGCACAGTACTTTCGAATTGGTAAATCGCCCGGACGAAATAGTTTTTGCCATGTCCCCAAAATCGTGTGTACACGTGTATAGATTACGAATCTCCGTGCGTGTGAATTGGATGTGACGTCAAAGATACATCTGGCAGGATCCTGCCAGCCGCCCAAGGCCGGTTTCTGGCGTTATTTACGAGCCACGAAGTGTGACGTAATAATTTTTCAATGGCGGTTTCAAAGACTTGTAGAGGTCATTTTACAAGTTCGTTATGATGTATTAAAATGTATGAATAATGATTGCAACATAATAAACAAAAACACAAAACAAATCTATGAAAATGTCAGGTACCCTATAATAATGTTCAGGCTATACGTACCAGATACGTGTGGGCATGCCATTGAGGTCCCTGAAAGTACTACCGGTTCGTTGAGTCCAGTGCTTATGATGCCCACACCGGGCGCAAATAAATCCACACAGGCTCCGTAATTAGTCCAGTAAGGGGACCAATCCGGCTCTGAACTTGCTGCCACTGAGATTAACTGATTGAATGATAATAGGTCTAAGTGTTTATTGACTGAAACTTGACGATCGAAATAAACTTGAGTTGTTACCTCTTATATCAGAGTTTACTTCTTTTACTTGTTAACAGTGCCAATTGTTTTGAGAAATATTTACCAATTAGGTAAATGTACTGGCATTTGTGTGAACAATAATTGTCCCAATTACTGATTTTCTTATTTTCGGTTTTCCAATTCAAAATCATCACATCAATATTATGCATAAAAACTTTATCAAAATTTTGTTTGTTATTTATTATTTTCTATGTTGTTTTCTATTGGAAACAAGAGTAGGGGAGTGAAGACAACGGCGCACCCAGGATTATGTTTTTGGGGGGCTCAAACCAATGTATTGGGTGGGGTCCAGGGGCGAAGCCCCGGTGGGGTCCAGGGGGCAAAGCCCCCTGGAGCTCTGAGCTTTTGGCGTTTTAGGGGTGAACAATCAAGCCTCTTTATGCATAAAATTAGAAAAAACATACTTTTTAAGCACTTCTGATCCATATAAATCTTTTAAGTTTATTTAAAAAAATTCCCACCTACTTTTCATCACTGGGTGGCAAATTCCATTAATAAGTGGGCGGCAAACCCAGATCCTACAGATAAACCTTTGTTTTGCGAAAGTGGTGTCACATAATAATAATTTAGGCTATATCAGATTACTGTTAAAAATGAAATTATAAGTTTAACCAGGGCATAAATGTGATGTGTAATTAGGATTGCAGACCTTTTTAATCCCTGAACATAGCCGACTAAAATGAAAAATGTGGAAAAGAAGCAACGCGTGATTATATTCATTTTTGATCTGGTCGGTATCTGGTTCCATGCATATTCATTAAAAACATCGCGGGTAAAAAAAACATTACTATCCGGCGTTTCTCAAATTCAAGTGTAGTACTACAGGCAATCCATAAGGGGGAAAACCATTGAATGCCGGAACGACGTGGGAAAACCATTGAATGCCGGATCGACGTGAGACATATTTTATCCTGGACAAATTAGCCCGTTGGTTTCAAATCCTTAATATGTTATTGTTGCAAGTTTAAACAATTACAAGGGAGTTGTCATAAAATGGTGTTCAAAATCTTTCACCTCGCACCTCGCACCTCGCGTTATCGAATCTACCGTATAAAAGAGTAATTTGGCAGGAAAAAAAAATGCGAATGGCAAAGGAAGAAAAGAAAATACTGCCACCGGAAATAAAAACCAAAAGCTACACACACATTTGCGACTTTTCTCCCTCGGCTCTTTTTTCCTTCCCCTTCCTCCCCCCCCCCCCCATTTTTTCTTTTTCTTTCTTTCGTTCCCTCTTCCTCCCCCGTTTTTTTTGTTTTTTTTGTTTACCCTCTTGGGGGTGGGGGGGGGGCTCAAGCCCCCCGAGCCCCCCCTTGGGTGCGCCGTTGAGTGAAGACAGTCAGAGCATGCTTAATGAAACGTCGAGTTGTTTCACCACCGCGGCGCACCGTTTTTTCAAACCAACCACAACTCATAAGGGAGATCTTTCATGTGCATGGTATTACCTTAAAACCTAGTGATGAATCGTCAAATATTTAAGTATAAACCGCCATTGGAATTTAAAGAGGAAGGGAAGTGACCGGTTTTATTTTGTTTCGTACTCATTTTCCAGAGTCCTCATGTGAGTGGGGAAAAATTACAAGTCTCTAACCTCACATCACAATGGTGTAAATTGCCATTTTATTCAATACCCTTCCAGTGCAAAAACTTGTCAACATCCCAAACATCTGATGGCATCATTCTGAGAAAAACTTAACTCCAACATTTTTGTTCGGGTATATTTTGGTTCAGTCCTGACTTTCAATAAAATTTAATCAAAACAGCCCTGAATGTGACACTTTTTGACTGTCGAAAAATTCCTCATTGAAATGTAAAGATCCGTTTGAATTACAATGACGTCGTGTTTCAAACTTCGCTCAAAAAAGTCAGTTATGAACCAAACATTCCCTGTACAAAAATGTAAAGACCAATTTTTCTCAGAATGATGTCATCAGATGTTGACAATTGTTGCACTGGAAGGGTATTGTATATGCAATTACAATTTACACCATTTTAATGTGAGGGTAGAAACTTGTAATATTCTCCCCACTCACCTGAGGACTATGTATTGGAAAATGAGTATATCACAAAATTGAATTGATCACTTCCCTTCCTCTTTAAGTATAAAGCAACTTTATACCTCTTTGGCACCGGATGGCGCATTAGTACACGCGTCCTTGTTACCGTTCCCGGCAGAGGTGACTAAGTTGACATTTGTCGTTGTCACAAATGTTCTTGCGAAGTCATCGAAGGACGATGGGAACATACCAAGAGACATGGAGACAACTGCAGGTTTCTTAACCTTCGGTGTGAGACAGTCAAGCACTGTGAAAAATCATCATAATGAACAAGAAAGTCAAGGGGTGTACCCTGAGAGTGGTCTTACGACGGGTTGGACGCACTGGAGGGAGGTGGAGGGGATGCGACCACACAACATTATACTCTTATAAAACCATGCAGTCTTTTTAAATGAGTGACGTAAATCCATCCGCTTCGCCTCCCTCTCCGGTGGGTTTTGGGGCCTGGAACACATTATAGGGACTTTTCCAAATATATACCTTTTTGTCTTGCGAGATGTGAATATCATATGGAACAAGCCTCATTGTGTCTTAGCCTCTAGTTTAATCTAGAAATATTGAGATTCTATCAAAATCTCTATAATATTGCAACGCCCAAATTTGAGGGGTATTATATCTTGGACAAAAATTAATCTTGCTTTGTTTCTCTGTCATGGACAATACCAGCCCATCAATTTTGTTTGAACATGCTTAGATTCTGGAGACTTAGGCCTACAGACGCGTTCGACTTGAAGTTGTCAACGAAAATGATATGTGGCACCTTTTCAAAATTAATTACTTTATTGTTCTTTTGTAATTTATATACAATTTTGCAAATATTTTTTTGTTAAATCTCAAGTGAACTAAAGTTCCATTTAAACACTTGTTCAATGACTTATAGCAAAGACCACTTGTTGACGTTTTCGTTCAAGCCGGTGTTTCAGCGTTATCCCCCCCCCCAAAAAAAAAGTTAAAAAAATAAAATATATATATATAAAAATATTATAAAATAAATAAATAACCAAATAAATTTAACAAATACATAAATATATATTAAGACAGTCCATCCCTTTGGACTCAACATAAACACTGGTGTTAAATAACTTCCCATCTGCCCCTTTCACTTCTGCTTGCTTATTCTGTTGATGTAATATAAATACATTCACTGTAAATAACCTGTTCTCTCCACTGGTTTATTTTTACTCTTCTTTCTCTCAATAAGTTAATTAAAAATCAACCAGCTCTATTCCTTTTGCAGAGTATTTAATAACCCGCTCTCTCCGCAGGTTCCTCTTGCCTACTTTTAATTTGTTACATATCATCCTATATACATTGGTAATGCTCTTCTATAATTACCTTCCTTTTCACAGAATAGATCGATCCATTAAGCCCCGCCTCCTTACGAGTTGACCAATCACAGCCGCGAAACCCGATCACATTAGTGCAAAGATCACCAAACGGCTCAAATGGTGATCAGATTTCGCGGTTGTGATTGGTCAATGAGAAATGGGTGTGGCTTAATGGATCGGTGTATTATCCCGTTGTTTACTTAACTCTCTTCACTAGTTATTTTCTATTGTTAGTTGCATTATCCTGATGCATCTTGCCCTCTAAAATATAATCCTACCCTTTCACGCTTCCCGCATTGTTATACCCAGAATGCAGTTACCTCCTTTATGGTCCAGTAAACCACCCTTTTCACACTGACCATCCTTTGTCCTCACTACTTTACTCTGATTGGTTCTTAGCCAACCCATTGTCTGTAAATTAATAACTTTGATTGGCTATAATCTTCCCGCTTTTTTCTGGATACTTTCCCTTAATCCTTAGCTCCTTAATCCTTTCCTGTCTGCAACTCTGTGGTTTTGACAGACCCCACTAGCCGTAGTAAGAAACTTATTTTTCTGTTGTGGTATCCCTTCGTGGTGATCCCTTTGAGTTGCTTGTTCCTTGTTTTTATTCGTTTACCATATCCATATTCTATAAATGGATATGTTTTTGTTTGTACTTGTTAATGCCTCTGACGAAGGTCCAGTTTGGATCGAAAGCTAAGGCCATCTACCCTACACATTTTATATATATACATATATACATCAATCAATCAATCAATCAATCAATCAAATCAATAAAATCTAGGAGTAATAATAATAATAAAAATAATAATAATAATAATAGTAACAATACAAAATAAGTCAATAAATAAATAAATATATACAAAAATAAAATAAATGAGCTCAGTCAAACTTACTTATCTTCACTGAGGCGGCGCCGTAGAACTCCAGAATGTAAATATTGGCCCTTTTAGCTACGCCGTAAGTGTTACTGCCAACAATTCCAGCTACGTGGGTTCCATGACCATGACGATCAACTCCCTGATTGGGGGGAGGGGGGGGGGTGACGTCAAACAAAAAGTCAGTTTAGAATAAAATATAAAAAAGAAAGTGCATTCATCAGGAATAATATATTATTTCCATGCTCGAAGTTCGTTACAGTTTAATGATCACAACACTATTTGAAAAACTATTGTTCGTACCTATAATTAGAGGTGCTTAATTTAAGCACAAAAGTAGCTAAACACAAAACCATTTTTGCTTTACCAAAGGAATACTAGACAAAATACAATATCATGCGTACTGTTTTTAAGCGGAAGCTTGTCGTTGGTAAGGTTCAAATATTATTTTTGTCGGGAATATTATGGTAAAGGTCGAGAAGATAAAAATAGCATTTGAGCAGTATTATAATAATGGAAACTGCCGCAAGAGGGGGTTCATGCATCCAACAATCGATTAATTCAGCCCGGGCCCAAATTCACAGAGCTGCAAGCAGAAATGTCTTGAGAATTTTTTATTTAAGAAAAACTAAACGAGATACCAATCAAAGACAACACGTTTGATTTGGCACTTTGATCGATAAGTTCATTCCCGTAAGCAAAATTGTTTTTTGTGTTGAGTTCAAGGGACACGTCGCCTTGGATTGGACGGTTTGAATTGAAACGAATATGGTTGGAAAGATGTTTTAAAAGTATAGAATATAATGATCCATACAAATGTGGCTCGATTGGGTGGTGTTTCTTTTACTCCGTGAACTAACGCCGTTTGCCATTTGTATAACCAAATTGCTGACCCCACAAATTGGCGGACCGTGTTAGTTTACTAAGTAAAAATACATTTCCCCAACCATATTAATTTCAGTTCATTCAATAACAAACGCTTTTTATAGCCATAATCGCAATGTTCCCTATAAGCAGCTGTAGGACGTTGGACCATAAGGATGAATTGAAACAGTGTACACAATCCCATGGCTAACCAAACCTAAATCGCTTGTTGTAGTTTTATACGTCCATAAACAGGCGAAAACCTACTAATTTTGATGGACATTTTAGGAGTGGAACAAAATGATTTTACCCTTCTACAAACCAATCCCTTCAATTAGCTAGCCGAATGAGGAAGAATTATACCCTTATGTATATAGCAAGTATCTATTAGCAAATCTTAACATTTTGGGGGGAAATTGTATCTATCAGCAAATTTTAACATTTTGGGGGGAAATTTCTAATTTAATCCTATTCTCTTTATATTTTTGACATACTTGTAGTATTTATTGATATCTTTGTTTGGATGGTACAATACTTTTGTTGTGGTTTAACAGTGTCTTACGTCTCCATAGCTGCACTCGTGAACTTCAACCCGGCTTCCAAATTCGACTGCGTGATCTGCCTTGATGCCGGAATCTATCACGTACACATTGACCCCCTGGCCTGTAACTGTATGGTTAGATTTAAACAAAACGGCAAAATGGACAATTAAAAAGATACATGACCAACGAACAAACCATGGTTAAAAATACACCGGTTTTTCAAGTAAAAAGGGAAATCACTCAAACATGTTTAAAGGGCGCCCTCTGTTTCAATTTATATCCAATGCTTCTCAGTCTGAACGCGGTTTAATTCCGCAAAAGGAGAGTCTTTGGTGTATAATTTGTATACCCGAAAACATAGAGTGATTATGTAAATTATGTCTACATTTAGAAACTTACACTCTGTGTCATATTTGTTATTCAGTGGTAAGTCAGTCTGGTCTATGCGATCTAGTCCCCACTGTATTGTTGAGGAATCTAACGCCAACTGCCCGTTTTCTTCTACGTACTTTACAGCATCAAGACCGCGGACCTAATTATAATACAAGTATTACAAATTAGTTAAAAAGAAATAAGAAAAAAGGAGGAAAAAACTACATTATAATGGACAATAGCAGGGGCAATTTTGTATTTAGAGGCAAAGTATACCTTTGATTATGTGAGCCGCTCGAATAACCCCTTATAGGAATACACAATCTGAGAAATGTTTCTGACAGTAACGCTTCTATAGATTCAAATTTGGGGGGTAAAAAACTGATGTCTTTTTTTTCTTCACATAACCACTTTACTTCGAAGTGAAATGTTTCTCAAAAGGCTTTGTACTATCACAAACTTCTCACCAATGAGTTTTTATTACCATTAATTTTAAGAGTGATTACCAAACGTATGCCTTACCTTTAAAGGCACAGTACATGTTTGGTAATGACTCTGAAAATTAATGGCAGTAAAAACTTACTTGGTAAGTAGTACAGCAGCTTTGGGTAGTATAATGAATTTTGAGAAACTTTTAACTTCGAAGTAATACGGTTATGGAAAAATATATCACTTTTTATTCCCCAAAACTTGAATCTGAGAAGCGTTTCTCAGACTGTGTATTTCCTGCGTGGAAATATTCGCTCCGGTTTTTCGGTGATATCTCAAAAACGCGACCACCTTTTTGAAGTGAAATTTTCACAGGTTAATTTATTTTATGTACCTAGATTAACACAATCAGTAGGCTCCAATTACCAAACGTACTATGCAGCACCTTTAACTATTGATTCTTGAGGGTTAATTTTTGTTCATGATTAATTCTATTTTGAGTATAGCATGTCCTAATGTGCAGCCCTTTGGTTTGAAGAGAGAATAATGAAGAAACTTGTTCGGTGTGTTAGGGAAAGCCAAGAAATGGCAAACCATAAAACCCTATTCCACAATTCGATCAGTTCTGGTTATTGTTGGAGTTCGAACCCGCCTACTACTCGGGAATTGAAAGGCGTGGAGTGTACTTTTTAGTCTAATGCTGTATGAAGTTGAAGCCTCCACCCCGCTGTCAACCATTGACAACACGTTTTGCATTGGAGGTCTCGGTGAACCTACGAGAGTGCCCTTGTGGGGTCTTTTACACAATAGAACAATGGACTCACAAGGGAATTCTTTGTTTAACCTGGACCCCACAAGACAATTCTTTAGAAAAGGGAATAATAGAACACTAGCAGGACATCTTAAACCAAATCCGTAAGGTTGTGTGTGTAGAACAACAATGGAAGTACCCAGTAACTGCCATAGGCCTATGTTAAAGGGTGGGTGTGAATGTGTGGGTGTGGGTGATTCCCCCTACCCCTCCCCTCACCCCTTCTCCCTTTCTCTTTTTGGCTTGGACTTCGTTCTGTTGTCTCGTCTACAATGCTGACATTAATAATTGAAGTCATTTTGTTTGTCAGTTTTTTCTAATAGTATCAATTACCATTTCTAGTACTTCACTGGAAAGTGTGGCCACTATGGTGGGTAGCAAGTTTGTCAGTTTGTGGGTCACTTCAGCTCTTTGTTTCCTTGCTCTTCCTGCTGATGAAATCATTTCGGACACCACTTCGATTTGCGAGACATCCTGACTCGAGAAAAATAAAACAATTATACATCAATGAATAAAAGGTATTAAACAATTTGGAGTAGTTCATTCATTCCAATTCGCTATAGTTTTCGGTCAGAATTGACCTGGCTTCCGTGTCCCGTGGCGGCTGACTCATTTCTGGGTCAGTGTGAGCCGGAATCGTGTGTCAGAATTACCCCCAAAAAGGGGAAAACTGACGCGGACTCCAAGTTAAAATGCCATTACCAGCTTCCGGGTCAGCCTGGCACTGACTGAAACGGGTCACTAACCCAGAATTGTTTAGAGTGTACCATCCACCATCCGACTGACAATCAAATTGGAAACAACGAAAATTGTTATTATTATCATGCTGGGCTGTTGTGAACATGATAAGTTTTAGTCGCCGATGGGGAGGGCGCAACATCGGCTAGCTAGGAGGGACTGGACAACTCAACGAATCTTGTTCAAAAATTGGGACAGATGTTTATTTGATAGGGATATCTCCGCCAATCAAGATATTTTTTTTTTTAAGTGCTTGTTTTGAATGCTGCAATCGAAATAAGGTGCGTTTGTTTAGGGAATCTTTGAATGCTATTTCTCGTTTTTGCCAGTAGGTACTTTCGAGGGAAAAAAATTCTCTTGGGGAATTGCCACTGGTGTGATCTTTAGATTTAGTTACCATTCTTCTACTTTTGTCTTTTAAAAAGTATCAACATTTCGCACTCAGATGACATCATAAATAGCAGGTGGTTTTTTTAAATATGGAACGGCTTTAATTTAGACAAATTGACATTAACAACGACCTCCAACAGTTTGGAGAACTAATCATTGCCCTTTTTAATACGGTGCTTTTTCGCAAGTGGAGCCTTGTTCGGGGATATCAAAATGTAAACTTTAACCTTAGAAGTATTTTTTATTTATTCGGATGCATGGGCAGGACAAGGTATAGTCTGTCATGGATAAGACAACAAAATGACGAACAAAAGAGAGAAACATTTATGGCATTCAAGTTCAATTGTTACACATGCAGGATATTTGGACAGCAAGACGCATAAAGATAACCAAGGCCACATCCTTTTGAAAATGTGTGTATTTACTTTTGCTGAAGAATGACGCAAATGGTTTACCTTGAGTGTAATAATATACTCTTGGTGTATCTTCTCGTATGCCTCGAAGAGAGGGGCTCTCCGCGAGGGCGCACCCACAACGGCCCCGGTGGCTAGAGCTAAAGCTACTACGATGACAACCAACCAAACCGTCTTCATCATTACGTCACGATGGTCTTAAAACCTTAACCACAATCAAAGTGAACTGCAGATCCGTTGTTCAATTAAGCTTCTATGGTCAAAATGTGTGTTTTCACGAACGATTATAACAAATAAAAGACAAATAATAAATAGTAAATAAAATTTTAAAGCGCCATACACTACAAATCAATATTGGTCATAAATTAATATGGCAATGGAGTTCATTGCAACAGTGGAGGTACTTTCAGAGTCTTGTTACAAAAACAAAATTCGAAAACAACCGCAAGTATGTTATAGTGTAATAAAATCACGCAGTTACATTCGAAGCCTTAACAGTTTGAGATGAAATTTGGAGAATTCTGCGAGGCTTTACATTAATAACCACCCTGACGATAGTATTGCGTACTTACCTTCGTTCGTCTAACCAGGATGCCAGGTAGAATAAAAGTGTTTAAAAAATTGTTGTGAGCTGCTATATATAGTCTGATCACATATAGCTAGTTATTAATTTTAAGCAACACAGAAAACCGAAGGTGGTTAAACCAAGTCTATAAGCTTCATATAATATCGTCACCGAGGCCATGCACGTAGTATAGCACAGACCTATACCAGTAAAAAAGTAACAATCTTAGAAAACGGCGTTTAAAGATTTTTTACATAATTATTAATTTTTTGGGGAGCCTCGGCTCCCAGGGTTAAACCATTTTAACCGAGGCCTACAATTTCATGAAGTTTCAACGCTTCAGAAGCTTTACTTTTTAAATTACGGCTACTTCGTGGCGTCGGTGACGAATTACCGTGATCAAAAACGTAAAGCTCCGGAAGCTTTGAAACTTCATGAAAACATAGGCCTCGGTTCATTGTTTAATTATGTAAAAAACTTTAAACGATCTCCGATTGTTACTTTTTACTGGTCGGCCTATCTAGGTCCGTGCTTCGTGGCGTCGGGGACGAATTACCGTAGGCCCTAATTAAAAAAGTAAAGCCCCCCGAAGCGCTGAAACTTCATGAAATTGTAGACCTTTGGTTACCATTGTTTAATTAATGATGTAGACAATTTTAAAAGGGTGGATTTTTTCACTGCATGCTAGTTCATGGTGAAGAATTATTATCATGATCCCAAATCGCACGGTATCCTTGGCCTGACAAGTTTTATGACTTAGCAGCGGATAAGCGCATAAACTTCATGCAATTACATTCCGGTTGTCACACAGGAGTTGAGACAGTAGTTGCACTGCTGGTTCCTGACGCACACTAGTCGAAACGTAGACTCATAAGACTTCTTTTTTTCTGAGAGAGACACCACTTGAAGAGATAACATGCTACGTTTGGACCAAGCCTTTGGAACAGCTCTTCTAAGAACCGCCACTTCATAAAGGAAGACGTTGTTTCACGATGCAACCCAAAATACTGACAGTTAATAAAACGGCCATTTCCATCATGCCAACAAGCCTCTAAATCCTACAACCAACAGTGTCTTCTCAGATCCACCACTCCTTCTATTAAGGGGTGATTTGTTACAATGTATACGGGAAGGAATGATCAATTATCGCCGTGCAATAAATAAATAAATGACAATGATAAATATATGCCATTTTGAAGCACCATGCAATCCAAATCAATATTGCCCCAAAACAATTATGTGTAATATAATATTTAACATTCAATTGAGTTCTTTGCAACCATATAGGTTAGACTTTCGGAGTTTTGTCACTTTTCCCCTTATATACCAAACCGTTGAGTTTGAAAAACCAAATTTGAAAACGGCCGCAAGTAAAGTAATGGTGTCATATATCACGGAGTTACACAAGAAACCTTAACAGTTTGAGATGAAGTTTGGTGAATGTTGCGTGGTTTTATATTAATAATCATCAAGCCACTATTGCGTACTTACCTGCGTCCGTAATGACCGAAATTTTCACCAACAAAATAATTTCAAGTAGGCCTAATTGCTTATCACAATACCTTGCCAATAATTTATAGTTTTTCATTTCAATCAATAATATCGGTTTTTCAACGTGTTTTTATCGTGGGAAGAGTTTTATAAAAAAATTATTTAGAGCACACGGACAACATTGGTCATTGTCAAAGACCAGTATCCATAATGTGACCCAACATCAAAATTAATAACAAAATATGAAGCTGCAAGTTCAACACGATCATCGGAGCCACGAGGGGAAAACAGTTTTTAAAAACCAAAACATTTATACATGTATATGTTTTCATTAATTGTTTTCGAATCAATTTTTGTTTTATATGTTTTCTATTTATTAATGGGATTTGGGTGGGGTTTTTTGTCTTATAAAATCAAGTAGGTCTAATTATTTTCTAAAATTGTTAGCATTTCAGACAAACAATATTTGGAGGGAAGTTCCAACAGTGACTATCTTTATGCCATGTAAGTTATGAGCAAATCTGTGAACCACTATTTTGTCAATTTCTTAATTACCAAAGTTGTGTACACCCTTTAATTAACTTTGGGGGGGGGGGGGCAATATTACACATTGGCCGAGCGGATAAGAGCACCAGACTCAAGCTCTGGTGTTGCAGAGTGTTGGTTTGAGTTGAGTCCCGGTCGTGACACTTGTGTCCCTAAGCGAAACACTTAACTGTTATTGATGCGTCCTAATGGTAGGTCGTAAAGCTGTAGGTCCCGTGTGTTGTGTAATGCACGTAAAAGAAGACTTTACCAACACTCTGGTAATTTCAAAAGTCCAGATTTCAAATGGGGGCACCGGTTGGGGTGGACATCAATTGGGGGGGGGGGGGGGGGGCACGTGTCCATAACAAGTTCGCACAGAACTGCATGTACGATCAAAGCTCTTGGTAATCAGGGATTGGCAGCTTGTCAGCAAATGGGTCGTCGTGCGAGCTTGGGCCAGGTATTGCTTTGTAGACCCTTGACGATCCATTCCTCAGGATTGGAATGAACTTTGAGCTGTGGCCCTGATGAACCGAACAAACTAAAGAGCTTTATACAAAAAACCTGATAATAACAGCTGTATATTCTTTTAATCTTGTCATTGAGCAGGGTTTTAATTTCGAAGCCTTTTTTCTCAAAGAAAAAGTAGTTTAGTAATTTATTGGCATTTAGAAAAATAAATGACTTTCAGGCTATAAGTTCCCCCATGATAAAGTTCAATTCAATTCAATTCAATTCAGATGAACACTTATTTCTATACTTCTAATGAGACATAACAAAAGTTACATATTACGGAGTAAACAAAACTAAAATTAAGATAAATTAAAAAAGATAAATTGAACTAGAGCCCGTGATAAAGAAGAAGCTTGAAGAAAACAGACAAACAAACAAAAAACTCCACAACAGACACTCAGACAAACAATGGGCCGTGACAATGGCCACACGGACACAAGACACATTCGGTAGATCAGAAATAACCAAAACAATGGAGATCAATTAAACAGGATTTTTCATATTTATTTTTCTTTCGTTTCATTTCCCCCCACTATTACACTAAGTACACCTTTATTTTGCAAAGTCACAACCATTTTGTCAATTTCAACCAAGTTTTAACAATATATCAATTCGTACAATATCTCACTGTCAAACCAACACCACTCACTGAAACTCAATTCTGCAACCAAAAATATGAATTATTTATACCAGGCCGTATCCGAATTGGTGGCTACGGCTAGTCAGCTACGGCTACGACTGTTGCTAAGGGTGTTGCTAAGGACGTCCTCAGCACGATGACGCAGCGATCCAGCCGTTGCCGTAGCCGTAGTCATAGCTTCAGACACGTCCTCATTATGTAGCAATAAAGTTAAAGTCAGTAGTTGACCCCCCAAATCACTAATTACTTAATAACTAATACATTTTGTAATCAAATATTGTATAGTCTATCCTCATGTCAACAAAACAATCAGGACATTTTTCAATTGTCTGAAAATCTTCGTTCAGTCTGTTCATGTGTGGCAATACTTTCCCCAAAAAGGCCTTTTTACAAATCCCTGTGGTGTAATATAACTGTGTAAAGGACCAAAAAAAAAAAAAATTAAGTAGCCTCCCGAAATAATGTGTAACTTTTTCCCCCAAAAATATGTTTAATGAATTTTCTTTCATGATTGATATCTGCAGACCCTGAGAAGAGAAAATAACTTCAACAATATTTTAAATGATGTATTCCTTTTGACTGTCTGCAACAGCTACCTTGCAGATGAGTAGTGTTGATATCAATAAGATGACATGATTAGTGTTTCATTTAAATGGGCAGAGTGGTGCCAACCCATAGTCATTGTTTTGTTATACTGAAGGCTGCCCATGCAAATAGGCAGTCGGTGTTTGTAAACAATAGCAAGGTCTATCATGACGTGGCTATCCCATTCCCAGTCAGGAATCCTATGGGCAGTGATAAGTATAACACTGAGAACAAAAAGGCGCCAGAATGTTATACCAAATTGTCCAAGCAACTTTGTTTGCTTACATACTTTGTATAGAAGAAAATCAAAATATGTCTGATCTGCGATTACAATTGATAATTTTATTTTACATTTTGGTATTAATATCATGTTATCGGGGATTTGGCAAGGCCAAATGTCAGAATGTCCTGTGACCGATACTATGTCGCATCATTATCACCGTTAATCGGGATAAAGGTCAAAATGTAAGGCCACTTCCTTGTAGCTTGTCACGACAGACCTTCTCAAATATCATGTCTTGTGCATCGTTGAGTGTGCCTCTCCATTCATCAATTTTACCTTCATCAAACGAAAAAAGAGATTGAGACAAGTTTTGAAATGTGATCGGAATCTTCACTATTCGGTTTTTCTTTTAGAGTATTCGACTCACCTGACTTTGGATATGTACACAAAGATATCATCGGGGCGCACCTCCCACGATGGTACCTCTTCTAGTGATGTCCTCTCGCATATTATGTTATACATCCGGATACCCTTATAGACGAAGTCTAATTTCTCACCATCTTTAGCTTGGATTACGGGTAAGGCTTTGAAGGCCTTGGACAACTCTATATTAAAAAGGATCACATCAATATGTATTAAGAGATTTCAGTGTATTATATAGTTCCATGGGCTAGCTAGCTTTTCCTTTTTAAAATTTAACTGTTAGTTAGCTCTAGTGGATGTAACTTTGATGAAAAGTGTTTTATATATTTTTCAATTTTTGATAATATTCAGGTCTTTCCAGATAGGGTTTTTGTTATTATTTTGTTTCATAATTATGACAGCTCATTTTGGGCTCTCTTATTGTAGTGGTTGCAAGTGGTAATCAAAAGTCAATGGTATACAATTACACCTTGCTTGCACTCAAATGTGTAACTCCCTCTTCACAATAACATTACTAGGAAATTAGAAACTCTTGAAAACCCCTAAAACCTATTGAGATTGGAAACATTTCTTGAGCCGGGACAGAAATAACATAAAAATCCAAAGGTTTATATCGGCTGTATACAAAATATTGGTGTATTTGTGTAGCAATTTTGATAGGGATTCAGAAGTTTCAGTGTAGAGTCAGCTCTGTGACGTGGATGGAGAACTGTTGTTGGTGGGGCTCCGGAACCGTTGAGTGGGCTGCCTATAGATAGGTTGCAATAGACCCCTTGCATATTATGACATCACACGCTAAAAAGCGCCCTCACTGAGGCCAAAAAGCGCCCTCACTGAGGTCAAAGGAGGCAGATGATTGGACGATAGGTGTTCTTTGTGCGTAAAATAGTGTGCGTGACCTCAGGGTCCATTTAGCGTTCCGCGTTATGCAAGGGGTCTATATATGACGTAAATCGTCCATCTTTACGGGCAATTTGGAACACACAGTCGTGCGTTACGTGTGAGAACGGCGTGCAGCACGCGCACATTTCACAAAACTCCTAGCATGATTGGTTAGTGAATGACGCGGCTGCGTTAATAATTTGAGCGCTTGACGCGCCTGAAAGCCAAAATGCGATTTGCCCGTAAAGATGGCGTCTACTGGGAACTATCTATAAGGTTTATCGCGATTCAGAATCGCAATGGATCATGGGAGGGCAGAGGGGGCAAATGCTACAGTCGGTCGTCGTGCGCGAGTTCCCGGATTTCCCCCTTTCACTACACCATCATGCGCGGCAAAACAGCGCCCTCTCTTGGTATTTTGCTATTCGCGATAAACCTTATTGTGTGTGACTGATTCGTTTATTGATAAGTGAACATTGATGATCCCTGATTCAAAGGCTACACGATAGTTTGTGTTGAAACAACTGAGAGATTGAGACAGTGTACATGTATTTGGATTAGAAAATGAGTCAACCTATGGTTTCTTTTGTGTGTGTTTTGGTTTGGTTTTTTGTGGGCGTTTTTTAGGGGGGGGGGGTTTAACGGTTTACCACCTTGTCTTGTACCAGTGTTTTCATTGGCTGCTATAAATGAATTGAGCGAGGCGGGGAAAATGATCGATGATCGAAGTGAAGTTTAAAGCAGTCGCCATACTGATAAGAATGCATCGATTGCGGCACAAATAATGAGCGATTCCATCTACACATCCAAAATGTGCACTCTAAAAATTCCCGGATCCGAGTTGGCCCGGATTCCGGATCCCAGGTAAACCCGAGACCCATATATGGGTCAGGCTGCCCCCGGAAACTGTTGTGGGTTTTTTAAAGGCACAGTACACGTTTGGTATAATTATAATGACTCTGAAAATTAATGGCAAAAAACTTACTTGGTAAGAAGTACAGCAGGTTTGGGTAGTATAATGAATTTTGAGAAACTTTTAACTTCGAAGTACTACGGTTATGGAAAAATATATCACTTTTTATTCCCCAAAATTTGAATCTGAGAAGTGTTTCTGTCAGAAACGCTTCCCAGACTGTGTATTCCTATGGGGAATATTCTTCCTGCGTGGAAATATTCGCTCCGGTTTTTCGGTGATATCTCAAAAACGCGACAAAAAATGTTCACAGGTTAGTTGTATTGTATGTACCTACATTTAGGATTAACACAATCAGTAGGCTCCAATTACCAAACGTATGCAGCACCTATAATGGGACTTCAGTGTAACCCGGATTTTGCGTCAGTTTGACCCATTTCTTGGTAATTTTGACCCAGGTTTCGGGTCATGCAGCCCCAGTAATGGGTAAGGCCCTAGTACGGGACCCAGAATCTTGGTCAATTCTGACCCGTGCGTTTTTAGAGTACGACTTCTTGTTACATAGAGGGCAAGGAAAAATCTCATAAATGACATAAATTAAACTTCTCTATTAGTGTTTCAAGTCCAAAGGGCAAAAACCTCACAACGAGGTACATTGCAAAATTAAAAATTAACGAGCAGGTTGCAACTATCAGTGAGGTCGGCCATCTCAAGTTTGAATGGGCAAGCGGAACACTGTCTGGACTGGAGCCAGTTGTAATGATGATTGTTAGTTTTCTTGTCCGCACACGCATGGAAATTATTCATAGTTCATTTATTTAAAGAAAATGCATATTATAAACACGCAAACAAAGTCGGCTGCCAAATGTGTTTTTTTCTCGAATGATCTCCTATTTTTCAACAAAACGCGTGAACTACTATGAAACCTTCTATAGAAACCCTCAAAAAGGACTCATGAACATTATTGCAATGTGAAACAGGCATGCAGTGTGTGACAAAGGCAATAAATAACAAATGGTGACAATTTTCCCTCGTCATTTTTCTGAGATCATTTGACGAGAAATATAATTCATATTTTGGAGTTAGTTTGTTCGGGTTGTGAATACATACTGTGATTATAATTATTCCATAAGTAAATACAATATGATAAGATAAAATAATGTTGTCAGTTAAGACAATAAAATGTTCAAGCTTATTTTAGAGATTTAACCATCCAAACTTTGTCAACTGGTAATGTTTTATGTTGTTCACGTTTTTCACATTTCTTGACTGCTCTTGTACCTTCTGTATGCATGTATGTGTGTTGTTTTGTCATTTAGCCTTCGAGAAAGACTCTGCTAGGGTCGAAACGTCAGGCCACTAACTTATTTTTTGCGTTTATACCTCAGGTCCTTTTGGTTGGTAAGCAGTTTGCAACAGCTAATTCTATTTTCTCACTTTTGTTTCGTGTATACACAATTGGTTTTATTTTGTTTGTTGACAATAATAAATAATAACTTATAAAATATATGACAATATAAACAATCATCGCATACACAGGTAACTTACATATCAATTATTAATAAAATGAAAGTAAAACTCACATCAAAAATGAGTGCTTTATCAATTTGTATCGTATACTTAGGCTGGTATAGCGCAAGTTAATATTGTTTTATAATTGATTAACAATTTAAAAAAATATATACAAAAATTAAGCAGATGTCGAGTCCAATGGCCAAAACAGCCTACTGTTTTATCGATTGTCCAATAACTGTAGAGTAACCTAGCTTCCGAAATTTGAACCGAAAAATGTCTTCACCACCCTGCTGTACGTGTACCAATGCTAACTTATGCTTAGTCTTAGATCATGACGTTAGTGATCGACAGCGGATTGTGTATATCAATAATACGCGCTCATAGTAATTCGTAATAGTGCGCCCTCTTACGTCATGATTTTAGTCAACATGCCGTAAGACTAAAGAGGGCAACGAGCCTGCTTGCACAAACCACTATCGAACACTGCTCGTCTTGTGCCTAGACTAGCTTCAATTCAATGGGTTCGTTTTCAGAAAGGAAAAAACCCACAGGCATGCACCTACATTTTGTCAAAAGAGGGAAGTACCACGCACAGCATTTGTATTGCACTGTTTTTTGCAATGACACGGATGAGAAGCCAAAAACGAGGAAGGTAAGCTGCATGGCATAAAGATACAACAAAATGACACACAACTTCGACTGAATATAGAGTAAGTCATTTTACGAGCTGTGCAGTGATTAGTTCACATTTGAATCGTTTACATCTTGAAAAAAAATCTGGTTACCGCAATGAGCTTGTAAACAGTTTGTTGTATTCATTGTACAAAAAAACCAACATCAAAAGCCAAATATTATGCAAAATCTTTCAGTTTTAAGTACGTGTTTTCCTGTCTTTTCCTTAATTTCTGCTTTTCTTCTTTTTTGCAAGAAAGTAAGATTTGAATTATAACAATAATATCAACAAATTGAAGTTCAATATACCGTCATTGTACAACACTGGTAATTGTCAAAGACGAGTATCCACACTTGATGTGTCCCAGCATATACATAAGAAATAACAAACCTGTGAAAGTTTCAGCTAAATCGGTCTTCGGAGTCATGAGAAAACAGTGAAAAGCATTTGCATTTCAAGCAAAACAATTATTTTAATGGAAGTGTTTCACAACGACCATCTTTATACCATGTAAGTTATGTTCAATTTTGTGAACATTAATATTGTCACTCTTACCAATGTTGTACACCCCCTACCCAAGGTTGCTTTCTTTGAAATTTTTGTTAAACGTGCCGAGTACCAAATTAAAAATATTGACAAAATGAATGCTTTTCTTGCAAATTAAGGTTTTCACAAACACACACAGCTCTGTGTTGCATACACTCTGTGGGCATTCCTTTGTTCTGTGGACTGAAGGGGGAATCTTCAACACAGTTAGAAACACTGTGTGGACCATGAACAAGTCCACATAGTGTTTTAAGTCCCTACAATTACTTGAACTTCTTTTGGTCTCAGGTCCACACTTCGTAACGCTTAAACAATGCTGTATCACCCATTCGCTTTGTTTGCTCAAATTTATTGTTTAGCTCCATAACTTAAGATGCACCTGCTTGCAAAGTATTAGTAACTACCGGGTACATGTTTTGTATCAAATATTACTTGAAATACGATTTAAAAATAATAATAATAATAGTTACCAATATTTATTTACAGTAGGTTTGATAAATTATATACACAAATACAACGATATAATTAATGCACCTTTATCGATTCAATGAAATATCCAACGAACAAAGGCATGTTATGAAAATATATATATTACAGCTTTTTTAACCGACTATGCCACAAAGCATGCCTAACATTTATAACGGGGGGGGGGGGGGGGGTTAGTAATCTTTGAGAGTGCTTGACGTCTTGAGTGAAGACTAGTACGGGCAAAATTTTACACCAATGCTTGGAAACGTACTCGATTTCCACCATTTTTGATAAATCCACCGTCTTGCATTGCCCCCCATCTTAAAATACTGCCTTTGTGCTGTGACATTGTACTCCACACAATAATGTCAAGCAGATAATATTAAGTTCAGAAAATCCTTATAAATGTTTTTATATAGTTTTGCTTTTTGACCGAATTCCTTTACATTCTAAATACGACTTTGAAATGTAAGACTACAGAGGACTGTTTTCTTATATAAGTTAAGCCTTTCTTGATCTGATTGATTGCGATCTTTGCGATAAAACACTTGTTTTTGTTGAAATTGCATTTATCAACAAACCGATCCTTATAAGACCATGACCATTAGTGTGTTTGGTTCCCTGCATGCCTCATGTTGTGGTAATTAGTGGCTACCCGGTAATAATGGGGCCACACTCTAATAATCTTCCCGAACTCGGTTTGACTGTTACGGGCCATCTGCGAATTTACGGCTTTGTGTGGCGTATGACTGTGTACTTCACAAGCTTCTCACACAGCCATAGCCAAGACGATGTGGCAGTCGGGCTTGGAGTTTGTGAATAGGAAAAAACAAAGGTATATGCTTTTAACAATACCGGCAGCCAAAGCCAAATACCCTCGATTCGCAGTCGGGCTTAAGTTTCGTGATAGGGAAAACAGCACACTGTGGCAATTGGTCAGTAAAATACAGACCTCAGTACGAAAAGACAAACGACACAAAAGCCTTCAGACTTTTACAAGAAATGCACCACACAGTGCGAAGAAAGATTGTATTTTACATGTCGATGCAACTTGGGTGAAACAAGTCTGTAACGCGTTCAGTCTGGCAACCGGTTACACTTGTGTTGAATCTGATGCAAGATCCTAAACGGTAGACAATTTCGAGCTCTTCCACATAGCACTGCGTATAGAGGGAGGTTCGTCGCCTCGCGATCTGGTGGAATGCCTGCAATAACACACACCAAAAAGTAAAGTAAATACAGATATCAGTTTGATTATTTCAATTCGGACGATTTACAATACAGTGGTTTATAAAGAGTTTTCAGAGAGTAGAGGCTATTTTGCAGGGTATCCTACTCAAATAGGTACAAAGTCTACGTTTGTACTCCAATAAATCAACAAGGAAGGCTGTTTGATTTGATTTGAATTTATTCGGATAAGAAACAGCAAGAAAACGGCAAAAATACATACACAGTAACAGGAGGTTAAAAAATGAAATAAAATAAACTAAAATAGAAAACAAGAAAGGAAAACTGCACAAAATAATCCATAGATAGCCCCAAAAAGCCAATAACTTATATTTATTTCCATTGGGGTCCTTAAGTATACAGAAAACGGGGGGAAAACACAGAAAGCCAAAAGATATATATATATATATATTTCAATAATTCTTAACTTGTTACATAATGGTTGATTATATCGATCGCGAAAATACCCCTCAAATTTCAGCGCCTGCTTTGTTGGTCCTCAAATGCATCGAATGTTTCTTCTTTGAACACTACTGGTACCCGTTCCACGGCAAGTTCCATGGTTGCGCTCTTTATGGTGAATACCCAGAGATGTGTTTTGAGAAAGTTGCAACATGGAGGGACCAGTTTTCTTTGGTCAGGTGGTCACTAGATGCCGTTTTCGGTCCAAATGTAGCACAACACAGTATGTAGTCTAGTCTGGCACCCTGTACGCAACTTCCCTCAATACACAGCTCTGTGAATCCCGTATTCGTGTTTGAATTGCCATTGAGAGAGCTGAATAGTTTGCAATAATATTTAACTTATTAAAGATATCTACCGACTTCCCTAACGGATATTGAGTACGGTGGCACATCAATCCCATATAGAACCTTTGAAATTCTGCCCAGCAGACAAAAACAAGCTCCGAAGTTAAGAACAATTAGCATTTCCCTCCCACACACAAAAAAATAAATAAATGTAAAATTCAAACACCTCAAATATGTATACACATTCTTGCACATTCACACAGAGCCCTGCCAAACAAAGATCTTGAGTGGGATAAAATTGTTATTTTAAGATTTAAATAATTAATTTGAGCTACGTTTTTCACAGGGTCAAAATCTTTGTTCTGTTGCTTTGTCTTGATTTTGATGTACGCACTACTAGAGTGCGCGGACTTCCACGCCGGCGGGATTCGAACTCACATCCTAAACAAAATGCAACGTGGGTACAACCATGGTACAACACACCCATTGTGCGTTTTAACCATAAAGGTATTTGGCCTCGTTAGATGACAACTATAGGACTATGTCCTATTTTTCCACCCTCTTTTGATCTTTGGTTAAATGTGAAAATAAGTAGTAAACAAATAGGCCTAATTAACCAACTCGTCAACAACCAAGAACACAAGTATACAAGATATTGGGAATACATGCAAGACCGTATTAGGCCATGGGTTATCGCTTTACAAAAATAGTTCATTACGAGAAGTACAACTTTCTTTTGCCACAACGTCCACGAAAAACTAATCTAAACACTGCGTTATTATTCCATACCGTGATCTGTCTATCGATAAAGGAGTACATACTCTTGAGGACACCTGAAACCAGTACTTGGCACATTTTCTAGATACAGCATATCTACTTGCCGATGTTTGACAATAATGACATTCTTGATGAACGGTACGGCTCACGACAACAATATTTGAATAGTTAATATGATACACATTTTTATCTCCGAATCTGATAGTGATAACCTAGCTTTGAGTTATAAAATGTAAGGGCGTTGGCCTACCTTTTTGCTATCTCTCTGCTGGTTGTTGTCTCCCTGGGGTGATAAGCGTATAGTTGTCTCGCCCTTCTCCAAGAGTTCTCTATGTTGTGACGGGGTAATAATGACGCTGCGGCTGAGAAATCTGGAATCCCTCGTCTGGGCGTCCGTCGAGGACTTGCTGTTGGGGGAGGACTTGCTGGCGACGGTGTCGAGATTGCGTTGAAGCTTTTGCTCGTTGTGTGGTGTTCTCCCCAATATGACACCCGCCCAAGCCATGCTTAGACAACACGCTAATATGACGAAGAGAAGACAGGATGGTTTGAAGCTAGAGAGATGTCCTGACTGCATGGTGTTGGTGGTGGTCGTGGTCACGGTGGTGGGTCACACAGGCGGAGATTTGGTCTATTTGAAATCTGGAATCAGAAAAAGGAGTTATGTTTTGTTTACTTCAATTGAGAATATGGATGGACTTCACCTAATACATAGATTAGAATATGAGGTGATATTGATGATGGTTGTATTCAAGGGCTTACCGACCATTGGGTGAAATCCTCCCCACCCACATTTCACACCCTTAGAACCCTGGTGTAAAAAACGTCTTACACAATTCAACATGTCCACCCTATAATAAGTTCCATCTTAAAGGGTCTAGCTAAGTTTATACAGAGCGTCTTAACTGCTGGCGTAACCAAAATATATTCGCCGTGCAAAAAAAAAGTGTGCTCGGGATCAGGAAAAGTCCAAACTGCAGCCACAGTCATTACTTAGCACTTGGGCAATACGTTTTGCTTGAGACTATCTTTGGGTAATGGACACATCTCTTTCAAAACAATTGTTTTGGGGTAGAGTGCCGCCCCTTCTTCACATTTCCCAAGTATGTTGTTATTTATGTTACAGCCTGCGCGATATGTTCAATCATGGAGGAAGGAATGGTTCAATTCCGTCAAGACAGCATACGTAGTATTAACAACGAATAACTAATAAGGGGGGGGGGGGGGGTATGATCAATCGTGTCTTTCATGAACGGCTCGTTGAATTTACAGACTGTTTTATACATGTTCATAAGTTTCCCATAATATATCAAGAAATCGAACAACGGAAGAAGGAATATTATAAAATTAAACTCACATGACCGTTGACTGGCAGTACAGCTGCAAATGACGAGCTTTTTTGTTGAGATCGGTCGAGATTGAAACTTATAGTAGTCTTTGCTCGAGACGGGCTCGGTACGTTCACGGCTTCAAATAGACAGTTTTGTGTTTGTTTTTGGTTTAGGTTTGGGGTTTTTCACATTGACGACTAGCCAAGTTGAACGTGATGTAAACTAGCTACCTCTTCTGTTTCCTTGTCTGTCTTGCGTTGATGTTAAGACACTACCTTTACGATGACAAACCTCTCCTTATTTATGTCTTACGGATAAGCCAGTCTCGGCATACGCACGTGTTGCCGGCGTTTACAAACTGATAGTAAAAAGAAAACCTCAATGAAAGGAGAGTGGCCAATCAGATGCCAGTATTTCTTTAAGCGAGTTGGATTGATCGACTTATAAAACAGGAGCGTTCATATTTAGTAATTTTGCCAATTGACGGTGAGCAAACTTAAAATAATAACATTACGACTTGCATTCTTGTGTTAATATTATTTTTATTTCATGCATGTTTAAATCATAAACAATCTTGGTAAAAACAGGCATGTTTAAAGATCACTTACCGCTATCTAACCAACCAAAACAACACCTCCTTGAACAGTCGCACTGTCCGAATCATACGTTTTTCCAAGGGAGTTTTTCCAGTGACTGACTTTTGAGGCGAGCCAGATTATTAAAAAAAAAAAAAAAAGGCTTGGCAGACTGCCAACTTTAAGGATCTGAACTTCCGAAGCTCTGGATTGGAATGTTTGGTGAACTCTGTTGACATCATACATCGGGTGCAATGTCTGCAAGAAACCACAACAAGCCGAGCCAAAATGTTCCCACACTTTTGTACACAAACTTTAATGGCCCTGGCATACCACAGCGTAAATTGTAAATGTCTATCTTCCTTATATAAAGCTATTAATAGAATGTAACAGTTTGATATTGTTTACATGTACCTACTAATACTAGGGTTGTTCGATCCCATTTATACCTTGGATTGGAGGGGAGTGGGGGTAAAGCTTTACAATAACTGATGATTAGTAAACTAGAAACGCAAGCAAAAAGGTATGGCCCACTTACAACTACTCCTAATAATAATAGCAGTTACTAACAATTATAATAATTATAAAGTGCCAATTTGAAATACCTATATTTGCGCATATTCTTCTATTGTCTTAATTCAGCCTCTGGCTGCGATGACCTGTTTTATTATTATTAATACGCCGTTTAAATTCAATATAGTTCAACTGTTGTTATTATTTGTTATTGTGTGGGGTTTTATTCTTTTTCGATTTGGCCTTTAATTTTGAGTGGGCCACAGCCGTTTGCTTGCTTTTCTAGTTTCTTTTTGTAAACATGAAAACAATGTTTAGCCACATTTTAATCACATTTGATCATCTTAGCTTGTCTGGAGCTACATGCCTGAGGGCAACAATGACGTATTAGTTCACTTTTTAGTTCCAGTCATCAGTAATTGTAGTTTCTAAGCTCCCTGTGATGCATTTTCTCTAGCCTTTGTTTTGCTGCCACCTATAGTGGTTCAATGTCATTTGACAATAATGTAGGGTACAAATATTATTGTTTGGATTGATTTTTTGTCGTATTTTTTTTCTGTTTGCCAGATTCGACCATTTCACGCTGCGCTGCGGTCGTCGATATTTTTCGATCTAACACAAAACGTTGTTTACAAATACAAGGTTCAAATTTTGTTGTATGAAAAGCATCCAGTCGTTAAAAAAATCTATAAGTACTAGCGAAATTGAAAAGTGGTTGGCTGTCGCTACGTCATCATGACGTCACAAAAGTAGCTGTAATTAATTACATAGTTGTCGAATGGTGATATCGTCTGCGTTTCCGGGGGGGGGGGGGGGTATAGCTGACGGGGATGCTAGCCGTGGTACAATGGTGTTGTTCAAAATCGATCTTAAGATACAAACCCGCCCACGACTGCAACAAAATGAGGTAAGATATAACGGCCGGCCCCCAACTTGCCCGTACGTAACCTCTTGTAAACCCCATCGTCTCCTGAATGATTATGGAAGCTTTGGAGCTCTCTTCTTCAGCCTACAGATAGCTTACATCTTAATCTTGATGAAGTAAAAGGGGCAAATAACCTTCGTTTGTTTTAACCCCATTTTCCTTGAAAAATTACTTGTTTTGATTCAAAGACGGTCGCTGCGAAAAGTTCGTCGTGCAACAAAAAATCAGCGATTGAGGCCTGATATGCATTTGGGCTTCTCAAAAGCTCAGAGTACGATTTAAGTTGTTTTTCTGACTGTACAACTTTGCCCGAGTCTGCATGCTCAACGCGAAGGCCATTTTATTTCGTTATAAGAATAAGGGCGTGTAATACGGTACAGTATTGTGGGAAAAGGCTCTGAGTCTGAGTAAGGTCTGACTTTATACTGAATAAACGATAATTATAAATGTATATATATTTATGTTTAAAATCAATTAAAACAAGCAGGGTTTTTTTAACGAGAATTACCTATTCCAGGGTAAATATGTACGAATAAATTATTTTGTTGAATTATTGCCATTATTCATCAAGCTAAATTCATAGTTTATTTATCCATGGTTGAAGGCGCGTGACCCAATTTTAGCCGATTATTTTCTTTTTGATCACTCTTCCTGGACAAATTCTGACACATGAGTTTATGTCGTTTCAAAACAAAAATCGTACAAAAACTACATGGAACATGGCTGTACATGGCTGATGGACGTGTAACTTTCTCGAATCTATAAAATAGCTATTTGAAATTTAAATGTCAGATTTTGCGGGTCAAATCGGCCAAAAGTCCAACCTAGTATCTTAAAAATGTTCCTCGTCTGAATGGTAGACAGCGTCTAATGTGTTGGAAAATCAACCCCTTCGCAAGTTGAGTCTTATCAGTGATTTTTCCCTCACCTCTCTTTATCTTCAACTTTTAGAATTTCCAAGTTCTTAAGTCGCCCCGAAAACGTGTCTTTTGACTGCATCTCGGGCTGCAGACGAGAGACCAATTATTTGAGTCAGACGGTGGAGATGACAGCAGCCGAGGCGGACGATTTCAGTCTATTGCCCGGGTTTTGACGAGGACGTGTGTCTCGTTTCTGTTTTGGTGTGTCGTAATAGAAGGCGGAAATTTGAGCTACATAGATTGTATTATTCAGTGACGATGTTCACAATCTCCGTCTACTCATCGGTTACTGTACATGTACATGTACTTTTGAACTCCCCCACATCCAAAAACACGTTTCGCCATTGGCTATAATTTATTTGATAGGGCTTTTTCTGCAAATCTGATGATGATAACAGTGTCATGGTATACTTTTCATTATCAACAGAAAATTGGAAGGACGGAGAGTCAAAATTACAAAAAACAACGGTGTAGGGAAAAAAGGGAGAGATTTCCACCGTGGATATGAAGTGATTAGTACGCGGGTTCAGCTCAGATAATGCACGATTTAAATGACAATTTCTGAGAAACAGGTAATTCCTGCAAAGTCCATTCCCATTAACTGGGACGTGCGTGCATCGTCTAGTAACCCGTGTCAACCCCAACTGCCATCCAATCGTAAGCCCTCCATTTGTCAACAGGTGCACAGTCTATTGGTGGGTGAAAACAACCCCCTTAGGCCCAGATCAAGCGGTAACAAGTTTTGGTTGATTGGATGAAATCAAAACCATGCTTAACAAAACCATGCTTAATTTACACGATCAAATTTTATTTCTGATCCATCTATATAGTACGTAGACAGTACAACCATAGAGTAAGGACATTATCTATATTGATACTGTACATAGATGTGTGTCCTTCACCCGTACTGCCAAGACTTGTGTCTCTAAAGAGCAAGCCCAGACGGGAGGATGCGGGCATTGCCCTACCATTTAGGCAAGATTACTTCCGGCCTAGTTGATGAGAAGAAGGGAGGCGGGGGGGGGGGGGGTTGCTTCTTGTAGGTAAATAGCTTGCGTATGGAAGGAAAAGTAAAGTAATGTTTTATGTCATTGTTGCTGTTTTTTATGTTTGTTGTTTTATATTGTTTTTTATGTTGTTGTTGTTGTTGTTTTTTCAATGCGCCACAAAACAAAACTATAAAGAAGCCATCAAATCAGGTGGTCACGTTTTAGTGGAACACTGTTTATATTTTGTCTGGGATTCTGCGCAGGTTGTTATTACCAGGCTATTTTCGTTTGCAACCATCGAAATATACGCTGTGTGGTTTTGTGTGTGTCTGAGCGAGGACTTTAATATGTTTGACAGAGCGAGGACGTCCTCGCTTCGTTTTCGTGTACAACCCAATGGGGACGTCTCTAAAATAAAACTAAGTCCAAACAATGGGAGAACAAAGAGAAGTCCTCGGTAAGCGGGATTCGCAAACATGGGTGTTCGCACGGATTGGCACTTGTGGGGTCCTGACAACAATGGAACAATGGACCCCACAAGGTCATTTCAATAGGAACAATTGGACCCCACAAGGGAATTCTTCAGAAAAGGGAATAATAGAACAACAATAGCAGTACCCCACAAACCGGATCTGTAAGGGTGGGTGTGTGTGTGGGGGGGGGGGGGGGGGGGGGGGTCAAGTTCCATAATTTGTCGACTTTGACGGTAGTTCAGAGGAAAAATACTTAATTGGAGGGTGTTTGATACTGGAGTGAGTTTACTGGTGTGAGTTTTATCATCATAAGAAATTTTAGTCAATTTATTTCCCGATACCAAATCCTGTATTTGATATACTCTGTCTTGATAACAGCTTGACATCTCCCGACAACGTCTTCACACTGACGCGAGTCTGGACAAATTAACTCTCGTACTTATACCTAGCCTTATAATTAATGCATGTGGGTTATGTGTGGGCGCATGTTTTTCAATTCAGTATGCATTACTTCAGCCTTGATTATGGGTAAGCGAATCATTTAATTAGTTGTGTGGAGATCTCATCGGATAAATTAGTCGTGACTTGCACTCAATGATGCTGTCTTTCCCTCCAGACTACTTGATTATAGCCATCTTAACCAATTAAAATTTTCCACAAATTTATAATTTTTGTGGTGTAGTTAGTATAACCGTTCGGGTAAACCATGGGTAAACCACGGGTAAACCATGTAATAATATATTTCTGGTTGCACTGAAACGAGCCGGTTTGTTTCTTCTCCAATTTTTGACCAGTTTATTCTATACGTCGGGAGAGGCTGATATTAGGTCTCAAACTTCAAAAAGTAGCTCCACATATTTACCTTACAGAAAAAATACTGACTGTTGAAGCGCCTTGAGCGTCACTGAGTGACGGATATGAGCGCTATATAAGAAGCCACTATTATTATTATTATTATTATTATTATTTTCTAATATTACCCATTTTAAATACTCTTTTTTTTCGACAACTTTCAGATCATCAGGGAGGTTCATATTATACTGGAAATGGAAATCGGTTTCAAGCTGAATCTTTTCCCATTTGATTTCAGTGAGAAACTTGTGTCATAAATCCTCATTCCCTGTTATTGATATACACGCTGACTTCCCCCACCTCGGAGACCTACATTTTTATGAACTTGGGTCGTCCTCTCCCCCCGCTCGGCCAGGATTTATTGGATGAAGACGGTGAAGTAAAGTATAGACTTGAAGCGTCAGCGTGGGACGTCCGTCCCAGATCAGCCCAGACAACATCTCATGAAAGAATACTTGACCTCAGTTTAAAATGAGTTTCCAATATTTCATTTTGTTTTTTTTAATGCCGGCTTCAACTTTTTATCGAGGGCACATGGAAAACAAATTGAGTTCACAATCGGTTATTTAGACCACACTCGAACTTTCACCGCATTTTCCTTGTTTTGTTTTGTCCAGTTTTGTATGTTTTTCAAAATATGAAAGTTGCAAATGTAAGTCTATGTGGACAACCACTCATCAAATGTATTTTTGTTGGTGCATGAAATAAGGGTCAATACCGTAATACAGGTTCGGGAGTGGCTTAGGGGCATTTACAGTGTATAGGCGACCTGTGCAATTTGTGAAGAGCGTTAGGCATCAAGGCGCCCCCCCTTCCTCGAGAAAGGGGATCAGTAAAAAAAACAAAAAAACTGCTCCTTATTTAGAATTTAACAATGTTATCCTCACAGTCACAGAAGATCCGAAAGGGACGTGACATTTGCGATTACACTTGAAAGGCACGGTGTGTGTTTTACATTTCTGAATATTTCATTAAATCAAGTTCAAATACAAAGTGGTGGTTACATCTCCTAGTTCATCTCCAGGCTTACCAACCAGGCCATTTTACCCCCCCCCCCCCCCCCTTCTTTACGGGACTGTAGCCCCATTCTCACCTTTCCCCGCACAGAGTAAGTGCGTCATAGAGTTTCACGTCACAGCCTGGGTTCGTGACCTGAAAGTTGAAGAAGCATTAACGCCGTATTCACAAAAGGTTCTGTTGAAAGCTCAGCTCGCCACGCTAATATTGTTAAGTTCTCACGCCAAGAACATCACTGTTTAAGTACAAAAAAAACACTGGCGCAATAGCTGCGGGTCCAGGGACTTTTCCCTGAAATCCCTTCGGGTGCACCACATTAAATATAAAAGATTGTTCGGTTCGATTGTTCTTGAAACCATATAGAAAGGATCACGGAGTTTCTCTATGTTGAAACCAAATCAACTATATATTTTGGCGACAACTTAACTTCGTGTTTCTTTTCAGTGTTTAGTATTGGCAGCTAAGCTTTCGAGCTATAGGCTCATCCACTGAACAAGTCTAACGGCTAGACTCCATCTTGGAAAAATGACCAAACACTCTTCAGCTAAATAGGTCCATTTTTAAAGGGCTAGTACACAAAAACGCTCCAGGTTGAAAGTCAACAACCCCAGGCACAATGTTCGGCCATTTTCAACAATCCAGGAAAGCCAAGACTTTCAAATCTTTGATTTCAGAAAAAGGGTTTACATTTTATTAATGAGGCTCAGTGTATGAGTTTCTCTATATATAGTGTAGTGCACCTATATAACAGAAAGCGCAGATTTGTGAGGGGGTGGTGGTTGTTTTGAGAAAATTGGCGTATACACGTATAGCTTTTTTTTTTTTAATGAAAATGAGTTTGCCAACAAGGCTTTAAATATTAATGCCCATCAAGGAATTAAGAACGTCATCAACCTTTTCAAACCCCAACTGCTGAAACAAATTTTGAGTTTGCCAACAAGGCTTTAAATATTAATGCCCATCAAGGAATTAAGAACGTCATCAACCTTTTCAAACCCCAACTGCTGAAACAAATTTTGGTATCGCATTATTCCCTTCAAAATTTGTGTAGCAACATTGCTCGTCGCTTGCGATACATTTTGGATTTTGGATTTTGCTGTAGGTGACATTGCAACACTGGTTTGTGTAGAGTTGAACCACGCCGAACTTCCTCTAGTATTCACCCCCATCCAACTAACCTGTAAACATGTCCATCAAGTTTTTAAAAAAATAAAAAAATAAATAAAAAATAAATGATTTTTTGCACACGTTCCTTATTATACATGCGTATTTTGATTGCAACAATCGACTACAGTCGACAAATGACTTCAGTCGACAATCGACCACAATCGAAATAAGCATCAACGGTAATTTTATCGGCTTTGAAAGTTTTCAGACGAAAGCGTTTCTCGGGAAGGTCAGACGGGGTAGGATTAAAACAATCGAACGGTTCCAAATACCAAAGGTATGCCCTACTTTGCCTTTAAACTCTTCTGTGGGAGGCTAAACCGCCCATCCTCTTGGCAGTCTGCTTCTGTTTTCGGAGTCGGGGTGGGGAATAGGCAAATGTTCAACAACTTCGCAATTCTTATGAGAATATGTAAACGAAAAACATAAGAAGCTGAAAACAACGTCCACGTCACTGATGAAGATGTGATATCAGATATCACATCATTTCGGGGCAATTCGTTTAAGTGTGTGCTTAAGTGTATTTGGCGCCTAAGTATGTCTAATGGGTTATTAGCGCAGAGAACTTAATGTGCAACTCATACACCAAGGACGAACCGCAGTGCAACACGGTGAAATTGCTTGGAATTGTCGTTCAAACCATGGGATAAACACGTAAACTAAATGGTGAAACGAGTCAGTCACCTAGTCCACTCACAATAATGCACAGTAAACTCCAATTTACACTTTTTGTCAATCTCTGACCTTGTGCAGATCTACATGCCTCTCGTGCGACCACTCTTGGAGTATGAAGCACCTAATTTGGACTAATGCCATCACGAGAGAGCAATGTGCAACTCCATGGAGCGCATCCAGACCAGAGCGTCTCCCATTGCCTTGGGGAGCCAGACTACTGCGGGTGCGTTACAAGACTATATTATAGAAACGCTTGAGAGTAAAGACGCAACCAACTACGCGTTATTATTGGCAAACTATATTCAACCCAACACTTAAAACTACCCTGGGGAAGAAAAAAAATCATCTTTAAATACAATCTTTAAATTGAAGCAAGACAATTTCTTATCAAAAACGGTAGTTGCACTGCACATCACATGGTGAAGCTTTCCAAACTTCCATTTGCTGCTATTGGACCAAATCATCATTACCGTCATCATTGCAATACATTTTGGGTTGCGCCATTTAAGGAGTCAGTTTCCTTATGTGTATTACGTCAGGGTAGCACGCCCGTTTGATACAAGCACACCATTATCTACAATGTAGCGTGTCACCTTATGTAGCGGGCACTTTAAGGTGACACGCTCGCCATTTTGGGAGTCAGTGGGGACTTTTAGGTCTGTCTCATAAGTGAACGTAAGGGACGGACGTAAACCTAAAATGGACGTATGGTAACGTTCGGGTTTGTAACCTGAAATTTGATTGGTCACCCGATTTTCTTACGCCAGGAGCACTGCCTGCCACCTCATTACTGTTGGACGCATGCAAAGCTGCATTGTCTGAGAGGTGGTCGGACACCCTCGTTCACTGAGCGGCACCTATAGCCCTATTTTGCGTATTACATAAGAGATGTGTGGTCGTGGACAGTGGAAAAGCTTGCTTTTCAAATTGAATTGACAGATCAGTTGGTTAAGCCGGAGGTCGTTGGTTCAACCCCAAATTGAACTGAGTGACATTTATTGTTGTAATCTCATGACGTTTAGACTATATAGGCCTATTTTTATTAAATTATTTGGGTAGGAGTCGAAGTATTTTACACCATTATGGCGGACATGAATGTTAGTGCCGCCCGTCACCGGCGACGCATTGTGGGGGGGGGGGGGGGGGGGGGGGGGGGGGATTAGAAAATTTCTGAAAATGAAGGCCCAATTCAAGCCATTTGGTCCATTTTTGCGCTTATTGTTTTTTTGTGCGCACCATTTTTTAATGTTTGGGTCGACTATTTTTCTTTTTTTCTGATTTTGGGGACTTTTTTAAAATTGTAGTTTATTTATTTATTATAAATTTATATATTTATTTTTGGGGGGTGTCCGCCTCGCCCCTACCCTGAGTACATTGTGTACCCCCACCGACCCCCAGCCCACTCAAGTAACTAAGGGGGCTGCATGCACTTTCTGATTTTCTATGGGGAGGGGCTGTTTTACATGCAAAATTCGGGTGTGAAATCCCCTAGAAATTGAACATTGGGAATCAATATTAAGATCACTTCCCCATTCTAGAAAACAAAGAAAGGGGTACTATTTTTTAAGATGTACGCTCGAGACGGAGATACCTGTACGAGATTGAGATTATATTCTATCAGAAGGTGGTGGAAAGTTGTCTTGAAAGTTGTCCATAATTGTAGAAGTAGATAATTTTTGCTTTTCATAATTCATTTGTATCATGAATGATATCGCCGTTGCAGCACTTTCAATGTAATTGTGGAATTCTTATTAAAAATTGTTCTGTGATTGGCCATTTGTAAAACGCGTCTAATTTACCCTTTTCAACCACCGGGATTAGGCTATTATTAAGAAAGAAAGCCACATTGTTCCCACCCAAATGGGCGATCTTCTACAAGCGAATTCTATTATCCAGTGCAAAGTTTATTGTTATAATGGCCGACCTCCTATGACCCGTAATTAAACGATAATTATTATTTGTGGTATTTTATGATTAAAAACATTTTCCATAGCAACCAGGGATTGAAGTAGGGAAAGTGAACAGTGGCTCTAAAGAAGAAAACATAATATTAAAAGAGCCCTCAAATATTCACCAAATCTAAGACATCAAATTTAGCTATGATAACGCGAAAAACATTCTTCCTTTTTTTAACAAAACCAAATACACTTAGGCCTAAAGCGTGTGGAAATACGGACCAAATTTTTGCAAGCATTTGTTTTTCTTGTTCTGCTCATTTTGACGAGGAAAACCTTCAAAGTAAATGACGCTGATCTGCGTAGCAACCTTTTTACGAGGAAATTTAAACAGAAAATGTGCAACTGTTAACAATCCATCAAGTTTCAAGTGATGGATTAAACTTTGAACAAATGGAAAACTCATTTCGAGATTCTTAGAAGATTGCTTCTTAATAATAATAATGAACCATTCTTGTATAGCGCATATCACATTCACAGGGAAGTCTCTATGCGCTTTGAGATGAAAAATAGAAGAGAAATTAAAGTAAGACAAAAAAGACAAGTAAGTACATGAATGAAAAAACTAGTTGACACAGTAAGACATACTGGAGGCTATTGCAAAAATAAATGTGTTTTTAGCTTCGTCTTAAAAGAATTCACTGTTTGCACTTGTTTTATGTTGTCAGGAAGACTATTCCATAATTCTGCTGCTGCTACTGCAAAAGCTCTGGCCCCATAAAATTTAGTGAAATTCGAGGGACATACTAAGAGAGACTTGAATTTTGAGCGAAGATTACGAACTAGATGATATTTTTGGATGATGTCTTGGAGATAAGTAGGGCCCAAACCTTGCAAACATAAGAAAGTTAATGAAAGTATTTTATACTGATGATACGGTATTTTATCGGAAGCCAATGTAAATCATGCAAAATAGGAGAAATGTGGTCACGCTTTTGAGCACGTGTCACCAATCTAGCAGCTGAGTTTTGGATTCTCTGAAGCTTGTTAATTATTTTGTACATCGGGAAGTCCATACAAAATGCTATTACAAAAATCAATGCGTGACATTACATGTGCATGGACGAGTCTTTCTGTTGATTTCTTGTTTAAGAAAGGTCGTATTGTCCCAATTTTATGGAGTGCAAATGAAGCAGCTCTACAGGTATCATTTACATGAGCATGCATTGTAAGATGATTATCAAGTTTGACACCTAGATTTCTAGCAGAATCAGCCACTGCAATAACACCCGTGTCACCTAAGAGGAAAGATTCAAGTTGATGACTATGTCTAAATTTACTGGTAAAATGAAGAACCTCCTTTTTTTCTCTTTTTTTTTACTTTATTTTTTATTTTTATTACATTCCAGTTAAGAACCTTCGTGATCTAGCATGTGCTCTAGCATAATAATCGGCAAATGACGTCCGGTTACGAGCAAAAACAAAACATCTTCAAGGTTACCCTAGAAACCCAAGGTTAAACCCGGTTTATTTTTCCTTTTTTCCGAAGTGTTATAAAAAAAAGACTCCCCGGTGAGAGTTTTGAGAAAACAAACTCGTGACCGTACGAGCTTTATACTGGACGGTTTTTAGACCTTTTACGAGAAAACGCAGGTTGTTTGTTTATGTTGAATGTTGACACGAATGTAGTGAACTTGATTACAAAAGTCACTTACCTCGCCTACCTCTTCAAGTTATCACACAAAAATCACAGCATTAGTTATCACAGTCAAGTATCGCGTCAGAATTCACGAACATTGACTATATAAGAACTGACCTACATATACGCAAGGTGTATATTATAGGCGACATTTCAAGATATGGGGTCCAAATTGGCCATACCCAGATCCATTTGCGGGTCAGCATTGCTCGTTTTACGGGTGAACGTGACCCGAATCAGATCCGGAGTTTTAAGTAACAAATCACATTTCTCATCCGGATTCCTCATCAGTATGACCTCGAACAAGGGTCACGCTGACCTTGAAAGAGGTATGGCTGATTGTGACCGTTGCCCCCGTAATTTACCCGGGGTAATTTTTGACCTGGTGTATTTTTTGACCCAGGACTTTTTAGGGGGCAGAATCTGGTGGTAGCGTCCATCTACACGGTGATTTTTCAACATTAAAACACTGTTAAACCCGCTTCAAGAACAAACATCAAACTGTACTTTGATTTCATTGGAGTGAAGGACTAAGACTCTTAAAAAAATTACAGATAGTGTTCATTTATTTGGAGGGAGATAAATTTGTTACTTTGGTAACATCTATAACTCTGTATGTAGTGGGAATTTTAAGCTACATCAGAGCACTATATAAATCAGCTATTTTGTAGGCCTACTGGCTTTTGCCCCCCTTGAGCAAGAACCAGAAGGAGCTGTAGTGTTTGTTTTGTTATCAAATAATCGGAGACAAGGTAAAGGAAATGCACACTTGTAGAAAAGTGGGACGGGTGGTTGACCCCCATCGCACTGTTTCACCCCTCAAAACTGACAAAATCATTTCCGCTTCATTTCCGCTTCATATAGTATTCAGACACACCAGTGATAGTTATAAAATCGTAACCGTCACTTCACCTTATTATATGTGATGTCAATGCACCCACAGACCGAGGCCACGGTAACAAAGTTATAAATGACCCGGTCACCCATATAATATTTTTTTCTTCGACGACCTATATTTGAACTAAACACCACTCCAGGAGATGTGGCGAATATTCCCACGAACCAGAAGGCATATTAAACGTGTTGTACATGAAAGTATTATTCCCGACCGTTGGAAAGTCTTTTGGCCGAGGGGTTATACTCTAGTAGAACGCGGCGTTGCCACCCCTACCCCTCAATGTTAGTTAAATAATCCTTGGGTGATTAAACACAAAGAGAACGGAAATGGGAGGAGATAAAAGGGTGCGTCTTGTTTGACTGTTGGTGGTCGATTCGTGCAAAGAGGTTCGAGGACTTTACCCCCGGCTGGCGGCCTACTTTATATGAGGTTTTTTTTCACCTACAAAGGTGGCCCCATAATTGTCCTTCAAATTAAACTAAAAAACCGCAATCGCGGCCTCAGGCAGGTCAGCATGCCCTACATGTCGTAAACCCGTCTTATAAAACCCCACATGCAGCGTGCGTGCAGTTCAAATGTCGGAAGTTTTCAGATGTTTTCGTCTTCATTTCTTTTTCTAAGCGGACCCTTGGTGGATCCCCGCAAAGAATTTCATGGAAACCGGCAAGGGATTTGGCGCGCAAACTATCTCTTGAAATTGCGACTTGGCCCATATCCCAACCCAAATCGGTTTAGCGCCATTTCGAACGAGCTGGGGGACGTCACATGAGAAAACTCCGGGCCTTATGCTGTAGCCCCATGTGATGACCTGAGTTTGCCCCCGTGCCGATCCGAGTTTTAGAAGTTCAGTCGGTCACTCCAGGTTTGGTGTGTTTGTGTACAATCTGTCAAAGTTGTAAGGCGATGTGTATAACCGTGACCGGCTTGTTGAAGTGGATGGCGATGTAGGCCTATGCCACCGACAACACTTGAGGTATAATGTCGACCTTTTTTTTAATCAGGCGCCTGAAGACTACATAGTACACATCCGATTTGTAACATTGTTTCTTCAACCGTGTGTAGTAAAGGTGTTCTCATTTATCTCTATGCTGCAACTGGCGTGTAGAAAAGATCATAACACTCAAGTTTTTTGATTTTTTTTCTCGAGCTTAGTGTAGGATGAGGTATTGATAATTAGTCAGTGAAGACTGCTCGTGGTCATCCGATCGAACGCTGAAGGGAAAACCGAGCCGTGGCGGGTTGAGATATGCGAATCAAATGTCCTGGTGATGGGGTCATGAGAAGTTTGTTTAGGAATGTGTGGGTGGACATCCGGGGATCGAATGTGGACTAAATCAATGTTTAAATACATTTGACTTATCTTAAGAAGGATGTGGGCGCATTTTAAGTTCCCCTCTGTTATGCTTTCATCAAACAATCCATTTGTTACTAAAAACATGTAACCGAGGGAAATACAAGGAGTTTGAAAATCCTAATTTCGAAGAGTTGCCCTTTCTTAATACTGAACCAAAGAAAAACATAATAAACCGGTATTACTGTGTAGCCCCCTCCCCCCCTTCAGATTGTTGTTGGCTAGCTTCCTTGTGAACAAGAACCTGCCAAAAAGTAAACTAGAATGAACGACTTACAACAATAACGTTGTCAAGGAAATGGGATAGCAACACTGGGTTCAATTCAACCAAAACCGTCAATATTCATACAGAGGGTGACGTTGGCGTCAAATAGTATACCCCAATTAGGCAACATTGCTATCCTCATTGTGAGAGGGGGTTCCGATCGGGGTAGAAAGATATATACCCCAATTGGGGGTCTACTCTTAGAACTATTATTTTTTGTTTTATTGATGTATGTGCACGGGAGTATTAGCTGAACACAGCTCGTTAGCAGCAGTGGAACTTGGATTTGGAACAACTTATTATTAATTGACCGAATTAAAATGTGTTAAAAAGAAACATGTTAAAGATGAGAATTTTTCAAAGGCCTGGCTCTATTGCGCTGCCCCCTAAAAAATTACTGATAAGATAAAGTGAGAGACTGGGAAGCAATTGTTAATCTGTGAGTTCAATCTGTGAACGCAGACCGTAAGAAAAGTAATTCCCAAGTGTAAAACTCCGCCGTTGTTTCCACCCCAAATTATTAATTTTGTTGTGGGGGTGGGGGGAAGTTCAGTCCTGCCTAGTATTCAACGAAGACGCCATCCAACAAAACCTATGAAACTTTCGATTAAATTAGGTGGCCCCTTTTTAGTGAAAACCATGATGAGAAACGGTTTACGTCTTTAGTCCGGGATGTTGTGCACATACGGGCTTAATTTGATGGTGGCAATCAAAATAAGCAATGGCGATTTCTATTGGGTCTTCAGTAATTTGTTTCAACCGGAAATGGTTCTTTGGAGGATTGGTACTGGAGGTATGAAATTTATAATTGTGAGCTCTTGTGGTCCAAATCATTACTAATTCTGATACTTTTAGGAGGAGGGTGATGCTTCTATGCCAGTACGACCAATAACCATCTTAGAGAGGAGTTTCTGGCCGAGTAACCGTCTTAGAAAGTAGAGTTTCTGACCCGGTAACCATCTTAGAAAGTATAGTTTTTCACCCGGTAACCATCTTAGAAAGTGGAGCTTCAGGCTGAGTAATCATCCAAAGAAAGTAGAGTTTCTTTTCAAGTAACCATCTGAGAAAGTACAGCTTCGGGTCGAGGAACCATCTTAGAAAGTACATCTTCTGACTAAGTACCTTCTTAGAAAGTACATCTTCTGACCAAGTACCATCTTAGAAAGTAAAGCTTCCTGTTAACTGGTATAATTTATGAACTTTATCTTGGCGAGCTCTTGTGGTCCCAATCATCACCAATCTTGATACTTTGGGGGGACTATGATGCTTCTATGCCAGTCCGGCCAAGCATCTTAGAAAGTAAAAGCTTCTCGCCGAGTATACCGTCTTAGAAAAATGAGCTTCTGGCCGAGTAACCATCTTAGAAATAGAGCTTCTGACCGAGTTTAGAAAGTAGAGCTTCTGACCGAGTAACCATCATAAAAAGTACAGTTCTGGCCGAGTAACCATCTTAGAAAGTAAAGCTTCTGGTCAAGTAACCATCTAAGAAAGTACAGCTTCGTGGTCGAGTCTGAAAAAGTACAGCTTCTGACCAAGTACCATCTCGGAAAGTAAAGCGTCTGAGCGAGTACCATCTAAGAAAGTAAAGCTTCTGACCGAGTATCTTAGAAAGTAGAACTTTTGTCCGAGTAACCATCTTAGAAAGTATATCAAGCTTCTGGCAAAGTAACCATCTTAGAAAGTAGAGCTTCTGGCCGAGTAACCATCTTAGAAAGTAGAGCTTCTTAAAAAGAAACAGCTTGAGTTGGGTTCTTGTCCTCAAAGAGCGTGGTAGCGAGTCCCCGTTGGGGCACTGGAGTCCACGCCCAACAAGACGGCTAACCCAGTTAATATTACCCCACGAGGACAGCGTTGGCAGCCCGTTAATCAGTTGGAATGTACTGCTGTCAGACGGACAAGGTCATCCTTTATTATGCTCAACATGCCTACGATTACTATACAACTGGCCGGCTTTTTTTCTTCAGCAGTTGCAAAAACTGCAACTGTATGACGTTTGCTTTTATGCTTAGTTGTGATCTGACAAAATCAGCTTGGTGGCAAAGATGTTATGTTTAATTAATCATTTCACTACGATGACGTCAAATTGTTTGTAAAATGAAGTCGTTCGAGGTCATTTTATTTCAGAACAATATTGTGAAATTTACAACCTTTTCGTTACGGGGGGAATATCAAATGAAAAATCTCTCAGGCGTGCGCCTAACTCAATCTCAAATGTTTTAAATGTACGCTTGCATCCGTAACAACTGGTAGATTAAACCTACACAATTAAACTGAGTTAATGCAAACCTTTGATACAACGGGGTAGTCTATTAATAACATTCACTGTATAAAAAAAATCAGTAATTTAACAGTGATTTACCAGGCAGTTGAGCATGTCTGCCAAACAATCACGTCAACTTTACGGGTAACTATAGTTTTGTTTATTTGCGAGCATCTATTATACGCGTACGGAATCAACTGTAAATATTGGGTCTTTGATCAAGGGATGACTTCGCCAGAGGGTAAGGTCGAAGTCGCTTGATTCGAACACGTGGCCTTACAGCACAATAAGCGGTTTGTAATGGAAAAATCAATAAATAGTACCAAAGGCTCTTTTACAGCGTAGATTGTGTAAAAGTTAATTAACGGTATATGTTTGTCACCCATGCTTCCAGTTGAAGGATTCTGGTATCAATAGCTTTGGCACCTGGGTTCAAAACCAGGATTGGGCTGATGTGCATAACTCTACTGGTGTCCAAGGAAAAACAGATGCCCTTTATAGGTTATTGAATGATGCAGTTGATTCTCACTTTCCCAAAGTAACCAAGAAATCTTGTACTTCTGACAAACCGTGGATGACGCCGAAAATTAAGAAATTGATTTCTGATCGTCAGGTTGCTTTTGGTAATGGTGATTCCAATAAATGGCGGTCGATACGCAATAAAATTAAACGTGGAATTGTGACTGTTAAAACTAACTTTCATGCTGAAAGAGTACGTCGTCTTCAAAAAAATGAACCTAAAAAGTGGCACCAACAGATTAAAATTATGACCAGAAATAAATCTTCTGAACTCAGCAAACATGTCCCAGGGGCATGTGCAAGTAATCACAATGATATTGCCAATACTATTAATCAACAATTTGTCAATGTGTCGTCTGGTCTTACACCGTTGGATATTTTTGCCTGCATTTTTGCCTGCACCTAAGCCACCCCCTCATCTGTACCCATGGGACGTGGATGCTGTGTTAAAAAAGGTTAAATCATCTAAAGCTACTGGCCCTGATGGGATACCGCCTAGACTTGTCAAAGAATTTGCCTATGAGCTAAGTGTTCCGTTTACCGAGATCCTCAATAGCTCTTATACTGAGGGAATCGTTCCAAAATTCAGTGGAAAAAGGCGATAGTTATTCCGATTCCCAAACAGTATCCGGCAAATATTGATAGGTTGAGGCCTGTGTCCCTGACGGATGGGTTTGCTAAAATTTGCGAAGAGTTTGTTGCTAACTGGGTGCTTCAGGATGTTCAAAACAAAATTGATATTAATCAGTATGGTAATGTGAAAGGAGTCTCTACCTCACACTATTTGGTTTTTCAGTCTGATGCACTTTCTACATAGGGGGGCTGATTCTTCTTACAATACTGGCACTGTTGTTTTGTCTGATTTTTCTAAGGCTTTTGACCTCATTGATCACACTCTCCTTATTAATAAATTTCTGGAGTTAGGTGTCAGGGAATCAATCATCCCTTGGATTTGCAATTTCATTTCTAACAGACAACAGTGTGTCAGATACAACCAGACTTTGTCTGACTTCAAAGGTTTAAATGGTGGCCTTCCTCAAGGTACTAAATTCGGTCCCTTGGGTTTTCAATGTTTTATTAACGATGCTGCATCAGACTCCTCTGTTAGTGTTTGGAAGTACGTAGACGATTTAACTATGGCTGAGAATTGTTTATGTTCTGAAAAAGGCAATCTTCAAGCAGATTTGGACAAATTCGTTGATTAGACAAAAAACAATAACTTAACTTTGAATCCTTCCAAATGTCAAGCCCTTCAAGTCTGTTTCAAGAGAGACCCCCCTCAACCAGCATTAACTATTGACAATAATCCACTCACGTTTGTGTCCTCCGCTAAAATTTTAGGCATTAAGATTCAAAATGACTTGAAATGGGATGTGCAGGTTAATGATATGCAAAAAAAAACTAACTCACGTTTATATAATTTATGCTGCGTACACTTAAGAAATTTTGTTTTAACAAGGATGAACTGTCAGTGGTTTATAAAGGATATGTTAGACCCCTGTTAGAGTACGGGGATGTAGTGTGGAATTCCGCACTCACCAAAGCTCAGGTTCAAACTTTAGAAAAAGTACAAAAGAGAGCTTGCAAAATCATGCTAGGGAAAAACTACACTACTTATAAAGATGCAATCAATGAGTGTGGAATCGAAACTCTTTCTGATCGTAGGCAAGCTCATTGTTACAAATTTGCTCAGTCATTGGCTAATTGCAGGCAAACAGAAAACCTCATCCCCCCCAACTAGGAAAAACACACATGGCAGGAATTTGCGCAACTCACAAGCCATTTCAATGTTACCCTGTAGGACTGATCGATTCAGAAAGAGCCCGATTCCTCACTACATTAAGTTGTTAAATTCATGATTGTTACTTCCGGGTCTTGTTTTTATTTTATTTTAACTGTTTTGTATTTTTAATGTTTTATATTGTAACATTCCTGTAATTTGGCCCTTGGGCCACGAGATGAATGATAATAAACCAATACCAATAAATAATAGTAACATTAGCGGAATTTGAAGCATTTATTTTGGGGGTCTTATCTTTTCTCTCTCTCTCTCTCTCTACTTTTTTATATTATTGTTTTTCTTTTTTGGCAAAGGGATGAGACACCACCCGCGGCTGTTGTCTGAAGGCTACGTTGAGACGTTGCTCAATAGCTTAACTTCATATGTCACTGTTCTATTTGGAGTGGCCAGAGCAGCAGCAATGAGCTGGAGGGGTCGTTGACCCTATCCTTCAATGTCGATCAAACCAGGGACTCTTGATTGTCCAATGGCTCAGAGCCAGAACGCGGGATTTTTGTGGACCCTTGCCAAAACATGGAAAGAGAGAGGAAAAGAAAAATCGTAGATGTAAATTGTCGCTTTTGGACTTACGGGGAAAAGTGGGGGGGAAATAAACATACGAACACCAAACAATCCAACATCCATCACCCAACACAACAGATGAGTTGTGTATTCCCTATACCATGCATGTGGCAGAGGTCCAAACCAAACCCCCCCTCCCCCGCAAAATGTCACTACGTAGCCGATTCGCCTATAGTCACCGTCACTTATAAGTTAGGTCGTTAAGAGGGGCCGGCTTCAAGGTCAAATTCAGTTTTGTGATGCGCCCATTTTCCAATAGGTAAAAGAGTCCACATGAAAGTGGAATAATAATTACGAGTCTCCTATATCATCACGTTACTCTATTAGGGTAAAATTTCAATGAAACATGTCGTCATCAGACATCAAAAACATATTGGACTGTACATTCCAAAGAGTAATTGTTGCGCCAGTCTGAATGTCAAAATTCAATGCCGTTTTGATTGAATATCACCAAAATTCAGCAATGAACTGAAAAGTCTCTCTACAAAAATGTACAGACCATATTAATTTTGAATTGTGACGTCATCGAACGTTTTTTTTTATTGTGAAAAAATTGCGCTTGAATACTGAACAGTGGCATCGTTTTAATTAACGTGAGGTGAGATTTTCCCCACTTTCATAAGGACTCTAATGTTTGACAGTCTTATAAGTGACTGAGGCAGGTCACTTCTTATGCAGAATAGACCGATCCATTAAGCCCCGCCTCCTTACGAGTTGACCAATCACAGCCGCGAAACCCGATCACCATTAGTGCAAAGATCACCAAACGGCTCAAATGGTGATCAGATTTCGCGGATGTGATTGGTCAATGAGAAATGGGCGTGGCTTAATGGATCGGTGTATTACCAACCAAAATCCTCTAAAGAATTCATGAGATTTCCAGACCACACAATGAAGACGCAATGGGAGGGCGGGCCACCAACGCACTCTGGTATTCCGTACCCTCTTTGGGAAAACCACCCTCAGTGAAATGTAACAAATCCACATCACTGGTGATGGATTCGTACATTTTTTTATTAAGAATTCATTGTGGATTGCAATTTTTTATAGTAGAATATCCCCCAAATTGCAAAGCACCCAACATTCAGCTCATCACGCAACCTGCCCAGCAAAGTCCCGCTTTCGTGAACCACCTGGCCACCAACAGCATAGAAAAGATCCCATCAAGTTATGTGACCATGTAGCCCGGAGCATTTCTTTAGCTCTTCATTTCTGTATTATTAAAACCAACTACCCAATTAAGTGCTTATTTCTCAGTACGGCTATGGTAACAGTAATACAACTAGCTCAGCAAGTCATAACAGTCACCCACTGTTGTCCAATTCTTTCAGAAAACGTAATTGTGGAGGCCGTAAGTATTAAAGCATCAAGCGTGCACGACTGGAGAGCGTCTAGACAGCTATCTGAGTGTTTAAGATTGATGGGGCTGATCAAAAACCAGCTTTCGGGTGCCCGATGGGGTGACATCACAAAAAGTTGGGAGTTTATGGTTGATGGGGGGGGGGGGGGGGGGGGGGTCTTCTGCCAATTGTGTTGTTGGCGTCCCAACCCCATCACTCCCATGGGACCCTTTGTTGAGGAGGCGTACAGGAATCTGTTTCCTATTTGTCCATCCCTGGTGGAGAGTGCGCAGGTCACGGGACGACTTCAAGCCGATTTGATGTGTTTTTTGTTTCTCAACATGCCTCAAGTTAACAGTAAACCCCGTGGCTTGCTGATGGTCAAGAGGGTGTGTACCGGTGCCTCCAATGTTAGTGTGAGTATCCATGCTCCCGTTTGATATTGTCTTCATCATGCTGTTGATTTGCCAACAATGATGATTCTTCAATAGAAAAACACGCACCAGACTATTATCCCCCCGACTCAGTTTGGTTACTTAAAAAATTAATGGCGACATCATCATACATAGGTCCAAAGTGTTATTATGTACAAGTTAAAGTCTTCTTGTTAGCAATGTTGCCATATCATGGAACTCCCCCCCCCCCCCCCCCCCCCCCCCCCCCCCATACCACCACCACTACCACCGCCCACACATGAAGTGAGGTTATAGTATAGTATATAACGCGGACTTTATAAACGAAAATCATTATTTTTTCATTGAATAAGAATGTTGACATTATCATCCAATTGTCTGTAACCCCACGATCGTTATTTACGTCAAGTCCACCTTCGCGTTATATGACCATGGCGGATATCAGCATTCGAAGTGTGTACATGTAAATCCATAGCCTTCACATTATACTGATACCTCTTAACCCAGCTACAGGCTTACACACAAAAACAACAACAAGTGGGAGTGTTCATTAAGTGGATAGGAAGGGCAATCAATTAGAACTCCGCTGAGGTGAACGGGGGTGGATGAACCGCCATTTTCATCATGGGCTTTGAGACTCAAGTATTTATTCCCAGATCTTAAGATTCATTATGAACGATGATATACATACACCGCCCACATCCAAAGAAAGACTTTAAAAAAAAAACTAATTTAGCAGATTTCCGGGGCCTGATCGTCAAGAAAATAAGAGTCTGGGTTTTTAATTTTATTAAGTGGTACTCCATCATGCGTTTTTCGTAATTCAAAGCCTAACAAGTTTAGAATTAACGAATCCGCGGTTTCGCAAACTATTTTGTGGTCTGGGGATTTTTATTAAGAGTGGGTTGTTGTTGTTGCCATGACAATGCCTTCACACAGTCTGGGTTTTCATTCAAGTAATGGTGTTTTATTGGCTTGAAGCCAGAGCGCACTTTTTCAGAGGGTTCATTTCCAGAATAATCAGCTTGGCATAACGGGATAATATAAATATTGTTTACATTGTGGGGGGCAAAAATAATAACTGTGTGCCAGAAAAACTCATTCCCACGGTTCATTAAATTAGGAGATTGTGGTCAACAGAAGGCGGTATTTTTAGTTGTGGTTATATCAAACAATGATTAGTTGTTAGTTTTAAAATGGCGACCACAATTTAAGCCCGTGTCAACTAGTTTTACTCAGAATATTCACGAAGCTTGAATTTTGTTTTAATGAATCAGACAAACAAATAATGGATTTTAAATCTTAAACTCTAATTAAACATTTTATTAATTTGAATCGACTGAACATGCTGAAATGTCCGAGAACAGTTTTGTTTGAGATTGGTCTTACATGATGACCGGCCAGGCACAAGTTGGCATTATGTCATCACAACGTCCGAAAAGTATAATTGATAATTTGTTGACTGTTCTCGAAAATGAGTCTTGGCTGCCGAGTGTAATCAGCAGAGAGTTGGGTTTGGGTGCCGGTTTGGACACTTGTGTCCTGGTTGGGGTGGGACGTACAGCCGTTGGTCCTTGTTTTGTGAAATGCACGTAACCCAGTACACTTCGTCAGAAGGGTTTGCACTGTGTTTTCTGAAGATTGCCCCACAACACCTAATTGTAAAGTCTTCCTCTGTACTACTTATGTTCTCATATTGGCCCAGCAAACCTGTCGTTAAAAAAAATGTGCGAATAATATGAGTGCACATCGGTGGCAGATACCGGGGCTTCACAGTGTTCATCGGGACATGTGTCTTTTGTACTTTTTCTTTAAATTTCAGTGGATATTTTGTACCAATAATCATCTCGAACTGTGTTCATTTGTATTTCAAAAAGTGAAATTCAAATACATTTGTAAATAAATGTATTTTGTTTTTACAAAAGATGTTTAAAATGGCCCTGAAGGTCACCGTTATGTTTACCCCCAGCAAGCCCATAGCAGAGCCACAAGTGTGAAATTATTGTGGTTGTAGGTTTGAATCGAATAGTCGAAAGAGGTCGCTGTTTATTTTGGGACTCGTTCTAAAAACAATTTTCTTTTGAAATAATAAAAGGATTTGTATTAGCATTTACGTTCCGCAATGTACGCCTAACAACCGCAAGGGTTTCATTGGCAGAGGGCGCCCTGTTGACCAAGTCGTTTGTAGAAGGCCAAAATCCCTAAACTTCACAGTGAACAATTTAATCCTTCCTTATACACGAGTCAAAGTCTTTTTAATTTTCGGCAGGATCAATAGATAATAATTTTTGCTAGAAGTTATCCCCCCCCCCCAAACAAAAAAGTAATACCCCGAAAGTTTCTCCTAAACCGACTTGTTGCCAGTTTTCATTACGCATCCCTCCATAACTTCCCAAGCCGAAATAGAACTTTATAATTATAGCAAAAATGGATCGTCTCATCAAACGGTTGCAGCAGCTAGTACATCCAGTTTGTGATGACTTAATATCAAAAGTAAACATGTTAATTTATGCATGACCATAAAAATGTACAAAATTAGGTTTACACACTTATTTGGGCCAATCAGTTTGGCGCATAATCAGTTTTGCCTATTTTTAGTTACAGCTATGACTATCACTGTGTAAATCTCATTTGGAGAGCTGACGTGTTGTTTGTGGTCTCGATTTTCTCTGAGCAGCTATACCATGCACGTCTTCAGAAGAACTTCCCCCTTAAAATTCTTTTTCACTGTTGATGCAACATTAAAAAAAAACAAAAAAACGATCAGTTCATGCAGGTTTTATCGTCACTAATGAATCGGGTCATTATTTACATCGGATTTTCTATTTCGTCACTAGCTTATTGTAGGAAATTAATTTATCTATTTATTTGTGGTACAATTTTCTTATTTTATTTATTTATTTATTTATTTTTATTTTAAAAACAAATGGGGGTGGTTTGTTTGGGGGTTTGGGTTTTTTGGGGGGTTTTTTTTGGGGGGGGGGGGGGGGGGTTGAGGGAGCTCTGATATGATATGACACCCGGCAAAGTTTAGATAGAATAATATTAGGGTTAAGGCCGTGTCTGAATAAACATGGAGGAATGGAGAGTAATAAGCTGCTTTGCCCTTACCTTAGCGACTGTCGAAGCCATCATTTCAGACACGGCCATGGGCCCTGTCACTCACATGAGGCAGTGCGGTAATTTACATGCAATCCGCTCCCGGCAATATCCAAAGATAAAAAGGGAATCCCCATTTGAATGTTCACGTCACTTTCTTGAGGATATTCAGACACTACAAAAACTACTCTTCCGCACTACTGGTTCATTTTGCAGTAACTGTTGTTGTCTGTAGCATTACGGTAAATGTTGCATCGTGTGACCATGACTCTATGGTGTGACGAAACTTGCTCTATGGCTATACTGAGCCAACGTTTAATATTGAGAGTCAAACTTCAGAGTTTGTCTGCATATAAAATATTAGACATTTCCCCTTTCATGTGAAAGTACTGATAGATACGTACACTAAAGAACAATCATGTGTACCGCTAACCATTTTTTATTAAGTGTGCTTTATGATTTTAAAAAGTCAATACCGCAGTTTATAAAAGCAATATGAGTTTTGTTGAGAGATCTGTGTAACGCTGATCATACAATTTAAAGCACGCCCTCTTGTGTGACTACGTGAGCTTAGAGACTCGTACAAATTTGCCTGCGCAGCGGCTATCGATAGACACACCTGTAGTCCTACACTACAGGGAAACCATTCCACTCACACCAAAGAAATGTAAACTGCTGACACATAAATATTGATGTATTTCGTAAGAAACGGCAACCTGGGACAAAAAACCAGACTGGGACCGAAATTTGAGCGTTTGATTGGGGAGAACATCATAATATTTTGAGCCTTTTATACAGTGTTTTTTAAAATTCCCATTGTCTTGTTTTTGATTAACAATGAATCTGCTTGAGGTCCCAAGCCCAAACACTAACGGGGCCCACACCTTGAAATTGTGCGCTTTTCAGTGTCCCATGCTGCTGTGTTAAGCAGAGTCATGAAATTGGTCTCTGGTAGAAACCCTTTTTTTTTTTTCAAGGCTTACTTTTTATAAACACGAAACATTTCCGCCGGAAATAATGACATAGGAAATTTTCCACAAACACACGTGATGTTGATTTTGCTAATAACAGACTATACAACTTAAAACAAATGAAAAACAAGAAGAGGAAACTGAACACATGGAATTTTGCAGTGGATTTTTGCTGTTGATTTAAAAAAAACAGGAAATTAACCAATCCTGACGCTGATAAGTTGCATGCCTGAAAAATAATCACATAATTATGAAAGTGAACAAAATCCCTTACATTATTAATAGCGACCGTACCTTTAGTGTAAAGTTGACCAATGCACAATCTTAAACAGCTGCTTCAGCACAAAATATTGTACAGTTAAGCACCTCAAAATTATTCTAACCACAATAATTAAGGTTACCAGCCAGAATATAATGTTGAATGTACCACCTTCGGCTGGTATCCTGCTTGACAGAAGATTGTTAAGCAATATTTTGCTTAAGCAACTCTATGAAATTTCACAGATAGATCCTGACAGGGAGGAATTAATTAAATTCCACCGTGGGGGGGGGGGGGGGGGGGGGGGGGTTAGCTGAAACTAGAGGATTGAAAAATGTTTTTTTTCAAAGAATCAATGATGTATCTTTCCCAATGTAACGCCAGTAACATTAATGTAACACCATAGTAATATTAATGTAACTCACCCCAGTAACAAAACTGCGAAAACTCCAGCACAATGCAGATTACATGTATCTTAATTATGTTCATTTATTGTGTTTGTTTTTGTTGTTGTAAAAACATCATTAACTATGTCATCTCCAAAACAAAACGTTCTGTATAATAAAATGGCAAATAATATTACATTACATGTATACAAATACGAAAGATACACTAATGCATAATGTGACAAACATCACTTCATAACTAGGCAGCTCTCTAGAAAAAAAACACGTAATTTGTAATTATATAAATAATTATAGTAAATAAAAAAACTCAGAATAATATATAATAAGTATACTTATTACGTTACTACTTGAATAGGGGGCATATCATTTTTTATTTTCATTAAATTATTTTATTTTTTTAAGAAGTAAAAATGAACGTAAAATATTGTTTGGAAGAGTAAATATAAATATTCTGACCCATACCATAAAACTTAAATTTGATGCTTTTTATGCTTATGTAGCTTTGAGGACACATAATTAAAATTGTTACAGGTCAATTATAATTGAAAAATACCATCAGGTTGTTGCTAAAACTGCAGATATAATTGGCTGTACATGTACAGGTACCAGAACTCAACTTGTTGGAGTACAAGTATGTTCTATATAAACACATGTTACTTATTAAAATAGTAATACATTAGATATGATAGCACTGAGCAAGACATCTTATTCACCCTAACTCCCTTGGGTGAGTCACTGGGATCCTTTCTCAATCTAACAAAATCCAACAGCAAATGGTAACTCAACACCCAAACTGTAGGACACTGGTTATGGAGGTACGTCCATGTATGCCTGATCCCATGTAGAGCATAGCAAGTTGGCCAGTGGAGTTATCAGTCCACAACTGAATCAAACAAACTTGAAGTTGGATTTTGGTGGGTTGGTGATGGTTACAGCTGATCAGAGCTGTGTATTGAGAGAATTGCGACAAATTGCGATTAAAAGCCTTTTTTAGTCCCGGAATAAACCGCATGTGTAAACCGCATGTGCACACACAGGGTACCAGACTAGACTGCACATTGCGTTGTGCTGCATTTGGACTGAAAATGGCATCCAGGAACCATGTGACCAACGAAAAACCTGGTCCCTCTACACTGTTCATGTGTGTCGCAACTCTAACAATCCACAACTCTGGGGAAGAAGTATGTATCGCCAGTCATATTTGACCCTTGTCAATAAAGTAGGAAAATCTTAGGCCTGACCTACATTAGGCTTAGAAATTAGCATACATGTTCTGATTGCAATAAAAGTGGAATCAGATTTAAGTGAGAAGAATATCATGGCAGGTAATAAGAACCATTTCTGTAAAAATCAAATGTCTAAAATGTTCACAAGGATTTTGTTTTTAAGGATTATTTCTGACAAAGGTGAAGTTTATACATTTTTTTAAAGTGGACTTACAAACTGTGTAGGAATTTACATGCAAGTCCACATACTAAAATCTGTTGTCGTAAAAGTTTGTGAATTGTAACGAAACAATGAATCAAAATGATTTCGCACAGAGCAATTAACATAAGGATTCAGAATACATTGATATTTGACCGATTTCAAATCATAATTATGGATTGTAATAGGGTTAGTCCCGTTTCTTTCACCACGAGTCAATGCAGTTAATACCTATTGATATGTTGAAGTTTTGTACATTATATTTTTGGTGGCCTCGAGGCTTGAGAGTTAGTGTTGCTTGTATTTGTATTGCTGTTTGTAGCTATGTGCTCTAGAGGATCAAACTCAAGTTCTGATGGCCGAGCCATCAGAGTGTGGGTTCGAATCCAGGTCTTACATGACACTTGTGTTCTTGGGCAAGTCACTTCATTATATTTGATTCTCATCATCAAGGAGTATATGGCTACCTGCGAGGGTAGAGCTTGTGTGTGAATGATTAACAACCTGTGCGCATGTGGTTGTCGGTGCTGCATACTCCTAATGTACCGTCAGGAATGTTTTCAGGAATGATATAGGCCCACTGAAAAGGGTTAGTAATGGTGTATAAGGCACACTGATTTAAGGTTTTAACAGCAGCCAATAAATGCCCATTATTCATGCCTAATAGTCTCATTAGCTTCGGTAACACAAAGGCTTTTTGATCTGAACCAAGTCCTTCTTTCACACTTGTTACAATGTAAATGACATCTCACACTATTCTGGGTCTAATTTCATGAAGAGTTTAAAAGAAAATACTGCTAGAAAAAAAAAAATGAGTAGGGCACCAGAAGAAAAATTAGGTCGTAAAAATTTAAAACTTCAGGGAATTTTGGCTGGTTACATAAGCAGGATTTTTCTGTGCTTAGCACGTTTTTGTGCTTACAGGCTTTAACAAATTGGGCCCTGGGTACAAGAAGTGCTCTTGAAGAAAACCACACATTTTGATAAAATGTCTGTAAATGCATAATTGTGGATTATTGTTTACTGTCAAATTTGATCAAGGATGGGTTATAATGAATCCGAGTGAACAAATTTGGTGGTGTTTCTATTCTTTATTTATTGATTTTGTCTGTACAAAGGGCTCTTGCAATTTCTGTGCAGTTTCATGTACAGTGTAACTGTCTACAGAGTTCCAGTAGATTTACTTCTCATCTAGTAAACTCATCTTGAACACTTTTTAAGAGCAATTTTACAATTAAATAATGACTAAATATTACATCCCTTTACAAATTTAAAGGTGAAAAGACATCTGTTGTTGTTTTCTTTGATTGCCTATTTTCTAAAGGAATATTGTTATATACATGTAGGTTAAAGGTGCACATTAGCAGCTAAACGTGAGATCAGTTTCCTTTGTACAAAACAAAAACAACATTAGTGAGCCTTAAATGTTCCACGCATTTAATTCCAGCAGTATACTAATCTTCTGTGACACATGAACCAGCTATGATAAGAAACAATGATAATATCCATCACATACTGTCACATGTACCATATGGTTAATGCACAACCCTTGCATGGTCCGCCATTGCTGAAACGTGCTTGTGTCAGTGTGTACACGCCACGCAAGTCTCTTCTGTCCTGTTGGGTCACACCCCCCCCCCTTCTTGTCTCTGTGTGACTAGTAGTAGTACAGTAGTACGTAACCTACATGTAGATGTGTTTACTACCCATAGATGTAGATATATAAAATAGTTAAGATTGTTTTGGTGAGAATATAAAATGGTTCACCAGACAGTGAGTCCATGCCTACATATACTCCACAAAATTTATCACCTGCATTGCTACAGTAAATTATCAGCAACTTTCACCACCATTAAAATACTGATGTATACATTTATGTCGTTATTAAACTTATATAATACTTGATCTTTGGACATTTCTTAGCCCTGAACATGAAAAAGTTTACATGTAGCTCGGAGAATTTAGTATAAAAATTTGACAAGTCCACAACCCCTGGGCACCATAATGGATGGGTTAAAATCAATAGAAGAAAATGAAATAATTTGAAACTGTCTGTATTCTCATTCAAGTTGGAATCACAGCCAGGCAAAAAGGTGAATAAATTACTATTAAATACTACACATGTACTTATACATTACTCTCTACGTCTAAGTTTACCTTCGTCATGCAGTGGCCATATTGGTTTTTGCCAGAGCCCAACTCTGTCCCAACCTACACTTGATATGTGGTCCCATATTGGGGATTATTGATGGTGTAGTGTGGGGTGGGGGGACAGCTAAAACTTGTGTCAGATGAACTGGGGAATTAAGTCTTTTTCTCACCTGCGTTTCCAATCGAATGTTTGTATTCAGGCCTGATGCTTCATGGGTGCAATGGAGGCAATTGCCTAAATGCCCCAGGTCGTGGCCTCGGTTGCCCCCTTGAAACATTCCAATAGAAATTTACAATTTCCTCATAGAGGTGCCCTTTACCCTTTTAAGAACGAAGGATCAGAGAGAAAGCTACAATCCTGAGGAGCCAGTAAATTCCCCACCCCATTCCAAACGCGAGCGATTCTCCTCATTTAGTTTCAGTGACCACCACACTCGGTTTTTTTGCCAATATCACCACCTTGCCTTGAAGATTTGCCATAAAAGAAATACTAATCAAAACATTTCCATTCTATACCATTTATGAGCTTTTTCTTTGAAATCTGTGTATCAAAAACTCATAATTTGGTTGTGTAGATGGAATCATCACTGCATTTTTGTCATTTTGCACACTGTAAGTTTCGCTTCAATCATCAATTTGTATCATTAGCCAGGGGAACACTGTCTGGGCTCTATTTCACAAAGCACTAAGATTCATCTTAAGACCAGTGGTCAGTATCACTATGGTGATTTGTATTGTGACATCACACTTTGCTTAGCAAATAAGATTGATACACAGTTAAGATCAATCTTAGCTCTTTGTGAAATCCAGCCTGGTTGGACACATTGTGTAGACTCCTGGACAGTATGCTACTAGCCATAGTATCACATTGTCCTTTGGACGTCCTGATTTGAAGTTGAACATCCAACTGAATCATCCATTGCATGTCAATCTTAGTAATTTGGGTCTCATTGTATCCAATGGACAACAAATTTGGTCACCCTTTACCCAAATTCTGGCTGTTACCCTGCTGAACAGTATCATAATAAGGTCTTGCAACCCCTGCAATGGTAACTTATCCCAGGTTCTTTTGGGCAGTGTTACAAAGAGTACCTTCATAATCACTGACGAGCTAGCATTGAATGCGTGCATCACCATTTTGAGGGTCAAAATCGCCAGACAATTTTGTCCAGGGGCTGTACATGTACAGATCCTCACACCTACTCCTGTGCAATTTGTTTCCTTCCTGCAATTGTTTTTATGGGCACTTGGTTTACTTGTTATGTTTTTGTTGTTTTTTCTGATTGGTTATAAGAAAACATTCTTGTATAAAACAAGACCTGCTTCTTCAAGACCTATTAAACGATAATTAAGAAAAATTACGGAGAAAATTTTTACCAGGATATTGGAAACTTTAATGAGCACAATTAAGACAAGTCCCGTCAAACTTATAACAAGTTGCTTCGATTGCAGAATGGGACAATGACACTAGACATTCGAGTGTCTTAAAACGTCTTGTTTACATCAACAATCAGTACACTGCAAACTGTAAATACAATCCCTTGCAACGTGTTATGTATGACGGAACTGGTCCTTCAACCAACATTTACTGTTAAGATCTACTGAGCAGGGCTCGAATTTGGGGATAAAATCCACAAGACTACAGGGCTTGTAGCTCAAAATCTTTACTGGACCAGGCATTTTTTTACAAGACCAGATTCAAAATGTGAAAATAAAACATTGCTGACACATATTAACATGCATTTGACTGCTTTTATATGAACCCGAACTGAGACAAGTAAGAGAAGAGTATACTTGATTACTCATAGAATTGAAAGATAATTTATCAGACCCAAATTCAACACATAATTTGTTTCTGTTATTCAATTGAAAAACACAAGTCCCAAGACCATCGGACTTGTTAGGTCATAAGTTTACTGGCCCAACACTAAAATTACTAGCCTGGGGCCTGTGGTCCAGTGTTAAATTCGAGCCCTGCTACTCTAAATAAAGTGTTTTAACAAGAAGACTCAGCATGTTACAGGCTCTCTCATCTTTACCGCTCTTGTCATCTACCCAGTCAAGACCCGACAGTTGAAACACTGACACTTACCATGACGAGAGAGGAAGATTTGTTCAACAATGTCTACTCTTCACTGGAGTTCAATATGAACAGATGAAGGTTAGTCGAAAGACAAATCGAGAACCTTCAGTTTTCTTCTCACAGTGTTGGGATTGTAACAGCTCCAAAGCAATCTCTATTTGTCACACATGTCCATCTGCAGTCCCAAATCCTTTTAACATTTCTAAGCTCCACTGTCAAGTGTTCTATAACAATTTTAAACCACTGCTTTTAATTTGTTCATTTTTTTTCTTTGTGTGTGTGTTTTCTCTTTAAATATTTGTTTTCTTTTTCTTTTGACGGTAGTATAGTACACCTACAGCGGCCAGCCCGTCATTCTTTCATAGTAGCCTGTTGCGTTTATGTGAGGGGGAGTCCATGTGAACATCGTTAGGTGAGGTGTTTCTCTTTCGGGAATCTGGATGGGCAAAGAGTTCATCCGGAAAGAGATCTAGTACGTTTCCGTGGCGGCGACGTGAATGAGAGTGATGCGGTGGAGACTGGGACACACCAACATTGGCCATCGCTCCATTTAAACCTTTAAAAAAGAAAAAGAACAAATTCCAGACACAATATATTAAAAACTTGTAAGTGCTTTTAATTTTAGACCTTTAAAGTATTTTTATGTGTGGCCTTTACCTTGTGGAAAACCTTCATATTCACAAGTACCTCAACATGGTCAGAAAGAAATGTAGTCTTCTTTTTTGCACAATTTGACACGGAAATTATGCTTTCCAAGGATTAAAAGTGCAGGGCTCGAATTTTACACTGGACCGCAGGCCCGAGGCCAGTGATTTTAGCGTCGGTCCAGTAAACTTTATACCCAACAAGTCCGGCGGTCTTGTGGTTTTTTTTACGTAGTGATATTTTTATTAATCTGAAATGCATCTTTCATTAAATAAATGTATTTAAATCTTAGTTTGAAAAGTTTTTGTTTTACTTGTTGTCGTCAAATTATTTCTGAGCAAATTACATCCAACACGGCCAACTGTTCTTCGTGCTGCAACTTCCCTATTCTTATGCCCACCACCAATGCACTGGGCTAAAACCATAGGTTTAGGCTCCCAGGGGGACGAGCGAACAGCACCCTCCATTCTTTTGCATGCATGATTCTTGTGTTGGTGCCCGGCGGAACACGACAGTACAGCGCTAAGTTTGTTTACCACTGACTATGTACATGTCATGCTGTGGTGGATGCAACACATTGGATGTAGTCACTTTAAAGTCTGATACCTTACCAGCGAATTGTATAGTGTTGAAATCGTATTAATGTCGTCTAGGTTGTATTCTTTCAACACAGCACATCCCTGTGTTGCATGGATTAAAAGTAAGGTCTTGTTTCCAAACGTCTTGCTTTGCCGTATGTTAAATTTTTGCAACGTTGTTGATAATATTGTCCTGTCAAAACTGATTTCATTTTTTCTGTGGCAGAAAACGTACTGTAAAAAGAAGGTATGTGGAAATTTGTCAAGGCCCAAACTGCCTCCTACTAAGCGATCTGCAAGGGAAAAATTTGCACAGGTGCAGAAGTATGAAAAAACATGTTAACTTTTGGTACATTTTTGTTGTGTTTTTGATTTTTTTCTTCTCAGAAGACTTCGGTCTTGTAAAAAATGTTCCGGTCCAGTAAAAATTCTGAGCAACAAGCCCTACGGTCTTGTGGATTTTTTCTCCAAATTCGAGCCCTGAAGTGGGTAGTTTCCCTCAACCTTGTGCATGCTACATGTCCTTGAAGATTTACTTCACGATTTATCAGTGACTTAAGAAGTACCAAAATACTCCACTAAGAACATTGCTTAATGTTTGAATACTGACCCTAACTGCATGCTTAATTCTCTTGGACAGAGAACCGCACGAGTCAAACTGATATACATGGGATCAGGCATACCACCATAATAATTTTGTGTGTCTAGTCACCGTACGGTGAAGGAAATTTCCCAGTGAATCACTCAGAGAATGTAGGGTTGATAGCCCAAATGTCATAACGGTGCAACATCTGTGTTTTTGTACGTTTTTCATCAACTTCCTCATCTCCGACTCTATTCTGAATTATTCATCCAGCATCAAAATTCTTCAGCATCAAAATTCTTCAGCATCTTGGACCCCAGTATGCTTGGGTATACCTGGTCCTTTGCGGTGCATGGTTGGTTTGGCTGTGTAGTACTGAGTCCATCAAACTCATGCAAGATGGAAGGAAGATGCCCTCAACTCACCTTGTAATGCTAAAGCCTCCCTGAATGGCTGTAAATCATCAGTAGTTTCTACAGAATGTCCCACTACATCATGGGACTGTGTGTGTGTCCGCGGAGATGATCTCTCTGCAGAACTTCGACCCATTTGACTTGGACGAATACGAGGAGGGGGTGCTTTACCACAAAGAAACGCTAAGAGGTCCTCTCGTTTGATGAAGCGTCTCCTTTTCTTGACCCAGCCCACTATGTCTCGTGTGCGTCGCTGGTAACCGATTTGGGTACCGAGCTCTATCGAACCCCTGTGTGCTTCTAAGCTGTCTGAAATTGGCAGGAATAAAGTGGGAACGTGGTTAGTGCTCGCTATTGAGCTTTTAAATCTCAATTAGTGTTTTCCCTTAATTTAATAGAGGTCTGCATGCCTACTGGAAGTTAAAAAACCTAAGGACGATTCTGTCAAAGTGATAGTTACAAGTATGTGCTTTTAAAAGGTAAATGTAAACCATTTAATGTTCAGGTGGTTTCAAATTCAAGTCCCATAGAAAATTACCATGCTAAAAAGAAACTATCTTAAGGTACGGCCAAAGAAGAAGTTTGTGGACAAGTAAAAGACAAAGCCACATTGTGGCTGGTCCAGATGTTATCTTAGCTCGTCCATGAAAAACTTATGGACAATCCCCACTCATTATTTACTTCCTAAGAATTTTGTAGGTACCCTGCTGGAATTACCCAGGAGGGAAAGTGTGTAGAACCTGCTGGATACACCAAGATAAATATTGTAAAACACCACAAGTTAAGCAATTTGTGGTGTATTACAATAATCATGAGATCACTAAGAATATATTAACGTTTTATCCACTTTTTCTTTTCATTACAAATAATTAACTACTCATTGCAAGAAATGTAAACTAATAAAGTAAATAAATGAAACGCTTGAAGAAAAGCTGTGTAAGTGCTTGAAATGGATACTTTACCTTTGTACATTTTTGTTACTGAACTAGCGGCATTCTGAAATGCAAGCCAGAGAGGAAGGGCATTGGATTGACCAGTCAAGCGTTCTGTAAAAAAAAAAAACATTAAAATGTTTTATATCACTAACCAACTCAGGACCATGTATGTCATGTATGTCTTGAAATATCACTCATCTTTTTATGAACACCAGAGACGCAGAGTAATTATGTCATTCCTACTTTCATTAAAAATCTACATTAGTTGCCTATAAAAATGTAGTTGCAATAATTGTAACCCTCCATCTTCCCCCATGGTCGAAGATGATAAAGGGTTACGATTATCGCAACTAAATAAAAAGATGAACAGTCTGGGTCAGTTCTTTGTTCTGCACAGAACTTTCCTTTGATTAATTCAGAGTGAGACAATTTGTTTGTCATCACATTCCAGAATGTTAGCACATGCCATGGGAATATAGTAATAATATTAACCCTCCTACTGTTCGCAACATTTTCAAGTGAGTTGACCAACCATTTGAAACCATTCAACTGCCAAAGTTGTGTATGGTGGCACAAAGCAACCAATGAAATGTTCCCACCGTACCTCGCTCCGCCCACAGCCCAGCCGGCCAATGACGTCGCATTCGATTCGCATGTTTGTTGGGGTCATTCTAAAATGGCGGCTCTTGGTACACATCGCGGAAATTAATTCGGAGTAAGTCGCACAATAATCGTTTAAAATTTCTTGTTAACATTTTATTTGTTTGATTATTCAAAACACCCAAGGCAAGCTAAGAGCCAGGTGAACACATTCAGCTGGTTTAAACCGCCGACTGGCCCGTAGGGAATGCGCCATAATGCGCCATTTAATTGGTTATTTCTTAGCTTAAAAAGAAATGGTCGGGACGTGTGGCCAAGGATTCAGCTAGCCTTGGCCACACAAGTGGGGCTAGGCACAACTGTGCACAGAACTAACTGTGTACTGTGTACATGCATTCCCTCATGGTATCATATTGCAAGGCTGGCATCCATCCATAGCTTATCTATCATTCAAATCAAAACCACAGTGAATGGTATTGAATGGTCAGACAGCAAGAGGGTTAATAACAATAATTAATAGGCTAATATTAAGGGAGGCTCTCCTGCAACATTGAAATACTTCTCACACTTTTCTGTTGTGGAACTCTGCACATGAATTAATTTGAAAGATTTAGTGTTAGCCATTTTCAGTTATTAATATTAAACAAAAGTAAACAAAACTGACAACAATTATAAGATTCTAACTGGTTTAAATACATGTACACTGTTCTGTTGATTAAAACAAATATGGACACTTACTTTCTACTCCAAGTCAAAATATGCACTAGCACAATACTTTGTTGAATTTTAAGCAAAACACAAAGAAGACAGTATCATATCAGTTAGCACTAGCACTTTGTAGCACAAGCAGGTTTTCATTAGAAAATTAATATAAACTGACAATCCGTTTACTTTTTTGTCATCATGTTTATCATCCAAATGTGTGTATTTGTTATTGTATAATATTGTTTTGTACAGTTTAAAGCATGGAATATTGTAAGTAGAATCTCCTATTACATTTTTAATTCCATTTCTCACCAAGTTTATACAGATGTGTCACAGCACTTGCACAAGTCTGAAAACTGTACCACAGTTTATCAACTGCAAACTGCCGTTCTTGAGGAAGCCGATCGTCCAAGTTGGGTTCGCTGTCCAACTCGTCCAGACATTGTTGCTCCCAACTTGACGTCCAAAGTTCGCCCCCTGAATCGTCCCCTCTTTCTTTCTGCTCACTCATGTTAGTAACTAAGAGGTAGATTATCTTAAATGTACACTAAAAATGATACTTTGGGCCCTAAAACATTACGAAATATTTGGACAGAATAAATTAGTACGCCCTGAAACGAACGTCGAATGTCTGATGTCGCAGTGAGCTCGCAATGATTTGTGGGTAGAATAATATGCGCAAGCGCAGAGTATTCTGCTCACATTCTGCTCATTCTGCTCACCGAATCCGAATTCTAATTAGTATCATTTATAAATCGTTTATCTTTATAAACCTTAAGTTTTCAAGGCGTTAGCAAATATATAAATTTATATAAATTGCAGCTTTGCGAAAAGGGAAAACCACTTAAAACTGGAGGGTGTGTTTTGTCTAGGTTGCTAAATTCACTTTGTTCGAAGCTGCAAACACGTATGATGACGTCATTTAGTTAGAGGCAACAATACGAGCCGGCTGATCCCTCCTTCAACCGGGTGAATTTGGAATTACGCCGTCTTTAGGCGAGTCAAGCTACGGTGTCTGGGAAGTGACAAACTCACAACCGTTTTCGTGCGGGGAACAATCATTGCATATTATAGTATCTGAAGGCAGCGAGATTTGTTTTTTCTTATTCTGTTTTGGAATATCGCTTTTTTAAGTTCTTCGAATGAGGTGCGTGATGGTGTATTTAACCCGATTACCATAAGCTGGTCGGTCTCACTGCTCTTGAAAAAGAATGACGATCTCGAAGCCCGTGTGGTGGCCGCTGGGACTGTTTCCTAACTCATTCACTAAAAAGCATCATTATTCATCACATCATTCTCACGATTTAAAATTGAAGTTATATTCAAATACAAAAAAAATACAGGATTTGTAAATATTGAAACAATCTGAAAGCTCAAGCTCCACATGTAATAATGTAAAAAAAAAAACTAAAAAAAAACTGGGGTCCTAATCCAAAACGAAATGGGGCCTTATGTGATTTAATATGAAACTTTCTTTTTTATAAAAATGGCAGTATCAATTCATTATCAGAGATAAGATGGACCAAGTTCCACAACAATCAGGCTCCAGCAAAAAGGATGGTGTCCTTTATGGCCTCATTTGCCCACTAAAATCACAGAAAGTACAATTTTTCTTGGACAAAGTGTTTTTCTTGTAGGCGGACACCCTGAACTCCCACCCACTCTTGAGTGATAATGTCTTTTTATTTGTTGATACTGTGGCAAATAAATGAATGAATGAATAAATACCTAAAGACGAAGTTAGGTCAGCAAACTGAGTGTTAAATAGCATGATGATAGAGTTGAGAAAGTAAAGCTGACTCTTCTAGCACAAAAACACCCGCCAATGATAAGTGAATAATACACTAAAAATTATTTATGGGATCCAATAATCTCACGTCCATTAGAAATGCAAAATGTTTTGCATGTTACATGTTTTGTGTGCATTGTCCGTATATAATATGCGAATGTTTTTTGTATGTTTTTTGTTTTAAATCTGTCAACATTTATTCTGATAAAATGAAGACCCCAACAAATCAATAAATAAATTGCGAAAATCCGGCCATGAACATGATTATGTTAAACACAAAAATGTCAAAGTATTTTTTTGTTTAGTATGGTACGTTATTCATCGCTTGAAGTATTGTTGACCAACCAATCTAAATATGAGGTTATATAAAAATACATGAGGTAAAAGAATGGTTAAAGATAAGAAGTTTGCTTCAAAATATTTGCTTTTGTATCTTGACCTCGAAACTGAGGCCAGGAATCAAAATGAGTGCAGTCTTGGAATGTTTGAAGCCTTGCAAAGAGTTTCCTTAAAATAGTTTTGGATACTAAAGTTTCTTAGTATAAAAGGTTTGTAAGCAAAAACTTGCTAAATAGGAAAATAAAAATTAGTATGATTTTTTTCACTCTTCTGTCAACCTGAGCTATCTCTATAGCGCAAACAGAATAGCGCCCTCAATGTCAATGTTGAGAATCCACAATTTGGGGAAAACATCACAAATGTATCAAAAAGGCTTTCAATATCTTTGAAATTACCCCAAAATGTATGTATATTTGCAAAATAAGTATTCAAACCAATTAATCTATCAATGTTTTTTAAACCCGTTCTAAGACACTTTAACAAGAGTACTTTGACATTATCGTGAAGGTATTATTATAAATTCATGGCATTTCCAGGTCTCCATAAGTCGGTCTACCCATAATGCACACATTTCTATGTATGGCGGCCATGTTACTCGGGTTCTATGTTTTTTAGACAGTGATATCGAGAAAGCATGAAACAGTGCATGTATTTCACTGTTTTACGGGTAGCTGTGATTTCTCTTTGGACATAGACTATTTCTGGACTTAGTTTCTTAATGAGTGCCCCTTAACGGAGGGGTTAAGACCGCCGAGATTGGGCGCATCGCGAGTAAGCACGTCAAGGTGCCTCCAGCGTCCCGGAAAACTCCCTCATCGCCCGGCAGTGAACGGGGATCGGTCGCGGACAAGTCTGAGCGGAAATTTTTAAGGAGGTCGAACAACAAAAGTCCGATCAACAATATGAATCACTGTGAGGAACAAGAACGACCGCAAAGTGAGCCAGAGGAGATGGAAACGCAGGAGGGTGAGGCTTTTAGCCAGTCATTGTAAACCACAAATTCAGTGACTTTTCTTGTGAAGTTGTGTAGCGGAGCATGCCCAACCGAAAGAGCAGGCCTACATTTTTTTAAATTAATTTTTTGTACAAAAAATATGCATTAAATCATTAATTAAAAACTTCAGATACTTATTCCATGTCAACATGTACTGAAATAATAAAGATAATAAACGGTCCTACTAAAATACCGTCAACTCACCGTCAACACGTACGGTACCGTCAACATGCCGTCAACACCTCCAATATACATTTTAAATCGACAAAAGAGGCATGGAACTGTAAAGTATGGGCTAAAAAAAGTAAAAGAGAATATACATTGGTTTGAAGTTTCATTTCTTTTATGAAAATTGGGTTTATTTCACGCCAAAAAAATTATCTCTAAGCAGCATAGCCGTTGGCCGCCATCTTGCCCCGACGGTTGCAGACCGTCGGGAGCAAGCGGAGGATGGAGGGTACGGTTATTGCAACTTTGACATGATTGAATGGTGTCGGGACACTTTGTACCTTTTAACCACTTCGTACCCAGTGTCATGCCAAAAAGTGTCAGCCGCGAAATAGTGTCCGCTGGGCATGCGCAGTGGATGCCAAATAGTGTCCGGCACCAAATAGTGTCCGGCACCAAATAGTGTCCGGCGCATGTATGCAACACCACCCGGACAGTATTTGGCATGTGCGGACAGTATTTAGCGGGAAGTTTACGGTCATTTTGGGGGAGTTAGCGGCAGTGTTGTGACTACACTGGTCGGGGCTGGTCGGCACTAACCAGTTCTAAAAAATCCCGACCGGCTCTCAAGCAATGTTACGACATTGCCGACCGGTACTTTTTGCTACTAAAAATAAGCTTAAATACTAAGGAATTCTTCTTCACGTAACTGAAAACTATCAAAATTAAAAGTGTTGTTAAATCTTGGCCTCGACGATCGCGATTGACAGTTTGATGCAGCGATGTTTCCCCCTTCCATGCTAGCAGAAAAAAATATATTCTCACAGCGTCTGTTTGCAGCCGCATTCTATGAGTAAAGCATTAGAAAAACCTAGGAGCCAGACGATAGTAGAACGTATAGCTCTACGTTATGCATCGAGTCTGTGTCTAAATGGTTTATGTACATGTACATGTATTGTAGTGTATCACGTACATGTAGCCCGACTTCCTCCTTGTGATGCATGTGTTTTATTTGTTTATCTAACTCACCAAGTTGTGAGCACACACATGTCGTTCGTTCACGCGGCGATGCACACATCTCCGAGCAGTGCACAATCCAATAATTTTTTTAAAGTCTGGACCGCAACGACTAAACCGCGCACAACGCATTGGTTTCTACTGGGTACTTTACTCCACTGCACATTAGACTTGTTACAAGTCCATCGATTTTCAAAGGTTTCTGTGTACAGCGCTCGCACACCAAATGTATCGCGATCTTCTACCCCCCCCCCCCCCCCCCCATTTTCTCACCGGATTTACACGATTCACACGGGTCGACTTTTTGGTTGAAAAAAAGGGATTTCCCTGGATCATTCTATGTTTTCTTATTACTAACTTACCTTATTAAGTTTCAAGAATTTCAAAATTTTACACAACTTACATTTAATAAATAATAAATACTTTATTGGATTTAATTTGACACTCTTGTCATTTCATTTGTCAGCTCCAGATATATGAAGGATATTTGGAATTTGTGAGGTATAAGCAGGCTGGGTATAACATAAGAACTTGATATACATGTACATTATGGCTCAACATGTGTACTTCTAATTCAGCAAAATACATTGTTGTTGGTGTCTAGAACCCATAACATAATGTGTACTTTTTGGTGTAAAATGTACAATTTTCCGACAAGGGGGCGGTGCCCTCAGGGGGCGCCGTCCCCTTTGGACACCTGATAAACGCCTCGCGCAAGCGCTCGGTACCTCGCTTCGCTCGCTCCTCGCTACACTCGTCTGTGAAAATTAACCGGTTCTTAAAAACCTCTGGTCACAACACTGGTTAGCGGACAGTATTTGGCAGGTATGAACAGTATTTGGCGGAGATTTAGCGGACATTATTTGAAAGGCAGTGTTTGGCAGTGAGTTATCAGACAAAAATAATAAATGAACGATTTGAGAAAGTGCTATGTTAAGTGTTACGAATACTTTATTAAAATAATATACAATAAAGGAGGCGTTTGAACAAAGTTCAAAGGAAAATTCATGTGAAAAAATGATCTTATCTACATTTACGACGTTTGTCAGCTGAGCAGCTAGCTAGGCACGCATGATAACGGCTAAACGCGGACGCTTTTTGGCAGACCTCCGTAACCAATGTGACGTCATAGACGCATGACCAATCAGATCGCAATATGCTAATGAGCGGATACTATTTCGCGGCGGACACTTTTTGGCATGACACCGGGACACTTCGTTCCTTTTACAAGGTACAAAGTGCTTTTGGACACTTCGTACCCTGGACACTTCGTACCTTTTCCAAGACACTTCGTACCTTTTCCAAGACACTTCGTACCTTTTTACAAGACACTTCGTTCCTCGAACTGATTATGTTTTTCTGCCTCGTTTTGAGAGGGTCACGCTGCCAAAGACTCATTAATAACCAGTTGTGACTAGACTCGATAGGAATTGAGCGCCAACTAACGATTTGTTGCATGTAGTTCAAGTCGCTCGAATTAAAACCAAACGGAGCTTCTCAGAGCCCCACATATTCAAAAAGAGATCTAATCAGTACAAAGAAACGAACTTAATAAAGAAATTATATATTGTTAAATAAGCTTTAATTAATTAAATCTTTAATTAATTAAAAAGAAAATTAACAAATTTATTAAGTTTAAAAAAGCATACTTTTGCCGAACAGAACAGCTAATAAAACAATGACGCAATGTATCTAAAATAAAAAAAGAACATTTGGTTTTTAAATAATATATAACTTAATAATATAGAAATATTGTTAAATAAACTTTAATTAGTAAAAAAAAAAAAACTTTTGTCGAACAGGACAGTTAATAAAAAACAATCCACAATTTATCTGAAAACAAAAAACGAGCATTTATCAAAATATAAGATTTTACTGACATCCAACAGTAGAGGGCCGAAGGTACAAAGTGACTCAGCTGACGGTACAAAGTGACCAACTTTGCCAAGGTACAAAGTGACTCGAAGGTACGAAGTGTCCCGGGTATGAAGTGGCAAAGGTACGAAATTGACTGACATCCGATTGAATTAGTGAACCCTAGTTCACTTTGAAATCAACATCCTTTCCATAAAACTAAAAGAGGTAATTCTATCAACTCACGGTGAGTGTGAGTTAATACGATACTACCGGTCCTGGTAGTTGCCCAGTTGCGATAGTTATAACCCTCAAAACAAGATTGAGCAGGGCTCGAATTTTACACTGGACCACTGGCCCAAGGCCAGTGGTTTAAGCCTAGGGCCAGTAAACTCTTGACCAGACAAGTCCAGTTGGCTTGTGTTTTTTTAATTGAACACCTCATTTTATTATTTTTCAAATGTTAACTTTGTTTTTGAGTCTGATAAATGTCTTTCAATTCTGTTGAAAATTGATGTATACTTACCCATAAGACAAACGAGACTAATCTTCTCTTAGTGCTTCAAATAATAATAATGTTAAGCTGTGAAGAAAGTTCTTTCTTATTTGGAATCTGGTCTTGTAAAATAAATTCTGGTCCGGTAAATAATTTGAGCTACAGGCCCTGCGGTCTTGTGGAACTTTATCTCAAATTCGAGCCCTGTTGAGGGTTACGATTATTGCAACTATTACTTTTACTATGTACGTACCAACCATGTTGAAAAATGGGGAAACAGGGGTTTTGTAAATGTACCTTGCCGTAGTGTAGGCTATCCTTATGCCATGGACAGATTAATTAAAAACCAGCAACTCAAAACAAAACAAAATGGAGACGATCAATCATTAAGACATTGCTTTTTGACTGTCTTCGTCTTTCATGAGTAAGATCATCAAATAAAGATTCATAAAGGACATGAGTGGGGAGAAACTTGAATAAACTTGAAAAGGATCTCTGCATACAATTTATGAACATTATTACTTTTTCAAGTTCTCTGACTCCGAGTCTGAGTCTGACAGTAAAAGTTGACCTGCTCATAAATCTTTGTTAAGACTGTGATAAATACCCTTGCCTTATTATAAAACAATCATTTTGTCAAGTTATTAGAATTACATAGATGGGCCATCAAGTATGTTGCAAAGTGCTCTTGCCTCATCGCGCCTACTGTGACTGTGAGCGCTAGGTATAGAATCTATGCCTGCATGCAGACTGTACTGTCCTGCAAGTGGCACTGATAGTGATAGTGATACTTGGGTAGAATTTGTTCAAGTGTTCATCATGCATATCTAGTCTACATGTTTTGTACATTAGGTAGCTTTACTTAAAATATAAATGAACATGCAGGTACATGTACATGTACAATGTACAACATTGTACAATGTACATGTACATGTACAATGTACACACTTTTGTACACACATGTATTTGTACATACTTGTACATGTACTATGTGCAGGCGGAGTCTGAATTACCACAATGTACAGGTAGGCCTACTTGTTCATACTGTCAATAGGTCAGTTTTTAGTCTAAACTGTCTATAAATACATAAATGCTAATTTAGACCAATGGTGTATTCTCATTGGATAACCTTTTGCAAATTATACATGTATTTTAAACAGAATCTAGTGGAGCAGCATAAATACAGGCTGAAAAACTGATTTCAAAATCTGGAGGGGTCCCGTGGGGTTGTTGACAAACCGCTGTCTAAGAAAACATTTAATGTGCTTTCTACTGTTCTTTGCAGAGGTGGTCTCTTCCCATGTTGTAGTAGGCTATGCAGAACTTTAAACTATAATTTAATTAATCTTGCGAGTTATTCTCTAGTCAAAGCAAAGTACAAGGGAATCGACCCTGAAATATCCAACCATGCTAAATGCAACAATATGCACCAAATGGTAATAGTTGTTGTAATCTGTTGCATTTGGCAGTCAACTGAGATGTCATTCTTTGACTGAATTTGTTGCATTTAGCAGTCAAGTGACTTCATTGGTGTAGCATTTTGTTGCATTTGGCAGAGTTCATGGTCCCACATATTAGCCAAGTCACCAACTACACTTATGTGCATACTGTTGCATTTAGCAGGGCAAACACCCTTGCTCAGTCCTAACACAAACAACATGCCTGCAGTGCACAATGCAACAAAGTCCCTTGTTGCATTTTGTAGCATACATGTATGGCATGGTTCTCATTTCAACTGTGTTGCATTCTGTTGTAATTGGCAGGGTATGTAGAGAGACCCTAATGGGGGTTAAAGGGATGAATATATATTCAACTGCATGTATCTGATTCCCACATTGAAATAATTGTTTCTGGAATGCCAGTGATGGGACAAAGAAAATAAGGCTTTACTTGTACGTGAGAGAATTGTTGTACATTTGCTTTCAAGATTTGCTGAGATGTACAACGTAGTTCACAGAGAGTCATTCACACAGCTTTATTCCAAATACTGCATCTCTTTGGAACTCCTTCCCTGGTGCATGTTTGTGGCGTGTCGTGGCCGAGCGGTCTAGGTCAACGGACCTAAGCTCTGGTGTTTTCAGCAGCAGAGTGTGGGTTCGATACCCGGTCATGACACTTGTGCCCTTGAGCAAGGCACTTAACCATAATTGCTTCGAAAAAGTTGGGAAGGTAGTGCATTCTGCTCTACCAGACAGGCTCCTAGTGGATGATACCCATGCCTACATCCTTAAGGACTGTGAAGGGGGTAACCCTGTTTCAGCCCCAGGAGTAGGAGGCAACGTGCCCCTGGTGTCAATTGATTTGGGTTGATAGCCCAAATCAGTTATGTGTAGCCCTCACCTTGAGTGGCTGTCCGTGGCCTTGTGAGTTAGGCGATATCTCATTTAAAAAAATCAAAAAAAAAAATCCTACGTTATTTTCATCTTAAATATTTTCTTCTTGTTGCCTTTTACGGAGAGTGGCTTTTAGCCTTGTCTGGAGGAAAACTTGCATTAACCCCCCTCCAAAAAAAAAAAGAATTACATCATGTATTGTTCAGCAAGTTCCTCTCCCCTTTTTTTTCCATTTTTTTTTTTCATTACCCATCTGAACTGTCAAATATTACCGAATGGTTAGAATTATTTCAACTACATGTACTACAAAAACCAATATTTGTATTTTCTTCTAAGTAACTTGGAAAGTATAAACAAATATTGGATGCGTATGAGTGTATTGTCATCTAATCACGAGGTGAAATCTGGTTCACTGACAATGCATGAACGAAATGCATTCAATAGACAATAGCCTATTGTTTTATATTTCTCACACATGTACAACATGACTATACAGTATGAATCATGTACATGTAGATCCTTGTCATTTGAAATGTTTTACAATTTATAAACACAAAACGGTACTGAAACTTGTATAAAACCTGCCCTCCTGTATCTGTTCAACACCAATAACACAAAACCTGACTGGTTGGAATTGCCTCAGGGTTGTCTAGTGTGAACTTGACATTAACCCTCCTGTACACTGGTACCACAGACTGCCACAAAATAGCTATTCCAGGCTAGCATTGGGAGTATGGGTTTCTTCTGTTACATTGTAGTACTGCTGGTAATATCAGGAAACCCTATTGCTTACTGTATTTACTGTTGACTTAGCCTCTACAGTCTCCTGTGGAATTTTGTGGCGCAGGCCAGTTTAGGCATGAGTGTATCCGATAGTACTGTAATAGGGTTTTTAAAGATCAGAAGATGGTTAGGTTAGTTTAGGTCAGAGAGAGAGAGAGAGAGGTCCTTTCCCGATGATTAGATTTAGCTTATTAGTTCAAACTAGGCTTTATTCACAGGAGCTGTTTTTTTTGTTTTTGTATCCAACTAAAACAATACATAGCATAACACACAGTGAACTTGAGAACAAATTTAATAAAATACAAATGTGTACAAGGGAATATTTATCTAATGCATTAGGGAAAATCTGAGCATGTACAGTATGTATTCATCTTGCTGACATCGCATTTAGTGGTTGTAAATATCAGGAATTTAACTGTCCATGTTTCATCACAGCAGTCTCCGAGACTAACTTTGAAGTTCAACTTGTTCAAGGATATTATTCAAACATTCATAATGCTCTAAGTCATTTAAAAATGTTGCATAAACCTTAAGAAAAGACCCCAAAACAAAACACCCAAGTAAGATTTTGAAAACTTAAAATTATATTAGTTTTGCTTTGTGTCATTTCATTCTGGACGATAAATTCGTTATCTGACGCACGATTGTGGCAACTGGCAAACTAGAAAATATAATGCATACATGTAGTTGCGTCCCATTTGCAACTTGGCCTTCTTCATCCTTCATGTATGGTACATATGCAGGCCCAATGCTTCCTTCTTGAACGGTAAAGGGCACCAAGGCTTTTTCTCTTTTGTAGAGGAAAAACCTCTATGAGGAAATTGTAAATTTCTATTGGAATGTTTTAAGGGGCACCAAGGCAATGACCAGTTGAGGTTTAGTGCCTCCGTAAAGCATCAGGCCTGCATGTGGGACACATCGCAGAAGAGCTATATTTTTTGCGTGTGTTAAATATGTGCCTTTAGTGACAAATACACTGTCAGACTGTACCAGTAATCAAGTACACATGGGTTTTGTGGACAAGTGCCATTTGTAACTTTACACATGTTAAGTACTGTATGTACGCATTCTCATCGCTATAAATATATTATTTGTACACCGTGTATGCAGTACAGGTGCAAATTGACTCTACAAACATGTCATCAAATGTATGCTACATACATGTACATGATAGATACATGTACATGTACTTGTGACTTGCACACGTATTATGTACATGTACTACACGTGTGTACTTGACATGTACATGTACATAACATACTTGACATGTATGTACTACTGCACATGTGTAGTGTACACTGTACATGTACATGTACATGTACATGTACACATGTACATGTACATGTACATGTACATGTACATGTACATGTACATGTAATGTACATGTATGTACACTTGTCACTACAGTCTACAGCTAATCAGCAAGAACCTACATGTATCGTCTTCCTTTTTTGAGTCAAAATTATAGAAACTTTATGTCCACCCACATGTACATGTTACATGTACATTGTATTGTGTAGTGCTATAGAACTGAAGGTAAATGTGACTTGATCCAGACAATTATCCAACGAAAGAGTCAATGGCTTGTCAACTGCAAAGTGACAAGTTAACTTTTAAGTACCAAAGATTAGGCCTTTAGAAATTAGAGTGCTGAATGCGCAAGATGGGGAACCAGAGCTCTATCTACATGTATGGTTGGCACGTGAAATTCCATTTATAGCAATGGTCATTATCTGCACTGATCTATTGTTGCATCAAAAGAGTTTGATTGCTAAAATGGCGTCCAGTGCACATTGCACATTTCAGCCAGAGTTCCCCATCTTGTACCTTTGGCACTCTATAATCTTCATGGTCAGTACTTGCACAATTGCATACTTCCTTTTGCATGTTACACAGAAGTTTCCTAATTGTGTTGTCGCCATGTTTGGCTGGCTGGCCAGACTGGGGCAGCCTTAGATACCTACATACATGTGCCTACATACACCATTGACAGTGGTCAGTACTTACAGTAGATGGGACATCATTCCTACAGTGTGTATACATACATGTACATGTAGGTACATGTAATGTAAACACATGTATAATTTGCATTTATTTTTGTTTTTGCATGGTTGGATGGCCCATGGAGAAAGAAAAAGGATGGCTCATCTGGGGCATGTTTATACTAATGGATTATGGACTTTGCAAGTGCACGCACTTGCATTGGGCACCATTTGTTCAGTAGTTGAATTGGTACGGCTACATGTGTCAGTGTTCTCCACAGACTTTTTTCTTGGGAGGGTGGCATGACATAATCAATATGACATCACCGGACATGAAAGCAAAAAACGCTTGAGATAATCCTTTTCTTACAAATAATGTTATTAATCCCCGGGCCCCGACACTATCTAAGGAGAATAATTAACGTCCATTTCAGTCGGAACAACCTTGTTTGTAAAACCAAGTCAAAACCTACAATTTGTTATACATTTTGCTTTGTGCGTGGCGCCAAAAACATCACAGGGATATGCCGCACAGTGTTGGGTTTTAGAAAGCTGGATATGCGTTGGTGGTGATCAGAAAGCTTACACGTGCAATTCTCAAAACGAAAAAAAAAAAACATAAAAAAATAAATAAATAGTTTTTGGACGATCTTATCCCCTAATTTCTGCCCTTAATAATACTTTTTCCATCAACAACCATTTTCATGGTTTTGTGATTAGAGGTTCCGTTGTTTAGAACTTAGTTTGCAATAAAAACGTCAAGATTCAACGATCTGTTAGCAACGCACGGTTCGCACACTGAGAACAAATTCTTTGAACTTTGCCCCGCAACGCCCTCTATCGACAAGAGTTGTCAATGTTTGAATATCCTTCAAGGCTGTACATTGTACCAATCTGCAGGCGTGCGGCACACTGTGTTGCAATTCCTTCTCGGCTCGTGAACGTGTACTGCGTTGGAGTCTAGCAAGCTCTATTATGAATATGGTAATTATCAACAACAATCAACGGCCAATCACAGCGTGCGGAACGTTGGTTAGCTTGGACTTTGGATCGTGGTGTTGTGTATGCCCTATGCATGGACTACCGGTGGGCGACCGAACGTTGTTGTGGGCCCGGTCCGATGCACGTGCAGCGGTGGATACTCAGCTGTTAGAACCATGTGATTGTTGGTGCATCGTGTTTTAACGTTTGTATACTGAAATGAACGATCGCAATTCCAATGCTGCGGTTTTGAAGTCGGGCTTGGCTCGTCGGCTACTCGTTTGATCGTATTAAAAGTGCAGGCTAAAAATAGTCTGTTTGTCATTTTTTTGGCAGGGCGGCCAATTATTTTAGCAAGGCGGCCAATTCTTTGGCAGGGCGGCTGTAAACTTTGGGAGGGCGGCCCGCCCTCCCAAAATATGTGTGTGGAGAACACTGATGTGTGTAAATGGCAACAGATACACATGTACATGTACATGTACATGTACATGTATGTAGATGAGACCAGCAAACAAGCTACTACATGTACATAGCAGGGGGTTTCCAACATTGTTAATTTATTTTTTTTTTACCAGGAAAAAAAAGTGGAACTTATGTTTAATTTTATACACTGTACACTGTATTTATAATTATCCAGTGGTATGGATTGCATACATGTACCACCCTAGTCATGATAGTCTTCCAAAATAATGTACAATTGTGGTTTCAGTAAGTCAGTAGGCCCCCCCTAATGTCTGGTGCTGGGGCATTCAGTTTGGATGAATTGTAAGCGGTTTGATGAAACTAATGGAACCTGTTGAGGATTGACAGTCACATGTTTCTTAAAGGGTGTTTTTTCTTTGCTGGCGAAATGCTACATACAGTACAACTCTTGAAGACCAGTCAGAATAGACCTTATGCACATGACGTCATTTGAGTAGGGCGCCCTCGCCTAGAGGTCAAAAGGAAGCCGTTCATTGGCCAGTCCTGTGCGCCGCGCGTACAAATCAGCCCGTTTCCATTGTTTCATCATCAGTTTACCTCTAAGATGGCGGCTTGGTGACGTCAATGCATAAGGTCTATTCTGGCTAGTACATGTACATGTATACTGCTTGCTACTGCTGCATGTAAACATCTATTTGCTCGCATGTAGATTTATTGTAGTTCCCAATAAATACCGTCTTTACAGGAAACTTGAGTTTTGGCTTTGAGCTGCATCAAGCTTTATATTTTGTCCATGAATCCATGGGGTTCACAAAAAATAATGCAAGGAATTTGAAAAAAAAACTTCCTTGTGTTGCACTCAGAATTTTTGCACAAAAAAAATCAGAAGAATGCTAATTGTAGGACTAATTTCCTGTAAAGAAAGCTGACTTTATACAGTTTTAACTCAAGTAAGAACTAGCTATAGTACACCATGTACTTCAAATGCTAAATCGGATGCAAACAACATAGTTTATAAAAGGAAGACTTATTCAAAATATTGTCTAGTGAAAAAAGCTGGGAGACCAGTCATTAAAAAGCTGCAGGGCTCGTGCTTTAGCTTTTTAAACAAGTATGTACATTACCAGGCTAGTACAGTAAACTGTGCATTTTACTTGCCCCAAGGAAGTTTTATTTACATGTAGCCAAACTTCAAGTATTGACAAAACTTTATCTTTCTGAGAAATTAATGTTAGTGATCACAACCAGTTTATTGTTCGAATGAAATTGAGTGCACTTATTCAAAATAAACACATTTTTTATGTATTAACAAACAGTACACATTTAAAAAATGTATTAAATTCACATTTCAGACGAAAGAAATGAGACCATTGCAAACAAGTTGTGTGTACTACAAGTACTGTACATGTAGCCAGTTTTTACTAGTCAATGTACATTGTGGCGTGTCGTGGCCGAGCGGATAAGAGCACCGAACTCAAGCTCTGGTGTTTCTGATCAGCAGAGTGTGGGTTCGAATCCCAGTCGTGACACTTGTGTCCTTAAGCAAGACACTTAACCACATTCCTCGTCCTTCGGATGGGACGTTAAACCGTAGGTCCTGTGTGTTGTGTAATGCACGTAAAAGAACCCAGTGCACTTATCGTAAAGAGAAGGGGTTCACCCTGGTGTTCCTGGTTTGATTGGCTGCATATTGCGCCACAGCACCTTGTAAACCATTACATGGTGCTATGCAAAGGAATAGGTCTCATACTTCAACATGTAACTCCACATACCTTGTAGGAAAAATACTGAGCGCTTTGAGACACCCATCGGGAGTATAAAGCGCTATATAAGAACTGCGTATTATTATTGTACATTGGGCTAGTGTTAAGGGCAGGCCCTGAGCTAATGTAACTGGCTAGAACTTGGAGGCAAACCCTGATAAACTGTAATACAAAACAATCTGCATGTTGAAGAGTGCATTTTGGTATTGGTACACATGTTTGTACAGCAATTGATAATTCTGCAGTACATGTATGAATTGCCATTTTATTGCTAAATCCATCTGATGATCAGACCGCATTCATTTCACGTACAAGTTGTGCATCAATTCCACAAGGAATGACAATGGTAAATTAATTTGGTTAGTGTGAACACAGAAAAACAGACTAAAGCTCTGTACATGTATCATACATGTATATGAGCTGATTCATCCCCCCCCCCCCCCCCTCCTCCTCCTCCTCATGAGCAGTGATAGTGCAGACCATCAACTCATGGACAGCAAGATGTTTGTAATGTTCAGGCTGTATCTATTGCAATGTCTTCTCTGGATCTGAGCTGAGTGGAGTGATGAGAAGTGAAATGGATGATTGAACCCATATGTACATGTACGCAGCTGAATATTTGGGGCAATTCTTGTTGATCCCATCTACACAGGCATGACAGGTACTCAACCCTTGTGTTGCAAAACCATCAAGGAATTTACAAATTGCATGTGATGTAACTTCTCAATGCTATAATTTAGACATTCTGGACCTTGTTCTTAATGTATTTCTATTGGTAACATCTTGAAATATGATGATTTGGGTGAAAACAAGCAAATAAACCAGTCTTAAATAAGGTGTGAATGAGTTGGGCTACAATATGAGCAGGGAAAGATTGGAGCTTGCCTTTAGAGTAAATGGACACATGTACTATACATACGTACGAATACATGCCAGGATTCTTCCCATCTACAATCCCGACCATATCTCATTGGTCCCCCGCCCCACCCCCATTTAATGTTCTCTGGCTCTCACTGCGCGGTCTGCGCTCTACAATGTAGCTGGGGTTAACAATTTAGTTGGGGAGTGGGGGACAGTATTTTTTATTGTCAAGTGGCCCAAGCATTTTGGCCGGGATTGTAGCCTATCGGCCGGGATTGTAGCCTATCGAGCCGATGTGTGTCAAATTGTGACTGATAGGCAACAATACATTTTAGATTCTCCCTAATCCTCCCAAATATGTACGTAATTTTATATCCACTGTGCCGAAATGAATGACTCAGAAGGACTGAGGGCTGTGTAAGCCTTTGAAACAACAATTCATTTTAAGACTACATGTAGGTCAGGCATTCCAATCTTATCCAAGTCTAAACATTTTGGTGTGGAGTGACATAGGAGAGCAAGATATTGGAGGATTGAGGTAAAAAAGACCTAGGGAGTAGGCTAAGCGTTTTAAAGATCAAGTTCACCAAAATCATAAAATAGAACCAATAAAAATGTTCCTGCATTGCACAGTAGAGTTTTTAAAAACAAAACATAAACGTCAAGTAGAAAACTTTCAGAGGACCTTATTTCAATTCAGCATGCCTTGGCCAAACTTGCATTATAATATGGGACCAGAATGCCCTGCAGTTTTGAAAAGTCCTGGCTTGCCTGGGAAGACACCTACATACATATAGATGTAAATACGTACACGATATTATGTATACTGTATATTACATCTTACATGTACTGTACAGGGTATGTATGTTATGGGGGTGGGGGAATATACTCCCCCCACACCCCCAACACACTGATCCTGAGTTTAAAGGGTGTGCATAACATTGGTAATTTAGCACAAATGTTCACAGATTTTCACACAACGTTCATGGTACAAAGTTGGTCATGGTGGGAAACTTCTCTTGAAATATTTGTACTTGAAATGCAATCGGTTTTTGAGAAATGAGTATCTCAATTAGTTTTGATCTTGCAAGTCCAAAACTATATAGTGAAAACATTTAAGGATTTTGTCCCCTTTTTTTTCTCATGACTCCAGTGACCAATTGAGCCCAAACTTCCACAGCTTTGTTATTTTATGCAAATTTGTTGAGATACACAAAGTAGGGATGCTGGTCTTTGACAATTACCAAAAGTATACCCTGCCTTTAAAGGAAGGGCATTTGGCTTCTGGCCCATTACACCATTCCTCTTTAAGTTTATTCAAGAAGCTACCTATAGACTGTGTAATCTTTGTTTACCTCTTTAATTTTATTCATGAAGCTACCTATTAATAGACTGTGTAATCTTTGTTTACTAAAAGAGTGACCTTGTAAATTCCATGGCCTTTCTGGCAGGCAAGATACTACACTGGCCATGTACATGTAGTATATTTAAAATTGTGTGGTATAATTCCCACATCAATTCAAGAGTTAAAAAAAAATGACAGGGCTGTAAAATGTTTGAGATTTTATGTGTTCTTCCATTGAGCTGTGTACAAATCATGACTGCAGGAAGTCCAGGCTCGGTGGCTCTTTTGTAAGCATGTGATGTCACAGGGCACATGGTATACATGCTAGACTAGACACTCTTCACACTACTATTAAGGTCAATTTTGATCAGCCATGTATGGTTAATGTTTTTGATTGATTACACATTTGAAAATCAGCTAAATATTTCATAACCCCCCCCCCCCCCCAACCAACTGTTTTCTTTGTCACTCATTTGTCTCCCATATTTTAAGAGTCTGGTGTTGCCGTCATCTATAATTACAGTCATACATACTGTGCTAATACTAGCTTAGGCCAAGTAAAAAAAAATACCAGTTGATCGTCCCCGCCCGCATCCTTTTTTGAGGCCGCATCCTTTTTTTTACTATTTATTATTTTCGATTTTTCCTAAAAAAGACAATATTTATTTGTATTTTTAATCCACCCTTGACATAATTTAGTATTTTAAAAAATATTTTTGATGTAAACTTACCGATATTTTAAAATTTGCAACACAAAAAAGGGGGTCGGAAAACACAAAACCGCATTTATTATGGGGCTATGGGCCGGGTGGGAGATATGGCGATCGGCCGTCGGTAGACTGCACGCTGCATGCAGGCTCAGTACGTGCGTGCAAGATATACATGTACGAGCATAGCTCTATGCAACCTCGCTACCATGCATGGGAGCGTGCCGTATCGAATAGTGCTACGAGATCGATCATCCATGGGAACGAAGTTTAGCTATGGTTACGGTCGTCACTTGCACTTCGACCATTGAGACAACTCGACCTGTTATCTTACGTTGTAAGTTTTGATCGAGTTGACTCGACTGTGGAGTTCTTTCAAACGTGTCGAGTTGGTCTTCATTGCCGCGTTGCTGACCCACGCATCTCGTGTGGCGTCTTCTGAATCTGAACACGTTTTTTTCAGAGTAAAATTTATCAGAGGTGAGCTGCAAGATGGTCTTTGTGTGTGTGTAATTCGCACCAAAAGCAAAATTCTTAAGCCGTGGTGCACGGTCAGTAGGGGACGAAAAACGCATGCTTGTCGATATTTTCTCGGGACTATGCGTCGGGAGACTTCGACAACGGTGTCTGACCAGTACCAGACTACTACTGAGTGTGCATTGTTTGTATAAGATGTAGTCAAGGAACTAGTGCAGGTGGAGCCAAACATTTTTATTTACAAATACAACTCGAAGTTCAAAAGCTCTTTTTGTTTTATTTTTTTGAACTAGCCAAGCCTATGGAATCTTCAAAATGTTGTTTTTAAATATTAATTATAAAAAATAGTAAACTGCATGATGTGTCGGGTACATGACCCACATCATTTTTATTTTTATTTTTTTTAAATTTTTTTACAAATGGTTTTTTCTGGCGTGCCGGGTACATGATCCAACGTCATTTGAATTTTTTTTTCACAAGTATTTTTTCATGATCAAATCTGACTTGGTGTCTCTGATGTATTCTGCATTTTTTGTGTTTTTCTGATTGCTTGGGTGAGGTGTTACTATTTTGTTAATCCTTTGAAAAATACCTGCACACAAATAGATTTTGAGAAAGTGTATTTCTTTTCTAACTATACTTTTCCAGGTTCAGGTCAACATTGGTGAATCCAAGAACAAGTTGGATGTTTCGGCAAACCCCCCTGTTAACCTGGGTTCTCATGCAATAAATTGATATAAAGAAAGTTAGCGATGATTTCAAACTGAAGAATTGGTGGCCTGTTTGAATCGAAATACTTGGCGGCCATCTTGAAAAAAAATAATAAATAATAAATATAAAGGCCCTCATCCTCCTCTTTTTGGAAAAATCAGGACGATCAACTGGTATTTTTTTTTATTTGGCCTTAAGTCGGCAGGTACATTCATGACAATGTGGTGGCTATGCATGGAATACGTAGCAGGAAATTTTCATACATTTACATATTAGTACATGTAGATGCGTTGCAAAAATTTGGCTTTAAAGATAAGGTACATACATGTACATGTATGTACGTGTACACACGATGTGTGTAGGGTAGCATAATGGGTCTCTGTTAAAAGTGTTGAAGGGAGGGTATACCTTTGGTAATTACTCCAAAAAATGAATGACCATAAAAACTTACTCGTTAAGAAGCACTGCAGCTGTTGATAATGTATAACATTTTGAGAACCAATTTCCTCCTATGGAATGTGGTTTTAGAGAAAGAGATTCAAAAGATTGTCTGAGAAACGTTTCTCAGATTGTGTATTCCGATTATTCTTCATGCGAATACATAACTGCTCCGGATTTTCGGTGATATCTCAAAATTGCTACGACCTTTTGAAATGAAATTTTCACAGTTTGCTTTTATTCTATCTATATTTCATAAGATTAAAACAATGGAATGGTTTCAAAAACCAAAGGTGTACATACATACATGTACTTTGCCCTTAATGTAGTGTTAAAGTGCCATTTTTGTGGAACATGGTGGAAGCAAAAATGTCATAAGTATTGGGGCATAAATAAAATCCCTTGAAAATGTTTGGATACTGTACACTGGAAGTTATTGTAATTCAAACATCCAGAGACATCTACATGTACATAGTACAGTACATTGGTACAAATACAGTAAGTACATGTACAAATGTATCTAGTACATGTACATATGTATCAAAACATGCAATGGTGGGGATGTTATGTTAACAGTATGTAGTGTTAACGGAAATGGAAAATGTACATGTACATTGAACTTGTACAGTATTCATTGTCGACAAAGTGTTGGTTGAATTTTTTTTCCATTTGCTGCATTAAAGGGTTGAGCACAAGTTTGTCAATTAAACCATTAGTAATGACACAAACTCGGGTAATGGCAGCTTTGTATTTTTTGTCAATTTTATAAAAGATTAACAGTCCAGTGTTCTGTCAGGATTTTTTACCTTTGTAATCAAAATTGATTGACAGACACTTAACAGACCATCAAGATACATACATTAAGAAAACTGTAGCCTTGATTTTGTGCAAACACTCTTTAGTTTTACAGTTTTGATGGTAAAGCAAACAGTCTGTACATGTAATTCCAGTAAAATCTACACGCACATGAAGGCCTACAATGTAACATCATGGGAACTAATGGGTGTCGCTCTCTCGAGTAAGAGGAGGCCCTAACCCATTTATTAAGTTATATAAAAAAAAAATTGTACGATTGCACCCCTGCCAACTGCCATTGGCTCATGGGTTAAATGTGGTATACATGTAGGCCTATATTTTTTTTTTATTTGCTAAATATTGTTTGGTTTCTCCTTTTGTTGCTGTTGTACATTTGCGTTTATATTGAGTTTGGCCTTTAGCTTTAACAAGGGTGTACAATGTATCTTTGTAAAGTGCCTTGAGCGTTGTCTCTTTAGGCAGACCTTGATGCTATAAGAATACGCTATTGTTAATAATGTATTGTTTGTTTTTTAACACAGTGCTATAGTGTATGTAATGTACAATTTTTTATATTATTTATATATAAAAAGCCGCAAGAAGCGACTAAATGTCTGTCAACAAAGTTGATGTTATTATTTTGTCAAAACAACTTATTAAACCTAACTCCATATTTACAATTGTCCTTCCTCACTCCAACAAAATCCTACACCATAAAATAACTCCACACCCAAACTATTGGCATGATTGGACTCCTCTGATTATGCTGACCCTAAAATGAGTACCTTACTAACCTCCTACATGATGTACATGTACATGTACAATGTACATGTAGGTGTGGTGGCTAGAACCATTAACAATTGGCCACAAATCAATCAACTGTTGGACAATCAATGTACAATTGTACTGAATCAAGCATAATAAACAATGATAAACCAGTGCACTAATTGCAAAAGTACTGAATTAATCAGAATCAATCAGGAAAATGTTTTGATGGATTTGGTACATTTGGCTTTTGACTTGGAGTTACTTCCTTTCTTTCGCATTACTGAGTCCATCAAAATCAAGCAATTGGTTTGCAAACAGTATACAGCAATCCAGTAATTTAGTAAAGATCCTAATCACTGGATATCAACATTCTGTATCCAGGAAAAGAATTGCACCTCAATTTCAGTGAAATCCACCAGTGTTTCTATAACGCTGAGAGACTGTCTCCATCAAAATCCACCAGTGTTTCTATAACGCTGAGAGACTGTCTCCATCAAAATCCACCAGTGTTTCTATAACGCTGAGAGACTGTCTCCATCAAAATCCACCAGTGTTTCTATAACGCTGAGAGACTGTCTCCATCAAAATCCACCAGTGTTTCTATAACGCTGAGAGACTGTCTCCATCAAAATCCACCAGTGTTTCTATAACGCTGAGAGACTGTCTCCATCAAAATCCACCAGTGTTTCTATAACGCTGAGAGACTGTCTCCATCAAAATCAACCGGGTTTTTATTTGCTGAAAGACGAACTCCATAAAAATCAACCAAATGGTTCAATCTGAAGGTGGACTACATGTACATGTACTGTACATGTAAATCAATCGAAATCTAGCATAATCAGCCAATTTACTTTGATGGGTTTGGGACTGTTAGGGTTAGCCCTCAGTCTAACTGAATGAAACAAAACATGCAGGTTGAAGGGTCTGGGATGGTCAGAATTAACTCAAATGAACAGGGGAAACAAATCATAACCTTGGCCTATATTCATGGCGCTGCTAACCACGGAATTCTGCGCTTACTGCTCATAGAAGCCTTTCCCTACAGGGATTGTAAGGGAACAATTTGGTGGTAAGCAGCATCATGAATGTGGGCCCAGCAGTGTTGTGGTTGCCCACTGTTTTAGAATGTTGTGCACAACTCCCACATTTTGTGTAAAAATAGTTCTACATGTAGTCAAATAACAATAATATGAACACCAGCCAAGAACAATACAGGACCTTGCACATTTTGTTGTAGTCGTCACAGTTCCATGTCTATTTTTGTATAGTATTCATGGCTCAATGCCTCAGCAGTCGTAGCATATTTGTGTTTTTGTTCTCATAAAAAGAATCAAGTGAAGTACATGTAGAGAAGCTTTTCAGAGGTGTGTTATTACTAACAACACATTTATTTCAATCGCAAGTTGTTGTTTTTCCCCCTCTTTTTTGAGTGGTGGGGTTGGGGGTGTGTGGTGTGGTGGGATAGAAAATCTTTATGATTGTACATTATAGATACGTGGATGTTCAAGTTTCACTTTGCAAATGATGAACTAAAGTTTCAATACAAAAACTAGACTTATAGAGTTTGTAAAACAAACTCTAGGTGTTCGGGTATCCTAGGGTCAGTGTTTAATGCGTGAAATATTCCTTTGAATCGATGAAAAGATTGTTGATAGCTTTTGCAAAGAAAGTAAAATGTAAGTCTCTTACGTTTATACCATAGTTTACACGGGAAACAAGTGCTTACGTTACTACTTAAGACTGCATTGAGCTCTACATAGAACGTGTATTAATTAAACATCTGTCACGTTTTTTAGGGCTTAGGAACCCATTGTTTAAATAAACAAGGTGTGCAATTTTGTTTGACTTTATTTTGTTGTTGACAAAGAACTTTAAAGGATCTAAAAGTTGGATTCTCTTAAAAACCGCTGTTGATAAGAGTCAAACTATTGTTGATCTCTTGCCGATTGCATTTTCTCAATTATCAAAAGTCATACAATCAACAACAAAAAGGCCAGAAAAATACCCTCTCTTAGTCGCTATTTACCGCCAAGCCAAGAAGAGGATAACACGAAGGTTATGCACAGCTATTATTGGACTACCGTCGAACGAGTCGGCATTTGTCGGGAAGCCAATATTTATTGAATGACCACTAATTTGATATAGCGCCACCGTGGATGTGACAAATGGGGTCACTCTTTGTGAAGCGTTTGTTGGGTTTTAAGAGACCTGTCCAATGATGTATAGATTGTACAAATCCATTGTGTAGTTCTTCAGTTATACATTTGATTGTTAGCGAGGTTTGCACGGACGGCTGTTTTAGAGACTAACAAAGCGTAACGCTAAAATAAGGTTGCGCAAACCTTGAACAGAGACTAGACTACAAGCGTGTTTGATGGACTTTGAACCTTGCAGTTGATTCAATGGTTTAGATCGCATATTTTGTGTGTTCTCAGTGCAGTTTATTTTCCCGCGGTTTGACAGCGAGTCAATGTATACCCGATTTCAACCATAAGTGAAGTTTCTAAAAGGTAACATCTCTGTGGAAAAGTTTGAAAAGGCTTAAGGACCTACAATCTGATATAAAAATTGTCCGTAGTGTGTGTGTAAAAAGTAGGCCCCCCTATGAATATTTCTTAAAGTATGAATTTTGAAATTTTCAACGTCAAGTTTGAACAGGAAGTCGAGGACAATCGGCATAAGACTTTGTGCAGTATTTGCTACACTTTTCAAGATCTCTCCGATGATGTATAGATTGTTATAATTGCTCATGTACTTCTTGAGTTATGATTTTTTGAATGATTAAACTTTGAATTACTGTATTTCAAGACTTGATGGCGTCATCATGACGTCACAACTACTTGATTGAGGTTTTATCAAGGTCCTAACATGGTGTAAATTTGAAGTTGATCTGATATTCGGAAGTTTAGTTTTTTGCCGGGAAATGTTTTTTCAAAGAAAATCACAAATGCAAACTTACGACCGGAAGTAAAGGTCATGTAAATTTGGCGTTAACTTTTCAAATGTTGCTCGTGTCTTGATCTATCATATGCCTAAATATGATACCGTAGCTTTAATATTCAGAGACATACAGGCGTTGGCATATGGTCACTTTTTGAACTTAAATGACTTGTAACTTGACACCCGATGACGTAATAGTGACGTCACAACTTTCTCGGCTTCTGCTAGTTATGTTCTAACTTCACATAAAGTTTCAAGTTGATCAAAGGTTCGCAAGTATGCGTTTGCTCGCGGACAAAGCTCGGGGAGAAGAATAAGCAAAACAAAGAAGAAGAAGAAAAAAAAACAAAAAAACAAAACAAAGAGTTGTTTGGGCGTAAGGCCCGAACACCTAATTAAGTCACCTCAACAAAGTTTTGTTATACAATACATTGAAGAATAAAATGTACATACATATGTATGTGTGACACAACTACATCTACATACATTTACAAGTACATGTTTCATTTTATTTAATGTGCAAGCATTTCCTTCATCTACTAAGGAGAGACAAGTTTTGTACCCCCTTTTTGAGAAATGAATGGACCTGATTCCTTGTTGTTGTAAGGGCAAGCTAAGCAGGGAAGTTGTTCCTTATTAATGGGCACCTCTATGAGGAAGTTACATTTTTACTGGAATTTTTCAAGGGGCACCAAGGCAATGACCAGGGGCATAGAGGCAGTTGCCTCTATTGCCTCCTTGCAATATCAGGCCTGCTATGAGCGCCAACTCTGTTTGTTTACATGTTTGTTGTTGATGTTTTTTCAGCACCGGATGACTCTTTAGTCCCTGAGGTCCAAGGTTCTGATGTCAACAAGGCAGATAGTGGAAACCATGACGAGGGCCAGAAAGAGTCTGAGGACCAAGTCACTATCAATGGAGACATCGCTATGGAAGGAGAAGGGAAACAGACGGAACATGAGGAAAATGCTGAAGAAGGTACATGTACTTGACTTAATTGAGATTGTGTTATACTTGCTGGTACAACCATGTAAACAAATACTTTTAGAAGAACTGTTGGCTCTGAGAAGAACTGAACTTTTCGTACGCATCCAAAACGGACTCACTTCAGAACCAACACATTTCTACCTTTTACATTTCTAAGTTCCTCAACAAACCCTTTCGAGGTTGTGGTCTAGCAGTTAGAATGTCCGATTTAGACTGTGGATAGAGTTAAGAGTCCCACCAGCAGTGCCTGTGAATTTTGTTCTCAACAGGAGGCAGATAAACTTTTACAATCACAGTTTGGTATAGGGCAAAAAGTGTGTTCGATATTTTCTGCACCCCTAAAACAAAGATATTGACAAATAGGGAGAACGCCAGCATATAGGGCTAGATAGCCCAGTTTATAGAGTGCCGGCATGTTAATCCGGAGGTCGCAGGTTCAAGTCCCGCTGTAGTTAATTTTTCTTTGTTCAACCCAAAAATATTTCACAAACATGACTTGTCAAATACCGTTTTGCCGCTTTCTTTTCATCCTTGAAATGCTAAGATTTTTATTTTGTTTTCTTCCAGATGGAAGTCGTTCTGTAGCTACATTCAGGTACACTGCGCCTGGCATCAGTAAGCTCAAGGAAACATCACTTAGCCCTTCGGTTATTGTTCGGAATTTACCCTGGTAAGAGACATTATAATGAACACCATTGTGATGAACATTTGGTTTTGCTTGGTACGGCCTTTTTGTACAAATTCATTGTGTCAAATAAATTTTTCGGCAAATGTAGACAAATGGTACTTTGTGCTCAATTGTTTTACCAAACACAAAGCAGGTTGTTGATGGTGCCGAATGGTTTGTCAATTACTGGCAAGTGTTTATGGAAAATAAGAGGGAATTTTTGTGAAATTACACGAATGATTTTGTACAGGTGTGTATCTTATACAATTTATCAGTTATTGATTATCTGTAATTTTTACTTACATATGCAGCGATGCACTGCACTTGCTATAAGATAGTCAATCTATTGTGCATGTTGTAAGAGTGTTATACATGTATGGTTACATTTTTCACCTAAACTGGTCGCTCTAGCGCCTTCTTTTGTCAGATGGGTGCATTAGTGATATAAAAGTAGTGTAATAATACATTTGATTTGTAAACATTGATTATGATTAACCTTATAGAATCAAGGTACTACATGTATGTTCAGTTTGTTATTTGGCATTGTTCAGTATTAGTATTAAAGTGATCAATCATCGTTCGCACAAATGACTGAGTGAGTTTAATTTTTTTTTTTTTATATTCCAAAGTTGTATCTTAACATTCACCATGTTCACCTGAATGTCCAAAGAGGTGCATGTCAACACTTTCTTTTCAAATCTGAATTTCTCTGAAATGAGCAAGATAGTCCGATTGAATTTCCTCAATGGTCATTATCCAGTGTTGTTTCAAAATCATGCTAACTGGTTTTACTTTTGGTTGGCAGGAAAATCATGGCGATGCAGAGGACTTCAAATAGTGGGGAGCGTACAACGAAGACCCTGGGTTTCTTCCTGCAGTGTAACGCGGAGTCAGAGTCTCAGTGAGTAGAACAAAATCTCGGCATCAAAATTGAGGCCAGTTTTTATTGTACCCTGTGTCGTGGCCGAACAATCTAACGTATCGTACTTAAACTTTGAGGGTTATCAGAGAGTTGGTTCGAATCCTGGTCATTGTACTTTGTGTCAATGGGCAAGACACTTAACTTTAATTGCTTCTCATCTTCTAGGAGTAAATAGTGACCTGCAAGGGTAGGGATATGTTGGTGTGAATGATTGGCAAGCTGTATGCCCATGTGGTGCTGCATACTCAACATGAGGTGAAATATTTCAGGAATGTGTAAGGCCTGATGATGGGAAGTGATTAGTGTTTAGCCAGCGTTCTCCCTTTACAGTGGTTCGCTGGCCAAATGCCTCTTAAAACAATTGAAAACCAGTCAAAAATCACTCCCAAGTGGTCCGGCTGGCTAGCTGTGTTGAAAAGCATCCCTATTTCATTTGAGATATGGACTAGTGAAATGACAAGCTAACTGGTCCTGTTGGCTAGTAACAGAATACGCTAAAGTCAAACCCTGATTAGAGTTTGATGCTCATTTTAAAAAAGTGCCTAATAAATGCCTCTTGGTTAATTGTTATATTATTTTAACTTCATATCGCCGAACTGACGAATGGGTTAAAAATCACAACATTTTGCAAATAGTTTTTTTGTATACGAATTTATTGATGTATTCATTACTGTTATTATTTTTGTGACGCTTTCATTCTTGCAGGACGTGGTCGTGTCAAGCATCTGCAGAACTTCGGCTTCTCAACCAGCGTGATGGACCAGACCATACTAAACGTGAGTATTTTTGTTAAAATCAACAAAATGGCAAGTCGTCATCTAGTTTTATTCACGACAATTCGTTGGGTGCCCGGCGATGTCTGGCAACCCATGAACAATATGTATTCCTGGTGCATGAAGGTTGAGATCAAGACACTTGCCACATTTCAAGAGGCATGCAACTTTTCAGCTGATCGGCGGATTTCCTCTGTTTCATCTTTTTATAGTGCCATAGAAAACTGAAAAACGCTGTACAAAGCTTGTTTACTCGGCCATTTCCTTATACTCTGCAATTACAAAGCTACATTTCTCTATGAAACAATAATGAACATTTTTTAATAACCTTACTGATAAAATACGCATGAGGTATCAGTTTCTGTTCCTATGCTTAATTTAACCTTCATTCATTGACTAAGAAAACGACCAAACTTTCCAAAAAGGATTTTATCGGATACTGTTTGGCAATCCTCAAATCACTTACAGTTTGAATAAATTTCTTGAACTATTTTTGACTTTGCCTCTACACTTGAAATGTTTTAAAATTGAAATATGAATGTATGAATTGGGTTTTATCAATGGCGTAAATTTATCTTTGTTTCCTCAGAAATTATACACCTATTCTACAGTAAAGAGAATGATTGGGGATTCAGTCATTTCATAGCCTGGTCGGTAAGTATCGTCAAGTTGTTTATAACGGTCTGCAAAACAAAGAGTTTTTTAGCAGACTTAATTTGTTATGTTTATAGTCCTCTTTATAGACCATGTTACATTTGTTTACAGATAGGTGACCTTGTACATTCTAAAGCGTTTCCTGCCGGGCAAGATACTGCACAGGCTTTATGGGAAAATTTACATTTTGTGTCATAATTTTCACATAAATTCAAAATTTACAAAAGCAACAACAGCTGTACAGCTTTTGAGATGTCCCCCCTTTCTTCATGTCAAAAGTTGAGAAAAATCAGACAGTGCAATCTCCATAAAACATAAGATTTGTTGTTTTATTCCATTGAGCTGTGTACAAATGTGCCTGCCGGAAGTCCAGGTTCTGTGGCTCTTTTGTAAACATGTGATGTCACAGGTCACATCGTCTATAGGTAGTGTCATTGTTTGTTTTTTTGACAACAGAATGCAGTTTTACTGGCAAAATTATCAAAGATACAATAAACTCTATTGTAAACGTTTCAGTTGAATGAAGTGTCTACTTAATGAGAAAATATCAAAACCTGTCTAGGTATTTTCAACCGTCTCTCTGGCCGTATTGAGGGCAGTGCTCAAAGGGACACCGTGCAAATTTCAAAAATTCACCTACGATGTTTGGAGACTCAAATCTTTCGACATACTTTACTTGATTTCTGATCAACGGGGGTATTTCAGACGAAATAGTTTTGCAGGATGCTTGCTACCATTACAATCTTTATAACAGTAGGCTTTTGATAAAAATTACACAATTTCGTTACCGAAGTATTACCCTACTGTCATACCTTATCCCATTTACATCAATCTAATGGATCATTATTTTCAAGTAATACACTGTAGGGAAATTTGCTGTAGGGAAGTGTACGGTTGTAGGACTTCTGAGTACCCCCCCCCCTCTCCCACAAAGATATTGACAAAATAGGAAGACTGCCAACATATGTAGGGCTAGTTGGTTGAGAACCATGACATAAACCTGGAGGTCACAGCTTCAAATTCAGTTCTTCAGTTTTCTTTTGTTAAAAGGAATGTTATTGGCCCAATGACCAGGGCACTAATGTAAAGCGCATTGAGACGTTATTGTGAAATGCGCTATAAGAACTAGTTATTATTATTATTACCCCTAAATGGATCATTATTTTGAGAGACTAATTTGTGTAATTAGACAGTTTGCAATTTAATGTACGTTACATTGCTCAGTAATATGCAGCACTAGAGTCCATCCCATATCCTAAAGTCCATCAAAGCATACAGACTGGAACATTGAGTTCTTAAACAAGACAACTAATTTTAGAGATAATTCCATGTTGTTACCGCAAACCGTACCAGAACCAAAATTGCCCTAATCCAACCTACCTCCTACTGGCCATCAGTGATTGACTCTGACACTCCTTTATGATGATTGTTTTCAGGATCTATTGGATCCAGAGAAGGGTTACATCAAGGACGACTCCATCGTCTTAGAGGTCCAAGTAGTTGCAGATGCACCTCATGGAGTCAGGTAAGTAGCTGAGACAGTGGGAACCCATTCTACTCCATGTTATCCACACTTTCCCCCTTTTCATCAAGGATGACTCAACAGCATTCTCCGTTATCAGTAGTCCATACCTGCCAACTGTTCAGATTTAATTGGAATTGTCCAGATTATTGTGATTGCAGGCCGCAAAAAAATCAGAACTTTCCCATTTCTGACAAGAGACAGCAATAAATAAGTAAAAAGTTCTGGCAAAAGAGGATGCCATTTGCTTGTGAAAGTAGAGATTTTCTTACGGGATACAGTGATTTTTGTACATTGTTTTAAATACATTACATCATTTTATTTGTCTACATTTAGTAAGCTTTACTCACACAACTTCATGCGTCGTTATCAGTGGAATCGTAAAACTGGTGTTCCTATTTCTGAGGTTTCAATGTTGGCAGACATGGTCAAATGCCAGATAAAACACAGGAGGAACAGTCCCCATTACATGTAACTCCAAGTGGTCCGGCTGGCTCGTTCAGTGTTGAAAAGCATCTCTATTTAATGTGAATTATGGACAAGTGTAAATGCTGACGGACTAGTGAAATGAAAAGCTAACTGGTCCTGCTGGCCGGTCACTGAAAAAGTAAAGGGCAAACCCTGTTCGATCTGAAACATCCAAATAGTATCAGATGAACACCATGGAGTTGGTTCCGTTGTCATGATTAGTCCTGCTTCAATTCATCAGTTCTAAAAAGTACAGTAGGTACACCAAGCGACAAGGTTGGCCAATAAGTTTATAATGTTGCACTGGGAAACGTTTGGGGCTGCTACGTGGCAGCAGACTTTCCAGGTAAATCTATTGTTCTCAGATTGTGCGCATGTGCCGAATCACGCAAACATTGAACAATTATATGGTATGTCTGTTGCCGCTTAGCAGCCCAAGTCCCCGATTGGATTTGACATAATCGGAACCCATGACATAATCTTGATCAAGTCTTGTGTTCCACTATCCAAAGTTAAAGAGTCAAACTTAATGAAGAGGGTTGTCATTATACAAGCTGTGCTAACTGTGAAAGTTCAAGGATGAGGGTTTGCAGACTTTTAGCTGAACTCAGACAATTTAATCTCTGTCTGGTGAAAGAAATTGTTATTATTATTTTTTTTTACAAGGTAAAGAAGTCGTATTCTTTGATATCGACCCTTTGCACTAACGTCATACGCGGCTACTGTCTGCTACACTCGCATTGTGGGAGTCAAATTGCATGTAGAATTATGGAAAGCGTGTAAGCTCCGCATCGGCTGAAAATATGCACTAGCTGTACAAGGGAACTGACTCTCAAAATGGAGTGACCAAGATTGTTGTGATGAGGACGTCGGGTGAATTGGGTCAATATTTGTCTAGTGACTGTTCCCGAAAACTTTTTGGAATCTATAACTCATGGGTTTTGGTGGAAATGTCATCATGTCAACGTACACTCTAATATTGAGATCCTAGTTTCGGACCTTTCTGTTACCATTGACTCTCACTTCTGAAAGTTGACACTGGATCAGCATTCATCTCATACTTTTTGTTTCTATTTGACAGTTGGGATTCGAAGAAGTTGACCGGTTATGTGGGTCTGAAGAACCAAGGAGCCACCTGCTACATGAACTCCTTGCTACAATGTCTCTTCTTCACTAACAAGCTCAGGAAGGTAAGATCTTACTTCTCTCTCATTGTTTGGCTCTGGATCCGGCTCAGGCCATGACTTAACTCTTCAGAGACCATAGCAGCCGCAAGTGGCTGGTACCAAAACACCCATAGCAGCCACAAGTGACTTGTACCAAAACCCTGATAGTAGCCGCAAGTGGCTTGTTCCAAAGCGCCCATAGCAGCCGCAAGGGGCTGGTACCAAAACGTCCATCGCAGCTGCAAGTGGACTGTACCAAAATGCCCATGGCAGCTGCAAGTGGCTGGCACCAAAATGCCCATAGCAGCCACAAGTGGCGTGTACCAAAATGCCCTTAGCAGGGACAAGTACATGTAGCTTGTTCCAAAACACCCATGGCAGCCGTAAGTGGCTGGTACCCAAACTTGGGTATGTGTTTATCCTATTGCTACACATGTATGACAATATGTCAGCTAGTCACTTAAAGTGCCTATTTTCTAGACCGTGTAAGTTTGACACCAGGTGAAATGTTAATGGGAAAATGCTGAACGTTTTAACCATAATTGAATGTTTATTTCAAGTTGTCTAACCATTTAGAATCAACAGACTGCGGTAAGGTGATACAACTGTGCATAGAGCTATCTTTCTGTGTACTGTGTATAGATGATTTAACCACATATATTGCAGGCTGTCATATTGTATCCATTACCATGTGGATGATGTTGAATGGTCAGACAGTAGGAGGGTTGACTGTGTACTGTGCTGCATTCACCACATTATATATTGTAGGCTGGCATAGTTAATCCATCGTTTAAAAGCACAGTGGATGATATTGAATTGTATAGGTTAAGACAGTAGGAGGGTTAATAGTTGTTTTAAAAAACCCAAAAACAGCAAAATACATTTGCTCATGAAAAAATGAAATATTTTGAAATGTACATGTTGCTTTTTATCTTTGGGGTATTGTAGGCAGTATATCTGATGCCAACAGAGAGTGATGATTCATCCAAGAGTGTACCTCTAGCGCTACAGAGAGTCTTCTATGAGTTACAACACAGCGATAAAGCTGTAGGAACCAAGAAACTCACCAAGTCATTTGGGTAAAAAAAAAATGCCAGTCTTTATTTATTTTCTGTTTTTCTTTTTCGGAACCTCTAATTCTGTGGAACTATAAGAACATCCCTGGTATACCAAGTAATGTCACTGTTACATAATGAATAAGCAGGGGTTTTCCTAAAGAAAAAACGTTATCTTGCCGGCTGGATGAGTCAACCAAACTTTTGGGTCGCCCGCAAGTTTTTTCACTAGCCTGCATTTATGTAAGCACAGAAGAATGTATTGCAAGGGGATTGAAAATAATGTTTCAAATTTCGTGGGGGATTATGATAAGACAGTTTCTCCAAAGGGATGTTAATCATTTTCCCTTGATACCATCTGGGGCTAATATTTTCAAGAAAAGGAATAATAATAATAATAATCGAAGTCTTATATAGCGCCGGTATCCGCCAATGCAGGCGCTCATGGCGCTTGCTCAAAAATCTGCACTCTAGTCAGTTCAGCTCCAAGTGCACTGCTCGTGATATCTAATAAAATAGTTATAGTTATTATGCTCTGTGGTCAGATTCACATGTCCATATCAAAATAATGTCAAAGGCAATGGTTAGTTGTGCATGTTGAACAGATGTGTTTTGAGTGCTGATTTGAATGTATCAGTTGTGACAGCTGCCCGGACTTTGTGTGGAAGACCATTCCATATCTTTGCTGCTGCGACTTGAAATGAACGCTCTCCCCAAGAGTTGCGTGCCCTGTGTTCTTCAAGCAGAAATTTGTCTGCAGAGCGTAGGTTTTCTCGTGTTGGAACATATGGCTGCACAAGATCACATATATAAGACGGGGAATAACCATTCATCGCCTTAAACACAAGCAAGCCAATTTTGTATTTAATCCGCTGTTCAATTGGGAGCCAGTGAAGTTGTTTCAGAAGAGAGCTGATGCTTACACTCTTTTTGGATAATGTAACTACTCTGGCTGCATTGTTTTGCCCAAATATTTAATTTATTTATCTTTTAACTTTGTTTTTTCTTTGTTTTCCCCCCCCCTTTTTTTCTCCTGTTGACTCCATTTAACGGTTAAGGCAGTTTGGAAATGGATTGTTTTACATTGTTTTACAGTTAAACTGTTAAGTGCCCCAACTCTACCACTTTGTAGACCAGACAAATTTTGGTTGGTCAGAGATAAACTTTCATAAATGTTGACAGTAGTGGTAGGTTCCAAATGATTGATTGACAACCTTATTTATGAGAGGGTTTGTTTTTGTTTGTCTCTCAGGTGGGAAACCTTAGACTCTTTTATGCAACACGACGTCCAAGAACTCTGTAGAGTGGTAAGTTGTTTAAGATTGATTGGTTTTCCTTTTAATAAACCACTTGCACATAAACAGCGCCCTCACTGAGGTCAAAAGAAGACCTCTTATTGGCTGATAGTATTGCGTGGCGCAGAGGTGTGTGATTCAATTGTCCTCGGTGATGGTGGTGTGTTCATGGGGTCTCTATCATGTTTATAACCACAAAAAATAGCTGTAAATTGGCCTGACGTTTCGACCCTTGCAGAGTCTGTCTTGAAGGCTAAATGACAACACAACACACATACCTGTTTATGTAGTTTTATGTAGTTTTCTTCCTATATTTTTCAAAAATTAGTTAGTGGCCAATTGTTTCGACCCTAGCAGAGTCTTTCTCGTAGGCTATACTTTGTAACACCTTCCAGCGAGTTGACTAATCATTTGAAACCATTCAACTGCAGGCATGGCAGGGTTTTTGTATTTGCACTAAACTGTGTCAATGTGTGTACTGTGTATGCATTCACCACATGATACTGTATTACAGGCTGGCATGGTTTATCTATTCAAAACCACAGTAGATGATATTGAATGGTCAGACAGTAGGGGTAGACTGTGTCCTGTGTTGATGCATTCGCTACAAGTTACCATATTGCAGGCTGGCATAGTTTCTCTATCATTCAAAACTACAGTGGACAATACTGAATGGTCAGGCAGTAGGAGGGTTGACTGTGTACAGTGTAAATGCCCTCATCACATGATATCATATTGCAGGCCGGCATAGTTAATGTATCATTCAAAACCACAATGGATAATATTGAATGATGAGACAGTAGGAATGTTGACAGTGTACTGTGTGTGACGCATTCAGAGCATGTTATCATATTACAGGCAAGAGTACATGTAGTTTATCATTCACCAACCACAGTGGATAATATTATTAAGTCAGACAGTAGGAAGTTTAAAACTGAATTTCTTCATGACTTTTTTTTCCAGCTTCTAGACAATATAGAAATCAAGATGAAGAATACGTGTGTTGAGGACACCATACCTAAACTCTTTGAAGGCAAGATGCATGTAAGTGATCCAATTATTTTCTGGGTTCCAATTTGACATCAATCTCATTTTCAATGCCAGCACTGCAGCAACTTTCTAAGAACATGAAAAATTGAATCTTTTTGAACAATTATTGATGTATCCTATAAAAGCACGGTTCCAGGTTGTTGGGTTTCCACCCATTTCGAGGCTCTTCACACAAATGGCTGACGGTGTAAGGGGCAACTAATACTTTGTGAAGTATCAGGATAATTTGATTTCTAACTCTTTTTCCTGTCTGCAGTCGTATATCAAATGCAAACACATTAACTACGAGTCCGTCAGAAATGAACCCTTCTATGACATTCAGCTCAACATCAAAGGCAAGAAAAACGGTACGTCTATCGAGGTTACTGTTAATATCTGCTGCTTTTACTTAACACTCCTAAACCTAGGCGCATCCTCAAAGATTCCTGCAAGTTCTCCCTGTAAGCTATGCACACAACAATGAGGGTAACTCACGCCACACTTTCCTGTCTTTGTATTTGTATGTGTGGTCAATACATGTAAGTGCCACAAATTGCCACTTCAGATACTGACCAGGGTTGAATTTCATAGAGCTGCTTAAGCACAAAAAGTTGCTAAGCACAACAAAATTATGCTAACCAGAATAGGGTTACCAGCCAAAATACCATGTCACATGTACAATCAATGATTGGTATCCTGCCCTTTTTTCGCTTATCAGAAAATTTGTAAGCAATATTTTCTGCTTTAGCAGCTCTATGAAATTGGGCCCAGGTGTGAGAACCTTATCTCCACCAAAAGTAGCCTTATCCACACTGCACTTTAAGCACAGCTGGTCCCAATTTCATGGCTCTGCTTACCGTCGAATTCTGCGCTTGCGATCACCATTCTCCGCTTACCGTGCAAGCGCCAAATATCTGCGCTAGCTTTGTACAGCGAAGAATGCCTAGTAACGTGGACTACGTAAGCGCACAAGCAAAAATTCCCTGCTAACCCGTGGAATAAGCTTGATGAAAGCGCGGAATTCCCTGCTTCTGTAAGTGCCGATTCTTTGCTTACGGTAAGCAGAGCCATGAAACTTTGGGCTATGGCTCTACTTTCTACATCAGTACATGTATGTGCCTCAAAATTCCCCTGCTGTGGCATAGTGAGATATGCTTTGATTTTCTCAACAAAAAATCCCACTGATAATAGGAGGGTTATTTGTTAAGTTACTTTAACATGATACAAGTAAAAAAAAAAAATTGTTACAAATTGGAGTCGTGGTCTTGACACTTGTGTCCTTAAGCAAGACGCTTAACCATAAATGGTCTGTCCTTCGGATGGGAGGTAAAGCTGTTGGTCCTGTGTGTTGTGTAAAAGTACCCAATTACACTTATCGCTCAGAGAAGGGGTTTGCCCTGGTGTTTCTGGCAGTGGCTGCTGAATGCACCACAGGACTTTGTAAATCCTTACAAGGTGTTTCATAAATGGGTCTCACAATTCAAAAACTTCAAAAAACCTGTCTGGAAATATATAATGAGACACCCGTAGATAAAGCGCTTTATAAAAACTAGCTGTTGTTATTCTGATTATTGTTATTATTATTCCATGTATGAATGAATTCCTTTGCAGTGTACGAGTCGTTCAGGGACTACATTGCCACAGAGACAATGGACGGTGAGAATAAGTACGATGCTGGAGAACATAGTTTGCAGGTACGCATTCAAGAATCCTAGCTCTTGTCCCTCATATGTCTGTCAATCTGTAAAGAAAGTTTTTATTTTTACTGTGTTGGTTCTACTTGTACCTTGTGTCTTTTTACTATGTACATTTGACTGTGGATTGGGCAGACAAATGAAAAATTAATAAGAATTGATTATTATTTCATCCTTTTTGATTGCTGTAACCAGGAGGCCGATAAGGGTGTCATATTTGTCAAGTTTCCACCCGTCCTTCACCTTCAGTTGATGAGGTTCCAGTATGATCCAGTGACTGACTCCAATGTTAAAATCAACGACAGGTAAGGTGGCACAAACCACTGCAAAAACCTAACCCTAACCCTCCTTGTTATTGTTGATATCAGTAATGTTGAGATCAGTCACAAGTAGGTACATGTAGCATCTGCACCTTACAGTCTCCTTCTTTTCCCCTCCTCTTTGTTGCTTCCCCTCCCCCTTTCCATGCTCCAGTCACTGGCTCAGATCAATTGAAGTAAGTTAGCAGTAAGCCAGGTTGCCTTAGACTTTGTCCCAAATACTCTAAGACCATTCAGGGTGGATTGCTACCAAGTGAAAGCTCATTATATTATTTTGGGAGCTACAGAGAGTATATAATTGTCAGGGATGTGACTTTTCCGTTTTCTCCCAGAAATCAGTGTTTTTTGTGTGTGTTTTTTGAGATCAAATAAGAACAACTTAAGATCACATTCGTAAAAACAAGAAGATAAAACCATATAGAACGCCCCAGATTGCAGAGTAGGACTTTTGAAACCAAAGATAAATGTATATTAGTAGGCTTCGCGCTCGCAAGCTTTCAAGCTTTCAAGCTTTCACGCTTTGTGCTCATAGTTCATATTTTTTTTTTCAACAGCCTATCACATCCCTGAATTGTGAACCCTTACACCCAAGGTGCCCATAGGAAAAACCTACATTGCTCTTACAGTAACAAAGTATCAGGCTCAGGCTCAATTTCACAAATAGTTAAGATTGATCTTGACTGCGAATTAAACGTAACTGCTATTCAAACTGTAATGTCACAATACAAATCACTATTGGCAGTATTGACAACTCGTCTTACAATGAATCTTAGTGCTTTGTGAAATCGAGCCCTGGACTACCAGCTCAGGATGTTTTACATAATGTACGCCAGTTTTTCTCACAGTAATCAGTGAAGTTTTTTTCTTTTTTCTTTACCATGACATCGCCTTTTTTGCTCCGTGTCTCCAGGTATGAGTTTCCATTTAAGTTGAATCTGGATCCGTTCCTGAAGGAGCCTGAATCTACGCCGGCAGACTACACATTACACTCGGTGCTTGTACATAGCGGGGATAACCATGGGGGACATTATGTGGGCTTTATCAATCCAAATGGAGATGGCAAGGTAAAAAATATATCGCAAGGAATTGTGAGTACAAAATATTCAAGTGGATCATTTATAACTTCGGGTTTACAGTAACTAACTCTGATTTTGCTGATTATGTTTTATAATACGTTGACATGAGTTATGAATATTTTTTAGAATGATAAGCGAGTCCAAAACCATTTATATTTTTTATTTTATGAATTTAGTCTAGACATGATACCCCCTGAAAACATATATGTGTTAATTTTCAAAAACTTTGTCCTTATTTTGTATCTTAATGATTTATATATTATAGTGTGCTAAATGAACTTTTGTTGTGTCTTTTAAATCTTAGAGATCAATGTTATTTCTTCATTTAGGGATAACTTGTCTTTCTCCAAGCTGCTTCGATTAGTTTTTTATTTATTTTAATTTAATTTTTTTTGGGGGGAGGGGGGGGGCATTTTCCAAGCAGATGTTTTTTCTGATTTGGCTCATCATATTGTAATTTGAAATACTTGCCTCTTTAATATGCTTAAATTGTTGCTTTTCTATTTACAGTGGTGTAAATTTGATGATGATGTTGTATCAAGATGTACAAAGGCAGAGGCCATCGATAATAACTATGGAGGTCATGAGGACGACCTTTCTGTCAGACACTGCACCAACGCCTACATGTTGGTTTACATCAGGGACAGCTGTAAATGTAAGAGTCTCAGTAGGAAACTAGCAATGGCAACTATTGGGGGGGGGGGGGGGGGGGGTGGGGCGGTCGTTGGTGGCAGTAGACCTTCCGGATATATAATAATGATAATGATAAAAATAAATTGGGAGGCTAATCATCGTTACTATAGCAGCTGAGCAGCTGAATTTGACGCAGCTATAATGTTATAATGCAGCCAGCTACATAGACCCATAAATGACCACAGCCAGAGATGGAAAGGGTTTGATTTTTCTGGGAGGAAAACAGGAGGGCCCAGAAGAAAAAAAAACACCTCATAGCAAAGGAGATAACCAACACACAACTCTATTCACATATAGCCCTAGCTGGGAATCGAGCGCTTATGTACTTGACCACCCATGCCATGCAATGTCCTTTGGGAAGTATGCACATATTCAAAATTCCGTAAAGTGAAGACAATTACCTGGTTGATCTGCTGCCCTCTATTGTCTCAATAGCCTTCATTATTTTGGTCTGTATTAATACTTCAAATCCCGCTCTAGTCAATTTTTATTTTTTCAACCCCAAAATAATTTACAATTTACCATTGTGGTGTATTTATTTGATAGTTTAAAAAAAAATGCGAAGATCGCGACCTTTTCTACCAGTGCAGGCAAACTTTTCGCAACTTGGGTATGTGATCATTATACATAGGTCTGTGATGTTTATCGAGCGTTTTGTGTAACAATCTATTGTGTTTTACATTTTAGGTGATCTGCTACTAACAGTGACTGATGAAGATATTCCTGAGACACTCAAACGAAGGCTACAGGAGGAAAAGTAAGAGACATTTTTATTTTGAGGGGTTGGTTTTTTCTAGCCAGAATTATTCCTAATTTCAGGATTTAAGGATTTGTTCATGTGTTATGTCACGGCCAAACTATTTGTAGTGGTGTAGAGGATCTGAAAATCTCCTGAGGCGTAACATCCTGGAGGTTTCATCTTCAGATCAAGCGAAGACACTACATGGTTTTTTTTCTATTTTGAACAACCCCACGTCAAGTTTTTGTTTTCTTGGGTTTTTGTTTTTGTTCGTATCATGAAGAAAAAGGAAAAAAGAACTTTAGTGAAATGCAAAGTTCCTGCTTTGGTTCATTGAAAATGTTTGTACATCTCGTTTCAGTGTTTACCTCAGAAAATGTTTTGCCATAAACAAATCTGCTGTATGTACTCAAGTTAAGGTTGACAAGTTCCTTGTCAAATGTTTAGACAACTATAATAACTTATGAAGTGTATTTAACTCCTCCAGTCATGTCTGTATGATCTTCACCAGACATTGCAAATTTTGTTGAATTTTTGCCCCGTTCTTTTCAGGAAATGTCAGGAAATTATTAAGAAACAGAAATACATGGTTTTGTTTTAGAATTGTACATTCTATGCTAACATTGTAAACATTGGAAAAATGTCAGTTCGGTTCGGTACGTTTTCTTTGACCCTCTTGTATGAGTTGAAGAGGTCAAATCTTGTGGCTTTTTGCGGCCGCTATGGGCATTTCAGTACAAGCCGCATGCAGCTGCTATGGTTTTTAAAGGGTTAAACCTACAAGATGATTGTGTCCAGTAAAATGATCAACATTAATGTACACACAGAAGATCCGCAAGTGGTTTTAAACGAATGTGGCTTTTATTTTCTAGACGGCTAGAGGCCCAGAAGCGCAAGGAACGAACAGAGGCTCATCTATACATGACCCTTCAAGTAGCATCAGAAGACGACTTGTATGGTCACCAAGGCAACGACCTCTGTGACTACGACAAAATGAAATTTAGGTCAGTTTGTTTACGCAGCTGTGTGCTGAGCGTTGTATACTCAGTGCTGTACAGTGCTTATTGCACACCAGAAAAAGTGTAAAACCAAAACAATATTCTTTATCCGTAATGAATTATTGCATGTCACTGATTGCCATAAGTGAAATTACAATTTGAAATATGAATAATTATTTTGAATTTTTAAACTGGTATTTTTTAGTTGTGTTCCTTTTATCCCTCAGAAAACAAATGTTTGCTATCAATTTTACAAAGTGTTAAAGAGGGAGTTTTCCTAGGTAGAAAAGTTTGCTTTTATTGATTGTGCTGTTGTTGATTCAATGCAGGGAATTCCGTCTATTAAAAACGGCAACATATCGCGATGTCATGACGATGTTGTCGGAAGCGATGGGTTACCCCGAAGACCAGATGAGAATATGGCCGTTCATCAACCGAAGCAATCAAACCTATAGACCTACAGTGCTGGACTTTGAAGACCCAAGCAAAACGGTAAGAGATCGGTAGTGTTAGTCAGAGGGGCGTCTAGACGTGTTGTTTGGACACCAGCCTTAGTCTGGTTACTCAGGTTGCAGATAGAGAAGAACAGGATCGCTGCATTGTAATACCAGGCTACTCCTTCATTGGTTCCATTTGGATCATGGGGAAACCTGTCATACAGTTTGAAGAATTAATGTTCTTGTTTTTTCGTTGCTTATAGATACATGACATAGCTAATGGTGATACTGTATGGACGGTCTTCTTAGAGACACAACCAGCAGAGTACCCAAGTGCTAGTTTGCCAAGTTTTGATAAGGAATGTAAGTATGTGTATAGAAGGTCACTACTTATAACCTCCATCTCTACCTTACCCTTCCCCTACCTTACCCCTCTCCTACCTTACCCCTCTCCTACCTTACCCCATCTTTCCCAAATGGTCACTGGAAACCCTTGTTCACTTAATTCAGACAATTGTTAGTTTAGGCAAACTAAGCACTGTAAATGCAGGGACAGAGTGTCACTCTCTGAAACTAACATTAAGTCCCCTTCATCCACTCCGGAAAGTAGTAGCCCGGGCCGATTTCCCACCTCCCCAGGTAATACTAAATAAGCAGGAACGTTCTTTTTCAGAACTAAGTAGTCTCCCGATTTCTAAAATCTACTTCACAGCAGTAGAATAAATAGCAAGACAAGTTCTCAAGAACAACCTACGCAGCAAAGTAGATAATGCATTATGGTGTTACCACAAACTGAATATGCAATCCTACACCAACCCCCCATCTCCCAATTGGTCACTGGAGATACTCTTTGCCTCAAAACCATCCTCCTAAGGTAACATTTTGTTATCTCTCAACTCATTCTCCATCCTCTTCAGGTGACGTCTTACTATTTCTCAAGATGTACGATCCGAAACTCAAGAGAATCTCCTTCAATGGTCACATCTACGCCCCCATCAGCACCAAGATCAGTAAGTCAATCTCCAACTCTCCAACATTTTGTAAACGTGTGATGTCATAAGTCATACTGTCATGGCCGAACATCATCGAACAGGAACAAGCTGTCGTGGAGCTGTGTACTCATGGGCTACCAAATTATACAAAAACTATTCAGCAATATATAACGGACATTTGAAGCCAATGACTGTATGGAACTTGCCCTTATCACAAACTGCATGGTTGTATGTTAAACCATGCAAAATGGCCTTGCGTAAAACATAAACTTAGGGCAATACTTTCGGCAACAACAGAACAGCCAACAGGCTTAAAAATATATTTCCATAGATAATAGGTTGCTGACATGAGACCCTGCGTTGTGACTGACGTAGTTCATACAGGTTTGAATTCAGTTTGTTTAGCATGAAGTCTAGCTTCAACAACCAGTCCGGAAAAAAAAATACAAAATAATCATGACACTATTTTTCTACCAGTGCTGACAAACTTGTTCTGCTATTTACTGGGCTCTGTTTGTAATGGGTCTATTGTATCTTTGCTTGTTTAACAGGTGACTTACTACCAGTGATGTGTGAGCGAGCTGGATTCCCATTAAGTACTCCACTAGCCCTATTCGAGGTGAGTCCAAGAACATCTCAAATATCTTGTCATGTGTGGCAAGGTTAGCATGCATTTTTAATTTTCAAAATTGGACTACTCTAAACAAGAGTCTTGTCAAGACACACGAAGGTCAAATCATTATGTGGTTTACTCCTTGTCAGCAACGACAGAATGACTATGTAGTTCCTAGGCTGGCTGCAGCTAGTCTCATTTAGTAACACATTTTTGTTGAGGTTCTCTCAGAGACAGCAAGATCACTGTTTGAGTAACTTGATACCAGATAAAGATCACTGATCCTTATCTGACAATTAGAGGCTAATCTTTTGTTGGATGATCAGTCGGCCGGTTCGCAGTGAGAAGGTCAAGACTGGGTACTTGACAGACTGGTTCAAAATAACTTGTCAAAAGACCTTTTCTTGTACCATTTATTGTTTTGCCAGTAATGGCCAAGTGGCTGAATCCCAGTTCTGTATAAAGACAGTTACCAAAAAATATGTATTTTGATCCTCAGCCCCAACGGCAACTTTAGTTGACTGTGCACTATACCCTGCTTGAGCCCCAAAAGTGACTGAGCACAAAGGCCATTTGTTAAAAAGTTGTAGTTTTGTCCATGTTCACCGTCCATACCTAAGCCTACCGTCATTGGAAAGGGAAGGATTGGATCTTTCCAATGATGGTAAATTAAAATAAGGTCGCTATTATGCAATCACTTCAAATTGGAGTGGAAGGATGCGAAATGCCAAAAAACTACGGAGCCCCATATGGTTGTGTGCAAAAAAGTGGTCAAGCAATGTGGGCACCTGCGGTTGTTTATGTCAAGAGAACTTGGGGCTGAAAGGGTTAATTAAAATCCAGAGAAGATTTCCAGATGATGTTGCCCTACAGCAATGTATGATAAACACTGTATTGACCCCATGCACCGACGTCACAAGAGGCTGTTGTCTGTACATGGTCTCCCATTTTGTGAGTCCAATTGTACTTGTAAAGGTATAGGGTGCCAGTCTAACCTTGTGCAGTGCCTAAAATGCACCCTGCACAGTATGATTTCAAAAATATTCCAACCAAGATTTATCGTGAGTGATGACGTTGAGTGAATTGAGTGAATACGCTGTGCTTTTCCCTAGTCTTTTGAGAAATAAAAACCAAAACCCAGAAGCGTCTGAGGTAAGATTGGAAGCAACAATCATACAGTGTATGATAACAGTCCTGTTTTTTGTTTATTTCAGGAAGTAAAACCTAACCTAACAGTAAAGATTCCTGACGTGACATTACAACTTGACAAGGCTTTGGATGAGTTGATGGATGGTGACATTATTGTCTTCCAAAGGTAAAGACGAGAAACAAGTTTTTGTTTTGTTCTTCAAATTGAAAGGAAACAAACAAATAATTGTTTATTCCCCCTTTAAAGGGTGTGTACAACATAGGTAATAATAGAAAATTGAAAGTTCACAGATTTGCACTGAACTCACATGGTATAAAGATGGCCATGGTGGAAAACTTCCCATAAAATATTTTTGCTTGAACTGCTGTGTTTATGAGAAATGAGTAAAACAACTTTAATTTTGTGATTCCAAAACTTGATTAAAAACATTGAAAACATGTAAGATTTTTTCCCACTATTTTATCGTGACTTTGATGATCGATTGAGCTTAAACTTTCAAACGTTTGTTATTTCATATGTATGTGGATACTGGTCTTTCCGAATTACTAATGTTGCCCATGTATGTTAAAACATAAAAACTTGCTTTGGCAATGTATTCAAGTTTTCCCAGAAGCCTGTGATTGATTTTGTTTCGTCCAGTTTGGGGGTTATCGATATGTTGTTGAATTGAATTAAATGTGTGATGTAGCATTTGAGAAAGACTCTGCCGGGATCGAAACTTGAGGCCATAACCACCTAGGGCATTGATACCACAGGTTGTCTTGGTTGATCAGTACTTTGCATCAGCTACTACTTGTTTTCATTATATTGTTATCAATGTTACTTTTAAATGTGTACGACCAAGATGTTAGCCCAGGCATGATGCCAATCAAAGCCTACTCCATGTGGGATGCATCCCTGTGAAAAACGGGCACTTCCTGTTAAAACTCAATTTTGGGTTTTCTTGCTCATCAAATAGATTATGTCTCATTCTGTAGAACGTTTAAGACATCACATCACATTGATATCACCTTTCAGTTGTCTTCACTTTTAATGACATGCACTATTTCCAAGAAGTGCCTGGTTTGGGCATGGGGGTTCATGTATCGTTGGGCACGCCACGGATGGACGTAAGGTGTTCCACAGCAAAAACTACGTGCGGTTTGGAGAAAATCGTAGTTAAAGTTGAAGTACTGTTCACATGGTTTCAAGCTGATGTTTTGTAGTAAAATTGTAAATCTAGTGATCAGTTGGTCATGCTAGTTAGTGTAGTTACAAAACTATTAGGTGTTAGGTCCTGAAACGTCTTCAAACCTGAAAATGTTAACAGTAATGAATATATCAATAATTTGTCAAAACAACAGTTTGTAAATTTTTGTGATTTTTTACCAATACGACAGTTCTTGGCACAATCAGTGATATGGTTAGCCCTTGTACTCCCATGAAATCTTTTGATCAATTATATGTGCTTCCATCTTGATTTCAGGGATGATCCAGACAACTCACAGTATGAGCTGCCCACAGCTAGGGACTACTTCAGGGATCTCTACTACCGAGTTGATGTAACTTTCCTGGATAAGAACAATCAAACTGATCAAGGGTTCACGCTCGTCTTATCCCAGAAGATGAATTACTTCCAGGTCAGGTCAAAAGCACTATTCAAAAATTTGGCAGATGTCAAAATCTTGCATACGGTTATCCCTCAATACCGAAAACCCTCCAAAATAATAATAATAATAATACGCAGTTCTTATATAGCGCTTTATACTCCCGATGGGTGTCTCAAAGCGCTCAGTATTTTTCCTACAAGGTATGTGGAGTTAAGTGCTGAAGTATGAGACCTATTCCTTTGCATAGCACCATGTAATGGTTTACAAGGTGCTGTGGTGCAATATGCAGCCAATCAAACCAGGAACATCGCGGCGAACCCCTTCTCTTTACGATAAGTGCACTGGGTTCTTTGACGTGCATTACATAACACACAGGACCAACGACTTAACGTCCCATCCGAAGGACGAAGCATGTGGTTAAGTGTCTTGCTCAAGGACACAAGTGTCACGACTGGGATTCGAACCCACACTCTGCTGATCGGAAAAACCAGAACTTGAGTTCGGTGCTCTTATCCGCTCGGCCACGACACGCCACAAAATGCATCTCAATTTCTCACTTGAATTTGATGGATATGGTTTGGCACCTCCAAATGCACCCACTTTTTGCATGAGGACAAGTATATCAACCTTCTTGTCAAATAGTCAGAACAATTGGTTTTCCGTGAACATAGAGTGGAGAATTTTATTGGACAGTGCTAAGTTAGGGTCATTGTTTAAATCATCATCAATGTTTTGTTTCAATGAGTTGTGGGAAACTTTGCTGACTGTGTCTGACTGATTGATGTTAACGTATAGCATTGACAGCATAACAGTTAACAGGAAATCAGGTTGGGCCTGGCAGCATCTTGTCCTGCCTGTCAACTCTGTGGTCCCCAGTTCGAATGCCACTCTCGACCAGAGCCTCGCATGTGGACTGAAAGTCTCTACCTGATTACCCGGGTTTTCCCTATTTTCGGGTTTTCCTCCCGCATCTAAACTGAACATGTCTTAATCGTCTTCTCTACGCCCCTGTATCTTCATGCCTTGTGTAAACACTGCAAGTTTAAATAAGTAAATAAATAATATTGACAACATCGAATGGTGTTTCATGTTTCTCCCTATCTGCCTGTCTATGCACAGATTGCTAAGGCTGTAGCAAGCCAACTAGACACCGATCCAATGCTTCTACAATTCTTCAAGAGCCAAGGGTGAGTTCAAATCAGTATTTGTCAGGATTTTCCTGGTTCTTTTCATATATTTCTCTCTGTCTAACAACGTTTCCTGACAATGACTAGAGCAGTCTGATCAAAACATGGAGTCCGATCAAGAACTCACTCTGCAGCAGTGAAGTTAATAACGAGAAGTCCCCTCGATCTACTAAGCGAAAGTAGTACCGGCCGATTTCCTACCTCCCCAGGTTGTACTTAATAAGCAGAACAGTTTTTAATCAGAACCAAGTAGTCTCCCAAATTCCGAAATCTACTCCGCGGCAGTAGAATAAGTAGCGAGCCAAGCTCTCAAGAACAAATCTACACAGCAAAGTAGATATATAAACATTGTGTTACTGCAAACTGAATTGATAGCTCGTCATGCAATGCATGAAAACTCATAAACTTATTGTTCTTAACTTGTGTGTTCTTAGGAAAATCCCGTCGTTGGGCAGATATGGGTAAACTTTGGGAAACTATTTATTTATTAATTTTCAGACATAGAGATGGACCTGGCCACCCACTACGCTGTACATATGACGGAACCCTAAGAGATTTGCTATCAACGCTAAAACCAAGACAGCCCAAGAAGCTGTACTACCAGAAGGTAGGACTTTCATGTAATCTTTCAATAGACTGTGCAAGTCTCGCGCGTATCCGACCGAGAAAACACGTCAAACGAAGAACATTTTTATTTCTGAAATTAAATCTTTGTTTTAAAATATATCTCATGACAAAATCTGAACAACAAAAATAAATCATTTCAATTTTATGAAAAGTTTTAGCTTTTGAAAAAAAAATCACAATAGTGTGTATATTATTATTGAAACAAAATTAAAACTCTGGGACAAGGATGCCTATTTGATGTTAACTTTTTAGAAACCCCTTACGCGGATTCGTGAAGGTCAAACGGGTCTTAATTGGACCCGTATCGCAGTTCAAAGAGGATGCTGACGCCTCAACAACCATAGACTGCAATGAAAAGGGTTTGCTTTGCAATTACAGCATCTGGCGATTATAATTGCGCATCCAAAACAAGCGTTTACGTAAGTTTTATGATCGGAGGCGAGCACAAAATTCTTAATTTTTTGCAATAACCGGAAGCTGAGGTCAAGTTTAATTCTTGGGTTTTCTTTGTTATATTGTTGAATTGGTTTTACTTTCATATTTTGTTATCACTTAGTATTACATTCCCAACAATATGTATACTTTTCTAGGTCATAACCTACGTTAAACTAAAATAATTGACGAAACAAAATCTCGCCCACGTAAAACTCCATATGGTTGGGACCACTATGGTCCCGGAAGTTCGAATGCGCGCGAGACTTGCACAGTCTATTGCAGCATATCATGTAAATAAGCACATTGTCTGGTCAGGCATTTTGTTCTTCAAGACTTTTTGCAACCATGCGTCCGAAACAATCGGACTTGTTCAGGATTGTTTTCATCGGTCTCTCTTGGCCATCAGATTTTCTTGAAAAGAAATCCAGTTTTGTACAACGCAGTTTTCTTTTCGATGATTACCAGTCCTGTACTTTTTCGTTACACTGTGTAATTGAACTTGACAATAATTTACTTTGTTTGTCCTGCGTAGTTGAGCATCAAGATAAACGAGTTGGAGAACAAGAGACAATTCAAGTGTATCTGGGTCAACGTCAAACTGAAGGAAGAGGTGAGAAGAAGAAGAAATGGATTGAAATATTAAACCACTAGGAGAAATGTTTCAAACCTAGAAGAACATGTTTAACACTTCAGAGAACATTTCTATTGACTCATCACCATAACACCAAGACAGGGCTTATATTGTTGATTTTCCGGACTTGACGTTTTCATTAAAAAATATTTGGTAGGAAATGTAGATGGTTTGTTAACATGAGAAAACATTGGAAAATGTCAATTCAGAAAAAATAGGTGTAGTTTGACGTAATCCCAACATTATCCCAACATCATCCCAGCATCATCCCAACATTATCCCAACATTATCCCAGCATCATCCCAACATTATCCCAGCATTATCCCAACATCATCCCAGCATCATCCCAACATTATCCCAACATCATCCCAGCATCATCCCAACATTATCCCAACATTATCCCAACATCATCCCAGCATCATCCCAACATTATCCCAACATCATCCCAGCATCATCCCAACATTATCCCAACATCATCCCAGCATCATCCCAACATCATCCCAGCATCATCCCAGCATCATCCCAGCATCATCCCAGCATCATCCCAACATCATCCCAGCATCATCCCAACATCATCCCAACATCATCCCAACATCATCCCAGCATCATCCCAGCATCATCCCAACATCATCCCAACATCATCCCAGCATTTCCCAGCATCATCCCAGCATCATCCCAGCATCATCCCAGCATCATCCCAGCATCATCCCAACATCATCCCAGCATCATCCCAGCATCATCCCAGCATCATCCCAACATCATCCCAACATCATCCCAGCATCATCCCAGCATCATCCCAGCATCATCCCAGCATCATCCCAACATCATCCCAACATTATCCCAACATTATCCCAACATCATCCCAACATCATCCCAGCATCATCCCAGCATCATCCCAGCATCATCCCAACATCATCCCAACATCATCCCAGCATCATCCCAGCATCATCCCAACAGCACCCAACCTTGAGACACTTAAATCATGGTCTCTACGCAATTCAGACTTTGATGCTTTTCATTGATACAGGCATGTGATTTCTCAAATTTTGTCCGGATTTCAGTTTTTTTCTCAAAATCTCCATCAGCCTTCAAATTTTTGGAAAGAGGTAAAGCAGCCACCAAAAGGAGAAAGAAATAGTCCACTTTGTGTCCAAACCTGTAGTTTTGTATTTCTAGTGGTGCACCGAGTAAAACCTCCTGAATTTGTATCATCTGGGATGTTCTGGGTGTAAAGGGAGGGGGGGGGTAGCCATTCTCAGAAATTTTCACATTTGTCAAATCTCATCCCTGTTGATATGATTTTCTAAATGCTGTCATCTTGTAATTCTTCTGAACTAGGAGCTGGTGTTGTATCCGAACAAGACGGACACTGTGAAGGACTTACTAACAGAAGCCAAAAAGTATGTTCAGCTGTCTGAGAGGGGCACAGGGAAACTAAGGTATGTGTATCTCGTACATCACTTTTAGAAACATTCAGCTAGTAATTTTGTTCTCTCTATATATGCGATCAATCTTTAGGGTACACATGTAATTGTCTTTTTGGGGAAATGGTGGTAGCTCTGGGGGAAAAAAAGAATTCTCAAAGTTTGGTTTGTTCTTGGTACATCAGTTATAACATTCAGCAACTCAAACTGCGTTGATCTTTAAGGGTTCTTCATGTGTTGATCACTTTTTGGGAGAGATGGTTCTCATCTTGGTTCGTAGAGAGTTTGGATTTCTGTAGTGTTGGTCTCATGGATAAACCATTTAACGGTCTCTTTATGACCTGTCATGGTCATGTGGTCTGGCGTATTAGACTTGTGATCGCCGATTCAGGGGAGTGTGGGTTCAAATCCTGGTCACGACACTTTCGTTGTTGAGCAAGACACTTCAGCATACTTAGCGTCTTATAACCAAGGTGTATAACTGGCAACCAGCGAGGGCTGAAACGGTATCATTTGGCATCACAAAGTGTAAAGTTGGCCATCTTTATGGTCAAATAAATAATTTATTGAACGCACAACCATGCGTCATGCGTAAATACCGCGCCAGCACGCATGTTTTTTTTTTCAAATTCCTTGTGAGATTGGTGGATGAACCACTTTGCCGCGTAGAAAAATTAAAACGCTTGACTGTGCCCAATACCAAAACTCAGGTTGCCTGTGAAGATGGCGTCTATCAGGAACTATCTATTAGGCAATGCTCTCAGGTGTTATATGATAATCCATGCAAATACTCACTAATCCCCCTTTTAATCCGTAGATTACTTGATGTGATCAGCAACAAGATCTACCAAGAGCACAAGGAAGAAACTCTTCTGGATCAACTTAATCCTGCAGGCACCAAGACCTACAGGATAGAGGTCAGTTGTCACTCTTGTCTTAATCCCAACAGGGCCCACTTTCATAGAGCTGCTTAACGGCCGATTCTGTGCTTACGTACGAGTTTTCTATTTCGTAGCGCTGCTAATCGTAAGCACATGTAAAGGCATGCTAACCTTCCGGTGCTTACTGCACGAAAATGAATGACGTAACAATGCAAATCCATGGTGAACGTGGAAGCTGGCCGCCTTATTTTCTTGCTAACCTGTGAAATAAGCTTACGTTTAAGCAAATTTTTCTGCTACAGTTAGCACAAAAATTAGCTTACCGTTAAGCAGCTCTATGAAATTGGGCCCAGGATCATGAACCCTCCGTACTCTTGGGAACAGTTTCAAGCGAGTTGACCAACCCTTTGAATCCTTTCAACTGCGCGGGTTGTGTTTGGTGGTACAACTGTGCACAGAATTAACTGTGTGCGTCGGTAGATACCGTGTAGATGCATTCACCATACGATATCATATAGCTGGCATCTATCATTCCTAAATACATGGGACAGTTTATCCATTCTGATTGGTCGAGAGGACATCACATGGCCATGTTTAAATAAGAGAATAAAAGATAGGCGACGAGGTCTTAACCGGCCGTTTAAAAGAGGCAGGGTTGTAGCCATGCGATAAAGGACCAAGCTGGTTTTAGACGGCCGTTGAAGACCTTGTTGCCTACTCTTTTACCCTTATACAGAACCACAGTGTTTGTCTTTGAATGGTCATTTTGCCTACACTTTTCACTTATACAAAACCACAGTGTTTGTCTTTAAATGGTCAAACAGTAGAAGGGTTAAACTTCAATAAAATTATAACAAATCAGGGCAAAATTTCATGGCTCTGCGTACCACAGAACTCTGGTCCTACGGTCACCATTTTCCGTTTCAAGGTTAGGGCTGAATTTCTGCGCCAGCTGTGTAAGCAAAGCATGCTTAATAATGTGATGTACACATGCACACAAGCAACACATTCTTGCTGCCTTGTGCAAAACGCTTACTTTTAGTGTGGATTTGTATGCTTCCTTTTTGCTCACCATAAGCAGAGCCATGGAATTGGGCCCTGATGCGGGACAATGCTATGAGGGGTTGGGGTGCAACAACAACAAAATTAGAGAAAAACAATTGTGATCATTTAACAACGAATTTTCTGTACTCACTCGTAGGAGATTCCAGCAGATCAACTGGAGTTGGGCGATAATGAAATGTTGGTTTGTACGGCCCACTACCATAAAGACCTATTCAGCACGTTTGGAACTCCGTTTCTTCTAAGAATCAAAGAGGTATTTCTTACTTTTGTCTGTGAGCTAAAGACAGTCTTCCTTTGACATTTGACCTTGAGGGCGCTGTTTGGGCTTGTGATGTCATATAAGGGATCTATGCTGTATTTACTTTTCCTTACTGATGTGACAGAAGGCTCAAGATCTTCTTGTTGTTAAGGTTTTTGTCAGTTACCATTCCACAAGACTTACACATACCTCAAAAATAGTCTGCATACATCACCTTGAGTAGGATTTGAAACTTTGCTTGGTGGGGAAAAACACACATCAAGAAGGTAAGGTTGGAAGAGACACCATGTAAGTAATCTCTCTACACCACCAGCTCTTTCCGGAACCACCGCATCTCGTTGTATTGTTTACACAATGATGCAGCAAACCTTATTTTCGTCACAACACCCTGACATCCACAATCATGTGTTTACATTGTAAATGTAACCTATGCATATACAATGCTGTTTTATTTGAACAGAATGTGGTCAATTTATTTTAAGTTTGTTAATTTTTCTGTTGCCATTTTCTAGGGGGAATCTTTCGCTGATGTCAAGGACAGATTGCGAGAAATTCTGGATATCTCAGAAAAGGAGTTGGAAAAAGTAAGAAATCTGCATAATTATTATTCTACCTTTCTTCCAACCTTCCATTTTGTCCTTTGTGTTTCCAACTTCTTGTGGTCAAGCTATCCACTTCCCTTCATAACCCCCCCCCCCCCACCCCCCACTTTGCCTTCATAATCCCTGCTTACCCCCTGCCTTACCCCCTGTATGCTTTCTGCTTTTCTCTCTCCACTCTCTCTATTCATGCATTTCCACTTGACTGCTCTTGTTACTCCTGTATTCATGTATGTGTGTTGTGTTGTCATTTAGCCTTCGAGAAAGACTCTGCTAGGGTCGAAACGTCAGGCCACTAATTTTTGTTTTGCATTTATACCACAGGTCCTTTTGGTTGGTAAGCAGTTTGCAACAGCTAATTCTATTTTCTTAATTATTATTGTATCAAATAACAAACCACATTATCAGTATCAAATAACAAACCATAATTATTATTGTCACGACACATTGTTGTTTATTCTGATTTTTCCTGATGATGGGATGTTTTTTTTTTAGCAAGTTTCTTGTACCTCCAGAAGGGAGTTTATAAACTAATTGTGAGATTTGAATCTAGGAGGTTTACGTGGCTTCATCCAAACCAAGTGGATACCCAGGGCTCTATTTGTCAATGCTGACGTTCATCTTGGGAGTGAGTTGTCGATCGCCATTGATACACACCTCAAGATCATTCTCAGCTCTTTGTGAAATGGAAGCCAGGAACCCTACCCAAGTCCTTAACTTGTGGTCATTTAGAATGTGAGGGGCTCCATCCTATCAAGATGGCTTATTTTGTGTTGTACTTCCAACAAGTCACATCCCTTTGTTAATTTCTTATCTTTCTTTTCTCATTTCCATTCATAGCAAAACAAGTGCTTTATTGTGCTCCCAGTCCCCGTTGACATATTCTGGACACCTTTCTACCAGTGTTATCTTTTTTTAACCTATAGTTTATATTTTAACTTTCAGATCAAGTTTGCAATAGTTGTCATGGGAAGGCCGACATATATTTCAGAAGGTAATGACTTTATTTTACCATAGTTACATATTTCAATGATGTTATTATATCGTATAAGATTAATTTATTGTCACTGTTTCAGTCAATTTTGTTTTTAAACAGCAGGTAACCAAAGTCTAGTCAAAGGGTTTACCCATAAGTTGTATTCCTTGTTTTTGTTTGAGGTGGATATTTGCTGCTTCAATATTCCAAAAAGACAGATAGAAGATACTTGCTGTCTTTACTCTTGGATTGCAGCCAAATACGTCATGCAAATACTTTCATAATAAATATGCACACAGTTGTGTGAAGAGGTATTTAGTTTGTCAACTTGTTAGGGATCTGATCGGCTCAGTGGTTTCTATGCCTGCCTTTCACCTCCGTTGACCCCGGTTTTTAATCCCACCTCAGACTGGAGCCTTGCATGTGGATTGGGTCTTCAGTCCCTACCTGATTGCGTGGGTTTTCCCCAATTGGGTTTTTCCTCCCACATCTAAAATTAAACATTTCTTGTTGTTTCCTAATCACCATCCTAATATAAGTGCATGCGCTGTTGGATGTGTAATGAAATGGGTAAACAAATTCCCTTTCCACAATCTGTGTTACCATCAAAGAAAATCAAAGAAGAAATTACTTGAAGTACCCACAGAAACTTCTCACTTAACTGCGAGTTTACACAACTACTGTATGCGAAAAAGATTTTAAGACATGCAAGATGAAAAAGACCTTGATTTAAGGTACCCTTCTTTGAATGTTTTTTGAAATTAATTGGTTCTTTTTATTACAGAGGGTGATGTCAAAATTAGTTTGAAGGATTTCCAGCCACAAGTACACAGTGGTAAGTCTGATGATCTACGATTCTCAACAAGCTCCCCCTACTCCTTCTTAACCCTTTAGTCACTGTTCCGCCCGAAACCGCCCAGCCATTTACTCACTGGACCGCCCCAAACCGCCCGAGATTAAACAACACTTTGTATCTTGGGTTTTACACATGCTAGCGGGTTGCAGCAAACAGCCGTCGAAAGAGCGTGATCTAAAGATTGCGCCAGTCTAAAAATATCCCGTGGTCACCATTGACAAAAACCAAGTAATCTCCTTCCAAAGGTTCAAAGGTCGGAAATCTAGCACGACGTGTCAATGCTTCTCTGTGTGTGCGTACCGTATCGTATGTACAATGCATTACGCGCACACACGCACTATAATGTATACTACGAAAGCGACGATGTTTCGCTGGGCTTTCGCCATGTTTTTCACACATTATTGAAAGGAGTTTACATTGTAGAGGAAATTTATTGTTATCCATAAGTAATATAGACAAGATTGTTCATTTCTAAAGGTATGTTTTGATATTATTTCAATCACTTTGTCAACATTTTGTTCTTGTTTGAAACGATAGCAAAGTTGAAAAAGTTGTGTGCACAACTTTCCGTGAAACACTGACGCTAACGTAATGCAAACTAACAGTTGTCTATTTTCGTTGGTGTGTCAACATATTTACAATCTGAAAGCTTCAATTCAGTAAAAGCAAATACATATATGTGTGAATCATTCGAAAGATAATTTTATCCTCTACAAAATAAACCGAACTTGTAATACAAAAAAATAATTACAATGGAAGTTATGATACGACTTCCAGATAGTGCGTTAATTCGATGACTTTTCCCCGCCCTGCTCAGTGAGTAAATGACTTTGTTGAATTTGCTCGTAAGTGCTAAAGGGTTAAAGGGGCCATGTCAATTTGATCAAAGCAGGCCTATGGCTGTACATGGAATTACTAACTCTCACCCAGTTACTGCAGGCTCACGTGCACTCCCAATAGATATGATACAGAGAGAGGGCGTGCGGTTATTTGGTGAGAGTTCATATTTCTATGTGCACATATGTACAGCCACAGGCCTGGGCCCAATGTCATAGAGATGCTTAAGCAGAAAATATTGCTTAACAATTGTCTGCTAAGCAGAAATGAGCAGGATACCAGTCACAAAAAGTACCCGTGACATGGTAGTTTGGCTGGTAACCTTATTCTGGTAAGCAAAATTTTGTTGTGCTTAGCTACTTTTTGTGCTTAAGCAGCTCTATGAAATTGGGCCCTGGTTTCATCATGACGACACAGCCCCTTTAACTCTGTAGAGTCTGTAGCCGCCTGTTAAGAAATAATCCTTGTTGCCCTCTCAGGCCTGCGATTTCATCTTTCAGAGGGTATGGCCATTTTCATTTAGCAAAGGGCATTTTCCTTGGAAAATCTTAAAGTCTACGGGAAACTTTTTGAAGGGGCACCAATGCCAAGACTAGGGCAACATAAGCCATGGCCTTCATGTAACAGACCTTTCCATTGTTGATAAACAAAGTGCGCCGGTTGGCATGGACGGCCAAATGTTTTCAACATTTTCTGTAAAGATTCATAAACTGAAATACCTTCAATAATTGGTTGATTTGTTTCCAAAAAAATTCAACACTATTTTTGAATATTTTGTGTAACATTGCTCCAAACTATGGCTATCTGTTTTTGAACTGTTTTTACCATAGTTTTCCAACCTCGGTTGGCAAAATCTCGGGCTGTGACGTTGCAATAGAAAGGCCTGCCATCTTACAATGACTTCCTTCTCATCTTTTACAGGTAGCACACCACAGCCTAGGCCCTGGCTCGGCCTAGACCACATGAACAAGAACAAGAAACCTAGATTTAACTACTTTGAGAAAGCCATCAAGATCTTGAACTAGTGAATCTGATGCTCTCCAAGCTTCTCCATCCCTCCCTCCCCCCCCCCCCCCCCAACACTGCCGGTAGGAAGTGGCAGCGACTTTAAATCAGTCATTTATAAAGTTGCATTTTATCCTATATGATAATTATTACCATGGATTTTTTAATCCAGTAGTTTCTTTGTTTTTTGGTTTTTTCCAAGGAAAATTCTATTTCTTAAACTGTGTATCTGATCTAAGTTGACTTTAGAAGGGGTTTCTCGAGATTGGTTTCGGGTTTGGGAAGATATAAAGGAATATTTGGGAAGACAGTGTTAGCTTCAGGGCTATAAAGGTGCACATAGAAGCAAACATCCTGGGACTAATTTCATTAAAGTTCTTAATGGTAAGCAAATATTCCTGCTAACTATAGCAGAAAAACTTGCTGAAGCATAAGCGTGTTTCAATGGTTAGCAAGAAACTCAGGTGAACTTGTGCGTTTGCTGTGAATTTGCATTGTTACGTCAGTCATTTGTAAAGCACCGGGAGGTTAGTATGCCTTTTCTGTGCTTGGGGTTAACACTGCTATAAATCACACAGTAAACACAGAATTGGCTGTTAAGCAGCTCTACTAAATAGGGCCTTGGGAATGGGGCTTCACATAACTCAGATCAGCTTGCCTTATTCACAAGGCAGCCATCTTATGTCTTATGCCCTGAATACAAGGTTCTTCTAAGCATGCAATGCTCCCTATGGTTACCAGACTATTTTGGGTCTGTTTGCTTGGCCACCTTGCTTTCAACATCACGTAAATTAGGCTCAGTTTTCAAACTGGTAGAAGCCAGAATTCCAGCTTATTTGAATAGGTCTATTACAGATCAGTTAAATTCTTCACCATTGATTCTACTCCAAAACTATTCTACTCCAAAACTCGAAACAAGTTGTCTTGCAAATGATCAGAACATACTGATTTATGAACTGTTACTGCTAGTTCTGATTGGAACCAACTTTGTTTCCCCCTCTGAACGTTCTGTTCGTTTGATTGTTAAGGCCTCTGTGTGTACCTTTATAAATGGTGGAAAGTAGCCGCTGTTTTCCTAAATTCAGTATGGGAGGCCGTGTCTGCATTGGCGGCTTCGGCTACGGCTACGGCTAGATTGCCGCATCATCATGCATTGATATGAAAAACATCCTTAGCAACAGTTGTAGCAATAGCTGTAGCCACCAGTTTGGATACGGCCTGAGGCTCATGATCAACTAATTGAGACATTGTTCAGATTAGCAGCAACATTTACAATCCTTATCTCGCAAGTTCAGAAACTGTCAAGTTAGAACTTTCTCCGAATCTGTTCCTGGTTGATTGATACACAGATGTCTTGACCATCAGATGTTTCCTCAGTGATGTTCAACCAATAAAATTAAATTGCCTCGGATTAAGTGCTAGAAGGTGGAGCCCACCAATAATGTACAAAGCTACCATAAGTCAAGTAAACAAATCAGAAATGGATAAAACAAAAGAATCGTCAATGGTTTTTATAGTTGTATTTGAGTGGTTGAAGTGCAATTGGATGGTGGTGAGTGGAAGGTCAAAGCGAGGCAGATTGTTCCTATTGACCCAATGCACCTGACATTATTATCACAATAATCTTGGTTGCGCCATTTTGGGAGTAAACGTCCCTGTGTGTTTATACAGTGTGGTGCACATTTTAGGCGACACAGCATTCACAAGCCAGCCATAATCTTAACATGCAATTCGACTCCCAAAATGGTGAGCGTTGCAGACAGTAGCCGTGTGTGATGTTGATGCAATGGGTCAATTAGCTAATATTCATACCATGTATTCATTCTGTGAGGTCGGATACACATTATTAGTCGATTTGATGGACTTAATTCTGTAAAATAATAATGATAATAATAATACTAATGTTAATAACACAAACTCATAAATTGTTGATGCTATAATTAATTGCGCCTTCATTTGTCCTGTGAAATATTTTAGATAATCTCGTTAAAGATTCTCTCATATAGAAGAATGGCATCTAAAAGTAACACTTGCTCAGAGGACTTTTAAAATATTGATGAATATCTACAATAATCAGAAACTTTGTTTGTCATGTAAAGTGCATTGAAGCAACAGTTCCCCCACCTCCACGACGTCCTCAGACTAATTCCAGTGTTACTATATCACATACTTAGAAGGGGCGAGATTTCACAAAGGTACAACTGGGACAACAAACGTCCCCATACACATTTTCCTATCAAATGTGTGGCATTAGATGATCTGGGGTCGATTTCACAAAGCACTAAGATTCACTTTAGATGAGTTGTCACTATTACCATAGTGATTTGTATTGTGACATCACTCTTTGCTAAGCAACTACGACGGATTTGCAGTTACGATCAATCTTAACTCTTTGTGAAATCCAGCCCTGGAGGTTGTTTTGCAAAAGGGTGCCACAAACCTTGTGATGTAGCAACAGTATTTGTAGTTCAGATTGAGCTTTTCAAAGTGCAAGACAAGCCAATGTACTAAACATCGTTAAAACTCAACTCGCATATGGCTCATTTGGTAAATGTTTGTTCATTCTCTTTGAAACAATCCTTAAGGTGTGTATTTTTTTAACAGGAATCTTCAACATTGCCTGACTATAGGCTCTCTGTATTTCTGCGCTTAAATCGTAATGTTATAGCGCCCTCTATGATAATGGGTTTTTTCCCCCGAGAGAGTGTCGATTCCTGTAGATAGATATTCCAACTCCCCAACCTCCGTCTGTCCCAAGAAACAAATTTTACTTGAATCTCCTTTACGATGCTAGCTTACGTTCTCAGTGTTCTGGATCACGGTTTAATATGTGTCTGCATCTATTTTGTTGTTGTTGGTTTTTGTGACCCTGCCGTGACTCCCTTCTGTGATCCATAAAGGTTGAATGATCGTCAGTGTTACTACTTGGGAGGCTTGAGGGTTACTCCACAAAAAAAACACCCTTAAAATACAAGTTGTGTTTATCCTGAAAAGAGTTGGCTGTGTCGAAACTCTAATCTGGAGAGGTTTACTGTTAAACAACCGAGGAAATATCTCTTGTGAGTTGTGAAATAAGAATCGTAAAAGTAATAATGGTCATTTATATCACACCGGTATCCATCAGAGATGATGCTAATGGCACATCAAGCAGGATCAATCACAAGGACAATCTCTGCTCTCATTGGTACCCATACTTCGGGTGAAGAGAAGCAAGTGTCAAGTGTCTTTCTCAAGAACTTCAAGTGTCACAACCGGGATTGGATCCCACAGCCCGATGACTTTACCCATGATATGCTAATTGTTGGCACATTTGGATAAAGCGGGAAACTTTGGTCTTGATAGTAACAGACAAAAAGTGGAGTACAGTATTATGTAACTATTTTGTTGATAATTATACATGTATATGTAGGTCCCTAATTAGTAGGAGAATAAATTCAAAAATGGTGTCATTGGCTGGAATAACCGTCAATACTAATGGCTATGTTTATAAAGAAGATTTTTCATGTGGAAAGGTTAAGGTTTGTTTCACAGGAAAAAGGTCCGATGCTAGGCTGGGAGAGAGGAAGGCCTGACCTTTAAAGGCACTGAACACGTTTTGTAATTGTCAAAGACCAGTATTCTCACTTGGTGTATCCCAACATATGCATAAAATAACAAGCCTGTGAAAATTTGGGCTCAATTGGTCATTGAAGTTGCAAGAAAATGATGAAAGAAAAAACACCCTTGTACATGTACAAATTAGTGTGCTTTCAGGTAGGAATAAAAGGCTTCTGGCCAGAAGTCTTTTATTATTTTAGTGAGAAATTACCTCTTTCTCAAAAACTACGTTACTTCAGAGGGAGTCGTTTCTCACAATGTTTTATACTATCAACAGCTCTCCGATGCTCGATACCAAGTAAGTTTTTATGCTAATATATATTTTGAGTAATTACCAAACGTGTACAGTGCCTTTAAGAAGACTAGACCTACTCTCAAAAAGATCATCCCTGGCTTTAACTATGAATATCATATTTCCTCAAGAGCTCAACACTTGGTAAGGATAAACCATAGAGCTGGATAAACAAAAACACCCTTGATTAATATTAGTCTGAAAGCTTACAGATTAGGAACTTTATACTATGAAGAAAACAAATCTGGGAAATATTTCCCTCCGAAATAAAGTCATATTCAAAAAGAATATATCTGAAAACTAAAAAAAAAAAATAGACAGCTGATTTAGATTGTTACAGCCAAAATTAAAGACACCTATGCTTACATGTTGAAAATTGTGCGTGGTTTTTCACTATTTTCTGTGACTCGCACAACAGATTAAGTCCAAATTTTCTCACAAAACATAAACACTGTCTGCGCATATTTTGTCAGCTCTACCAATCCTGTATAATACCTTTAATTAAACAGTTTTCTGTATGTAGTTTTTGATCAGGTGAGCAGGTTTTCTTTGTGTTTATACAGTGGGCCTATTACATAGAAAAGATTGCAAACGTTGGAAGCTCTTCTCTCGAACCCTTCCTAAAGCTCAGCAATACACCGATCCATTAAGCCACGCCCATTTCTCATTGACCAACCACAACCGCGAAATCTGATCACCATTTGAGCCGTTTGGTGATCTTTGCACTAATGGTGATCGGGTTTTGCGGCTGTGATTGGTCAACTCGTAAGGAGGCGGGGCTTAATGGATCGATCTATTAGGAACGAGGGGTGAAAGTAGGATATATACAACCCAAACCTTTCAAGAAAGAATCTAATAGACTGTATTCATTGTCCAAAGAGAGGGTGTCCATTCAGGAAAAATAGGTGTTTGGATAATTTGTGGGGAGGATTGAATGGGATAGGGGTGCCTGACAAGCTGGTACAGGCTCAAATCCAACCTGCTTTGTACTTAGTAGTGGTCCAGGGTGGAGCCATGTTTTGTGAATACTTTGTAGATGGGTCCATATCTGTAATTTTACTATTTAACTTCTCTCCATTTATCTTATTGGATCTTAAAGTTTGTGTGTATGAATTTTGAGCCATAGTTTTTATTATTATTGTTTTGTTTTTTTGCCAAAATGGAAAGTTATTCACAGATAATCTGTAATCGTCAGTCTGTATATACTGTGTAGATTATTTGAAAATAACGATATGTACCAGTATTTTTGGTTAAAAAAAGTAGGGGTGTGTGAATCTGTCCGCTTTCTTTGGGTGTCTACCAAGATTGGGAAGGGGGAAGGGAGGGGATGAAAATTACTGATTGGGCCATGGTCAGAGATTGTCCAGGCAAATTTGACGCCAATCAAGAAATACGACTGAATCCCCTTCTATATGGACATCACCCACTACGAGTATTCTATCTGGTTTTTGGATCTCACCAAAAATGATAATGAATACACGGTATTGTTTTAATCAAGTGATTTCATTTGGGGATAATTTCTTGCCGAGTGATTATGTGATACGCGCAATAAAAATGTTCTTTTCCTCCAAGAAAGGCATCCCAAAATTTGGCAAATTAGTTTGAAATTAATGGTTAGTACCACTTTGTGTTTGTTTGAAGCCAAGGTTTGATTTCTTCTGAGGTTTTTTCTTTCAAAGTTCTAAAGCATAATCATTTTTATGGTCAGCAGCGATCTTGAAAACTTGAAAAGTCATGTCTTGTTAAATAAGCAGGGCCTAATTTCATGGCACTGCTAGTGACGGGATTCCGCGCATACAGAGCCCCGTAGTATGCTTGAATCTATGGGCCATAAGTGCTCAATTTCACTGTAATCTGAGCCATGAAATTGGGCCCAGCTGACAACTTGCATAACTTATTTCTTATTCAGTCCATATGATACTCGCAATTACATAAACTGAGGTTAAGATTTATCTCCCATATAACTAGTTGAGTTGACATAGTTTAGTAACCAATATTTTGTTTGATTTTCTGATGACTAAACATTTGTCAAAATTCTGTCTTGGCCTTTAACATGATGTTGCTGTCTTTGTCAGGTTTCCTGTGTTCATTATTATAAGTAAATGCAAGGGACATGACACTGGAAAAGGACATGACTATTTTAATTTTCAACCCACGGCTATTTTGAACTTATTGACAATTTTAAATGATTACATTTTAGTCAAGATATTTGTGCTAGAATTTGCACTTACAACAAACACTGTTACTTTTTGCATGACATTTATCTCATTTTCAAAAGCAATTAACAATTTGTCGTAGCAGGGTTTTTTTAAAATTTTGTACACTTGTTTCATATGCTGCATTGCCATCACCTACTCTGACCATGTATCATAGTAATGATCGATGCTTTCTTAAGTCTCTGTAGAAGACTCAAACAAGAAGAGGAGGTTTCTGTAACAATGGACTTGAATGATCTTCTTCATTTAAGATGTGTAGATAAACTTACTCTTTTCATAACCATCGATTATGCTACAGTGGACTACTCCGTGTAGAAATATACCTTTGCACTTCAATTTTAGCAATGGGAACATGTTAGGTTCTAACAGCTGCCAGGACCAGGTCACTTTTGCTAAATTTGTTTCAGTCATCGAGTAAGCAACTATTCAAATCCACTGCATGCAAAGGGGGCAATTGACAGTAGCACAAGATTTTCTTTTTTTCTTACAAAATCTGTACCATCCCAAAGGAAATGAGGTGAACATTGAAATGTGAAAGGTTTTTTTTTCCCCCAGGTCTGGTTTCCTGTAAATTGTCTTGTATGACAGAAGCCTTGGATCAGTAGAGAGTGAAATTAACTTTGTATTGTTCTAGCCGACGGACCTTGCTGCACTCACCAGCGCCTCAAATCATACAACTGCTTAAGCTTAAAATACTGCTTTAAAATAATGCGGGTAACCATAGTCACTAACAGTACACTTGACATACATACCACTTTGGCTGGTAGGTAACCTTATCCTGTAAGCAGAATTGTTAAGTGCCTAGCTAACTTTTGTGGTTAAAGCAGTTTCAGTTAACTTGGCCTAGGCTGTCTAATCGTGTGTTGTTGTCACCTATGGCGTTCATTAAAAGTACATTTTGCAATGGCTGGCGAAGGATAAAGGTGAACATGTGTCAAATTTTAATCGTAAATTTGTTTCATCGATTGGACTTTTATTCAGTCTTTATGCAGTATATGGAATGTGAACAACTCTAAATTTAATCTTTGTCTATTTGGAATAGTGATGTTTTCATCTTTTCATTTAAAAGTTTCCGTAAGACAGCTGCTATAACAAAGCTTTTAAGTAGGCGTGCAATATAACTTTTGGGGTATTGCTTTACTTCACACAGAGTTAACAATTAAGAAAAATGCTCCAGAATCTATGTGTTCTTCTGACTTTTATGACCTAGGCAGCAAAGAGGAGCACAGAAGTAGTTAAATGGGAAAGTACAAATCCCTTGTTGCCAAATGGTTGTATAAATTTATGCATCGGGGAGTACCCGTCATTTTGAGTAATAACTCTTGGTATGTTGGTGTCTTAGAAATGAACAGATCTCAAGCACCTGCTGATCATTTTTTTGATAAAATGCGTCTTGACATTTGTAGAAACCCCCCCCCCCCAAACAAGAAAGTAAAATATGTATATGTACATGTAGAAGTCAATCATATTTTTTGTCCAGAGATATTTTCCTGTTTCCTATTTGTTGTGTTCTTTCCTTCCCTTAAACAAACCCCCAAATTACACTTTCTTGTAAACATCGCTTTATAACTATCTCTAAAATAATTAAAATAATGATTATCTGTTACAGCTATCAAATTAAAAAAAGAAGAAACAAGGTGCAAATATTTAAAGCAGAAAAGCACAGTAGAAAAGCAGGTTGGTTCACATATATTATACATGTGTATATATATATACATGTCTATGTATGTATATGTATATATTTCATATTGTCTTTAGATCAGGTTGGTATTTTTTATTGCACATTTGGTAATACTAGTTAAGAAAGCTGTTTAACAGTATGTGATTTTTGAGTTGAATAAGGGTGTCATGAGTTTATCCGTTGAAATGCTTATTTTGTTCAGTTAATATTTGTATGGTAAATTGTAAATAAGTGAAGTTATAATGTTATAGACAAAATAAAACATAAAATCCATTGGGTTGAACGAAATGTGGTTAAATATAGCCAATATTTGGGGGTTACAATGACAATTTTCTTTATTTGTTGAATTGTAATAAAAAAAAAATCATCTTGTAAATGTCTAACAAAGGAAATTTGGTCTGAAGTTTGTGTTTTTCCATTGTTTAAGGGGTTTGTACAAAAGTGCTGCAAACACAGCTCCCCCTACCCACTTTCAGTTATGAAAATGTGATGTAATTTTTGGTTGACCCGAAATAGCAAATTTCCATGCTAAAAAAGGAGGAAACAATAATAGTTTGTTTCAAAAAGTTAATAAAAGGTTGCTTGAGATACTTCAATGTACTTGGATAGATCCAATTTGTTTTATTTAATCTTGGTGCTAATAGAGCAGCTAGTTACAGGAAAGCAGTGGGGGTAGGGGGGGTGGGTAGTAACAGTTGCACTGTGTTGGGATTGGGTTAAATTCAAACTTCAGGGTACATGTAGCTTACAATCAAGTTGAAGCATTGATAACAAATTCAGGAGTAACAAGGATCAGGGAAAAATGTTTAAAGTCCAGGAAATCGCCTTTCCTTAATATCGATTGCTGCAATATAGGAAAAGGTCTGATATGAATATTCACAAAATCCCTGCAAAACAAAATTTAACCATCGAATTTGATGACTTGTTCACAGGTTGGTTGTATGGTATTGTAGATGAAAATTAGATAGTGGAAGTTAATTTACTCTTCCAAACAACAACTGTATTTTCACTTTAAGCAGGCATTGGAATTACACGGAGGCCATGGCCTCCTGTTGGCCTAGTCTTGGCCTTTGTGCCCCTTCAAAAGTTTCCCTTTGCCCTCTCAAAGATGAAATTCCATGCCTGTTTAAGTATATAGATATATTTTGGTGGAATTATTGGAAGAAGGGCCACTGTATGACAAATGCAGGACCTGTGTCTTATACAAACAAATGCAGTTATGGTTCACACAAACTCCTAGAGCCACGAAGGTAGAAAACTGATCTGTTTAAGTTTGTTTTTACAATTTAAAACAAATTATGCCAAACTGACCATCAGCGAGTGTTCTCTCAAACTAATGTTGCACCCCAAAAAAGTCCACTTTAATTATTTCTTTTCATTGCAAAGCGAATAACTTGTTCGATCAACTGATCAGGTCAGATCTCACGACCACGCCATGCGAGTCTCAAGGTTACAAAAGTTGGTGCGCTATTTATTCATGAATTTTACCGACCAGAAATGATGAGTTAACCTAATCAGACAACCGCGCCCCTTCTATCGATCATATTTTTATACGGTTAAATGTTCACCTCTTTTTAATACAGCTGTTTATTAAAATTAAATGGGTTTCAAAGAATTAACCCCCAGATTATTATTTTTAGGAGTTTACGTTTTCCGAAAAAGAGTTAATCACGCTCAATTAGTTTACAAAGAGCTAAAAATAACAAGTGACAGTTACATTCATGATTGAAACTGATACTGAAATGACACTGCGCCTGCGTAATAAGGACTTGTATTTTTCAGTCTGGTCCCCAAGGTATCGTCATTGTTAGCGCACTGTATGAATACGAAGCCAGATCCGACTTGCTGATCAATTATTTAGCAGACTATTTTGGTTTTATTCCGGTCGTATGACGGTCAGATGTTACCAATTAATTACGCGTTTTGACAGTTGTTCCAGAGTTTTTCTGGTTTTGAAATGTATTCCACTTTTATAAACACTCCATTTTGATACAATTTGAGTTGTATTTTTGAACTGAAAATGGCGGAATCACCGAGTATTTTGTCGGCAGCGGCTGTGCTTGTCGCAACTCTCAACACAGTAACAACAGTTACCGGACAGTCAGCTGGCGTGAGTCCTGAAATGATACCGACGAAATCGCCCGATACACCGCCAAGCTCCCCAGGTAGTTCCGCTTCAGTTATAAACATGGTAACAGCATCGCCAAAGGATGTAATAACAACGCTTTTACAAACTGTTCTCGACCAGAATGCCACCACAATCTCGGGGAGTAACACGACAGAAGTACCAGTTTATTCTCGAATCTTTTTGCAGACAGCAGCGGCTCAAGCAATCGCTGGTGTTTTTGCCTGGGCTGCAATTCTTATCACTTGCCATCAGGTAAGTAGTGATATTGCTAAGTAACTGCAGTGTTGTAGTATACTAATACAGTAATAATAGTAAATATCGTAGGACGCCCTGTATTCAGGGCGTCCCTGAAATCGAGGCAAATCTTTTACCTCTCTGCGCGCGATGTAAACAGTCCCTAGATACAATGTTTGTGGTTTGACTTGCCAAGCAAAGAGTCTCCTCTCATTTGACCAAAGAAACATGTAAGGCTCCACTGGTTAGTTGCACTTGTAAATGCAAAAAGTTGTGGTATTTTAGGCATTTCTGCAAGGTACAAAAATATGTCATACTGTCGGGGCCATAACAAAAAAAAATTCCCACCGAAAAAGTTTCATCAAACACTTTTTCAATTCACAATTCACGATGATCAAATCATGTGACTGAACATTCTGCTGAGCATTCTGGGGAAAAAAATACAGAGGCTTAAAGAAGCCACGTGCCTTATATCATTTTCTAATAGTCTGGATAATTTTTTTTTGTAACACTCTATCATTTTTGTTATTAATATTAAAATTTAAACATCAGCTTTGTGATTCGATTATCACTGTTTATTTATATGCTTTATTATAAATGTTAAGAAACATAAAAAGACACAAAACTAAATTAAAATAAGATTTGAAAGCCAAGAATTATTTACATTTTTTATTTTTTTTTTTTTTTTTTTAAGTTTTTGAAAAATACCATGGTTATTTTTAAAACTAAATACAAAATATGTTGAATAAAATGAAGAAAACTGCTGGCTATAGAGTCACACACTAAGTCTCACAGAACACTTGTAGTCACTGCAGATGTTTCTTCCACGTATGGCTTCACCCGGACACCATACTTTCTTGTTTGCATCGAAAACAGGTAAAACTCAAAACAAATGGGACGCTATTGAAGTCATCGAAGATCGGTGCGTGGTGTGAAAGTTTCAATGTCCATCACGTTTTAATATATGTTTGCATACTTCTTATAAACAAAGGAAGGTAATTAGGGCATCAGTTGATTATGGAATATTTTTATTTTTTTTCAATTCAAAGAAAAAGGCATACTACATCGAAAACCGGACAGGGGAGGATACTAGTAATGTATACATTTTTATTAGTTGAACATGTAATACTTTCTACTGTTATGTCATGACTGTCATCTGTAGAGTTGATTGTATTTTTTAGGAGGTATTGATACTGTGAGCGGTGAGTTTGAAATGTTGTTCGACATTACCGTACGTATGACAGTCAATAATTCCCTAATAATATTTTTTCCTAATAATTTTTCCCTAATAATATCTTATTTACTATTTACAATGCCTTAGTTTTACCTTATATTAGTTATGGCATCTTGGCGTGGGGTAAATGTGGAATAGGTAAAATTAATAGAATTATTATCCTTCAAAAAAGGGCACTTAGAATTATCAACCATGCTGATTACCGGGCTCACAGCAATCCTTTATTTTATAAACACAAAACACTTAAAGTCGATGACATTTATTTTTTACAGCTTGGGATCTTCATGCATCAGCTTCACAATAAAAAACTGCCTAATACTATATGTTCAATGTTCAGCAAAAATCTAGATATCCACTCTCACTTCACTAGGCAGTCTACTGATTTTCATCAACCATATGTTCGTACCACACTAACTCAAAAAAGTGTCAAGCATGAAGGGCCTAAGCTGTGGAATTCCTTGGATACCTCTTTGAAAAAAATACAGAGTTTATTCTTGTTTAAGCGGAAACTAAAAACTCAATTAATCAGCAAATACTTATAAGCAGACTTCCTTTATTCCAACCTCGAGTTTACTTTATATACTGGCCATGCCAATATCTAAGTTGTAATTTAGTTGTAATAGTGTTTTCATATTGTTGTATTGTTCTTTGTTTTGTTATTGTTTGAGTGGGGTCTCTACTCGACAAGCTGATGCTTCTTGGAGACCTCCATCCTCACACAAATCATATTGTACTTATGTTTTCCCTAATCATTATAATATAATGTAAATTATATCACTTTTTTTTTTTGTGTGGTAAAAATAAAAGAAATGAATGAATGAATGAATGAATAATTAGTATTATTTATTAATGACAATTAAGAAGGCATGATGTCGAATGGTCACAATGCATACATCCGTGACAAAAAAAGTTATAATTATAGTCATGAATAGAGGTTGATGTTTGATTAAGAATGCATTTTCCCTCTTTCTTGATTTTGATGATATAAATATTGATTTTGGGTTGAACAAAGAAAAATTTAATACAGCGGGATTTGAACCAACAACTTCCGGATTAACATGCCGGATTAACTCTACCAACTGAGCTATCAAGCCTAGGCTATGTTGGCGGTCTCCCTGTTTTGTAAATCTTTGTTCGGGGGTGCCAGTCAGAAGCCATTCAACTGTAACCATGGTAACTGTCGTACAGCCATCACACCCAAGTACATACATGTATGATACAACTTACAAGTACAACCTGGGAAGCGGAAGCCAGGGGATCACCTTTTTAACGGGATGCAACTTTATTTCAAAATATCGATATTGATTGGGACTTATGTGTTTCTAAGAATGAGTGTGCTCTTATAATATTATTATTATTATTATTATTATTATTATTAATTATTATTAATATTATTATATATATTTTTTTTTTCCCAGTAAAATTCTGCTGTGTTGTCTGTAGAGTATAATACATGATTAGGTACCCAGACCAGGAATTGCACTGAGGCCTGTTGCCCTGTTCTTCACCTTGGCCTTGGTACTCCTTCAAAAGTTTCTCTAGGACTTGAAGATTTTCCAAAGGAAGTGCCCTTTGCAATTAGTGATCATTTTGGCCTTGCCTTCTCAAAGATGAAAGTCCTAGGCTGAGTGTAATGAATCAGTTTAAACGAAATTCAGTTATAAAGTACTTTGCATAGAGATCTCCATTGAATTAAAATTCTCATTCATTTTCCATTCTTCTGTCAGAACGTTAATGCATTTAATATGTAATCTTATTAATAAAGAGTGAATAACAAATAGGCCCTTAGTATCTACCCAGAAACCAAACAAGCAAACTTAAACAAAAAGTAATAATAATATTTCAAATTTACATTAGTTTCCTTTTACTGTAAACTTGTTTAAATTTAGAGTTTATAAATCCTGTTTGTTCGAATGAATTCTGGTTCATTTTTGTTCAAGAAAATAACTTAATTTCATCCAAAAAGAAATATAAATTTTACTCTAAAATGTGAGTTCATGTCATCACAGATTAACCATAAATTTCTCTTTACTGAAGTGATTAAATGAAGTGCTTACTTCCTCTTTCATATATGAGCTTGTTTGAATACTTAGGGGCCTGTTGGGGAGATACACATGTAGCAAAAATTTCTACAAAGTTGCCTGCTGGAGGCCAGTAACAGTTTATTGAAAACTCCTGAGCTGGGAGAGCATTGATGTAAATTGTCTGCTTCATTTGAGGCATTGAGGCCTACTTTTTTTCTTTGGTGTATAGCTATAGGGTGATAGGGTACATGTAGCTTGCCAATATTTTAAAAATCTTAATTTGGGTTTGGTGGATGGTCAAACAAAATTCGAAAAAAAGATTGAACCTTTTAAACAATACTCTGAATGGCTTTTAATTTTATTGTCAGAGCAAATATTGTTGAGGAAAAAAAAGTAATAATACAACACCATGGAGTCTCTCCAAGTTTCTTTTTCGTTTTTCTTTTTGCATAATAATAGCATTGCCTTGCAATTTGATTATTGTTTAAGATGGCAACTTGGAACCTGCAGCTTCACTGTTCCCAATAATTACATACATGTACATGTATTGTTTGTACACGGCACACACGAAAATCAATTGCAAAGCTCTTTACTTTTAATGTTGTTTACTGGTTGGCAAGTATTTGTGCTTACTTAAAGCAGAAAAAAAAAATAGGTCAAGCAATCAAATGTTTCATAAAATGGACAGAAGAATACTTTCAACAGATTTTTTGCATATTGGATTCATAACATTTGTATTGATGCTTCACAAACTTGCTGATGAAATTATTGCCAGCAAGTACACACGTATGCCTTTTGCCTTTGCTAAGAAATTATGCTAAGTTGATAAAGAAATGTCTGCAGAAATTGTTTGCTCACTTGATGTGTGAAATTGGGCCACGAACCCCCCCCCCCCCCCCCCCCGAAAGCTTTGCTGTTTTAGAGGCAATGTGTACACATGGATGCATTACTACCTACATGAACGTTAGAATTTACAAGGGCAATTCCACACTTGATGTATCAACACAAGTGACCAGAAATCTGACCAATTTGGTTTCCTGAAGGATTGTTATGACTTGTAATATTGGAAGTTTGTGTTGGCAAATCCCAGCTTATATGACATGTACAGTATGTAGACAAGAAAATTTAATTGAGACAATCTATCAGGGTTTGCAATACCCATTGGACCACTAGACCAAGTCCAAGAGTATTTGTGTAATTATTTCATTGGGGTTACATACATCCATACTACTAACCACATCTGGCAGTTGTTGTGTTTTTGTTTTGTTTTCCCGCCAACACGTATACAAAAAACCTGTTGAGACTAATTTACATTTATTTATTGTTTAGGCTTGAAACGAATTGAGCCTCCTAATACTAGTAAGACTCAGCAAGCGACAAATAATAATGTGAACAGATAGAATAAAATAATAAGCATGTAGTTTGGGCCTTGCCTTTTCCAGGGCGGGGCAGTTGCACTACAGTATTTCCCAGAAAATGTTTTGCGCTGCACAATTGAAGTTCACCGCGCCCTTGGAAGTCAGTACTGCCTGGATGGGACCTGGGGTGGATTTCACAAAGGATAGTCCTAACTTACATATTGTAGGACTAGTCCTAGGAGTTAGGACTAGTCCTAGACATAGGATTGATCCTAGCTAAGATCGATTTCACAAAACTCGTCGCCTAACTCGAGATAAGACCAGTCCTAACTCTTTGTGAAATCCACCCCCAGATCCCTTCTGGTCCCAGTGTACTGTGACCGAACTGTAACGAACATCTGTACGTGTGCACTTCGTTGTAGGAGGTTCAAAACCGCATCTACTCCACAATACTTAATACAACGATGCCACTTGTACAGTTTGTGCACCTGATACTTACTTGGCTTTTGGACGGCCTTAAACTGTAAACTTATAGACAGCCTTAAACTGTATTGGCTGTGTACAGATACATTGTATTTCAAGTTCAATAAAAGTTCAGAGTTACATGTACCTGTACTTGAAGCACTGTGGTCTGGTGTCAAGTTTTTCTTGAAATTTGAGCCTGTCATGTCTGTAGTCAATGTAACCTTACTCTGGCATTGCCCATAGACATTGTTTTAGTATTGAGCTAGACTCTGTCTTTAATCTTGAGCGAAAGAACACAGTTTCTCTGCTAAGGTAAACACTTTACAGGGGATCAATACAAATAATCATTAGTGCGTGATAGTTTTCCTTACCCTCAGTAATTGCATTTTGTGTGCACAGTTAGGAGATAAACTATGCAGCCTACATGTAGATGTATACATCATACACTGTACAACCCTTCAGAAATTTGTTACTATGATGAATGTACATGTAGGCCTACACTCTCATCATACTCACAGTTAAATTTCACAATTTTTTTACAGTTTGTTTGAAGTACATTTACTTAAATAAAACTTTTGTTGGCAAGGACTTCCAGAGTCAAATGGTTCACATGTTTTTGTTTCTTTTTCATGTTTGTTTATTTATAATCTAAGGACATGATTGTTTACAAAATTTTAATTTGTTTCAAGTTTTCTTGAAAACCCCAGGTTCTTTCTCAACTGCGATGCAAACATCACCACGTTCAATCCATACAGCATCATCAAACAAGATACAAAATTATTATCAAAACTCCTCTACATGTATTTATAATGTACGTATTTAAAGAACAACATTTTCAAGAGGCTTTTTGCTTGTTCTCACCCACTCACTCAAGATTGCTTTGCTCACATGGCCGGCTGAGGTACATTGTACATTGTAGAACTACACATACATACACATGTGCCATTCCAACAGCTTTATTCCATGTACTGCATCTCTCTGGAATTCCTTACTTGGTGCATGTTTCTTCTCATCCTATCATGTACAATCTAGACTATTCTAAGACTAAGAGGTATCAATTCCCACCATCAGCTCCCCTGAGTTGTTTTCATCTTAAGCCCCTTACCATGTTTTCTTCTTGTAGCCCCTTACCATGTTTTCTTCTTGTAGCCCCTTACCATGTTTTCTTCTTGTACATGTAGCCCCTTACCATGTTTTCTTCTTGTACATGTAGCCCCTTACCATGTTTTCTTCTTGTAGCCCCTTACCATGTTTTCTTCTTGTAGCCCCTTACCATGTTTTCTTCTTGTAGCCCCTTACCATGTTTTCTTCTTGTAGCCCCTTACCATGTTTTCTTCTTGTAGCCCCTTACCATGTTTTCTTCTTGTAGCCCCTTACCATGTTTTCTTCTTGTACATGTAGCCCCTTACCATGTTTTCTTCTTGTACTTGTAGCCCCTTACCATGTTTTCTTCTTGTAGCCCCTTACCATGTTTTCTTCTTGTAGCTCCTTACCATGTTTTCTTCTTGTAGCCCCTTACCATGTTTTCTTCTTGTAGCCCCTTACCATGTTTTCTTCTTGTAGCCCCTTACCATGTTTTCTTCTTGTAGCCCCTTACCATGTTTTCTTCTTGTAGCCCCTTACCATGTTTTCTTCTTGTAGCCCCTTACCATGTTTTCTTCTTGTAGCCCCTTACCATGTTTTCTTCTTGTACATGTAGCCCCTTACCATGTTTTCTTCTTGTAGCCCCTTACCATGTTTTCTTCTTGTAGCCCCTTACCATGTTTTCTTCTTGTAGCCCCTTACCAAGAGTGGCTTTTAGCCTTGTTTGGAGCAAACTGGCAAATTTTTGATATTTTGGGGGGTTTATTTCCTGTTGTTTTCTTTTTGTATCAAATCTCTGACCCAAATGCCAAAGTAGGCCTACGTGCTTTTCAGAGATGCTACCTATTTGAACAGTTTTCATTGTTATTGATCATGAGCTGCATGTACTATATTGCTTAGTACTGTGGGCTACAACTGTAGTAGCAAAAAGCACAGTTTACTAGACCCGGCAGGCTACTTTTTAAAAGAAAACCTTAAGACTAGAGCAAACACCAGTTTTCAAGAATTTCCCTTTTATTTACTGTATTAATGCACACACACATGTACAGTGTACATGTAGGTGTATCGAGTACATGATGTATGTCTGTTGACTTGATATCATTCATGCAGGTTTTTTAAATTAAGATGGATGGCTTGATATCAGTCGATATCTTCCAGCTGATTGCCCAACTGTGATATTCCTATTGTAATACTAATAAAGTGAAGGGATCTTGGCGAGCATATGGTGGACTCTTCCATGTCTAGCAGTTCCTTGTGCATCCAGTAAACCATTCAGGATCACTGCTTCACCTGGGCATAAACCACTCCAGAGTGAATCACAACATGTACCGAATACCAAAGCAGACCGTGTGAAAAACCAGTCAGCAATATTAAAATACATGCATACTGTAAGGCTTCCCTAACTGTAGCTCCAGGCACAACTTCAAAATAACGGAGGCTAAGGAAAAAAAATAAGTGGAGCGGTCATGATAAAAACGCAGCATATGGCAGGCCTCACAGTATTTGTTTGTGTGTGTGTGTCATAGTCTATGCATAAATACATGGTAATGTAAATACATGTAAAGTCTTAATACATGTAGTATGATCATGAACGAAGCAATTAAATTTTAATAATCTTCCATTTTTATGGATTAATCTGAGCTGATAATGAACTGCTCATGATAAAACCATACTGTAGGGGAATGGAACAAAATATGTGTCGGTTTTATTTCATTACATGTATGTACATGTAGGCTACACCTTAGGCCTACATGTACATGTATGTTGTTTTAGATGGAAGATATTTTTTGTGCTAAAATCATGTTGTTAAACGAGAGATAAAAATGTGTATACTCTAAGTACTACATACTGGAAATATGTGATGGTAAAAATTGTTGTGCAAAAAATTTCGATTCACATACGTTTCATTTGAAATTTCCCCAAGTATGTAAGCTAAAGTAGCTGCATGAGCTTTTGGTTTGTCATTTGTTTTACATGTCGAGGGATAAAGTCAGTGTTATTGTCCCGAAACATGTAAAAATAAAATAGTGTTCACATCCTGTAAGTTGCAAGCAGACAGATCCTTGATTACAATGTAGTTCTATTTATTAAGAATCTTGTTTTGATTCTGTATCATGCTGACATAAAACGTTGTATGCAAGCTGTGTACGAGTGGGCAAATTTTATGGCTACCTACTGTGAATTTCTCCATTAACGACTCTTGGAATTAATGCCCTTTACCTGTTTACAGGGATTCCTACATGTAAGTGCAGAATATTGTGGAAAGCAGAGCCATGAAACTTGGCCCCTTAGGACGTGTGTACGTGACACACTGCAGAGTGACTGTGTACATGACCAATGCTGTTATTTCTGTTATTATTTCTGGTAGTGAAACCAAGAAATGCCTCATAAGTGAACTTAATTACTGTACCTCGCAAGCCTAAGGAGACCTGTAAACAAGGGTGCTTGCTAAATGTATGAGAACCAGAAACACCAGGGTTAACCCATACTCTTCCACGATTAATGCTCTGGGTTCTTTCACGTGCACTGGGACCTACATGTATGGCTTCATGTTCCGTCCAAAAGACAAAGTAGTGATAAAGTATCTTGCTCAATGACATAAGTGCCACGGCCAGGACTCGAACCCACACTCTGCTGATCAGAAAAAGCAGAGCCAAGAGTCCGGTGCTCTTAATCGCTCGGCCACGACACGCCACAATTTAATAATACTGTAACAATGCCTAATATTTTAAAAAACAGTGTACTAAGAGCTTCCAAAAGCTCATCCTTTACTAATCCACACTTTATTGCACTTGCATTAAAGGTACGTACATTTACGTACAGACCTTTCCACTGCTTAGATTACTTTTGTACAATGTATCCCCATCCACCCTTGACCCATGTGCAGGGGTAAACATATCAGTAATCAACTTCAAGCCCTGATTGATCCAACTATTTTTGCCTTTAGCTCCCCCCCACCCCCCCCCCCCCCCCCACCCCCCCCCCACCCCCCCCCCCCCCCCCCCCCCCCCCCCCCCCGCCATGGAAACCGCTAAAAGCATCTTTGAAGCATTAGCCGTAATTTGATCAAGGTGTAATTTTTGTTTTCTTCTTCTTCTTCCTTCCCCATGATGCAGATATACAAGCATTTACGGCACTACACCTGCCCAGGGGAGCAGCGTTGGATTATTCGCATTCTCTTCATCATTCCTATTTACGCTTTTGATTCCTGGCTCAGTCTACTTTTCTTCAGTCAGGATCATTACTACGTGTATTTTGACAGTGTCAGAGATATTTATGAAGGTGAGTTTATAACGAGTCATGGAGAGAATATCCTAAGGCTGTTTAGCAGAGCAACATTTACAAGCTTCGCAGACTTTACAAAAAGTGTTTAAATACTTGCATTACATAATAGAACAATTTTGGCTTGAACCTTGTCCCATGTGCACAAAGCCATCAAGCACAGAAAACTGCTTAAGCACAGAAGAATCTTGCTCAGCAAAGACAGGTTACCAGCCAATGCACATTAATTGCAATCTCCAGAAAGACTAAACAGATCACGTCTCAACTTTCACAGAGTCCTCCACCCAGTCTCCAGAAGACAATCAGAGCACACTGGTTAAAATGTTAAGTAAACCAACAGGCTATTATTCTCACCCAGAACCTTCACTACTCCAGGGTTCTCACCATGATTTTTTCAAAACTGGGGGGCACTCTGGACTCAAAATTTTGTAGAGTTTGCATGAGCACGTTGAATTGAAATGAGTTTCTTTGAATGTTTTTACTTGGTTAAATACAAAAGCCCTACTCTGCAATCTGGGGCATTCTAAATGGTGTTATCTTTATGATTTTTGTGAACTTGATCTCAAGGTTTCCCCCCCAAAAAAACAATTAATAAATAAAAAAATAAAAATAAAGAAGTGAATAAATTCTGAATAATTAAAAATATACATATTTATTTATTTTCACTTATTTTTATTTGCATATCGACCCAAATTCTCACATATCAGCACGTAAAGCCTTAATTTTTAAAAAAAGTTTTCCAGGGTTATCCGGGGTTCACCCTCTAGGTACTTCAAGTTACCACTTGTTTAATTCTGCAATTCTCCTTGAACACAGTTTTGTTCTGTGCACAGTTCTGCCACCATCATGTACACAACTTGTGCAGTAGAATTTTTTCCAAGGGTTGGAAACTCACCAGAAAATGTTCCAAGATGAGGAAGGTTAATTAATTTTGTAATTTACCTAAAAGGGTCAATATTGACACGCCTACTTTTATTTATATACCTTATTTAATTGATTCAACCAAAGTCTGTCACATGGAGTAATTAGTTTGCGCCATGCAGACGTAACTGACGACGCAAACATCCAATTTACTAATTAGGAAAATCAACTGACAATAGACCATGGAGATGCAAACCAATTCATGATGTCATGTCGGCAACCAGCGGGGTGTGTGTGGCTCGTTTATTTCATTATGCCCTTCATTTTCGTTCCTGCACATTATTTTATTGTCCTTGTCTATCCATGCTGTTTTCCATTAAAAACTTGAGTAGCATTTTATTGTAAAAAAAGTTACAACCTCTAAAAAAATTACATGCTGGGTTCTACAATATTCTACTCCATGGATTTAAAGGACTTTGGTGATTTTGGACATAATTAATGTACAAATTCATTGAATATTATTTAAATGATTCACAGGATAAACAATATACATTTACATGTAATATGTTAAGTAGCAATGTGGAGTATTTTAAAAATCTTTTGATTTGGTCTTAAATCTTCACTCATAAAAAAAAAATCAAAAGAATATTTCTGTTACCTTTTTGTCAAAAATGTAGTGTAGTGAAGAGATACATTGTACGTGTACACGTAACATCAAAGAATCAACCTCAGGATTGATTCATTAAGCTCCGGTCCTTTATAATGTACTGACCGATCATAACAGAGAACACGCACCTGTTGCAAAAATTAAACAAGTTTCTGTCGTCTGGATTGCTGCATCATGTCTTTTTTGCGTAGGGTGCGGGTCAGAGCAAGAAGCAAGTGTCGTACTCGCTACCCACACGGGTGTCGTTGATTGACAGTTGGTAGTTGGAAGTTGGTAGGCGGGGTTTAATGGATGTTAATTTAGACACCATGCATTGAGGTCAAAAAATGAAACGTGTATGTGACGTGTACAACTCTCGGCCAATGATTGGTCTTCATTCACCTCAGTGAGGGCGCTGTTTTTGGCTTGTGACCTCGTAGGCAAAGGGGTCTATTGATTGATTGTTGATGCCATTCATTATACATATATAACAATTCATAGTGGCTTCATTAAGAACTTTAGTTAGATCAGACTAAACAATTTGTGCGAGATAATTCAAGGAATCGTGATCCTACATTGTTGCTTAGACAGTGCTGTTTGTTCAGATTGATTAGTAGTCCTTACTTGACTCAGTATGCACTACAAGTGTACAGTCCGAGTCTACATGTATGTCATCCTCTTGTACAAAGCTCATCTATTCAGCAGTGTTAATTTGAAAACACTTGTCACTTTCTCATGGTGGAAAATATTCTCATCCCACGACTTCACCTCTTGACATTTTATCTCTTCCGGGGTAGCACACTGATTTGTTTTCTTCTTCTTAATATTACCTCCAAGTGTTCCGTGCAGTCTGTCTTTATTGTTGAATATTGTCAATGTGACGCAGTCCCCTTAGAGGTTTAGTCGTCTGTCTATAAACCGTTTCCCCCTTGTGAAATGGAGCCACTTTCAGACCATTGATTCTGATTAGATGAAGTCAGCAAGCCGACATGGTTTTTTGAACTGATTATGGATTTTACGGACACTGAATCTTTAACATCTGTCTCCTCTTCACTCTAAAAATGTACCTTGCTATGTATTTACAATGTTCATGTGTTTACCTCAACAGAATTTAACAGGATTGGTTTCTTATTAAAGGTATTATACACATACAACTTCGTATTTGGAAAGGCAACTTTGTTCGAATCCTCTAGTTGTCAACAAAATTATCCAATTCAACCTGTGGAAGTGTAATCAAGTTGTCCTGTTAAATTAGAGAGAAACAAATCCAGGACAAGGATATTGACAAAATAGGGAGACCACCATCATAGGGCTAGATAGCTCAGTTGGTAGAGCGCCGGCACGTCAATCCGGAGGTCTTTGGTTCAAATCCCGCTCTAGTCAATTTTTCCTTGTTCAACCCAAAATCAGAAAAAAATCCAGTTACACTTTTTAGTAACAGGAATGTTGTGTGTGTCATTTTTGCTTTGATTTGATATGGGAAATCAAAATGAGAATTGTGTGTAAGGGGACAGTTTATTTAAAGGGTGTGCACAACATCAGTGGTAAGATTGAAAATACAAATGTTTGGAGTGAACAAATACAAATTGACTAGAGCAGGGTTTGAACCTGCAGGGTTTGGATGTATACATACATGTGCTGGTGCTCTGCCAATTTACATGTAGCTATCTAACCCTACATACATGTATGTTGGCAGTCTTGCTATTTAAACAGGCGCACCTGTATATTAACCGTATACTGTCGCATAGCCAGATATCACGCCTGGGTTTTGATTCAACGTGAGGAGTGGCTGTAAGGGGATTACAATAAAGAACACAACCTTTAAACAAAATATATATATATACATTGTATATATTGTCTTCACTGACATCAAAATTCAAGGATGTAGTATATTCAGATTTAAATGTTGGGTCATCGTTGGTTTTTGTCAACGTAGGTTAAAGATGTCTTTAGGCAAAATTATCAAGAAAGGTGCAATAAAAGTCACCTACATGTAGTTTCAGTTGAATACAGTTCTACTTGTTGAAAAAAAGAGAAAAAATTCACAATATTTTCAAAAAGATTGTCGAATCCATCCATCTTTATTGGGTACCAACCGCATTTCTGGCAGTATTGACGGCAGCACTTAGTATAGACACCACAAAATCTAAAAAAGTCGCCTACAGGCAATCTTTGGCGATTCAAATTTTTCGACATAAACTTTTATTGATTTCTGATCAAATGGGGCATTTCTGGAGAAATCATTTTCCAGGACGCTTACAACTATTAACATTTGTTAACAAGTATAGGCTTGCGGGAAAAAGTTACTTTTAAAATCTCTTTTCGTAGTCATGAGCCAAGTACAACCCCTTCCTTTAAATTGTACACATGTAAGTTATTGGATTAGATCAACATTAGGGCTAGATAGTTCAGCTGGTAGAGTGCCGACATGATTTTTAATCTGGAGGTTGCAGGTTGAAGTCTTGCTCAAGTCAATTTTTCTTTGTTCAACCCAAGATTATTAAAAATTTACCCGGTCAGTTTCCCTTGTGGTTTATTACTTGATGTTTGAAATAAAATGTCACGTTCCCTTAAGGTGATCCCTTAAGGTGATCCCTCTGCTGCCTCTTCCCAGGTTGTACATATCGTAAACTTGGGTGTGATCCCTGCTTACCGTATTTTCCTGCGGATAAGACGCGTCTTATCTGACTTTTTAGACCCCCAAAACATCGGTGCGTCTTATCTTTCGATGCGCCTTGTCTGCTGACGATTGATTTTTTTTTGATGATCACTGCGTAAAATAATACCTTTATTTTGTCCAGTTCAAATCAACAGTCTTTGTGTGAAGAATCCTTACTCAATAATGCGGTCAAACAAGGCTCAACTATCCAGACACTGAGATCGTATTTTCGTTTCAACAATGCCGCAATCCCCCAGACTGTCCTTTCATTCCAACAATGCCGCAACGTGTTGATCCCCCATGACCGTGCTTTCATTCCAACAATGCCGCAATGCGTTGGCGCTTTCGGTCCAACAGACGTCGGCGTCGTACAAACGTTTTTCTGTGTGGCCGCGTAATCGTTCCGAAAATGCTGCAATCAGATTTACTGTCAATGCTGTTGTACAAACGGCATTCAACCAACCTCTATTGTGTGGTGAACTTTGAGGGTTTTTATTGTACAGAATATCTCCGAAGTGTGCTTTAGGCTTGACGTACTATTTAAGGATGGGATAATTAAGTACCAATGTTTGTTGGCCTACCTATACGAATTGCACTTTCGTTTGTTTGATTAAACGTTCAAATATTCATTTGAGAGATGGTTCATGTGTCTGTTTTGTTTATTTCATTTATCAAATAAAAAAATGATCCTTGAAAACAAGGTAATGATCCTTGAAAACAAAACTAACATTATTAAAGGAGAGGAGAGATGTTTTAAACAAATATCTTATGAACGAGATTATAAGTTTGAAATAAATAAAAAGAACTTTAAAACAAAATCTTACGAACGAGATTAACAAATTAAAGGTTTGAAATAATTAAACAAATATATATAATGAAACATTTTGTTACGTCTTCCCGGGTGTGACGGGATTATTTGCGTAAGGTAGGCCTATATATAAAGGTGACGCTAGTTTTGGTATTAGTCACCGGTAGAGGGCGCAACATCTACTGGCTCGGAGGGACTTAGACTGGTAACCTGTCTTTATCAGCAAGGATCCTCGTTGTGGGACGTCGGATGTTCAGGCTAGGAGGGCCTGGGTTCGTGTTGCAATATCTTCAGACAGTGCGTGGACCATCGTTTCTGGCCGCTGATTGGGCCGGACTTCATATTATTAACAATGCACAGCGTTGGCTGAATGGATGGACGAAGGTCGGTATCAATTTACGTTAGTCTTTTCTGCATGGCTCTTCACGCCCATGTGGTTATGATTTCATTCATGCTTCGAATAGTGTGAACGCTCCAAAAGGCAACAAAATTACGTCTTTGTGTCAATGTACCTACACCGGGTGGCGCCTGGTGTTCTTCTGTGTGCTGTTAAACATGCGTCTTATGCGGCGGTGCGCCTTTTCTGTTGACGTTTGAATTTTTTGGGGGTCATTTTAGGGTCCTGCGTCTTGTCCGCCGAGCGTCTTATCCGCAGGAAAATACGGTATACGGCAGTTACAGGACAAATCACTTCTGACCGGCACCCCAAACATAATGACAAAATAGGGAGACCGTCAACATTAGCGCAAGATAGCTCAGTTGGTTGAGCGCAGGCATGTTAATCGGGAGGTCACAAGTTCAAGCACTGCTCTAGTAGTTATTGTTCTTTGTTCAACCCAAAATGGATTGGATCATGTGATGTATACATTATGATGTACATGTACCTCATACATTATTATTATGTACCTCAGTACTTGTACGAGTGTGGAGGTACCTGTGATACAATGTCAATTTTGATTGGAACGCTTTATTTCAAGAGGATTGGTATTGCCTTGCAGACAGATCAGAAATCGTTATTTGTTTTAGCCTCACTTAATATCAATGAACAGGACTTGTCTACTTGTGGGATCAATACTCGCGAAGCAATCATTTCTGCATTATTAATTTCTACAAGCTGAGTAAACATGAACATGTGTGGAAATGAAGTGGCTGTAAATTGAACTCAGCATGCACTTACTGATTCAGTGGCCTTGTCTCGTGGCTTGTATAATTCATGTCTGTAATTGTCATCATTTTCACAGGAGTACAGAGTATCAAGGAAAGGGCATACATTATTACAGCTAGTACTTCTTTGAGTTGCAGATGAATTATTTTTATCATACATTCTGAAATTTCGTGCAGAATTAGAGGAATATTGATATTCTGGGTAATGACCAATATATTTAATCTTCATTATAACAAGAACTGCCATTGAGGATGTCATTTTAAATGTCAATGAGAGATAAAAAATGAGAAAATTATTTTTGGTTTTGTTTTTAAGACTGAGTCATACGCTAAATAGAGGTCAAATATGATTAGTAATTAATTAACAATAGAAAATATTACCCAAAAAGCATTGATGGTGCCTAAAGTGTATTTCAATTGCAAGTATTTCAAATAAAAAGGACATTTACGCGAGCTGTTTTTTTATTGTTAGCAATCCATAAAATGTTACCACTTTTGATTATTTTATTATTCTTCTTATTATTTTGTACATGTTGGTTTTGATATTAAATATGTGTGTGTAGTGAAAACTTAGTGATGGAATTAAATTTCTCGAAAAAAAAAAAATCCCTTTAATGCTGTCCACTCAACCAGTTTGCCTACCCAAGCCAGGGCTGGAAATACCCACTGGACTACTGGCCCCTACAGTCCAGTAATCTTAGCACTGCGCCAGTTACTTATCAACTTTCCAAACCACATATTTTTGAAACTGATGAATTCTTCTGCTACTTTTCGAATCCCAACCTCCCCTTTAAAGTTTAGCAAATAAAGAAAGAGAGAACTCATTATTTGCTCTTGTAAAATTATTATATTTCCAGTGTTAATGTTGAGCCACAAGACCTGTGTTTTACGCGTGGAGATCCTTTGATAATTGAGCACGGTTTCAAGCAGTTTTCCCGCATATCTAGTTGCTGTGTAAGCTGATGATACAAAAAGCCTTGTTTCCTGTCCAGGAATTTGCATTATGTGTAGTAGAGTGCAGACCGCAGGTGTTGAGTTCAATTGAGGTGGAGACATTTACAGTGAAATACACGTGGTGGCATTTAAAATTGACATCTGCTCTCTGAACAACAAATGCACTAAGCTCGATGAGAAGAGATTAGGGATGCCTGGATTGAAGACATATGTACATTGACCTGTAGGCATTGTTACAATCTCTTGGTAGATTACTGCAAACCTACTATTTATTTAAGGGGCCGTTCACAATTATCAACATTTTCACGAGCGTACAAACCGTACGCTGGGGGGGAGGGGGTTAATGCCCGCCGTACGTTGTTTTTTTTTTTTTTTAATGTCGATCTGTTTTCTCGCCCGTCGCCACAGCAGACATTGCTCACATCCCATCCACGCCGCAACCGATGCCGAGCGAGCACTGGCCGAGACGGTCGCGCCCCGAGCCAGGCCCCGCATTGCATCCCATGAACGTATTGTGTACAGCATGCGCGGCATTGTAGTCCTACACACGTACATGTACATGAACCAAACATGTCAAACCGCGAGTGCAAATTATTGCGCAATTCCCCTTCCGTTCCCTAGCGCGCTCACAGGCATGTGAGCGGGTCACAGAAAAAACGCGGAAAACTTTAGCAAGTGAAATCCGTGTCCGGATTTTGGGCCAGCGCTACTGTCAGAATAACAGGCCGGCTTTGTACTGCAGCGTAAACAAAACATTAACAAAAATATATAGGCCACAATTCTTACTTGGTAACAATGTGTTGTTCGTCCTCAATTTTCAATGTGTTCCACAATTAAAACAAGCGCGATGCGTTCATCACAGACGTGAAAGACCGTGTGCGCCTAGTCTTGGCTCAGGGTGTTGGCTTTTTAATACAGTTTTTAGTACAGCGCCCTCTCTTGGTGGAACGGGATGACGACATGGGTAAGTTTAATGGGACATCGCGCTTAATGAAAACAACGGCTTTAATCAAAGACTAACGCGGGTCTAGCCCCCAACTCACGGGCGTGTTGAAATCAAATCGCAATTAATGTTCAACTATGTAGACTTGTGTGAAAAAAAATCAACATTTTCTTCGTACACTTTTAGGGGGGAGGGGGGGGGGGCTTGAAAAAGTGTACGGTTTGTACGCTCGTGAAAATGTTGATAATTGTGAACGACCCCTAAATACATCTGGTTTTCAGTCATGAATATTAGTGGAATGTTATTCAGGACAGTGGTTTACTGTATGTTCATGCAAATGTGTTCATGCATTAAAACTGCACTTGCAGGGAGTATACATGTACCTGTGTAATACCCCATGTATGTAGGCCAACGGCATATTTTTACCTAAAGATTTACTATTAAGTGTTAAAATTGTACAGGGCTCAAAATTTACACTGGACCACAGGCTGGAGACCAATGATTGTACATGTAGCTTTACAATAGGCCAGTAAACTCAACTGCAGGCCTGAGCCAAGTGATTAAAGCATTAGGCCAGTAAACTCAACCACTGGCCTGAGACCAGTGATTACAGCATTAGGCCAGTAACCTCAACCGCAGGCACGAGCAGTGATTATAGCATTAGGCCAAACCGCAGGCCTGAGACCAGTGATTACAGCATTAGGCCAGTAAACTCAACCACTGGCCTGAGACCAGTGATTATAGCATTAGGCCAGTAAACTCAACCACTGGCCTGAGACCAGTGATTACAGCATTAGGCCAGTAACCTCAACCGCAGGCACGAGCAGTGATTATAGCATTAGGCCAGTAAACTCAACCACTGGCCTGAGACCAGTGATTACAGCATTAGGCCAGTAAACTCAACCGCAGGCCCGAGACCAGTGATTATAGCATTAGGCCAGTAAACTCAACCGCAGGCACGAGCAGTGATTATAGCATTAGGCCAGTAAACTCAATCGCAGGCACGAGACCAGTGATTATAGCATTAGGCCAGTAAACTCAACTGCAGGCACGAGCAGTGATTATAGCATTAGGCCAGTAAACTCAACCGCAGGCACGAGCAGTGATTATAGCATTAGACCAGTAAACTCAACCGCATGCAGGCACGAGCAGTGATTATAGCATTAGGCCAGTAAACTCAATCGCAGGCACGAGCAGTGATTATAGCATTAGGCCAGTAAACTCAACCCGGGCACGAGCAGTGATTATAGCATTAGACCAGTAAACTCAACCGCAGGCACGAGCAGTGATTATAGCATTAGGCCAGTAAACTCAACCGCAGGCACGAGCAGTGATTATAGCATTAGGCCAGTAAACTCAACCGCAGGCACGAGACCAGTGATTATAGCATTAGACCAGTAAACTCAACCGCAGGCACGAGCAGTGATTATAGCATTAGGCCAGTAAACTCAATCGCAGGCACGAGCAGTGATTATAGCATTAGGCCAGTAAACTCAACCGCAGGCACGAGCAGTGATTATAGCATTAGACCAGTAAACTCAACCGCAGGCACGAGCAGTGATTATAGCATTAGGCCAGTAAACTCAACCGCAGGCACGAGACCAGTGATTATAGCATTAGGCCAATAAACTCAACCGCAGGCACGAGCAGTGATTATAGCATTAGGCCAGTAAACTCAACCGCAGGCACGAGCAGTGATTATAGCATTAGGCCAGTAAACTCAACCGCAGGCACGAGCAGTGATTATAGCATTAGACCAGTAAACTCAACCACAGGCACGAGCAGTGATTATAGCATTATAGGCCAGTAAACTCAACCGCAGGCACGAGACCAGTGATTATAGCATTAGGCCAGTAAACTCAACCGCAGGCACGAGCAGTGATTATAGCATTAGGCCAGTAAACTCAACCGCAGGCACGAGCAGTGATTATAGCTTTAGGCCAGTAAACTCAACCGCAGGCACGAGACCAGTGATTATAGCATTAGGCCAGTAAACTCAACCGCAGGCACGAGCAGTGATTATAGCATTAGGCCAGTAAACTCAACCGCAGGCACGAGCAGTGATTATAGCTTTAGGCCAGAGTAAACTCAACCGCAGGCACGAGACCACTGATTATAGCATTAGGCCAGTAAACTCAACCGCAGGCACGAGCAGTGATTATAGCATTAGGCCAGTAAACTCAACCGCAGGCACGAGCAGTGATTATAGCTTTAGGCCAGTAAACTCAACCGCAGGCACGAGACCAGTGATTATAGCATTAGGCCAGTAAACTCAACCGCAGGCACGAGCAGTGATTATAGCATTAGGCCAGTAAACTCAACCGCAGGCACGAGCAGTGATTATAGCTTTAGGCCAGAGTAAACTCAACCGCAGGCACGAGACCACTGATTATAGCATTAGGCCAGTAAACTCAACCGCAGGCACGAGCAGTGATTATAGCATTAGGCCAGTAAACTCAACCGCAGGCACGAGCAGTGATTATAGCATTAGGCCAGTAAACTCAACCGCAGGCACGAGACCAGTGATTATAGCATTAGGCCAGTAAACTCAACCGCATGCACGAGACCAGTGATTATAGCATTAGGCCAGTCAACTCAACCGCAGGCACGAGACCAGTGATTATAGCATTAGGCCAGTAAACCGTGACCCAACCACTGGCCTGAGACCAGTGATTACAGCATTAGGCCAGTAAACTCAACTGCAGGCCCGAGAACAGTGATTATAGCATTAGGCCAGTAAACTCAACCGCAGGCACGAGACCAGTGATTACAGCATTAGGCCAGTAAACTCAACCGCAGGCCCGAGACCAGTGATTATAGCATTAGGCCAGTAAACTCATGACTGAAAATTACCAGCGGTCTTGTGATTTTGTTCAAATGTTGACTTCCAGTCAGATAAATCTCTTTCAGTAAATGAGATACTTCTCTTAGTGACTCGTTCAAATTACAACAGCTTAAATAAACTGTGGATAGGTATTTTTATTAATTTTAATTTTTTTCTTATTTCAGTTCTGGTATTCTAAAATTTCGTCTTTTTTTATGCAGTAGAAAACTTTAAAGTACACACCACAACGGTTTGTGTGCTTTGTAGTTTCTTCATTACAGTACTGAATATATATAGTGCTCAACACATGTTGACGTACATGGGTAGACACAAATAATTGTTTTCCTACCTGCATAAACAAAGTTGCATTTCTGCATTATTGTTACAAAGTAACTTCTTGTACATAACGTAGACCAAAAAAGTGAGCACTGTACACTGTGGATAAATTGCTACAGTGTATTGTATTAATTACAATGCACTTGGCACTTGTGTAGATTGAAATCACATCTGTTGTGGTTTCTTCCGATGGTGGTATTGTTAATTGTGACGCAAAAGTCAGTGTTGTCATGGTCTGTTGCTATGGTCACAGCATGACTAACAGAAACAATTTGCTGATGTGTAGTGTCAAAAAATGATAATTTTTTATGTGACGTCACTCCAACAAGTATGCACAACAACTGAACAACAAAGCACAGTCCTTCATAAAGAATAATGAGGACAGCATACTGCTTCAATCCTTACTTAATTTCACACTAGTCTAAAATGTCAAATTAAAGCATGGTTTTATAAAATCTGACTGCTCATCAAATGCTAATTACATATGTACGCATTCGTACAGATGTTATCTGTTGGCAAAGGCCATAGAGGTTTGCACAAGGTACATTAGACGCACAAACGTGTTACGCGTCACGCATCACACCACCATCAAGTACACGAAGAGGGCATAATCGTGACTGACACCACTGATACAAGTCTGTAAGAACCAAAGCAAATCAATTGATGAACTGATTGAAGACGCGAATGAACGCAGGCTGTAGTTGGGCTTTATATACCAACCATTATCTGGTCAATTACTGGATGGGTAAAACTCCATATAAGTCATGTATGTGGGTGATTTCATTTATTTGGAGGCCAATGTGTGACATTGGTATCAAAAATTCACAGTATTTGTTTCTCATCAAACTAGACATTAAACAGTGACAAAAGATTTCTATTTTCAAAATATAAATGAAATTTGCCAATTGGATGCCATACCTCTGAGCATAGCACACTCGAGTCGGCATCCATCTTGCTGGTTTCGCGTGTAAAGCGGGACACCAAAATCAAAGTGTACAAAGCAAAATATGTTACAAATTATTTGAAACAACCAGGGTTGATATCAGTTTAGTACTTCATTTTGACTACTTTTAACATTAGATAACTTTTGATAACTCTTCATTTTCAATAAAACTAGTAATATGCATAAACAGTTGCAAATGTTTACCCTAAAATTACCATATTTTTGCCACCTGGGTCAATTTTTTCCTCATATATCCAAATATTACTTAAAACTCCCAAAAAATCAGTTTGAATTACAGTGCAAGAACTATTTAAATGCTATAATAAGCTTTAACATTAAAAAAATGCATAAAAATGCTCAAACGGACCAACCGAATGTAGGTTTCCACGTGTAAATGGGACACCAATTTTTGGGTGTCCCATTTACACAGGGAACTCGTATCTTAATAACTTGCATTAGAATTAGTGGGAAGTGTTTTGAAGAAGTGTTACTTCATTTGAGGCTGGACATCTACCTGTAACTCACACACACACACAAGTTACAAGTTGCTGGTTTACTTCCTTTGTGCTTCAGAAAGCTGAAATTTAGTTCTTTTACTTCTCTTATAGTTTCCATTTCGCTTTTAGTTCCATTTCGCCCACTTATTTGTGGAGAAATACATTCATTGAACTCAAATTCCTGTTTTTAAACCATGATCCACCATCACATTCATGACCACAAATATTTTTCATTATTTGTAAGTAAATTGCTGCTGATGTAATAGTACTTTTAATATCCAAATAAACACGTTGATTAAGGTTTCGCGTGTAAATAGGACACCAAAATGCTGTTTTAGGCCTAATTGAAAGAATTTTGCTGGTAATCTGCTGTAGAATGAAAATTAAGAAAAAGTTACTACAAAATGTAGCAGACTGAAGAACTGTTGAGTGTTCATTTGTTGATTTTCTCCAAACTAAGTCAAATTGCTCAACTGGACTGCACAATTTAAGATGACGGATTGGTACACCAGCATCAAAGTTTTATCATCATTGGCTTTCCTGTTCAGTATTATACTGTAATGTTCAGGTCCATTTTTGTTACTAATAGTTAATTTATCACATCAAAAGTCATTTCATCTTAACATGTTGCCACATTTCATATCAAACCATAAATTTGTGTTGTTACTAATTGTTGAGTTGATTCCATTTTGTTGAGACTATCAAAGCCGAGACCAATTGGTCTTAGGTGGAAGTTTGTGTCTCCCAGCTGATGAAGGTCCCGGACACAAATGGTCTCCTAACCCCTATAAGGGATTGAAACTAGCAGAAACTGGCAAATTTATCTATTATTGCATCAAATTATGAAGTTTGAAGAAACTGATGAAGCAATTTAAACCTATATAATAATTGAATAATTGAATAATGATATTATTCAATTAATTTTTTGCACCAAAATCAACATGCCAGTGCTGGTCCTGGGAACATCATAATTATGTTCCTCTGTTACCTTCCCATAAAACTTAATTTGCTTTTTCATGAGTGAAGGGGCACACTCACATTACTTAATTTCAAATCTCAAATGTCTTGAATATCAATGAAAACGAATAAATTGAGAATTCATAATTTTGTATTCACACCTAAAATTCTAGCCCTTTTTGAAGTTACATTGTATATCAAGGTTGCCATATTATGACACATTGTATCCCATCAGTTCATTGAATTGTTATTTCTGCAGCAGCATATTTGGCAATCTTCTCCATGTCCTCTTGCGAAAACACATACAGCAATGAACGACCCGTTTTCCCCATGTTGAGGGTTGGAGGATGGAGGCAACAGATGACATCATCAAGAGGATGGGTATATAGATGGTCAGCATTGACTCCATTAGGCCATATGAATGTTGATCCGGTGCGTCCTCGGCGTTCCATGAACTTAACAACGACGGAGTTCTCAGTCTTCTTTGCTATCTGTACAAAATGGAACTCAAAATTAAAAACTGTTCAGTACAACAGAAACAGTTTTTCATCATCAGAATAAGTGGCTAAAACCAAATTATACTTACAGTTGCTATGTACACAAAGTTTTTCTTCTGCTTTTTATGTTGCACCATCACCGCCACATGTGTTCCCTCATCAAGCATTATCCTGCAAAGAGATACATTTCAAGGGGTTCTATAAAATTTGCCAGTACAATGAACATGATGGAAGATAGCATTGCTCTGTGATAATCACTACTGTTGATATTAAATAAATACCATTTTAAAATGAATTAATGTAGCCATATGTTTCATTTATATTGTCATTCTGCCTCCATCATTCCAATAACCTGCAATTAAAGTGGACAACAATGGTAGGCCTACCTGTTTTCAGCCATTTTTTCCACAGTTGTCTGTTTACCAACTCCTGCCTGGTCATCTCCCTCTATCTGGTCCTCTTCACCTTCTTCATGGTCAGCAGTAGTAGTAGATTGGGTAGCGCCTAGGTTGACATCAGGATGAAGGGTGCTGATGCCATTGTCATCTGTGGAAGGACGTCTGTTAGGGTCACTTGCTTCTCCTTCTAAAGTGTCATCTGTATTAATTATAATGGTAAACAATAAACATAAATGTTATGAAATCATAAAATGTAATGCATTATAACAAAGAAGCATCAGCCAAGACAGTTTTGAGATAGTAATGTGTTACAGATTGAGTCAAGAATAATTACAAATTAAACTTGTCCCCCTTTTCATATCTCCAAATGAACAGATTAAAGGCTCAAATGCATTTTATTTTATCCACAGTTCTGTAGCCAAAAACTTTTAAAATATTAAACAATAAAACACAGATAAGCAACTTCTCATACCTTGTTTGGTGTTGTGCAGGTGGACTACCTTCCAGGGACGGACAAACCGGTTATTTTTGCATATTCCAACTCCTATTAGACATGGTTCACAGAAGCAGGATAGGTTCCTTGTGCCAACCTTCCCTCCCTTTACACTCTTGATGCTGTGAAGCTTCCTGGTCCCCTTGACAGTTCTAACAGCTCTGTGTGGTCTGTCTCTGCAAATGTCCTCGCTCTTTACAAAAAACACAGATCTCCTGAATGGCAGACAACAACTTCCGCTGGCTTCAATGGCAACATTGTCCTTAAGGTACTTGTATAGATCTTCTGGCGTGCTAATGATTGCTGTCCCTGCTTTAACGGAATCTGAAGCTTTCCTCTTCACTACCCCACTTTCTCCGTCGCTAGCTCCTTTCCCATGTCGGGTCCCTGAGTAATTATGGTGTAAAGTCATTTGGAAATCCTCCCTCCCATAGCTGATATCGGAAATAGGTCCCTTGCTTTTGTACTGACTGCTACATCCATCTGAGAAGCGGTAAAATGTTGTAATGTTCAACTCCCTGGTTGTTGTAAGATGATGTACTATGCGTTGTTGGAAATTGTTCACTGCATGATGATCATGCAACAGATCATCACTGATCATGATGGCACTTTCCCGTACATGTTCTTGGCAATGTGGGCATCGATAATACAAGACGATCGGATGTATTGTCGCAGAATCCTGCGCATAATATGCACTTTGGACTTCTCGCTGGTGCCCACACTTGTAATTCTCAGCAAAGTCATACACTCCAAGTATTTCATGGGGCTGAAGCTTCTGGATCAGCGATTTCTCTTGGGCATTCTGCCAATCCTTATTAAATAAATGTTTGGCAAAGGGATGAGCTTCATCTTTTAGCTCCTTGATGAGCTTAGCAACAGTGTCCTCCTTCAGAATGGGTTTTCTCTTTTTTATCATTTTAGTGCCTTTCTTGCCATGATACTTTGTATTCACAAGCTCCCATCGCTGCCATATTATCTTCTTGTTGGGTTGCGATCGAACTTTTGCCAGCTTTCCATCCAGGTTGGTCAGTCCACACTTGTCACACTTTCTTCTGATGCACTGTGGCCAATTAAATTTCAAACTGTTAGGTTTGGCACACATTGTGCAAGCTGCTAGGTCATACTCGTCTTTAAATGTGCCAGGTTCGAGTCTATTTATTGCTTGTATTTTTAAGGTTATATTTTCACAATACTCGCAGAGGCATCCATTATATTTAGCTGCAGATTTGCACTTGACGTGAATGGGACGGTGCATATAGAAGATGGTGGCACTCACTGGATTTTCTGGATGCGCTTTTGTGTACTTCTCGTACAGTTGTGCTAATGAGCAGTCCATAATGTGTCTGGGTTTACTGGTTTTCTTGCTGACAAGCTTTTTGTATGGTAGCGGATTTGAATTGGCCTCATAGAACTCTTGCACACATTTGATTGCTTCTAGCGAAACAGGTTTCCGCCCGGCTGTTTGTTTATTTTCCTTCCCAAGCAGCTTTCGACTGCATCCAAAATATCTAGCTGCTGCCCTTTGTTGTCGATGTCTTTTTATCACACTGAGAGCCATCGCCATATGTTTTCGCTTTGCCGATTTCCTTGGAGCAGCAAGACCAGCCGCAACAGCCTCTATTACGCCCTCATGCAATGGATTTACCGGTGCTATACCAGCCTGTTTTAGTGCAGCCGCTTTTCTCGGGGACGATTTGTTTACAAGATCAATCATGGTTTGTATGTTTTGGGATCGACGTCTTGGTAACGATGATTTAACTCTCTCCAGAGCTTTCCTTCTTGCATTTTGTGAACGCGTGTCAATGGCCTCATCCTCTGGTAACATGTTATTTCTTGCTTCCAGTTCTTCATTTGTCTCGATTAGTTCTGCTTCCGTGGTTTGTAACTGCTCAGTCTGCTCTTGCAATGCATTTAACCGTTCATCCCGCTCTGCTTCTTTGGCCTGTAACTCTTCCTGTAATTTCTTGATATGTTCTTCTCGTTCCTGTATCTCTCTCTGTTTTTCTTCAAGCATCCTCTTTGTTATTTTTTCGTTCTTTATCGCATACAGTTGTCTACGCCTTGCTTTTATTGCTTCCTTTCTTTCGTCTGTGAACCCTCTACGCTGGCGTCTCTTCCTTTCTGCTTCATTAAACTTGTTTCTATCGCTTTGTTGCCTAGTAATAATTTTCTTTGGCTTCTTGTTGGCAGCTTCTTCAGCTTTTCTTTTCTTATTAAATTTCTCCATTCTCTTTCTAGCTGTCTCATTGTTCCTATTCTTCCTATTCTTCCATTTCTCTGCCTCTTCTTTCTGGCTTGGAGACAAATTCCTCTTCTCAAGAGTGTATTCTGCAGCTGCACATTGCAGTCTGTAATATCTGCTAGAATTGGCAGCAATTTTTTGCAGTTCTTTGTATTTATTTGGATGTGTCTCTTTCAGCTTATCTCTCCAATTCTGTGTTTTTTCCTTTGAATTACATGTAGATGGGCCTTTGCTCGTGGATGGGCCTTCATCAAGATTGCGATGTTCACATCGAATTCTCAATTTGAAGGGGAGGGCATTTCTTTTCTTCTTCTCCTTGCATTCAGGCATCTTAGTGGTGTTTTTTTTCTTGGTGGGGACATTTTTCTTTTTCTCCTTGCATTTCGGCATCTTGGTAGTTCCTGCAATTTTATAAAAATAAAAAAAAACATAAGGCCCTTATGTCGATTCCTTGTTTACCGTCACCCTACCTACCCAGATTTTATATTTTGGTGAAAAAGTTGTTTTTTGAAAAACTGGAGAACATACATGTAATTTATATCGTAACTTTCAGTTGCCTAATAAGGTCACCTTTCTTGAATTCTGCACCCCCTTAAAAAGTACTGGTTTCACGAATACTGCATTAAAACAGCAAGCATCGCTTACTAAATACTAAATAATACACACTTCATTAAAAAAAAAAAATAAAAAAAAAAAATTACGATGTGCCCACGGTAACCAAAATAAACACCAACAACACAAATGTAATGTTCATAGTCCGTGTAGTTCTTTACTCTAATACTTTTCTACATTATTAACACAAAATACGTAATTTGACACTCACGAAATGCACCAAATTATCTCCAAAGCGCCGATAAAATCAGACAATTACAACGTAAACAGTACACCAACAAAATCGCGTCCATTCCAAAATTGTTTACGCTGTGTTGCAGAATGTGTGAATCGCTACTTACAACCACACAGTTTTAATCATTTCCTTACAAATTACTTCGTAAATATCGCTAAAAATAAACCATCTATCGTTTTAGAATAAAATAGTTTGTCAATATCAAATTTACCAAATACAAACACTTTTCCAAGTCCAACGTAAATAAGGACACTGAAAATATGGCGTCGTCCGGATTTATTTACGATGTGAAATCACCAACTCAAAAACCATCAAACGGAAGAATCATTCGCAATAATTCCCCATATATTCAACTTTAAATACCTAAAAACGTGATCCAGACGCCTTGATTCTCAAATATACGTCCAAAAATGTACAAAAGTCACTACTGTCGTGGATAGTCATCACAACGAAAATTGGGACACGGAAAATTTGAAGTCCCGATTTACACAAGCTCACTGCAATCTGCATGTCACTCGCTGACAACGAATTCATGACCAATTACTTTATTCTTATCTTCGAAGGTGCACTAAAATCTAAAAAAAACACATTAAATAGTTGACCAAAGTTGAATCTTACCGTGGGTTTCTTGGCCAAAAGATAATTACCACGTAAACTTCGTCCACAGCGTAAACGGCGGGACACAGAAAATCCTGCTGTCTGCAAGAACTGCTTGAAGAAAATGGCGTCGATTCAGCGCGCCTTTTGCCTAACAACGTGATGGGTACATCCGGGCTTTTCATCAGCTGATTCATTCATTCCCAAAAATCGACCGGGAGGTCACGTGGCGCAAGCAGGAAATATCACATCGTAAATATTCAGCGGGACACGATTAGGCGACTTCATGAGAAACTTACATTTTTTTAGATTAAAGACTTCGAATTTCAGGTGATATATTTTGTGGTTTTGACTGCACACATTATCTAATTTAATCGTGCATTCGTTGACTATCACGTTAAGCTTAACACTTACTTTCAAAGCTTACAAAGATGCAGTTTCACACGTAAAAAATGGGACACGAAAATTTACGTTGTGAGCATGATTTTGAATCACTTGAATACAATTGTTGCGAGTACAATCGGGTAAGGAAAAGTTAATATATACGGTGACAAGTACTAATGTTTCATTCCATCACACAAACATGAAACTTAAAGGGTTCTTTGGTATTTTACGATCTTTTTTATTGAGGGATTTTTTATGTCACAAAAAAAAGTACAAAAATCATGGGACACCACAACTATTGCCGTCAATTATGACTTTATCGTAATTATTAAATATTCTTTGTGTGTTTTGTGAAATACTTCAATACATGTGTATTAATAATATTAGGATGAAAACGTTATATGTGAATGCAAATAACTTTGAGAAGAAAAATAAAATGGGTACATAGTCAAATCACTGTCGGCGGCCATATTAATGGAATAACCCATGTATGTTGTACAGGTACATTGTACATAATGGAGATGTCTGTACCATCAGCCCCATACAAAAACGTGCGATGTTCCCTCAATGGATAGGTTGCAGTATGACGTAAGTCGGCCATCTTTACGGGCAATTTGGAACACACAGTCATGCGTTACGCGTGAGAACTGCGTGCAGCACGCGCACAATTCACCAAACTCATTGCATGATTGGTTAGTGAATGACGCGGCTGCGTTAATAATTTGAGCGCTTGACGCGCCTGCAAGCCAAAATGCGATTTGCCCATAAAGATGGCGTCTACTGGGAACTATCTATAGACAATATTCCAACCAATAGTGTTAGTGTACACACACACAATGTGCAATTTACGTATTTCATGGGAAGGATATCTACATGTACATTGCAGTACATGCATGTACCAGATCGATGGCTTGGATTGGTGGATTGTTTATGTTTGGTACATAATGAAAGCGAGAGTCCTTGATTCTTGGATGATTTCCTCTGTGTAGGGTGTTGTCCGCACAGTCTTCTTTGTCTGCTTTAAATGTTTTCCCAGTGGTCCTTTTTTAAGTGTTTATTTTATGCTTTTTTACTATTTTAATCTTGCAGGTACATTTTTACTGTTTGTTCATCTGTATTGTAAATCAGCCTGTCAAGCTGTTTTTAAACCAATAAAAATTAAAAAAATATTAAAAATTAAACAAGTAAATAAATATATTAATTAAATAAATAAAAGCCACGTCGATAGTTCATCACTGCAGTAAATAAAAACTCTATTGTTACACCAAAACAAAATAGGGAGACCGCCAACATTAGGGCTAGATACATGTACATGTACAACGTAGCTCAGTTGGTAGAGTGCCGAAATGTTAATCCGGTGGTCGTAGGTTCAAGTCCCGCTCCCTTAATTCTGTCTTTGTTCAACCCCAAATTATTTTAAATTTACTCAGTAAGTTTCCATTGTGTTTTATTACTTGTAACTTTTTTTCTAATCCATTTTTTTTTGGGGGGGGGGGGAATTTAAGAAGCCGCATTATTTTTTACTCTTCTTGGACAAGGTTAAGAAGTGGGGAGGAGAGTGATGGCACTCACACTCCAATACACCGATCCATTAAGCCCCGCCCATTTCTCATTGACCAATCACAGCCGCGAAATCTGATCACCATTTGAGCCGTTTGGTGATCTTTGCTCTAATGGTGATCGGGTTTAGTGGCTGTGATTGGTCAACTCGTGAGGAGGCGGGGCTTAATGGATTGGTCTATTTCCATGGTCTTACCGAAAAACATTTATACATTTAAACAAGGAACATGAGGAATGGATAAGGAATAGATCGATCCATTAAGCCCCGCCTCCTTACGAGTTGACCAATCACAGCCGCGAAACCCGATCACCATTAGTGCAAAGATCACCAAACGGCTCAAATGGTGATCAGATTTCGAGGTTGTGATTGGTCAATGAGAAATGGGCGGGGCTTAATGGATCGGTGTATTGTTTTGGGAAGAATAACTTTATTCCAAGTTTTCTTGACACAACAAGAAAGGGATGAACAAAATAAGTTGTCAAAACTTCTTAGTCTTGTCAAAAGGAAAATATTTTTCAGACAGAAACCTTCCTTCCTGTTCTCTTGTTTTCCCAGACAACGTAGAAGAAAATGTCAAAAAGGAATGGAACAGAAGTTTGGCAGACTAAATGTACCAATGTAAAATAGTTCAAATTTCATTATTTTTTAGACAAATATCATAAGGGGTATGGTACACTGTTTGATTTCAAGCTATTAATGTAAACATTGGTCATGGCAGCACAGATGGAAATTCCACTATCATCTGATGACAGGAAGAATATGCAGACGGTCTTCCCGTAACCCCACAAGCGATTTTCTTGTCATGAATGTTTTCTCCCGTATTATCAATATCGATCACAGTGTACACACTTACTGGTGGAATCGCAATCAATGTTGGGACTATGTGTTTGCCTGACAACACAGGTACACCTCACATTGACGCTGTGTACAATGTAATAACTGGTTTAGCTCCTGGCTGTACACAGGGACATGTACAGAATCTGTGTACTGTGATGTTTGGATTGTGCCTAGTATTTGCCAGATCGGTTGAATGACTTGATCCGAGGAACTGAATCCAATTATGCTCACTATTTAAAGATGGAGTGTTGGAATGGAGTCTTCATTTTGGTCAGCCCTGGTGGAAGGAAAATGTCTCTTAAATGAATGATTAAATTACATGTACAAGGCATCAATCTTTATGATATTACTCTGATAAAATATGTACATGGATGAGGAATTTATTTATTTCAAACCGTATTTGTTGAGAGGAAAACATCCAGCGTACATTTACATGGATAGCTGATCTCAATATAGCACCACAAAATAAATCAATAGAGTAGGCCTTATAATTAAGAATAAGAACTAGTTCTTATAGCACATTTTACAATAACGTCTCAATGCGCTTTACATTAGTGCCCTGGTCATTGGGCCAATAACATTCCTTTAATCTTTCTCAGCTCCCTGGGGAGTATTCAGCCATGGGCTGCTGGCGCTCCAAAGGCTTTTTCAAACACAATATATCAACCTCTACCCTTGCAGATGTATCCATTTATACCCCTACATGTATGTGAAGATAAGCAATTATATAGTAAAGTGTCTTGCTCAAGGACACAAGCGTCATGACCGGGACTCGAACCCACACCCCGATAACTAAACCACCAGAACTTGAATCCGATGCTCTTTAAACAAAATCACTCGGCCATGACACCCTACATGTACATACTACATAAATACATTATAAATATAACAAACTAAATACAATCCCCTAAAGATTTAAAGATTAGAAGAAATAAAGTAACAACTTTTTCCCCAAAAATACTAAAGATAAATGCCATTAGCACAAAACAAAATGAAAATTATTGTATACCAAATTACATTTGAACATTTTTTCACAAATTATACCTTGGACAGTTTAAAATCCATTATGATTGGTCGAGAGGAGATCATGTGGCCATGTTTTGAATGTGCGATATAAACACGGTGAAGAGTGTTTAAACACGGCCTGAGGAAATTCAGTCAAAATAGGGCGCCATCAGATGATTGCGTGGAGTTTGCAAATTTCGCGGCCCAAAGTTGGTACAGTAGGTCGCATATTTGGCTCATGCAAATTTGAGACTTTAGCGTGCACGTTTGCAACTTAGTCACGCAAGGAGTTACTTAGCGGTCAGAATGGAAAGTAATTCCACGTAGAGTCGAGGGGAGCCGAGCCAAAACTTTCAGATTTAAAGATTTTTTGATGTTTTTAACAGAAAGGTATTATGTAAGAGTGGTGACTCTTGCAGGGTCGTGACCGTGTGATGAAGTACCAAGACGAAGGCTCAGTCCTTTATCGCACGGCCACGACCCTGCCGGTTTTAAACGGCCAATTAAGATCTTATCACCACCCTTTTATTCCCTTATAATGTTGGAAAAATTGTCTACTCTTCAGAATGCAAAGAAATCATTCTCTTTAATTGACTTGCACTTCCCCAGCCCTGAGGATGCTGTTCCATTTCCCAAAAGCAATTTGAATTCTATAAATCATAGGGCTACCAAAAAGGTGGAAATGCCATCATTTCAATGTACAATAAATGTAGCAATAACTCTTAATCTCACCCATGGGTGTACAGTACAATTTGTAGATGTTATGATTGATCAAAGCCTGTTATAAAAGCAAGGCTTGTGTATGTTTATATGTGCCCCGGATACTTGATTAATTTCAATCCATTGCTTGAGCTTGTTAATGGTAATATTGGATTTGATACACATACATTATATTGTATACATAGAGAGTATGCAAGCTTTGGCAGTACATTGTATATGCATTTAAACCAGGTCATTTGTCGCAATTGATGTAATTTTTTGCAGGCAACCCTAATTGAAGTAAAGTACGTTGCTGTCATTGCTGTACTGCTCTGAATGTCAGGCAGGCAACTTGTCACCTGATTTCTGTGGTTTTAGGTTTCTCATAGGTTTCCCAGTACAATGTATCTACTGGCTTCATCAGTACCTGCAGGCACGATATTCGTCCTACTACTGGCTTCATCAATACCAGGCATATTCGTCCTATTTTAATCTGATTTCCAATTTCTCTGCCCTAAGAAAATCAGTAAGACTTTTTATTAAATAGCCTGCTTTAAAAAGTCCATACAAGCCTGTACAATATGTAGGTCAGCCTTGTACATGTACATGTACATGTACTCTACAAGATTTTCCTACTTCTTTTCAAGGAAAAAGTTTCCTGGAAATAAACAAAATTTTCCATGTTGTGATGAGCAAGTTTGACAATCTCCCTGATTATGGAAACTTTGTTACTGTTACATTTATTTTGAATGTAGTTCAACCTGAATATGTCCCTGAATGCAAAATCACCCTGATTGCAAGATGGTGGCAGCTCTGATGTAAGAAAAAAATACACAATCAAAAGTTGTATCATTCATTTCATATTTTTGGTTTTGCCCTACACCGATGTGTGATAAGCACTGCATACTCATTGCTTCATGAGTCCTGCGGGAAAACAATTTCACAGGCATGGGATTCGAACCCTCAATCCCCGCAATTCTGTTGATCCCATTCACCTGATGTCATCATCACATTGATCTTGGTTTAGCCAACCTGGAGGTCAATATCCATGTATATTCAATCAATGTAGTGTGCAGTTTAGGCGCATGGTGTTGACATTGTACAGTACTACTTGCTTGCCATAATTTGTCAGTCCGATTTGACTCCCAAAATGACAAGCGTGGCAGACATTATAACCATACATATAACCATTATATGTGTGACATTGGTGCAAGAGCCCAATGGAGCAGATCTTAACTAATAGGCCACCGAGCATGCCTAGTAATGAAGCAGCAGACATTAAATGTACATGTACAGTATACTCTATTATCAATGCCTTATTAAATTTATGATGTCTTGTTATATTCCCATTACAGCTTTTGTAATCTACAACTTTTTGAGCCTTTGCTATGAGTACCTGGGTGGAGAGAGTTCAATCATGTCGGAGATTAGAGGCAAAGCTATTATGTAAGTCTCCTCTTAAGCCTAGAGTAATTATTTCATGCGAAAGCAAATACGAAGCGAATTACGCGAGGCAAACAATCAGGTACGCACTTTTTCTCAATTGTGACGCAAGGAACTTTTCTTCGCTTTCGCAATTAGCGTGAAGTATGAACCAGGCTTTAGTCAAATCTAGTTTAGTGACTGAATTAATTATCACAGGGGAGAGATATGTCTTGGAATGGATTGTAGGCCTTTTTGTTACTTTAATAACTACAAATGTATAAGGTAACACATTAAAAAGAGTAAAGTGAGGTGGCACATTTGCCAAACCATGCCAGAAATACTGGGGTGAACCCCCTCTCTGTACGATAAGTGTACTGGGTTATTTAACCTGCATCACAGAACAGACTTTGGTTTTATGTCTGATCCAAAAGACAGAATAAGTGTCTTGCTAAAAGTTAAAAGTGCCACAACTGGCATCGATTCAACAATCTGACAACACAATAACTTGTGTTGGCCACAACACCGGTAACACCCGTTTTAATATTTCCATCTATATCTATTATAATCTTTCCTCAGACCCACCAGTTGGTTCTGTTGTACATGTTGTCTTCATGGCAGAACCTATTCAATCGGCTTCCTTCGCTTCTGTAAACAGTCCACTCTTCAGTTCTGCTTCGTCAAACCCGTCATGGTCCTTATTACTCTTATCCTGCTGCCGTTCGGCAAATACTCTGATGGAAACTTCTCGTAAGTTCACATTATTAAAGGAGATGAATGTCTTGAAATGTAACGTACATGTAGGCCCTGCCTTTAAGAGGGTCATCCATCATTTAGGTCGAACGAGGTCACTCAGGGTGAACGAGCCAATAAAAGGGGCATGTCAGAGCTGTCAATTCTCCCTGATTCTGCAGAAAGTTCCCTTAAAACATGTAAAATTATCTTCCATGTTCTGATGAACAAATTTGAATGGCCTCCTGATTATAGAAACTTTTTTTTCCTATTAGATTGAATGTAAATTTTTAATATCTCCCTGATTGCCGTACAAAATCTCCCCGATTGCAAGATGCAAATGTTGGCAGATCTGGGATTTGAATTGGAAACAGCAACATGGGAAATTCACAAAAAGATGAAGATCATCCAAGGCTATAGATGCATTTTTATGACTTTATTTTTGGCCCTGGTAATGGTCTGAGTGTCCCTTCAAGATATTTGCATCCTTCACTAAGGTTATTCCAATGGAAGCTCCTTTTTAAAAAAAGCAAACCAAAAAAAGCCTTGCCCATTCAAAGATAAAATTCCAGGCATAACATTCTATTATCTGTTTGGGACAAGTGGATTGATTGTTTGATGTACATGTAGGTGTATCCATTTCATATCCTCTAATCTCTCCAAGCAATTTTATGTATGAATGACCATTCAAACTTGATTTACAGGGATGACAAATTTCTGATTTCATTTAAATTTAGACCTTTGTTTGTACGCCAGGTGAAAAATGTAGCTGTTGTTTTCTTCAGCCATATCAGAAATCATGCTCGTTGATTTACATTATTTAGTGCTCAGGCTAAAAGCTCCTTGGAATTCTATGACTGCAGAGATCGACTAAAAGGCTGAAATGCCATCATCTCAACATACTTCAAAGAATATGGATCCTATTTTAGACCTTTTGTCAGCATTGATTGTCACTCCTAGATGTATTTATTGACTTATTGAATGTATGAGTAGCAAAGCTGATACTGATTTATATGCAAAGTTATTTTCTTATATTTATGCAAAGTTATTTTCTTATATTTATGCAAAGTTATTTTCTTATATTTATGCAAAGTTATTTTCTGACTTCTCTTCTCAATGGTTGTTATTATTTGTTATTATTTGTTATTATTTGTTATTATTTGTCATTCAGAGTTGTCCACTCTTACTCTATATATGGATAATTCCATGATTATTCACATAGTTATTGACCACCTGAATTGGAAATACATGTACATGGCTTTTTGGAATGTTTTTCATAAATTTTTATGAGTTAATCATTTTGGAGATAAATTGCAACAAATCTCCAGTGTAACGTGACTTAAATTTGTACCATTGAGTTATCCAAGTTAATTCTCCTTTGAAGGTATATTCTTTCATTTGTTCTTTAAAAAAAAAAATATATATATATATACTTAATTTTTATATACATGTATGTACATGTATTGATATCATTGATTCAAACATCCACTGTTTCCTTTTTGTTTTCCTGTGTACAGTGTAGGGGATGGTTATCTATACATTACCATCATCTACAACATCTCGGTTAGTCTTGCCCTTTACGCCATGTTCCTATTCTACTTTGCCACCCGGGATCTTCTCAGCTCCTTCAGACCAGTGCCCAAATTCTTCATGGTGAAGTCCATCATTTTTGTCTCTTTCTGGCAAGGTGAGTGTTTCAAGAAGCGTTGTTAGGATGTCTCCTGAGGACATTTTACCCTCCAAAATGAAATTATGACGTGTGGAAGTGAAACTTGCAACCCTCCCACAACAACAAAAAGTAATTTGAGTATTTATCACAACCATGGTTCTAAGAACTGCCTGCCTAGATTTTAATTCCAGATGGTTGTCACCATTAAACAATATAATTTCTTACTTCTGGTGGCGTCGTGGTCAAGTGCACTGGACTTCAACTCTGGTGTTTCTGATTAGCAGAGTGTTGGTTTGAGGCCCGGTCTTGACACTTGTGTCCTTAAAGCAAGACACTTTCATGTAACCAATATTGCCTTGTCGTTCGGATGGGACGTAAAGTCGTGTGTTGTGTAATTCTCGCCTAGAGAAGACTGGGTTTGGCCTGTATATGTCAAACCCAGGAGGTTCAGGGGCCTAATCCTTCATACCATCGGGAGACCTATAGGCCAACCACTCTACATTTTAATTTATGGAGTTGGTCAAACTCTGTCAATAGTCTGAACCCCCGTATAAGCAATGGGAAGATGCCAGTTAAAATTCTGTTACTGTACATGTAGATATTGCAGTTAACTCTGCAGGTCGAACATGTACAATCTATTTTATGTATTTTGAAAGTACCATTATCGTACATGTGTACATGTACAGTAGGATCTTTTTTGTGTACTCAAAAACTGTCATCAATCGTACATATACAACCCATAATATGCATATCGTCACACGAGGCATAGTCACTCAAGAAATACTTATGACTTAAGGATGTAGCAAGGCAACTCAATTTAGCAAGATGCATTTTGTTTGGTGAGAAGAACTTTTTCACATTTTGTATGCAGAATTTCGATAAACCTAAAAAAGCTGAGCATTTTAGGTTCAAAATGCAAAAGCGTGGTCACTGAAAGAGTTAAGAATAAGGTTACATGTGAGTGTAATAAGGCCATTTTCACAATCAGTGGTGTAACTTTGTTTCCAAGGGTCAAAAATTTCAAACCTAAAATATTTAATTGTTTCCATTAAAAAATTCTTAGTTGAGACATTACGGAGGTTACTGTTAACAACTGCTATATGTTTCGGAGGTTACATAAGTGTTAACATGTACATGTACCTCTGACTAGAGTTAAGGAATCACTACACTGAACAAAGTATTTTCATAAAGTATACATGTTATTAGTCCATCAAAGGGGCAAGAAAACATTTGCATTGTCTCAACTCTGGTATTCTTGCATCATACTTTAGCATCAAACAAATGTTGGCAATATTCATAAACCACTTCAAAGGCTATTTATAGAGTTAACAAGTAAGATGGACTGTTTACATGTAATTTTATTCAGTTCTAAAGAAACCTCGTGATGGAGACACTTATTATATTTGAAGAAAATCATCTTAAATGTATATGTCTGGCTTCTAAAGCAGTGTTTTTGAGGTTACTGTTAACAACTGCTGTATGTTTCGGAGGTTACATAAGTGTTAACATGTACCTCTGACTAGAGTTATGGAATCCCTACAAAGAATAAAGTATTTTCATAAGCTAAACATGTTATTAGTCCATCAAAGGGGCAGGAAAACATTTGCATTGTTTTAAATCTGGTGTTCTTGCATCATACTTTAGCATCAAACAAAGGTTGGCAACATTCATAAACCACTTCAAAGGCTATTTATAGAGTTCACAAGTAAGATGGACTGTTTACATGTAATTTTATTCAGTTCTAAAGAAACCTCGTGATGGAGACACTTATTATATTTGAAGAAAATCATCTTAAATATATATTTTTGGCTCCTAAAGCAGTATTTCTGAGGTTACTGTTAACAACTGCTGTATGTTTCGGAGGTTACATTTAAGTGTTAACATACAGTACCTCTGACTGGAGTTACATTATAACATGTACCTCTGACTAGAGTTATGGAATCCCTACAAAGAACAAAGTATTTTCATAAGCTAATCATGTTATTACATGTTGTAATCCATCAAAGGGGCAGGAAAACATTTGTATTGTTTCAACTCTGATTTTCTTGCATCATACTTTAGCATCAAACAAACGTTGGCAATATTCACAAACCACTACAAAGGCTATTTATAGAGTTAACAAGTAAGGTGGACTGTTTACAGTTTTGAAGAAGCCTCGTAATGGAGACACTCAGTAAGATACATTGTGTAACCATCTTAAATTTTTATTTCTGCGAATTGGCATAAAGTTATCTAAAACACACGTACTCAAAAAGTCTCCAATATTTGCTGATAAATTTGTACTTAAAAACCCTAACTCCCTTCATGGTGTGTGCAAACTCATATTAAAATTGGACGATTTAGCTAGAACTGTGAGGGTAGCCCTCATACAACATACATTTTAGCAAGTTTTTTAAGATGCACTGCAGGTGTGTAGATGGAACATACAGAATCAACGTTTTAGTACTTGTCGAACCATGTACTAATCCCTTTGGTAAGTTGCACTAAATTGCCTCTTTAACCATTATTGATTTTTGAAGTGAGCCTATAGGGTGCACCCCACTGAATTAGTGAGAAAACAGATCTTCTTTCTCAATAATATTTTGTTGGCCCTCAAAATATTCTCTATAGATTTGAGAGCCCAATAAAAGGGATGTATCAGTGTAAAACAAAATCCCAATTTCAGTTCTGGTGTTGTTGACTTTCAACTTTTTGGGGGGTATTAATCTCTTCTTAACCCTCCCTAACATAGCCCAAACCATAAACAAAACCTAAACCCTACTTTAGCCTCGTACCCGAATTCTGGCCCTTTAGCCCTGACCCAGACTGCCGAATAGGTCACCGAAATGAGTCAAAGACTAAAGAAAGAGCCATGACATGTTTCTACGTGGGCTTATCTTTGGGGAAAACTACTCCCATCTCCGCTGAAAGCCTCTTTGAGAAAGTACGCAATCATGTCAACATTATTGTTTTCCTCTGGAGTACGTTTGATCCTCAGTTTAGGGTGTCTGGGGAGGGGGGCTGAATGTGTTGGCATGTGTTCGCGGGGGGAGGGGGGGTGTTGGCATGTGTGCGGGTGTTGGCATGTGTGCGGGGGGGGGGGGGAGGGGGGCAGAATGTGTTGGCATATATGTAGGGGGCAGAATGTGTATGTGTTGGCGTGTGTAGTGTAGGGGGGGGGGGTAGCCGGGGATAATGGTTGTTCAATCTAGTAAATTATGTGGCCAACTAGACTCTCATTGAACTTTCAAATTCTATGCAACTTGCTCCCTTTCATCAAGTTATCCTTCAAGCATTAGAAGCCCCCCCCCCCCCCCCCCCCAACTCATGGTACCAACCCCAGGGGTAAAAATACAGGGCAAAAAACTTATATTGTACATTTAGGTTCATGTACTGTTGGGTCTTTTACATGTACAGACCAACATTTTGACCACTGCAATGAACAGACCCCCTATAATAGTTATTGTTTGTTTGCTCGTGCCCCCCCCCCCCCACCCCCCATCCTTTGCTATCACCGGGGACCCTCCCCATATATGTAGAGGGTGAATGAAAAAAATAAAAAATCATTTTCCGAAATTTTCATCAGAAGAATAGTAGGATACAGTCAAGACCTAAAAGTCTGTGGATTGTTCAACTGGAAGGAAACTATTTCATGATAAGAAATAGTTTGTGCATGTATGTATGCAGGCACTGCTCATTCATTTGAAGTGCACAAAACACCATGTGATACATGTAGTGTTTTTTTAAACTATAAGGCTGCTATTTTTCAGCAAATTTGTTGAATGCAATTTTCCCATTATATGATATGGGGGGGTCTATTTATAGGGTTGCACCCCTCAAGAATCATTCAATTACTGCTACATTGTGTATACTGCAATGAGTAAGTGTATATTTAGTTCACTCTGCATTAAAAATGCAGGTTGAGTGAGTTGTAAACAAGCTAATGTAACCTCCGAAACGCATTGTAATTGACAACATGACTTCTTTGTGTTGTGTGCAAACTAAGCCATGGAGGAATTTGAACAAAACTGCAGTGTTAACATTAAAAGCAGGAATGGTTTGACAATGGTTTGACCAACTGCAGTTACAAAAAAAATTAATTTCTTGAAAATATTGTCGTCAAAAACCTTTACAACTGTGTTTTGTTTTGGAAATGTTACACAAAATACTAAAGATTGCAGCCTAAGAACAAAATCTAAAGTAAACTAGACTTTTTTTGTCATTTTGCCAACAATTCTAAGTGGGTAAAGAAGCAAAAAGAGAAAAAAATTAAAAGAAAATAGTGCATTGTACCTACAAATTATAGATATGTGTTGTAAACGTCAACATGTAACCTCCGAAACAGGTTTTTTCAGAGTCATGTGTTCAAACAGCACCCTTTCTTGATTCTTTCCTTACAAACCTAATTATTTTAATCCCTATGACTGCAGTGTTAATACACATCATCTTCAGGTCTGAGAGTATTTTCTTAGAGAAGTAAACTTAATGAAACCAAACTGAAATGTTTCGGAGGTTACATTGTGTTTCGGAGGTTACCTGTGTTAACGGAAATGTTAAATTACACAAAAAATCAAAAAGTCAAAGTTTTTTTACAAAGATATTTTCTATGAATGATGGGCTGTCTTATCAGTTCTTTTTAGTTTATTCACTTCATTACCACCTTTTATCATTTCAGAGTTAGACCCTATAATCCAATGTTTCGGAGGTTACGAAACTGTTAACGGAAAAGTTAACAAACATATTTGAAAGCATGCATTCTTTCGAAGATGCCACTCAGCCATTAAAAAAAACATATCAAACAAAAGTAGATGTAATCAGCAGCAACAAGCTTTACAATGTGGGATAATTGCCATTTCAATATATGAGAAGTGATGCATTTATATTGACAGTAAAAGTTAACGGAAAATGTAACCTCCGAAACACGACATCCCTAGTAACATCGAGTCAGAACGGAAATAGATTCAGAGGTCCAAATTTTATGGCAGAAAGGTCCATCCCTTGTACTCAATCATAACCCAAAAGCAACCTGAAATTGCATGCATAACAGCAAAAATAGGTTGAGTAACAAAAGGTACAGCAAAACGGACCACTCAAGGTGGTAGGATTTACCCCCTTCTGGGGTATGAGGTATCCATATGAAGAAACACGGGAACTTTATTAAGCTACCCGAGGTAGCCCCTACCAAGGATAGTTGCATGACCAAAAATCTAAGAATTCTATCCACTGGTTTAAAAAATACAGACCCAAACCTCAAAAATTCAAAGTTACACCACTGATTGTGAAAATGGCCATAACAATCTTTGTTGATTTGTAGGTGTTCTTCTCGCTATTCTGGAAGTGGGTGGTGCAATCAAACCTCTGGAAGTAGAGGGGGGAGGGGAGACCGTGCAGGCCGGTACCGTCTCAGCGGGCTACCAGAATTTCCTCATCTGTGTGGAGATGTTCTTTGCTGCTATTGGACTCCACCTGGCCTTCCCTTACTCAACATATGAACAGTGTACATTGCTGTCTGATGGACAGGAGGCACCAAGAGCATCTACCATGCAGGTAAAGTATTATAGGCATTCCAGCATTCTACCTTAAAGGGTGTGTACAATTTAGGTATCCAGTATCCACACTTGATGTGACCTAATATATATATATACATGTACATGAAATAACAAACCTGTGAAAGTTTAAGCTCAATCGGTCTTCAGAGTCGTGAGAAAACAGTAAAAAGCCCCATTATGTTTAAACTTTTTTTTTTCAAACATCAGAATTTATCCTGCAGGATTGTTTTACTCATTTCCTAAAAACTATGGCATTTCAAGCAAAACTATTTCAAGGGAAGTTTTCCACCATGACCATCTTTATACCATGTAAGTTATGTGCAAATCTGTGAACATTTATATTTTTAATCTTACCAATGTTGTAGACGCCCTCTAGAGGTAGGGTCATAGATTAAGACCATAAAAACTTACTTGGTGAGAAGCACCGCAGCTCTTGATGGTACAAACCATTTTGAGAGAGGACTCCCCTCAAAATAGTCTGGTTCAGATAAATGATCACCCCAAAACATTTGAATCTGAGATACGATTCATCTCCGTTGCCGAATACTGCGGCCAGAGAGATGCAGTTGGTTCCCGCTGTCACCTCGATGGGATGGATTTGATGCTTTTGTGAAAATACCATGTCTTGCACATTATTACTTTAGCGATATACATAGAGGGAGACACGATGGGAGACGCTAGGTCAGGCAACAGACATACTGGAAAATTTGCTATTGTTAACTTTACGATTAGTCTGCCACCTGGCGTCCCCGAAAGTCTCCCAGGTTCAAGTTCTCTGCCGGCAGGATCTCTTCGTGGAAATGAAAATAGTAAACCACAAGGGAAACTGACTGGGTAAATTTTAAATAATCTTTAATGATTTTGTTCAACCCAAAATCTAAATAAAAATAGGACAGAACCTATCCAAAAAAGGAGCTTGAACAAATGCTGGATACAGTAGAAATTTAACCACAAATACCAGAATGTTGTTTGCTGACCTTCTTGCTTAAACTAAAATAATAAGAATTGGTTTTATTTTGTGTTGCTTTCCAGAGCATTTCATCCAACTTGAAGGATACAGTGAACCCCAGAGACATGTTCCAAGACACCATTCACAACTTCTCTCCGGCCTACCAGACGTACATGCAGCAAGGAACCAAGGACGATATCGAGTCCAACAACCACAAGAGCCCCGGAGTCAAGGGGAGTATCAACGCGAAGGGCGGGGTAGGTGGAGGAGGCGGAGTGGGACCTCGACTCCCGAGGTTCCCTAGCAAGTCTAGTCAAAATGAGAAGTCTGGGCTGTTGAGTTCAGATGATGAGTTCTAGACATGTTATTTAGTTTGAATCGGGCTCGATCCGCTTGTTTGCTATTGTGTCCCACTTAAAAAACAGGCCTGTGATGTCTTATCAGGAATTTGGTCTTGGGTTCAGGTTTGTGTTGATTTCCCTTTGCCCTTTAAACTCTTCGTATAGCACGAAGGGACTGTTATGTCAAAGGTAGAAAGACAGCCCAGTTTATATCTGAACCTCTAGTTTTGTGGTGATGTAGAGAGTCAGTTACATCTTCTAAAATGGAATGCCCTGGGGAAGGGGGGTGGCCCATGAGGAGACCACCGTTTTACATTCTCCAACGAACAATGGTTTATTTAGTCATGAAATTTCAACCTGAAGGTGGACATTTTAATTTTAAAGTCTATGTGAATATTTTGAAGGTGCACCAAGGCAAAAAATTGGGGCAAGACAAGTGGCAACTACAGAGACCAAGACCAGGGGCAACAGAGGCCATGGCCTTGCCCTGATCATGTAATGCCCATGTATTTGAATGTTGTTAATGTAGTTTTGTTTGCTAGGGCACTTTAACAAAATGCAGAACAACTTTTCAAATGCATCTGTATTGTACTTAAGTTTTCTGCTTTTAAAAAACAAATTAAAAATGCAGCTTTTGAAATGGCCAGTCAACTTACATTCTTTTTTTCAAGGTTCCAAAAGTATCAGGGTTTACAAATGTGCTTAATTATTGCCCATCATATTACCGAACAAGCCGAAACACTTGTTTGTAATTTTGTTACTCTAAAACCTCAATGTGTATGTACTTATAGTTCACAAACTGTACTTAAAAACCAAATGTTTGAAACAATATCAAATATTTTTCAAAATGTTGGAAGTTTTTAATTCTTTGACATGATTTCTTGTCTAATTTTCCCAACGAATCTGAAATACTTAGAAGTTGATGAAATTAAAATAAAAAAATAAAAACAATTGATAAAAATGATTACTCCCTTTCAAATGTGACAGTTTGAGTATTTATGGAGTTTGATCTAAATAGTAGTATCAAATCTAGAATGATTTATATATTTTTATTAGTTGAGACAAGGGTTGCAGTTTGTATCCAAAGTAAAACGATAAAGTACGATGTTTGTTGGTTATTTATTTGCTTAATTATGGATTTGTTATCCACTTGACTTTTTGTTCTATTTACAAACCTTAAGGCCTTGTCACAAAGGACACATTTTTTTCAAGCAACTTGAAGGCAACCGGCTGCAATGCATGCACAAGAGACGTTCTTCTACATGTAGCTGTTACTCACTATCACAGGAAAATAATGAGAAAACTGAAATGTGAATGAATTTTCTTATTGCCTGTACATTACCTCGTGTGACATGGCCTTTAAAGAAATAAAAATAAAAATGCTTTCAGAATGATGTGTCATCACAAGTTTCCCCGATTTCCAATGTATTACAGGGAAATGTTAATAAAGGCTACCACTACAAATGTTTTTTGAGAATTTCAGTATAGACCTTATGCATATGACGTCATTTGAGTAGGGCGCCCTCACCTAGAGGTCAAAAGGAAGATGCTCATTGGCCAGTCCTGTGCGCCGCGCGTACAAATCAGCGCGTTTCCATTGTTTCATCATCAGTTTACCTCTAAGATGGCGGCTTGGTGACGTCAATGCATAAGGTCTATTCTTGAAAACATCTTTGTCATTTTCTTGGGCTTGCTGCATTAGATTTTATCTTATGGTAAGGCCTAACAACAACAAAAAGTTTTGTTTCCTGTAACCCAACCGACAGTTCAAAAAACCTGCCGAACAATTTTATTAATAATTCAAAACGTTCCCTGTCTGACTGCATGATTCATGGTACTACTTTACCGCCAGAATAAAATACCTCACTGAAATATTTGTCAAATCTGAATGCTTAAAACGTAAGAATACCTTTATATTCCAATCCTGCTTGTTTTTCTCTTTATTTCTCGGGGTGCACTTTGTAAAAACTTTCCTAAAATAACTTGTTTTACATAATCAACCCTTTTTCTTTCCAGTATATGCTACAGGAAACAAAAATATTGTTTGTTAGGCCTAGTAAAAAGGATAACAAGTTAGGAACTCACATGTAAATATGAGGGTGTTAAGAGAACAGGGTGGCCCAGGTGGTTTAACTTGTAGACTAAATAGAATGTTTTTGTTAGAATTATTTAGGCTTGTGTAAGATATGTACAGTAGGTTATCTTTGATATTAATGTACAATGTATGTACTGTACATAGTTTGTAAGTATGGGAAAGAGGAAGTGAGCAAGCTCCTTCTCAGGAAATACAGTCTGATTCAATCGTCTCACTAGTACGCACTGACTTGGTTCCCTTAGGGCTTTATGGCAGTACCCGGTAGTTTAGTGCTGTAGCGTAGAGTTGGGCGTATATGGCATCTTGAGATAGAGGTGGCCAACAAGCAGTGGACTGTCAACTGTCTGGGAGGGCGTGGCACTAGGGTGGGCATTGCAGGCATGATGGGATGTCCCTTGCCACAGACCACACCCATCACACTGTCAGCAAGAAGGGTGTCTGCTGGATACCTTTTGGGAACTCTGTTTAAAATGTCATTTAACTGTAAACAGTATTTCAATGCCCTATTTTTAAATTGACAGCAAATCTGGTCACCATTTTTACAGATGCTGACACATACATGTAGCTTAAAGACTACCAAGGCTAAATTAGGGAGCTCTAGAAACACAGATTATTTAATTTGAGAAGAAAACTGTATAGTGTCACTACAGTTAACTCTGATGCCAACTTAAATTTCTTATGTGACTGTATCAAGGTTGGTTCCTCAGTAATCTAGTACCCCACAGTGGGAAAGAGACCAAGGGAGCAACTGAAACAAGTCTATGGAAATTCACGTTTGGTGTAAATTTTGTAGTTTAGGTCACATGACTACCTGCAATGCTAAATATTGTACTTAAAACTGCTATGACAATTGTATAGACTTGTAGCATTATTGTGAATGATGTAAATAGGTTACTATGGTTATCTGTGATGTATGCAACCTGTGTAATTGAGATACAATGTAGTCTTAAAAACATCAGAAGGTCTTAATGGACAGATCCGTTAAGCTCCGCCCCTTGATGCATTGACCAATCACAACGGCAACTCCCCTTCCAACAGTTTGACACGCTTTAGTCCAAGAATGAAAATAGCCGTTTGCAATTTGCATTGTTGCGTTGCGGTGTGCATTTAGTGTGTTGCAATGGCACAGAGATATGGAAAAGAGGGAGCACTCATTATTACACACATGTAACTACAAAAATGAGCATGAATCCTTATGGGTAAATTACATACAGATGTCCACTTACAAAATGTTGGCGGTGTGAATTGGTCTGTAACCTGTGTTATACGATGGGTCAGCACCATTTTCTATGACAAAAAATGCTTCTTGTCGGGCCGAGTCACATGATTTCGTACACACTCTAGTTCTATTATAAAACTCTATGTACAATGCGCTGTTTGCAAATCGGAGACTATAGTGCAACCTATGTGTTACCACAAGAGGGCGCAGTTGCTTGGCTGTTGAGATGGTGGGCGGGTCATAATGGATCGGTCGATTTAAACCAGTCCTCATGAAGTGTGTTACATCTGTTGGAAAATTGTCACAATCTTAGTTTTTGCCATGTAGATTGACACATGCAGTTTGATGGGTGTATTAGAGTTCACAATTTGGCAAGTAAATGAGATTTTCTTTTAAATGTTGAGTTCTTAATTTTCTTTGATAAAAATATGCACATTTGCCAAAGAGGGATAAATCTATGAATGAAATGTACAAATTATGTTAAAATAATATAATTTATAGATATTTTATCCGTAGGGTGTGGGTGTTAGTTTTAGATGAGGTGTAACCAACCAACAGGTATGGGTGTAAGTATGTAGAAAATACATTGTAATATTACTTGTGTGCTGTTTTGTTATTTACAAGGGTTATTAAGAAATGTGGCATAATAATTGGGGGTATCAGAAAGTGAAGAGTTAATCTGAAACATATTGTATTTATTTAGTTATAGTATTGGAAACGTAACCAAGGGAAACATTGTACAGCTGGTAGAAAAGAAGACTTGACCGAAGTCTGACTCTTCATTGAGGTTGTCATCGGGGCCCCACTGCCCACTTGCACAATGCACATGACAGAAGTTAAATCACTAGAGTTAATAGTGCGCCATCTAGTGCCAGTTCTGCACAATGGCTTGTACATAAACGCCCGGGATTTCTGCACTGTGTATTGCAGCTGTTGGATTACTGTTGGATTTAGACCATTATGACGAAAGTCTGGCTTGGGTCAAGTCTAGTGGGAAGGTTGATAACATTATTAAGAAATGCAATAGATACTAGGTGTACCATACAGAGGGACTGTGTATAAGAATCATATACTTGTTGGCATATAGAGGTTTAATTGGTGTTTGGTACATGTAAGTGTGATTAGTATGGAAGTAGGAAATATATTGTGGCTTCAGTACAGGGAGAGATATAAAGCATGTTGCATTTATTTAAAAACAGTCGCTTGATAGCAATTCGGTCTCTTGGTTTTTGAAGTGTTCTTTATGTTTGGTCAAATTCAGCAAGAAAAAACAAGTATTGACACCTTGCAGATGCTGAACGCACCTCCGCAAAAATGCCACACTGTTTGGGGTAAATTTCTTAGTGTATATTTTGACACTCAAAATGGGGGACAAATTTACATGTAATTGCACTGCACATTGTGCAGGAGGTCAGTAGGTTTTTCTGCAGTAATGGAATGGAGTTCCCAGCATTAGGAGAGTTTAGAAACATTGTAACATGGATGTAATGGTGGATTGAAAAGAATCTCTGCATAATGCTTGGAAAGTTTGAGCTAGCTTTGGGTTATTTTCACTCGCCTACGCCTCCGTGATTAATACACTGGCTTTATGCCAGGGCAATCGTTGCAAGGAAATTAGGTTGAAGTGGACTCATCTGTTGGCCTACTTCACTTGTAATGGAAAGGAAACTTCAAAAGGTATAGATGTGTCATATGAAATCACTGGAAAAAGGGTGCACTGGTTGGACAAGATCGTAACACGCCTTGTTCGTGCAGATTCCACCATACATTTACATTGTTATCAATTGTTAATCTGTGAAGTGGGGTACATCTAAATCTTTTATCAGGTTCTTGTAAAGTATTTCTGCTTTTTACAATGCACCCTTGAGAATACGATGTCAAAATATCAGACAGCGCTGTCACTTTGGTCATAATAAGGTGGTGTCACATTATTTGGCAACTGTTTTTGGCACAAGTTCATATTAACAGGTATCTCCATTGTCTGAGCTCAGTTATGGTGTCATATATGCAGGGGGCTTGTTGTTGGGACAACACGCAGGGCCCCAGCAGGAAACACTCTAGAACTGCTCTTGAAAGGTCCATGTGTATGTAAACAGTATGACATCATTAATGTACCACCAAGAAGCCACAAGGATTCTTCCTCCAACCGCAATGACTACAACTGAACAAAATGAGTCAGATCTGTGCATGCCCACAGGTTTTAGTCATAACAGGAAAAGGGTTGTGGAAACTGCATAGTATTTTGTACCTTCACAAGGAAAATGACATGTCAAAGGTCGCAGATTCTTTGTAGGGATTCATAGGGATGACTGTACATGTTCAACACTGATGTGTAGTATAATCTTAGTCTGCATAGAAACCCTAATTGTGATGTAATTCTTGGGGTAATGACCAATATATTTTAGTTATACCCTTCATCAATGTGTGCTGTAGGACCGTCCGTCACAGGAGGGCAAAATCAAAGTCATTTCTACAGTATTTATTGTTATTTATTGTATTATTGTATTTATTGTTGCAACTGTAAGCTTTTCGAGGATATATAGTATATCATTTGGACCCTAAACATCAACTAACATTTTGATATTAGAAGGGTTGGGGCATGCCCAAGTTTGACCACCGTAAATGCCTCACGTGATGCTCACTTGATGTTTCACGATCATTATTACATCATGTAAGTGTTTCAGATTTTACTTTATAATGGTCCACTCACAGGCCTGTATATACATGTATTTGTATTAGTAACCACAAGTTAGTTTCAACGAGGGCTCAAGCATATGTGGTTTAATTGTACATGTACTTAAACTGTTTGTTAATGCATCTGTACTGAAAGACATGAAATCTTTGATTTGTTTTAACTGCTTATTGGTAAGAATACTTTGTCTACGGTTGGAACTTGCACCAATCAACCCAAGAACCCTCACCAGGCCAGGCCATCCCAGGCAAAGCAAAAACAATTAGCGTTATGTAGCATCTATGAAACATTTTACCACTGTGCAAGTTCTGATATTTAGGAAATGTTCACACATTTTTGGTCGACCCATAACAATCCCAAACCCTTCAAAGTCCAACTACACGTTTTGTTTGATTCTATTGGACTGAGAAGACTGTACATGGATCCAGGACCATGATCAGAGTCCAACAGTTTAGGTATTGATTTACTGTATGGTGTTGGATTCTGCTCTGTCAGGAAGGATCCTAGATGTAGTAAATCAGTCAGGGGAGTTAGCGTAAGGGTATGTTTCTTTTAATGATTAGTACATTTGTCCATTAACATCCTATGTTAGTTAATTTATCTGTGTCGTATTTCAATGTACATGTTTGTATATTGTACACGGACTTGACTGTTTTTTTAAAATCCTCATTAAAACTAAATTCAGAAACTGTTTGGTTTTTTTCTAGTTGAGTTGAAGTTTTTGTCAATTCGGAGCTCGTATTTCAAGAAAATATCCACTAGTCTACATGTCCTGTCGCTCAAAACTTTCACTGGAACTACAATATTTCCATCTGTTTTACATTGTCTGTGTCTTTAGGAGGATGCTAAAGCATGCATTAGTAAATCTTCAAAATTGTGTGAAAAAGAACACTTGACTGCAGGACTTGTTCATTTGTTAAGTTACTGACCCAAAGCTGAAATTGTACTGGACTCTGGCCAGTAGGTATTTTGAGTCCTGCAACTAAGGAGCATTCCAATAGACCATGTGACCTGTGACATCACATGCTTACAAAAGAGCCACAGAGCCTGGACTTCCTGCAGGCACATTTGTACACAGCTCAATGGAAGAGTACAACAAATCTTATGTTTTATGGAGATTGCACTGTCTGATTTTTCTCAACTTGATATGAAGAAAGGGGAGACATCCCAAAAGCTGTACAGCTGTTGGTTTTGTAAATTATGACACCAAATTTAACTTTTCCCATATAGCCTGTGGAGTATCTTGCCCGTCAGTAAAATAGTGGCTTCTTATATAGCGCTCAAGGCGCTTCAACAGTTAGTATTTTCCTGCAAGGTATATATGTGGAGCTACTTTTTGAAGTATTAAAATGCATTATAATGTACAAGGTCACTACTCTGTAAACAAAGGTAACATGGTCTATAGACCCCTTGCTTTGGCCACCATCGCTGAGGTTAAGCAATGAAAGTGTGCACGCATCTACGTGCAGTACACAACTCTCAGCCAGTGATAGGTCTTTATTGACCTCAGTGAAGGCGCTGTTCAGGGCTGGTAACGTCATATTCAAGGGATATATAATAAAACGGTCAGAGCCGGTGTTGTAAACTACTTTTAATGAAAAACTGCCTCGTTTAAAATAACAACTTTGTACACAGTTTCTGGATCTTCCCACGTGTTTAATACACTTGTTGAACTAGAGTAGCCTTTACTTGTAGATTATATCTATTGAAAGAAAAGAAGATTGATTATCAATGTTATGAATAAAAGTCAGGTGCATGTTTAACTCCACTGTGTTGTGTGCCAATTATAAACAATTCAAGTTTCAAGCTTATTCCAACATTTCTGCAAACCTTGGATTACCATGTAATGTACATGTTCATTGCTTTAATTGTGTGTAAAGGAAACATCACACATTTTAATGCACGCCACTGGTGTTTGAGTACATGCAAGAATTGCAGTCTTTTGTAGATTTGCACCTGTTCTAACATTGTATTGGTGTTTCATTAATTATCAAAATTACACCATAACAATACAAGGTACACACATGTACATGTAGCTGTGAAAAAACCATTCCAAACCCTGCCAACTACTGTTGGTGTCCCTTTGTTGCTATCAAGCCCTTTGTAAAGACCAAATAGAGCTTTACAGTTTTCTCATAAAATTGCCCTTTATAAGGGGAAAATCGCCAAGTCTTTTCAAATACCAAGACTCTTGGTGTGCGAAATCTTCTCCGTGATGGATCCTTAGGAAATCTATGAAGATACACATGCATGACAGTGGAAGAAGATACACATGCATGACAGTGGAAGAATTAGACACGGACAAGATTAGTTTCAAAACACAAATAAATTTATTTAACTGACCATTATTAAGAGAGAAAACCACTAGACATTTGACCCATTATTCTTACAAAAGGAAAATACTAAAATGGACAAACATTCGACAAATACACCTAAGGAGTTTATCTCAAGGTTAAAATTAATTCCAAATGTTACTGGTTTGAACAATTGTCCTCATTTGGGGGAAAGGACAACACTGTTCCCCCACTGAATCACAATAAAACATGTGTGAAGGTTTTGTGATTGTCTTCGGAAAGCATGTATTATTTTTTAGAAAGAAGACAATTCATAAAATAGTACAAAGTTTCTATATAGGGCTTTATCACAGGGGTCTCAAAGTAGTCGTTATTTTTATGATGGGTATGTTTTGGAAAGTGCAGTGCGTTCTCTAACATGCATTACCGAACACACGTGACTTACAGCTTTAAACCCCATTTGAAGGATGAAGCAATAATGATCAAGTGTCTTGCTTAAGGACACAAGTGTCAAGACCAAGCCCCAAACCCACACTCTGCTGATCAGAACTTGAGTCTGTTATACTCCATTTTACACTTTAAAAAAAACCCAAAACACAGTAACTATACATTATCATTGGATACTTCGTAATAGCATTTTAGACAAAAAAATGAGTAGTTCGATTCATGCTCAATATCTTTAAAACACTAATTTCTTTACATTTAATCACTGACAATGTCCTTTGTGCCCCCCAAAAATACTAATGATTCTAAAAGAACTAACGTATTAAATACAAGTAAATAAGGATACATGTTTACCTGGTTATTTGTGGGAACTTTATACAAGATGTGTGATGAATTTTAAGGGACAAGAAAAAGGGGCAGAGTGAATGTTTATTTTCTATTGGAGCAGTGTCCTGGATGGCTCTTACTGATGTAAATGTGTCTGGTCCCCCAACATACATGTAGCAGTGACTGAACACCACAAATATGTAAATAAGAACTGGACATGTTGACAGGAAAACTAGCACAGTACATTCACAAGTTATGTACATTGTTAATCAGGTTGATTGCTACAGAGTTAGATTGTAACTGTTGACAATAAGTGTACAAAATGCAGTTCAACGTCTGTGTATAAACCCAACACACACAACTAGCCCTGGGAGCTTTTCACTGTCGAATAAATACTACAGTGACTTCTTGGATATGAAGGTCAGTTTCTGGGGCTGACCTTCAGACCATACCCCAAATCTTACCTGTAAGAAGCTACTAATCTCACTAGATTAACATTCCATGGCAGCATACATTTCGTGGCAGTGGGTTTTTTGGTCATCAGATATTTCTCATAAATCCATAATTTTCAGAAAATAATTAAGCTCTCAACGCTAAAAAGTTTCCATTTTGTTCGTTCTCTCACACATGTCTGTTTTATGTATGCGTACACTAGCATGTCAGGCGCAAGACATTTATTTGAAATGAGAGTGTACTGTGGAATGCGTTATAGGTGCCTGCGCAAACACATGCACGATAGGTTTGCATGATGAACCATTTGAAGTTGGAGTAAATATTTAACAATGACAGCTAAAATATTTTACAAAAATGACAGGTTTATAAGGACTATCTGACATCCAAAACCAACTCCCCAAAAACATATGTTGCCATGGAATGTTAATCTGGTGCGATTAGTAACTGGTATGATTTGAACTATGAAGCTCTGAAACTTTCCCGCCCCAGAAACACACCCTCATATCCAGGACTCTGCATCTCAACACAGAGGAAGAGTTTTACACAGGGGCTAACACACACCATGCTGAGGTGATGAGGCGACACTCCAAAGTCCTTGATATTCAAACAGCTTCATGACTCGGGTTGGAGGGGGAGGGGTGTCCTCTTGATGCAAATAAGTAATGTTTAGGAGTGGCAGTAATCTAGGCATCTACCCTGAGCATCCTCTACATCCGCAATGTACACACTCAACAATCCGTCCCTGAAACAACAATCGAATACAAAGTACTGTATTAGCAATACATTCTACCTGGAGTGTCGTCGACCTGGTCCCACATTCGACATGTCCAAAGAAGAACACCGAGACCTACTTACCAAGCTGATACTAACGCCTCTCCCCTACCCCCTACCCCCTACCCAGTGTATACATAGTTTCAGTATAAACCCTTAGAGACCATTCATAATCATCATCATACGCCAAAGCATGGCTTACACTATTCCAGTAAAAATATCTGTCAAAATAATAAGAAACAGAAATTTTGTTTTGTTTTTGGAAAACGAAATGTTTAACATGGGAAACATTGGAAAATGTCAATTCAACATGACTTTTGGGGTGGAATGAAAGTGCACGTAGGTCCATATCTTGCAGCCATTTATAATTTGGGAGGCTAACCATCCTTACTTTCAGCTGAGAAGCTGAACTGCACAGGACACAGCTACAACATGGTTGAGCTGCAGGCATGGCAGGGTGTTTTAGCAGCTAGTCATATCAACCAATATATGATACAACCAAGGAGAACAGCCAGTGATTGAAAGTGTTTGATTTTTCTGGACGAGCAGGAAAACCGGTGGGCCCGGGGGGTAAACCTACAAGGCACAGAACCAACCAGGATTCTATATTAAAGCACATGGACATTATTGGTAATTGTCAAAGACCAGTAGATGCACTTTATGTGACTCGACATATACATGAAATAACAAACCTGTGAAAATTCACTACATGTGTGTAAGCTCAATCGGTCATCAGAGTCACAAGACAATGGTGAAAAAAAAAATACTTCAGGTTTTGAGCTCACAAGATCAAACAAATTGTTTCCTCAAATCTCTCCAAAGTATAGCATTTCAGGCAGAAATGTTTCAAGGGAACTTTTCCGCTATGACAATTTTTATACCGTGTATTAAAAAGTTATGTGCAAATCTGTAAACATTGATATATTTTCAATCTTACCAGTGTTATGCACAGCTACATGCACTTCCATTCAACCCAAAAGGTCGTAGTAAAAAATCTTGTGTTGAATCGACATGCGACTTTCAGGGTACAATGCACACGTTGCCTGACAAAATTGACTTCTCAAAGCTTGAAATTTGTCTCACCTCTTCCAGTTTACTCTTTGGAACTCTGCAGATGCAGTTTGTGCCGAAGTTGGTATCTCTAGCCTGGATACAGCGGAGACAGCACAGATTCTCATAGCCTTGTTTCTTCCATTTTGCTATCAGATTCTTGTCTGCAAAGCCCTCCTTGATGCAGTAGTCATACAACTCTGTGTATAAATTAACAAAATAGAAAATGTTTATACTTACTATTCAATAATATTTGGGACAGTCTATCCATTCTGATTGACCAAGAGGAGTTGAAATGGTTATGTTTAAACATGACATGACCTTATTGCGTCAAAAGAGGGCGGAATCAGACGATTACACAGGGTGCACAAAATGTCATTGCCAAATTTAAGTTGGTAGGGTGCATATTTGACTTAAGTTTGAAACTGAGTTGCAGTCGTCAGTGGAGTAGAGTGCGTCAGTGTGTGTGAAAAGAAATAACCACAAAGAGGATAGTCAATCGTATTCATCATACAGTAGATAAACGACGTTTGCTTAAATTGAATACCAGTGGCGGATGATACATGTAGCTATTCCCAGATCTAGAACTAGTGATCAAAGACACTTACTGAATTCAATTATACTGCTATTGTAATTATTTGCTATTCTGCCAATTATTTATAAGCCTTAGTAAGGTCAAGAATAAGCATTGTTTCTGCTCGAGCTTGAGGAAAAAAATTGAGGTATAACTGGTATACATGTGTACATATAAAATGTTTAAAAAATTTATTTTCAGAGAATAAATTAGTACTGAACGAAAGAAGTCGTGAATCACATGTTATTTACTGTAGTTTGGATTCGGTAAGAGAATTGGTTAACCCTTTGTTCTGACACCTGCAATAGTCTAAAACTTAAGCGCGCAAATTGAAACTTACGCAAAGAGCTACTTATCGCTCAACACATATACAAATTAAAATACAGTGTCTAAACTGTCGGATTTGTTCTCAACTTTTAAAGGTTTTTTGATGTTTTTAACGGAAGGTATGAATGGGATTAAAAGAGTGGGGACTCAGTCTTAAACATCTGTTTAAAACCTTACAGGGTCGTGGTCGGTCGATAAAGAACTTTGGCTCGATCATTTATCGCATAGCCACAACCCTGTCGGTTTTAAATGGATGTTCAAGATTTCATCACCAATCTTGATTGGTGGCGCACGCGTCATGTGTCACCCTTAATTTTGCCAAGTATATTGCTGCGACGTTCCAAAAATTAACATAGGAATCCTATTAATGTTTAATTAAAGGATGTTTCACAGTATTGCATCCAAAATAATCGTCACCCGCTCCTTTGCCCAAATAAGGCAAGGTCTTGTCACAGCAGTCAAGGTTTGTGTCTACAGGTCATTCATGTTGGGGTTTCTAGAATTTTCAGAGTATGAGGTGGGACAAGTTCTCGTGTCTATTATTTTTGTGTTAAATATTGGTTTAACCTTCGTACCATCCGGCAATTCAATATCATCCACTGTTGTTGGTTTTGAACAATACATTTAGCTAAACTTTACCATACTACAAAATGATAAGAATGACCATTCAATATTATCCACTATGGTTTTGAATAACAGCTAAAGTACATTAGTCTGAAATGAATCAGTACTGCCATGAATGCATACTACACAGTACACAGTCAAACCTCTACTGTCAGACCATTCAATTTCATCCAGTACCGGTATCTTACGTTTTTGAACGACAGATAAACTATTTCAGCAGTAAAAACAATTTCACCTCAACAATCAAGTAAACAATTCCACGTCACAGCTTCAACTTCCATTTTTTACACTCAAACCCACCTCTGCTGATTGCCTTTCTCTTGTGGAATAAATCGTAGACGTATCTGGACTTCTGATGGTGGATTTTGAAGACTGGCCAGAGAGATTCAACCTTTCGTTTCCCCTCATGGGTTTCTGTTTCGGCTGTGAAGAGAACAAAAATCATTAAATTTGTTGTTTAGATTCAAAAGTTTTGTAATTAGATCATTCTTAATTTTGACAAATCCTTAGGTTAAAGAGAAGTTCAAGTCAGTCTGTTATTTAAGAAAATCTAAAAGTGATCAATTTAAAAACACAAAAACAAAAATGTTGACATACATGTAAAACATGAGTTGATCAAGTTTGTTTACAAGCCCATCTCACATCTGGCCCTCTGTCTTTACTCGAGAGTACACACTTATTTGCCTTGATCGAAAACCTTGAAACCACAGAGTTATGAACAAACCATGTATAAAATATTGGCAAATTCTTTTGACCTTTTATTTAAACATTTAAGAGTACCCAAATTGCCAAATGGTTACTTTAAATCATCAAACAAAAGTGATCAAATTGAGCAAATGGTTTGTTGTAACTCATGGCACAGATGGTGTTTAATTGAATGGTTGCCTGCTGGGAGATGTTACAATGACACCAAAACAAGCTTGCACATTTCATTTTATGTGATTTCAACAAATGAGCAACTGGTGACAACTGGGGAAAAAATCTCAGCCAAAAAAGGCAGGGTTTCTACTAAAAAATCATCTCACCTCCTGATGCTATGTCTATGTGGCTTAATATACTCCTAAACTAGAACTATGACTTCTCAAGGCAGCCCAAGATAGCTCAAAAGCCATCAGCGCCTGGACTATTGACGGACGTGTGATCTGCCTGCTGTCAAGCAACCGCAAGGTAACTGTATCATCCATCATGGACATTGATAAGCTTTGAACATGAGTGAGTCTATCCCTTGCTCCTTCATGCTGTCTCCACTGCCTGCCTTGCGTTACGCATTCATATTCATCTTGCATGAAATGTTATTATTTATTATTTTTATTAGTTGCTTCATACTCTCTTAATGTGGACTGGTCGGGGTAGCGCTGATCGGCCGGAATGGACCTTGTTTTTTGACCTTCGGAAGCGAGGTCCATTTTGGCTATTTTGGCGTTGTTTTGACTAGTTTGTTTTTGGAGTGTACCCATCCATTAATTTGTTCTTCATTTTGTATTAGTTATATCGGTGTATTGCCATCTCACCCTCATTTTTTTTGTTTGTTTGTTTCTTGTCATTGATATCGTATTCCATGCTATTGCTTTGTTTATGCTTAATGCTCTGTACCACTTGTTTGTTATTGTTCGTCATTGTTTCTTATGTCTGTTAAATTCCCCTGTAAATTCTGTACATGTCCTGTTAAGGTGAACCAGAATGGTATACTTTGTGATGTATGTAATAATTGGGTCCACTTAAAATGTACTAGTCTGTCTGTTAATGATTATAGGGTATTGTCCATCTCTGACGAACCATGGATTTGTCAACCATGCTTAGCCTATTCTTTGCCTTTCAATTCTCTCGACAGCTGTGAATTCCGGGCAGTCATTGATGATTACAATGGCGTTCCCTTTGTCCATGTAGGTCCTGTACTAGATAGTGTTGGAATGCACAATTCCCGTCCTCTAGATATGCCTACTTTGGTTATGCCACCCAACCTCGACCCCAACAATCCCTCCCCAATCATCAATGACTGCCTCTACTCCTCTCAAGAGGATTTCACTACCAATGCCATCAGTTCTGATCTTAACTTAACCATTATACATATTAATATCAGAAGCCTCTCCAAAAATTTTGACAACCTGAGAGTTACCCTTCAATCACTGCCAGAGTTCTCAGTTATTGCTTTATCTGAAACTTGGCTCAATAGTTCATCTTCTGACGTATTCCATCTACCGGGTTATAAACTTATCAATAGGAACAGGTTACATAGAGTTGGTGGTGGTGTGGCCTTATATATTCAGTCCAATATTCACTTCATAATAAGAGAAGACTTAACAACGACCACCGACTCTATGGAATCTCTCTTCATTGAGGTGAAAACTCCTTCCAGGAATATTGTTATTGGGGTTATATACAAACCCCCTCAAGCACCACACAATGATTTTATGTCCATCTTTCAGAATGTTATTGTTCAACTAGCCAGAGAAAACACCAGATGCCTCCTGACAGGTGATTTCAACATAAATCTTCTTGAATATGACACCTGTTCGGCCACACAAGGCTTCCTCGACATAATCTTCTCTCACTCCTTCTTACCACTCATTGATAAACCCACCAGAATTACCAAAACATCTGCCACATCGACAACATATTTACCAATATTCTCCCACTACCTAAGTCTCAAATTTTGATCTCTGACATAACTGATCATTTACCTATCTTCACATCAATACCCATCTCCAATATTCATTCCTCTCGTTCTCATACAGCTAAATCCTACGTCTACACTAATGACAACCTTGGTAATTTACATCAATGTCTCCGATTAGCAGATTGGACTCCCGTGTACGAAGCTGATAATCCTAACGTTGCCTTCGGTAACTTTATGACTATCTTCAATAACATTCATCACGCTAATAGTACCTTGTCTAACAAAAAGAGCAGCAAAAAACACATTCCAAAATCTCCTTGGATCACTGATTCTCTCCTCAGCTCAATCAACCTTAAGAACAAATTGTATCATAAATTTCTTGCCAAACGGAACTCTACAAACCATCTCGCCTACACAAGATACAAAAACATTTTAACCAGTGTCCTCAGATCCGCTAAGAAAAAATACTTGTTCAATCAATTCGAGAAGGAGAAAAACAATATCAAGAACACTTGGAAGTTAATCAACTCCGTGATCAACAAGTATGTCTCCCCACAGAAAATTTCCGGTATTTCTCATAATGGTAACTACACTGAAAACAACTCCTCCATCTCTGAACTCTTCAATAACTATTTTGTAAACATTGGCCCTAGCTTAGCCAGCAAAATCCTCCCTTGCAATTCCAATTTCACGGACTACCTCGGTGATCCGAATCCTCACTCCATATTCCTTTCTCCGGCCTCTACTCAGGAGATTTGTGACGTTGTTACCAATTTGGCCAACAAAAAAAGTTCTGGTTCTGATTCTATCAATGCCTTTGTAATTAAGAGAGTCATCTCTGCTATTGCTGACCCTTTTACTTACATTGTGAACCAGTCTTTCTCACTTGGAATTGTTCCTGATGACATGAAAGTTGCCAAAGTGACTCCTATTTACAAAAATGGAGACGCTAACCTGGTCATTAATTATCGGCCCATTTCTGTCCTTTCATGTTTCTCCAAAATCCTTGAAAGACTGGTTTACTCTCGCATCTCCTGCTTTCTCCAAAAACATGACATCTTATCTAACTCCCAGTTTGGATTTCGAGCCAAACATTCTACTACCCATGCAGTACTCCACTTGATTGAAAAAGTCATCACAGGATTTGACCATTCTCAGCACACTCTAGGGATTTTCCTCGATTTCTCCAAAGCATTTGATACTCTGGACCATAGTATTTTGCTTCATAAACTCAATCATTGCGGTATTCGAGGAAGGTCCCTAGAGTGGTTTACAAGCTACCTTTCCAACAGGAAGCAATATGTCTCTGTAGCGGGATACCCATCCACCACACGCTCCTTAACCTGTGGTGTCCCCCAGGGCTCCATTCTGGGGCCGCTACTCTTCTTGATTTACATCAATGATATTGCTAAGTCTTCTGATGCTCTTTCCTTCATTCTTTTTGCTGACGATTCCAATCTGTTTTATAGTCATTCTGTCTTAGACACTCTTATTGCAACTGTTGCCTCTGAACTTGTCTTGGTTAGCAACTGGATTAAATCAAATAAACTGTCATTGAACATTAAAAAAACGAACTGTATGTTATTTAGTAATCTGTATAAAGTTTTACCCAGGGATATTTATATTGATGGTGTTAAGATTAACCAGGTTGATTGTACTAAATTTCTTGGCTTGTACATAGATAACAAGCTTTCCTGGAAACCACATGTTGATTCATTATGTAAATCTGTTTCTCGTAATGTGGGTGTCATCAATAGACTTAAGTTGTATCTCCCCCAGCATATTTTAATTACTTTGTATAACACTCTTGTCTTATCTCACATAAATTATGGTATTTTAGCCTGGGATAGTGCGTCTCATTCTATACTTAATAGACTGTTCCTTTTACAAAAAAGGGCCATTCGTTTAATTAATAATTCTGATTATCTTGCTCACACAGATCCCCTCTTCACTCAGTATAGATCACTGAAGCTGAATGACGTGTATAACTTTCATCTTGGTACATTCATGTTTCAGCTGGCCCACAACAATTTACCCACCTGCCTTGCCTCCATTTTCTCCCAAAATCTGTCCATCCACTCTCATTATACCCGTCAAGTTTCTCACTATCACATTCCCTTTACCAGGACCATCCTTTCTCACAAAAGTATCAAATTTCAAGGACCTAAACTCTGGAACTCTTTACAAAAACCTCTTCTTAGCGTCACTTCTTTAAGTCTGTTTAAAAGAAAGTTTAAGCAGTTCCTCCTTAATAACTATGTTTAACATGCTATTGTTTTATGTATTATTGTATACCAGTATGGCCTTGCCTAATCATGCCTTTTCATTAATTCTGGTTGTCTAACTTATTTTGTTGTTTACTATTATTTTTACGTCACACCTTACTTGGCATGTTCTCTTTTGTTTTCTATTTTGTAGATAAGTGTTTTGTTTCGTCACATGTCTGGCAGACCACGATTGGGCGGTTTGGGTGTCGCCCCTGGGTGGGCGGCTTGGGTCCGATCCCGTGTCTGGCGGACCGGCGAGTGGCTGTTGTTGCTTTACTGCTTTTTCGCCGGCCTGTCGGATTCGCGACTGGGCTGCTTGTTTGCCGGTTCGTCGGATCTGCGACTAGACTGCTTGTTCCTGGTTTGTCAGACTTGTGACGGTTTATTTGCCTAGTTTCATCTATAATATTCATTACTTAATTTATTGCTTAGTTTATTTCATACTTATTGTTGTTGTTTTGTTGTTTTTTTGCTTGCTTTTGTAGCATTATTTTGCTTCATTTACATCTACTTTCCACAATTGCTTATTTCATTGCTTTTTAGTTATGGGGGTCCGTACTCGACAAGCTCTGCTTTTTATGGGCCCCCTCCATCTCCATTACCATGTTGTTGTCTTTGGATTTGTTGTTTTGTTGTTTTATGTTTCCTGTTTGCTTGTGTTTGTTTGCTTGTCCTTGTTTGTATTACATTGTATTTTACTTGTTTAATCTTAATTGTATTGCTTGTATTCAATGTATTATATTATCTTGTATACACTACCTTGTCTATTCACCTTCGTTATGGAATGGAAATAAAGTGAATTGAATTGAATTGAATTGAGGTTCGTTCCGCTATCGTCTCCATTACCCTCATAGAGTGACATGTACATAATCCTATTCGAAACTTTTTGCCCTTCACGTTTCTGCACCTACAGTTATTTTCCCAAACCGGATCTTTATTTTATTAAAGGTCGAGTTGGTAAATACCATGGCGAATCACTCAATGAATGCAACTCAGCTGCACAGTGCATGCAATGAGCATAGTCGTACTCCGTCATTGACTCAGTCATTTGTCAGTAAACAAACAAGTTTACTTACCTTCTCTCATTTTCTGCTCAATTTCTTCAAGAGTTGGTTCAATTAACTCCCATCCCTCTGGTGGGGGCTTTCTCGATCGTTTTACTTTGGGCATTTTATAGTTTTAATATAAATCAGCTGTCTGGTAAAAAAATACTAGTTTTTACAGGGTAATTTTGGACCAGTTGTTTCTAGTATGTCGCACAGAAAAAAGATGTAAGACATGTTTTGCGCCACCAAGCGGTACGTTTTCATCAGGTGATTAACAATAATTTGGTACGAAGTTTTCGTTCTCAATATTTTTCCCTTCAAATGTTTTTTTAAAAATTATTTAGAAGTCCTTTTTCTATTTCAAGAACTGGGGAATAATCTTCCATAATAATACAAAATAATAACTAGTTATTATATAGCGCATTTCACAATAACGTCTCAATGCGCTTTACATTAGTGCCCTGGTCATTGGGCCAATAACATTCCTTTAATCTTTCTCATCAGCTCTGGGGAGTATACAGCCCTGGGCTGCCGTGGCGCTCCGAAGGCTTTGTCAAACACAATATCAACCTCTACCCTTGCATGTACCCATTCATATCCCTGGGTGAAGAGAAGCAATTAGCAAAGTGTCTTGCTCAAGGACACAATTAAGCGTCATGACCGGGACTCGAACCCACACCCCGATGACCAAAACCAACCGAACTTGAATCCGATGCTCTAAACCACTCGGCCATGACACCCTATAAAACACATGATAGTTCACGTCAATGGTTGTTCCTACCAAGTCAGTGCTTCCACTCCCCAAAATTGAATTTCCTTAGATTGACATAATTTTTTCCTTAGATTAAAAGAAATTTCCTCAGAGTTTTGAGAGGATTTCCTTAAAATTTCCTTAGATAAAATAACTTAAACTATTGATGGTAATTGATGAAAATTGTCATAGTATACCAGTCCCAATTTTAGTCAAACAGCAATGAACAAACAACACAACATGTACAATGTACATGCAGTATGCAAAATCTACGACGTGCAAACCACAAGTACACATACAGTCATCATGTGGTAGTAGTGTGGATGCGCGACCCCGCCGCATATCAGGCCTGGGCTCAGCCTACGATGCAATCGAAACCAGACTAATTACTTGGGGGCGCCAGGCGCAGCAGTGGAGCGATGCTTTTAGTACGCACCGACCGGGTTCTAATTCTATGGTACGCGCTATAAGCAACCAACCTCGTTCCCAGCCGTGATCGATCTCACTGCGCCATTTTTCGCTGATATGAACCCTAAAAATGGCCAGTTTTCATGTTTTATTGTATTTTTTTTTAATGATTTGCTTTTATTCTCAAATTTCTTAAAATGTTTCTTAAAATTTTGAAATTTCCTTAAAATTTCCTTAGATTTTTGAAATTTCCTTAAATTTCCTTAGATTTTTTGTTTCCTTAGAAATTTCCTTAGGACGTTAAAATTTCCTTAAAATAAGGAAATTTCCTTAGAAGTGGAAACGCTGTACCAAGTACCAACGTCCGTCTCAGTCGATTTACAACCTCGCCACAGTCTGGTCCCGTCAGCTCAGCCCATGTTAGTTAGGGATCCGGTGTCGCGCACTGAGCATTCCGGCGTACTAAACGTTCCAAATGACTAAATATAATACATTACGTCATGTCATGCCTGCGCGCAGCAAGCGAAAGTAGTCAATTTTGTGTCGCACTGAGTGTTCCTCTAGTCTCTAGCTGTGATGGCGTCGCTCATGAGCTGTAGTACTACTACCAGTAGTGATGAACGCACAAGCATGTCAAGTCGTTTCGTAACTCTAGGTGTGAAGACATCAATAATAATTCATTACCTTACCAGCGGGAGGTATGTGGACGGCCTGACAGAGGGGGAAAAGAGGGCTGTACGTGCCCAATCTAAAAAATATTCTTACGACGCGGTATTGTCTGACAATTTAAGAGCACGAGAAGGAGACCACGTCACCAACACGGCTGGAACGAACAGTACGGCCGCGCATGCGTACGTCACCTGGAACCCTCAGTACGCCGGAACGTCGAGGACGTGACACCGGGAACACACGTAGGCAGGCCTACTCCGTAATTAGCCCATAATGGGCGACACACATCATGTAGGGACAAAGGGTTGAGCAATTGCAAGGGTGGGGTGGTATTTGTTCCAAGGTTAATTGTGGAAAAAGGATTACAACCTAATTGGGGGGGGGGGGGGGGTTCTCATTCCCTGCACCTTGTGAACCATAACATGGTGCTAGTTAGAGGGAAAAGGTCTCATAGTCATACCTCAATAATTATGTAGCCTAGCTCCACATACCAAAAATATACTGAGCGCTTTGAGACGCCCACTCATCGGGTAAGAACTGCGTATCATATTCCACATTCCTCCATTCTCCTCCAGGCAGACCCCCAGGGTATGTCACACAAACACCGGTGTCTTGTATTTTCAACTATGGTGATTTTAGGCCTATGCCAACCGAACCGTCACACCCCCTTTACCCCCGTCCCAAAAGTGTATGGTTTAACCACCAATTAGGCCTACAAAGTGATTGGGTAACTTCAGTTGTTGCTGAAGTGAAACCATCATGCATTATACGTTTTGTAGACTCACCATTCACCCCTATTTGACTTCCAGAGAGGGAAAACCCATGGAAAACAGTTCAACCAGAGAAAAATCCACCAATTGCTTTGTACACGTGCAGTGTCAGTTTGTGGATGAGTAATGTATACGCAATGATGGAGAAAACACCCGCACACAATACGTTAACTTGTAAACGCTGAAATTGGCTACTTGTCACTATTTCATAAAAAATATTATAAAAACTGCTAAAAAATCCATTGGCCTCGTTTATTATAAATTTAAAAAGACCGCGAGGAGGCAATTAAGCTGTAAATAATTTAGGACTTTCAATGAGTCATTGATGAGCCCATGAATACTTCAAGAAGATAATTATTGCTGAATGTTGTTTAATTTTTTTAATTTTTTACCCGCTCACCGATGTATGACAAACAATAATGTATACACTCATCGATGTATGACAAACAATAATGTATACACTCATCGCTTTCCAAGTCTTAGAGAAAAAAGTATTTTGGTATTTTGAAACAAATGGCTAGCCTATAATCATTCCGTCCGATCTATACTAACAAAGTCGAGAACGAAAAGCTTTAAATCCTCTAGATCGCTGTTGATCATCTCAATTGACCCAATCAAAATAAGCCAGATATAAAACGCCTTCACATGTTTTTTAATAAACTCTTTTCAGTGTGTTCACCGAAACGTGGTTGTAGCCAAATAGCGTGGTGTTTGTAGAATTGTGAAAGACAGTTATGAATTACATATTTCTTCGGAAAAACCATTTGAACGTTTATAGCAACTTTAATCAACGTGCACGCTCTTGGTAAACTCATGATGCATAATATAATTCTGATGAATTGTATCAATATGGTTGCATTGAATATAAACATACATTGAAGGGCAATTAGGTAGTGGGCCTAATTTGAAGCCTTTGAATCCTCATAATGTGACAGTAGGCCTACATAATATTTTTGTTGTTGCTCATTTCGCGGCCGAGATGTAATATGAAAACAGAGTAAATCGTACAAAAGATTTTCCTGGTTAATTTGTATCAAACTGACACCGAACCCGAGCTAAAACCCAGTTTCCAGGTCAGTCTGACCATAGGTATATAAGCCCCCCCCCCCCCCCCCCGGAACCCGGTACCACGGGTAATTTCTTTAACAGGGAGTCTTTGGAATAATTTTTTATAGAGGAAAGACTTTCGGATCAACTGTCTTATATCATTTTGTTTCTCTCTCCTTTTTTATTTGTTTTTATTCACCAATCCTGTATTTGCTTGCGCCTTTAACTTGCTATCTGTAAAAGATTACTACAGGCCTAATACCGATTGCTAAATAAGAGAAGATACATGGACGCGGCAATAAGTAGTAGAACAGTGAAGCTTAGCCTATATTTGGCCTTACCTCATAAACCTCTCGAAGTATTAGTCCCTTTTTGCGGCTGAGTGCGGAGTGGTTGTACTACACTAACAAGTGGCAGTCACCTTTCAGGAGCCCTTTCAAAAAGGTTGGGCTTAGCTCCGGACGGGTGTGGCGGGAGATGCTGTCCCCCCGGAGAATATGGTGCCCCCCCCCCCCTCCCCATCAGTGAAGGGTGAAGACATTTCGTCTGATAGTGACCTCTTTTGATCAACTCCCTTTAGAGCACGTGTTAGTTTTTTGTATGTTGGGGAGGGGGTGGGGGAACACACACACACCGGGGGACAAAAGCATTTTGTCTGCAGCTAGTACGGTGGGCGATGATTATGTAAACTCCATTAAACTCTAGCCTGAGCTATACTTCTAAAAATAATCCTGACTGGCAAGATTTACAGTAGTTTCTGATCAATGACTGACAACTTCACACAATGTATGATATTATACTACGGTCCGCTTTAATTTATGGAAAAACCTTTAGATTTTTCAAGCCTAATACTATATTATGCATCGGCCTATATTATAGGCACTTTTTTTCTTCAAAGTTACAAAGTACATTCAGCGTTGCTACGTAGTCAAACAAAACGGTTTACTCGTAAATAATATACAAAAGCAGTTTGTTTATGTTGTCATGTCCTTTTGTATAATTATTGCATTGTGAAGTTAGTGAGTACCACACAATAAGGAGCCGCAGCTTGAAAAAACCCGATGACAATTCGATGTTATCTCTTATTTATAGTTTAATTTAAATTGTTTAGACGGATGAGGCTTGTTGACAAAATTGTTCTGTATTAGTTTGACCTATATATATTTGAACAAAATAGGTTTAAACGCAATCGTTTTACTGGGCAAACATCAGCGAGCAAGCATTGCAAAATGAGAAAACCGTTATAGAATGTAGGGTCTTGCGACATTGTTTGGACTTTTAATGCAAATGTCCACACAATACCTATCCGGCAATTTAAAAACAAAACTTGTTTAATTTGGTTCGAAAATGAATTGCATCATAATTCAACGGTCAAAAGGAGTAATTCAGTTTCGACAGCACAGCAGCAGCAGCAACAACAACAACAACAACAACAACAACAACAACAACAACAACAACAACAACAACAACGACAACGACAACGACAACGACGACAACGACAACGACAACGACGCCGACGACGACACGCTGACGACGGCGACGACGACGCCGACGCTGACGACGACGACGACGACGACGACGACAACAACAACAACAACAACAACAACAACGACGACGACAACGACAACGACAACGACAACAACAACAACAACAACAACAACAACAACAACAACAACAACAGCAGCAGCAACAACAACAACAACTGCAGTAGAATGCAGCAAATTCTTTTTTTTTTGCTCACACTACAGTCGCTCTATCTATGAAATGAACTCTGGTACAGTCCTTCAGTAACACTTTAAGCGAGTAGTATTATTAAAATGTTAAAGTTTTTAGGTCTGCGACGTCATCTGATTGGTGCAACCGTACAGATTGTTGTGATACTAAATACAATGTTCACATTCCTAATGTTGAGATGTCTTTTATGATCGCGAAATCAATCTCAATAGTTACAAGTCTCACAGTGGTCAATCCTTCTGGAATGCTTAGTTTAAATCCGGTAACAAATTATGTTTGCTAGAATTGCCTCATTTATATCATGTTCTCGAACGGACCGTATTGTCCGGTATAGCTACTACCTTCTATCAATTTTGCTTGGGCAGATAGAAGGAGTGGCAACTGGGACGTGAGTGGCAGGATTTCCGATCCGATAACTCCTTCATAGCGTGATGCAGCAGGCACTGAGGGGTGAGGCGGTCGTCGGAACCGGTCTGTTTGCAGAATACTGGGGTTTGGCTGATAGGGAGCTCGCACACTGCGTATTGTTTATCTGAGCACTGTCGATTGTGCCATTTGCCACTTGGATACCACACAAAGACACAATCTTCGAAGTAATTAGTCTTAATACTGGGTTCGCCATCCTTCCAGTTCTCATACGAGTCGGTTTCTCCCCTTAACGGACAATGCTGCCACTTTCCCTCCTCCTCGATGCTATTACAACCGATCCAGAGATGGGATGATGGAACCATCGGACCAAACGCATCCACGAACAGTTCCAAAATGTAATCCTGTTCGGATGGCGAGTTTGGGACACCAAGGTTCGCTCGTGTCTCGGCACAAGTGCGATTTGCTTCATACCAGTCCACCATGTTCTTTATAATGAAGTAACATGACTCGTTGTATCGGTGCCAACACGGAGGACAGACTTCAGCCACAATGCACCCACAACTAAAACCCACAACTACAAGAAGCAAAGCACTCAAATGAATCATTTCGTTTGCTCTGATTTAAACGGGAAAGGAGAGAATCGGAAACTTCTGCCCCCTCAAAAAAGCAAAGGTGATCAGCAAGTCCTCAGTTTAAGGTCTCTTCTGGTGGACTGCTGTAAAATTACTGCTGCTTGTTTGTAAAGGGGGTGTGTCATATAAGGGTAGAAACAACTGTTGCTTGGCAACCAACTGGCACGAGATAAAACACGATATTAAAATCATTGGCACAAATAATTAAACAGTCACAGAGGGGCAATTCTTTTACATGTCAAAACACTTCATGTAGACCTACTTATTTCCACGAGCTTTTTTGTGTGAAGTTTACATTTAGAAAAAGGTAAACTCAGATAATTTGATGTAAATGACTTTGAACGTGGACTTCTTTTGTAACAAAGAGCTGGTTGGTCCGAGACCTTTAAATGCTCCATCAATGTCCGTCGGGTTGTTATTGTAGACACATGAATCAAACTGTTTTTAATTTTCGTCTGTGTGACGTGATTCCATATAAAAGCCCTACTTAACACAAGCTGGCTGCTGTATGAAGCGATTACAAATAGGAACACAGAAAGTATTTGTAGAAACCTATGCAAGAAGACGATAAACCGAATTGGCCTTCATTTTTTACACTATACTTTGTTTTAGACCCAAAACCTTATTAGAATTATCAGTTAATATAAGTTTTCCCCGGCCATTTAAAAAAACCAAAACATTCATTTGTTAACACCCGGCTCATTCATTTTCGTTTGAAAAGGAATGCTCCGTTAACTAGCATTCAACACTCAAATTGAGTAATTCAATTTCATCCCGTTAGCATTCACTGGTCAAATAAGATCACTCGATTTTATTTATATATTTTCGAGGTCCTTGAAAATTATTGATTTTTTGCACAGCAAGGATTTTTTTTCTAATTAATTAATTTTTTAATTATTTTTTATCTTTTTATTTTTTGCCTCTGCCATTTCTTTGTCTTTTTTAGGACAAATAGATTATATCTATGTGTTTTCATTTTAGCAAAATCAATGGTGCGTGCGACATATAGCGGCTACCTGCTGCCAAATTACCTATTTATGTGCCCCAAAATATCATAATCTACCGAAGACACATTTTAACATTATATATAAGCTATCTGGAGTCAAATTCTCACTATATGTACCGGACCGATACACATTATTTTTCTGTAAGGTTTGTCTTTGAACCAATGCTCAGTACATTAAAAACGTAATTATTTACAAACGTGGAGTAAACTATTTAGATTCACTCATGGGTAAAGACTGCACTATTGGTTGGCGAACGCCATGGACTTGTGCACTATAGGCAGACACACAAACGCGTATCCGTCACGCCACCATCAGCCCCTTACAAAAAGGCGCGATATTCTCTCATGTTGCCATGCCAACCAGAAGCTCAATATCATAGATCTGCTGAAGCACAAACAAATATACCGCTACCAAAATTAAGTTACCGGCCGAAATACCATTTCACATGTACCATCGGTGACTGGTACCCAGCTCATTTTTGCTGAGCAAAAAATTATTGAGCTATATTCAGTGTTTAAAACCCTTCGAGACACCATGTACATAACATTACGACAGGGCGTAAACGAAAAGCGTTTTATGTTACGGCTAAATAAATGTGTTTTAGAAAACAAAATTTCCAAAAATATAGGCATCATGAGTAGATTAAAGTACACTCTTCCATCAAGCATTTTGCGTACTTTGTACTGTTCATTAATTCTTTCTTACCTTTCTTATTGTAACGTTATTTGGGCTAACACGTACAAGTCAAATCTTGATAGATTGAATAAACTGCAGAAAAGGGCAATTCGTATTGTATCTAAGGTCCACTTTAACGAACATACCACTCCTTTATTTAAGAAATATAACCTTTTGTCTCTTAACAATATCAATGTCTTTCAACAAGACGTTTTTATGTATAAATTTATAAATAACCAACTTCCTGAATCGCTACATAACCTGTTTCAACGTAACAGATCTATACATAATTATAATACTAGGACTGCATCCAAAATACACATACCTCTTGCTAGAACAACTCTTTCTCAACATACTATTTTTTTCTCTGGACCCAAAAATTGGAATTATCTATCATCTTCTGTAACTAATTGCCCTTCAATCAATACGTTCAAATGTAAATTGAAATCATTCCTACTCAACTCTCAGAGAACTTAATTTATTGTCATCTGTTAAGTCATTTTAGCCAATAATAATCCGTTTTGCTTAAATATCAAGTCCATACTTAATATGTTTAACCGATCCATGTATTATTTAATTATGTGATCACGACTAAATATTGTAATCAGTGTTTTTGTCTTATCTTGTCCTGTTCTGTAAGGCACATCCGCCACAAGCTTTTGCTTTCTAGGATGATGCCTCCACACTTGTTTTAATGTACATGTATTATTTAATGTAATTAAGAGTAAGATTGTGGAAATAAATGTTCTATTGAATTGAATTGAATTGTGTTTGGGGGATAAAAATTCTTGTTTTTTGAATGGTCTGAAAAGATTAATAGAAAGTTCCCTGGGCAATGTACACATTGGTTCACTACTGATTTGCAAAACAAAAGTAGGGCCTACATGTTGAAATGTGTTTTTATTATTTTTAAATACGTTTTAACGGGGGGCTCGGCTGAGTCCAAATTTTCCACAGTCCCTGTCGACCTGTGAGTGAACTCACTCCAAAGGTGTCTATGCTATCTCAAATAGGGAGATTTAATTGAAGTTCAAAACAGAAAGTTCAGCGAAATTTACCCACAGATGTTGCAGTAATTTAACAACAGTAAGAAACTTGTCCTTCAGCCTGCGCCTCTTGGTTTACCGGTGTCGCAGGGCTGAAAGCAGTTCTATACAAATTGGCCCACAGTAAGTAATAATGTGCACGCATGATGAGTTATGTACATGCACCGGTACATATATTTACGTGAATACTTGCAATTTGGGGCACAAATCGTAATTATTTACGTAGTGTACCATTAAAGCCACCATATTTTCTGTTGTGAATGACCTTGAACGTGAACCTGCAATGGGCACTACTTGGAAACTAATTGAAAAATATTGATATTTGTACAGCAAGCGCTTTTTCAACCTATGTTTTTCCTTTTAGCACAATCGATGACAAGTGCAACATGTAGGCCCTAGCAGCTATCTTGTTATAACCGTAGACAGGTACGTGTTTATGGGTGAATATTTAGATGATGTCATCACGTGTCACCTGACGTCACATTAAAGGTGCACTTTTCGAAGTCATAAGAAAATACAAGTTCGACTGAGTTCATAGACAGGGACGGGTTAAAAGTGAAAATTGAGATGACGTCATGATAATGTTATCACGTGTCACGTGACATTACAATAAAGGTGCTCTTTTTGAAGTAATATATCTACAGATGAAAGTACAACTTAGTCTGATTGAGTTGAATCATGGTGTTTTTATATACAGAAACGTGTTATAGGTAAAAATTGAGACCTAACGTCATGTTTTTATACTGATTTTTGAGCTGAACTTAAATAAAAGACGGAAAAGCCCAGTGTTCTGTTTATCAAACAGACACACGACATAATAATAATAAACTTAAGTTGCATCGACCTTCGATGAATATATGAACAAATGTGAGCCTCAAAGGTTACCATTTCTATGCCGCTGGTCTAAAAAAAGACGCCCTTCTCCGTTACTATGGCTTTACTGTCAATCAGGTTCGGCAAGGAAACAAAGGTTGTCAAGGCAATCCTAATGACAATCACCATCGATCGACTACTTGCGTCAGGCACGATGAAGGACTAAATTATTACCAAACAAAATATATATAGCATGTAAGCGCTGTTCAGACCATCAGACCATTGAGCTTGGCTTCTTTAAAGTGGGGCGCCCCCAAGAAAAAAGGTCAAAAGTAGGTTAGGCCGTAGACTGATCCCCTGTCTTTATCCTTAATGTCAGGGTTGGGTAGGATAAAGACAGGCACTGGGTCGCATCCAGCTAAAAAGGGAAAACAAAGAGCTTCGGCCTCTTGAATAGTTTGTAGGCCTTGAAAATATGTGACCCGCTCTATCGAATTGAGGAATGTCTCGGAAATTTTGAAAATTGAGTTATGCACACCATGTTAATAAGTATTTCACTGGCTTTCCAGCAATACCATTATTATTTCCGTAGCTTATTTCAGTCCGAAGTTATCGGGTAATGAAGAAAGTCTACAAGGCCAATTCCATTTTGTTATGACGTGTTTAGTTAGATAATCGTTATTAACAACAGCTAGCTATTAGAGACATTCCTCATTTCGATAGAGCGGGTCACATATGTTATACTAGACAGATTTGAGAGTAAAACCAAAGGGGTGCTGTGTAAAAAACTAAGCACAATAGCATTTTTTTTTCCATCTTGAAGTAATTATTTGGATGACGTAGGCCCTGAAAAATGGTAGTATTTGTTGAGAGATGGAGGGCCATTTTTCAAAATTGGTGACTGATGCTATTTGGAGTGCACCCGACCCACTAGTCTTAAACCCAAAATGTGACGGTTTGATTGTATAGACCAACACATGCAATGACGCATTACACAAACCTGCATAAATTACTAAAAAAACTATAAAAATCGTTCAACCCAAGGTCAACATTAGGTTGCCATGGTAACAGCTGATCTCTGAAAACAACTATATTTTTTACAATATGACCCTAGTTGAATGTTGGGAAAAAATGTCACAAAATGTTGTGCTGTTAAGACGTTACCTGTAAAAATATGATAGGGGCAAATTGTGCCCCTCCCCGGCGGGTCCTGGTAGGGTTAACAATGGAACAATGGACGCAACAAAGTTTTTCGTTCTCTCACACGTCCACACACACAACCTTACGGATCCGGTTTGTTTGGTCCTGCTATGGTTGTTCTATTATTCCCTTTTCTAAAGAATTCCCCCCTACGGTCCAAACTGAACAATGATTCCCTTGTGGGGTCCCATGTTCCGTTGTGTACGTTCCGTTGTGATGGAATCAAGATCAGAGCAGTTTGTTGCAAACAATCTATGTTGTGCTTTATCACTGCAACAGTTTATCTGACTCCATCTTTCCTTCGAAAACACTAAAAGTGAAGGAGTTTGAAGGTAATTTGCTAAGACTGCGATGAATAGCTGGAAAATTCAACCTTCAAAGAACTTAACTCCGTGGCGCTAATCTCAATATCCTCAGACAAGAGACGCATTTCTGCATTACAAGTTGACTGTGGCATTACAATAATTCTATACCCCCAGACCGGCACACTAATCTCGGTAATGTTTAGCCATTTAACCAATGCTCAGTACATTTAAAAGTTAATTATTTACAGATGCCGCGGCTACTGTCATGAAGCTGATACCTGTTGCTTAGTAAAAGTTCAACACACTATTGTGTTTTTAAAGGTAATCTTTGCAGTAGACAAGTTTGGATACTAGGTAGGAACTAGCTTAGTAGGAACCGTACTCCAAAGTTTACTTTGCGCGTACTTTCCAATGTCCTCTATAACTATCTAGAATGTCTAAAATGTCTATGGGGTGAGCGTGACCTCAGTATAAGACTTATTAGAGTCAAAACAACTCACTCAAATTCATGGTCACTTAAACTGACATAGAAAGCAAGTGGCTCCCTCTGACGCCTCAACTCCAACTCTTGCTGTGCATGGAATAACTTGCGTCCGCTATAACTTGGAGAAAATCTGCATCCAAAGCCAACTTTACAGCGAGTTGAGGTTATGAACACATTGTCCGTTAACTGGGCGGCCATCTTCGGCTAAGGTAAAACAGTAGATTGGATCGGTAGATTTTCCCCCTGCAGGCCAATCTTTCATGCAAACAGCAATGTATTCTTCATCGCACCTTTCATCATACCATTTGCCGGCAACCACGTCCATCGCCCCGCAATTTTGGTCTGTCCCACCGTCGCCGGCCGCGCCCTCTCCGACAAACGTCGGTCGTTGGTACTCTCCATTCACTGCACACAGCCATTTACTTTCTTGTTCTTCGTCGGTGCAATCTATCCATGCCTTAGACGCCCCGTGTTTCTGCAGCAGCGATCTCACAAAATCATTCTCTCCTGAAGATGTTGGAAGAAGCAGCGTCCCGGCTATCTCTTCGCAGAATGCCTTGGCTTGAGGCATTTCCATAGGCACGGACTGGACGTAGTACCCTATGTTGTTCCATATTGCCCATGTGAGTGAACAGGGAATATGAGATGATGAAACCATCTTGAAGATGAAAAACGCAACAAAAAGGATTACGAATCGCATTTTTCTTTTAAGCTGCCCCAAGTTGTTACTAAAACAATCGGTAATGAATAAAGCACAATTTCTTGTTTTGTCTGCATGAAGTTGTGGCAACTTCCGTTGGACTAATCCAGTACGTCGTGTGCGTTGGTTCACTGTAAGAATTGCCAGAGAGCAATAATGCACGTTTCATAAAAAACTTAAATAATTTGTTGCCCACAAACAACGATTACCGCGCCATTCTTGCGTAAAAATAAATTGACCTTAAGAGCATGCAGCATTTACCTCAATTTAGTTTGATAATCAAAATTTCAGAAAGCGCCTGGTAGTTTTTTATTAAAAATTTAGTAAAAAATTGCGCCAATCTTGCGTAAAAAAAATTAACCTTCAAAACAGCACGCGGCTCAATTTATTTGGTAATCAAATTTCATGAAAGAGTAAATAGTTTTCAAATGAAAACAAAAATTGTGTCAATCTTGCGTACAAAAATTGACCTTAAAAAAGCTCAATTTAATTTCATAAAAGAGCAAAAAGTTGTTTAATTATGTAAAAAAATGTGCCAATCTTGCATACAAAAGTTGACCTTAAGATCAACAGCATGTGCTTCAATATAATGTATTAATTCAGTTTCATGAACGAGTAATACATTTAATAAAAATGAATTCAACAATTTGAAAATCAAAATCTAGAGAGCTGAGTAACCAATGTGTTGAAGTGCACAAAGAGTGAAGGCTCTGTGACAAAAATTGTTAAAGTCGCCGGTTTAGTTTAAATAAAATTTTAAAACCCTCAAACGAGGCACCTGTTTGTGACCCCCTTCTAACCAAATCTCTGTCCCATGTTGATTGACACCCCCTAGGACGTGTGGCGTGGTCCAGATTAGGATATCAAGTCATGAGCTGACGAGTTTGTACGATGTGGTTATAAGACAACGGGAAACTATTCAACTGTGCCAGCATGTGCAGACAATGTAATACGTTTGAGGGGCCGGGAAGGGAACACTGTCTGTGTTTTTTACCACACCCCGGTTTAGTTTGACCGATCAGAATAAAATAACTGGTGTGTTTCCAACCTTGATCCCAAAACCTCTATTTTGTGTAAACTGTCATTTTACTCACTTGTATTTTAATGATACAATGGGTAGCCTATATTATCTAGAAGACGTAGGTAATTGTTTTTAAAAAGTCACATGTTTCCCCTTAATTACTGCGACATTATAAAGCGACATCTGATGTATTATTTAGTACTTTCAATTTAATCATTAAATTCATACATGTGTAGGTTTTATTTATCGGATGTACTAGAATGAGGGATCAGCAATTTACAACCATAAAGAACGCTCATTCATTTCACTGATACTCTTTTTATATAAAGTTGATACAATTTATTATCAATATATTCTCAAAATTATACCTTAAAATAAAGCAATTATTTCAATATACAGAGAGATTTCGATAATTGTATAATACCGAATAAATGATTTAAAAGAAAACAAGAGCTAATAGAAATTAGATAATGCAAAAATATCGATTAACCTTACTAATCGATTAACATTACCAATCGATTAACACTACTAATTGCACATAAGGTAGAAGAGAACCCTTCCCAAACTTCCAGTAATCAAAACAAAAACGAAAAAGTCTCCAAACAAAATTGATTTTTTAACCGATCGATTAATTAAATTCTAACAAAATAGTCGAAACTTAAACACACGAGCGACGTTCAAATCATGGTAAGAAAAAAAACCAAACATATCTTGAGAAATTGTACCATAATTTTATCCGCAAATATCGACACTCATAGTGGTAATATAAAAGGCACGCTTTCAATTTGAATAAGAGAGTTGCGCAATACGTTTAAGCTGTAAAACAAACAGATTACGTTATAAAGCAGCTAAAATAAACCATTTATTTAGCAAAACACTTCCACCCCCACAAAATTTAGCACTACTGTTTAAAAGTGCGCGGAATAAGAAGTTAAAACGAGACCCCAATAAAAGCAGTACACTACTCTGTCTGTCAGCGCCAGCTTCATTGTTTACTTCAATTAAAGGAGATTTTTGAAACAGCCGAACGATGAATTTTCGAAACAATGGGTTAAGTTCCGGCCACAGTTCTGGCTCTGGCTGGTTTGAAGCCAGGTTTATAGACACCCCCAGTTTCCAAATCTCTCAGAGAGCCTGAAAAGAACCCCCCCCCCCCCCCCAAGTCAAAATTTCCAAAGACTATGCCGAAGGTCAGCAGTGACCTACATTGACGCCACCATGCGGGCATTTTTTATATCACTGCAGTAAAAACGAAAAGAAAAAAGAAGAAACGTAATTAAAGGACACTGAGGGCGTTTCTTCTAGTAACCAATGACGTGTTCTGTAATGGAATGGCAACATGGCAGCGCCGATGCTTATGTCTCCATTTTGTAGACCCATAGAAATCATCAATGACGTAACGTCATTATGTAGCCATTATGTAATTATCAAAAAATAGTATTTACGTGACCCTATTTGTCACCAAGCGACATCAATGCCACACAAAATATTAAAAAAATCGACGGAACAATTTTTTTTTTAAAGGGGGCAAAGTAACTAGATGACACCATCAAAATTGATCATTTCGATTCATTCTGAAAATGTCAATTTCTTAAACATAGAAAACGTGTCTGTTAGAGGATTTACTTATTCACTCATCCACGTGTTGTGATTGGCTGCTGTCTTACAGCATTTCTGTCACACACAAATTGTGAGTCATAAATTGAAATGAATGATTGTTACCAAATATTCTCTGGCAACAAAACACATTGCTTTTAACAGCATACAAAACATAACTCTTTTAAGAAAACAAAGATAACATTTAAACCACCTCTATTCAAAGCAGAAAACCACCCTCACACACATTTTGTGTGGATTTTGTTTTGTAAATGCAAGTACAAAAACCATACGAGGAAACAAACAAATTATGAGCTAGGCCCAATTTCATAGGGCTGCTTAAGCACAAAAAGTAGCTAAGCACAAAAAAATTTTGCTTATCAGAATAAGGTTACCAGCCAAACTACCATGTCACATGTACTTTTTGTGACTGGTATCCTGCTCATTTCTGCTTAGCAGACAATTGTTAAGCAATATTTTCTGCTTAAGCAGCTCTATGAAATTGGGCCCTGGTTTTAGTAAAGATATTTTTCTTTAACGGTTGATGGACAGATTTACTGACTTTAAAAACAAATCAAATATTTTGTATTTTCAATTTAACTTGTGTTTTTAATCAATCCAATAAATTTGAAAACAAAAGTAATTTAAAATGTTCCTTTTTATGATGGAATTCCTGGAATTTGCGGAGTACTTGGGAACTTAACACTAGAAAAAAAAATAACTCCTTTACCTTTGGGCTACACACTTTCTTTTGGGCTACACACTTTCTTTTGGGCTACACACTTTCTTTTGGATTCTTTGGTATCCATATAAAAAATATCCCTTACCTCAAAAACTAAGACAAAAGCTTGTTTCATTCGTTGTTAAAAACAAAAACCAAACACGGTCATTCGTTGTAGTGGTCGATGCTTTTCATTCGCACAAAACTTACCTCATATCCAACAGACTTATAAGAGCATTTTGCCAAAAGTAAAAGCACTTAAACCCTTGTTCCATTGTGACTTAATTAAATCCACTAAAAAACAAAAAAATTGTTTGCTGCAAATAGTTTGGAATTAACACACGGCAGCAATATCTGTGTGTAGTTGTTTCTATAGCTGTCTTAGAGTTCAGTACTCGTCCTCAAAGTTGTCGACTTTTGTCAACTGTTCGGGTTCTATGTAATCCTTGAACAGAGGTTCGGGTTTAAGAACCTTCGCCCTGCCTTTCCTCTGGAAGCACTTCTCGACCTGGCCAAGGATGGTCTGAAGCCGTCGGTCCATCGCCTCCAAGTGGGCTTCTATCACGACCGGAAATAACAAGTCACGTGAGAGTGATTCGCGCATGACGTCACTCAGTTTAAACTGCTCCGTGGCCAGCAGCTTCAGCCGGTCGTAGGTCGTCTCTCGTAAACTGAAAAAAATTTAAAAATCCAAATTGATTTGTATAAAAGATGAGAAGCTCAATGTGGCAGGCTGATTACGGTTCAAAATAAAATGGGGGTGACGTCCCTATAGTTTTGGAAACAACAATCAATCTCAGGACGTCTTCAGTAATTCACAATGCCTTATCCCTGATCAAAGTTTAATTTGTGACAAGCGTTCGTGTGGGTAAATATGATGTTTATTCTGGAGGATTCAAAAGTATCTGATCAGATGAAAAGCTTCGCACGCACGGTGGGTCTTCTACATTAGATGTTGTCTTTGAAAACGACCTCTCAAAGGAAGACTATTGGTGGCGCACTCTATTGCAAATCACAAGAGCTGCATATTGACAGAGTTGCGACATAGAGAGATCAGTTTTCTCCGGTCACGTAGTTGCTGGAGGCCATTTTCAGTCCAAATGCAACACAACCCAATGGGTAGACTAGTCTAGCACCCTGTATACGCCAATGCGTCTTTTTGACACAAAATGGCTGCTTATCGCAAGTTGTTGGAACTCTCTCAATATACGGCTCTGCAAATCACCCGCATTTTGTGACACGGATGTGCTTGCGTACACTTACAGGCAACATTGGAATAGTGGTGCGAGAATGGATAACTCGTCATGATGATGTTTACCGAACCTAGTTGAGCGAAAATGAATAAAAGAGAAAAGGAAAAAAGTTCAGTGAAAATAAGTGTTAGTTAAAATTAACAATTTCAAATAATAAGACAATCTGAAGAAAAAGTCTTGCATTGTTTTGGTTGTTTCGCATTACTTAAATGCATATGACTGCGATGACACTTATGTGATGTCTTGGAGGGCATAATGCAGCAGTGGTATTTTGAAAAAAATAATTCATTCCTTCCTCTTTCAATTAAAAATGCCATACAACCAACGTGATCAATTCAGTCAGTTTGGTGGTAAATGTTTTGAGAAAAACTCCTAACTGACATTCCTGTTTTGTCATAGTTTTAGATCACGTTCATAAGGTCCTTATTTCGGTTGGCTCTATCACAACAGAAAACTGGTGTGGGAAAACAAAGTTGTCTCGCATGATTTAATTCTAGTGAAGTGTTGGTCGTTGTTGTTTGTTGTTGATGTTGGTGTAGGTGCTGGTTTTTGGTGTTGTTGTTTTGCTGTTGTTGTTACTGTTGCTGTTGTTGTTGTTGTTACTGTTGCTGTTGTTGTTGTTGTTGTTGTGCTGTTGTTGTGCTGTTGTTGTTGTTTTACTGCTGTTGTTGTTGTTGTTGTTGTTGTGCTGTTGTTGTTGTTGTTTTACTGCTGTTGTTGTTGTTGTTGTTTTTGTTGTTGTTTTGCTGTTGTCGTTGTCATTTTTTCCCTGATTACCTGCCTATGGCCCCTGTATTCAGCACCGTAAAGAGCAGAATTATAAACTAAGCAGATATTGAAATTGGGTTGATGTGGTACTGCTCTGGTGGGAGCAAGTGGTGTATCAAGTGGCGTGTAAACTTAACTAAGCCTGTGACAGGAACCCGGGTACCCCGACCGGTATTCACTGCGGGTGCCCCGACCGGTATTCACTGCGGGTGCCCGGGCCTAAAATTACCCGTGTAAACATCTTAATAATCCCGGGGGAAATTATGCATTGTACTTACGATCTTCCGTGATCTAAATGAATCGGGAATGTAAAGTTTCCAAAGGCCTCAAATGTCTCGTAATGATGGCGGTCCATGTTACCTGTTCGAGGAAGAGAGAAGAAGAAAACAAACTTTTAAACTAGATTCAAGTTTACCCTTCAACTTTTCATAGCATAATATGATTATGTCAATATTAGTTGACCAACCTACCTAAACCCACTGATGAACCAACCTACAACTGTGCACAGAACTATCTTTAAGTCGATAAAATAGCATTGAGATACACCACAATCACCTTCGCCTATTTTTATTGTAGCTAGCAGTCGAATTAAACCCGATATGAACGTGCACAAAATCACTGACCAATCATAAAGTGCTTTTCGTCGGTGTTTTGTTCTTCACTAAAACGTGAGCACAAATATATAATTTCAGAGATTTGCTGTTTGATGTGTTTTATTGAAAACAGGACGGTGGGAATGAATCTACTCTTTAGGACCGTGTCACACCAGAAAACTTACAGTCAATCAGTTCTAGGCGTGACCACGAAGGTACAAAAACATCCAGTTTCTAGTTCTCACGTAATATTCTTAGAGATAGAACACATGGTTTCTTGTTGCTACTGAAGTGTGTTCCTTTGCATGCAGTGCAGTTTGTTGCCTCCATATTGCCTGTAAACATTGCCTCGTGTGATCACGGCACCAATAATGTATTATCCGACTATATACATCCCTCCACATTTTCATCCAGGGTGGTAGTTTAATTACAATAGACGACTACCTTTTTGGACACGGTCACGGTTAGAATGTCCGGTCTATGGTTCTTGGGCCAAATAAAATGACCAACTCGTCAAATCCATTCCGGCGACACCCCTTCCCGTTTCAGCGAAAGCCACCTGTCTTTGCGTACCTGCCACTACACCACGCCATTTCCTTCCCCCAGTTTCCAATTGATTCTCGCCACCGTGGTAAAGAGGAAGCGGCGCAAGTCCACCTGCCTTCTTTGCCCCGAATCGATTTTCCCCCTATTCCCCAATCTCAAATCATAGTTATGATGAACGAGTTATTAACGCCAAACAGTGTCTCGCATATGATATTTTTCATTTCAGCTCATATCAACCTAATATTTTACCGAACAGTCCCTCGGGAGAACTTTGACTAGGCAGAAGTGCGTATACAGCACGTAATGTGTGACGGTCATAGAAGATGTACCACCACCGTTAATAGTTTTAATACTTTTATTTAATATGTAACATTTTTAATTTTCTTTAATTTGTAAAAGAATTTTTCAACAATTCACGAGAAACGCCCTCTTTTAACAAATATATTATTTTCGCGCACTTCCGTCACCCCATACTACAATTCTCTCATATAATAATATTTTGGTTTATTTCCATTTGTTTTTTCCTCTAAAATCACCACTTAAATTCAGTATTGTAGAATTATGCTTATCTTTAGTCCCTTTTGATACCATTTTCATAATCATTTCGAGATTTTTGACATAGAGTTTAAAAGCAAAGAAACACACAAAAAAACTGTTACCGAGCTAGAGGTGTGTTCCGATAACTAAGTTTTTGGAAGAAATTTTCACCAATTTATTTCAGTTTTGAACACTTTTCCTGGATTTCTTTGAGAAGAAGCTATTTATAAGTATTTGCTCTTCAGAACATTTCTGATCAGGAGCATCGGTTAAGTTTGATTTGAATTTTGTAGTTGTAGTCTAACGATAATCCAAGATGGCGAATACCGTTATTAAAGCTGTATTTACCAATTGACGATTCCCTTTATTATTGTTTGTCTAAAATTATTACAGTATAAGTTTATTGATACAGCAAATCAACGAAGACCTCACCACACGTTTATGTTCTCGTCTCTTACAGAAATAAAAAGTCATTCTATAAAGAGAACAAATTACCGAAGGCTATTATCCGTAATACGACTCCAAGAATAAGAGAGGGTCACATTTGCATGTAAAACAATTTAACAGGAAATAACAGAAAAGAGCAATTAACATCCCACGTTATTCGGAGAAAGCAACCTCGACTCCGATTTCATTAAGATGTGTCACGTTTGCTTTGTACAGAAACGTGTCTCTAAGCAGCCCGAACAAGTCGTCACTATAGACGATGTGACCTCTGTTTACATCTTAACCGCCCTCTGTTGACAAGTCTGTTGTCCAAGTCATGTTCCGCCGGGCAAAAAGACGCGTAGTCATGGTAATATTGCGTGTACTTTCTAGCTGGCTGTCAAGTACACAAAGGTTTTGCCCGGCGACATGCGCGCGCATCATGTTATGATTTTCAAATGACGTCAGAGGTCACATCGTCTATAGCTCATCATCTGCTCTTTTACTTCTAGACTTGTAGTTGATGTTCAAACCTTATTTTCAACGGCGCCATCCGTTATTCAACCAAGCATAAAACCTACTCCAAGGTTCTGAATATTTATTCAATTAGTTTGCAATCACTTCTTCCATCCATTGAAACAACCATTAAAAGCAGACCGTCGGCAATAATGTTGTCTCACTGTACGACATCAGATGTTCCTTGAAACGATTAAAACACATTAATTGAATTTTGGGAACCATAAATTCACTCCCATCCTCCTGTTTTCAACAAAACCTACATGTGAAAATTTCATCAAATCGGGTGGTTAAGTAAAAAACAACGCGAAACGGTTTTTGATTTGTCGGGGATTTTTGCACGTTATTCCGATTTGAACTATGTGGTCTTTAAAACTTCTAGTTTTTCATGTTGCAGAGTTATGTCAGACGAAAATCTGACTAAAAGATTGAAAAGATCTGACTAAAATATTAAAATTCATCATCGTTTTCTTCATTGATCCCCTAGTTCATTTCTAATACTACCATAAACTTACCTATTAAAAAGTCAAAGGCGCACATGTCCATAAGGTCGAGTAGTCTCCGGCCAGTTTTGTACGGGTGTTTATTCATGACGACCCGCTCGCAGTACGTCGGATCCTGCTCCCATCTGCAAACCAGACATCAAGATGAAATTGAAATTCAGTAAAATGCACAGCTGTTTTTCTTTTTATGTAAAATTGATAATGGAGGAATGAACATAAAGGCATGCTGGCTGATGACCGGGGTAAAACGGCACAGCCGGAGGGAAAGGCAGGTAGGCGTAACGTAATTAACTGTGAAGATGACTTGTGTTTAAATTGCAGGGTTATAAAAATGAGTCTTGTGATTCCTGTTAAAAATTAAATTCAAACTTGATGTTTAGCATAAAAAAATTGATGCTAATCAAATGAATATGTCAATGTACTAATACCGCACCAAAGCTTGTGAAAAGTTAGTCAACGATTTCTCATTATTAAGCAAATATTTATAAGCGAAATGCCTCAAGCGAAATGCCTCACAGCCTTAACTTTTGTTTCTCCCTGTAACGTTCTTTCATATTTCCACCGCCTCAATCTGAGAGATGTTTGGCATCATTAAACTATGGATGATTTCGTAGTTAACTTACACGGCTGTTCTGTGTTTACTGTATGATCTTCGCCATGGATGCCGCCACGTTTTACGGGGCGCTGACTTGAATGAAGGCAGGTAGGCCGCTATGGAGCCCTCGATCATATCCGGCTTACCGCAAACAGCCGTCTCGGTTTCGCAATAGTAGGAACAATGACCCACGAAACAAATATTATTAGCTGGAAATAAAACGGGATAGAAACTAGGTTAGGGTCAGTTGGATACCTCTAAAACAACTACAAAGTATTCACACAATATTGTGATACTGCAACTGAAACTGCAGGATGTCTTTTTGTTAAACGGCAGCTGATCGCACTATATTTACCCTTTTTTCATCCAATACAATACAATAACTTTACAAATAATTTCCAAGAAATACCAAGGTATCACTGAAACCTAAATCTATTTATTTTCTTCTGATTTCCTTGAATCTAAAACAAAGGGTATAAAAGTAATGAATGTGACCATTGTGCATAAAAACCATCCGAGTCATTTGTTATGCAAATCAGTTAGGCCTATGTCGTCTCATTGGTTGAGGGATATAATGACGTATAATCAGCAGGCAAACTGTGTTTCCATCGCATCGGAATGCATGATATATTTTACTGACAATTTATTCAATTCGTAACAATCTCAATCAAAGCATCAATAAAGGTAACATTTTGAGGGGAAAATGCATTAAACTGAGTTTTACTTCGATCAAGACCTACCAGGTGAACGAAAAAACGTTTTACGGAGTCCCGAATCGGCCAAATCATAGATATCTGATGTCAAATTGAACCAGCGACCAGCAACAGGTGGCGCCCTCCGAAAATCTAAAACTCTGTGGGTAAACAACAAACGATGGTTTAAATTGGCGCTGTTTATATTTACATTAGGTCTTCGTATTATCTTTTTGAACTACGAAGTAGTTTTGGTTCCAGAGAAACGAGCCTGAATAGTTGATAAATTATCTACATAAAAGCTTAATAATAGAATATTCTATATGCCAATCTTACTGCTTAATAAAGGCAGGTTATACTTTTGGTAATTGTCAACGACCAATATCCCCACTTGGTGTACCCAACATATGCATAAAATAACAAACGTATGAAAATTTGGGCTCAATGGGTAATTGAAGTTGCAAAAAATAATGAAAACATAAATACCCTTGTTGCATAGAATTGTGTAATTTCAGATGGCCGAGAAAGGCTTCATGCCTGAAGCCTTTCTCAGATTCAAATTTTTGGATGAGAAATTACCTCTTTCTCTAAAAACTACACTACTTCAAAGGGGGTAATTTCTAACATTGTTTAATAATATCAACAGCTCTCCAGTGCTTTTTACCAGGTCAGTTTTTATGGTCATTAGTATTTGGAGTAATTAACTTACATTTGTAATTTGATTAAAGTATGCGCTAACTATAGATTTGCGTGTTATTAAATTACAGATATATTCTGCTATTTATTTGACTGTTCCTCCCCTTAATGGACTCAACTAATATTAGAATCGCATCTGACTTAATTGATTTATGTTTTTAACTTCAGACCTTTACAGCACAGAATAGAGACAAAAATAAACAGGGTGGTTTAACACGGAGTCAAATTACAAAAGTTCGAGACCGTTACTGGTGCACTCGACGGTTACAACTTCAAAGAAACAAAGGCTTATAAATAAATTCATTTAATTGATAACATCCATAGAACTCTATGTTAATCGAAACAACAGTCTTTAGGTCGCCCTTCATTCAATGCAACCGAATCTACTCTCTGATAGAAGTCAAACAAAGTTCACTGTATAATGATCAACATTCCATAATGCACAACAAACAGGAAGTCAATAAGTCAAAACGGAAGAGCACTGTGATAAAACGTCAATACATTTTGTATGGCACTTTACAATTTGATTTTGAATGAAGGTATAGTTATATGCATTAAAAATGATGTACAGTCAAATGCCTTGAGCTTGTGTGCCTTATATCTGAAACGAGGGGGGAAAGTACTCTATGCCTATTTATGAAACGATACAATGTTGCAGCCCTCCGTCATTCCCTGTTCGACTCAATGGATCTTTTCGAAACCGTGGTTTGGGCTTATGCTCCAGCTTTAGGGTTCGTCGTTTATTTTGAAAATGTGTGCTTTCGGAACGTGTACTTCAAACAGGCAGACGGAACATAAGCCGTAGCCTGCCGAAGCCGAAGCCGAATTCGTAGTTTTTAAACGGAGGTTAGTCTACATCCGTATTTGCATATTATCTGGACTTAGTACCGGTATAAAGGCAACAAACCAAAATGGTTGCAGTTTTTCTGCTCTACTGTGCACAATAATCATTCCTCTATATACCTTCTCGTTCTGTGCTGCTTACCTATCAAGGTGAAACGCTGCTATTTCAGCGGTGTGACGCTCGATATCCGAGAAGTAGAAATGATTCGGTAATGTTTCGTACTCTCGCGGTACCCTGCAATTAACGAGAGAAACATTATATTGACTTGTTATGGCCACTGTGCTGATGTACAAAACCATTAGTGAGGGAGTGACCTCAGGACAAATTACAAAATGCTGGAAGGTTCCACTAGTTAGTGGCACCCCGTTAAAACAAAAAGTTTGATTGGCGGGGGATGTTGGAAACCACAGAACCTAGCAAAGACTGCTACAAAGATATCTGAAAACCTGCTATAAAGAAGAGATAACTCCACTTATCAGAGGGTTCAGATCTAGGTAGAACTGCTGTATGTCTGTACAATTTTGTGCATGAAGTACACGAGTGAAAAAAGGCAGCCCTTCAAACATGTTTACTTTTTTTAAATACACAACTCTGGAACCTGACACCACTTTTAGATATGTGGAACAGCCCCATCTAGGATATCAAGAACTTTGACTTCCCCATGCAGAGCATTGCAATTTGGAAATACCGGTGAAATCAACAACAATAATTTTTGAATCTTTTGCTACCGTCAATAAAAGCAAATGTTGGACCTTAGCAGTGACTGGGGGGGGGGGGGGGGGCTTGTGGTACACTTACCTCCAGGGCTTGAAGAGTGAATGACCTCCATCATCATATGTAATAATAAGTTTCACTTGGGTACCTCCAGATTTCTCATCTAATACACGGAAGAAAAACAAGTAAACGGAGTAATTATGATTTACAAATATTCGTGTGATTATTTACTGTTTAAGTTAGTTATGTTCCTTGCATATAGGAAGGAAAACTTTCAGTTTTTGTGTATATTGTATTGATGTTCACATAGTGTATACCTTAACAATTCATTGAGGAACTATGTAACATTGAAGACTCAGTACTATGTTACCCTTGTTGTAATACAAATAGAGTGACCGTGTACATTACAATACATTTCTGGCAGGCAGGAGACTGCACCGGTCATACGGGGTAATGTTACACTTTGTGTTATAATGTCCACATAAATTCAAGAGTTACAAAGAAACAGCTGAACAAGTTTTGAGACGTGCCCCCCCTTGATTCAATTTTTTTTTCCTCAAATCCTTTATATGAACCCCATCTCTTTTGAGTGATTTAAAAGGATCTTTCCCCACTCATGACAAAATCCAACACCAAATGGTACCTCAACACCCAAACTGTAGGACACTGTTGGATTATGGTGGTAAGCCCGAACTCATGGTAAGGAAACTCAGTTTACTAGTACTTAATATATACCTCATATATAGAATCCTCTAATCTGATTGGTTAAAAGTGGAGTCATTGAAATAGCTGGGCCCCATTTTTCTATCAAGATGACGTCATAATTAACTGTGCCCGGGGCACAGCAATCGACTGTGCCCGCCAGTCGCAACGCACTGTATTCATAGGTCACTTGTGTACGCGTTGTATACGTTCGTGTCACGGCGCGAACTGATGTCCTTTCTTCGGTATATAAAAGAAATATTGACTGCTTAATATTCGGGGCACAGTTAAAATTATAGGCCCTCGGTGATGTCAAAACCATGACTATGCCCTCAGCTTCGCTTCGGGCATAGTCATGGTTTTGACATTACCTTGGGCCTATAATTTTAACTGTGCCCCTCATAACAGTCAATATTTCTATAATATGTACAGTCTTTAGTCCAACAGAATAGAGCTAAACCAGCAGTTTGACTGTGAAATTAAAACTACTTGGGCAACGGTTTAGCCAATCTTACCAACTCCGTATATTGTCTCCGTCACGATGTACTCCAAAAGCTCATTGACTTCGGAAAAATTGGAGTAAATTTCATATCTGTTGATTCTATGCTGGAATGCCTCCCAAATCTTCAGATCGTGTTTTCTATTAGAAAATGAAATAACAATAAAGATCAATTAATAAAAGATAAATAAACAATTGTCTCAACTACAATCCACAACAAGGCTTACATTTTTAATCAATAAAAACGGTTAAATCTTTCATTCGTTTCCCCAGTGAAAATCGCAACTAAAATGAACATGAAGTGTCCACTCGTCTGATTCACTTTTCAAACCATCCCGCGCTGATCAGTTCCATCGAAGGCCGTCTTTCATGAAGAGCGACCTCTGTTGGTTAAGTCACAACAGAAGCGATCAGTTTAATATCAACGCACGCATTCAATAGTATATTTTTTTTGAAATGTTCAGCTGCGTGTAGTATGTGGTGAACATCAACCGAGGCAAATGTCTCCATGTTATAATTATAACGGCGATTCAAATGCTAGTAAACTACGGTTATCACAGGGTATGGTTATGAGTAGTTGACCATTCATACGGATTTTGAGAAGTTTCATTCAATTGTTACCAGTAAGCTTACTGACAAATAAATTCTACTCAGGTTTATTAAAAACAATGCCTGCTACAACACCAGATGGTGTTGTTATTAACAGTTACCTCCCAAAAACCTTGTGAAATGTATACATGCAACCGCAGTAACATGGACGACTGTCAGTTGCCAATCGAACGAAAAGTAAGATTTGTTTTAAAGAGATCAATAAAACTAACTTGATATTGTTCCTTTTCCTTTTTGATAACTCATTGCCATTTATTATTGATTCCAATTACATGTGAAAACAACGTTTTATTTGATTGGAAGAATTTCCCGATATTTTGTGAAACTTTATATAATTTTTATTCTTAAAAACCCCAGATACGTTTTCAAACTGATTCACCTCAGACATGAATGCGGTGCCCAGACTTATTGGGAAGCAGAAAGAGACAGTTTCGTTCGCCTCTGGCGACACATCTTCCTAGTGAGGTCAAGTAATATTAGTAGCGTGGCAAATAATCTACGAATCATCTTTACAAAATTCCTGGTGGCACTTACGGTGCTCCGTAATTAATAGGTAACCAACGAAAAAGCGGCGATTTTCATTATAATTTTTTTTGTTGGGGGACATTCTGTCAGAAACCTGTACTGAAACTAAATTTCAATATTATATTTAACCACCAAAAAATGGGAAATAAGAAACATACTTCGGGGTTAATCTTTTGGAAGTGATCAAAAGGTCGGCCTGTCTTGCGTAAAATTGTAGACTACTGAACGATGTCAGAAACTGCACACACGAGTAGATTGTCTGGTTTTAAAATGTTGTCACACAGGCTAAGGCTCCACTTGTTTTCCTTATTGAAAATGTGTTAAAAGAAATAAAGAGTGAAACTGAATGACTTTTTGTATAAAGGATGGCGTGAGAAGGTGACACATTTCTTTATTAGAACTGCCAATTACTCAAATTCTTTGGAAATGTTGTCGGCAATATGATTAAACAGCCTTGCTACCATCAGAGGGACAATGACTCTGTAATGCACAGTGGGCAATGTGAACTGGCCTGAATCAATTTCTCAAATTGCTTCGATTTATTACATGTCTCTGAGGCCTAATCGGTTACTGTTTTCATAAAAGAACACAAAAATAGACAATGAAAACGAAACAGGGTGTATTTGTTGGAACTGGTCACCGGGAGCGTGTATATCAGGTGATACAACTATGCATGATGATTTAGGCCTATATACCACATTATCATAGGCTGAAAGTCTTGTTTACAAATGTTTGTTGTGTGGGGAACCTCCAACCGTAATCTATGGGCTCTCTGCAATGAAAACAGTGTTATCATTAATTTGCAATGTCTTTGCAGAGTGCAACGTTCATCAGTCATTGCAACGTTCATCAGTCAATAGTCATTGTATTCTGGAATTGGAGCGATCGTGAGACATCAGCATCTCTTTCAAACGGGGGGGGGGGGGGGGGGGGAGGGGGGGGGCTTTACGGAAAAGTAAGCCTACACCAAACGGAAACTGCCCTTAGGCAGAATCCCAAACTTATTAGCCTTCAACGGTATCGGAAGGATTATATTGTACAGATTGCGTTACCATGGCAATACCCTGTTGCCATTGTGATGGCTGCGTTGTTGTTGTTGTCATCCATTCATCTTTCGCAACAATAATTGCTTCGTCTGTCGTGCATTTTGTGGATGAAAGGTACATACATCAGTAGAACAAGTACGCCTGCAATAAGCTGCAGTTTAATGAAGCGTGAATCTCACAGCCCCACCCACGGTTGTGGCTTGCTAATAAAGTGATCAATGCAGCAACTGCTCTGGTGCCTTGACCAGTGCAAAATTAAACAGAAAAACTGGACATAGGCCCAAAATAAAAGACTAAACTTTAGCTGAATAAAGAAGAAGCATTTGGCTATACGACTTCTGTTGGCTGTCTTGTATCTTAACACCGCCAATGAGGCCAACAGTCAAAGTCACAGCTGAGCAAGCCTCATCAGTATAACACATCATTCTTACTATTTTATTATACACTGACATGCATTACTGCCCGGGCTCGTGCACCGTTACCGCAAGAACAAAGAAAGACATTTACAAACATGTATATTAAATTGTTATCCTGTGTACAAATGAGATGAGACAAATTCAGCATCATCACAAAAAGGTTATTGTATGCAAGTGGTGTTTGAAGCTTTGCATGGTGTGGAAAATGAGAAATAGATAGAAATAGTAAACTTGCGGGTACAACCATGTGTAAGAATCTCTTTTGGGAGGAGTGTTGGCTCTGAAAAAAGCTGGTGTGATCTCGACGTGTCGAACAGTATACTCTGCTCGTCTTCAGGAGAAAGCACTCCTCCCAAAAGTTACACATGGTTGAACCCGCAAGTTTACTATTTCTAGTTATTTTTTGTTATTGTATGCGTTATATGAAAATTATTTGAACGATTTTAGAAAAGTGTTGGTGAGAAATGGAGTTGCATGATTCAGGTGTGGCAATATTATAGGCGTTCATATTGAAGAAAAACTTACGCAAGCGAAAGGCTGCCCCCACCCACGTCTGGCAAATAGACAATGTAACACGGGTCTTAAAAATATGGGGGGGGAAAACAAAGTGAACATATTTATGGTGAAGGAACCATGAGATCAATTGCATCTCGGGCGACATTAATTCAAACTACAAACAGTAGAGAAGGACGTGTATTTTCACAATTTTATATGAATACAATGTGCAAGTAGAACTTCCTCCGGATCGATACAACAAACGCGTCGACCTCAATTCAATATTTACAGCCGCGGCAAACCCAAGCCCTTGCCGATTCTTGATGCATTATTCTAGATCCGGATCGAAACACGTAGTTAGTTTCAATTTCCACAAGTAAAAGCACCTCTGTTGAAGACGACTTCATTTAAACACACGAAACCGTGACATAGAAAAAACACAGATGTTTTCAAATCTATTCTTTTCGTGAGTCAAAGGCGACTTTTGAACACAACCGGAGGTTTTGCGAAAACAACACTGCGTGGCTATTCATTTTTGTTTTCCCTCAGACCCAACCATACAACAAAACTTTCAATAACCACATTGAAATGTATGAATGGAGTCCATTCACAGAGGAAATAAAAATGGGTTTCCATTTCAAGCCATGGATGAAACGGAGTTAAAGAATACCGTGAACGAATTCAATTAGATCTAAATTTAAATTTGGGATAATTTCAGCTGTCCTTAATCATAATCATTTCGACGTGTTCTTTAGGAACGATGCCAGAATGGCGCTGCTGAGTGTCTTAAGCCATAAGGATAAAGTGCTTATTTCATATACAACCAGTCATGAAAAGGTAACTGCATTTTAATTACTCGTAATATCACAACGAAATTGTAACCAAAGCAAGCCTGCAAGAATCTCTTGCCAATTGTGTGTTCCACACAGGGTTTTTTCTTCAGTGTGGGCAGGGCTTTCTGTCCGTATTTTTGTGTTACTCTTTCTTACTTGTAAATTTTGTACTATTTTATTTGTTCTTATTTTTATTTATTTATTTATACATGTATAATTCTCCGGGGAGGGGAGTGTGGCTCTAGTGTTGGGACTTGTTTGGGGTTTGCTATCCTTATCCCCCACTGTCGGCAGCTTCGGGGAGCCGTCCCTTTTCTTGCTCTGGATAACAGAATGCAACTGAATTGCCGATCTTAATCTGTAAATCTTTATAGGTGCGAAGGTGTCACTCATTACTACCATGGTAACAATCAAGTAGATTGTTTCCATCAGGTTCGCCAAATTGGTATCAATTTATTATTTTTATAGGATCTCCCGCCAATTTCAACAAAACTCATTCAATTTAACAAAGTTGCCTCATTCAATTTCATTTGAAAATTAATACTCCATTACATCAGCATTCAAAAGTCCAAAGGACCAATTCAATTTCAACATTCAATTGTAAAATGAGATCATAAATTCAATACGTTGAAAAGATGATGCAATTTTGCAGAAGCCAACAGCAAGAGGGTGGTCAAACGTTAATTCAATTTCATCATCAGTCAAAATATAGGTAGTACAAATTCAACTCAAGAATGGTGAAAATGCAGTCTGGAATGCCTATAAATGAAATAAAATAACCAAAACGAACCTGAATGAGAAGAACGAAATCTTGTGTGCACGAAAATGAAAATGAATTCAATAGAAGCTGTAAAAGAAACCCTAGTTCGATAAAATTTTGGGAAAATGAGATAATTTGAAAGTGTTTTAATGAAACTTTATAAAACACTTGCTGAAACATACCGGGAAAGCCTTCTTTTTAAAATTTAAATATTTTGGGAATTTGCATCGTTCACTTTACATTGCAGGCATGATGGCAGATTTGTTACACTTGGGGCACCAAAACAATGACCATGGTGCATGTATATAGGCACTTATCCCGCCTGCATTGACCACACGTCTCAGAAATTAACGCTTCATTTTGTCACCACTGGCGTTAAAAATATGAACAAATCAATTCAAAATTGATATAATGTTATTCAAATTCAAAATGTTATATAAAGAAACCCAGTTTTAATACATCTGTAGTGAGGGTAAGAAAGCACGGAATTCATGCTTAACGAAATGTTTCAAGGATTTCTTTGCAGACGGGGTGTTAAGATAACGAAATTTGCAAAGAATTGTCTGATCATGAAACCACTGGTGCCCCATCAGTATTTTCAGGTAATTGGTCCAATAGTTTGTAAAATGCGTAGTTTTATTGTAGTCATTGCTTGATAACCATTGGCCACCACGAACACATGTCGAAAAACCAACAGATGTTGCTAAATCCAAACAATGCCCCACCATCCTTCGGTATTGTTTTTTCTTTCTTCGCATATTATGTGACAGCTTATATACGTGGCGGTATTTTCAACGAAATAGGTCATATCTGTTGAAGGGTTTCTGTGTATAACATTTTACGATGAACATGTTAGTGGTATACTTTGCGTTTATTTACGAAATTTATTTTCTCAAAAGCGTGAACGGGCTTCAACTAATCAGTCAATTCTCTCGATGCGCATAAATCTGCATGTGCATAAAAGGGAAAGAACATTACTTTTTTTTTGATAATTACCTGTCTTTTACTTTATCATTAATTAGTGAGATCCTAATGTTATTTTTTACCCCGCATTTTACATTTTGAAATGATAAAAAAATGTCCCTAAACATTTACCTGAGACAAGTTTTATCAGTAAATTAACAAATTTGATGTTTTAAGTGACGTTCGCAACTTTGCATGTTGTGGTTAATTGGAAGTAGGCCTAGCTGTAACCATTACACTTGCGGGTAAATTGTTTTGTAAATTTTGCTGATGAAGACGAGCAGAGTATACATTGCGAAACGTCGAGACTATAACACCGGCACTTTCCAGAGCCAAAACAAATCTCTCCTAACATGTTTACGCAATATGTATGATAATGTTTAATACCCAACAGTTCATTAGGTACAATATTGTAAATGTATTGCCAATTCTTACTTGTTTTGCTATTATTGCTGGCAGCAATAATATAATTTGTCAAAAATAATTGTTCACAATTAGAAGGGTGGTTCATGCTTGATTTTTTTATCCTTTGTGGAAATAAATTTTAAAAAATTAACGAGATACATGGGGTGACCTACAATATCGGCTTCAATATACTTTTCCCAAAGGGCAAACATATTGGAAATCAGACAAAAGCAGGAGGAATACCCATGCCTGGGGAGACCTAATAGATATAAAACTGAGTAACCAATTGGCAATACAACCTCTCCTTTTTTTTAAGTAGCTGAATAATAAACACAATGGCATCAATTTCTTTATACGATAAGCCGATCAGAAACCAAAAGGGAAGATTTTGGTTTCGTTATTTTCAAGGTTAAGTTTGGTGAAAAGCTGTGACCGCGTTTTCACTCCCCATTGCTAACAACACCACAGTAAAAGGCATCAATTTGAATGGAGTTTAATTCCGCTTTCAACGACTTGTGCAAATTGGTTTGGTCAACACACTTAAATGTCAATTGTAAACCACAAAATAATGCTTCTGCCGTTGCTGTGTAAATACATGGGTGCATATTGAACACTACAGCCGAGTCGGATGGCATGTTATACACACGGTCAGGTCACTTTCATATAAGGTATATGAAGTTAAGACGCCTTATTTTGGAACATTTTTTGGCAATTTTAGAATAATAAAAAAGGGTTTTCCACCTTTTTCATAACAAAAGAGAGGTTGATTTCCGTGATTAAAGTAAACAATATGCCTCACGGTTTATCTACTCAATCTACAAAATGACATCATTTTTAACAACTAAAAAATTCAAAATGGCAGACACAATATCTGGATTTGGCAAAGTATATGGATTTGTAGCCGACTAAAGTGAAGACACACACGTGCAGAGTCTGCAATGCGTATCAGCATGTGACCTGACCCTGGGTGAAATGTACTATTACTACAATGGAGGTTTTCTCATTATATAAATGTCAATTCTTCATATTAAAGGGGCAGCATTTACATAAATATCTCATAGCAACGGCCATAATTAAACAATTTTTCCGCTTCTTGGTTCTTCCAATGACCGCACGGGGACCACGCTACAAAACAAATCACCCTATATACATGTACATCATTGTCAGCACTGCCTATCTCTCTACACGCAGGCGCTATGGGACTATTACGCATTTTACTCCTCCGTCTGACGAATTTTCACCACGGTCGTTTCGCGGGGAGAGCCGCTCCGCAGAAACGTGTCCAACCAGCTATTCCTCGTCGGTTTTCTTTCTAGCGCATTTTGTTATTGATCTATCGACATTTGGTGGGGGATTTCGGGCAGATGTCTGCAGGCAAATTTGATTAAAAGACGGCGTGCCCAGTGCCCATTCGCTTGGGGTGTATCGTATTTTTATTAGGCAGATCGTGTATAATTTGAAGCTTTGTATGTATTACACAATTTTATAAGAAAAATGTCACGATACGTCACACTGCTGCGGTTCGTCTTTTACTGGTTTGGAACGCATTTCTTGATAATGCCATTTTATACAATATTCATTAAAACCCTGTCAGTGCTATGATTTTGTAACAAAAATAAAACAAACATTTTACAAACAGTGCTCCTATGGTATGCTAAATGTTATGCTAATAATAATACTGGGTTCCTATACAGCGCTTTATCACACCCCTTGGGACGTATCTAAGTGCATATTATTTGTTTTTCAATAGGATAAGTAGAGCTATGTTTGAATATAGAAGACCCACTTATGTAGCACCATCTAAAGGTTTACAAGGTTTTGCGGCGCATTCAGCAGCCACTGCCAGAAACGAACCCCTTCTCTAGTCTTGGCGACAAGTGTAAATGGGTTATTTTACGTGCATTATAATACAACATACAGGACTATTATACGGCGTGCGTCTATTAACAGGAAAAGTGGTTTCCAAATAGATAGGTTGCAGTATGACGTAAGTCGGCCATCTTTACGGGCAATTTGGAACACACAGTCATGCGTTACGCGTGAGAACGGCGTGCAGCACGCGCACATTTCACCAAACTCATTAATGATTGACGCGGCTGCGTTAATAATTTGAGCGCTTGACGCGCCTGCAAGCCAAAATGCGATTTGCCCGTAAAGATGGCGTCTACTGGGAACTATCTATATTGCACCAGAATGTACTGGTGAAGAGGAAGGAAATGTACCAACCACCTTTATAGAAGGGTTCTTAACGTCGCCACTGTACTGTCCGATGAAACGCAATGTGTTGGTTCATTTATTGCATGTTGGGGGTGTTATATACTGTCTGCTACGAAATTCTTCAGAAGAGTCAGTTAATTTAAATGTCACAAAATCGTTCTGCAGTCACCTCCCGTCTGCACTTTTCACAAAAAGGCGCAGTGGGAAAACGTTGGGACCTAAGTGCAAAATGTATCAGAGTTCAACGTTGGATTGTATGTAAATGTTAAGTCAAGTTCAACTATGACTTGAACTGTGGAGTCAACCTTGGCAGGGACACCACATGCACTCAACTCACGTATCACAGCCTTAGGTGTCATTACGAATTTCTAGCAGGCATGGTACATACATGTATATTCAAAAAATAATGATCGATTTAGAATGTTTGCAATTTTTCTGAATAATTGCCACACGTCCCAAGTTTTAAAAAACATATTCTAAATCGGAAATTTTTCAAAGCTATGTCAAAAACTTGCATAATCACAAGGCTGTGAAATGAGTTTGTGTGCATTTGGTGTCCCTTGGGACCAAGGACAATTATTCCGAGACATATTTTTGTTAAAACTATTAGTCCGTTATAGAGTTGTCTACCAACACTCGAATTACCGAATCGAAATTACCACAAATAAACACTGTACTAAACCGTTGACAAACACGAACCGTTACTCTCTGTGGTTTTCTTTACTACTACGTCTTTCAGTGTGGTGTGTTTATTGAAAACTACAGGAAGGGAATGGTATTACTCCTCAAAAACCCATGGCGTAGTACCCCTTTAACTGATGCTTCGGAGGTAGCAGTACAATGATTTACAATGGGGAGACATCACCAATAGACGCATCACCGAACATGGTGCTTTACTGATGAAGTTCAAGTCAAACGTATTTGACGCTATAACCACATAGCTCTAAGGTAGACAGTGGCATTTGAGCACCAGCGAAATGAATACATAGTCTTTCTGAAAGTACGTTGATCCAATGGTAAAACTGACAGCTCTTAACCAGACCCGATATTTTATTCTTGTGAGGGCAATACAGGTTTTGTGCATCAGTTAAAGGCACTGGACACGTTTGGTAATTGTCAAAGACCAGTATTCTCACTTGGTGTATCCCAACATATGCATAAAGTAACAAACCTGTGAAAATTTGCGCTCAATTGGTCATCGAAGTTGCAAGAAAAAAATTAAAGAAAAACACCCTTGTTGCACAAATTTGTGTGCTTTCAGATGCCTGAAAAAGGCTTCAGGCATGAAGTCTTTTTCAGATTCAAATATTTTACTGAGAAATTACCTTTCTCAAAAACTACGTTACTTCAGAGGGAGTCGTTTCTCAAAATGTGTTATACTATCAACAGCTCTCCGTTGCTCGTTACCAAGTAAGTTTTTATGCTAATATATATTTGGAGTAATTACCAAACGTGTCCAGTGCCTTGGCTTTAAGGGCATTTTTTTGATGTAAGTTTCGACTTGTGCTTCAAAGCGCACCAAGGCAATGAAAGGAGCGTGGAAGCAATTGCCTCCGTTGCCTCGATGAAGTATCAGGCCTCATCAACAATGGTAGCCTGACACTGCTCACGAAAGTTACATCACCTAATCACCTACCCCCTTCAGGGGGTGATATTGTGAAACAATTAAAACTTTGATAACAGTTCCCTCTGTGTAGACATAAAGCCAATATAATTGCAAAATGTTAAACAGTAGAGGTTTACAGACATTCTACATCATTTCAATTACATTATCTGAAGGTTTGGTAAAGAGGGTAAAGAGCATTAACTCCTCTATAGCTTGCAAACACACGGCGATATAATAAAGGGATGGCACATCAGACTTTTAAATTTCGTTTTTGTGTAAGCACTTTCATTCCACTCCTTAATTAAATAGGTGGCAAGAGGCACTCCTACATTAAAGGGATTGCACGTTTGGTTTTAGTGAGCTTTATTCATATTTTGATCTTGAACCAAAACTGAAGTTGCTACTACCAAATAAAGTTTAAGTGGCATTTCGAATGAAAACTCAGAGAAGGCTTTTTGGGGCCAATAGAAACTGTATACTGATGACGCCACGGTTTACTGCATTGATAGAGTGCAGTAACTGGCTACTGCATGATCAACAGTTGTGCAGACACAGTGGTTTCTCCTTCTTCTGCAAAGTGGTTTATGTAGTAAAATTATAATGTTTTAACCTGCGATACAAACTGTCACGTCATCAGCCCTAAGGTCTATAAAATCAATCCCTTTGAGCTTTTGAAGAAAACAAAAGATTTTCCCCTAAAAAGTAATGCATTTATTCTGAACTAGATCATCCAATGTCAACTGCCAAAAGAAAATGGGACCGGGTTTACGTCAACATGAGTCACACTCTCTACGCGACTAGACCGGGTCCTGAGAGAGCAGCATCCGGCTGGCATTCTTAAGGGTAAAGGTCTACTCGTACTACACCTTGTAGTCGCAGGGCCAGCCTGACCGTCCATGATCAACCCAACACACACACACGGAAGTTGTGCTCTTGATCTCGAGCGAACTACAAAACCGCCATGAATCCCTACTGGTATGATGAGTGTGGTTGTATGAGTCAAACAAGTTAAAAGGAAACTTAAAAGAAGTGATCAGCGTGGTTTGTTGACCTTTCACCTCTGTGATGTGTTTTGCACCCTAGTGAGGTGAACTGTCTCAACGAATATTCGTTATCATACACTTCTACAACATTTGGTGTACATACATGTAGTATTGGTTTTATTGACAATACATTTCTAACGGTCAAACTATTTAAATTCATTGCATATAGGCCCAAGTGAACAATGTTGTTTAGTTTAAAACCTTCTAACCACCCGTTCGAAACCATTCAACTATAAAAAGTTATGTACAGTATGTTAGAACTAAAGGATAACGATGCATATGACTATAGTATACAATGTGCAGTACCGTGCATGTACTGTACTACGACTACAATTTTACTGTGTAGATGCATTCACCAATGAACGGTCAGAATTCATAAAATGGAGGTAGAAAATAAACAGACCGAACAAGAGAGATTGCATAAGCCAACATAACAAAATAAAAATCCTGGCTGGGCATTTTTAGCGTCGATATTGAATGTACGCAACAGGTAGTAAATATAGTGCAACTAGCCAAGGCTGTCCTGTGTGCATCGATCGTGTAGAGTGTAGTTATCTGCCAGCTACAAATTAGAACCGGAAATGATGACAGCACAGACCACACCTAAAGGGTCATGAATGTTGATGGTTTAATAGCAAAGTTGAGGTCATTTCGAATGACCTTGGGCGCTCAAGTCACACCCGAAGTTTTTGATCCCCTTTTTCGGTGGTTGTTGTTTTATCACAGAACAAGGGTCTTTATGTACGGTCGATGCTTCCCCGGGGGGGGGGGGGGGGGGGGGTGAACTGCGTTACGAGCGTGCACCTTCCCCGTGATGCATTAGCCTTTAAGTTTTATTCCTCAGTAGACAACGATCCTCAGTAGACAACGATCCTCAGTGCCCAGAAATAATAAATAAACCTCGTTGCAATAGGTTTCAAAAACAAAAGAGGTATTACTGTTAGTACTTTGTAGAGATTGCGATTGCGAATGCTGTGACCGCATAAACATGTACCTGGTTTATAAATTCAATTCAGCATGTTTACGTTGGTAGACGCTCAATAAAAGAAGTCCAGAAATTCGACAAAAATAAAATCAATTTAGAGCGAGTTCCTGCATATTGCCCGTAGCGAAAGCTTCCATGGTCGGATACAGAAAAAACCCATTATACCGGTGCAGACGTTGGTACAAAATTAAGCAGGGGGAAGTAGGGCAGTGACCAATCATTCTATACTAAGTTGATTTTGTAAACTTTTGACAATAATGTGAAAAATGTAGCCAAGAATGCCTGCTATTGCTCTCAAGGTAACACAAAGTGAAGACTTTATGCAAATTGCACACAGATTGAGCAGTAGACGCAGAAAGCACGGAGTTCGGTAGACTACAAAGAATTACCCATGCAATGTTTTGCAGCCGTGATTGTCATTCATGAGTTGCATGTAGACACAGAGCGAGGTAGTAGTCGTCGTCTTCGGGGAACAGACACACCTGGATGCTCAAGATGCATCTTCAAGGCTCGTGAAGAAGCGGGGAAAATACATCCTTACATTGAACTCAAGTACCAACACAAACTCATCCCAGACAGTTCATCATAGTTATCTACATTGCACTAGGCAACCACGTACGTACATGTACAAACAAATAATAACATATATTTCATTCCCCTTCAAAAATAAGTTTTCAATTTTATCAAATCCCTGGACACGTAGCCTACTTTGAAAACAAAACGGCCTATGACATGTCAAAGATTTGGTATACACACGTTCACAACGTGCTTATTTCGGTTGCGATGGCAATCGGATTAAGAAGCATGATTGAAGGTGTACCTTCGAATGTTATACTTTCTCAAATGTTGCTGCATCTCAGACGGAAATAATTCTCTGGAGGATTGGTATTAGGCGCCTTTAGAAACTAATCAATTTTTTTAAACAATATTACCAACAAATCACCCAACAAAAAATTATCCCCAAAGCCGTCCAGCCAGCTAGTTCATTGTTAAACTTCAGTCAGAGATTGTTCATTTAGGCTTCAAATGCAAGTCCAATACAAATGACACTGACTGTGGTGGAAACTTTCAGATAGTTTCAGATAGTGTCTTGTGAAAATTCTTGATGACAAGATTACTGGTCGTTACTATAGCTAGTGACCAAAACAATTTGTAAAAGTGTAAACTCTTTAGGCCTACTGGTGGATTTTATGAGAGACAACTTTTACACTTGTAATGCAAACAGTTGTAAATTCACGCATGAAACAGTTGCTTGCCTAACAATGTTGTAAATTGTTTTGCAAGCACTAAATACTCTGTGATTGACAATTGGCCTGTCGACCGGCCACCAGACTTTCTGATTGTCGAACTACAGTTTCCGGTTTTAACTTCCGCTTTGTTTAAACAGGAGTGAAGTTTCGGTTTGCCTTTGCACTTTCAAAAATGCCGAGTTTATCTCGGCCTATATAACAATGGTCCTACACGAAACAAAAAACGAACAAGGTATGTACTGGTCTATTTAGCATCGTCTACTATGATGTATTTGTGACCATTTCTGAACATTTCTGAACATTACAGAAGCATTGGCAGTCATCGAATTAAAATAATGAGTCCTTAGCTGGAAGCTTGCTGGATATAAAGTATAATCCAATGCAAATCCTCCTCCGGGGAGTGATGTTGTGAACGTGCATAAAAAGCCCTCCCAATAACAAACCGTTTCCCGTTAGTTTTCGCTGAAACATGCTCACCGGATTTAATTAATGTTTTCACACGTTAACTGTTCAGTGAAAACTTGACGAATTGAATGACTTCATTCTTCCAAAGACCAGTGTTGTATTAATACATTTAGTTACCATCCAAATTGTTTGCCATTAATGGGTTCATTTCGGAAAGCAATCATGGGAATTTGTGCGACGAGTCAAAAGTTGCCGTCGGTCACAACAACACTTAAGATAAGGTTCCAGTTGCACCATGATGCTTGTGGTACACTTTCATTTTTTGTTTTGAGCTTGGGGAGGACTAGAAGTAAATGCCTGTGACTTCAATAGTGAACGTGACCAGCATCAACACGGGGTTAAAGTGCTTTGAGGTGGCATTTGCAATGAATTGACTCTCTACATTATTACCTACTATTATTTTCACACCAACCTCGTGGCGCTGGCTTCATCACGAATTCATACATGCATTATTTAGAAGTATACGGCGACGACGTCTGCCTGTGTTTGACAACCACCGGGTAATTATGACTTGGCACACAGCACGGTGTGCAAGGGGGGTATAGACGGGGAATATCGGTCTCATCAACTCGCAATAATGAAAGACGGAACTTCAATAAACGATTTGACCTCCAGATAGGTCTTTGTAGGTAGTTGTGGGAACTAGCCACGGTAATAATGTACACACACACTGCCTTGCCATGACGAATTGGCATTGATGCAAAACCGACAAATGTACGAGTCAGTAACGGACACACACTGCGATGTTCGAGAAAGGAGCGACATCTTCTCGAAAAACATCGGCTCGCCAGGGTCACGAAACGTCACGATAATGAAGTGCCTTCATACAGAAACTATGGGGGCAGTGTTTGCGATTTCACTTTAAAGTATAATACATCATTGTTCTTTTGAAAGAGTAAATCAATGCACATCCTCTAGTTTTCAATAAACACACCATTGAACCAACATAAGAATATTTCATCAAATAAGTTCCGTTTTCAAAAAAGTAAAAAATGAGAATCGGTTCTTGTTTTGGTGTTTGTTTTTATTTTAGGAATATTGTTTACGTCCATATAGGTGTTTATTTCAATTGCAACAATCAAAACAAGCAAAGGTGATTTACGGAGAACTATAAATAACAAGGTTGAGTGAACTTAGTTAGGTCACATTGTCAAGACGAATTATTACGGTAGTTTAAAACAAGGTCACGTCGGTCGGGAACTACAACAAGATGGACTCAAACGTAGAGCACTTAAAATACGGAGCACTTGGAAAGTACAAGATTTCTACAGTCCTCGTTTCCAATCCCCCGGGGGGAAATTGTTTGAGAAATGCATTCACTCACCGTTTATGAAGTGGAGAAAGCATATTGATATCTGGAACGGCTACAATACGCCGACAGTGAAATGTTGGTAATTTGTGATTTGGATTCTTCAACAAAACGGAACAGTTTATTTAAGATTTAAGAAGGATTGTTTTTTGTTTTGTTTTGTTTTCTTGCATGGGGAAAGCAATTGACAGATTGGTGAAGTTTGCGTAAACACCATGTAAATAATATCTCGGATGAGTTATGATGGTGAAAAAGACGCAAAACCCTTTTCATAACGCTCTGATGCATTCAGTCAATGAAGATGAAATACACAGTGGCATGGCGTACATAGTACATGGGACCAACGCGTTGGGTGCACAAACGGCCAAAACAGTGACACACACACTATTTCATAATATTAATACGTACATCAATTTTATAAATATGAATGAACTGCTTCTTACCCAACATATTTTTGTCCTCGTACGTGTAATAGTGGATCTGCATCTGGTGGTATTTTTCTAGCTGAAGGCATGGACATAAGTTTTTTGTATTTCCCAGTATTTTGTTTGAGTTTCGACGGTTGAGTTTTCAGCCACTTATGGTTGGAGTTGTAGAAATTACCCTCGTCTGGAAAACCTTGGGGTCGTTTTGGTCTTGAGCTGTCTGGTTGGGGTGGTCCATGGGTACCACCACTAGTTCTTGAGTTGGTTTGTATAATGTGTTCATGTCTCTCAATCGGATTACCTGGGTTTGATAAGGGGTCCAGATCGTGCGGGTGTCGCACCACGGTTGAGTTGATGATGCTACCCCCAGAGCGAGAGGCACTCTTTCCCAGTTGTCTCCGTAGGTGCACGGGAGGTTCGTCATCTCGCCTCGGGTTGAAGTCCCCGACCGGACCTCCTTGAGGCGACTCAGCTTGTGCACCGTGGTGATACAGCATGGACACGGGGCTCAGGTCTAGTACCATGACCATTAGGAAAACAGCTGTAGCTACACTAGTACCCACCATGGCCACGAGGGCCCTCTGTTTCAGCTTCATACTGACCGACCGCTTCGCTTATCAACAATTATTCCTACCAATTCTTAGTCATGGAGGTAAGCTCGGGTCGCTCCAGATGTCATAATAAACTAAAAGAAAACGTTAACTCCTTCACAGACAAGCTTATGATGGGTGCACATGGGTTGTTGTTCCACCTCAGTCTAGTGTTAAGGGGTGTGTGCTTATCACACAGCACAACGCACATGGTTTTCCTGCTCGCTTCGTGTCAATGCAGGCATTTGTTCACAGAGTTTACGGCAAGAACTTCGTTAACAGCGGTCACCACGCTGCTCTGGATGATACTGGTATAAAATCCGATCTCTCTTGCTGCCAGCCCCCATATAGCATTCAACGTGTTATTAATATCATCATCACAGGCCAGACCCACTACCAATCAATGAATACACAACTTGGGGTGACCAACCAACAGTGATTTACATGGTAATAGACAGCAGTGGTCTTCAGTCGACGTCACACGGCGGTTATCTTCAGCAGCAAACACACGGTCACCGATTATCACTGGTTCACCTCGGCAATGTTGACGTGGAGAGGTGGAGAGGGAGCAGTGCTTATTGTTCTCCTGATAACAATCGATGATAACAATACGCCATCCATGTAGACTTGAAGATCTCAAGTGTGTTTTTATGTACGTGCAGTCCGTCTGCGATATTCCAGTGCACATGCGGGTTGTTCATGCGCGGTCTGTATTGCTCCATGTTAAATCAGATATTTCCTTTAGCCAGTGACGGTCGACCGTGATGTGAGCACACAGCTATCTAGCATGTACATGTACATGTACATGTACACAACGTATTTAGTAATAATAGAACTTGATGTTGTATGCGTTTGCACATGTTCCTCTGCATTGGCGTGTACACTGTTCGGTTACTGAACCATGTAACAACGCCGACCCAAAGCCAGCTGTCATAGACGGTCTACACACACGTTAATACAACTGGCTTCCCCTCGTTCATTTCAACAGTACAGTAATAATTCATAGCGAAGAATTCATAAAGATGCAGGCATGTCTCGAGTTAGTGCGTGTGTCCGATTCAAGGCGCTGTGTGTGTATGTAAAGAGCGACGGTTATTTTAGAACTGAGCTCGTCTGCACGTGCAGAGGCTCCGATGCTGCTACTGGCAAGATACTGCCCTCTCTAAACCCCAACGGTCTCCGTGTCTCAGGACGTCGGGTTGTGACGAGGTCTAAATTGATTGACTGATTGATTGTTGAGTATAATAAAAGATTGCTCCACAGGCCTAAATCATAGGCCTCTTTCATCAGGGTTCTCAACTCTTCAAACTCAAATAATTCAGTAGTAATGTTAGTCTCGAAAGGACTGCGTGACGTGTGTAACGCAGTGTTTAACTCTCTGATGATGTGTGGTGATTGCGAAAACAGTTCTAGATTTTTTCCATCCCACAAACTACCACATAACTATAGAGGTTTTTTTTTACTACGTATGCTACCTATTTCTTACCCATGTCCAAGAATGTACGCAACGCAATGGGGACAAGGGAATGGGGGACGGGGAAGCCAGTTAATTTTTGAGTGTTCTCTTGGGCAGCAGACATATTCGTTTTCAACGGCCAGAGCTGTTGGTGTCTTAGAAAAAAACAAGTTCGAACTTGAGACTATCGCCTGCTGTGGTTCACACATTAATTTCGATCGGGCAGTTTTCGTTAAAGAATATCACCTGTTTCGATGTTCACTCCCAGCCTGTATGCAATACTTCCCACCCTACCCCACATCCAACGAGCCTTCTAGGTGCGCTCACTGTTTTACTCTGGTTTCACAAAGAAGGAAGCAAAAATGAAGGATGGATATTCATAATTCATTCCATCATGACATTAATATAATGATTATAGTTTTAATCTGAAGTCTCAACTAAGTTCACAAATCATTACCAATTCTCGGGAGAACCCGTCTGAAGCACGCCAACTATACATAATCGAAATCTTTAAATAACATTCCGGATCATCTTAAACAACGTGAGTACAAAAGGCAGAAAATAAGCGTTTCTCATCCACTGAAACAGCAACTGAATTTTATGAAATTTTAGCAGGTTGTAATACGTGTCGTTATAGCAAAATAGAGGATGGGAATTATATAATTTACTCACAAAAGATGTATTCAAAAATGTATCCCGCTCTAGTCAATTTTTCTTTGTTCAACCCAAAATCATTTAAACATTTACCCAGTCAGTTTCCCTTGTGGTTTATTATTTGATATCTGATATAAAAGGTCGCATCCCCTTAAGGTCATCCCCTGGCTGCCGCTTCCCAGGTTGTATCGTATACTTGGGTGTGATCCCTGGCTACACGGCAGTTTGCGGTTGAATGGCTTCTGACTGGCACCCCCGAACAAAGATATTGACAAAATAGGGAGACCGCCAACATAGGGCTAGTTAGCTCAGTTGGTAGAGCGCCGGCACGTTAAACCGGAGGTCGTTGGTTCAAATCCCGCTCTAGTCAATTTTTCTTTGTTCAACCCAAAATCAAAAATGTATCGTTCTCTTTAAGTGCCCTTGCTCTATGCTTTAAGCTTTTACAGCTCTCACAACAAAAACCAAGGAAGACAGACTTCGGAATAATTTAGTCAAACCAAACAGTTTTTTATCTCATCTTTATGATCAACGCAAACCCATAAAACATGTAACACCAACCCCTCCCTTTCGTTTCGTTTTTAAGGGTTGCATTACTAATGGCTTGACTTCTTACGTGCCCTTGGACCCTCTTTTGGCCACTGCTAGTCGAGCAGGCGTGCTTTGTGCACCTTGAATGATCTTTAGTCCTCTGTTGGGTGGTGAGAAACCTCCCCTGTGAGTTCGGGACATCCATCCGAACGGCGCAACATCTTCGTCTGAGTGTATAGCCCACACGATTGTCAGATTAACACGTGCAGAGTGGTCTACTCGTGTATCCACATGGTGAATGGGGATGAGGATTGAAACGATTGAATGAATTAACTATTGTCCTGAAACGCATCTTGCGTCTGTTAAATTAATTTTGCATTAAAACATTGAATATTCGGACAATGAAGACACATTCAATGAATTTTACCCGTTATGCGTAATGCCTAGTGCAAAAGAGAGACATGTACTAACAAATTTGAGGGGAAACAAAATCAGAACGTGCATCGAGAGGTATCTTTAAAACTTTAGAGGAATGCAATCTAGCTTCAGTGTGAGAGATTTCCATTCACCAAAACAATATTTAAATAACAACAATTATTTACAGAGGAAATGACTTGGACCGTCCCAGCAAGTGGTCTGTTGGGCAAGTGGTACCTTTAACACATAAGAAATGAAATCCTCTTATCTGCCACACCAGGGGGAATAAATAGAAGGCTGACAGACGAGAGGCTAACTTGGGTTGAATGGCCGAGTAATGTTCAATAATATTATTATAATACTCAATCATTCTCCCATGATTATTGTCAACTATACAAGAGTGGCGTCTCACATCGGCCATGTCAGATTCACAAGCACACGAAATGACAATAATCCTGCTATAGTAGTTCTAAATCGTATTTTCGCGAATGAGCACCAGTCTATTTTTGTCACTGCATCGTTGAATAGTTGATTTGTAATGATTTAGCCATTCACGAATCCAGTATTGTCGTGTGTTTTCTGCGTAATTTTTCAAACATACAAAATTATACAATGTATCTATGCATCACGTCCTAGTCTCCCCCTACATTCCCGCGTAAAGTTGAGGTTCATACCGATCTAGGGCAAAGGTATAGATTCTATAAATTAATTTGACGACCTTAATGCGATCAAAAATGTTGGATTTGTTGATACTTTATACGTCCACTGAGTCCTACTTTGACCCTTACGAACAACACCAGCTTTCCATCCCCATGGAAACCGTAGGCTCAAAACACCGGAGCTTGACGCTAGGAGCAGGTGTCGAGGAGTGAATTAACCCCGTTGTTTCATCCACGTCTCTAAACATTGATGATGCATAATCGTGTCCAACATTTATTTGTATACATCTTAGTGTGTATATGTATGTGCCGAGGCAAAACGCTCATCTGGCCCGGGGGCTAGGCAGGGGGAAAGAGAGGGGGAGAGAACACGGTGTGCAGAAGAGGATGTTGCCGCCACTGACTAAACCGACTGACTGAGTGTCGATGCAATGATTACATTCTCAGTCAGAAAATCTATCTTACACAGATAATATCGTTACTGGTTTAGTCAACCAGTAGGCCTACACTTTGTATACGATGCAAGGACATTTTCAGCTATGCTTATACACATAAAACATATCGTTACCGGTTAATCCAGCATGCTTTCGTGATGCAATGACAGTATCTTTGGTTATTCTTGCACGGGAAATATCGTTACTGGTTTAATCAACCAGCATACTTTGAGATGCAATGACAGTATCTTCGATTATTCTTGCACAGGAAATAACGTTATAGGTTAATCAACCAGCATGCTTTGAGATGCAATGACAGTATCTTCGGTTATTCTTGCACAGGAAATAACGTTATAGGTTAATCAACCAGCATGCTTTGAGATGCAATGACAGTATCTTCGATTATTCTTGCACAGGAAATATCGTTTCTGGTTAATCAACCAGCATGCTTTGTGATGCAATCTTCGGTTATTCTTGCACAGGAAGTATCGTTACTGGGTAATGAACCAGAACTCTTTGTACACCATACAACGACAATATCTTCAGTTAGAAATTGTCGTTACTGAGCAGTATGTTGTATATACTTACGCATGTGGTTGTTTATTATGAAAGCATCGCAAATAGTGGCTCTTTTGAATTTGTCCGTTATTCTTATAATGTTTTACCAAGTAGGCCTATATCGTTTAATTCGAAACAATGAACGTGCTCTCTCCTAATGAATGTACCAGTGCTATTCCAATACATCTTAAATAAAAACAACTCTGCAGTGAATGCAAACTTAACTGTAAGTGTTTAGCACAGATGCCGCCAGGTAAATTACCGTAACATTGCCCAGTGTACATCATTCCTGAAGGCCTGCCATGGCTGGCTATTCCAACAACAACATATAAAATATTGCCCCGTAATGATTGACGTTCACAACCTGCAACTTTAGATCGCGTCCAAATCGGCGGCTACAGCTACTGCTACGGCTAGAGCATTGCGTCATCATGCATTTAAGTATAGGAATTCCTTAGCAACACCCTTAGCAACAGTTATAGCCGTAGCTGTAGCCGCCAACTCGGATACGGCCCTAGCTAGCTCCATTTGCCTCATTCACGAGTGAACCATAAGTCTTAGTCCCTGAGCGTGCAATGCAGTGTTGATAACCAGACTATTTGTCTCTTTGCAGGGGCAACCTTAAGCGGCAACATTGAAACTTTGAAAGGTAGGATTGGTGGAGCTGACAAAATAGTCACAGACAGAGTTCCTGTTTTATGGGATCCAACTATAAACGTGAAAAAAACAAACCTGTGAAAATTTGGGCTTAATCCGTAGTGTGAGTCAGGAGAAAGTCAGTGAAAAACGATGCACAATTTATTTTCAGCATGTAAACGCACGTTGACTTAAAGTCGGAGGGAAATATTTCACAGGAGGAAAAAAAGGGTTCTATTAAGTATTATGAACTTCATAATGGGTAAGCTTTCAGAATGACTAACATTAAACAATGTTGTTTGTTTATCCCAATCCTGAATACAACCTTAAAATGACAATAATTCTTGTTGAACTACGTGGAAGAGCATATACAGTTCCTTATTATTGATGCCAGGAATACAATGGTGATGGGTAACAGTTCGACTATTATCATTTCACTGTTCTTGTTGACTGTAAGCAACAGAGGGTGATTGTGACATACTGAGCCTGAAGCCCGGATCATATACTTCATGCACTTATGTGGACATAAAGAGAAACTTGACGTCACTTTGCTCAATTTGAAATGTGCTCAACTTTTGCCAAACATTCTCGGTGAATATGGAGTTGTGGCGTCCAAACTTGCTCCGCATTCCCATAAAGTATGACTTGCCGGGTTTCATTTCTCACGACAATTCGGCGGAAATAGCTAGACGGTTTGAGCCTAAACAACGTCACGGTTATTTCAATTCAATTCAATTCCAAACACTAAATTTCAACATCAATGCACATTAAGTCATGTCTAATTACATGTATCTCAACGTTGTTGATGCAGTCAATTATCTGTTTATTTATAAACAACACAAGTTCATAACTCAGTGCGGTATTTAGGCCCTTTTCAAAAAACCCTGTGTTTGGCTTACAGGCTCCGCCTTTGGCTCCGTCAGTAAGTTTTGAAACGTACACATTCTGAATGGGACCTCAACAAGATGGATGCCAGAGCCGGAGCCTCAAAAGCCATGGCTTCAAAACGACCTTAGGCTATGTTCTTATCATCGCGGGGAGAAAAGACTCAACAGTTGACAGTCGCTCAATCAAAAGCTGAAAGCATACCTCGTTCCATTTCTTAAAAGTGTACATTTTCAGCAAATACTGCTTATTAGTCGCAGAGAACCAGCAACTAGTCATAAGCGGTGAACATGTCATTGAATTTTTGGCTGATGAGAAAAACTTTTCCCGCGTACAGCAACTTTTTTCCTCAACTGCTTCTTGAAACCATCGAGGTCTGTCGGTCGGTTGCAGAATAGAAAGCTACGCAAATTGGCTGCTACAGGATGTCAGGGTGAACGGGATTTTTTAATGGGAGGGAAATACGACGAAAAGGGCACGCACGTGTGGTTAATTTAAAGTGAAAAGATTCTTCATTGGCCCTAGGGGACACAATAACCTAATGAAGAAACTGTTCAATGTATGATACATCGTTGGTTTTTCGAAAAATAAATGCACTACGGTCTACCAGTTTTCTCTTACTTAGGCCTAAAGACCGGTAATCGAACTTGATACATAAAATAACAAATCTGTTAAAATTTAAGAAGCTCAATTGGTCATGGATTCATGAAAACAAATGTGGAAAAAACCTTGAGTTTTCATTGATTTCAAACATTGAGTTTTAGTCTCGAGATATATCAAAATTAATTGTTTTACTCACTTCTCAAAAGCTATACCATTTCAGGTAAAACTTATTTCAAGAGAATTTTCCCACCATGACCATCTAAAGTTTACATGTAAAAGGTGTGCAAATGTGTGTGTGTGTGTGTGAGGGGGGTCTTCAAATGCTACTTTCTCTACTTGGGCAATGTATTAGACGAAAACCTGGAGGATTGGCACTGATACAAACTCTATTATCAGTGAGCTTCAAGATAATGGAACTTTAGATGACTTACAGATCCCACGTTTACCTTTATGAATACGTGAGTGAGTAAACGTGTGTAATGTCCGCCAAATGCATGCACCGTTCAGCCATATACGCTTGTCCGCCTGGTCGACCACCGTATACCAACCGCACATGAAGTCTACTGTGACATTTCTAGCGAACACATATAAATAATAAAGCCAGTATTCCTAAAATAATCCTATTCCAGGCTTGATAAACCCTTATATATAACTTCACTATTACTTCCGTCATAATTAATTCACGCAAAATACTACCATCTTCTTATCCACCACGCATTAACTGCTGGAACTCCTAAGGTTGTAATAACGTAAAGAGCCACGGCGTTTCACCCGTCACTAAAACCCTTTCTATTTGGCAACTTCCGTTGGGGAAAAAAGTCGATCGGCGAGCAAGCCTTAAGAGGGTCCAATCCCCGGCATACATATTCACTGGGGAGGATTTCTTTTAAAAACCTACCGGCTACGTCGTGGCGAGGTCAGCTGACCAAGGAGCATGGGGCGAGGATCGTCTATACCTTCAACACTCAAATGTTACACAGTACGGAGCGCGGACTGTATGACTATGTGGACAGACCACGTGTCGATTGTGAATCTTGAATATTATGAAGCTACAGCCGCGGGAAATTGGGAATATAATTAATTAAGGTTTTGCGATGTTTATCCAAACACTTTGCCGTGCTACTGGATCCAATTCCAGCATCCGTGTATTGACTAGATTCACAAGTTCTTTTATATCAATAAAAGTAATCAAATATTGGAGTCATGGCCATTTCTTATAACCATCCATGACACGGAGTAAACCTGATGATTGTTCACCTACCCTTTTTTCATTTTATTGAAATCCCATGAAATATATATGTTTACCCAAAATTGTGTCAAACTGACTCCAAATCCTCATTTTAAACAATTTTTTAGGTCAGCCTGACCATGAAATGCGTCAGGCCCCCTTGGAACCCAGAAGCTGGTCAATTCTGAATCGGTAGGTTTTTTTCTCTTCAGAGAAAATACTGGAAAACATCAGTGCCAGTTGCCTCATCTGAAGTACTGTCAAAGTTGACAAAATAGCAGTCGAAGAGCACTTCTCACCCAAATTATTGTAATTTCGATTGCAGAACTCGAAATAAGCAAGTAGGAATGCGCACGAAATACGAGACAACAAAATCGTGACTTTCACGGGTGGATAGAATGATGTTTTTTGTTTTTGTTTAACTACACAGATAGATGGAAAGAATTTACTAACTCTTCAAGAACCAATGGTGGTCACTTTAACAATAATTTCTCGACTGTAACCAAACCCCAAAGAATAGCATTTTCTACCCCCGTCCAGTCTGAGCTACGACGACACCAGACAGCACGACGACAGACGTCCTGGAATAAGAGTCACAGGGTGTTAGATTTAGCACTGCATCACCTTCCAGAAAGAAAAAAATCACCTGTTTCGAGAGAAAAATGTGGCGCTATATATTTTAAGGCTATAATTATTGTTGTAAAGAGTTTTCAAGAATTTGATACTTCTATAGAACATAATAACTGACTGGCTTTATCTTCCACGGTGACTGTCTTAATTTACTTTGGTCAATAGTCCATTAGAATCGGAAAGCACCGGTGTCTCGATAATTGAGGTGGCCTATAAGCCAGGGTCAGGATAAGCTAGGCCAGGGTTCAAACACAAAATGTTTGCAATGGCAGTAAAGGTGTAGTTCCGCGCATTTTCGGTCATTGCTTTCACTTTCCCGTTCACTGTTGCTTTCACTAGTGCTTTCACTACTTACTTTCGCATGTCAGGTGCTTTCACTGCGCAGCTTCTATTTCGCTAGAGATTTCACTAGTGCTTTCACTGTTGTTTTCAGTATTGATTTGACTGTTGTTAAATCTGGAAGTGGAGATATCACGTATAGACCTTTCTTTTGTTGATAAACAAAGTGCGCCGGTTGGCATGGACGGCCGAATGTTAGCAAAACATTCAATCGTGTTAAAAAATGTTGTGACCAAGTTCAACATGTTCTGTTAAGATTCATGAACGGAATTACCTTCCATGATTGGTTGATTTGTTTCCAACAAATTCAACACTATTTTTGAACATTTGTGTAACACTGCTACAAACTGTGGCAATCTGTTTTTGATTTGCAGTTATGGCTTTCCATACTTTTCCAACCTGGGTTGGCAAAAACTCGGGCTGTGACGTTGCAAAAGAAAGGTCTATAGTTCTTTTTTTGCTTGTCCAAGAACAAATGTGGGACGGTGGTGAACCGGGAACTGGTTTACTTTTCACACGTAAAAGTAATCCGGTAATATCGGTAACGAACTATCCACACTCCAGTACTTATGTGAAATTATCACACCATTCGCTTGAAGTTCGGTTACACACGACACAACCTGCCAGTCAACTGTCCTCCTAATTCTCTCTATAATAGTAAAATAATAATGAATAAACCATACAGGAAGGAATGCCCATTCTGCAATCAATATCCCATTAAAAACGCACTGACTCGCACAGCAACACGATCTTATACTCAATCATCTCTCATACAAAGTCTCGTCACACCCTCCGTTCCACCCCATATTTAAACAAAATCAAACCAATTGAACAATCCTCCTTTAAAGGCACTGAACATGTTTGGTAATTATCAAAGACCAGTATTGTCACTCGGTGTATCCCAACATATGCATAAAATAACAAACCTGTGAAAATTTGGGCTGAATCGGTCATCGAAGTTGCAAGAAAATAAAGAAAGAAAAAACACCCTTGTTGCACAATTTTGTGTGCTTTCAGATTCTAATAAAAGGCTTCATGCATGAAGTCTTTTATTATTTTAGTGAGAAGTTACCTCTTTCTCAAAAACTACGTTACTTCAGAGGGAGTGGTTTCTCACAATGTTTTATACTATCAACAGCTCTCCGTTGCTGGTTACCAAGTAAGTTTTTATGCTAATATATATTTTGAGTAATTACCTAACGTGTTCAGTGCCTTTAAATCACGCTCAACTTTCGCCATCAATAACGTTCGATTTACCGGTAACCGTGGTATAGGCCTAACCATACCGTCACCCCCTTGAGTTCATGGCAAGATTTGCGAACTATAAAAACAGGTTGGCGACTCGGCCGAGACGATTTGCTCAGCTGGGACAATACGAAGGAGCACTCCGAGGCGACACGCGATCCTGGCTTTCAACTCTCACCTCACATTCTCACCTCCCAAGACTTTTTTCAGCATCGGCTTTCTTGCTCCTTGGCACTGCCCTTAAACGTGGGAAAATTTACGCGCCAATTTCACACCTATTAGGACACGACTACTGTTCCATGTATGCCTTTCAAATCTCTCAATTTCTATCCTCGACTTTACTCTTTTTAAAACTGCACACGCATGACAACACGATGATTACGTTTCTAAATGAAGCGTATAATAACAATTACGACCGTATACGAGTAATACATGTAAATACTGATCATCCATGATAATGGACTGCATTTAGAAAAATAATAGTGAGCATGAAAAAGATGTGGGTGACGCACTTAAATAAATAGTGACGCCATTTGCAAGTCTACCTTTGTAAAGACACTGGATTAGTGAGCCAGACCATCTCGTGGGAGCATAACAGTATACTCGCCAAGCTTCCCCTGAAACCAAGGATTTACAACCATTGGCTAACGGCTCTATAACTCAAACTTGAACAAGTAAGAATCATAAGGCTAGTCTCTGAGCACGTAGCCTATAAACACCATGATTGTGTGCAGAAGTTAGCTAAGCCGTTTTCTCAACCCCCCCCCCTCCCCCACACCTTATTAAACTGAGGTTCCATAACCTATAGAGAGAGGCTTAGGATTTGAACGACGGAGTGAAAAGTAAATTTGCTCATAAGATTTTGGACAGGCCCAATGAAAATAGTTTGTATTGCCGCAAAGAATTTGATTTAGCCTCGTATTGTGTGATCGTGGACAACCTACAGTGCCCCACCGCATATAACAATGCCAAAAAGCAAGATAGCAAAGCACTCGGAATACTACGAAAAGTTGCAAACTTTCTTGTATAACTTTTTAATAAAACGTAGAGGAGCGTATACGGCGAGGCAGTGGATAAAAGAAACTGGATTGGACAATGTGAATAAAAAAACATTACGCACAATAGGGGCACATGGGCCTCAGGCCAGAGTAGTTCAATAAATATTGTTCAGCCAGGAGCATGTAAAGTTTGAACGAAACCGCAATGAGGGTGGGGGTGGGGGACTAAGCAGACCTTTTCTGAAAACAACAATCCCCTTCCATTCGATGTAAGCCATATCCAACCTCTGATCACCGGACGTATTTAGTACTGAGACACTCCCAACAATCCGGCAAGGGTATACATACCGAGAATAACACTTGCAGATGGGTGCTGACTATAGGCGGGAAGGGGTGTAAGAATACATTGAAGTCAACCACAAAAATACTTCATGTTAATTTGTTTTCCTAGTCTGCAAGAAGACTTATCGACCTTGTTGAACACAGCCCTACTTCAAACAGCATCAGACGGTGGGTTTTATATATATATATATATATTTTTTTTAGCTTAGAGCAAAGAAACCAAGCACTTTCTCTCGCGCCACTCACAACAGAATGTCAACTTCCAAAAGATTTAGCCTTTTAAATACAGAGCGACACAACTTTCCTTTTGAAGGAGCAATTATTTGACGCAAGCTTCCGTGGTCTGTGTAGAACGTGATGGTTTGTGTTTTTCCATTCTTCAGCTGATCAAACAGAGCTACGTGTCTGATCGCAAAATGAGGATGTCAGGTCGATGGGGGAGCCCCGCATCCTGGCTCCGGGCCGGGGTCTTGTCTAAAGACAAAGACGGTCCTCATCTCGATTGATTGTCGATATATAGCTACACTTATGATGGAACAGTATAGTGCAAAGTCCATAAACACTTTAGGCATAGTTTGGCTGCATTCTTAGACTCATACACGAAAGACATTTTTGTCTTGGTTAATTTTGTTCTTGTACAAATACATTTTTATTACAATCAACAATATTGTCTTACATAAAGCATACCTGTGTCGTTATAGCCCGGTATGGGAGGTGCACTGTTTTCACTGTAAAGCACACCTTTTATTTAGTTATCAAAGAGAAGCAGTGAGTGTGATGAAAACGAGAGTGTTTGGATTGATGTACTCTTCAAAAACTAAAGATAAGACAAATTTAGAGACTTTATTCGGATTACTCTTTTGGGCAAGTGTTTCTGAAAGTATCTGGTCCGATAATAAGAATACAAAAAGGGAAAAGACTTAAGAAATATAAAATCTCTGAAAACATTGTGGCAGTTGTTGAAAGTGGAGTAGCTTACAGGATGCATAAGCGTCAGTGTGGCTGAATAAAATGTATATCAACAGTTCGACCTTTAAGAGTATAGTGGGGGACATTGCTAAGCAATCACAAGTATCTGTGAATCTTGCAGGCAAGTTAAGATCAGTCAGTGTCAATACAGCAGTGATACTTCAAATACAGTCAAAACCAAACTGTATGAGTACAGGCATGTTATCATAAACACATTCGGCTCCAGTGCCCTTTCGTATATCTGCTGCTTATTTTCTAATTCAAGGCATATCTGGCATCTTGGCTTGTTTCCTTGTGAAAGACAACGCCATGGAGGATGCTCTCTGAATATCTCTTTGACTTCCATGCTTGATTACCCCCCATAAATCCCCATCCCGTCTCTCCAATCCACCCCCCCCCCCCCCCAACAACCCACCATCTCCGTCTTTCTTGCTCGGTCAATCTTTAGTCACCACTATAGGGGAGACCCTTGGCGCTTCAAGGTTCCGAGACTCTGCACCTTCCTTCCCCCTCTCGCTCTTTCATTTTGGAAACAAAATTTCATCAAAAACTTGTTAAGGTTTGGCTAAATTGACAAATTGGGAATGATAGAACACATCGACTAAAGCTAGCTGCCGGGAGACACTGTTCCCTATTTCTGAGTGAGCGAGCAATAAACAAGCGACAAGAATCGCCGAGATTTGCTCTCAGCAGACTGGCGTTGAAAATGTCAAAGGGACTTGCAATTAATTGACAATTGTCTCTGCTATAAATGTGCATTTAAATGCAGAGACACCACAATCGGTCTTAACGAGTCTGCGATTGGCAATTTAAATTTGTGTGACCAACTCTCTGCAGCAACCGAAACTGTGACTTACTGGGAAATTGGTGTATAGCTCTTGACTGTAAATCGCTTTCATGTATAAACCCTTGTGTATGATGTGAAAGGTGTGGATGTAGCAAATAATGCGAGGGACGTCAGTGTGTGTTCATTAAAACCCTAGATTAATTTATCTTGAATTGTTTTTAAAGTTAGAAACCGCTCTAAAGAAATTAGAGTGGGATATAACCCGGATTTGCAACCTTTAAGGCCCTAATCCATACTGGGTCAACATAATTATCCCCATTTCATGGTTAAATTGACCCATTTATTGATTAACATGACCCATTTGCTGTCCCTCCCCCCATTTCACGGTTACCTTGACCCATTTTCGATCAACATGACCCATTTGCTGGTCAATATGATCCATTCTGGATCAACGTGTCCCCATTTCATGGTTACCTTGACCCATTTTCTGGTCAACATGATCCATTTCATGGTCAACATGATATATTTCCTGATCAACATCATGTCCCCATTTCAAAATTACGTGACAACTTTCCCGTTCAACGATAGTCAACATGACTCTGGGTCAACCTGAACTGGAATCCGGGTCATTCATCCTTCCATTTTGAGCAATAATCTGTTCCCACAATGATCAATGCTGACCTTATGTTTGACCGCCTTTTCTGGTTGCAGCCCGCATCTCCTCTCCCCCAACCCCGTTGACTCAGGATCTTCGAAAATATATTCATTCTATAAAGCATATATTAAAAACCATGTTTGTTATCAACCCTTTAAAACCAACGAGGCTTTTCGATTCAATAGCCGCAAGTAAAAGAGCCAAAATAACTGCTTAGATTGAGGAAAGTGCACGCGCGTTAGCTCGTTTACCGCACGCACGGACGAGCAACTCCAGACAATTTCAGCAACAGTTGGGACGCCATTTATGCCAGAGGCACCGATGCTCACGAAGACACGGTGCTGTGTTCACTGCATTTTAAAACAAATTATTAAATTAACCAGTTTAAATGGAAAGCTTGACTTGGTGCGGTTCAACTGATGACCGAATGTGAGGTTTTTGTAGCTGCCTCATTAAAATAATTCAGCTTGTTCCCCCAAAAAGATAAATTACCAACATTGGCGTGTCGCAGGAATAGAGGCATCTGTATCATCAACCTTCCATTTTATTTAAGTATTTTGGTATTACCTATTGTTATAAAAATTGTATAATTTTCAAAATTGTTTCTCTCGGAGAATCAGTTCGACTTGAAAGTGGTCACTTCTTTTTATAGCTCGGTGGTCAAAATGGTGGGATATCTACTCCAGAATGGCGAGGTCGTTGGTTCGAGTCCCACTCGAGTAGTATGCCAGACGGATGTTCTTCAAAAGGGCACAGGAAAGCACTGAGTGTACAGTGCTAAAAACGCAATGGTGTACGGGTTTCAGTGAAAACGATAAAAACATTATTGTGTTGAGAATGTTGTGCACGGAATTAAACTATTATGTGGCGTGAAATAAACGAGAAACGGTTAAATTTGTTTCAGAAATGGAGTGCACGTGACGTGCTTATTACAATAGCGTTTATCGAAACAATCAATGGTTGTCACATCGAATTCAAACGCTATTTTCACGGATTTGACGGTTTCCGGAGGATTGTTTCTGGTTTGAACTTGACAATCAGTCAGCTTTCAGATTTAAACTTTATAAAAAACTTATGCAGATATTTTTTACCAGTTAATCATTAAAGTGCTTCAATGTATTTTCCTGTCTGCAATTACCTGACTTATGCGGCCAACCACTACTTATTATCGGATTTAAATTAATGAATTCTGTTTAATTAATTACCAATTCTAGTACCTTTTTAGTAGTCTTTTTTCTTTGAAAAGATCGTCATTACTCGACGCATAAAATGACGGTCCATTCAAAAACAATTACGAATGCAGACGGGCCCGAGTTAAAAAAGAAAAGAAAAAAGCATTGATCATCCTGAACAGAAATGTGTATGTTTAAGCGCGGTCGCCATTAATCACTCCTCTAAGTTGTGCACTCTCAAGTTGGTGCATTGTTTCTGAATCACACAACAGCGTCTCATCAATCATAATAGTACGAGGAATATATAGCACAGTATCTCTGTTCTAGCAGAATAATATGCAGGAAAATAGCCAGGATCTTTTTTAGATAAAGGACGAAATTCGATATCCACCATAGCAATTATGGAGGGGAAATAGTGACACCATACAAAGACGTTCCAGGCAGTATCCGAGTTGGCGGCTACAGCTACGGCTACAACCGTTGCTAAGGGCGTTGCTAAGGACGTCCTATACTTCAACGCATGATGACGCAGCAGACAAGCCGTAGCCGTAACTGTAGCCGCCAAATCGGACACGTTCTTATAGACATTTCTTTTGTGACGTCACAGCCGCGAGGTTTTGCCACCCCGTGGCTGACAACTGTTTACACTTGAAACAAATAAATCACTCCCGAAATGTTTTTTTTCTAGTAGAGTATCAATCCAGGTATGACATCAGGTAAAATTTCAAGCTGTGGATGGCGGGCATAAAACACCCTGGAAACTATTACACCATGTATACAATGTATATAAAGAACCGGTGATCAACAACTTGACGTTTTGATCTGTCTGCCCTGGTGGTCTTCAGGACAACAAAATAATACACCGAGCAGACTGATTCTAATCATCACCAGAACTATGGTTACTCAGAAAGTGAGATATTATTTACATGGTGTTTCAGCGAACCCTGCGATGTAGAATCATGAAGGAATCCCACAATGCTCTGACATGTAGTATAGACTTCAATGACTGTTAATATTCAATGGCAGTTATAATACGCAGTGTGTGATCATGAAACGGGAAGTGGGAGGGGGGGGGGGGCTGGGATTCGCGGTATATAATACACAGCTTCCGCCCTTGTGTCTTATCCAGCGTGACTCATTTGTCTCTAGCAACCATTTATGTTATTCCTCGTATACCTGCCTACAATAGTTGGCAACGGAAAACAAATTGACTGGAGCTGCGATTAAACTGAACGCATCACTGGCGGCCGTTCTAATTAAGTACTAAAAAAAAAGGGAAGATAAATCTTCAGTGGAACTGGAAGTCGCAACGCACTATATATACGGGTTTTTGGTACTATGTATCGCAGCATGATGGCACCAAACCTGCTAATTATAGATTAACGAGTGCTTTTGTATTCACAGTTTTATAATCAGCGAAATTAAATCGACCAACAATTCATTATAATGGCCTAGTTTAAAAAAAAAAAAAACATAGTGTAATCGATACAAGGGCCTTGTATTCTTGTAACGCCATGCTGCATGTCATACAAAAGAACTGTCTATAAGAGCAACTGGCTGACGATCGATTGATTATTTAAAGCTCATGGACAACAATGATAGTTGTCAAACACATAATTCGCATAATTATTGTGTGACCCAAACATTTTAAATACATAAACATTAAAAACCTGTGAAAATTTAAGCCACCAAGGTAACGAGAAAAAACGTGAACACAAATTGGTATTGGTGAACAAAAACACATGTTTACACCGTTTTCAAATACTGAGGTTTGTTCTTGCGAGCTCAAAAATAATTGCTTTTAATCATTTCTCGATATATAGAATTTCAAGCAAAATATTTCATAGGAAATTTTCCATCTGACCATTTTTCGTTGTAAGTTATATGAAAATCTGTGAAAATATTCTGGTTTAACTTGACCAATGTTGTGCTCACTCTTCAAAGGTCAATGCAGAGTTGGTAATCATCTATACTGGATCAGTTTCAATCTAAAAGCTCACTGATCCTCCAGAGAAACAATTCTGTCTAAATTACTGTGAAAATAGCATTTGAAGACCCACAACTCGCCGTTGCTTGTAGAGTGATTGAAGCACTCGAAATGAGCATGGATAATGAACGCTTATGACAAAGCTTTTCCCCCGTATAGTACCCCCCCAAAAAAGTGGCAATCTATTTGATGAAATGCGCTCAAGTTGACTGTATGATGATAATGAAAGCTATAGATGATGTGGGTGAGATGTAGCTTTAACGCAGTACCCTGAATTAGCTGGGAACCCACGGGACTACTCGATGGTCTTATAGCTCCGCCCGAAAGACATGAATTTTTAATTTCCATTTTACTGCCTCCCGTTCGCCGTGTTGCCTTTCTGATAGATTTACAAGATGTTGGAGGCTATTATTATAATTAAAAATTTCCCGGTAATGAAACCATAGACTCATGCCTCAAAATTGAACTTGTGGCTTAGATGAGTCTGAGCGTGATTAACGTGAACTAGAATCACCGGGATATACCCCCCCCCCCCCCCTCCACCCACCCCCGCCACCCTGTTCTTTAACATGCACTACCAGTTCTTGTGCACGGGACCCACGGTTCTATATTACATTCGAAGGACACAACAGTTAGTGCGTCATGTGTCATATATTTAAAAAAACTTCCACTTTGACGCCATGTTTTTCACGTGGGCACAATACCATGCCAGGATCATCAGTCACAATATTCATCTGATGTAGTGTAGTGCTCAGTTGGTGATCATGCCCAGGAGTTCCGGGCCATAGTTCAAATTTAGTTCAAATTTGCCATTATTGCTATAGGTCTTAAGCTTGCACAAAGTCATGCTGAACACACACAAACAAAACAAGTAACTTTACAAACGATAACTTCGTTGGAAGTATTACCCACAGTTGGTATGCTTATCTGGAAACATCGGGGTCAGAGTTCAAGTTTGGAACGTCTGAGGTAGTGACACCTACCGGAATGACGTCAGGCTGCCGCTTTACAGTGCAACAATCTTTAACTTCCGGCACAACCTAAGCCTACGTTTTGGGGATGACGAACACGAAAAGGTCATTGCCGAGGTCTGAAGTAGGTCTGTAATGAGTAGTGCAGACATTCTCAGTAACTTTCGTCTCTTTAGTTCCACAGTCGGGTTTCTACACGATGAAAACAGACCAGAATCCCTCAGACGGCTTCCTGGATTTTTTCCAAGAACGGAAGCTCCAAAGATGACGCGACTTCGATGCTAAGTTAATATCCCCCATTGACTAACACAAGTCTAATTCTCAATGCCAGCTGACATCATTATTTGTCACTCCGTCTCAATGCGCGGGAAATTATTCAAAATATTTAAAGGTTACGGTACACGGTGATGATCGAAAAACTGATGATTGAATTTTAATCTCAAAGCTGAATTTTTACCGACTTGATAGATACTTAGGGTCCTAAGAAAAATTTCCGTCTAAAATACTGACATGTGCGGAAAACAAATTCCCCGAATTGTGTCTTATTTCGTTAAAATCGAAACAAGAACAATATGAAAGAACATTGTAATAGCTTTTTTAGAAACCGTGACCAACTTCCAAAGAAGTCATCGGTTTACCTTAGACAAACATGTGTTTCTCTCTCGTGTCGTCAAGCACCATAGCAAAGTTTTCTTTGGGCTTATAAGCTCTTCCTGAGACACGATAGAGGATTTTTTTTCCATGTGATTTTGTTGGATCACTGAGCGTCACAAACACCGGCTCTGTGTGGTCGGATTATGCCCTCTAAATGACAGCACATGTTTCGTTTGTTAGGTTTACTTTGGCTACTTCAATCGGGATTTAGGTGCAGATGAATGAAGTCAACCATGTTTATTTTCTTTACATCAAGACAGGCGTGATAGTTTGAGCTCTTCAGCGTGAAACTTGAAGCTGTTTCTCTAGCTTGGAAGTTGTGTATTTGACAAGTTTAAGTGTACCTCTTAATTGAAGCCCAGGTAGGCGACTTAGGGGTTTTAAATGGTAATACCCTCTGTGGTTTTGTACACATAATCAAACTGGGTACACAATTTGTCAAGCGAGGACCATACTGTCTGCACACTGTTCACATACTCGTGGATACTTTGAAAAGTTCCAAAGTAAAACTAAGTAAAATCTACATTTTACCAAACATGGACCAAGCTACATTGTTTACAAAAAACTGATAAGTTGTTCATATGATACATTGATCATTACCTGCTTTAATTTCAACATAAAATGGAAGTAATGTAATAAATCAAAATAACAGCGACAACTGATAGAGACCAGTTGGACACCTGTAATAAGCAGCAGTTGCCGCAAACAATTATAAATACAACATCATCGACCACTAAGTAGACTTTTAGTGCTGCAGAACTCATCGCTCCTACCCAAAGGCATGGTAACCCAGACAGATCAAAGAGGTCATTGACTTGAGAGAAGCATGGACACTGTTCCCCAAGACATGGGCTTCTACATCAGTGACATTTGGATCCCACTCTTCCCGACCAATGGATCTCCTATGTCCAAGGTCATACCTCCAACTCCTTAGACTTGGGTTATCTATACCACTAGTCTTCATTGGGATCACTACTACCCAGTTCCGGTGCTTGTACCACCAACTGACAGAGTTCAGTGAGCACACACTCCCTACCCACTCCTAGTGGGTTTCAGTCCCAGCTCCAGCCTACACGCATCACTGAGCTAAGCCAAGCTTATCCTGTCCCGGCTTCCCCCCTTCGCACACCATTGAGCTAAGCCTACCTGCGAGCTAAACCTCATCGACAGTGCTTAACCAGAAAGCAGCAACAAAGTCCAGCATTCGCTTGAAGACAATCAGAATATACTAACTGAAACGTCGGTTGTGATACCGACGGCTCTTTTTATAACCACCACAACTCTTAGAGATAGCTGTATGTACATTATGTCTCTGCAAACCTCACTAGATTGTACATATGTTAGTCCTAAGAAAATCGTCAACAATCTCAGCGTGAAATATGGGAACGGTAGCGTCTCACCTTTCAGGACCAGTTTAGGTATTGCATTAGACAAAATGAGTAGCTGTTATACAACAATGTCATCTACAACACCACCAAGTGACTCCAAAACTCTTTCCCCCATCATAAAGACGTTCCATTAAAATTATCCACGAATGTATGTTAACCTTTCGTAAATGGCACTGACACACTCTGACCGGTTCGACATCATTTTGCAGTTTAATATCAGGTCATAAGATCGTGTTTAGCCCGCTATCTGCTCTGATGATATCGCAACATGGGTCTCGTACGGTCAATACGAATGTGTGTTTTGTACACTACGATCGTGCTGTACCACCCCCGGGAAGGGGGTTGTTTGTGATTGTCTCTCTTTCTATCAAACAATGAAGGCTGTTTGTTGAAGATGATCAAAGTATTAAATTGACATTGTTGGTTTTGAATTTAAAAGCCATCTTGTTCAGATTCGTGGGTATCACGTCCGTATAGCGATCAGTCTTATAGTTCGGGCACGGCATAAGAAACGCCGATTGGGTAGGCTTTGTTTGTTTTCTTTGACTATAGTTGGTCAAACACGCACGTTTCTCGAAATAGGATGCCCCACTTTCATTGACTTTGTTTTTATTTTTAAAATTAAAGGACAAATTTCATATTTTGAAGAGTTCAGGAGGGAATTGTTTTTAAAGGAAACCATTTGAGTACCATGCATTTTTGAAATTATAATGCATCAAGTTTACAAAGGTTATCTTTAAATTAAAAATCGTCAATATATTTTGTAGATCGTTACCAACCAGGACCCAATTCTCTAGAGCTGCTCGAGCACAAAAAGTAGCTATGAGCACAAAAAGGTATTCTCGCCTGACTAAGGTTCCAGCCAGAATACCATGTCACACATGTACCATCGGTGAGGTGACTGGTATCCTGCTAATTCCTGATTAGCAGAAACAGTTGTGGAAAATTGTTTACTTCAGCAGCTCTTTGAAATTGACCCCCGGCATTGTACCTTTAAGTTAATTATCAATTCACTGAGCACGATAACGAAATGAGCTCATTATTAAGACATTGATACCGTTGAGTATATGAATAATGTATGCAAACCGCATGAATAAAACAACCGCCCACGTCATCATCAACCAAATATTAATGAACCAATTTTTAATAGCTTTAATGTCCAAAAATATCCAGTTTAATCTGGAAAACTTAATTTGGTGTAATTTTGGTACATGGAACAATCACCCTAACGGAGGTGTTTCCAACTAAGATGGTGCTGTCTTCGATAACATTGTGTTTCAGTAAGACTCAAAACTTGTCAACAACGTTTTTATGTAAACAACGATTATTAAAATAGTTTTGTTTATAACAAGGTGGTTTTTTCATGAACAACAAAAATAGTAGCAGCAGCAGCGCGGCAGCAGAAACAGTAGCGTCGGCAAAAGGGCAGCATCACAGCATCAGCAAAAACAGCAGCAGCACTGCAACAACATAGCAGCAGTAACATCAACAGCGTAATCATCAACAGCAGCAGCAGAAGCAACATCAGCAGCAACAGCCACAGAAGCAGAAACAGCAGAAGCAACAGCAGATCGGAAGCATCAACAGCAGCAACATTATCAACAGCAGCAACAACAGCAAAGGCAACAGCAACAGCAGCAAAAGCAGAAACAGCAGAAGCAACAGCAGATCACCAGCATCAACGACAGCAGCAGCAGCAACAAGAGAAGCAAAAGTAGCAGCAACAGCAGGAACAGCACGAGCAACAACAGCAGCCGCAAAACAATAACAACAACTGCATCCGAAACAACATAAATAGTAGACAATAAGTGCACTATAAACACCGCACCAACAACAACATCAATAACCACCACAACAAATGTGTAAATATTTATCTGTATCCCCCACGCAAACTTAACATAATTATATTAGTCAAGTAGGTCTACAGGCTAACACCCCTTTAAAGGTGGTTTTGGTACTTAGTTTTGCATCGCAACCCACCCGGTGATTCTCATGAATTTGCTGAAAGCCCGTTCATCATAACCTGTCTGCCGGGACCAGCGTATAGTTGCCGGCATCTGCTATATTGCCACTCACCACCTGGCTGCTTAATTATCCGTGTGAAATTAATTGGATCGGGACATGCCGAAAGCTGTCTAATACCGACACTCTATGAAAACTCGGTCGTGTGGACTTAATGCCATATGAAACTCGCAAATATTCAGCTTCTTGTACTTGCTGCGATAAGATACTGATCATTTGAAAATGTATAGCAAGATATCTAATTGAAGCGAATGCTATACTATAATGATATTCACCATGCACGTTCTCCTTCGAGGCAAACATGGGCTATGCCAACATGAAGTAATTTTGAAAACCTTTGAGTTCATGCTGACCTTGCTTGCTACATACATACTTTTCCATCTCCAAACAGTCTGGTGGTTGTTTTGTTTCCAGCTGCTTTTATACACGTCTATGCAAATTAATATTTGCATATTCATGAGCACGATAGTTTTAGGATTACTATGTCTTTGTTCTTGAGAGCTGGAAATTTCAAGCAACAATAATTGTTACATGATTTTAAAGTATCTAACATTGAGAAGCAACATCTCCTTGTTGGGCGTCCAAATTTACAACAGTCATAAAAGATTATCCCTGATAACATTTACGGTTTTGAGATATAGCGATGAATGGACACTGCAGTCAAACAGCTTAGCATTAGAACCAAGCCTCAAGATGTTAACGTGAAACTGTTGACGTATGTACACTTGTCATCTTGCCGGATTCTCTTCTCCACGGCAGCAATGCTGATGACCCCCAATGTCTCGTTCCCGTCTCCTAACGTTCTCCATCATTGATTGGGTCTGCTCGTGTTGGCTTTGTGGGTCTCCGATCATACTTGGTCAGATGTGGCTATTGTTATTAATAGGTCGAGGAAAAAATATCCGTCCTCACGTCGGTGTAGGGGAAACCCGTACGCGTTCAACACACCCCGAGGGGATATGCGTAATACTGGCTTATCCAAATAAACAATCGGTGAGGACTTGTTTACGAGTCTAATACCAGAGCTAGAAGATCATCACCGGCAACGCTTCATCATACTTCCATTGGTGTGTCGTTAAAAATGAAAAATTCATGTTTTATTTAGTAGAATGTGTCCTTGAGTAGAATGTATCCTTGTATCGTTGGAGTAATTTCTCTTTAAATTAAAAACAATTAAAGCGAGAAATATATTGTAAAAAATGAATAAGCAAACTAAATTTAATTGTGACTGGTCAGTTACGGGTAATTAACTGAGCCCGGTTCATTTTTAGCCTCGAGGATTTACGAGAGGGACTTTTACCCAACCCGTTCTCTTGTTCTCTTGCATACTGTGCAAAAAATTAATCCTTATTATATTATTTCTGTGTACCCCAGATGTGGGGCAACAGATCTACGGATCATAGTATGTATTTGCTTTTGTTGTCCCTCGCCCATCTTGGGGTATATTGTCTTGTATTTTGTTATGTACTGTTTTTATAGCAAATAAAATAATAATAATAATAGTAATAAATATTGTGTTTGGTGAAATGATTAAATAAACTAAAAATGACATGAAGGCAAAGCAAGAACGAGAGAACGGTGCTTTCTCGTTATCTGTGTGAACTCAATCTTGTTTTTGCGTGAAGTATGAACCTGGCGTATAGGTCCCTTCGTTCAAATGATTAATTTCTTCTTCGGGCTATGTCGCTCGGGGCAATTGACTGTCGACCACTTCCAAGTTATTTTAAATGAGAGAAGAAGTACACAAAATATCCACATTTCAATTTGAATACAATTTTCTTGGAGATGTTAATTACCGAACAGGGCTATTTTTACAGGTAACTCAAAGGCAAAGTATATGTCCTTTGGTTTTTTGTAACCGTTTGATTGTTTAATCACTGCAAATATACATTCATTAAAACTAACCTGTGCAAATTTCATTTCAAAAGGTGGTAGCATTTTGAGATTTCGCCGAAAATCTGGAGCGGCTATGTCAACGCAGGAAGAATAATCCGTAATTGGAATACACAATCTGAGCAACGTTTCTTGGTTTGACAATCTTTTGAACCATATTCCTTAGGAGGGAATCGTTGCTCAAAATGTTATGCATCATCTCAACAACTGCAGTTCTTCTTTCCAAGTAAGTTTTTAATGGTCATTCATTGTTGAAGTTATTATACCAAAGAGCCCTTTAAGGCAACCATTGCACGCACTGCGTTCAAAGAGAAACATTTCTAACGGTATCTTCATGTCCCAAGGAGAATTCAGTGAGAAATGAATGCGAATGTTGTTGCTTCTTTGAGGCTGTCTGTAAAGTGCCTCGTGTGACATGGCCCAATAGGAAACTGTGTCTTGCACTCCCTATGGTAGTTCCTTTTTCACACAGTGCAGTATAAGTTGCACACAAGCAGCCTCTAAACAAAACCTGGCACATGATGTGACAAGGCAAGTTCGTTTTTATATAACGTTAGGAGTCAACAACGCGAAACGTTTAGATTTGGGGGGGGGGGGGGGGGGTCTGGAAGGAAGTAAATATCGTAGGAAATTGAATTACACCTCTACATATATTTGTTGATTCCTTTGTGAATAGTGTAAAACTAAATAAATTTTCTAAATTAAAACTGGACTATAGTTTTGTTGCAACAGCATTAGGCCTATCATTCTATAAAGTTCACACATTTTAAGAACAATAAACTTAACGGTGCAATTTACCAATTGATTTTAGAAGCAACCAACGCAACACCATTATATAAAAATTAAATTTTAAAGGTCGGGATACAACAGTCACTCATAACATAAATGCTAGTTACGGGCTGGATCAAAATTAATTTTAAAAATATTATTAAAAACGTTTGATTATTATTGCAAGGCCGCATGGCACTCCAATACAATAAACACCTTGACAATGACGCGTGATTGTGCCGAGTCGAGTGACATGCTGCAACGAAACGTCTTTTTACCAAAGAAATGTTGATGCGAATTGATTTTAATTAAATCTGTTTATGTAACCTTTCCTGTCCACAGCATACTTTTTTGCTTCAACATGATTTTATTATTAATTATTATTTTCTGGTAATGAAACCATGATACATCAAAAGTGCCTATCGCGCTATAATCATCAGCAGGCCCGAAAATAGAAAGATGTATTTTATTTATTTAACCCATCCAGCAAAGCTGATTTGGGATCCTTGAGTGACGATAAATGCTCAGTTTTAAACGGCGTGCACAATATTGGTAAGACTTGCTATAAAGAGTAAAAATTATGAATGTTCACAGATTTGAACACAAAGTACATGGTCAAAAGATAGTCATGCTGAGAAACTCCCTTTGCTGGAAATGCAATAGTTTTTGAGAAATGAGTAAAACAATTGGTTTTGGTCTTGCATGTCATTGCACTCATTGTTTGGAAACAATAAAAACATTTAAGGTTTTTCCCCCACTTTTTTCTCGTGACTCCAATGACATATTGAGCTTAAACTTTCACATGTTTGTTATTTTTGTTATTACTCTCTCATGTTTATGTTCTGCTTTACGGTTACTGCATTATTTTTGTAATTTTGTATCTTTGTAATTTGGTGCTGCTGCCCTGTTTTTTACTTAATAGTCTGCAAGGACATCAGCACCATAGCGCTTAGAAACGTAGTATTAAGCGCGGTATAAATATTTATTATTATTATTATTATTATTATTTCACGTTTTATGTTGAGCCTCATGAAGTGTGGATACCGGTCTTAATTGACAATTACCAGTGTGATACGTGTGCTTCAAGGGATGTGAGGGGAAACTCCAACTGAAAGAGAATCACGTAATCACATGCGAGGTTGCGATCCGAGGTGCGATTGGAAGTGTGATCCGAGGATGTGAAAGACAGGGCAAGATACCACTAAGCCAACATCATCTCAAATAAATGCATTAAGGTTTTAACAAATAAAAATAAACAGTTTTATGCACGTTATAACATTGATCGTTAGGAAGGCACACGGTACTGTTTTATAAATCCTTTTTGTGTGTGAGATAATGTAACTCAACCAGGAAGAGAGAAAGAGAGCTTGTGTATACAGCAGGCAAGTGGGTGATGAGATTGTGCCCTTGATAATACATGCATGAAATTAGGCACAGTCAGAGTATGTCTTAAGAGAGACTATTGGCTATTGATCCGTCGCAAATTTGAATTTTGAAACAATATAGGTAGAATAATAAGCAATGTTAACCAATGGGAACATTTGTTATTCTAGCTACAGGATAAATTTGTTCAAAGGACAAATCTGCGATAGCCCTGTTTATAGCCATATCTTTCTCCTGGCATACAATGACTGCGTGCCAAATTCCATGCTTTTATCATCAAAGGCACGGTTCCTCCAAATACTGAGGGGGGGGGGGGGGGTCGACTCAATTATTTGATCAATATACCATACTTTTTATAACGATATCACACGCAGTTACAAAAGAGCCACAGAGCCGAGACTTCTTATGGGCACAGGAAATCATGAGAGGAACAATGTTATGCTTTTATTAAATACAAGGTCAGATGGTCCACGTTGGATCGTTTCTCTCAGTGCTGTCTCATTCCTTCGAGTTTGTAATCTTGCAAGAAACTCATCTTGTTGTCCTCGTCACGTCCATTTGGATATCTATTTATTCAATAAAAATGACACGGTCTGTACGTTTCTTTCAACAATTCATTTCACATTTGTATGACAAAATATACCTTTCCGTAAAACAGTTTGAAATCTTGCAAGAAATCTTATTGTCCCCGTCACATCCATCTTGATTCCTTTTCAGTCATTTTAATCTCTGCTCTTCTGTGTTTTCTCGCTACGCACGCGATACCCTTTCCACTGGTTAATTTCCTAACGTCTTCTTTCATTTTCATCTTCCTTGCATCGTCATCTCCTGCTTACATCTTCGAGTGCCTCCATCCGTCATCATGTCTTCGTCTGTCTTAAAACTGATACATCCTTCTATTCTCTTAAAGGTATATTCCATAATTAGCTTTTGTGGAAGAGAATTCTCATCCACTTAGTTTTAATAGACACACAATGCAACCTTGAGCCCAATTTCATAGAGCTGCTTAAGCACAAAAAGTAGCTAAGCCTTACAAAATTATACATACCAGATTTAAGTTACCAGTCAAAATAAAGTACAAAACGTACGATTTTTAACTGGTGTCCTGCTCATTTATACTTAACAGAAAATTGTAAGGCAATATTTGCTGCTTTAAATGCAGCTCTAAATGGGGCCCCGGTAGTCACGTTCCGATGAAAAACAAACGGTTTAAGTTTCGACAGTTGTTTTGCACACGGCGATATCGGGCTAATTTCGATTGCTGCAATCAAAATAACGAACGGTGATTTCCCTCGACTTAAAAGCATTTCAGTCGAAATTATTTCTCTGGAGGATTGGTATGAACTTTATAACGAGTGAGCTTTCAGATTAAAACTATTTTATGTGTTGCCCGCCCAAGGTGAAGAGAAAACATCACCTTCGGAGGTACATTAAAATGTGGGGGTTTGACTCCTGAAGAAGAAACACAAAGGAAACTTGTGAGTTGGTCTACTGTTTAAAACAATGTTCTCTTCAAGACATCAGATAAAAGAATCGAATACCTACAAAATCAAATATAATACTGAATAACTAAACTCAAAACTAAACAATACCCATAACTAGTATCTTAGAAACACTCAAAGACCTGGCTAGTCTATTTACATTTTCTGTACTCTGTGTGTTGTGTCATCAACTCAAATTAATGCTTTGGGAACTTAAGCAAACTCCAACTTTCTATTCCCAACAATCTATAATAAACCAATTTAAAGAAACACATAAAGGTAAGCGGATAAAGAAAACACTTAAAAGAAACACCTTCTGATACTGGTGCACAGTCCTGGGTCTAATATAAACACAGTTCCTTGTGACTTATAACTTGACAAAAACAAAGTTCCTTCTACCACAATCTTAAACCGCTTCATAGCCTGGCACTTGCCTCTCACATCATGAACCAAATGGACAGTTAACACTAACAGAGGCTTTCCAAGGCTATCCTATCTACCAGGCCACCACTGACCACAGACCACAGACCTCATGGCATGAAAGTGTTAATTAACTAGCAGACATTAGGGTGCCACACTGGGTCTAGGTACAGGCCCCATGCCCTTCTGTACATACATGTAGGCATACATTTGTGTGTTACATAAATGGCATCACTACACTTAGAAAGTTGAAACTACAATGACTTTTCCAACTCAAAATACACCTGGGTGGCAAGTAGTTCAAAACAAATCTTAATATAACTAAATCATATGCAATAATGACTTTAAAAGGATCAAATCAATAAATCCTACAAGCATAAGGAAAATGGTATAATAAGCAAATATAAAGACATCACTCTCAGTGAGAATCCATTAAACTGAACAAGTGCTATATGCTTGAAACTTAACTGAGTCGGCTCATAGTTGATCAAAGTTTTGGAAGCAACCTTACTTATTTATGATCCCCAAAAGTTATCAAAAAGGGACACAATGTTATCTAAACAATATAAAGTAAATATGACTTTAAATAAACTCTACATACCTGAAGAAGAAACACAAAGGAAACTTGTGAGTTGGTCTACTGTTTAAAACAATGTTCTCTTCAAGACATCAGATAAAAGAATGGCTTGAAGGGGCATGGGATGCCAACTCACCAGTCCTCTAATCCTCTAATCTCCAGGATGTTACATAACCCAACTGCTGTTTCATGTTGAAACACACCAACTTGTATAAAATGTAACTTGCATGAAATAGTAGTCATCAAGTTAACACAATATATAATGGAACCAAAAAATTAAGGGGGGTAGTAAAAACCCATGGCCTCTACACTCTCCCCTGGAAAATTAAATGTTGTCCTCAACATTTCTAAACGTAAAATTGATCAAAGCAAAATGGCAAAAACAAAAACAAAATTCTTAAAGGTTAATTCAACAACGGAATAGGGAATATGAAACTTCAGAAACTAAATTATTCAAAGCTTACCACCAATAACTAATCATGTCCAATCTGCGCCAAACTTCCATCCTAAATTTGGATAAATGACACAATGTGTGCAACTCTAAAAACAAAATTTGGCTATTTGTTACCCATTACTGGTTGATGGTGGTATGGTGATGAGTACCAGGGGTGCCATGGTGGCATCTGCAACTGCGGATAGGGCATCATCATAGGGGAAGTCCAAGGCATGCTGGCAGGTTGTGGGCACATCATCAGTGGTACTGCTGGAGGTGTATTTGTGGGATGCAGCCATGGATGGTGGTAGTGCGGGGTACTTCCCGCAGTCACTGCACTCACGTCATGTGGACCTTGCTGCGGCTGACCCAAATGCTCATAGGCCAGTCGCTCTGGGGGCTGTCTTTGTCTTACCGGGTAGGTTCGTGCATCCTCCTGGACGGTAAGGGGAGCTGTATTGAGGTGGCATTCTCGTTCTGAAGCTGGGGCGACGGAGTCAGAAGCTGCCTCTGGGTCCGATGCATTCACTGGGTCCGAGGGCAGGGGTGGAGCTGGTTCATCCATGATGGGTTCAGGAACGATGACTGGCTCAGGAACAATGGTTGTCTCTGGAACGGTGACCGGTTCAAGATCATGTACTGGTTCTGGTTCAACAGTCTGTTCCAGAGTGATTGCTGGTTTCGGGAAGACTACTGGTTCCGCTGCAACCAGTGGTGTAGGGAAAGTCACTGCCTCAGGTGTGGAACATGGATTGGCTGCTGTGTCATCTTCAGTCATATCACCGGCTGGGGTGAATAACTCAGCTTCATGGTTCAATGGTGCAGTGTGTGTCACAGGGGGACATGGCGCCATTTTCTGTGTGGGGGCCGAAACTGGGGGTCTGGACTGTTGTGGCATCTGTCTGAAGACTGGAGTTTGAAGATGGCCATTGTATTCATCTTCAGAATTGTCAGTGTCGCTGGTATTTGGTTTAGCCCGTGGTGCTGGCCTGCTTCTGGTGCGGGGTGTTTGCACACAGCGAGGTGTCCTCGACTTAGTCGGTTCGTCACTGATGAGGTCATTACAGGGTAGCAAGAGATTTCTGTGAAGAGTTCGTTTCCTGCCCGTCCCCTTTTCTGGATGCAGCTCGTACACTGGGGAGTCATCACTTAGTTGTCTCACCACCGTATGGACATCACTTTCCCAGTAGGCTCTCAGCTTGCCAGGCCCACCGGTTTCGTTGAGGTTCCGCACAAGTACTCTATCACCAGGTTGAAGGATAGTGCTGTGTATCTTCTTATCATAATGGTGTTTGCCACGGGCAGATGACTTGTCGGCATTTTTTCTTGCCACCTCATACGCCTCTTCCATCTGTCGTTTCCAGCGCTGACTGTAGTCTTGATGGTCCTTCGGTGGTGTTGTTATTTGTGACAACCCAAAAGCCAAATCGATGGGAAGTCGAGGGGGGCGTCCATACAGAAGAAAGAATGGAGAGAATCCAGTGGTGTCGCAACGAGTGCAGTTATATGCGTGTACCACTTTGTTCAGAGATTCTTTCCAGCGGGACTTCTCTCTCTCGGGCAATGTACGGAGCATCCCCAGAAGGGTCCGGTTAAATCTTTCCACTTGGCCATTTCCCTGCGGATGGTAGGGGGTGGTTCGTGAGGGCGTGATGCCAGATAGGTGTTGAAGTCTTCGGAATAGTTGATTTTCAAACTCTCTTCCTTGGTCATGGTGAAGTTTATGCGGGAAGCCAAACCTCAAGACGAAGTCATTAAAGATCTTCTCTGCAACCGTCTTACCAGATTTGTTAGTTGTTGGGTATGCTTGAGCAAATCTTGTGAAATGATCCATGACGACCAAGATATATTCATACCCTCCAACACTCCTCTCAAGATGGAGAAAATCGATGGAGACCATTTCAAATGGGGCTGTGGTGATTATGCTTCGGAGGGGCTCTCTGGTTTGTCGATTGGGTTTCTTCTGCTGCAAACATCGGCAGACGTTCGTCACGAAGTGTTCAATGTCTTTCTGCATACGGGGCCAATAAAAACGATCTCGTGCGAGGTGGATGACCCGTTCAGCCCCTAAGTGGCCCATTTCTTCATGAAGCTCCCTATAGACTATGCGGTGGTACTTACGAGGAAGGACGAGTTGGGACCTTGCACCTGCTCTCCGACATAACACTCCGTCTTCGTCAATACTTAGCTTGGACCAGTCACGAAGAAGAATGGTAGTATCTGGATGTTCTCCTGCCCGCGCTTGTCTATCCGGACGCTGTCCCCTGTCAACATGGCCAAGAACTGGACCGATGATAATATCAGCATGCTGAGCTGCCTTCAGTTCTTCCTTACTTATTTGATGGGTTGATACTGTCTCATCGTCAGGGCAGGACATGTCCGTTGTAATTGCTGTTATCCAAGGGCAGAAGACAGACTTTCTTGCAGTAATTGCCTGGGTTGCTGCACTAATATGATCATTACTGACCTCCCTTGTACACTGAGCCATGTACTCATCAAAATCAAGTGGTATACGAGACAGTACATCAGCATCAGCGTTGTTCCGTCCTGGGCGATACTTTATCGTGAAGTTAAAATCAGCAAGTTCTGCTACCCAGCGGTGTCCTGTTGCGTTGAGTTTGGCCGAAGTGAGGACGTAGGTGAGTGGATTATTGTCAGTATACACGGTGAAGCTGGGTGCATAGTACAGGTAATCCCGGAACTTCTCGGTGACTGCCCACTTCAAAGCCAAGAACTCAAGTTTACCCGAGTGAAGATGGTAGTTCTTTTCAGCTGGGCTGAGTGTACGGGACCCATAACCAATTACCCTCTTCTTGCCATCTTGTTCCTGGTAGAGAACTGCTCCCAATCCGTCATGAGAGGCATCGGTATGCAAGACAAATGGTTTCTCGTGGTCTGGGAAACCCATAACTGGAGCGCACAATAGACACCTCAGCAGACGATCTAAAACTGCCTGGTGGCCGTCTAACCAGGCGATTGGTTGCCGTGATGAGACTTGCCCTGCAGTGTTTTTCTTAGGAGTTCCCCTGGTTGTTTTCTGAGGTCTCTTTTTGTCAAAGATATCTTCAGTGCCTGGTTTCCGTAGCAGCTCGTACAGCGGCCTGGCGATGCTGGAAAAGTTTCGGATGTATTGTCGGTAGTATCCAAGCAGACCCAGCATTTTCCTCAATTCACCAACCGTGCCTGGTTTCTTCTCTCTAAGTATTTCAACGGCCGCAACATCAGCGGGGTCCATCTTGTATCCTTCGCTTGATACAATTCGTCCTAGGTAGCGGACTTCCTTCTGGAAGAGGCTGCACTTACTAGGTTTCAGTTTGACACCCTTTTCCTGCAAGCGACGTAAGACTCGACGAAGATACTCCAGCTGGTTTTCAAATGTGTCACCATAAACCAAGATGTCATCTAGATAAACCACAGCAATTTCACCAACCAGTCCTTCTAGACAAGACTCCATACATCGCTGGAATACGGCGGGGGCATTTGTAAGGCCAAATGGAATACGAAGCCACTCATATAAGCCCCAAGGGGTGATGAATGCTGTCGCTGCTCGACTCTCTTCTGCCATAAAACCTTGATGATAGGCCTTGCCCTGGTCGAGTGTTGAAAACCAAGAGTTTCCTCCAAGACTATCCAGGACATCTTGAATACGGGGAATAGGTTGTCGGTCTGGTATTGTCTTGCGGTTAAGTTCTCTGTAGTCGATACAAAGACGGAGAGAGCCATCTTTTTTTCTTACGCACACCACTGGAGAAGAATATGGAGACTCTGACTTTGAGATCCACCCTCGTCTCATTAAATCTTGTAAGTAAGATTTAACTTCTCGATAAAGGGGTGGGGGTATTGACATGTATGACTTCTGGACCGGCTGATCATCACGTAAACGGAGGTGCATTTGCAGGTCTCGAATGCATCCTAAGTCGTTGTCATCTCGGGCAAACGCTCCTGCCTCCTCCTTTAACATTTCAGATGCTAGTTTACGCTGTTGTTCTGTTAAATGGCTAATATCAACAGGGGGAATCCATTCATCACCGTCCCTCATAGATTTGATGGAGCTCACCTGTACTTCTGGTTGGGTCGGTTCTGGGTTTACGCACTCGTATGGTAGGATCTCATCAGTGTGGACCAGGCTGCCAAGGGGGGTACTTCTCCTGAGCACCACACCATGGTTTGCGGAGTTGGCTATCAGGATGGGGACCTTACATGACGAGCCTTTTCCAAGTTTGATTACAGATGGCTGAGGCTGAAGTTCATCAGGAAACGGTGCTGTAAAGTCTGGCTCGAAGAGAACGGCGGTACCCACCATTGAGCAGTTCGGGTATACCCGGCATGAAATCTCCATAACACTTCGCTTAGGGATTGTGACATCTCTCCTACCCGCTCTAACACTACAAATGTTGCTCGGCAACTCTTCTTTGATGAGGTTGACCAAAGCTCTGACTTCCCTCTTTGCTATTGATGGAAAGGCTGCTTCAACTGCTTGGACTGGACTGGAACCAGAATTATCCATTTTGACAAACTCCTCAATAACGTTGTAACCAATGATCGGGACTCCAGTAGCTGATTGGGTGACTAACATTGGTACTCTGATCTGTTGATTCCGCCCTGCTACCAATTTGAAGGGGACTTCAAGCCAGCCTTTAAAGGGGATGGGGGAGCCATTCGCTGCTGTGAGGTTGAGGTTCTTGGCACCAAGGAGTTCTGAAAGGGGCCGAATTTGTGAATTTGGGATGTTTGTCATTTTCCAGTCATTGGGGATGATGGAAACCTGTGCGCCAGTATCCCACAATGCCCTTGTCTTGACTCCTTGGATCCAGCAGTTTACCAAACATCGTTTTCCTACCAGTCGGGTCACTTTGGTTTGTTTTGACGGAGAAATTTGACATACATGTACATGGGACTTGGTGGCTGATGATTGTCGGGTTACTGCTCGTCCCGCGGCAGTAACCTCTCGTCGTTTCCCGCCTGGTAGTTCCTGGCCTGACGACATCCCCGGGCGAAATGTTCACTGGAGCCACATCTGTAACAGTGGTTGCAGTAATCACCATTACCTTGTTGTTGGCAGCCCGGACAACCTCGGCGTCTCATCTGGGTGTTCTGTGGCCGTCTTTGATCACGCTGCCATCTTTGTTCCTGGGGTTGATTTGAGTGAAGGTTATTCTGTAGGCCCGTTAGCTGTTTTTTTAGGTCGGCTATTTCAGCAATCCCAGCTTTCAATTCTGCAAGGTCGGTCATCAGAGTACCCGACTTTGGTTTTCTCTTTTCAGGTTCATCGCTGGTGTTCTGCTCAACAGCCTTGACGGAGGCAGTCCTTGGCTGGCCCAACTTCTCCCTGCGCTCAGCTTCATGGCTAGCTGCAACATTGAGCCTCTCGAAGAGAATCTCGTCAGTTGTAGTCTTGTCTTCCAGAAAGGGTCGTAGTTCGCTCTTCACAGCATCACATCTCAGGCCTGTCAGTAGGGTATGCAGGAACATGCTCTGCACCAGGTTGGGGTCGTATTGTAAACCTGATCCAGACTCCTGGCATGCGAAAACCACTTTCTGCTTCAGGTCTAGGGCACGGACGAGGAAGCTTTGTGGCGACTCTTTGCCGTCTTGTACCAATCTAGATAACTGGTGATATAACTCTGTGGCATCCTTCTCCTGAAAGTGGGATCGTAAAACCCGACGAAGAGTGGGAAGGGTCAAGTCCTTCCTCCCCTCTAAGTAGCTCCTGAGAGATGAACCCGGTACAACGGCCCTTATCACTGCCTCCACCACCTCTCGCTCAGGATGACCCTTGGTAAGGCCAATCTCCATTTGGTGAGCAAGACTCGAAAATGATAACCGGTCTCGTTGTCCCAGCTCACCAATCTGGCCTGAGATTTTGAATTCTCTCCGAGCGAGGGTCAGTAAACTGTTGGAGCTCGTTGTGGTTTTGAGTGACATGACTGGCTTCTGGTCCGGCGTGGGGTTTTGTGCTTCAACAGCATGGGGTAGGTCAGCAGCCTGTGGTGGTTCGCCAGCCAAGGGCTGGTCCTCTGGAACGAGCCCTTTGATGAATTCGGACAGCTCAGTGAAGTCGGACATCCCTTGGTCTTCCATCTCATCGACTTCGTCTCTGTTGAGGTGACGGTTTATTTTCCTCATCAAGAGCTGACGGCTGTCCTCCTTCCCATCTATCTCCTCATATCCTGGTATGTTCAGATGTTTACATACCCTCAGTAGATGGGTCTGTTCCAACAGACTAACCTGGTTAGTGACATTCTGGTACGCCTCTAATGATGACTCGGCCATGACAACTCTCTTTGACGCTCTGGACTTTTCCTGGGTTTCAACTCTTTCTGGTGATCCCCTGGCACTTCTCCACTCGTCACTAGGTTTCCTGACACTTCTTTCTGTTGGTATACCCTTATCAGTTCACCAGGTAGTGCTTGATTAGACTCATCTACTTATTCTCTGCTCCGGTTCATTGTCGCTGGACAAGCGTTGTCATTCCGCCTGTAGGTTGGTGATGCAGGGAGAACACACTTGTCCCTTCGTGGTCGCCAAATGTTGCCCGCCCAAGGTGAAGAGAAAACATCACCTTCGGAGGTACATTAAAATGTGGGGGTTTGACTCCTGAAGAAGAAACACAAAGGAAACTTGTGAGTTGGTCTACTGTTTAAAACAATGTTCTCTTCAAGACATCAGATAAAAGAATCGAATACCTACAAAATCAAATATAATACTGAATAACTAAACTCAAAACTAAACAATACCCATAACTAGTATCTTAGAAACACTCAAAGACCTGGCTAGTCTATTTACATTTTCTGTACTCTGTGTGTTGTGTCATCAACTCAAATTAATGCTTTGGGAACTTAAGCAAACTCCAACTTTCTATTCCCAACAATCTATAATAAACCAATTTAAAGAAACACATAAAGGTAAGCGGATAAAGAAAACACTTAAAAGAAACACCTTCTGATACTGGTGCACAGTCCTGGGTCTAATATAAACACAGTTCCTTGTGACTTATAACTTGACAAAAACAAAGTTCCTTCTACCACAATCTTAAACCGCTTCATAGCCTGGCACTTGCCTCTCACATCATGAACCAAATGGACAGTTAACACTAACAGAGGCTTTCCAAGGCTATCCTATCTACCAGGCCACCACTGACCACAGACCACAGACCTCATGGCATGAAAGTGTTAATTAACTAGCAGACATTAGGGTGCCACACTGGGTCTAGGTACAGGCCCCATGCCCTTCTGTACATACATGTAGGCATACATTTGTGTGTTACATAAATGGCATCACTACACTTAGAAAGTTGAAACTACAATGACTTTTCCAACTCAAAATACACCTGGGTGGCAAGTAGTTCAAAACAAATCTTAATATAACTAAATCATATGCAATAATGACTTTAAAAGGATCAAATCAATAAATCCTACAAGCATAAGGAAAATGGTATAATAAGCAAATATAAAGACATCACTCTCAGTGAGAATCCATTAAACTGAACAAGTGCTATATGCTTGAAACTTAACTGAGTCGGCTCATAGTTGATCAAAGTTTTGGAAGCAACCTTACTTATTTATGATCCCCAAAAGTTATCAAAAAGGGACACAATGTTATCTAAACAATATAAAGTAAATATGACTTTAAATAAACTCTACATACCTGAAGAAGAAACACAAAGGAAACTTGTGAGTTGGTCTACTGTTTAAAACAATGTTCTCTTCAAGACATCAGATAAAAGAATGGCTTGAAGGGGCATGGGATGCCAACTCACCAGTCCTCTAATCCTCTAATCTCCAGGATGTTACATAACCCAACTGCTGTTTCATGTTGAAACACACCAACTTGTATAAAATGTAACTTGCATGAAATAGTAGTCATCAAGTTAACACAATATATAATGGAACCAAAAAATTAAGGTGGGTAGTAAAAACCCATGGCCTCTACATATGTTTCCCTCAAGAATTACCAATGCTGTACTTTATCTTGACATTGTCTCAAAAAATTTATATGGCGATATCATCATCTGCATATTGTCCAACATGCACTCTAGAAAGTTCCGGGTCAGAATTGACCAAGATCCGGGTCAAATGGGGGCCTGACCCATTCCCGGGTCAGTATGACCCGGGAATGGGTTAATATGACCTGGAATCTGTTTCAAAATTACCCAGAAATGGGTCAAAATAACGCAGAATCCGGGTTAAAATGCCATTTTAAAACAAGTTTGACCCCCAAAATGGATTCGGGCCCCTGGGACCCAAATTGCGGGTCAATTCTGTTTTATAGTGTGGTAAGGTGTTTATATAACTCCAACAGTCCATTGTCTTTCAAAAATTCTTCTCGACATGTTTTTTCTGATTTTGTCCTGAACCTCAATACATTTACTGCCTAACACCAGGTGTAACAATCTTCACATTTCAGTGATGAGTCACACAGACTGAGGGTAATTACGGAGGAATTCAGGAGGGTCTATACGTGGGAAAGTATATGAATCCATTACGAAGATATTTTCACAGGTTAAATTTCATGACACAAGTTTTACTCTTCCACTAAACAATTCCGCCACAACCTCTTTAAGTTTATCTGTCCTCGATCTCAAAATCCACTTGACTATGCGCTACAAACCCTTAAGTAATGTATCATTAGTGCGATAGATGCTGGTACATTTAGAGATTTTATAAAGCTCTGGAGATTTCATCTTGGGTAAGGTTGAAAGGTACATCCATGGCACTGAGATGACTGATGTTATTCTCTTATTATCATGAAACCATTAGTGAATTCTCAAAGTGCGGTACTTCATCATTGCACTGCATCACCGCAAAAGAAGATGTTCAAGAAATGTTCAGTTTAAGATAAGGTTAGAGTTAGTAGAAGTATACAATAGTATAGAGTTCTCCATTTTAGTCAGTCCTCTAGTTAGAACAGCCGACGCACACTTGTAGATAAATCATTGCAAATACCATTGTGGTTGTTCTTATTTAGTCACCATAGCCGACAACAACATCAAGTAAGGAACCGTTCCATTGAAGATAGGCTCCAAGGTTAAATTAAGTTTTGTGATGCACCCATTTTTCAAGTGATAGAGTCCTCATGAAATTGGGGACAACATATAAAAAGTATCTAACCTCACGTTAAAAATTGTGTTAAATGCCATTTTAGTTGATACTCATTCAGAGAGAAAATTTTGAAACGTGACGTCATTGAATATCAACAACCAATAGGTCGCCTCGGAGTGCTCCTTCGTATTGTCCCAGCTGAGCAAATCGTCTCGGCCGAGTCGCCAACCTGTTTTTATAGTTCGCAAATCTTGCCATGAACTCAAGGGGGTGACGGTATGGTTAGGCCTATACCACGGTTACCGGTAAATCGAACGTTATTGATGGCGAAAGTTGAGCGTGATTTAAAGGCACTGAACACGTTTGGTAATTACTCAAAATATATATTAGCATAAAAACTTACTTGGTAACAAGCAACGGAGAGCTGTTGATAGTATATGTGAGAAACCACTCCCTCTGAAGTAACGTAGTTTTTGAGAAAGAGGTAACTTCTCACTAAAATAATAAAAGACTTCATGCATGAAGCCTTTTATTTGCATCTGAAAGCACACAAAATTGTGCAACAAGGGTGTTTTTTCTTTCTTTATTTTCTTGCAACTTCGATGACCGATTCAGCCCAAATGTCCATAGGGTTTGTTATTTTATGCATATGTTGGGATACACCGAGTGACAATACTGGTCTTTGATAATTACCAAACATGTTCAGTGCCTTTAAACCACATCTAGGGATAGTTCATTACATGTTGTTTACCGCAAACCAACCAAATATTTTCACAATTTTCAATTTACGGGCTACGGGTTCCTACAGAAAAGAATAACCGAATCCTCGGTAACAACATAATGGAATAATTGTTAATGAAGATAAAGTCTGTAGATTACGCGACCCCATCGACACTCACCAGTAACCGACAGGAATCGATCGATAATGGAGTCGAAGCGAATTCCCCAATTATGCTCATTAATTGGACAACTGTGGGCAGATACCGTGCGGTCGATAGTAGATCAACGCACAGGGCCGGTCAATAACGCTTTACCAATTAATGGGGATCATTAATGCGTTTAGTGGGTTCTAAATTGTTTATTTTCATTTATAGACTTTAAAGGTGAAAGAAGAATTGTAATTACAGTCTGTTAAAAACACAGACTACTTTGTGAAAAATTGCAGGTTTATATTTCCGTTTAGCTTGAATCGCTGCAGCATCAGATGCATGTAAGTCTCTTCATTCTAAAATTTCCCGCGTCAGAGTTTGACCTTGATTCCGGGTTCCGTGGAGTCCGACCCACCATTCTTGGGTCAGTATGACCAGGAATCTGCTCCGAAATGACCAAGAAATGGTTCAAACAGACGCAGAATCCCAGTCCAAATCACATTTTGTTTACCAGTTTCCGGTTGAGCCTGACCCATAAATGGGTCAGGTCACATGGGACACAAAATCTGGGTCAATTGTGACCCAGAAGTTTTTAGAGTGTAATATGCTTTTCTGTATGGGCACATTACCGTCTTTCTTCCAGCAGAATACCGTACGCATAAACTCCACTAAGTATGCTCTTCGTAGAATTGCTCTCATGTTTTCTATGCTGGGCACATTCTTTTTAAACGTAATTGAGTGTCTACGTTTGCGAGTAGATGTCTGAGAAACGAACTTGCCATTCTCAGTTTTGAAACACGATTTTACACACTGCTTTAGGTCCTTCTTCAGACACCCATTGACATGTTACAAGACGCCCATTTTTGATGATAAACGAAAATAAAGTGTATTATTTTACTCTGTTTTTCCAGCAAAGGGAATGGTGCCACTGCATCCTCACGCAAGTTTCTTTAATGGGAAACTGTACAAATTGGAGTGTCAAATCATCAGTTTCTGCACACTTTCACTAGCTGGCAGTCATTTTGTTTTGAGCAAAAGCAACCGCAGGGGCCGTATCTCTCTCTCGAAAAGTACAGGTGATATTTGGTAGGGATATCATTCCGGCTATTTTCCCAATTGACTTAATGCACTGAGTGGTTGTGTTGAAACTCCATATTGCAACTGTAACTGACTGAAGGGGTACATATCTTCGTTTAGTTCTACCTCCATCCACACAATAAAGCCAAGTGATACGGCAAATAAGGTAAATTGAAAAGTGGAGAAGACCCGGGAAGCTGGATGGATTTCTCAATACTTTAATGCTTTCTGATCTTTTCTATTCCAGCCACGGGGGACTATGTTACACGGTTCAACAAGGAAACCATTTAGAATTTGTTTTCTCCTTCCCCCCCCCCCCCCCTTTTGAGGGGGTGGGGGGGGGGGGGGGGGGTTACAGGAAACCTGAGTCTTTTTAAATTCCTTGACGGTATTAAAGAGATGCAGAGATGCTGTTGAGATACTGGGCTTTATATATTTTTCTCCTCAAAGGAACCCGTGGGTAGAGTTCTAATCTCGTAATTCCAAACCCGTGAGGTCTGACGTTTTGTTTCACGGCGTCATTGCAAATCCCCCCATCGGCGATAAAGAAGTATTGGTGAAGCTTGTTTGTGAGGAACAACCACTGAAAAAACCCGTAATCATTTCAACAAAATGAAGGAAAAACTGACTCAATGAATTGGCTGAATGGTGGGTTTCGGTTGAGCATGGACTGCAGAATGAACATGGAACGCAGAATAATGGGCTGCAGAATGAACATGGCACGCAGAATAATGGGCTGCAGAATGAACATGGCCTGCATAATGTGTTTTTCAAATGTGTCATTCATTCTGTTGCCTGATGCGTTAACCACTGACACTGGGTGGCGAGTAAAGCAACAAGAAATTCACGACACGCGTGAAAGCACATTGCATGCCTGGTGACAAGACAGATGGAATTACTTATGACTAAACTAATTATTGATAACTTGACGTTTTCAAATCACATCGAAATAATGCCTTAATAATTAACATAATGGAAACCGCTACACGGATTATTAAGCTGGATTAAAACCCACATGAATGTCGCCATTTCGAAAGTTAATTAAATTTACTCTGATCAACGTTAAGGTATAGGAAGAAGGGGGAAAACATTAACCAACACAAACAAAACAAAACAAAACAAAACAAAAAGGGGGGAGCAAAATCATATCAAACACAAACACAAAAGTAGTCAGCGGTTGAGTTGACTTTTGGAGAATGGCAGATGATCTATGACCTATATACTTGATAGATTTGATAGTTTCAGGCAAAAAGCATGGCATGTCCACTGTTGTCTGAATGCCTTGAATGCTCTATATTGCCCTTCAATACAGTCTACTACAAACCTTCAAGAAAAAGAGAGTCTCAGATTTTTGAGGAAGAAATTCCAGTAGTTTCGAAACGTGTATACCATTATGCATGGCTCTACCCTTCAGGAAAGCGTGGACAAGTGCCTGATGTTGCAATGTGAAGAAAAAGAAGAAGAAGGGGGAGGGGCGAGTTTAAAATGGCAAATGCCAACGTTTGCAAGAAACAAATCCAATCTCTTTGCCATTAACAAAATGGAGATCAGAAAGGCTAGCATGGACTGAATCAGCCACCGGGGCTTCGCGTCAATCAGGCATGAAACATGCTCGTCACATTATTAAACCATCAAACCGGGAAGGGACCAACATCGTTAAGATTCCCACACACAATGCCGATAGGAAAGTGTTATTGAGGTCATTCACACAACCGTCAAAACACCGGGACAGGAATCATGAGCCAGTGGGGCTGCAGAGAGAGAGATAGAGACGGTAGGGGGAATAGAAAGAGTAGCCAGGGGTTTGTAGGAAACGTAATAAGCAAGTGATGATATAAGGTTACCAAACGCTAACTCATCACTCTGTGATTAGAGACATAACGCGCCTCTGGGGACGTTTTTTTTTGTCACCCCCTCTCCTACTCTGAGCAAATCTACGACTCTTGCATCTGAAATCAATACGCATCATATTTTTCCACCCCAAATCATGACAAAGTGTGTCAAAAAAATACAAGTTTAGGCTCAATCCAGTGTTTGCACGTTCAAATTCAAGGACGCGTTTGTTACACTAAACATTTCCCAACAAATGTTGACCTAATTGTAGCGACATTACACCACTGGCAAAACATTAGAATTGCACAAGCAATACAAGCTTTTGTATTCCTCACCAATGTGCCTCGCTGTTCAATCACTGATGCTAAACAGGTACATGAGCGATTTGTTTTCACGGGAATGCTGTTTAAAAAACTCTTTTTTTATCATGTGTTGGTTTATAATTTTAATGAAATTTAGATAGTTTTAAACTTCTTAAGTTTTCGCAATTATCGACCCCAAAATTGGGCCCCAACCACAAGCTTTTGAAACACTAGAAACACATATGAATAAAAGCGCGAGTGGTGACGTATCATTGCTTTTCACGAATCTTTCTGAAAAGCACCGACTGGAGTAAGGTATTCAAAATGATTGTTTTTTAAACATTAAATTACAATCTGTTGAATTTCATGTAAACTCAATTTACTTTTTGTTTGAAAACATTTTAAATGAATTTCAGCAAAGATCTCTTGTTTCCGTTATCGTTTGAGTAGGTCTTTAACGCCGAAAAAAACACTGATGCGTTTACACCGTTCAATGCGTGTTCAATCCTTGCACGTTAAACAAATCTCGATAGTGCACAATCTCATCAGAGAGAAATCCGTGTCCGAATCGATAGCTTCGGTGTCTGGCTTTGGCTATATCGTTAAAAATGCCTATTATTCAACACTGCCGCTGCATGCATCCAACGGCAGTAGCCGTAGCCGAAGTCAGACGCGCCTTTAGATTTGAATGAAGTCATGTACCTAGACTTATACACCTTTAATGTTCAAAAGTGAATGCTCAGTTTCCATTCCTCAGTCCACAGACTAAATACAGCGTTGCTCTATCGCCTGGTTCTGGAGAAAACTTGTGCGTTGTAGTTGCACATGGAGACGGCGATTACTCTTGTACACAAGGTTAAGAGTTTTTGCCGATCTGGAGTTTGCTATCATCATGCCCCTAGGCATAGCAACATGCAAACTTGTCAAAGGATTTCTGGCAATCAACTCGCAACCAGGCAAGTCATTGTACCAGACGGTATTCAAGTTCACCTAAAAATCGGCTTATTGACAGCGGGGCCGTGGCTGACCAGGGCCCAATGATTTCATGGCTCTGCTATACCGCCGAATTCTGCGCTTGTGATCACCATTCTCCGCTTACTGTGCAAGCACCGAATATCTGCGCTATCTGTGTAAGCGAAAAATGTCTAGTAACGTATACTACGCAAGTGAACAAGCAGACATTCCCTGCTAACCCTTTAAATACGCTAACTTGACGTAAGCGCGGAATTCCCTGCTTCCGTAAGCGCCGATTGTTTGCTTAAGGTAAGCAGAGCCATGAAAGTGGGCCCTGATGGCTTCGGCTGTTGCTGTGGCCAGGTCGATCGCTGAAAAGGCATAGACCCTTTTCGAAACCACTGGTTTTGGCTTGGGCTTCGTCCGCATGAATGAAGCCCCGTGGGGAAAGTGTACCCACGTGTCTTCTAATAAAAATGACGAAGTCTAAGCCAAAGCCCGAACCTAAAACCGTGGTTTCGATGATGCCGCTGTTGTTACTCTCCAATGTTGCCGCCGTTGTAATACTCTCCAATGTTGCTGCTGATACCAACTATGTTAGCCACAGCCATAGCCATAGCCATAGCCATAGCCATTTCTCAGACGACGTCTTAAATGACTCATCGGCCAACAGTTTGAGGTGACCTCTTTGCTCCTAAACCTTCAGCAATGGCTGATGAAAACGGGGTTTCGCGTGTGACTTCCTTCGGGAAGTAGTGGGCGAGGAGAGACCTGTAAAACCATTTTCGCTGTATCAACGAAAGCACTCAGAAAGAATCTGTTAACATTGAATGCAGAGAAAGCTTTTCATCAAACATGACGATGAAAGAACATTCTCCGTGAAGATGAATACAATTTTATTTTTAAATCCACATCGCCCACGTGGGCATCTTTCAGCGCGGGTATACAGTTTCATGTGGCGTCTAGGCTGAACACATTCACCAATATTTGACACATTTGATACCAGGGTAAGAAGGCTACGTGATGTTTTGCCGTTGTGACTGGTTCAAAACCGAATTTTCACATTCAATTAAATAGAGACAATACATCATTGTCTTTTGAGTCGAGTCAATTTATTACAATAATCTAGTTTTAAATATCCAATCACATTGGAACCAATTATATTGGAACCAATCGCATTGGAACCAATCACTTTGGAACCAATCTCATTGGAACAATCACCTTGGAACCAATCACACTGGAACCAGTCCGATGGAACCAATCACATTGGAACCAGTCCGATGGAACCAATCACATTGGAACCAGTCCGATGGAACCAATCACATTGGAACCGATCGTCTTTCTATCGATATACCTACCAGCCCTGTACCACCACGACTTTAATTTGATAACGCCATGACAACCAGCGAAAATGGATGCAATCCCCACGTCCTTAATTCCTAAAAATACTATTGTCATAAATTATTGCGTTTAGTTTGACCTCATTTCATATGAGCATTTACGCTATGGTTCTATGCTACACCGGAACTACGCGTTATCTATACAAAACCTCCCTTTGTGTACCGATGGATTGTCATGCAGCGCATACTATTTTTAGATCAACACTAATAATAACGAGAATACCAAGGTCTCCACTCTCCTATCACAACATAGGTTTAATCGATCAGTCGCAGATGCAACTTCCCCTGGTGTGTTTATTTATTTGTCGACATGAAAAAGTCGTCAGGTACCAACATCTTGACTAATGCCTTTACTTCAATCAAAGGTCTTACAATTCAAAAGACAAATAAATCAGTTCTTAAAATTAGAAACCGAAAGAAAATAATTATAGACCCTCGATGGGAGAACCGCACGAAAACACGCCACATTACTGCATTCTGACCCTGATACATTTTTATCTTTTCTTTTTCTGACGGGACAATGATGTATTAGTCCTACTTTTCCCTCCCAATAATGCACTTGAGAACCTGAATTTTTTCAATCAATACCACGAGTTGTAAACCTCGGCGATGACCTCTCAATATTTTCTTCGGTGAGAGTGTCGTCAGAAAAATAAAAATAAAAATAAAATGTTTAAGGAGTTTAGAAAAATACGGTAAGTGACGAGCCAAATTTTTCATTTACGATGGAGTATAGACACACAGCCAATCAGTGAACATCATTTTAGCTAATATTTATGTTTAATTTTTTGAATGCAAGTTCACCCCCAAAAAGTCTAAAAGCCACTCTTGGTAAGGAGGCTACAGGAAGAAAACATTTAAGATGAAAATAACTCAGGGGAGCTGAAGGTAGGATTACTCTTTCAGTCTATATTGTAGGATGGAGGGAAAACATGCACCAGACAAGGAGTTCTAAAGAGATGCAGTACTTGAAATAAAGCTGTATAAATGACTCTTGGTGACTTACATTTCAGCAAATCAAGCAAATTGGTGAGAAGAAGCAGAAAGCCCGGTGTCATGCTCAAACATCCTGATATAGGAGGAACCAGGTCGGACACACTGATGGCAGATTTACCATGAAAATATATCTTTTAAAAAAAGACCTTCGATGGGAAAGAGGTTGTAATGCTGGTACCAACTCTTTACCAACAAGATTACCAATTCGCTTCACACACTATTGATAAAGATTAATGTCAGGCAAAGAGGGAACAGACAAAAAGCAGTGTCGCCATGGTTTTTGTACACGTTGTTATTGGGCTTGGCTTATTTCAATTGCAACGATCGAAATAAACAACGGTGATTTGGGAGGTCTTCAAACGACATTTTGTAGACTTTAAATCAATCAGACTTAAATATTTCTTTCGAAGATTGTTACCTGTAAGAACTTTCTAATCACAAATTATGTACTTGTTCTTCACGATCATTCCAAAAAGAACATCACACTAGAACAGACCATTGTGTACATGACGGCATTTTAGCGATGCGCCAAGGTCAACAGAAGGTATTGGTTGATTCTGTGCGCTGCGCGTTTATGGTGTACGTTTTTTATTACGTCATCGTCGTTTTAACTCTAAGATGACGGCTTGATGATGTCAATGCAGGGGTTTATTAAGTAAGAAAACAAGATATATATATAAAATATGTTGTATGGTTCTCACAGCAAAATATCAAAACATGACAAGTCTTAAATATAAAGACATCGCTGTGATTAAATTGTTATATTGAACTTGAATAAATTTACGATAGTTTGATATAATATTTCAGACATCTGCATGCGTGCGCATTACTGTAGGCAGCAATCCAAGCCAATTTTGTGTTGTATTCCGATTTTTTCCCGCATAATCTTTGTTGTTTTTAATTATCAAAATCAATTAGGGCAACACGAGAGGGGGAGAGCGTGCGGTTGCCCTAGGCGAGATCATCAGAATAAATCTACATGAATATCATTTCTGAGTGGGGTTAGCAGCGGGAGAGCATGAATCAGCCAGCCCTAGCTATCTTGACCCTGTTCCTTTTGGTATTTGATTTGATTATTAAAGAGTTGAGTGCTTTCACTATTGAGAAAATTAACACAAATTTGTATTTAATTTTGTTTCATCCATTTTTCATTAGAACTATATATTAGAAGAGTTGCTTTGATGGCTTTTTAAAATTGTAAATTGTGATTCAATAATCAAATTTAATTGCTTGTGTAACTTTTTTTTCAAGCATGTAAAAAAGTGGTTTAAATTTACGCAAGACTAAATTTCCCCCAGTATTTGCCAATTAGATTTGAATGATGTCTGGTACAATGACTTGTTCGGTCACAGTGAAAGCATTGTTGTCTTCCTGATAATATAGGCTGTCGACATCATGAAAGTAACCTCGGGATTACGACATCCAAAGATAGTTCCCAATGTTTGTTTATTTGTTGTTTGTTTGTTTGTTTGTTTGTTTAGATGATCTTCCAGTCAAGGGAACTTAGCAAACTCCCACAAGGGGGTATAGCTACCAAGCTGGAAACAGCCAATCTCTCTCATAAAAACATTGGTTTAACGTCTATGATTATGAATTGCACAAATGAGGAAATCGTGATTTTAAAGGGGTGACAACATCCTGAAAATGTTGAGAACCCACGAGACTTGAGAAGACAATCTAATTCTTACGATGGAGTCATCTAAAGACAAAATATATCTGAAAGATGACATTCTACGTTCAAGATATCGTCATCCAGAGATAAACCATCTCAGGATGTCGACATCTTACGTTTATGATGTCACCATCCCCTAGAAATAAGCTCAGGATCTCAACATGTCGGATGGCACTTTCAGAGCTCCATAAAAAAATGTATCTTGAAGACGTCATTCTACTTTGAAGAGGTAAAATATCTCATAATGTCGTCATCTTAAGTTTATGATGTCATCATCCTGCAGTAAATTATCTCCGGATCTCAACAAGTTAAATTGCACTTCTAGAGCTCCGAACACAATTTAACCCGCAAATGGTTGATTAAGTAAGTCCATTATTACACTAGAAAATAAATTGATAATTGTTTCTTGTAATATAAAGATTTAGTTTCAGTTTTCTTATATAACACAGGGGTACAAAAACGAACGAACAAACAAACACCCTAACACCACACACACAAAAAACCCGGCAAACAAAAGAACCCCTTAAAAGCAAAAGTTAAGTATGAAAACATTGTCCCCATCACGCTCAAGCAAAACCCATTTATTTTAAATCGGCTACTACTCCTAAAAGCACTTAAATCCCACCAAACTCTAAACCGTAAAAAAAACAAAACTTTCAGAGTTCGTGCATCTGTGAGGCAAGCCACAATTTACCTCATTGTATTGAGTTCCGGCAAAAGCCAGGATTTAAAACGGGACAAAAAAATCCCCAAAACAGGAAGGCCCAATCCATCACAACAAAATCAGTGCACGTTTCCAGAATGTCCGTGTCCATGAAGAACGACCGGGAGTTTGTGGAATAACTCTCTTTATCAAATGAGACAAGTACTCCGACGAGAATCACCTTGGAATGGAAGCGAGTTCTTCGCATGTCTGAATAGAAATCATTTTCATTACCTGCTGATTGCTATCACAGTCAATGTACGAAAAGTAATTGGCGGGAACTTCTGACAACCCCCCCCCCCCCTCCCCATGGAAAATCACGACTTCATCCTTGATATCTTGATGGAAGATATCATTTACAGAAATGGATGAATGAAGTATCAGCATTCTTCTTGAATTGCATCTCCCTCCCACCCCCCACCCTGAAAAAAAAGAGAAAAAAACAAACAGAAGTCAAACAATTTCAGAGCGATGTTTTTATTCTTGATCTAGATTTTCGGTAAATGTCGAGGACGTGGCTCTTATGACGTCTGTAATAATGCATTATTGAACCGCAACGCGGTGATTTCCACACGCTTTGTACGTGCAATTCTCAAATACAATTCAATTTGACCCCAATGAATGATATGCTACTGACGCGTGTTTCAAAGAGTGAGATTGCACAAACAACAAAAAGCATCCTCGGCTGAAAAATTGGTGTTAAGATCATCCTGAATTCCCAAGGAGTTAAAACTTAAAGCAGGTACAAACTCATTACACGGCCACACATAGACCATCAGAGGCTTGGATACAATTATTATTTAATCCCCCCCCCCCCTATTGCAATTAGTTCACATATTTCAAGACAGTTTAGCCCTAAATGAGAATTGTCACAAAAATCGTGAAAAAGGGGAGAAATCCTGACAAAGCAAAGGTCTGTATCTTCAAAATGCGGCCCTAGAAGTTGCGATTCTCTCTCCATGCCAACACTGAGTGGGTGACACTACGATTGTTACTGACGATTATGTCCGACGTACGTCCGACATGGACTAATACGTCCGACATGCATGGACCATTACGTCCGACATGGACCAATACGTCCGACGTCGACCATTACGCTCGTGTTGGATCCTCACGTCTGACATAGACTATTAGTATTACGTCCGACATACCAATACGTTCGACATGGACTATCACGTCTGACATGGACCAATACGTTCTACATGGACCATTACGTTCTACATGGACCATTACGTCCGACATGGGTAACTACGTCCGACAATGACCAACACATTAAAACTACGACCAATTGTTTCCGACAAATCAGATGCCCGACTAAATTATGACAGACACACATCTACATCTACATCTACGCTGGTACTCAGCAAAGTCCACTTCTGGATGTAAAAGCTGAGGTGAAGACTATGTGTGCGTGAAAACAGGTGGAAAGCTGTGCTTGATAAATAAGTGCAAGTAAAAACAAAACTAGTTGGAGCTAATGGGTGTAGACGTGTGACCTAAAGTCTAACACAATGTCCCACCACTACGTCAGACCATCGTTTGCGACACACCATTATGTCCGACAAACAAGTGTGTCTGGCGAACCTTGTCGATCATAATGGTCCATGTCGGACACAATGGCGCTTAACACACGTACAACACAGACAATGGAGACAGAGAGTCTACACTGCTGACAAATAAGACTCGCCACACGTCTTGCAAGTTTAACTGATGCGCAAACATTGGTTTATTTATTCTTCTCATTCAGTTTATAATGTGACTTAAAATTGCATATTACACACAACTTGAAACACTTCAAAATTAAATCATGCAAGTTACATCATTTACATTTCTACCCCGCATAATAAAACAAAATTGTAATTTATTCAAGTGACGATATCCCTCATTAAAAAAAACCCAGGTCAAATTAATCGCCACAAGCACTGAGTATGTAAATACGAACCTGTAATGCTTGAATTAAATTCAACAGTCTATGATATCACACATAAAGTTGGGAAACGGCAGAACTCCTCTTATCTGTAAAAGAAACCCCGACGAGACAGATACTGGTTATTCTGTATATAGAGTTTCGGGCTATGCAACAATGGTTGTTTCGTGCTTCCGCAACACAGGAAACCTGTAAACAAGAGTGTTTCATAATTATGTGAATCAGAAACACCGGAGTTAACCCCTACTCTATGATAAATGTTCTTGGTTCTTTTATACATGCAATTACCAATTCTAGTACACGGGACCTACGGCTTAATGTCCCATCCAAAGGACAAAGCAATTATGGTAAAGCACCTTGCTTAAGGACACAAGTGTCACGACCGGGACTGGAACCCACACTCTGCTGATATTAAAAACACCCGAGCTCGAGATCGGTGCATTTTTACACTGAAATTTGAATGATCTATCCACTTCTGCAAGACATTGGTATACTATGATGAGGTTACGGCAACGACTCAGACACCATTGTTAATATTTCTAGATGCTAATTTACCAACTACAATAGCCAAAGAAATTCGCCTTATTCCTTATTGATAAAATGGTACACGCTTTTGCGGGGCGAAGTGGTATACTAGGCTTCATTGAAAGATGTCCCGGTAATAATTGTCAGAGTAAAAGTCTAGTCAGAATGTCTAATATAATGTTATAGATTGGTGCAGTTGAAACCACAAAAACCCCGAAATTGTTTCTCTATATATCCGTTGGTATCTTTCCTTCCCATCCATACATTGTGCAAACAGGTGTAAATGTGTCCCTGTATTTAATCAGTTTGAAAAATAAAACAAACAAGTCCTAAAGATCGACTCAGTAAAATATATCATCTTAACTGGGCGCCGTCTACTACAGTTTGCAATATTCCGACGTCATGAATGACGTACTAAGTGTCTGGATTATATAGCCCCCACCCCCTCCCCCGGCTGGATATCGCCAATGAAACTTCCTTTGAGTGGTTTTAAAAACTTGCTCCTAATTCTTGTTTTTTTGTTTGTTGCTCAATCTTCAGTCAAAACCGCCGAGCCATTAATCTTCGGTAACTGCCATTCCCGCTCGATTCACCTTGATTCCATTATAGCCAACCCATTATCATGCTCTGAGCGCGCGGATTTCATATCACAAAGTGGTTCTCCCCCATCTTTCATTCCCGCCAAAAGAAAAAAAACAAACGTGCCAACGTTAAAACGTCCAAAAACGCTGACAAATGCAGCACTTAAGCGCCGCAGATTCATCAAGACACGAAGGCGAAGACAAAAAGGAAACGAGTTACCATAAATAAGACTGCCGGGTTGATTATTGAAATGGATTCCTTCATTTAATAGAGTCTGCATGCGAGGTGGCGAATGCAAGAAAGCAACACACACACTCCTCTAATATGACGAGACGTTGCTACTTCAGGGACACTTTCAGAGCGGGAATGTCTTCATTTATGACCCCCAACTCTCTCTATAACTGCCCGCATTAACACCGTGTCCTAACAATACAACCGTGCAGGTGACAATCTAACGGCAGGTAGTTTACAGCAGCAGTGTTTGATTTTATCAATCAGATTTTATGGCTTGGTGCACGCTGAGGTTTAATAATGGTTCCATTTAGAACTTTTCCATTATAGCTTTCCATTATAGCTATCCATTACAGCTAGAAGGGTGCAATATATCATTGGGTTTGGAAGAGTATAAACCCCCCCCCCCCCCCACCCCCATCCCTTGTTGTCACTCCATCTTTCAAACTCTCTCGCATGGTTGGTTGGAACCTACCAGTGAAAGTTTCATCATATTATCAAAGTATAGTAGCGTTTTAGTGAACAGAACAAACACAGCTTTGTTGTTGAGGATTTTGTACACCTTCATACATATACATATACATGCTTATTTCGATTGCTGTGATCAAAATAATATAAAGGCAATGTGCAGAAGAATGCTACATGTTAAAGGTTTACCTGTCTAAATCATTTCAAATAGATATATGAAGGTCTGGTCATAACAAGTGGCAAGTTTCCCATCTCTCTGATGGCAACTTGTTTCAGGAAAATCTAAGGGCACCGAAAGATCAATGAAAATCCTGACAAATCACATACCTGTCTTAGAATGCCATTTGTTTTAATGTATTTCAAATGTCATATTTCTATGAAGTTGTTGTTGTTTTTTCTGTTAATGAACTTTATGATCACTTTAGCTCTAGGTTCAAACTACACTTCCTTTCTTTGCTGGCGTTACCAATTAGTGCTTTGTATTTAAAGTCTAAATCATGCGGTGTGAGACTTGCAAACACGGCTTTTCTTGGGCTGAGAGAAACCTTAAAACCGAGCTCGAAACAGTTCAGAGATTTACTGTCACATCACTCCCACTACCCGCTCATTGAATGCAAAGATTGAGTAGCTCTTCTATCTAGTGGTTCTGTTGTTACACCATGTGGAAATCAATTATTGATATGCGCTGGGCCCAATCTGATAAAAGCTGTTACGCAGAAACTACTGACAATTAAAGAGGGGTAGTCACAACAATCTGAACTTTCTGTTAAACAAGTTTTGTATGTGCTTAACAATGTTTATGTGTTTTAACAGGCTTTATGTTATACTGCCCTAAAAAGAAGACCCTGGTGACTGTATTAAATTTATAAATGATAATTCCTGTTACGGGAAGGGACAATAAATACAGTTTTAAAAACAGTTTTAACTCGTCCACAGAATTGTGCTTACAGATTTTGCTCACAGTGTTGTGCTGTCTGTATAATGCACAGTAAACAAACACTAGGGAAACTGACTGAGTAAACTTTCAATAACTTTGGGTTGAACAATGTAGAACAATGAACCGGAGACCACCGGATCAATGTGCCGGTGCTCCACCAACTGAGCTATATAGCCCTATGTTGACGGTCTCCCTATTTTGTCAATATCTTTGTTTGGGGATGCCAGTCAGAATCCATTCAACCTATAACTTCCGTATGGCCAGGGATCACATCCTGAACTTAGAAGAAACACTGCACCTCCATCTAAGAGTTTGACACGACAGGGCATAGTTACTAGTTAGAGGCTAGGGTGGCCAGTCATTTCTGATAACTGTTAGCCTTAGCAAACAAAACAAACCACAGTAACTCAATCATTCAATCCAATCAACCAGATAATATTTCAGAATTAATTGGTCCCAACATAAATGCATTTTGATTATTCATATACATATATATATATACATACACGAAAGCGCATCTTTAACAAATTAAGTGCAAACTGACCAATCGCAGTACTTTAATTTTCATGCTGTTGAATATTCACAAACGGACCAATCATATTCTAGCAAATGACCATCAACTGACCAATCACATTCATCCAATTTAGTGATGAAGAGCATCATCACCCATCTGAAGCAAATCCAAAAGGGCTGAACTTGGAACCCGATAGCTCAACTTTTGTTTGGTTCTGACGACGTCTCGCCTTCCTTTGGGCTCGCACTCTGAGGAAAAATGTAAACAAATTAATGTTACTGTGATGTGAAGAACTGGGAGGAAACAATGAATTTGTTGAAACCTAGCTGTGTCTTTTGTGTGCAATATCTAATGGAGCTAAATTCAGTGATTGAATAACAGACATATAAACCCTGGTTTTTTAAAAGTACAACCTGAGACATAATTTTGTTGAATTGCATGGCGAATAAATTCTTTGAATCTTTGAATCGCTGTCAACTTTGTACGATACAAATAACAGAAGCAACAAATATGACATATTCAAAAGGGCTGGTCTTGAAGAAAAACCTTATGGAACAAACCTTACGTTACAGGTTTTTCACATTGCAAAGTTTACTTTCAGGCCTACGTATGCAAATAATAACAAAAGCAAAGCATAGAATAACACAGATTTTTAAACCATTATAAATGACAGTACTAGTAAAATGACACGAAAACCAAAGGCAAAATATGGCACAGAAAAATAGGTCTACAGGAGAAAATACTTTTTAGAAGAAGAAAGAGTATGGCAGAGATCAAATGTAATGCGCCTAATGTAATGCGTTAGTATTCCTAACTGCTCAATGAACCTCAACATGATGACAATTTTATAAATGCTGCTGCGGATCTGCCCATTTAAGAATTCCTAACTGGTCAACGAAGCTCACCATGATGAGAACTTTATAAACGCTGCTGCGATTGTCCTAGTTTTCATGGAAAGTCAAGGTGTTTGTTGCAAGTGCAAATTCTAGCCCTTATGTATTCATTCAGATATTATGTTTACTTGTCCAATTATGCATGTTTAGTGAATAATGTTCTTATCTGGGCACAGTTTACTACAACTTGCAAAGTTGTGACGTCATGCGTGGAGTGCATGGCTCATAGTCCCAGCTGCAGTTATTAAGCGGGGCCCAAGTGTAAAATGTGTTTCCAGTTGGCTGCTTTAAAAGAAATAAGCCTAGATCACATTCCACAGGAAAGTGATCCTGAAAATATGAAGCAGATTTTCATGACAATATAAATGCTGTTTCCAATTATGACACAGGAAAATTGATGTGAAGTTTATGAATCAGGCTTTCTTCAAAAGAACTTCAATTTACATTTTAAACATTCTTTAGTATTTCTCGGGTGATTTGTCAGTGAATTTATCCGATAGATTCTTAGGTTAAACTCCCAAATGCAATTGTTGTCCAAGTTTCAAGATGTGATTGAGACTTAAAAGGCGTTCCTCATGAAACCACGAGCTGATGTAAACAATCAATTATGTCACATTAAGAGCCTACTCGGTACTACCAGCTCGCACAAGGGGGGAAATATTGACAGCGAAAAATATCTGCGGTTTTGGGGAACAGCTCGGAGCTTGTGACTACGAGAAGAACACCGCCGCGCGCCGATGGCACATCGAATTAGAAAATATAGAGAAGTATATCATTGCAAGCTGATTGATTGGACATTTTTAAGGCTAATTAATGCCGGCAGTCATCCAGACATGACAATCTAATATCGTCAATCTTAAGGCCATCATTTGGCCTCCCAAGAGGGGTCCCTCGTTATGTGTCTTTCTTCGGAGATGGACTTATCGTCCCGGAATACCCCTTGAGGAGTTTGCATAAGGGAGGAGATTAATTCTGCTTCACAGTCAGAGCACAACGGTTATTGGTAGAGTCTGGCTTGGGGTTTACTCTTGGGGGAAAGCGGCGGGAACGGTATGTGTCTTAAGATGTGTCTAAAGACGATAGATGGAAGGGGGCAGACCATGGCTCCTTGATAACCCTAACTTCATACGTGAGACGATTTCAGTCTGACTATTGTAGCTGCATCATGACATAAATAATTATTATCATGACAATGCTAATGGCATCAATGTCTGTCATAAAGACAAATAGGCATGCTGTTCGTCATTAAGACAAATGAGCCTACAGACAAGCACTTCAAGTGTTCAAAATTTTTGTTATACCATGAAAAAATGAGCTGATGAAATCAAAATGATTCTTTGGAGTGTTAAAGTGTTTCTTTGAAGTGGACTCTTGAAGTCTGCAGCCCATATAAGACTGATGAGTACCTGGAAATATAAGTTGTTGTTTTTGGTGGGTTTTTTTAGCAAAGGGTTTGCCTGAGGAGGGGGGGGGGGGGGGGGGTGCTACAAGGACAAGATATCACAAAGTAAACAGAGACCTGTCAGTATTACTCTTGAAATATCTAAAGGTTTAAAACAAAATGAATAATGAAGCCTTAACATATTCTATTAAATGCATACAACCTAAAATATTAATAAGATATTTTTGGCTGCATGGTTTCACAAAAATGATCAACCGTGCATCACATAATGAAAATATAAAAATGATATCATGCAACTAATCAAATAAACATCCAGCTAGACAAGAAAAAAGAGGAAAGAAAAAGAAAAAAAGCACGTCAAATTCAATAAAGTACAGTTAATTCGGAAGTAGAAAGGATTTCAAAAGTACAACTACACGTACGAGCACATTCACATAAAAGCAAGAGGTAAAACAAAATAGAGATGATACGTACCACAACAGTTTTTGCTGAACTAACACACGCATCTGTTCAAATATTTCTCACATACATTTTAAATGATTATAAAACAAAAAGTCATACCTTTAACAGCTTAGGCTTTGGAATATTCATGAGGTCACACAGCTGGTTTCTGATTGGACGAATGCTTTCAACCGGGTCATCCCTAAAGATAGTTTTTTCAAAAACCAAGTTCAACATTAATTCGCTATTTTGAGGAGTCAGTTCAGATGGAAAAAAAAGTTTGTGGAACATATACATAAAACAAAATTGAAAGCATTAAAGTACTTGGAATATCATGAAATCACACAACCTGGTTTCTGATTGGACGAATGCTTTCAAATGAGTCCTCCCGGTAGATGTCCCAGACAAGCTGACTAACCATGGCAATACATGGGATGGTCTCCTATCAATAACTGACCACAGTCTCTGATGCTGAACTTGGCAGTAATACCACTAGCTCTTCCATTGAGCTGTCTTGGACTCACTACAACATTACAAATTGAAGTCTTAAGGCTCAAATAAGGTTGTCTAATTGCAACCTAACACTTTCTCAAGACATTTTGAAAGTAAATCCAATCTTGACAACTCTGTGATCTTTAGATATGTGGAATAATCTTTAAATCACTCTCACCATTTGGTCTCGCTGAGTATCGTCAAGACTTCCTCCTGGTTCTCCTCAGGAATGACATCATCGAACATCAGTAGCATCTCATACATCTTATTGGATGTTGTCTTTCTCACCTGGAGAAAAACGAACAAGAAAATAGAATAATTATTAATAATGATACAAATGGGTTCTTATAATAATAGCGCTTTATCAAGGGGCATCTCAAAGAGGTTTTATGGGTTTTTGTAAAGATATAGGAATGTTATGGTTTTAAAATTATGAGACTAATTTATACTGCATCTTGCAAGGGTTTACAAGATGATGGGCGCAATTTTCCGCCAACTATTCAAGAAACACCAGAGCTAGCCCCTTCTCTTCAGGGTAAGTGTAAGCTGGGATCTTTGACTTGCATTAACACACACAGAACCGTAGGACAAGTGGCAAGACCAGGGCTCAGACTCACACTCTGCTGATCGGAAACACTAGAGCTTGAGTCCAGTGCGCTAGACTGCTCGGCCACTACAATTATAATTGTCATAAGATGTGAATTCATTCAGGGATGGATGTGAATTCATTCAGGGATGGATGTGAATTCATTCAGGGATGGCCCTGAGGACGTAAACCCCCAATAAACAGTTGAGAGTTTGAGACCCAAAAGAGTGGATGTCATAGATATCACATAATGGGCTACAACTTTCACTGCCCTCTCATCACCAAGTGATCTCATCGGTCTAGCAATTAAGACATCTGCTCTAGAATGCAGAAGTTCAAAGGTTAAAATCAAATCAAAGGTACGGATTAACTATACAAAAATAAAATAAAATATTCCAGGACTTGGAAAAGACTTAGACTCGATAAAGAAGTAGATCCCAGAGCATGATTTCTTTATATATGAAGAAAATACCATTTGTTTGTTCCCACAGGCATGAACAAGTTTGAGTTCAGATAATAGTCCGACAATTGTTATCCCAGTGGAAAGAAAAAAGCAAGGCATCTGGCCTGGAACACTCCGAATTTAACAGACCACTGTTAAAAGAGAACACTGAATACAGAATTCCCAAATAAAATTAATTTAAAAATAATCAATACAATTACTAAAATAACACTGAAAACTGGTTTTCACCACAGGGTAATTCGAATATGGAAATATCGATCGGTTATCGCGTTGACATTGGTAAAACAAAGCCATCTTTTACGCACAAGCCAACTGGCTCCCTATATCAAAACATACTTCTAAATATAATCACAACATTCCTAGAGTGAACAAAATCAATCCCTATTTTTTTTGGCGGAAAAGATGAGTTTGTGCGCAAGTTTCACCTTTAAATAAAATAAATAAATAAATTGCATTTAAACGTTGCCTCTGGATGAGACCTTCGAGGCATTTCAAGAAATTGTTTAAATTCTGTTAGTAAAACAAATTTAGTTGTTTTATGCCTTTAGATTGTGAGTTTCAAATTGCTTTTATGTTTTCATTGATTCACAATTTAACAGCTGTTTCCGGAGGAGACACGTTCCGGATAACACGCTCTGCAAGGGCTTTTGTATTTATCACTATTATAAATACACATTAAAAGGCTTTCCATTATTCATATTGTCCCAACCTTGTTTGATTTATTCTACACAGATAAATAAATGAATAGATGACAGTCAATCTGCAAGTCATCTTTCTAAGAGTCAGACCTAGAAGTCTTTTCCTAAAGATAAAAGCGCTATCTCTGTGAGACGAGGAGAACTCTTCTAGAAAATTTGAAAGTTTTAAAGAGGGGCTCAAAGGTCAAAGTTCAGTTTTGTGATCCAGCCATTTCCCAATAGATACAGTCCTTACGAAAACGGAAAAACTAATTACCAAGTATCTAAACTCAGGTTAAAACGGTGAACGGTGAACAAGTTTTGTTTATGGTACGATTTTAATCTCACTGCCCACACTTGATAAGATGGGCCAGGAATTACATGTATACTGTGGGTTTGACAACTAACAAAGTTAATATTTTATTTATTTTAACTGTATCAGGAAGACATGTTCCCCCCCCCCCCCGCCCTGGATCGCCAACCATGATACTTAATCTCAATAAGGTACCATATACCACTGACATTTATGATAAACTATGTCCAATTGACGCAGTTATTTTACATCATCACAAGTTTTGTTCATCAAGTAATTTTGCAAAGAAAAGTGTAAATTTAGTCATGCCTTACCTCACATTCCAACAACGAAATAATGTGATAGAGTATGAGGCATATTACAAGCAGCCCCTGGGTGGTTACAAAAAAAAGAAGAAAAAAAAGAAAAATAGGGCCCATAGATTCCCCCTGGTGAATAGCGGATAACTTACGATGGATTTCATAACTTGATACCCGGTGAAAATATCACAGCTATACTCTGAGTGAGACGAGGCAAAGGGCCTAATTGATTGACAGCTTGCATTGTGTAACCTTAACAATACCAGTGTCTCGTTTCAAAAATCATTATTTTGTTATCTATGGAAAAAAATAATAATAAAAATTGCACCAGCGGCTCTGGATAGAATAAAACCACATCCCAAGAAAAACCTTATATTCTAAAAGACTAGAGGAGAAAGTGGAAACCTCAGACTACGGATTCCAGATTCCTCTTCCCACTCACAAGGGTTCTCATGAATTATTAAAATGATCCTCACAAACAAAATAATAATTCCTGGATTGGAAAACCTCCCTTGGGGAGCGTTTGAAGTTCTCATGCATTTTAATGTGTCCTCACCCTTGCTGGATTGTCGATTACGATATCAGAAGAGACATCTTACAAATTAAAAGCAGTTGATAAACATGCCCTTGCGATCTTACAAAATGATTTTTTTTTTCAATCGGGTGTGATTGTACAACAATATAAGCAACTTTTGAAACAGAGAGGTAGTCCCCTCTTGGGTCTGGAGAGGAAGATCACTTAACTTCCAAGAGGGGATTTACAGACTCACCATCATACATTGAAAACTAGAAGTTAGGACAAAATGTGCATTATCTTCTTTCCCTTGATGATAAAAAGATCAAGTCTTACAGGTTCTTAGGCGAATTTTTTTTTACGGGAACGCAATGTAAACTTGTTCATAATGTGTTTGTTTATCATTTAAATGAAATTTAGGTATTTTTACGCTTCTGAGTTTTTCGTAATTATCGATCAAAATTTAGGCCCCAACCTTGAAAAACTAGAAACACTTCTGCCGCTGACGGCGTGCGTCAAAATGACAATACTTTTACGTCATGTGTGGGAGTTTGCTTTTTTATACCTCCATGCTGCAACAAAGCGGCTAGACAAAACGAAGCTCCCAAACATGACGTAGCATGAGTAATGACGTAACAGGGCATTTCGCAAATCTTTCTGAAAAGCAACGGAGAAGGGCATTCAAAATGATCGGTTTTTTTACAGAATTAAAATCTGTTTAATCTCATGTGAACTCACTTTCCTTATTGATTGAAAAAAATAATAATAATAATTTAAGCAAAGATCACTTGTTGCCGTTTTCGTTCAAGTAGGTCTTTAGAGACATGCGTTTGAAGGCAACAGGAAATCTGCGAGAAAAACATGAAATCAGGGAAAAAACATTTCTCTTAAATGGATGTTTCCATCACATATTTTTAGTCTTGTATCTGCGCCAGTCTCCAGATAACAGTTTCTCTTCTCTGCCCTTTCTTACGAAAATGTCGTACAAAACAGTTCACAGAGATCTCCCAAGACAGCCTTGGTGACGGTAAGAGACAAACATCTCAGGCTCCCAGCGCATGCATATAACAGATTTGATTGGATAAAGTGGAACTTAATTGCCTTGGATGGAGTTGACTTGGAGCTGTTCTCTACTTTGGTCCTAAGGCGTTCTCGCATCTTGTGACCCAAAACCCTGATTAATCTTAAGGTATAGTGGGAGAGAATTAAGTGCACGGGAGCCCTTATAGTGGCATGTGCTGCATGGGATTTGTCCTCAAATATGGTAAGGGGGTGGTACAAGAGCAGAAACAGTAGACATTGACATTATAACTATCTCAAAGAGAGATGAGCCCACTTGTTTACTGCGAGAAGGCTGGGGATCTCACAAGTCCCCAAAATCTAAAGCAAACATGAACGGGCGCTGTGTTGATTGCTTCAAAGCCCGGACCAGTTTGCAAAACAACAGAGAGATGTGATACATCAAGCATCAAATGACATCAATGGTGAGATCTAGACATTATTCTTGCTTGTGTCAAGTAACCTAAATCAAAACTCAAAGTGCAACATTAAAGGAATAACTGTTGATGGGGTGTTTTGTGTGTCCTCAAATATGGTAAGGGGGTGGTACAAGAGCAGAAACAGTAGATAGTAGTCAGTAGACAGTAGACAGTAGTCTCTTCATTTTTGTCTTCTAGATTTCTGACTGTGCATCATATAGCCAACTTGGGTGAAAATGTTGAGGCAGCGGCCATGTTTTTGCTTTTGTTTTATTTAGAGAAGAATGGTTAAATTTTTGCCAGTTTGAGGGGTGTACTGGTATGAACTTCATAAGAACAACTGGTAAAACTCTTTTGGGTGAAGTCGTGGTTCTGTGAGGAACTGGTGTTTTCTCGACGTTTCGAACCGTATACTCTGGTCGTCTTCAAGAGAATAATGACCAATTCCGTATATCTCTCTTTAAATTGTACAATGCAACATGAGATAATATACAATGATCGAGAGTACAGAAGAGCCTGTTTGTCCTCGAAAAGTTAACGTGTCGAACTTCCCACATCAACAGCAAACATGACACGTCTCAGCGCGTAAATCCAGATAGAATTGAGAATGTGTTTTGCGTGAACTAGGGAAGTTAACAAGACCAACAAACAAAATCCGTGTCGAAAGAAAGAAATCGTCAGCGAGCACAATTTAAAGAAAACATGATGGGGATCGACGGTGAGAAACGATTGGGTCCCCTGGGTGGATAAAGGAAACCAGGGCAATAGTTCTGTCTGAAACGCCGTCTAAGACGAGGGGATGGCATTTGAAGACCTCAACAATTCACCGTTGTTTGACGCAATCTCAGAATATCCCCAATATGAATGTGCACACAATTTGTGAAAAACTGTCTTTTTTGTGAGTTTGAGGAAAGTTTCACAGGTTGTCTGTACTGAGTTGTAACACTGTAAATGGGAGTTAAAAAAAATAATAATAATAATAAATATATGCAGTTTTGCCCCAAACAAGACTTAAAACCACTCTTGGTAAGGGTACTATAAGAAGTAAACATTTAAGATGAAAAAAACTCAGGGGAGCTGAAGGTAGGAATTGATGTTCCTCTTAAAACAGTCTAGATTGCAGGATGGAGGGAAACATGCACTACAGGCAATGAGTTCCACAGAGATGCAGTACATTGACAAAACATGTTGGGATGGCAAGAATTGCTCATCCTAGTAAGATTCATTTGACCGTATGTAAACTATTTTGTGTTTCTGTTAAAAGCCCTAAATGACCATCCCCTTCACACCCTTGCTTCTAACATATCGGACAGGCATTTGTATCTTCCCTCTAGCCATCCTGGCTTCTCCCATCCAAAGCATCTTCTGCTTCGTCTCCCTCTTGTAACACGCCGCAATCAAGCCATAGAGAGTTTTTATCCCCCGTCACCCGCGGGAGACCTTGGCAAGTATGAAGTGCCTAAAACACCCCGAGTCATAGCGAAGACCCCCGGAGCCAACTGACACAACTCAAGGCAGCGAGTGCTTCTTTTACTCCGTGTGTCCCAACGCTTGCCTCATTCCTCTCAACCCTTTCCAACACGTTGCCCAGGACAGTGCATCTTGATGAAAAAATAAATAAAGTAATAATTGCTTTCAATTTCTCACGGAGGTTTTAACTTTCAAGGAGCGCACTTGTACAGGGTACGGCCGAGTTTTCAACATCTTGAAGATGTGTAATACACATCTTGTATTGGACAGTGCCTGGGCTCGTTTCAACAAAGAGCCAAGACTGATATTAGGATGTGCAACCAGCTTATTAACAAGTAATCTGTGATGTCATTATGCAAATCACCATGGTTACACTGACAACTCATCTGAAGATTAGTATTTTGGGAAATCGAGCTCTGGTCACACTAAATAGCAGCAAACAATAAGTGTTAACTTTGAAAATGAAATCAAACGTTTCTGTAAGAGTAAATAAATTTGTGTTAATAAAGTAAAATCCATTTATTGAATAAACATGGAGAAAAAGAAAAAAAACCAAAACGGTTTCATTTTTGCCAGGGTTTTGAGAATGTTCACGTGTATGCTTATTTCAATTGCTTCAACTGAAATAAGCGAAGGTGGGGATTTAAAATGCTATTTTCTCTACTTTGACAATGAAACTGTTTCTCTGGAGGATACTGGAGTGAACTTTTCAGTCAGTAAGTTCTCAGATTGAAATTAATCAAGTTTTCCCCAGCGATGATTACCCACTCTGTACTTTGCCTCAAACAAAATGAAGACAGGGGAAGAAGTGCTTACCAAGAAGGCTCTCTGGCCCACCAGTCAGTATTTGTTAACTAACAGCAGCTCCTGCAGTGATTGGCAAGCCCTTATTGGATTCCGTACAACCTTTCTAAATAAATAGTAGAGGTGCCTTCTTGATTAACTTTATCAAATATTGGTTCGGAATCCCTTATCCTGAACCAGTCAATGAAATAAAATCTAAGATGAATTTTATAATTTTCTTTTCAATTTGGATTTTTGTTAGCTCAGCGCAATAAGTAAATGTTCATCTCAAATATTTTCAAGGAAACAAATGCTAATGTAATATTGGGATTTATACCAATTGACTGGAAATTCTTGGACTGCGTTGGTTGACGCTTTTGGCAAAGACATTTTTATAGGTCACTAAGTGTTGATATCACAGCAACACAGAGATAAGGCCAAGGTGCGATCAGACTAATTCGTGGAAAGGACTAATTTGTGGAGTGTCATGGTCAAGCAGTCTAGTGCACCTTATCCAAGATCATTTCACACAGAACGTGGGTTCAAATCCGTGTCTGGCTGGTTGTGTTATACCTGTGCCCTTGAGTAAGCGAGGTGTTGGACAGTTCACCATAATTGCTTTGTCCTTGGATGGGGGCGTTAATAGGTAATGCACAATAACCAATGGTGAGACTTTAAGAATGTGAAAAATCCTGAAATATGGCTTGCTGCGTTGGTTCCTCCTTCTACTTGGCCCAGAACCTCTCAGATGTGACAATAGATAGATTGCAATAGACGTCATTGGCCGCCATCTTTGATGAATTGTGCACGCGTGAAGAGCTTTCATTGGCTGAGAGTCGTGCGTATAGTGCGTACACGTGTGAACTTTTCCATTGTTTTACATCAAAGATGGCGGTCAATGACGCGTATTGCAATCCATCTATTCAGAATACGTGCATCATCAGAAAGACAAAACTACAGGTTTGGACACAACTAAGACTATTTGGTGACTTATTTGTTTCAAGAAAAATTTTAAGGCTCAAGTAGATTTTGAGAAATCATAAAATCAGGGGGAAAAAATGAGAAATCACAAGCCTGAAGAACCCACAATACGTATCATGTGAGTGGGTAGAGGTTCACCTTTGCATTTCTGGTTCACAGCAAGCACGCTTGTTCAAATGTTTCCTCAGGCTTCCAAGTTACAGCGATTAGGCTCACTTGTTAGGCGCACTTTGGTTTCATCACCAGAAATATATGGCAATAATGAAAATAACTAAGAGGAACCTGTTCAAAAACCGATAATCATTACGTTTTATGTTAAGGGGAACGGACAGGAAAGTCAAGCATATAATAATACGAGCCGAAAGCGAGTACATTCTTTGCAATAATCTACACTTTTGAGATTAATCTATGACTTTAAAACTATTTCCACAAACCATTTCATATGTGTATATATGTCTTTTTGTACGTGTTTGTAAAATGATTTTCGCGCAGCGCACATTTATTACTTATCTAACAAAATGCGTGTTGTATTCCTTGCAAACTGCTTCAATTTTTCTCTCATTCGAAAATAAACGAATCCCTGAAACGGCAGACAAAGTATACCCGCATGACACGTCTTACGGAGTCAGCTCTCTCCCATCAACTTGATTGAAATTGGTCAAACTTTGACATCTACTCGTCTCTGCTATGTCAATAAACTGTCACTCGTAATAACCGTCAGAAAAGTTTAACAGGGGACGACGTTTCTTAAAGTTTTGTGACGTTCGCTGCCAGAGGAGCCTGATGCTTGCATCAGACTTTGTTTTTCGATTCAATATTCCCCCTTGGTCCTCAGAGGTTTTGCCCTTATAGATCTCCCAGTGGTATAAACATGGCTTCAACATAGTTAGATTATATTCACTGACATGTCCGGAGAAAACGACGACGTTTACAAGAGGGTAAGATTGAACCATCATGGCGTGGCTTTTCTCTTTCCGCCTCCAAGACCCCCGACCCGCCTAATCAATATTCCCCCAGTAGAAGACACGGCTGAATTCAGTGGAAAATTCAATTTGGTTCCGTAGTTCAATGCCGTTATGGATCTGTATCTTCGGTAATTGCGGGGTACTCAGTGGTTTATTACAATTGATCAACAATTATTCACCAGCTGGGAATTACACATCTTCCCCGACGCAGAACGTCCAAAGTTAAAGGGAAATTATCCACCACACGCTGGCTTCTGTATGGCCAAACTCAGGAGATAACTTTTTCCTATGCAGTGTTATTGTCAGAAAGGCAAAGCAGCCACGGGATTGGTTTATTAAAACTCAAACAATTATTCACCGGCTGAGCATAACACCTTTTCGAAATCAGGTCTTCCCAAATTAAGGGGAATTATATGCACCATTGGGGGGCTTCATGCCGCTCAAAATCATAACATAACTTCTTCTTCCAGAAAGACAAAAACAGCCATATAAGAATGGTTTGATATACAATAGATCTACACCCGCTGGAAGATATCATCTTACGAACTCATCTTCGCTCAAATTCAAAGGGAAAATAAATAAACAAATAAACAAAACAAAAAATAAATAAATAAACAAATAAACAAATAAACAAGTAAATAAATAAACAAATCAAATGTCATTACTAGGTTGTATCTTCATCAAGCAAAGTGTCAGATGCGATGTACATGTACATTACTAGAAACTAGATCGTATCTCCACCATGCAAGGTTTCAAATCCCACTCACGTATGGTGTTACTACAAACCTCACTAGATGCAAAGTATCTCCACCATACGAAGTTTCAAATCCTACCCATGTACATGGTGTTACTACAAACCTCACTAGATTGTATCTCCACAATGCAAGGCTCGAAAATCCTACTCATGTACATGGTGTTACCGCAAACCTTACTAGATTGTATCTCCACCATGCAAAGTTTAAAATCCTACTCATGTACATGGTGTTACTACAAACCTCACTATATTGCATCTCCACCATGCAAAGTTTCAAATCCTACTCATGTACATGGTGACCGCAAACCTTACTAGATTGTATCTCCATTATGTAAAGTTTCAAATCCTACTCATGTACATGGTGTTACTGCAAACCTTACTAGATTGTATCTCCACCATGCAAAGTTTCAAATCCTACTCATGTACATGGTGTTACTGCAAACCTTACTAGATTGTATCTCCACCATGCAAAGTTTCAAATCCTACTCATGTACATGGTGTTACTGCAAACCTTACTAGATTGTATCTCCACCATGCAAAGTTTCAAATGCTACTCATGTACATGGTGTTACTACAAACCTTACTAGATTGTATCTCCACCATGCAAAGTTTCAAATCCTACTCATGTACATGGTGACCGCAAACCTTACTAGATTGTATCACCATTATGCAAAGTTTCAAATCTTACTCATGTACATGGTGTTACCGCAAACCTTACTAGATTGTATCTCCACCATGCAAAGTTTCAAATCCTACTCATGTACATGGTGTTACTACAAACCCCACAATACAAGGCTCGAAAATCCTACTCATGGTGTTACCGCAAACCTCACTATAGATTGTATCTCCACAATGCAAAGTTTCAAATCCTAATCATGTACATGGTGTTACTGCAAACCTTACTAGGTCGTATCTCCACCATGCAAAGTTTCAAATCCTAATCATGTACATGGTGTTACTGCAAACCTTACTAGGTCGTATCTCCACCATGCAAAGTTTCAAATCCTACTCATGTACATGGTGTTATCGCAAACCTTACTAGATTGTATCTCCACCATGCAAAGTTTCAAATCCTACTCATGTACATGGTGTTACTACAAACCCCACAATACAAGGCTCGAAAATCCTACTCATGGTGTTACCGCAAACCTCACTATAGATTGTATCTCCACAATGCAAAGTTTCAAATCCTAATCATGTACATGGTGTTACTGCAAACCTTACTAGGTCGTATCTCCACCATGCAAAGTTTCAAATCCTAATCATGTACATGGTGTTACTGCAAACCTTACTAGGTCGTATCTCCACCATGCAAAGTTTCAAATCCTACTCATGTACATGGTGTTATCGCAAACCTTACTAGATTGTATCTCCACAATGCAAAGTCTCAAATGCTACTCATGTACATGGTGTTACTACAAACCTTACTAGATTGTATCTCCACCATGCAAAGTTTCAAATCCTACTCATGTACATGGTGACCGCAAACCTTACTAGATTGTATCACCATTATGCAAAGTTTCAAATCCTACTCATGTACATGGTGTTACTGCAAACCTTACTAGATTGTATCTCCACCATGCAAAGTTTCAAATCCTAATCATGTGCATGGTTTTACAGCAAACCTCACTAGATGCAAAGTTTTGAATCCTACATTAAGTGTAAGGATCAAAGACAATAATACAATCAGCTCCAATCTGGAAACTCACTGATTAAGTTCACAACAGTATACCAATCCTCCAGAGCAATGTTTCCATATGAAATATTGTCAACATTCAAAAAATAGCATTTGAAGACCCTCAAATCACTTTTACTTATTGCTATTGCAACAACTGAAAAATATGTAAACGCACACAACCCCCACTGTTAGTTTCTACAGTAAAATGTAACATAATTTAATGCAATTGTCACATTTATATTAATTAAATGGTGTGTTGAAAACTACAAGATGGAAATGAGTTTACTCTTTAAAACGTATAAGTATAAACAACTTCCTAAATAATCGCATTAGTAAATGTATAAAGCTACTAAAATAAAGAGGGAGGTTCGGAGTGTAGATAGAGTTTCATGCAATCCCATCATTAGTGCAAACAAAAAACACGCAAATAATTATACACCTGGGACAGACCAAGAAAAAACGAACCTGTTATGATAGTCACGTCACATCAAACCGGGCAATCTAAGACCCAACTCCCTGTACAATAGAGATGATGTAATTAAGGAAACAGTGTATGACGCCGAGCGAGCTCCACGAACAAACAGAATGTTTTTTTTTTTAAAGGAGTGTGAATCGTGGGTATTATGGCGTCCCGGACATAGCTTTAACTCACGGCGAGGGAAGAGAGCGCAATAGATGTATATGAACGATCCGTGGGGAGCCACTGACCTGAGCGAGCAAACACAGGTGCTGCCTAATTTGATTAAAAGTTTCCGTCCAAACTCCAATCAGTACGGTCTGATGAATTAATTCCGGAAGGCTGTTGACGTTGTGTGTGCATACGGAAAACAAATGTTAAGAGAGAAAAAAATATATATATATATATAAATAAATAAAACTTCGCTTGGCCATGTTCAATTATTCCTACTCGCGTTCATCTCTAAGTCTCACCATTCACTGTCACAAGCTAGGCTCAATGTTACTTTTAATTTTTGTTTATTTTCAAGGATCAATTGAATGAATCCCAGATTATTTCTGCCTCAACCCACAATGGATAAGAAGGTGTGATGGGATTACTTCAAGTACGGATGAGCTTTTTCTTTATCTGTTTTTGCCACTACAGCATCATGAGTGTGAATTATCAACATTTTTAACAACCCGAAAAACTGCTTAGCTTTTTTTCTGAGCAGACTTTTAAGCTTCACAGATTTATGCAATTGCTCCCCGGTCACCTGAGGCTTAAGATCATCTCACACGACATCCCGTTCCGGGCAATCTACATCAAGAAAAGACCTCAGTTCAATTTTGTCATGATCACTTTGGGATTGCAACATATACACTGTTTGGAAAAAAAAAAATAATAATTAAAAATAATGTGAAGCGCTGTCCATTTTGATTGCATTGTAAGTTGAATACCTCAAAGTTGCCAGTATAGTAAGCACACTCTCTTTTTAAAGGGACACATTGCATTTGGGTTGGGCGCTTTGGGCCATAAAAAAACCCCGTTTATTATGAAATGAATATGATTGAAAAGATGTTTTAAAAGTAAAATGATTCACAAACTTCACGAACTAACACAGTCAGTGTTTTGACTCCACCATTACGGACTGTGTTATCTCACGAAATAAAAGGAAAACCACACAATTTTGAGGCAAATTGGTGTCGATCATTTTATTCTACGTTTAAAACATCTTTCCATCCATATTCATTTCATAACAAATGTTTTTTTTAGCCCAAAGGTCCTGACTCGACGGCAACGTGTCCCTGTAACTGTCAATCCACGACAACTCACACATCATCCAATAAATAAGCACTTGATCCAGGCTTTATAACTGTAATAATTATGTAAAAATTCAAATAGAGATGCCCCCACTCCTCATTGTTAATCATAGAGGCCAGGAACAAATAAGAAGTCTGGATTAGTGATTTGACCCTTCAGTAAAAACGGATTCCTCCATAAAGGGAAAGTAAATCATTTTTTCTTGGAAGAGTTAAAACAATTCTCTGTAGAGGATTGGCACTGACACGACTTATATTAAAAGAAGAGGAGACAAAAATTGATGAGTTTCAATCTGAAATCTCACTGATTATAAAAGTTTTATAATCAGTGAGATTTCAGATTGAAACTCATCAATTTTGTTCTCTTCTTCTTATAATTACCAATCCTGTACTGCTTTTATAATATACCAAGTAATAAACCACAAGGGAAACTGACTGGGTAAATTTCAAATAATTTGGGGTTGAACAAAGAACGAAGAGCAGGATTTGAACCGGCTACCTCCGGATTTACGGGCTGGCGCTCTACCAACTGAGTTAATATCTAGCCTTAATGATGGCGGTCTCCCTATTTTGCCGCCTTTCATAATCTGAAAAATCCATCCAAAGTCATAATTTATTAACGATACAAATCCTTGGTTTGGGGAAGAGTGGATTCATTCCAAACTTCGAATCCTCTATAGCTTTACATTATTCGGTTTTTTTTTATAGTGGATTTGTGAGCATTGATAACAGGAGTAATTTTTAAAAACTACAAATTGTTAAGGCATATTTGTGTTGATCATTACATTCTACGTTTAAAATATCTTTCCAAACATATTCATTTCATAACAAATACTTTTATAGCCCAAAGGGCCCAGCTCAAAAACAACATGTCCCTGTAACTGTCATTTGCAATGTCATTTGTCATTTGTCATTGTTTCTTTATTTGTAATGTTTCGCATGTTTTTGAACTTGTAGTGTTTGGTGAATAAAAGTGGGAAAATAAGATATTTTTCAATCAAACATAATGCATGCAGCATACCGTCATGGGTAGAGCTCATTGTGATTATCCAAGGTTTCCACTCGGATTGTTAATAACCAAATTGCATCACAATGGTGAAGGGAGAAGAAAAAGCAGAAGAAGAAGAAGAAGAGGAAGGACAAAACGATTGCATCAGTACAACAAATAGAGGACCTTCCAATTCACTCACTAAATAAACAATTAAGGGATTCTAGAAAAGAAAAGAAAAGGTCATCTTCTTTCTCCTCACACACGCCAAAAAACAAACAACTGCAAAGTCAACCTATACATAGACGTCATAGGCCTCATTCGTCGAAAGCTCAACAATTACAGGCTCTTCTTCAAACATTAAGAAAACACCCGCGCGGCGGGACAATATTATCACCGGAACAAAATTGAATTTAGGTACGTCTCGCTGGTGATGGAGACATCGATATCCAGTGTTTAGAAGGCTAAGAAATTGAATTGAAAAGATTGAGTGCCAAGCATGTTGATAGAAGGAGGAAGAACCTAAAAAGAGAAGAACTCATGGTCAGTTGTGATCGATTAACTTGGTTAGAGTTTGGGTTTTGGGAGGATTAGTTGAATGGCAGTGTACGTTGTTTGTTATACATGTACTACTTGAGATGCAAATAAAGCAAAGGAGGATCAGATGGAAGGTTATCAACACAACCTTCTCTCAGGTTGTCTCAAAGACCACTGACACTTTGTTTGTTTGTTTGTTTGCTTGGATGATCCTTCCACAATTAAGGGGATATAAACACCAAGCTAGCAACAGCCAATCTCTCTCATACAAACATTGGTTTAACGTCTATATATGAAGTGCACCAAATTGCAGTGTTGTAGTCGAGTCACCTGTGTCGAGTCCGAGTCCCGAGTCTCAAGTCACTTGGGTCGAGTCCGAGTCCGAGTCCCGAGTCACTTGGTCCGAGTCCGAGTCCGAGTCACGAGTCACTTGGTCCGAGTCCGAGTCCGAGTCACGAGTCACTTGTTTAAATATTGATTGCAAACCAAATGTCGTAAAATAAGAATTGGAAATGACAAAATAAAACACATTTATTTTAAACAAAGTTCTGTTAAAGTTTTTGTTAAAGTTGGTGTAACCAAAAGAAACAATACGGGGCGGAACGGCAGATGCCATGATTACAAAAATTTGTACTACTTTTTACTAGTGACGTGACCAAACTTGACGTCATGTGTGTGTGTCGACCATGTGTAGAAACTGGTGCAAACAACACACAGCCATCACAGTGCAATATGCATGCTGTGTTTTACAGGTACCAGACATGCCATTTCCCTGGTAATATGCATCAAGCACAAGCAGTGGCTATGGTGTTACAGAATACCAGCATAATACTGGTGTCGTGCATCCCAGTGTTATTATGCGTATTGAACATACGAATCGAACATACACGCGCTGTACGTAGATGGCCATTTACACAATAATCACGAACACTATTACTTGTAACACCATACGACAGTGTACTTATTTATTGTGCTAGACGTTAACTCCATGTGCACTCCGGGAATGACGATCGGATCATCGGAATTGTTTTTAATATTTAAAAAAGGTATTGTTTGTGAAAATACGTGACTCGAGTCACGAGTCCTCGGGGACAAGTCCGAGTCATGATTGTCGAGTCCGAGTCTTTTGCAGACGTGACTCGAGTCAAGTCCGAGTCACCGAAATTGTGACTCGAGACGGACTCGAGTCCGAGTCCTGGACTCGAGTCATACAACACTGCCAAATTGTGATTCAGTAACCAGACGACAATACTTATTCTCGTCATGAGAGAATCAGCAGTTAGCTTGGCTGGATTCGAAAATCCCAAACCTTGTCATCGCAAGTCCGGTAGTCTAACCACTTGACTACGGTGACGTTTATATTAGTCACCCAACATATATATGAGATAACAAACTTGTGAAAGTTTAAGCTCAATCAGTGATCATCGGAGTCATGAATAGCGAATACAAACCTAATATGTTTTCACTGTTTTCAAACTCCGAGTTCTGAAATCAAAACCAACTATTTTACTCATTTCTCAAAATTTCAAGCATTTCAAGCAACACAATTTCAAAGGAAGCTTTCCACCATGACTTTCTTTATACTATTATGTAAGTTATGTATGTGCAAAGCTGTGAATAGCACTTTCATTCTCTGTCTGTGCTCAGTGGTCACATATGGGTCGATGAGGCTGGCTGCCAAAGGCGCCTTTACAGGCCTGCAGCTCAGCCACAGCCGCGTCCAAAAAATTCAGCTTCTCAGCTGCTATAGAGTAACGATGATTAGCCTCCCAAATAATCATCCTCATTATTATGATATAGTCCTTTTCCTGGGGCCATGTTCCAGCGGGCAATTTACAGGCAACCTATTCCAGGCAATCTCCAAGAAAAACCCCACAAAGAACACATTCAAATTCACATAATTTTCTTGAGAACGGGTAACCCCCAAAAATGTTCAGAATCCTGGCTCTTGTGACGTGTTCCAATGCATGCAGTGCCTTTATTGCCTCCAAGTTGCTTGTCAAACTTGCCTTGTGTGACAAGGCCCTATCTCTCCTTAGCCTTCTCTCAAGACTGATAACAGAATCTTCACCATCAAACCTAATGTACCGCTGTATTAAAACAGAGCAATATACAGATCCATGATATACGGTCCGGGACATTTATTAAAAAACAGCTGCCTATAAATTACAGGCAAAACTTAGTGAAGCTAAACAATCCTGACAGCACATCCTTGATTTAGGGCTGTCTTTACATTCAATATAGGGGCTGAATGTCCGTCCAGAGCATGGATGTTAACCATTAAAGGTAAAATACAATAAATGAGAAGCATTAATAATAGTGCAAAATAAATAAACAATCTGACTGTTCACTGAATATATAGTTTCCATCATGCGGAGAAAATGTTCTGATTGAGATACTATATCAAAGTTGAGCAAAGTGCATTTGAATACCCGCCCCCCAAAAGAAAATAAATAAATAAATAAATATATTGATAAATTAATCACTGATTTTTATTGCAACAACCAATAAACTGTGAAAAACTTGTGCGTATTCAAACATCCATTACCAAATTGGTCCCAACCATATTGATTTAACGTGTGTATGATTTTGAAATGAAATTTTCACAGATTATTGAATGTATAAGGCCTATACATTTATATAGGATTGAACAAATCGAATGGTTCCAAAAGACCAAAGGAATAGGCTACGTTCCCTTTCAGGCTAAAACAAATGTGTACAGAATCCCTGATGAAACACATCAACCATTTTTGTTTGTTTTGACCGAAATGAAACGTAAGAACATAATTTGATGAAACGTTCATAGAAAGTGAATAAAGGGTTATCGACTGAAAACTAGGGCATGGGAATAAATTTACTCTTCCAAAAACCAAAGATGTATTCTCTTTTACAGAGGATTTCTATTCACATAGCTGCATAAAGGTGTCACAAGCCGAGCGATGCCCTGCGATCGACCGTTTTCCCAAATAAATCTAACCAAATTGGACTACGAGGAATAATTTGAAAGATCCGATCCAATCTTGCGGGATGACGAGACAAATCGTTGACCTCGGCACCGCCGAGCAACGCCGCAAACGTCCGATCGATCAATTCTGCAAGTGATTTTTTCTTCTTTTCCCACTTCTTCTTTGCGCCTTTGGTGAGAAACGGTAATTCTTGTGTGCACAAAACACACGCAAAGAATGCCAGGAAAGAAATCAATAGACAGGGGGCCAGGAACCCTCTGCCGCAGGACTTTATTCGAATTTAAAAAAAGGAGAGCCCTTGGGGCAAAAATGTATCTGACCGGCTGATTTAGGTCCGACATGTATACTGTTTAGAATAATCCGTGGGCTACAGAAAACATAATAGGAAGGAGGATATTTACAAATTGAGATACCAGAGAACGAATTAGCTCAGGTCGTCCGCATCATGTGCGAGCCCTGGAGAGATTGGGAGGGAGTTACCTGGCTATGTTACTCATGCATGAGATGTCCAATTCATTATTCTTGCCAAATCCTTGCAATGTTGATTCTCTGTGTCTTACCTTTTTGATGTAAACATTATTTAAAACTTTGAGCCCGTTTCAAAGAGCGGCTTAAAAGAAAGTATTGATGAGCAGATTTACGGGATGAGCGATTGCTGGGAATTAGCGAATGGAAAGTCTTATGCATATTTAAACGTTGGGCCTGATGCAGTGCACAATTCGGTTTTCTTCACACAATAAAGACATGTACCTCGGAACCTGTGATTTCAAAATGTACCTGATGGGAACCCATAATCCAATGAACTTGGGAGGCTGCGGTTCTCAATGAACCTGCAGGAAACCTGCAGTTCCCAAATGTACAGTAATATTAAGCCTGCAGTTTCCAATTGTAGCTGGGAACCCTCATTTCCCAAATGTACCTGGGAATCCATAGTTTCCAAATGTACATGGGAACCCATAGTTCCCATAGTATACCTGGGAACCCGGTTCAATGTACAGAGTCAACAGTTCTCACTGTTCCTTGCTGCGGTTCCCAACCTGGGAAACCACGGTTCAGAAATGAACATCGGTTTCCAACCTGCAGTTCCCAAATGTTATACCTAGGAACCCATAGTTCCCAAATGTACATGGAAACCCATAGTTCCCAAATGTACCTGGGAACCCATAGTTCTCAAATGTACCTGAGAACCCATAGTTCCCAAATGTTATACCTAAGAACCCATAGTTCCCAAATGTACATGGGAACCCATAGTTCCCAAATGTACCTGGGAACCCATAGTTCTCAAATGTACCTGAGAACCATTCGTTCCCAAATGTACCTGGAAACCCATAGTTCCCAAATGTACCTGAGAACCCATAGTTCCCAAATGTACCTGGGAACCATTCGTTCCCAAATGTACATGGGAACCCATAGTTCCCAAATGTACCTGGGAACCCATAGTTCTCAAATGTACCTGGGAACCATTCGTTCCCAAATGTACCTGGAAACCCATAGTTCCCAAATGTACATGGGAACCCATAGTTCCCAAATGTACCTGAGAACCCATTCGTTCCCAAATGTACCTGGGAACCATTCGTTCCCAAATGTACCTGGAAACCCATAGTTCCCAAATGTACCTGGAAACCCATAGTTCCCAAATGTACTTGGGAACCCATAGTTCCCAAATGTACCTGTTCCCAAATGTTGGGAACCCATGGCTCCAAAATGTAATTGAAAACTTTTGGTTTCCAACAATGTTTGAATACATGAATTTGTGTGTGTTTTTGTTTGCATATTATAATGTCCTGTTAAGGTCCTCCCGTTGCTGGCATGTCACAATGCTGACACGTCACGCGCAAGCTTCGACTCCTTTCACACCAGCTCTTTGTATAGCCGTGTTAATATCATTTAGCGAAGGTTCCTGTGATGCGTAATCAAATGAACACTGTACAATGGAATACTGCCTAACCCAGTCTCCCACATTCAGGAAAAAAGAAAGGAAAAAAAATCCAGCGCTGCCAGTTTTTACTTCTGTAGTATTCCTTTAAGATAGATAATGAACGGCGGCAAGTCTCCTTCTACATCTCTGTTCACTCTCTGTGTTCATCCCTGGCTGCTCAATTCACAGTCTTGTACACTGCCACTTAGCGAAATTGAAGACTTCACTTTGAGAGTACTTCACAGTTACAAGATTGAGTGAGTGGCGAGAGTTAGAACAAGCTGATCCTACCTAGGACTGACGGACCGACTGACTGACAGAATGCAGTTACTATCAGAAATAAGTATCACAGGCAACTCATCCGCATTTGGGTTCAATTTGTCATGGATTGGTGGGACAAAGATTTGGTTTTTTTCCCCTGTAAGTCGGTGAGATGTTATGGCAAGGGTTACGGAAAGTTTCACTTTGATTTCAATGAGAATGGAATTATTTATATGGGAACTAGAGTTTCAGTGTTTGTAAACAGTACGAATGCTATGGCATTTGGGAATTTGGGTTACCAATTCAAGTGTGAACAGTTTGAATAAAATTTCCTGGGAATTCACCAGAAAAAATAAGTAGTGTGAAAGGGGTTTGAAACACGAAGAACGTTGTACACCATGCTATAATCAACCGTCAACCAGTACCGTAATTTCCTGCGGATGAGACGCGTCTTATCTGACTTTCAATGGTAAAAAAAGTTACTGCGTCTTATCTTCCGATGCGCCTTATCTGATTTCGATTGAGTTCATTGTGATAATTACATTGTAAAATCTTACATTTATACTGCAAAATAGTTCCTTTATTTCGTCCAGGGTAATTCTACATGTCACATTTTTATTAGAATAAAACCTACCACCGTTCACATTTTTGACGAAACTTACCGAAGAACGAGGTATACGAGGTCGTACAAGACGTGATTAATGTGGGACGATTTCTTTGTCACTGTGACCAAGCGAGCAGCGGAATTTTAGACACGCTGAAGACGAGCAATCTGATCTTGAGGCAGGCCAAACAAAAGAGAGTTTCACGTAATAAAAATAGCCTGGCGGTTATGAGACTGTGAAGTGTGGATTCAAACGCTCCGAATGTTAAGCTGTGAATGTCGTAACTGCAGTCTGGACATCCCCTTTGACTTTGAAGGGCCAATGTTAGGGTCAGAAACAACATCCAGCGCCGTAATGTCCTCATATACATCATCAAGACACATCTGGTTGTCTCTTAGAGTATGAAGCTCATAGTTGGGGTTTATGCTGAGAGGTGTTGAATATAACAGTCGAGGAGCGCGGCACCACTTCAAGATGTACCTCTCACGTACTGTCTGTGTTAATTTGTATTCTCACCCTCAAGGAATTTTCTTTACTTGTTTATGTTCTGTATTGAGGGTATCTCACTCAGCACAGCTGAGCATTTGGGCACTATTTGATATATATATTTTTTTCAATCTAAAAGATTAAAAGACATACAACAGAATCAGAACAAATGGGTGAAAAATGGAAAAATAAAAACACCTGCAATAAATCGGGGAAAGAGACATTTCTGTAGCTCCGTTATTTTCAGGTCTAGCTTGGTATTACATCAGTGTTTGTATAACTGCACCGTCTTGCTCTTTCATAGTTTCCCATTCATCTACCTTCCCCCATTCATAGAGCAAGGACCAGATTCAATCAGAGTCAATCTAATTTGATAATATTTATTTCCGACGGCGAACCGGCATTGCAGACGGCATACGATGAAAATCAAGCATTGAGGTTTGCCTTGGTTTAAGAACCAACTGCAATTTTCCTAATTACATTTAGCGTAGCTTTTTTCATCTCAAATACAGAACGAATAAATTCAGAGATTGAGAATTTCAATACGGCCATAATTTGTGGTGACAACTGTATACAAGAGGAAAGAGATTCAATTTTTTTTTTTCTTCAATAGAATAGACATTTTTTATTAATTTTATGGTATAAATGTACGTTGGAACACTCTATTCAAACTGATGCAGTATTCCTTTATTCCTGTAATTGTCAAAGACCAGCATCCACACCTTATGTGACCCATCACATATACATACAATAATAAAATAGCGAAATTTGAAGCTCAATGATCGGTCATCAAAGTCAAATGAAAGATTAATATATACTACGTTTCTAAATCTAAATGCTACTTTATCCTGCAAGGCGTGCGGAGCTAAGTTTTTTGAAGTATGAGACCTATTCCTTTACAAGGCACCATATAACGGGTTCCAAGGTGCTGTGGCGCAATATGCAGCCAATCAAACCAGGAACACAGGGGCACACCCCCAATTCTCTTTTCAATAAATGCACTGGGTTATTTTACGTGCGTTACACACGTCGTTATTATGTCCCATCCGAAGGACGCAGCAATAATGTCTTTATTAAACTAAGGACACAAGTGGGACTTGAACCAACACTTTGGTGATTAGAAACACCAGAACTTGAGTTCGGTGTTCTTATCCACTCCGACTCGGCCACGACAGGGGAAACAAAACTTATATGGTTTCGTTGTTTTCAAACATCAGGTTTTGGACTCGTGAGATCAAAATTAATTATTTCACTCATTTCTCAAAGACTACATGCAAAATATTTACAGGAGAGTTTTCATCCATGACCACCCACCATTTTATGTGCAAACCTGTGAGCATTTAAAGTTTCTCAATCTTACCAATGTTGTGCACACCCTTCAAAAAGGTAAAACCTTATTGGTAATCTACCACAACAAGATAATCACAAGCGGCTTCAATCTAAAAGCTCACCGATTATGCATTGCAAATTATTTTCTTGTTTATTAATAATGTTGTACTTTGCCTCATAATAATGGAACAAATTTAAAGAGCATCTTGAGGATGCATCGTCGTATCCACATCATCCATTAAAAGATTGCCACCAAAGCTCCGCAATCCACACTAAGTTGACAAGACTTCACACCAAGACAATGCTTTGACGTGGCAAATTGTCCAAGACTTAAAGGCACAGTGCACGTTTGGTAATGACTCTGAAAATGAAGTACAGCAGCTTTGGGTAGTATAATGAATTTTGAGAAACTTTTAACTTCGCAGTACTACGGTTATGGAAAAATATATCACTTTTTATTCCCCAAAATTTGAATCTGAGTGCGTTTCTGTCAGAAACGCTTCTCAGACTGTGTATTAGGGTAGGGTGGCATGGCCGAGTGGTTTAGATCATCGGATTCAAGTTCTGGTGGTTTAGTCATCGGGGTGTGGGTTCGAGTCCCGGTCGTGACGCTTGTGTCCTTGAGCAAGACACTTCGCTATAATTGCTTCTCTTCACCCAGGGGTATAAATGGGTACCTGCGAGGGTAGAGGTTGATATTGTGTTTGAAAAAGCCTTCTGAGCGCCACGGCAGCTCGGGCTGTATCTCCCCAGGGAGCTGAGAAAGATTAAAGGAATGTTATTGGCCCAATGACGAGGGCACTAATGTAAAGCCCATTGAGACGTTATTGTGAAATGCGCTATATAATAACTGGTTATTGGTTATTATTATTCCTATGGGGAATATTCTTCCTGCGTGGAAATATTCGCTCCAGTTTTTCGGTGATATCTCAAAAACGCGACCACCTTTTGAAGTGAAATTTTCAGAGGTTAGTTTTATTGTATGTACCTTATACATTTATATAGGATTAACACAATCAGTAGGCTCCAATTACCAAACGTATGCAGCACCTTTAATCTTCAATGGAGGGAACTCTACCTCCATGCCATAACAGAGGACACAGTCATCTTTAAAGTCCAATAAACCAAAAAGGTATCATCACAATGCGTTGTAACAATATCCGCACGCTTGCAGCTTTTCACCCGCGAGTGACTATAATAAGCGGTCACGAGTCGGCAGAAACCGTTTAATCCGTGCTATTACTTTCCGATAAATAAGGAAGGGAAGTGTAAGATGTATCACAATGTACGAAGGTGGAGATGACCGAGGAATGTAACCGTAGATGAGAGAGGCGTGGTCTAGGAGTGCAGTAGACTCTCTGTGAGTCAATGTTCTGCTCTCAACGTTTTGATTGCAACCGCATAATGCCAGAAAGTACAGTTTGATCCAGCAATCTAAACAGATATCCGTAGAAGATAAACAATAAAAGAGTCCAACCAAACACGGATGAGTTTCATACAGCTTTGAAGCATGGTTATGTTGCTAAAAAAAGAATTTATTTGTGGACCAAAGTGGCAAAACGAACCTCCAAACAGCAATGTCACATCAACCCACATACATACATACATTCACACCTTGAAAGTCAACGACCTGACAAGAGCAACTGACTCAGAGAGACTTGCTTTGTCAATATTTCATTACAGTGCACTTTACCTTGCCCCAACGATGAAGGCATGCAGTAAACCATGGAACAATTAAACAATTGCTCCATGAGTAAACACACCTACAACATCATACGAATTTAATGTTCTCCGAAGCCAGACAATATCAACAAGGAACAAGGGCATGTTTCCGCGCTCATTAAAAAGACACAAAATGGAAAGCAAAAGTCTCTGGTATTCAGGCAAGGCAGACTGACTGAGCTAGGAATAGCAAAGTGCCATCATCATATACATGTTTACCCTATCCCATCAAGGTAATCGGAAGCACTGGCAGGATTCACCCACCATTCGGCAGTACCACCTCAAGTCTCCGGAGGATTACAGACTTCATCCTATTTACGTCTTGATCGGATTAAACCATCCTCAGCTATACCTTACCGCAGGAATAGCCACGTCGTCGGTGACAGAAAAAATAAACGTCAACGCATGAAAATCTGTTATATCAACACAAACCGATCGGGAAATAGCTGAATTATCGATCGGTTGAACAACGCTGGGTAGTTACCCGGCTTGTGAGACAAACTTAATTTAACGGCGAGGTGTTAAAGCCTGTTATTATTAACGTCTGTGCCATGACCATTGCTTATCAAATGGCCTGTTAAACAAGTCAACATTGGTTACCGATGTTGTTTTATGTGTTATTCATACTTTATTTGCTCTGATTTGCCCTCCTACCGTCTGACCATTGAATATACTCTATTGTGGTTTTGAATGACAGGTAAAGTATTCCAGTATGATACCATGTGGGGAATGAACTCAACACAGTACACAGTCAGCTCCCCTACTGTCTCACCATTCAATATCCTCCACTGTGGTTTAGAATGACAGATTAACTTTTCCATACAGCAATATGATATCATGTGATAAATGCATCTACACAGTACACAGTCAACCCTCCTACTGTCTGACCATTGAATATTCTCCATTGTGATTTTGAATGACAGATAAATTCCAGCCTCCAGTATGATATCATGTGGGGGAATGCACTCAACACAGTACACAGTCAACCCTCCTACTGTCTCACCATTCGATATCCTCCACTGTGGTTTAGAATGACAGATGAACTTTTCCAAACAGCAGTATGATATCATGTGGTGAATTCATCTACACAGTACACAGTCAACCCTCCTACCGTCTGACCATCGAATATCCTCTATTGTAGGTTTGAGTGACAGATAAAGTGTTCCAGCCTCCGGTATGAACTCATGTGGGGAAAGCACTCCTAACAGTACACAGTCAACCTTCCTACTGTCTGACCTGTTCATATTATCCGCTGTGGTTTTAAATGAAAGATACTTTATCTCAACCTGCAATATGGCATCCACACAGTCCATCACCAGTAATTAAAAAACAAAACAAAATCATTTTATTTGAAACATCAACATTAACATTCAATAAATAAAACCCTAACAAACACCCTAGATAGAGATTCCCTACAGGAGAATAAATCCTCCAAAATCAACCAATACGAGTTTATGTAGGATCCCTACTGCCACAATTTTCTTTTCCACACAAAAGGTTCTATAGGCTGCGGGCATTTTTCAAAAGATTTATTTCTAAGGCTAAAAGCGACTTGCCGCTAACTCGTTGTATCTTTGGTTACAAAAACCCAATGAAACTAACTCGCGACTCTTTAAAGGGACAAGTTGCCTTGGATCGGGCGAGTTGGTCTATGAAAAGCGTTTGTAACCGTTTGTTATAAAATGCATATGGTTAGAATGGTGTTTTAAAAGTAGAATACAATGATCCACACAAATATGCCTCGAAATTGCGTGGTTTTCCTTTTACATCGTGAACTATCACGGCCTGCCATAGAGCCAAATTGTTGACTCCACAAAATGTCGGACCGTGTTGGTTCGCAAAGTAAAAGGAAAACCACGCAATTTCGAGGCATATTTGTGTGGATCATTGTATTCTACTTTTAAAACATCTTTCTAACCATAATGCATTTTATAACAAACGGTTACAAACGCTTTACATAGCCCAACTCGCCCGATTCAAGTTGTCCCTTTAACATTATCACTCCAAGATGGCGAACTTTAGGATCATGGTAAGCGCCATGCTCCCTACTGAATTGAGAGAAACCGATGTGCTCTCTCCCTGCCGAAAGCTAACAGAAAAGAGGGACAGTCGGAAGGTCGTGGACACAAAACTTTAAGTTTTGAAGAAGAACAAAATATTATGCAAACTAAAGTTGCATCAACATTTTCACGAGGGAAAATTAGTGCAGGTATTTACAAGATTGTTGCACTATTTAATATGCGAACTAAAGTTGCATCAAACCCAAGAACACCGAGGTTGCACTTGGTATTATTAATGAACTTTAGATTGACGGTAACCCAATTGTAAGTGTCAAGCACACAATGGCCGCCAACATTGTATAAGGGAAAATTAGTGCAGGTATTTACAAGAATGTTGCACTATTTAATGTTCGAACTAAAGTTGCATCAAACCCAAGAACACCGAGGTTGCACTTGGTATTATTAATGAGCTTTAGATTGACGGTAACCCAATTGTCAGTGTCAAGCACACAATGGCCGCCAACATTATGCAGGTATTTACAAGAATGTTACACTATTTAATGTTCGAACTAAAGTTGCATCAAATCCAAGAACACCGAGGTTGCACTTGGTATTATTAATGAACTTTAGATTGACGGTAACCCAATTGTAAGTGTCAAGCACACAATGGCCGCCAACATTGTATAAGGGAAAATTAGTGCAGGTATTTACAAGAATTTTGCACTATTTAATGTTCGAACTAAAGTTGCATCAAACCCAAGAACACCGAGGTTGCACTTGGTATTATTAATGAGCTTTAGATTGACGGTAACCCAATTGTCAGTGTCAAGCACACAATGGCCGCCAACATTATGCAGGTATTTACAAGAATGTTACACTATTTAATGTTCGAACTAAAGTTGCATCAAATCCAAGAACACCGAGGTTGCACTTGGTATTATTAATGAACTTTAGATTGACGGTAACCCAATTGTAAGTGTCAAGCACACAATGGCCGCCAACATTGTATAAGGGAAAATTAGTGCAGGTATTTACAAGAATTTTGCACTATTTAATGTTCGAACTAAAGTTGCATCAAACCCAAGAACACCGAGGTTGCACTTGGTATTATTAATGAGCTTTAGATTGACGGTAACCCAATTGTCAGTGTCAAGCACACAATGGCCGCCAACATTATGCAGGTATTTACAAGAATGTTACACTATTTAATGTTCGAACTAAAGTTGCATCAAATCCAAGAACACCGAGGTTGCACTTGGTATTATTAATGAACTTTAGATTGACGGTAACCCAATTGTAAGTGTCAAGCACACAATGGCCGCCAACATTGTATAAGGGAAAATTAGTGCAGGTATTTACAAGAATTTTGCACTATTTAATGTTCGAACTAAAGTTGCATCAAACCCAAGAACACCGAGGTTGCACTTGGTATTATTAATGAGCTTTAGATTGACGGTAACCCAATTGTCAGTGTCAAGCACACAATGGCCGCCAACATTATGCAGGTATTTACAAGAATGTTACACTATTTAATGTTCGAACTAAAGTTGCATCAAATCCAAGAACACCGAGGTTGCACTTGGTATTATTAATGAACTTTAGATTGACGGTAACCCAATTGTCAGTGTCAAGCACACAATGGCCGCCAACATTGTATAAGGGAAAATTAGTGCAGGTATTTACAAGAATTTTGCACTATTTAATGTTCGAACTAAAGTTGCATCAAACCCAAGAACACCGAGGTTGCACTTGGTATTATTAATGAGCTTTAGATTGACGGTAACCCAATTGTCAGTGTCAAGCACACAATGGCCGCCAACATTATGCAGGTATTTACAAGAATGTTACACTATTTAATGTTCGAACTAAAGTTGCATCAAATCCAAGAACACCGAGGTTGCACTTGGTATTATTAATGAACTTTAGATTGACGGTAACCCAATTGTCAGTGTCAAGCACACAATGGCCGCCAACATTGTATAAGGGAAAATTAGTGCAGGTATTTACAAGAATGTTGCACTATTTAATGTTCGAACTAAAGTTGCATCAAATCCAAGAACACCGAGGTTGCACTTGGTATTATTAATGAACTTTAGATTGACGGTAACCCAATTGTCAGTGTCAAGCACACAATGGCCGCCAACATTATGCAGGTATTTACAAGAATGTTACACTATTTAATGTTCGAACTAAAGTTGCATCAAATCCAAGAACACCGAGGTTGCACTTGGTATTATTAATGAACTTTAGATTGACGGTAACCCAATTGTCAGTGTCAAGCACACAATGGCCGCCAACATTGTATAAGGGAAAATTAGTGCAGGTATTTACAAGAATGTTGCACTATTTAATGTTCGAACTAAAGTTGCATCAAATCCAAGAACACCGAGGTTGCACTTGGTATTATTAATGAACTTTAGATTGACGGTAACCCAATTGTCAGTGTCAAGCACACAATGGCCGCCAACATTATGCAGGTATTTACAAGAATGTTACACTATTTAATGTTCGAACTAAAGTTGCATCAAATCCAAGAACACCGAGGTTGCACTTGGTATTATTAATGAACTTTAGATTGACGGTAACCCAATTGTCAGTGTCAAGCACACAATGGCCGCCAACATTGTATAAGGGAAAATTAGTGCAGGTATTTACAAGAATTTTGCACTATTTAATGTTCGAACTAAAGTTGCATCAAACCCAAGAACACCGAGGTTGCACTTGGTATTATTAATGAGCTTTAGATTGACGGTAACCCAATTGTCAGTGTCAAGCACACAATGGCCGCCAACATTATGCAGGTATTTACAAGAATGTTACACTATTTAATGTTCGAACTAAAGTTGCATCAAATCCAAGAACACCGAGGTTGCACTTGGTATTATTAATGAACTTTAGATTGACGGTAACCCAATTGTCAGTGTCAAGCACACAATGGCCGCCAACATTGTATAAGGGAAAATTAGTGCAGGTATTTACAAGAATGTTGCACTATTTAATGTTCGAACTAAAGTTGCATCAAATCCAAGAACACCGAGGTTGCACTTGGTATTATTAATGAACTTTAGATTGACGGTAACCCAATTGTCAGTGTCAAGCACACAATGGCCGCCAACATTATGCAGGTATTTACAAGAATGTTACACTATTTAATGTTCGAACTAAAGTTGCATCAAATCCAAGAACACCGAGGTTGCACTTGGTATTATTAATGAACTTTAGATTGACGGTAACCCAATTGTCAGTGTCAAGCACACAATGGCCGCCAACATTGTATAAGGGAAAATTAGTGCAGGTATTTACAAGAATGTTGCACTATTTAATGTTCGAACTAAAGTTGCATCAAATCCAAGAACACCGAGGTTGCACTTGGTATTATTAATGAACTTTAGATTGACGGTAACCCAATTGTCAGTGTCAAGCACACAATGGCCGCCAACATTGTATAAGGGAAAATTAGTGCAGGTATTTACAAGAATGTTGCACTATTTAATGTTCGAACTAAAGTTGCATCAAATCCAAGAACACCGAGGTTGCACTTGGTATTATTAATGAGCTTTAGATTGACGGTAACCCAATTGTCAGTGTCAAGCACACAATGGCCGCCAACATTGTATAAGGGAAAATTAGTGCAGGTATTTACAAGAATTTTGCACTATTTAATGTTCGAACTAAAGTTGCATCAAATCCAAGAACACCGAGGTTGCACTTGGTATTATTAATGAGCTTTAGATTGACGGTAACCCAATTGTCAGTGTCAAGCACACAATGGCCGCCAACATTGTATAAGGGAAAATTAGTGCAGGTATTTACAAGAATGTTGCACTATTTAATGTTCGAACTAAAGTTGCATCAAATCCAAGAACACCGAGGTTGCACTTGGTATTATTAATGAGCTTTAGATTGACGGTAACCCAATTGTCAGTGTCAAGCACACAATGGCCGCCAACATTGTATAAGGGAAAATTAGTGCAGGTATTTACAAGAATGTTGCACTATTTAATGTTCGAACTAAAGTTGCATCAAATCCAAGAACACCGAGGTTGCACTTGGTATTATTAATGAGCTTTAGATTGACGGTAACCCAATTGTCAGTGTCAAGCACACAATGGCCGCCAACATTGTATAAGGGAAAATTAGTGCAGGTATTTACAAGAATGTTGCACTATTTAATGTTCGAACTAAAGTTGCATCAAATCCAAGAACACCGAGGTTGCACTTGGTATTATTAATGAGCTTTAGATTGACGGTAACCCAATTGTCAGTGTCAAGCACACAATGGCCGCCAACATTGTATAAGGGAAAATTAGTGCAGGTATTTACAAGAATGTTGCACTATTTAATGTTCGAACTAAAGTTGCATCAAATCCAAGAACACCGAGGTTGCACTTGGTATTATTAATGAGCTTTAGATTGACGGTAACCCAATTGTCAGTGTCAAGCACACAATGGCCGCCAACATTGTATAAGGGAAAATTAGTGCAGGTATTTACAAGAATGTTGCACTATTTAATGTTCGAACTAAAGTTGCATCAAATCCAAGAACACCGAGGTTGCACTTGGTATTATTAATGAGCTTTAGATTGACGGTAACCCAATTGTCAGTGTCAAGCACACAATGGCCGCCAACATTGTATAAGGGAAAATTAGTGCAGGTATTTACAAGAATGTTGCACTATTTAATGTTCGAACTAAAGTTGCATCAAATCCAAGAACACCGAGGTTGCACTTGGTATTATTAATGAGCTTTAGATTGACGGTAACCCAATTGTCAGTGTCAAGCACACAATGGCCGCCAACATTGTATAAGGGAAAATTAGTGCAGGTATTTACAAGAATGTTGCACTATTTAATGTTCGAACTAAAGTTGCATCAAATCCAAGAACACCGAGGTTGCACTTGGTATTATTAATGAGCTTTAGATTGACGGTAACCCAATTGTCAGTGTCAAGCACACAATGGCCGCCAACATTGTATAAGGGAAAATTAGTGCAGGTATTTACAAGAATGTTGCACTATTTAATGTTCGAACTAAAGTTGCATCAAATCCAAGAACACCGAGGTTGCACTTGGTATTATTAATGAGCTTTAGATTGACGGTAACCCAATTGTCAGTGTCAAGCACACAATGGCCGCCAACATTGTATAAGGGAAAATTAGTGCAGGTATTTACAAGAATGTTGCACTATTTAATGTTCGAACTAAAGTTGCATCAAATCCAAGAACACCGAGGTTGCACTTGGTATTATTAATGAGCTTTAGATTGACGGTAACCCAATTGTCAGTGTCAAGCACACAATGGCCGCCAACATTGTATAAGGGAAAATTAGTGCAGGTATTTACAAGAATGTTGCACTATTTAATGTTCGAACTAAAGTTGCATCAAATCCAAGAACACCGAGGTTGCACTTGGTATTATTAATGAGCTTTAGATTGACGGTAACCCAATTGTCAGTGTCAAGCACACAATGGCCGCCAACATTGTATAAGGGAAAATTAGTGCAGGTATTTACAAGAATGTTGCACTATTTAATGTTCGAACTAAAGTTGCATCAAATCCAAGAACACCGAGGTTGCACTTGGTATTATTAATGAGCTTTAGATTGACGGTAACCCAATTGTCAGTGTCAAGCACACAATGGCCGCCAACATTGTATAAGGGAAAATTAGTGCAGGTATTTACAAGAATGTTGCACTATTTAATGTTCGAACTAAAGTTGCATCAAATCCAAGAACACCGAGGTTGCACTTGGTATTATTAATGAGCTTTAGATTGACGGTAACCCAATTGTCAGTGTCAAGCACACAATGGCCGCCAACATTGTATAAGGGAAAATTAGTGCAGGTATTTACAAGAATGTTGCACTATTTAATGTTCGAACTAAAGTTGCATCAAATCCAAGAACACCGAGGTTGCACTTGGTATTATTAATGAGCTTTAGATTGACGGTAACCCAATTGTCAGTGTCAAGCACACAATGGCCGCCAACATTGTATAAGGGAAAATTAGTGCAGGTATTTACAAGAATGTTGCACTATTTAATGTTCGAACTAAAGTTGCATCAAATCCAAGAACACCGAGGTTGCACTTGGTATTATTAATGAGCTTTAGATTGACGGTAACCCAATTGTCAGTGTCAAGCACACAATGGCCGCCAACATTGTATAAGGGAAAATTAGTGCAGGTATTTACAAGAATTTTGCACTATTTAATGTTCGAACTAAAGTTGCATCAAATCCAAGAACACCGAGGTTGCACTTGGTATTATTAATGAGCTTTAGATTGACGGTAACCCAATTGTCAGTGTCAAGCACACAATGGCCGCCAACATTGTATAAGGGAAAATTAGTGCAGGTATTTACAAGAATGTTGCACTATTTAATGTTCGAACTAAAGTTGCATCAAATCCAAGAACACCGAGGTTGCACTTGGTATTATTAATGAGCTTTAGATTGACGGTAACCCAATTGTCAGTGTCAAGCACACAATGGCCGCCAACATTGTATAAGGGAAAATTAGTGCAGGTATTTACAAGAATGTTGCACTATTTAATGTTCGAACTAAAGTTGCATCAAATCCAAGAACACCGAGGTTGCACTTGGTATTATTAATGAGCTTTAGATTGACGGTAACCCAATTGTCAGTGTCAAGCACACAATGGCCGCCAACATTGTATAAGGGAAAATTAGTGCAGGTATTTACAAGAATGTTGCACTATTTAATGTTCGAACTAAAGTTGCATCAAATCCAAGAACACCGAGGTTGCACTTGGTATTATTAATGAGCTTTAGATTGACGGTAACCCAATTGTCAGTGTCAAGCACACAATGGCCGCCAACATTGTATAAGGGAAAATTAGTGCAGGTATTTACAAGAATTTTGCACTATTTAATGTTCGAACTAAAGTTGCATCAAATCCAAGAACACCGAGGTTGCACTTGGTATTATTAATGAGCTTTAGATTGACGGTAACCCAATTGTCAGTGTCAAGCACACAATGGCCGCCAACATTGTATAAGGGAAAATTAGTGCAGGTATTTACAAGAATGTTGCACTATTTAATGTTCGAACTAAAGTTGCATCAAATCCAAGAACACCGAGGTTGCACTTGGTATTATTAATGAGCTTTAGATTGACGGTAACCCAATTGTCAGTGTCAAGCACACAATGGCCGCCAACATTGTATAAGGGAAAATTAGTGCAGGTATTTACAAGAATGTTGCACTTGACGACAAGGGTGCAATTGTACACACAATGAGACCACCTTCTTACCAAGGTTGTTTTACTTTAAAAACATCACAGACATGACATTAATGTTTGAGTTCGGTCAATGTTCAATTATATGTACACATGGGTTTAAAAAGAAGGTAACACACTTTTATGAGCGTAAATAAAAATGTCAATTAAATAGTATCAAAAGGTTGATCTTTAAACATAATTGAAGAAAAAATGACTGCACATGCATATTTGTCTCTGAGATCTGGTAGTTTTAGAATGTCGTGTGGCAAACCTGTTTATTGTACACGTATGGCTTCATTCAACCAGTTTGATGACTGGGCTTCGAAGCTTGATCTAAAGACAGAAAACACTACACTTCAAAAATGATTGTTACTTATTATTCCTCACGTATAATTATTATGACACGGTTTTTACCTGTACATTTTCCATGGAAATGTTTGCTATAACTAAACACAGGACCTTCATTGTTTTGCATTTAGCAACTTAGTTAGATTCGCATTCAAATCTGTGACTCATTGAACATAAAAAACAAATTCATAATAAATTTAAAACCCTAAGGAACATGGAAACTTATCATAATAAACTTATGCATTGATGATATGAAAAGAAACGCACAAAACCACGGCTTGAATTTCGGCACTGGCCTAAAATACGCTCCGTCTGTAATTTTGAAAACGCATGCACTTTCCGTATCGTGGCTTTAAATTGTACATTATAGGCCGGAGACGAGGCCGAAGCCAACCTTTTGAAAGGGCTTGTCCTGCAATACTAACCGCAGAGGGTGCTATCTGTATATTTATGTCTCACAATAGAACCAGTAGAGCAAGGCCTGACCGTTTCAAAACAATTAAGAAGATTTTAATTTGGCCGTCAACGGTGGGACAGAATTGTGCACTCTTCATTAACTAAAAAGAGTGCACAATGTTCGGTTGATTTCGGATGACGGCCGAGCTAAATCTTCACAAATTATTGAACGGGTCCCGCGAACGGGTAGAAGGGCGAAAGGAGAAAGCTTTGTCCTGAAGACGATCATAGCATACCGATCGAAACGTCTACTGGTAAAACATCTGCTCTAGAACGAAGAGGGCCTGGATTTGAACCCCACCAGAGTAATATTCCTGTTGGGTATTCTTTTCCCACAGGACTTGGGAAAGTATACAATGCTTAACACACATCAGTCTATGTGTAACACTATAGAGCAAGGACCTGCTCTATGTTAACACACAGTCAATAGTATTATTTGTAGTAGTTTAAAATAGTTCCAATGCATCCATATCGTACGGAGTGTGCCTTACTTGATCCAAAATACAAACTACATCATCTTCAGGGGCACACAGACCCTTACCACTGTAACCTTCACACTGCCTTGTTTACTCTATCCCAAAGAATACCTATTTTTGCAGGCGAATACTTTGTGGCACGTTTTTATTCCACAACCTGTGTCAAGAAAAAGCTTCTTCAAGGTTGTGAAATTTCTGGCGGTTCACGCTTCGTTTGTCAATGTCTCACATTTCCTCGCATCTGTGAAGGATATATTCCTGGGGTTGATGTTTTTTGCCGCTGATAAAAGCATACATGTAAATGATGCAAGCTACTGGTGAACCAAAAATACAGATGAACACACAGGTTTGAAGTGTAGTCTACAACTCGTACCCAACATGTACACATTCCCTGATCATGGAAGATATTTGTATAGTTTTTGTTATTAATTTAATATAAATCTTTCTGGCAATGAAACCAAGGAATAACAAAAAAGTGACTAGCACTGTCACCCGTAGGCCTAAAGATACCGGTGTAGAGAAGACCGTGGAGAAATGTTCAGTTTTAGACGTGGGAATAAAATAAATCCCGAATAGGGAAAACACCTTGCAAGCAATCGGATGGGGACTGAAAACCCAATCCACAGGCAAGGCTCTGGTTTGAGACGGGAGTTCGAACCGGGGACCACAGGGATGAAACGCAGGCAAGACACCACTCAACCAACCTGATCACCTGTTACAGTAGTTGGTATAATTATAAACTAATGTTTTCCAATCTTCAAAATGGCATGTCAGTGCAAAAACGACGTTTCTCCTAAAATAGCACTTACGTTACGCGTAAGTTTGAAGTTATCAATATAGGGTATCTCGCTTAAAAATAGCCCGGATGAACGCACATAACAAGTTTGCACTGGGATACAACGTTTTATCATGAAGCATTTTCGTGCGAGATACGACGTTGTTGCAAAATCAAGATACAACATTTTTGCACTATATGCGACAAAATTGTATATCGAAAATATACATGTTGAGAACGTCTCTAGTTAAATCCACATAAATAGCACTGGGCTTGCAGTTTTAGTGGCTAAATCTTTTGAAAAGGTCATTTTAGCCCTTTTAATTTATTTTTTAGGCTGACAAACCCCCAGTTATAAATCCAGGGTATGTACAATTTGCAAAGCCAAAATGTCATCATCTTTATTATAACGTTTTATTTTCATTGTAATTTTGTTTTGCTGTATTTTTTCATTAGCTGTATTTCCTGCAAACGACTTCAAACAAACACTAGAAACTCAAACTCATCAATTTCTTGCTTCAGAGAGAGATTTATTCTATTCTAAATTGATGACGACAGCACAGCTTAATCATTCATGGAAGAATTATTCATCCATGAATTGGGCGACCTGGTGGGATCATTTCCAGCTACACAACACATCACAAAAATAGATTGCAGAAAAAAGAGAGAAATTCAATTGGATTTTGCTTTACGATCTATCCAATAAACCAAGCGTGGGAAAAAAGGGATCTCATGTGTCCTAACCCAAGAAAATACAGACGTATTAAATGACCGAATACATACTGATCTTGCTCAATATTTATTAAGCACGTTTCACAAAATGGTTTCCAATCTCAAATAATCACAACTCATGGAAGGAAAATAAAGCAAGAAGAAGAAAAACACACACACGCCAAGTCACCGATCCTGACATTAGAGTCTCAGCATTCTGCTTCAGGAAATTACCAGTTCCGACTCTCCCTTTTCAGTTTTTCCTTCCAGAATGCATTCCCATGACCTTAACCCACGGGAAAAAACAAACCTACTCTGCCCGACAGCCAGGCTTAAACAAAATTGAATTACTTAAAGTTCAAAGCATTGTATGTGCCAATGGATTGGGACTTGCTGCTCCAGCAAGTAGTTGTATATTTTAGCCGGGAATTAAAAGGTTTTGTCTCTCAGTGTCCGTATAGAGTAATATCAAGCTTCAAGGTTTGTATTATACGATATTGTAGTCAGGAGTTTTTGACGAACATGAAACACGTACGTATCCTTAGGCCTGTGTCAACAGTACAAGAAAGGCTGCAGAATGGAGTGTGAGGCTTGCCAACCCTTTCTCATAATAAGTGGAGATTTCTTTTTTCACTCCTACTTTTGTATGGTTAGTATTTGAGAGAAAAGAGTCTGCAAATACCACATGCAACGTTGTAGGTTTTTTTAATATAATAAAGTGTTACTACTGTACTAATTGACGACAGACGTCTAAAGCTGCAACAGATATGAAATTTCATTTACAAACAGTTATTATGCATCGGTGAGAAATGATTTCTGCATCGTTTGTATCAGGCATTTCAGATATACAATGTTATCAATTCAATACGTGCATTATACTGATGTTGAGTTGTTACACTATAAGTTTAAAAAGCAAAAAATGACAAAGTGTTAAATATGTAATTACAACTGCATGGTTTTTACAGCAGGTAATGATACCAAATTTGGTTGATTCCATGAACCTCCCCCTAAATGGATATCAACCCCTTCCCACCACCACCACCACCACCACGAATGGAGAGGGGTGACAAAACAAAAGTGCTACAGTGCAATCCTCAGTCGGAGTCAGACTAAATATGCAGGTGGATTTTGAAGGATTTGGTGATGGTTAAGGTTTTAATGGAGTCATACATACACAAGATGCACATGGTGGAATACCTAAGACTCACAAACTGGGAGAGTTAATTTTATGTTGTACATGTGAACATATTAACCTTCCTATTGATAAGTCACTACGTCACACGCATGAACGCATCTGATGCACTACTTCCGGCTCCAAAGCTGACAGACATTTGTGTGTAATTTTGACCCCTCCCCCTAAAAAAAAAGCAAAAAGACCCAAACAAAACAAAACAAAAAACTTAATTTTTTGATTAAAGGAATTTCTGATGAGAGACTCTGATCATTTTGACAAGACTGCAAATGTGAAAAGACAAGTAAAAAATGTTTCTTTCCATCCATAGATCATTTACAAAAGAATTTAAACAAAAATCTGAAGGTAACAAATTGAGCCAGTTTTTGTGAAGTGGGCAAGGCTTACAGTTCGATTACTTCACAATTAGCAGTATTTGTTCACCATGTGACGGCGTGTGTGAACCAAATTTACGTGATTCAAAACGAGTGAAATTAATTTTTTTTTTCACTGTTGTTATTACTATTATTTTGTATTTGGCCATTGATACAATAAAACAACATACAGGCAGTCAAAATAAGACAACTTTAATTGTGATGACAGGAAATTCGTAAATGAAAGCGCATCCATGCGGTTAAAAATTAAAAAAATTAAACTACAAACACGATGGAGACATTGAAAACTACTCTGGTAATTAGAGGGGGGAAAAAAAAGAGTGGGAGGAATTTGTGATACGAGCCAGGTGCAGATTGCAAAAAACCAATTGGATTCCTGTGTTCACCTTGTTACTTTACATCAGTCAGTTTAATTGAGCAGACAACATTGCCTTGACTACAGGGGGTTACCATGGTTGTCCAATTTCAATAAAATTAAAAAGGTGCAAGTTACAACAAAGACAATAATGCAATACATGTTTGACTCCCCCCCAAAAAAATAAAACAAAATAGAATAAAATAAAAAATAAATATAAATTGCCTTTTTATTTGTATGAAGTAAAACTCTTTTAAAAGGTGTGTGCGTGCAGGGGGGGGGGGGGGGGGGGCATTAAGTGCATCCATCATCTGATCAACAATTTCAATTTTTTACAAAACAATTTTGCTTGACCAGAACAAGGTTAGCATCCAAAGTGCCACGTCACATGTACCATTTGTGACTAGCTCGGCAGAAATTTGTGTTCAGCACTATTTTCTGTTTTAAAAGCAGCTCTACGAAATTGGTCCCCAAGGTCTTGGGAATCGAGATTGTGCGACTCCGACTGCACAGACTCTTTCCAGCAGAGGGCGCTGTTTACTCAGAACTCACTAACAGTTTTGCAATTATACATTTAAGATGTCAAAAGACTTGGTTCATCAATTAGAGAATAAAGTATCGCAGACTTCATTCGAATCCACCGTTTTGTTAAGAAACATATTTCCAGACTGGTGGAAAAAATTCCTCCAAACTGCTGCTCATACATAAAATAGTCACACATTTTTTGATGAAGATCCAGCTGCCTCAAGGCATTTTGCTTTCATCTTGGAAAATTCAGTAATCATTTCTTTAAAGGTAGTATGGGGACTTCAAGCACAAACATTTGTAAGTCTTATTGATGACCGTAAATAAAGCAAATTAAACATTTGAACATTGAAAATGTACCACCAAGAAATGCAAATTTGCTCAACATGTTAAGGAAAAAAATGACAAAAAAAAAAAAATTAACCAAACAACGAAGTGACTATATCTTATTTATGCTCTATTTGTACCTTTCAACAAAACATATTTTTTCAATAATACTTTAAAATCCATGTGTGTGAGTGAAACATGATGAGATTCTTAAAAACAGCAGTTGGATTCCAACAGTACAAAAAACAATCATACTGCTCACAGGGTCTTTCTTGTTGAGCTGAAATGAGCTGAAATGAGCTGAATCACACTTGATTAAACAAATAAAACGAACAATCTAAATTCCCTTTGCATCCTCACGTTCCTGCTCAGTCAGAAAAACAAGGAAGAAATTGATTTGAAATGTCCCTTTGGAATACGAGAGCGCATGATTGATAATAGGTTGAATCAATGCCGCAGCTTGGGTCCGTTCACTACTAATACACCGTGTGTGTCTTTGTTGATTTGAGTAAATAAAATCAATTAGGATAACAATACAGTATGGAAATACAGAGAGTCTGCATTGCCTTTGGGCAGGAGTTGGGTCGACAAATCTGCATTCTGGCTGCCAACTGACAACCTTAGAATGGCAAGAGATCAGTTTAATTGCAAATACATAAATTTTGTTTGAATTCACTTTGCATTTTGTATGTTTTTCACTTATAGCTATTGTTAATTTAAAGAATTTTGTGGATCTTAATTTGTGCACTTTTATATTTTTGTAAAAAGTGCCTTGGGCGACTTTTATAGGCAAGGAGTTCCAAAGAGATGCAGCACAGGAACACCATGTTCTGCATGCAGAAAGTCAGGGCTCGATTTCACAAAGAGTTAAGATTGATCTTATTACTGCAAATCGATTTTAATTGCCAAGCAAAGTGTGATGTCACAATACTGACAACTCATCTTAGGATGAATCTTAGAGCTTTGTGAAACCTAGCCCAGGTTTCGCACTCACACCCGGTGTCACGTCCTAAGCGTTCCGGCGTACTGAGTGTTCCAGGTGACGTACGCATGCGCGGCCGTACTGTGCGTTCCTGCCGTGTGGGTGACGTAGCCGGTCATTTCAGTAGTCGTGATCTCCTTCCCCTGCTCTTAAATTGTCAGACAATGTTTTTTTGATTGTGAACGGAAGACCCTCTTCTCCCCCTCTGTCAACCCTTCCATATACTTGCTGCCGCTCAAATAGTGAACAATTCTTTAAAACGATTTGTACGTTCAACACTACTGGCTATAGAGCTCGTGGACGCCGCCATGACAGCTTCTGCGAGAGTCTTGAGAGTAGAGGAACACTCAGTGCGGCACAAAATGGACTACTTTCGCTTGCTGCGCGCAGGCATGACATGACGTAATGTTATCATTTTGGTCATCTGGAACGGTTCACCGGAATGCTCAGAGCGCGACACCGGTCGGACACACTGATGGGACACTTACCACGAAAATATCGGTAGAAATACATACGCTGGCGACGGACCTACAGTGGGACAGAGGTTGTAACAATGACCCTTCACCAACAAGGTTGAAAAATCATTATCATTAATATAGTGGTAATCAATTTATGTCAGAATCATTCTTTGTAGTTTTCAAGTCAAAGTAAACCATTCAAAAATGGGGCGTTCATGTATTTGGTCGATCTCAGAGCACCAAACAACTCAAAGACAAGATCCCAGTCGAGGCCACTGGCTGCTTGAAAGCGGCCCGTGTCCTCATAGTACAATGGTAAATTAGGACACAGCGGTGAACGTAACAGTTGCGTTCACCTACGTCACTCAATTCCTTGCAGCTGATGTCATCAACAGTTTTGTTTTTTATCTCTCATCTATACTATGTAAGTAACTTCCTGAACAAGACGTGTGTATGAATGGTCTTAGTCACAGCCCAACAGTACCAGGAAATTGTGATTTGTAAGTCATGTATCGGTATGTCAAAGTGCACATAGCACACATTATTGTTCAGGAATACATTTACCAATGTCTTTTGCTACAGAGAAGAGACTTGCAAATACCAAACCAGAGGAAACTGCCTTCCCTGAACAAAAAATATTTGCACTAAAGCAAGCTGTTTCTGCTTAAGTAAGCAAACAAACAAAATGGTTACCGATTAAGCAGCTCTATGAAATTGGCCAGTGGAGATGAAACCACAGTTGTTACATGTTTAGAGTTCAACATATTCTCTACTACATAACATTATACAAGGACCTTGTCTTTCTCCTGCAACTTCACACCTTTCACACAAAACTGATGGCAAAGGACGAACCCTAAACTATACAAAGAACCCTCCAAAAATCACCAGCCCAGAGGATTCTTCCCTTGCTCATTTCTAAGCAGGCCTACAAGTGTACGGACAGATCAGTGTGCTACCTGGAATCATGACCCAAATATTGTTCCCAAACTTCAGCCAGACAAGTGGATTTAGCATTGTTCCCCACATGAACAAGCTAGCCGACACGATACGCAAAACAAAAAACTTTCCAAATGTGCCAAGCAAATTCACGTATGAATACAGACATAAACGCAATGAAGTTGTGAACTAAGCAGATGCACAAACGCTTATGCGTCACGCCCCTAACAAAAAAGCACGATGTTCCCTCATTTTGCCAACCGGTATTATGTTAGTACGCACGCGACGTACAATTTACATATTTCATGGCAATGGTCTAATATTGCGTCTGCACTCAGTACGGGTTTTCTAAAGCCATCCCCACATGATGCCAACATGTGGCAATGAGTCCAAACTTCAACAAATCCAATCCTCACACCAACAACAAAACATTGTTACAAATACCTTAGTGCAGCGCTGCAATAATGCAAGCCTACCTCATAGGTAAGTATAGATAGGTTGCAGTATGACGTAAGTCGGCCATCTTTACGGGCAGTTTGGAACACACAGTCATGCGTTACGCGTGAGAACGGCGTGCAACACGCGCACATTTCACAAAACTCACTGCACGATTGGTCAGTGAACAACGCGACTGCGTTAATAATTAGAGCGCTTGACGCGCCTGCGTGCCAAAATGCAATTTGCCCGTAAAGATGGCGTCTACTGGGAACTATCTATACGGAATCCCATTAATCTTTATAATTATGGCCACGCATGAGCGCTTGATTTTTAACTTAGTATTTCCGCTGTTTGCAACACTGAGCCCCCCCCCCCCCCCATAATGTAAGTGCAGTTAAGCGTCAATTTGGAATAGAGTGCTTATCTCAGCCTTTTGAAGGGACAATACATCATTTAAGTGGTTTTTGTTTTTTTAAGAATTCATTCCCAATCTCTAGTTTTAACTATAAAACCACGCCATCTTGTGTGTAAAAACAAAGGAACATAAATATGTTTTTGAACAGCGGTGAAGTATTTTCAAAACTATTGACTGCACCCAAATTTGTTGGGTGCAGTCAATAGTTCTGTACTTGAATTAGTGTTAAAATTTAGAAGTAGAAGAGCTCACTAGTTTTCTTTTCTTTTTTACGGCCATGCCATGTAGGGAAATTAAGTGGGATTTTGTGCTCGAATATAATGCTTGTTGTGATTGTTGAAATTAAAACAAGTAAAGGTGATTATTTTATTCATTAATTTATTAAGTTATTTATTCAGTTAGTTAGTTATTTTTTGGGAGGGGGGTCTTGAATTGTTCTTTACTCGACTTCACCAGTATTTCAGACAAATACATTGTGTTGGAGGATTGGTACACTCACGAACTTTATAATCAGTGAGCTTTTAGATTGAAAATTTTCAATTTTTTGATTGCTATTATACCAAATTTAATGCTGTGCTTTGTTTTTAAGTATTTCACCTTCCCACCCAACCCCTCACCCATCACTCCATTGAGATTTAAATTCCTTGAAGATGGGAGTGCTAGGAGCACTTCTAGAAAGAGTTTGTCTTAGCTTCTGGCATTTGGATGTGATGCCTTATTAAGCTTGATATCTTCTCTTTCCATCAAGGCCAAAACTGCTCAAAGAATCAATGTCCTCTCTTCCATAAACATCATTTCATGATCTACTGAAGCATTGAGGTGGGATTTACATTTCAAATCCCTACAGTAACACAGTGAAAGTTCACCAATCATTTGTGGAGTTGTGATTATGGATGGTCAGACGGATCTCAGAATCTATCTACAATCCCGGTCTTAACTCGTTGGGCCCCCCATCAATGGGCCCAACAATGTTGACTCTCATTGCGGGGGCTGTGCTCCAGCTTGGCTGTTACTACTATATATAATGACTATTATTATGATTTACTTGGCCAAGATTTCAACTAACATGCAACAATACAAGAAAGTAATATTTGTTACTGTTCGGTTACTAAATTACCGATAGTCTGAAAGCAGCCTCTCAATCTGGAGAAACAATTTTAAAAATAGACAAACGAACACGTATAGGACATGTAAGAGAAGATTTAAATCTCATTTGCCTTAACGGAAAATGTATTTGATTACCCACACAGTTACAAAGATATTTTAGCAGACCCAAAGTCAACATTTTGAACGTAGTTTGTTTTTGTTAAGGTACATGTATCACACAGTCAGGTCTTGTTAATCAATTGAAAAACACAAGACCGTAAGACTTGCGATCAGGTCATGAGTTTACAGGCCTGACACTAAAATCATTGGCCTCGGGCCAGTGGTCCAGAGTAAAAATTTGTGTCCTGTGCTTATAAAACAATGGTATTCAGGGAATATGCCTCCAGATAAGAAACTTGCGATTCCCTCCAAGATGACAATCATGTTATTGAACTCTGCGTTTTGATATCAATGTCTAAAACTCCAACTAAATCAAATCACAACCAAGGAGGATAAATATAAATCGAAGCAACTTAATCAAGTTACCCATTGAAAGAGACTCCTTCATTCCCACTTTACAAGCCTTTTCATTTTCCGCTCCCATCTCCCCAGAGAAAAATCTCCATCAATTTGTTTAGTTTGCCTTAACAAAAGATACATTAGGGCCATTTGTATACACATACACATTCTATCCACTGTCAGGTAAATCTACGGTAAATTCGAACAAGGCATCACTTATATACAGGCCTAAAGAAAGGAACAGACAATTATTGGTACGAGTGAAACTCTTGTATAAGACTAGACTTTACTGAACTGAGAATTAAATAGTCAGGTGCCATTTGATACCCGGCTATAATGAGGGATTATGTGCTTTGGAAATAAATGTCAAATAACAGAACTGAATTGGAGAAAAAAGAAAAGAAAAGAAAAAACACACACAAAAACAACGTACAGTTGAAACATGTCTTTTCCTCTGTCACCCCTAGTCTTGGCCTCTGTCGCCACTAGTCTTGGCCACTGTCACCCCTAGTCTTTGCCTTCGTTGCCCCTAGTCTTGGCCTCTTCACCCCTAGTCTTGGCCTTCGTTGCCCCTAGTCTTGGCCTTCGTTGCCCCTAGTCTTGGCTGTCACCCCTAGTCTTGGCCTTCGTTGACCCTAGTCTTGGGCCTCTGTTGCCCTTTAGTCCTGGCCTATATGTTGCCCTCTAGTCTTGGCCTCTGTTGCCCCTAGTCTTGGCCTCTGTCACCCCTAGTCTTGGCCTTCGTTGCCCCTAGTCTTTGCCTCTGTTGCCCCTAGTCTTGGCCTCTGTTGCCCTCTAGTCCTAGCCTATATTGCCCTCTAGTCCTGGCTTCTGTTGCCCCTGGTCTTGGACAATGCTGCCCCGTGTAAAATGAAAATGGTCCCACTTGCTACTTTAAAGATGAAATCCAAGCCCTCTGTACATTCTGTGTGTGATTAATCAATCATTTCAGAATTACCAATATTCCATTGGGGTTGACTCGGACTGTACTGGTTTTTCCATCCCATCTGTTCTTTACATGCCTCATAGTAGATTCTTGACATAGTTCCAACTATTGGAGGCTCTCCTACAGGGTATTTCTTTTGCGATAACACTTATTAGCACACTCGAAATTCATCAGATTTAGTTATCGCATTTTCATAAGGTAACAGTTTATGTAAACGTTTGCATTCTGAGTAATAAACCAGATCGATGTTTAAAACAAAAACAGTTCTGTCCTCTCAAGGTGATCCCTCTGCTACTGCTTCCGAGGTTAACTTGGGTGTGATCCCAAGTAACAGGTTGAATCAGCTTCTGACTGAGCACCCCCGAACAAATATATTGACAAAATAGCTCAGTTGGTAGAGCGCCGGCACGTTAATCTGGTGGTCGAAGGTTCATGTTCCGCTCAATTCAAATGTTCTTTCTTCAACCCCAAGTTGATGAGGAAAAATGTAAAACCATGCATTGGTTTGCCTTGTAGGCACAAAGGTTTCCTTATTTCCAATTCCATGAAGAGACAATCTTGTTAAAAACAATTAAATACTCATTCATAACAGATCCTATGACGAAAAACAGATGGGCATGATTTAAAATATCCGCTTTCATGAGCTGTTAAAAATCTCCACCGAAAGGTTAGGCCTAAACGTTTCCCCAAAACAGTGACTTCAAAAAATAAACTTCAAGTGTAGCTTTTCTCCACACATGACATTCTGGCTTCAGTAACTGCGCAGTCTATTTGAGTAAAATTTAAAAAAACTGACAAAGTGGTTGCAGTTGCCACCGCCAAATTATCTTTGACTGCGCATTTAGATCATCGTGAGATTCCGGTTATACTGTCCAGCTACTGACACTATTTTGGATTAGTCCAACTCCTGTCCTTCCTAGAATGTCTATTTAGAGAAAATAGAGAAAACAGCTGTCTGGTGAATTTATAGAAGCACTTTGACCATGGATGATGGGTGGGATTTACTTGTAAACCTGTTAATTGGAACGATTGAACACGACACAAAGTGTTTGGATCCTATATAGGTTGAAGAAATGTGTTTCCTTTACTGAGAGCAAATTTCACAGAATACTGTAGTGCAGTGGCAAACGGGGAAGTTGGAATTTAGAAGCTTTCCAACTTAAGCATGTCAACGGTGGATTGAATCCTTTGGGAATATTTTAATTTTTATTATTATATGTTATTTCAATTACACATCCAACAGTGCAAGGCAATAACAGGATGAATCACATAATAGAAGATGATGAAGAAATGTCAGTTTCAGATGTGGGAGGAAAACTCAAAGTGGGGTTGTAAAACTCACACAGCAGGTACAGACTGAAAACCTAATCCATATGCAAGGCTCCGGTCCAAGCCAGGAATCGAACCTGGGTCCACCGAGGTGAAAAGCACTCAGACAGAAATCATTAAACTAACTTGACCATCTCAGGCACACAAAACTGAATGCTGCATGCACAGATTTAATAATCCTGAAAGACTGGAACCTGGGACCTCTAGATTACCGTGCCCGGCGCTCTACCAACTCACTGAGCTATCTATAGTCCTCTGTTGGCAGTCTTCTTATTTTGTCAGTATCTTTGTTTAGGGGTGCCAGTCTGAAGGCTTTCAACCTGTGACTACAGTTACAGGTTGGATGGCTTCTGACTGGCACCCCTCTTATATGACAACTCATCTCAAGATGAATCCTTCATTGGTGTGATATGAAAACAAGCCACAGACTATTTCATTTCATTTTATTAATTCTGGTTGTGAAGCCAAAATAACTCTCAGAAAAGCGAACTTAATCACTGTATATATATGAACCCAAAGGAGAGAAGACAAAGAAGTAAGTTTCAGTTTTAGATGTGGAAGGAAAACCCCAGAAAAATATTCCAGGGACAACCCACGCAGTCAGGCAGGGACTGAAAACCCAATCCACATAGTGCCCCTGGTGGGATTCGAACCGGGGTCCTAGAGGTGGAAGGCGAGGATAGATAACACTACGCCAACCCAACCTGCACCCGTGACATTGTTATCAACATGTCTCCTCTACTGCCACCAAGGTGTCCCCTTTTGCATGCACTACAGCTGGTTGCCTATCAACAATTCCTTTTGTGACAAGCCACTAAAGGTTCAGTAAAGAGTATTATGGAGAACGTGCTCGACACATCCTGGGTTGAGGATGAAGGGGGAAGAGAGATGGGGAAAGGGGAGGGGGCCAAAAAACAGCTGGCTGGAATGTTCAACTTCAGTCTAAATAACCAGCGTTGACATAAACCACATTTGGCACTAAAAGAGTTCTGCCACCTCTGAAACAGTCGACCTATTTCGATCAGGTTATTTATATATTCCCATGAACACTTATATTGCTGTAAATCTTCAAGTACAATGAAGCTATTCATTCTGGATGGAAAGAGGACATGCCATCAAGAGCAGAAGTGTCACAGTTAATGAGACTTGAGAACTACATGTATGTGGCAAAATTTCATAAAATCTGTTTACTGGCAAGAATATTGTGCTTTTGATACAGCAGAATAATGTACTTAAGCATGTATGTGTTTCACAACCAATCAAGAAGATAACCCACAGTCACAGTGCGTGGACACCGGTGTTCACACTGCATTGTTGTAACCCTCATCTGCTTTATGTAGGCTACACTACAATAACTGCCAGCAAGCAAGTGTGGTACCATGAGTGTATTAGTAGTCTTGAACAAGAAACAAGGGGTGAGACTCACTGCTGACAAAAAAGTCTGAAACTGTGGGATCCAGATCTTAGGAGGTACATTGAAATTATGGCAATTTCACCCTTTGATAACCTCTGGAGTTATAAATTCCAAGGAGCTTTTGGGAACAGTATTCTCAACGCTAGAGGAGTAGATCAAAGAGCATGACTTATTCAATTTGAAGAAAACTACAGCATTTTTTGTTCACCAACCAGACTGTACAAAAGTCTGAATTTAGATACCACTCTTGGATTTCTCATCGCTGCAGAAACAAGGGCCCTTCAACAAGCAGATCACGTCTGCTCACAGGCTTCATGAAATTGGTTCCTCGTTTTAATCTGACACAGATTTGAACTAATGCATCAAGGTGGAAACATCGGATAACAAGACTTTCCCACAGCTTCCCTACAACCCCCCCCCCTCCCCCCACTTCCATGGGCTATTTTAAACTTTCCTGTGTATTATATTTTACGAAGGCTTTAAAACTTTTTCAATTCACTACACCCATGGAGCAATCTATTTTGTTGCTCCATGCTACACCTAACCACCACATTCATTCCATAGACTACAGAGAACTTCCCTAAATAATATATCACTTGCCAATCACGCATTCAGAGACAGCCACAAAAATAGACGTACATATAACTTAGTATCTCTTCCCTTTCCAATTCATCCAGCCATACAAACAAGTTTCAACATGGAAAACAGGTACCCCTCTGAAACAAAAGCCTGTCAATCCTGTCACTGCTCTGCATTAATATCCATCCATATATATCATAAATTCATTAAGGGTAGTGTATGAGATTTTCAGATAATTGTGACAAGAAGCAGGAAAATGCAAAACATCACAGAATGCAAAAGTGCTTGGCAAACATTGTATGTAATTCATATTCTCGCATCTACACAGTAAAACCAGCCCTTCATCGTATTGCATCGCAATCGACTCAATTGAGAAGCGGGAAGGTGGTGTGGGGGGGGGGGGGGGGGGTGGGGTAGAATATATAGAAGGAATGAAAGTCCACATCCAGGTCAGCAGCAAAAAGGGCAATCACCTAAAACCTGATCAGTGAAGAATACAAAACATGAAATAAATATGACATTTATGCCAGTGTGAGATTAATCCAAGATGCCATTTGGTCGTTAGCGAGGGAAATGAGGAGGATTTACTGTCGGACATCTGGTTCCAGACGGTACACCTGCATCCTACTTTACCCCCCCCCCCCCCCCCCCCCCCTCCCCCATCCCCCGTATCACTATGTCTGACAGATTGAAGCATATACAGGAAATTCAGCTGACAATCCTCATCAGTTCTCAAATAGACAAACAAAAATATATTCATTGGTCTCAAATGATGCGGATTATAAGAGGCTGGGTGGGAGGTATAAAGGAGAGTGCAGTCACATCGGAAGTGCAGCCACAAGACTCACTGATTGTTATTCGGGGACATTTCTAGAAGAACTCAGGTTACACTGACCGAATGTATCGGAAATCAAGGTTTTAGGAAGGGCTTGTGAATTTCAAAAAGGGTGATTTTTCTCTACTGCCGCTTCCAAGGTTGAAGTGTAAACTTGGGTGTGATCCCCGGTTATCAGTTTCATATTGAATGGCTTCCGACAGGCCTCTCTGCAGTGATACCCACTTTCTATACTTCTTAATTGCTTTAGCGCCATTGTCAATTTTCTATCTGTTATTCTCCCCTTGAAACACTTCCCCAATTTCCAGTTGAGATAATTAAAACACAGTAAGTCTATAAGGTGGAGTATTACAGTTTAAAGGGGGGTGAACAAGAAACAACAGTTAGAACATGTTTTTTAACAATGTTTATAACATGTGTTTTCATGATTGTTTTGGTAGCAATAATTAACATAAGTCAAAACATGAATGATGTTTTTTCCATGTCATGTGCGGCAGGATTGGATCACTTTGATTGGTAATGCCATGCTGATCATTGTTCCACATGTAATGATGCACTGAACTCTGACAACATCAAAAGGAAACGTTTGGGGGCAAAAATAACAGAGTTCAGCTTTCATGCGTGGCATACGGTTAGCACATGTAGAGTTGATTGTTTTGTTACACGGGTTACGGGGTAAGGCTTACGGAAGCACTTTGTGATGCCCTCAAGAAAAGAAAAAAATCCAACATCTTTTGTAGAAGAACATTTTGAGATGTGACACGGTACATGTCCTGACCTAAATACACATGACTTTGATCTTTACTGTTGGATTTAAAAACAGTGCAGATTACTGTAATCTGTAAAGATCTATTGTATAATGTGATCATCATCTGATGACGACTCGAGACCACACTTGCCAAAACGTTGAGAAGAAAATGCAAACGGTTCAATTCAGTCCCAACACTTCTTCCCAGAAGAGATCACCAGATGTGGCGATTATTCTGCTGTTTTCCGTCTCCCGCCTTGCCAAAGATAATCGTCACATCTTCACATGATTCAAAGATAAGGTATATCTGTTTGACATTCTCAACACAAACATGTAGATCATGAGTTATGAACCAAACATCTTGAGTTGTTCCTTTAATAATATCAAATACACAAAATACCTTTACGGATTACACGAAATACCTTAACGGATTACACCCAAGACCTTAACGGATTACACCCAAGACCTTAACGGATTACACCCAAGACCTTAACGGATTACACAAAAGACCTTTACGGATTAACGTAACCTGTAATGTTTTAATACCTGCACCAAAGATAACATCATTTTAAGTATATTCTTGAGGACCTGCAGCACATCTCAAAACTATTTTTATTTTATTATTATTATTATTTTTTATGATCGCCCTTTCTGTATCTCTTTTTACTTGTGCCTGTACTATTTCTCAGAGCACATTTTACACAGTTAGAGGGAAAGTATGTCACAGTTAATGGGAATTGGAAGAATATATTAATTCCTATCATATAGTTTTCAAAAAATTACACAACATACCTCCCTTGAGAATGAATCGATACTGGTATGAACATTATAATTAAGATTGCAAATCAAAAATATAAAAAATATAACTGCAGGTCTCCTTGTACACTGTTTTCGGAAAATAAACAACTTCTTTATAGATTCTTTTCGCAACTGTTCCACCTCTCAGGGTACGGACAAACACAATTGGTTTGACATTTTTGATGTAAAAGTTTTTCACTCATGGGAATTAAATATATGATTCCAATTCACTCATGGGAAACAAGTATAGATTCCACTGAATGAGCCAAGCAACCTAAATATATAAATACACGAATGAATGAGTGTTGTTACTATTGTTTACAACTGACTTTGGTCAATATAATACAAGAGAACACCCCTATCATTGGTGTCATTGATATTATATATATCTTTCTATATTGAAACAAGGTGACCCTTAAAAGTGACTAGCACTGTGACCCCTGAAGACACCTATGTAGAGAAGATGATGAAGAAATGTCAGTTATAAATGTGGGAGGAAAACCCCATATAGGGAAACCCACCAATCAGGTACGGACTGAAAACCCACATGCAAGGCCCCGGTCCCGGTTTCGAACATGGGTCACAGAGAAGCGAAAGGCAGGGGAAGAAACCACTGAGACAACCCGAATGCCCATCCTGTATGGTTGAGTAGCTAAGCCAAGATATCAATGAGAACGTAAGCAAGTACAAACTTGCAAATCTTTATACTCGACCACTCATAAAAAAAAGAGTGTTCAGAGACTTGCCCATATAGTTATAAAGCCCTTGCCCTTCCTGGAAATGATGGACCTTGCACTCAAATGAGGTCATTATATTTCCTGCTTAAATCCTCACATCCTCCTATTCAACACCTGTGTTTCTGAACTGAAAGTGTTATAATACACACATATATGGATATCGACATAACACAAATGTAGACAATACAATACCCAGGTTTCAAACAATAGGATGAAACGATCAGAGCAATGATCATGTGGACAATCGGAGCAATGATCATGTGGCAAGGGCAAGAACTTGCATCTACAATGTACCTCGGCTTAAAGGTACACAGGTCCAACAATTTTGCACAGCAAAATATTGAGAATGAACGTGTGTTTTACACACTGAATACTATAATCTTGAATAGCAAATGATGATTTGCGAGTAGCAAATAATACATTTTGTGTTGCATTTTACTCCAGTTTGGTAATAGTTCACTATCATGTACATGACTAGTTGTCTATACTGGCAGAACATAAAGTCAAACCATCATCTTGTATTCGATAAACACACCAAAAGACCAAACTGTAAAAAAAAAACTCATCAAATCAGATGGTAACGTTTCAGAGAAGAAAAACCAAAAAACCAAAACAAGATTCACATTTTGTATACATTTCGTTTTCTGCAATCAAAATAGGCTGTGCTGATGATTGAAGATTTCACATGACGTTCTCTCCACTTTGACAGTATTGACAATATTTTCAGACGGACTTATACAATAGACCTTATGCATTGACGTCACCAAGCCGCCATCTTAGAGGTAAACTGATGATGAAACAATGGAAACGCGCTGATTTGTACGCGCGGCGCACAAGACTGGCCAATGAGCATCTTCCTTTTGACCTCTAGGTGAGGGCGCCCTACTCAAATGACGTCATATGCATAAGGTCTATCGGGAGAGTTGGTGCTGGTGTAAAACTTTGTAATCAGTTGAGTTTCTGGACTGGAAACTCAGTTCTATTTCCAATTCTATTCAAACCAATCCTATCATTTATAACCTTTAAATTTCCAAAAGCTTTGCATAATACAAACTCATCCTGACCTAGAGCAGCTGTCAGCTGGGAGGTAGAACACATTATCTGACAGCGACGGCGTCATGCTGGCATTTCATTTGAAAGCAGTCTTCGTGGAAATAAAGAATAAGAAAACATGTGTAAATGTTTTCCTTTTGTGCTCTTTCCATTGTGATAATTTCGTGGGAATTATTTTAATGTGAATTAACAGATGACATCCACATACTTAGGTCGTCAGTGTAAGCTTTGGGTGGCGACAACTATGTGTAAAAGCTGTTCTTATTGGTGTTTCAATGCATCCAAAGTGTTCTTTTTGAACACGCATGATGTTGCCAATTTGTTCATTTGCTTTTTTCCCACATCATTTTTGTGTGGAAAGTTTGTATTTATATATGTATTTTTGAATGACCGTCTACATTTAGGTCTAAATTCATAGTTCATGTGCTAATTACTTGTTGGTGGCCTAGAAGCTGTTTTGTTTAATGGTCCCAACATGCACATCTGAAGTATTCTTTGTAAACTCAAACACATGGAGTTTCCAATTTGTTCATTTGCTTTGCCCATTATGTTCTATAATATGATATTTGTGGGGTTATTTGAATTAACAATTAACCTAGTCCAAGCTCATTCATCTATAACAAATCCTGTCTTTGAGCTGGATACTTCATTCCTAAAACTATCTCAACTCCCTGTGGGGTATGCAGTCTGTGTTGGCACGTTTATAGCATATCAAGCTAAATACATTACAAAAATAAACACATCTGTCCTCACAGGTATAAATTTACTCCTGGGTGAAGAGAAGCAATTTTAGTTAAGTGCGTTACTCAAGGTCATAAGTGTCACGATCGGGATTTAAACCCACACTATCACTTTGCCGTCAGGGACCAATTTCACGGTAGAGCTCAAGCGAAAAACAAATTCTCAGCACGAAACAATTTTGCTGAACAATAATAGGGTTATCAGCCAAATTGCTTGTACCATTTAAGACTGGTTTCCTGCACTTTTTTTGGCCAAGCAGAAATTTGTTAAGTAATAATTTCTGCTTAAGCATCAACATGAAATTGGGTCAAAAAATTAATTTTGGTGCACAAGACCAGCCAACCACACCCCACTACATTTTTTTAGGGAGGTAAAAAAAAAGACCATGGAGTGAACAATGGCAATGATGACGAATGGTTACTGGCAATTTATTGGATTCTTCGTCTTTTATACAGCTGCATTGTTCAATTCAAGAACAGCTGAACAATCCTCTTTTGTTCATTTAAGCTCCATAGGAAATGATACGAAATAGTAAAAAAAAACACACTATTATTTGATTACCGTTTCCTTGCAACAGCTGTTTCAAAACAGATGGGGTAATTGTTTACATGATCAATACAATCTAAAACATAAAAACAAAAATGCGTTAGATACTTTTACACATAAATGGCTTCTGGGTCTGGGTTCCCCCTTATTCTAGACCCAGAACCTCCCAGATGTTTACAATTCAGGAGGTTTACAGACTCTGTGCATCACCAGAAATACAAAACCGATAAGTTTGGACACAATGTTGACTTACCCTACTTCTTTTCCCCTTTGGTGATTGCTTTTACTTCTTTCAAGAAAAGCTAAAGGTTCAGGGAGGTTTTGAGAGAATCATGAAATCGGGGAAATTCCTGAGAAATTACACGCCTGCATTAACTTATGGCCATTAGAGCAATTTCATTGCTCTGCTTACCGTATCTTTCTGCACTTACAGCATCCTGTAAAGCATGTGATTCTAAGGACCGAAGGGTAGGCTAGTTCGAAGTCGGTCATGTCAAGGCGCAACCGTTGTCCAAAAACGATGAGCATCCACTCACAAAGGAAATGATGGAAATAAATATAGTTCATTTCCGGTTTGTTATGAGTCAGGCCCTGGTTTTGGAAGTGATAATAGTTCTATCATAAATGAGTCTAAACTGACACATTAATAATCTATCATTCCTGTTGTTGATCTATCATTTCATCCAGAACGCAGCTGAACCTCAACAGGTTGTTGGTCAACCAATCAAGTAATTTCCTTACTGGACCGACGCCTTTTATATACCGGTATATATATATATATATATATATATTTTTTTTAGCAGTTTATACTGTTTTGACCCTTGGATCCAAACACTCTAACTGGCAGACTAAAAGGGGGTACTACATCATTTGGTGAAAAAAAAAAAAAAAAACTCCATTATATCGGGTGACCTCACTTCAGTGAAAACAACGACAAACCGGTTCATGTTTCGTCAGGAATGTGTGCATGTTCACTATGCTTATTTTGATTTTGTTTTTGACAGTGCTACAGACTTAAAGAGTCTCGATACCACTGGCAGCAGGCCGTATCAATCCTATCCTCACTAACCCCTGGAGGGGAAGTGCTGACAATTAACTCTGATTGGCTCCTGAAAGTGACTGCTTTGCATGCATGCTTGTTAAAAACTTGTGAGCGCTTATGGGCACTTAGCAGGCGCATGTCAAAATGCAAATTTTGGGGTAATCCCACTTCAAATGTATCATGTTTTACATCTACCCTAAACTGCAGCTGCATACAGTTTAATAAACATGTCACAGGATCGACAAGAAATGAGAGGACTATATGCTCCGTGACTCGTTGCCTCTTTTGCTGGCTACAATGCATGAGAGCGCAAGTAGAGTATACCAACCTGTGGTGGTTGGAGCACTTGGCACCATTCCGAAAGCACTGGGGAAAACATCTAGATGAAATAGGTACAACTGTGAGGGTAGACCTGTTACAGAAGGCAGCACTTTTGGGAACAGCGAGAATCCTGAGAAAGACCCTTGAGATCTAAGGCTACGGGACGTAGCCCGACTCAAGGAGTTACCGGCATAAAAGAAAATGTGATCTTTCTTTTGTAGGCTGTGATGAAATGAAATAATAATATAGAGTATTTGTAATGCGCCAAAACCCACCAAATTAAGGGGCTAAAGGCGCACGAGAGGGAATCCTCACACAGTAACAAATCATATAAAGAACAATTACAGATAAGCCATACTAAACAAGTAAGTTTTCAAACTAATCTTAAAAGTTTCAACACTAGAAATATTACGAATTTGTTGCGGTAAGTCGTATATTTGCACATTTAATTTACACAATTCCAGGGGTTAAGAGTGAGCAACACTTGCTTGGAAAAAACTGGCACAGCCAGATCAATCACCTATGGCGGGGATGAGGTTGAGATCACCTCTGGGGGATGAGGTTGGGACTTGATATCACTCTAGAGGACTGGTACTCGACTATGAACTTTACAATCAGTTTTCACTTGTACACGAACCACTTCAAGTCATTTTCCCAGATGATGGTTACCAATTATATGTCATTTGAATTGAACTGTGAGAGGTTCTCGGTCAACCAATCAGGTCATTTCCTTACACTGGACTGACGCCCCTTTTTTCGTAGAGACTGCCTTTGTCCCTAGACACTGAACAATCTGGCAGACTGATGGGAGACGTGTTTGTACGCATGGACCACCTGTTATACTGAATGAGCTGGTAAACCACCCAAGCACAGACATGACGGAACCTTGCTAGAGAACTAGGCCATGATAACATGCATGTACTTTCTTCTCGGTGAGCCTAACATAAGAAACATGCAGATATGTCTGGGTTGGGAGGGGGGTCTCTCTCTTTTCTCTGCAATTATGGCTTCAAATGAATCTGTCTCATTGTTAAAGGACGGATTTACTGTACTGTTGGAGGGTTTCTGAACCGTAGGCGTTGAGAGATTTTGTTAATGCGGTCACTTACTGCTCGAGCTTTCTTTACACAATATACAACTATAGAGCAAGATACAACACATATCCATAAACTCCAATGAGTATTTACTCACATACACATGAGAAGATTTGCATTAGTTACGGCTGGTTGGTAAATTAAACTGCTCACCGGATAACCGTAATACACAGACGATAATACACAGTTTCTTAAAGGCACATTACCTACAGGCAACTCAAAGTGTTCATTTATGACATAACATGTACACAGTGTTATTTTGATTTATGAACCCCAACTCTTCATAGCGCCTTGTACATGTATATGTACATGTACACTGTATAACTTGCTGCAGTGTAGTCTGCAGTCAATGTAGCCAGACACACCAGAGCGAACCCTTTCTCTTAATTAATGCAATAGGTTCATTAACACACAGGACCTACACGTGCCATGACCAGACCAAAATCCACACATTCTCCAACACCAACGCTTGAGCCCAGTGCACTATAGCCCACTAAACTACTTCTCACCCGACCATCTTTCTGTGAGAAAAACAATCATAAATACCAGCAGTACAGCAAATAAATCTACAATCAAATCAGTAAAACAATAAAACCAATCCTGCTGATTATAGCTGTAACCGTAGGCGTAACTGTAAGCCATAGCTACTATGACCAGCAACCTCAACAAGTTTATCACAAGTTTATAAGATGACAACGTCAACACCGTCAAACACCAACATTCTCACAACAGACCAAGTAAAGAGGGCAACTTGCAACTCCAAAACCACGTGTCATAGCTTCTTGAAGATAAAACCTTGTGTTGCCTTCACCATCTTGAAATGAGTTCCTCGAAATAGAAAAACACCCATCTCCAGGCCCGAGGCTTCGTTTTTGAAAGGGTAATGGCACCTAGGCGTTTTCTATTTTCTAAAGGGCACCTAAATGAGGAAATTGTAAATTTCTATTGGAACGTTTCAAGGGACACCTAGGCATTGACCAAGTGCAACGGAGTCAATTTGCCTCTGAAGTCTCCATCCGGCATGCACCCCTACCAACCTACTTCACTCTTAACAGTAGTTTAATCCCTTTTCTAATATTTTGTTAACATTATTTACCATGAATTCCTATTTTTAATCTCCTGTAAGCTTGATGATTTCCCCGTCCCATGTCAATCATTTAATGATTCTTCACCTTTTGCCTGGTGTATTTAAAACATGTTTATAATTTCTCCCAAGCAGTTTTGTTAATTGTCTTGTTGGGCCATATCGGAAACCAGTAGATTCCACTGAATAGGCCAACCAACCTTTAAAATAAGGAGTAACTGAAGAAAAACCCCGAAAGCGTGCATCTCTACCTTTATCCACTTTGAAACATGTGGCATCCTCCTCCCCAGGGCCTCATCATTGAGATGTTTCCTATCTCAATACCTCGGCAATCTTAAAGACAACTCAAAAACACTTACCTTAGGATACTTGTGACACAGGAATATGAGAAGATGGAGCAAGCTTTTTCCTCTTGTTACACCGGGGAATAAAACCAAGCCGCAAAATCTGCAGAAAAGTATGAAAAACAAGGGAAAAGGATAATTACCGGGTACGAGTGACTTGAGGATGCGTTGATGAAACAAAATCTGCACCCTGTGAATAACAGGGTATGAGTACATGTATGTGTAAAGGATTTTTTCTTTTTAATTGCAGATGGAAAAGGGGAAAAACACAAATCATGGGAGAGTAATTTAAGAGACATGTAGGTTGGTGTCATGGGAGGAGAGGGAGAGATGGGTTCGAGCAAGAATGTTGGTTAGAAAACTTAAAGAAGAGTGCAGAATCTAAATCTCATATACTTGTTGAGTTTCCTGATTAAAATCAAACCAAAAAGGGATTCTTTACCATTACGTTTTGGGCAGAATTATATTGCATCATGCAAAATTTGCAGTCGATGATGAAGCAGGAATGTCCAGTTGACGATCAATGACCCTTAAAATGTGATTTTCTTGGAGTGTAACTGCACAGTTTCCCCACACTACATCACAGTAATCAAAATGGGAGGAAACAATGACGTCTATTTACACAAAAACCCGCTTTCCCTTTAAAAAAAGGAAACCTCTTGTGGATAGCACTTGGGAATATGTCCCTTGACACAAAAGGCAGAGACCAGTGCCCCCTGATAACATGTTGGTATGCCGTAAACATGATAACACACCTGTGGTTGGCATGAGTTACCAGGGTAATCACAACATGGGGGGGGGGGGTAATAATTTGACCCACATTTCTGATTTACATGGTGTCACTGTTTTATCATAGTGCAAAAAATGTAATCGTACTTTTCAATATAAGAGTAATCTAGGTTATGCTTGTTTATTAAACGACTGTCACAAAGGGTTATGACAAACAAAAAATGATCAAATGAACAAATACTGTGACAGCTTGCAGAGCTTTGGAATTTCAAGAAAATCCCCAACAAGATAATTCTCTTGCGGGGCAGAGCTGCCAACATTTGCATCTTGCGGTAAGTGAGATGTTGTACAACAATCAGGGAGATGTTATTTTAGTACTACACTCAACATAATGGGGACAAATTTCCATAATCGGAGAGATTCTCAAATTTGTTCATCAGAACATGAAACGATTGGTTAATTTTCAGGGAACTTTCTGCAGAATCAGGGAGAGTTGGCAGCTCTGGTCTTTTGGGGGACCAAATGTTTGAGGCTCAACATTAATACTGAACTGGAAAACAGTTTTACAAGACAAATAACGACTTCTCTCTCTCTCTCTTACATTTGCTGGAATGCTAGAGTAGGTTTGGACTTGAATTCCCAAAGTACTAGTTTGACAATCTTTCATATTTCCTTTTAAATGTGCCGGGGAGTAAATCTTAACTGCTGTATTTGTTCAGTTCTGCCATATAGTGCAAAGGTTACTGGACCCTGGGGTCCAGAGGGTATTTTGAGTCCTGGCTTGTCAGGCGTTTTACAGGCAAGTCAAACGTACAGCTGACTAACTGGCAGGAAAAAGGGTTCATGATGATTTCAATAAGTGGGAAGAACCTTCATGTATTGAACCTGTATATGACCCGGAAATAACTTCCGGCAAAATTACACATACAGGGAGGCCAGGGTGAGGGAGATCAACTTGAAAACATTTGAGGATGGCGTATGGACATGCTGGTCACCCTCTCTCCTGTCTGACTCTATATAATGAGGCATGGGGTGCAGTGTAATTGACCCATTAAGTACGCCAATTCATAATTGATTCATCGCTTCACTACATGTACAATTCCTGTATGTTTGCCACACAAATTGTTAAGTTTTTTAAAAATTATAAACAGCTGAAATGGTTTTTGCAAACACCAGGCATGCAATTACTTATACGCCATGCAGGCAAACAGCCTCTATTGCCATGGTCCTAACCTTGGTGCCCCTTCAAAAGTTTCTAATAGACTTTAAGATTTGCCAACCGTGCTCTTAAATTGTCAGACAATGTTTTTTTGATTGTGAACGGAAGACCCTCTTCTCCCCCTCTGTCAACCCTTCCATATACTTGCTGCCTCTCAAATAGTGAACAATTCTTTAAAACTATTTATTTGTACGTTCAACACTACTAGCTATAGAGCTCGTGGACGCCGCCATGACAGCTTCTGCGAGAGTCTAGAGAGTAGAGGAACACTCAGTGCGGCACAAAATGGACTACTTTCGCTTGCTGCGCGCAGGCATGACATGACGTAATGTTATTATTTTGGTCATCTGGAACGGTTAGTACACCAGAATGCTCAATGCGCGACACCGTAACAGAGTTAGAGTACAGCTGGGGGAATTTGTAATCCTACTGTACGTAAAATGCAACACAACAATAGAAATAAAACTTCAAAATATTTATCATCAAATAAAAACAAATTCGTATAAAAATATCATTTACACCAAGAAAATAAACATACGTTTACATTGACATAGTTTGACAGTCTCCAGAGTTCCATTATAAAGAATCCATTCCAAAACACATATACTGCATAACATTTTTGAAATTTAAAGCATCGAACGTTTGTCATCAATCAAGCACGTAAAAAATATCATTCACACACTAAAAACAGACTGTGGATATGCAACGGTCTGCTGCCAGCCCCTCGGCTGACATCACCCGCTCCACAAGTTGATTTATATTCTTAGGGTTTCGCATCAGTCCCAGTTAATAAACTCTCTGCAAATTTATTGCAGTCAAGTCATTTCTCAGGCTGGCTGGAGTGGGAGATTCCAGAGGGGGAGATATGGAAAGAGAGGGTGAGATAGAGAGGGGGGAGGATAGACTTGGTTTTGTGTCACAGCACGATGCACCCCAGTAGGTTAACGATGTGTCACTGGCAGCCATGGGGGGAGGCTGGGAAAATAAACCAGGGTTTCCAGACGACTTTTAGACATGCTGGAATTCCTTTTGGAGACGCTGGGCTTTCAGATCTAAGTTGTTGTCAACTACAGGGTTTTGTAGGTTGTGGAGTTGGGAGGAATATCCGCTGTTCCAAATTGAATTTTAAAATGACAGGCATGTTAAACTAGAAAGTCAATCAATCCACTCAGTTTTTTTTCTTTTTTCTTTTTTCTTCTCTAAGACAAACAAAGTTTGTTGGTGAGATATGATTTTTCAATGACATCCAAAGGAGGTTATGATTTTTTTTATATGATTATATCTGTGAGTATACTTCTAACAAAATTGGATTTGAATCTGCCCGAATAAAGTGCATTGCCCTTTTTTAATATCAGCCCCATGTATTGTACATAAACTTGGCGCACACTTTCAAGACACATTTTCAGGTTTTGTATGTGTAAACAAACACTCTACTTTCAAATAAATAAATGATTCTTTCTGCACCCAGGCCAAGCCTGAGCCATCAATCTTCAGTGTTTATTTATTCCTCTGGATGTCATTTCCTAGAGAGTCTTTAGAAGTTGTGGGAAACCTCATGGCGTTCAAGGGTCACAACTTTTAGCGCTGGAATGAGTGACAGATATTGTGACAGATGTGTGAATGGATTTGTTCGGAAAATGACAACAAGTGACTAAATCATAGGAGTTGTTGTCATGGTGATGGATTTCCTTGCATAATGTCAACTCTTTAGAAAGAATAAAAAATTAATAAAAAAAGGTTTATAAGACAACAAGGTCACCCTAATATTTAAAGCTCTTTTCAGTAATCAGGGGCTTGTATATCAGTGTAAAATATAGAACAGGGATTTGTTTGTGTCTTAAAGTTCAACTCCCATTGCTAAATAATGGCAAAGTACATGTAGGCCTACATGTACCTGGAATCCAGTTAAAGTAGTCACAGCTTTAAAGGTTTAGGGGCATTTTGGGGTGGGTTTTTTGTGTGAATGTAATGCTGATTTATATGATAACTTATCAATAAAGATAATGAAAGTTTTCAGCTGGTTCTTGTTGAGAAAACAGCAAAAAAACAAACACGTCACGGTATTTTCATCAAGAACGTCGAAACAATCCACGTTTCCGTAAGGTGACAGCGGGTACCAATCACATCTTCTCTGGCCCCATTATTCGCAAACGGACACCACCGAAATTTGACTTTAAAAAAAGAGATCGCCTATGTTGTATAGGCTTTCTTTGGAGATTCAAAGTTGTTGACATACTTTTATTGATGTCTAATCAACAAGGGGGGGGGGCGAAACAATTTTGCAGGATACTGACTACCATTACCATAATTATTAGAAGGAGGCTTTTTAGATAAAATTTACAAAACAATTATCAGGGTCTTTATCAAAGTATGACACTCCCTTTAAAGCGATGCTGGATCTACGTTGAGTTGTCTTCCTTCTTCAATTTAAAAAGGGGCGGGATTTCTACTCTTCCCAAATGAAGGATTATTCTGAAATCAATGTCTACCTTCAATGTCCCACAGTCCATGGATGAATCAGCCCCAATTTGTTTGATCTGATTCTGACATACCCACTGGTTTAGCCTTTCTATACTTAATATTCTATTAGAGCACACAGCGAGAGACTGACACCACACAGCGTGCAGTGGTGTGAACGATGCCTCAGATGTCATTAGGGGGCAGACTTGATATGATGTCATGTGTCATCATAACGGTGGAGTCATAGGGAAATCGTGAGATGAGACAGAACTGTTGATTTTAGAGCTTTAATTGAATCATATGAAATAAATATGTCACTAGACATAGGATATTTCATCTTCTAGATGCGATCATTTGGCAAATACAGGAGGTGGCGTCTCTAAAATCACAGTATTTCATCTGGAATCAGTTTGCATCACCTAAATGCAATATGACAATACAATTTTTTATTAATTTTTAATTACATATAAAAAACAGCTTTATCTCATCACAAATTTCTTCATTAGGCCTACTGTTACATTTTATTTATTATATTTTCAAAACAAATTGTGAGGGGGTAGATTTTGAGTCAGTGACGTAAACATTTGTATAAAAATGTTTGCACATTTGTGACCTGTCACTGCAAGACCTGGACAAAGTTGCAATGTTTTAATTTTGGTTGTTTAATGTGGATGGCCCTTCCAAATAATCCCCTGTGGGAAGATTAACACTACCATCAACAACCTCGTTCCCAAAGGTGAATTATTTCGTCGCACCCTTTTTTTCTCGTGGGATTCGAACCCAAGACTTTTGACATTCTATAGCAGATGTCTTACCACTAGACCACCGGAGATTGCCCGGTAGCTAGAGGCAGTTCGAATCATAGAGTCTGGTCTTCTGACTATGCGGACTACGTACAGTTGAAACTCTCTGCAATTGACGACAACATTTACATAAGAACAACAAGTCTCTGCTGCAGCAGCGTCATGACCAGCATTGACATGAAATGTAAACCATGGAATGTGTGATACAATTTGTTGCCCTAATTCTGCAAAGTGTTACATGTCACGCAGGCACATTCAAGTGGGACCTAAGTGCAGCTGACGTTTTAACATTACTCTGGTTTATCTCTTTTACTAGGAAAGACGAAAACAAAATGTTCAACACGTAATTGGTTCTGGAAGAGTTCATTCATTTCACCCCAATGTTCTACATTTTAATAAACACACCATGGTCCAATCTTAGTGGGGGAAAAGGATAAGTTATGTTTTGTCAGGCATTTTTTTAAGCAACAGTTATTTAAATGTATTTATTTATTTCATTTAATTTTTTTGTACATGTTATTCTTGACTTTTACAATTCAATCAAAAATAGGCATCTGGCAGATTAATATTTCAGATGAAAATATTTCTCTGCATGATTTTTACTGGTATGAACTTTACAAGTGCCGTGGCCGAGTGGTTAACAGCATCGGACTCAACTCTGGTGTTTCTGATCAGCAGAGTGTTGGTTCGAGTCCCGGTCAAGGCACTCATCCATGAGCCAGATACTTGTCCTTCTGATGGAACATTAAGCTGTAGGTCCCATGTACTAGGATTTGTAGTGCATGTAAAAGAACCCAGAACACTTATCATGGAAGAGTAGGGGTTAACCCCGTTGTTTCTGGTTCACATAGCAAGCACCCTTGTTTACAGGTTTCTTCAGACGTGTGAGCTACAGTGATTAAGTTCACTTATGAGGCATCCCTGACTTCATTACCAGAAATATAAAATAATAATAACAATAGTAACCTTTGAGCTTTTTGATTACAACAGATGAACGTTTTATGTTACCCCGATGATCACCAATCTGATAATGTCTTTAACATGGCGCTTATCTGAAACATTTATGGGTTAACGGATCAGGAATTTGAATGACTCCAGAGATTCGGCCTGATACCTGCATCAATTTATAAGTCTGCATACTTCTTGTCAATGGCTTTCCTCCCCGATCCGATCAAAGATGAACAACCATGGATAGATACCTTATGTTTTCAACCCCTCAAGATTGCCGCAACAATAACCCAGATGAGAGTGTCCACAAAATTCCTGAGCAAACATGTACCGTTTTTTTCTATTCTCACGACATTTCGCCGCTTAATTTAATAAAATCTTCACCAATCCATCAGTTTTCATATTTCTAATGGCTGACTTGCCTTTCCGATCCTGTAAAAACTGAACAAACTAATTCGCTTAATATCATAACTTTTTTTTAACTTACTGTTCATTGTTGTAACTTCAATTTGTATCACAAATACTGTTGATTAATTTTTGTGGTACATGTTACTTTGTACCTGTTGCTTGTCTCAAAACTTTTTGTTCAAAGAAGTTCTATACATAATTGTTGTTATGGACAATACTTTAAGTTTAAACTAAATACGTTGAGTTTCCAGAAAACAACCCTAAACCCGACACCGAGAATTTCCTAACATTTACAGTGTTCAGGCACAGCAACTTACCCTCTGGTAAAAAGGTTTTATATAAGTAAGGTATATTTTTAAGTCTGGAACTTTACAAATGCAAACGGCAGCAAATACATGAGGGACTTACGGCAATTTCTGTGGGTACCTATAGGTTAATTCTAGGAATGCAAATTTAAACAAGGGATAACTCGGGGTTGAACCTCGTAGTCGTATTACCCTGCAGTTGTCGAAGGAAAAACGTGGTACTAAGAGGTTACAATCCCAACCTCCAGTCACCACCTGTTTCACTTGCGGATCCAGACATTTTAACCATGGAGGGGTCTAAAAAGAAGAAGAACCCCCCCCCCCCCCAAAAAAAAACACCCCAAACACAACTCAAAAAGGGTTTCGTGATGATTATGGGTACAGGATGCAAGCAGGCGTTAGGAAATTAGGTCTGTAGCAAAATAAGGGACTGTTATTTAATGGAATAATACAACAAAAATGCAAAGTTGTCGAGAGCAGGAAGGGACTTGACTAAACCCTGGATCCACGCCTGTTTTTAGTCTTGCATTCGTCTCTTCAACTATTTAGGGTAAAACTGCATCATACATTATTTTTTACAAGATTCTCCAAGTCCAACTCAAGATATAAAGCCTCTTCAGACTATTGTGGAAGACTAGAGCACACATAGTCAAAACATTTGAGAACAAACCAACCTGCTCTTTTCAGAGCCAACATCCCTTCCGAGAAGATATTAGTACAAAGTGTACCCCAAAGAATTATACTAATAATATTTTTTGTTATTGTTTAACATGCTTCTGGAGTACCTTCAGCATCTTCAGCCATCTGTTTCTCAAAGATGAGAGCCTTTATAAGTGGACGAGAGTCTTTCAGAGGACATATTTTGTCAGAGGGAATGATAGTCTTAGTGCTTGTAACCTCTTCACTGAGAGTGCTTTTGAATACTACTATTAGCAATGATTTTAAAATGTTACGGTAATTCTACAGGGGGTGTGAGTGAAAAAAAAGAAAACAATAAGATTAAACCTGACAAATGTATGGTGATTTCCTTTTGGTCTAGAGATGAAGCCTCCTAAATACACATGATTTATACATTTTTAAGGTTTGCAGACTCTACAGGACATCATGAATAGAAATCTAGAGGTCTGGACTTTGTCTTGTTTCCCTAAGAGAATCTTGGTTGAGGGAGATCAGTCAAAAAACCTGATAGTCAGGAAAACCTGCCAGATCACATCCCTGATTTCTCCAAATCATTCTGAAATCAGGTTGAAGAAAACACTTCACCGGTCAGATTGGGCAAATGTTACACGAAAGTAAGTCTGCAAATATTATTAGCTATTGCCGAGATTTAACTATGCTACTTCACACTCTATCTAATCGTCATCTTAATTAAAGGGTGCACTGTGCTCAACATTGGAGATTTACACATAATTTATGTTGACAACTTCGAAAATACTGGGAACGGATGTTAGCATGTACCTTGGAATAGTAGTTAGTGGCAAAGTTTGGTCGCTACGTAGACCAACATGAATCTAATTTCACCGTTATTAAACGTTTCCAGTATTATTTGCAAAATTATCTATGGCGTAAAGATGCTCATGGAGGAAAATTCTATTGAAATAACTTTGCTTGAAGTGCTACATTTTATTAGAAATGAGTAAAACAATTACTTTTCATCTTGCTAGTCCAAAACCTGATGTTTAAAAACAGTGAAAACGCTCAAAGTTTTTTTTCCCTACTATTCTCCAATGACTCCAATGATCTGTTGAGCTTAAACCTGAACAAGTTTGTTATTTCATGTGTATGTTGGGACACACAAACGGATACTTAATAACAATGTTTTTTCTTTTGGGTTACTGTTGTTTTTTTGTTTTTTTCTCATTTTGGCAAGAAACTTTGAGTTGAATTGAAGAAGACCCCTGAAGGCTGCTATGTGGTTCAGTCAGAGCTCAGTACAGTGTCCCTTTTTTAAAACTGGAAACTATTAAGTCTTGGCTAGAGTTCAAGACAGCTGGCAGCTGAACTGAGTCATTTTTTCAAGTAGCGTTTTAATACCTGGGGGAAAAGTCTGCCAAACCTTTACTGATCACACCACTAGAGGGGGGTGTTTGGATACTTAATGGTGGTGCCATGACATTGCAGTAGTTTTGGATTATTATTTTTTGCAATTGTGTTATTTGGGTGTACTGCAACTTTTTATTTTCTATTTAATTTATATTATTTCGTTTTGTTGGTATTTATTTTATTTTTTATTTTATGGGGGGGGGTATTGATCTATTTTTATTTTTATTTTGGGGGGAGATAAGTTTTAGTTGAGTTTGTGTACAGGCATAAGTATTACTCCTTGGAAAAAAAGACGGAACATTTTGTTGCGTACATGGGTTAACCTAAATGCGTAGTATAGTATAAGCTAAACTATTGGCTTTTCAGGCTACGTAATAAAATTTACCGTTTTTTTTCTGTGAAGGCAAAATATTGGAAATCAGATAGAACATGTCTAGCTTTGAAGTCAAACATTAATCAAACTTCGTTGAATTCATTCCGAAAGATAAGCTCAGGTTCGTCTCGGATTTTTCATTTTCTACCGTAATATTTACTAATTTTCTGAACTGACAACGAATAAGAAATATCTAAGATTATAAGAAAAACTATTTACGTTGGCTCTATTTAAAACTAACAATATTAGATTTATTGTCTTCATGTCCTTCCTGACCACCTCAGAAAAGTATTCCCCCCCAAAAAAAAACCCCAACACACACACAACAACAACAACAACAACAACAACAACAACAACAGCAACAACAACAAAACAACCCCCCAAAAACAAAACAGGGTAAAAAAATTGACTTCAATATTCTAGTTTCAGTTCGACTATATCTTCACAACTTAACATGTTAACAATGATCCAATCAAAACATCAACTAATTTCACTGGACCACTCACACACTTCAAATAATTGAGGCAAATAAATCCAAAATGCAATTTGACTAATGGTATGTACATAGTACACACAGATTTCCACTCCTGGGCAACTATGGGGCTCTGAAATAATTTGACAGTTTACACAAGAATAAGTTTGACAAGATTCCACTTGACAGCTGCCAAATATGCAGCAATCCTAATAGGGACGTTTGAGAGCTACACAGGGGGGATACAAATGCCTTGACATTTGCAAGTTTGAAGGGACAGGGAAAGGTATGCCGTAGTAAAAGGATTGGTGTGGGATTGGTGATCATCTGAACACTATACTGTTGAGTTTCATTCTGGGCAGGGTTGGGGCGTTTAACCATTTAACAGTTAAACTGTACAGAAATATTAAATTTGTTTCTACGGTTTAGCGAAGCCAACAGTAACAACAAATCAAAAAGAAAATCCTGTTCGTTAAAATGTGAGCCCCAGACACTTTCCAGGAAGAATAATTTACATCTCTAATTTATTTTAAATCTCCTAATAAAAAAAAAAATAATGTTGCTTTATATGCCCCCACTCTACAGTTTTGTGACTGTTAAGACTGGGTTCCAGTGTTCTATTTTTAATCCTTGAAAGTTTCTTGCCATCTTCTCCTTTTACAGATAGGCTCATAGTTCTGATTGGAATCGGCAGAAACGGTTGCATGGTTATTGAACGGAGGTCACAAGTTCCATTTAACCATTTAGGAAAATAAACGTAGATGCACAACTCTAATTCTGGAAACTCTGTGGATAGGTTTCATTCGGAATCTCTGTGGTTATAAAATTAATTCTACCTCCCCGGAAATCTTACCAAGAGAAATACAGTCAAAGTCAAGGAAATAGCATTTGGAAACCCCTTAATCATGACTATTGGTTATTTAGATTACCACAATAATACCCCACAACATTCCTGACTAAACATAATTTTTGTTTTTATTTGATGAGATTTTCAAAGGCTGGCTGAATGGTGTGTTTACTGCAAATTAGAGGGTGCAAAAGATCATTATAAAATACAAGAAGAAACGCCTTGGGCATTTTGAACAGAACTGTTTCAACGCATTTAACAACTAGGGCTGCTTGCACAAACATCTGAAAATGGGGAAAAAAATGTAAAACATTTATCGAAAGAACGAAAACTGTACATAAACCTCACATTCTTTTTTTGCTTCTTTGCATGTTGCATTGCTCACGGTGTCACCATGGATTACACTTCTCTACACCAGAACAAAATTTGAAAATTTTGAAGTTTGTTACCCGACTATACCCTTTCAAATGTACCAGGACTTCACTCTCGTCTTTCGGGTCCCATTAATAGCACTGAGACGCGCCTGATCAACTAACTCCCAAAAGGTCACCCTAATCAAAATCATCTTTGACATACATGGATTCTGACAGGCATTCCTTGCTGCAGAGCCTCTTCAAATATTGGATGTAATGACGTGCTCATCCTTAAATGCTAGATTTGAACTGATTAATATGGTGGCCCTGAAGGGACATCGCATATCGCATACGTGTGCGCACACGTATGCAATGTCGTGAAACAATTCGCGAATATGTGCGCACACGTATGCAATGTCGTGAAACAAATCGCGAATATGTGCGCACACGTATGCAATGTCGTGAAACAATTCGCGAATGTGTGCGCACACGGTATGCAATGTCGTGAAACAAATCGCGAATGTGTGCGCACACGAGTGCGAATATATTTGCGATGTCGTGAACGTTTATTGCATACCCAAGTTGCATACCTTTGGGATGATGTCATAGTTGCAGACAATTTGTTAGTGACCTAGGGAGTGCGTGGCGCTACAGTCAGGCTCCTGTAAGCATGGCTATACAATAATGTGTACCCAGAACTTGGCACCAGGCCAAGTTTCGCCAACATGTACTACAGCATAAGCTATCTACCTACAGCCTACTAATAAGTACTTGTGCTATTACAATCAAGGTCGAAGAGTACGCACGCGCGAGGGTATTTTACGGTCAAACACGCCCATTTTATGTTAATAGCCCACGTTCGTCCTGGGAAAAAAAGAAATACGCCACCCGCCTCGCTTGCCTCACAACAATGACTACCGCTGCAATGACTACCGCTAATCTCACTGTAGGCAAGAAACCCCCCAGATCATTAGACATTTTATTCAAAGGTATGCAACTTGGTATGCAATAAACGTTCACGACATCGCAAATATATTCGCAGACGTGTGCGCACATATTCGCGAATTGTTTCACGACATTGCATACCGTGTGCGCACACATTCGCGATTTGTTTCACGACATTGCATACGTGTGCGCACACATTCGCGATTTGTTTCACGACATTGTGTACGTGTGCGCACATATTCGCGAATTGTTTCACGACATTGCATACGTGTGCGCATATATTCGCGAATTGTTTCACGACATTGCATACGTATGCGCACACGTTTGCGATATGCGATGTCCCTTCAGGGCCACCATAGATTAAGCTATTAGTATAGCCACAGCTATATCTGAAATATTTAGTTTATGTCAAGCTGGTCTCCCACACGTGTTTTTTTCTTCAAATTGCATTTTTTTTTTTGGGGGGGAAAGACATTTTTAGGAGTGACCCATTATAATTGATCATGTTTTCAACGGTTTTTTATATTTTAAATTGAGGTCAACTGTCTTAAAATATCTCACAGAGCTGCGAACTCAAATAAACTGTTAACGGTTAAGATTAAGAGGTAACTATAGTACTAGCAAACTTGCAGTTACACTCATGTGAAAATCTATGCTGGGAGGAGTGTTGGCTCTGGTGGTCTTGCCGTTTTGAACAGTGTAGGCTACTCTGCTCTATTTATATTAGCTATTTAATTTCCTGATAGCATATGGATAATCAGAAACGAAGGGGAAGGAAGTATTTTTTTATCTAATACCGTTATAGTCTGGGTTCTAATCCATATACGAGTTGAAGACAAGTAGCTCAATCAAGATCAAGACATCAAAATAATATTTAAAAAAGTGTTTGAGCTAATCTAGAGTACCCCACCCTCATCCCACAATGGATGAAGATAATTTAGACCCATCATCATGAGTCCGACGACCCTGTGTGAGCCATTAGGGCCTCATGGAGGGCAATCCTTCCGCCTGGTACAGGTAGAGAGGAGAGTAAATACACTGAGGTGACAAGCCATCAATGTGAGATTCATCATTAACCCATCCGTAAAGACTCCCTATTAATGAAAAAGGCATCTTCTTCATTCAACCCCCCCCCCCCCCCCCCCCCCCACTATTGATGACATGGACCTGCGAACGTACAAACATTTCACTCTCGCAAACTGCAAACTAAAGTTTTACGTATCTTTCTACTCTGTACAGAAAATGTGAGACAAAGTGCAGAAACGGCAATCATCTGTACAAAAACTCAAACTTGATGTTTTCAACCCGAGAACGCACTGATTAAGTTTGCACCAGTCACCAGGTTGCATCGATCCTCCAGAGAAATATTTCTGTCTGAAATGCTGTCGAAGTCTAGAAAACAGCACTTACAGACTTCAAAAAACGATGTTGCCTATTTCAATGCGACAACTTTTGAAAATCAGGGATTGAATGGAGGGGGGGGGGGGGGGGGGTGGGGGGAGGGGGACCCACAGTACCGAAGGGATTGTAGCTAAAATGTTTACTGAACCAGAATTCTTATTACAAGATCAGAATTGAAATGAAAAAAAAATATATATAACTACTCAGTTTTTTAAATTTGAACAAGCACAAAGAGAAGATTGATCACATTTATGTTGTAATATGGGTAAGTATTCTTCAATAATCAACATAATTGAACAATTTCTATCAGACTGAAAGTCAACATTTGAACAAAAAACACATGACCGTCGGACTTATCCCGTCTTGAGTTTACTAGCCTGATGCTAAAATTACTTGCCTCGGGCCTGAGGTCTAGTGTGAATTTCGAGCCCAGAAAATGTGCATATATTAACATGCATAAAATCCCTGAGAAAATGTTAGCAGAATGGTGTTGTCTTCACTACATCGGACCACCAAATTCATGGTATTTTGAAAGGTTTGTTTGTATGGCGTGTTTTTTAAACTTAAAGAGGGACCTCCAAGGTTAAATTCAGTTTTGCGAGCCACTCATTTGCGAGCCACTCTGACGCTTTTAAGCTGTCAGAATGACATTACTGTATTAAAACTCACACGTTCAAACGATGGTCGGCCGACCATCGCTTCAAAATGATACAAAATTGCATTTTTATCTTTAAAAAAATGACACCTGGCGAACAATTTCACTGATTATTCGGGAATAATAATGTACTATCAAGTTAGTTATTTTGTAGTTACTTTGAAGTACATTTTGTTCATGTCTGAAAACGATGTAACCTCCCTTAAAAGGGTGTGTACAACATTTGTATTTTTGTCAAAGACCTGTATCAACACTTGATGTGACCCAACATATACACGAAATAACAAACCTGTGAAAGTTTCAGCTAAATCGGTCTTCGGAGCCATGAGAAAACAGTGAAAAACCACATGATATGTTTTCACCGTTTTCAAACATCGGATTGTATCACAAGTGATAAAGACTAATTGTTTTACTCATTTCCTAACAACTATAGCATTTCAAGCAAAACTATTTCAAGGGAAGTTTTTTACCATGACCATCTTTATACCATGTAAGTTATGTGCAAATCTGTGAACATTCATATTTTCAATCTTACCAATGTTGTACACACCCTTTAAAGGATGGGAATGGATACTCATCCTAAAACCATCGATGTTTTATCTTTTATAATAATGTAAGTCATTAAAAGCCTAAAAGGTATCCAGAAACTCTCCCTCAAAATAAATATTGACAGAAATATCTCAACTGGTGTTTATTTTACGAAAATGCGATAAGAATTGATTGTCAGAAGTCAAGTTGGAAAACGACGAGATATTTGATATAACGCGGGAGGAATTTCACGCATAATTTGCTTCATGCATGCAGTTCACAAGTATTGCAATTGGGGATATTCACTTCGGCATTGGAAAATGACGAGGTATTTGATAACGCAGGAGGAATTTCACGTGTAAATTGCTTTCAAAAATGCAGTTCACAAATATTGCAATTGTGGATATTCATTGCAGCATCTGAAGATGTACGTTCCTCAATCTCGGACCTTCTAAGCTAGAGTATGAACATTTGTAAATGAGTCTTAGTGAATACTATATCTTCCTATTGTGCATGAGGGTTTCTGTGCTTTCTTCTTGATTTGGGTAAAACTCAAAAGTTGAAGAAAGAAAAAACTGAATCAGAGTAGCGGTCTATACTCTTGGTCAAGAGATGAAGATTGCTTAATTTCCAAGATGGAGGTTTACCAACTCTCTAAATCATTAGGAAATGAAAAACATAGACGTTTGGATGCAATAGGGCATTATCAGGCATGATTTTTGGCCCTTGGAAAAAAGGGAAATATTGAGTACAAGGGCTGACTAATGCGTGTGTACACATGGTATATAGGTTTTAATAGACTTTGCATGCTTTTTTATACTAACAATTTTCCTGAATTTTCTGAGGGCAAAACAAATCAGAAATCAGATTAAAGTAGGAATAATATTCCCTAGATTAACAGTTCATGAATTTTAAGATAAGTCAACGGCAAATATCTGTGTAATTCAAATCCTGAAATCAGGAAAAAGCTGTAAAGTCACAAACCCGAAACTGAATCGTTATTCAGGCAAAAAGCTTCCAATTAACTCAAACAATAAGCTCGGGGACAGTTGGGAAAACTAGAGCCGAGATTTGTTTTAAAAATAGGGCTAAGCAATTCCTTCCTTTGATGGAAGAAAGTTCATACCTTACAAGACAGTTCAAATGAAAAACAGACCATGAAAAAAACTCCTGACAACTTCTCTTAAACTTTAGACAAACAGCATCCAACTATCTTTGACAAGTTTATTTCCAGGAGATAGATGGCAAACTAGAGCAGGCATTTGCACACATTAGGGCTATGTACATGTTCTTCCTTCCCTTGATGGAAATAGTTCAACCCGTTCAAGGCAGTTTTAAGGATAAAACTGATTAATCACTGACCCAAAACTGCGTCCTTATCTGGACAAAAAAAAGCAATCAAATTAACTCTGACAAGTCTTTTTCTATGTGGCAAAAGGAAAACTAGAGCAGAGATTTATACAAAATAGGGCTGAGCAATTCCTACCTTTGACGGAGAAAGTTTGTACCTTTCAAAACAGTTCAAAGGAAAAAGAGACCATGGAAAAAATGTAGGAAATCAGGAAAACACCTGATAAATTACTGACCTTGCAATAAGGTAATAAACGCTAAGTTACTGACCCGAATCTACACCTTTAACTTGTGACAAAAAGCATCCAATTATCTTTGACAAGTCCTCTTCGCTGAGACATGAGGAAAACTAGGGCAGACGTTTGTACACAATAGGGCTGTGTACTTCCTTCCCTCGATGGGAGAAAGTTCATACCTTTCAAGACGGTTGGTTCAAAGGAAAAACATCCTGAAATAAGGAACAAACCCTGATCACTTCACTTTAACTGAAGACAAAAAGCATCCAACTATCTTTGACAAGTCCTTTTCCTCGGAGACAAAAGGAAAACTATAGAAGACGTTTGTACACAAGAGGGCTGTGTACTTCCTTCCCTGGATGGGAGAAAGTTCATACCTTTCAAGACGGTTCAAAGGAAAACCATCCTGAAATAAGGAAAATATCCTGATCGCTTCACTTCAACTGAAGAACAAAAAGCATCAAACTATCTTTGACAAGTCCCTTTTCTCTGAGACAGATGGGGAAATAAAAGCAGATGTTTGTTGTTTTGTACACAAAGGGGTTGTGTACGTCCCTTCAATTGATGGAGAATGAGATTGTGAGAAACAAAAATCTTCAAATCAGGAGGAAAAAAAAGACAATTTCCAGACCCGCAACTGCATCTTTAGCTGGGAAAAGAGCATCCAATTAATTCTGATAAGTCCTTTTCTTTGTGACAAACTTAAAACCAGAGGACAGGTTTATTCAAAATAGGGCTACATTGTATATACTCGTTCCCTCATGTATGGAGACATTTTTTCGAACCTTTCAAAGACAGTTCAAAGGAAAGAGAGAATATGAAGAAAAAAAATAAAAATCATCAAACACCTGATACAATGTGTGTACATTACTGACTCGAAACTGCATCTTTAAAAAGTGGCAAAAAACACTCAATTAACTTTGATAAGTCCTTTCTGTGAGACAGACAACGAACTAGAGCAGACCCTTGATTTGAGAAAGTTTATACCTTTTAAAACACAGTTCAAATGAAAACGTGCAAACAAAATCATGAAAAGTAAAAACAATACTGATAAACATCAGCTTGAAACGTAACTCGACCAAGTCCTTTTTCTAAAGCAGAGTTAAGTTAAAACTAGGGCTAAGTACTTCCTTCCCTCGATAGATAAAGTTAAAACCTTTCAGGACAGTTCACAGGAAAAAGAGATCGTAAAAAATATAATCCTAAATGTGTGTTTACCCAGAAACAAAAAGAAAGAAACCCTCTGATGTCATAACAAATAGATGACTAAATACAAAACATTGCAATTCAGGTTGACAAATGAGGATGCTCTGCGAAAAGACGAACAAGAATGAAATTCATTTTTGTCAATCCCTGAACAGTTGCAAGATTCAACATTCCGCCTCAGATGAACTCTTCCGAGAGGCAACATCCTGACAACAGAAACACTTCCCATAATTGTCACCTGATAAGAGTGTTCTTAGAGCAATTAAACGATCGTGTATCACTCCTGCCCACAAGCAGGGGCTGCTTATCGAGTATACTTTATTTCAGCTCTCTCACGTTTGGGGTTACAAGTTGTTTCCTTGTCAAATTACGGCTAAGTGGAGGATCTCTGGATGATAACTGCAAACTCGGTTGTCTTAGTTACAGCATGAATGAGATGGGTAAATACTGAAGACGAGGAGAACAACTCTGATAAAGGGTATTGTAGCAAAGTATTTTTTCGAAGAGGAGGGAGGGGGGGGGGGGGCAAACTGAGTCCACAGTAGTATTAACACCAGAATTTGAATGTTGAATGTAGTGTGTGCTAACCATGATACAAACATTGACGAAGTACTATTATTAGATTTAGTCAGTGTGAGATAGCAAAATGATAGGCCTGGAACTTTATCTTCAAGGGGCAAGGTCATTTTCATTTCCGCAGGGCACTTCTGTGGGAAAATATTGAAAGGTGACCGAGGCCAGCCAAGACTGAAGCCAGGGGCAATAGATGGGTAAATTCAGGGCTGTTAAAGTAACAATTTGTAAAGTTCTTCCAGGGAAGCAAACAGCCATGCTATTTCATAATTTGTCATAATTGTTCATAATTTACACGCAGAACAAATGTTGATTTTAAGAATGGGTGCAACTTCAGGTAGTGATACACATGTTAAATACAATTTTAAAAAATGTGAATTTGCTGCCCCACTCCCCCACATCCCAACTACCACTCATGTTTATCGACAGTTCAAATTAAGTTTTTTTTTTGCTCATTGTTTGGACTTTCTTCTTTTTTAGAGAACCCAGTATTGTTTTCATGAACAAACTGAATGAACTCAAGAACTGTCAGTCTGTCAATCCACCCAAATCCCTTTTGTCCTCTGTGACAACTGGTGGGTGGACAAACTCATCATCCTGAGTCAACCATCACCAGCTCCCCTCCTCTCACTCCCCCAACCCTGAGTGCCTTTTCTTGGCATGTGGCAGGATATTTGATCCCATGGGTACATTTCCAAAGAAAACAATTCAGCTATCCTCCAATTCCCCAACCCCACCGAAAATCATACCGTCACATCACCTAAGGTGTCCAGGCTCCTACACTAAAGCCAAGTTCATACTTAATGAGAAAGCAAATGTGAAGCAAATTAAATGACGCAAACAAATTGGGCCCAATTTCATGGCTCTGCTTACCGTAAGCAAAGAATCGGCAATTACATAAGCAAGGAATTGTAAAGCTTACGTCAAGAATATTTCACGGGTTAGCAGGGAATTTCTGCTTGTGCACCTGCCTACTCCACGTTACTAGGCATTCTTCGCCAGCGCAGATATTCGGCGCTTGCACAGTAAGCGGAGAATGCTGACCTTAAGCGCAGAATTCGGTGGTAAGCAGAGCCATGAAATTGGGCCCAGGTACGATGCAAACAAAATTAGCACTTTTTAATAAAATTCCACAAATTCCTTTAGTGTCACATGGATACGAAGACTGCCATTACGGAGTAATAATGAGCTGGAGATGTGTAGACAAGCGGTCCAACAAGGACACTTTTATCTGAACAATGCTATGGAGTCCAATCACTTCACATTTGTTTGCATAAGTAATTGTGCAGAGAGTTGGCAATCTGACAACTCGTCCAGAGTGTAGTTATAAATGACTGACATTGATGGAGGTAGAGGCTTAACACTGTGAGTCATTTGCATATTATTACTATTACTATTACTATTATATATTATTGATATAACTATTACTATTATGTGTTAACTATTACATGTTTCTGGTAATGAAACCAAGGATTCCTCATAAGTGAACTTAATCACTGTAGCTCGCAAGCCTGAGGAAACCTGTAAACAAGGGTGCTTGCTATGTGAACCAGAAACACCGGGGTTAACCCCTACTCTTTCTTGATAAGCATTCTGGGTTATTTTACGTGCACTACAAATCCTAGTACACAGGACCTACAGCTTAATATCCCATCCGAAGGACAATGCAAATATTTGAAGTATCTTGCTTAAGGACACAAGGACACAGGTGCATTTGTCCTGTACCAGTGCTAATAGAGTTGTAAATTATTCGTTAATTTTATTAATTTATTACACATCCAACAGCACAGTTAGTGCCAATCACAAGAAATGTTCAGTTTTAGATGTGGGAAGAAAACCTCAAATGGGGAAAACCAATGCAACCAGGTAGAGACTGAAAACCCAATCCGCATTCAAGGCTCCGGTGTGAGGTGGGATTTGAAAAACAAGGCAAAAGAAATCACTGAGCCATCCCGATCCTACTACTAATAACACTGAAGTGAATTCGTTCTAACTGATTGTTTTCTGTATCCGTAATTACTACTCTTGTGAATTTATAACAAATAAGAAAAACTATTACAATATGGGATTTGAGGCATTGCATGGTGAGGTATCAATGTATACTTGGTTTGCGGTAACACTACTTGCTAGGTAGATTTTCTTCTTTAGGAACTTGTCTTGCTATTTATTCTACTGCCGCGGAGTAGATTAATCAGAATTCGGGAGACTTCTCAGTTCTGAAAAGAACTGTCCTGCTTATTAACTACTACCTGGGCGGAAGGTAGGAAATCAGCCGGGACTACTATCTTTCGCTTAGTGGATCGAGGGGACTTGGTTCTTAACAACCAACATTATCATATTCATTATATTTATGTCTTATCCTGAGCACCTAAGCAAAATATTCCTAAAAAAACATGCCAGGCTGAATAAGATATACTTAAATATTTTAATTACAATTTGACTATCTCTTCACAACTTACAAGACACCTGTTTAAAATGATCCAATCAAAATATCTAATAACCTCACTGGATCACCCACACACCTCAAATCATCCACAATGCAATTTCACTAATGGTACCTGTATGTACATATACATGTACATGGTACACCCAGACTTCCACCACGTACAGTACATGAAAAACTCTCTCAAGAGAGTTGCAATGGTTCTGATAAGAATCGGTGGTGTAACAACGCAACATTTCAATCATTACGCTCTGACTATCTTCAGGACAATTACCGGAAATGATCACCAGAAGTTGACCACTAGAAATATTGTTTCGCTGGCGACTGAAAGAGTTTCCAAAATGTGACCGCAATGCCGAATTACTTAGTCATCATCACTGCTTGCCCAAAGGGGTATCTTCCTGGAGGTTATGGTGCTTTGTCTGAATGTAAACAGGATGCAGTGCAGTGGCTGCATTCACTGGACTTAGACATTTAGTTAGATAGGCACACGAGAGAAGAAGGTATACAGGCAAAAAATTTACAAGCAATTACCAAAAGTTCCCCCTCATCTCCTACATGTATGTATATTCATCTTTGAATATACTTAATATCAAGGCCCAATTTCATAGGGCTGCTTAAAGGTATTATACAGGATTGGCAGAGCTGACAAAATAATCACAGACAGTGTTCATGTTTAAAGGTATTATACAGGATTGGCAGAGCTGACAAAATAATCACAGACAGTGTTCATGTTTAAAGGTATTATACAGGATTGGCAGAGCTGACAAAATAATCACAGACAGTGTTCATGTTTAAAGGTATTATACAGGATTGGCAGAGCTGACAAAATAATCACAGACAGTGTTCATGTTTAAAGGTATTATACAGGATTGGCAGAGCTGACAAAATAATCACAGACAGTGTTCATGTTTAAAGGTATTATACAGGATTGGCAGAGCTGACAAAATAATCACAGACAGTGTTCATGTTTAAAGGTATTATACAGGATTGGCAGAGCTGACAAAATAATCACAGACAGTGTTCATGTTTAAAGGTATTATACAGGATTGGCAGAGCTGACAAAATAATCACAGACAGTGTTCATGTTTAAAGGTATTATACAGGATTGGCAGAGCTGACAAAATAATCACAGACAGTGTTCATGCTTAAAGGTATTATACAGGATTGGCAGAGCTGACAAAATAATCACAGACAGTGTTCATGTTTAAAGGTATTATACAGGATTGGCAGAGCTGACAAAATAATCACAGACAGTGTTCATGTTTAAAGGTATTATACAGGATTGGCAGAGCTGACAAAATAATCACAGACAGTGTTCATGTTTTGTGTAATCAACCACATACATGAAATAACAAACCTGTGAAAATTTGAGCTCAATTGGTCATCGAGGTCACGAGAAAATAGTGAAAAGAGACCTTATGTGTTTTCTGTTTTTCAAACATGGAGTTTATTATCACGCGCGATAAAAACTATTGTTTTACTCATTTCTCAGAAACGATAGCATTTCAGGCAGAAATATTTTAAGGTACCCTTTCTACCATTACTTACTTTAAATCATGTAAGTTATGTGTGAATCTGTGAACATTTGTGTTTTTCGATCTTACCAATAGTGTACAGGGCCTTTAAGCACAAAAAGCAGATAAGCTCCAAACAAAATTGCTTACCAGAATAAGGTTACCAGCCAAACTACCATGTCACATGTACTTTTTGTAACTGGTATCCTGCTCATTTCTTCTTAGCAGACAATTGTTAGGCAATATTTTCTGCTTAAGCAGCTCTATGAAATTGGGCCCAGGTATGGATCAACAAACAAAAGTACATGGGAGTGTAGAGTACATGGGAGTGTAGAGCAATGAGGCAAATTGTGAAGGGGTGTGGTTTACTATATTAGGGTTTGCCCTTGACTTTCTTAGTGACCGGCCAGCAGGACCAGTTAGCTTGTCATTTCACTAGTCCACCAGCTTTTTCCACTGAGTCCGTTAATTAAATGAACTGGGGATGTTTTTCAACACTGAGCAAGTTCAGGTGTTAACCTTTTAGTCAATTTGCCGTTTAAATCACGAATGCGTGGTCTGTGTTTCACTCGAACGCGCTTAGTTGATTGATTTGGCAAGTATGGCAACCAACATGACAACGACGTACATGTACAAAAATGTATCAAAGAGAAAAAAATGTATTGTTCCAAAACGCCATCTTGACAAAGTGACTTAACTTTGTGAGTTGACTAGAGAAACAGTGCTCTGGTGCTAGGTTGATCCAGTTGGACTAGCTGGTTCAACCATGCAGCGTTCGAGTGACATCTAGATCGACTATGGTTAAGTCTAGTCGACTCTAGCCAGCCAACCGAACTTGCTCACTGAAGCAGTTGGCCGGACCACTTGGAAAGAATTCTGACAGGTGTTTTTACTTGGATTTGGCCAGCTGACCACTGTTAAGGGAGAACGCTGCAAATGACCTTTATCATGCGGCCATCTTGCTTTTCCTCTATTCGACCCAATGTAACCAAACCGAGGCTGGAAGGAAAGGACAGCCTGGTGCCTTTCATGATGTGAGAATTAGAACTGCCACTGTCACTGTTGTATGCAAGGTACCTGACACAAATGTCCCCAGCGTGGTAAAGGTCTATAGAGTCAACTGACCATCGCTAGGGGGCCCAGAGAGTAAAATAAAAAGATACTTACACGTCAATACTGGTCAGGATCTTCTGTGGATTCCCACTCTTTGAGATTTCCTTCTTGATCCTTTCCAGGAGTTGCTTTGGAAACGGATGACTGGTTCGAGAGAAAAATCACATCGGAAATTTTGTTTAATTCAAATTTGCCACCATAAAAGAAGAAATCTTAGCAAGCAGATGAAGGTATCTTTAATTGTACTACTGTCTGACACTTCAATATCATCCACCGTGTTTTTAATAAAGGAGTGGCAACGAGGTCTTAAACGGGCAATCAATACTGGCAGGGTCGTGGCCGTGTCCTTTATCACACAACCACGACCGTGCAAGGTTTTAAACGGTCGTTTAAGACCAAGTCACCATACTTTTATTCCCATTCATAAAAACATTTTCGTTGAAACCATCCAAAAACCTTCAAAAGTCGAGAACAAAATCCGACAGTTTAACCTTGGCTCCCTTCTTCTCTGCGTTGAATTTCTAGAATGTTGAGCGCAAGTTTAGAAATTGTGCACTGAAGTTTCAATTGACTGCACTAAAGTTTTGAGCTTGTGCAAGCCGAAAATGCGACCCACCAACTTAAATTGGGCCGTGAAAATTTGCACGCTACGCGCAATTATCTGATAGCCCGCTTTTGCCTCAATTTCCTCAGGCCATGTTTTATACCATACAACTTATACGTATGGAAAATCAAAAACTCACTCTTCTTGCTCCAGGAAAACTTCCAGAGATCCGCCGGACAAGAGCATGTCAAGCATCTTCATCATCGGAATCGTTACACTGAAGAGAAAAATATAAAATCAAAAATTAGTAATCAATCCTTACATGTATATGGAGGTTTATCGTCACCGTTTTCAGGAAGAGCCACTTATTATGTCAAAAGGTGTGGTTGAGATTTACATTTTACAATGTGCCAAACTAACTGGTTCTTTTCTGAGCCACGTAAAGATATAAACTATCTATATATACATGTTTCTTCTAGACAAAAGCCCTTAAACATTCGTCTGGTCTAGTCTGGTTCTAGTGTTGTTCTAATTTGTTTGTACTGTTTTAATTTATCTAATTGCCTTTTTCCATTGTGTGTGATTCTTTGATTTATTTGCATGTTTAATTTTCAAATTTTATTGTAAAATCTTTTATCCATCCTTTAATTGGCACTTGCGCTGTTGGATGTTGTATGAAATAAAATAAATAAAACAAACTACATGGTGTACTTGTGAGAATGAAGCAGAAATTCCGATCTCTAATGACCTACCGATCAACTTTCTCATTCACAGCAAAGACTTGCAGCAAAGAGTTCACAAATTCCCCCATGCCACTGATGGTTGTCACACCTTTGAGGTAAGCCAACAGGGACTGGCCAGAATGGCGAACCTTACAGAGGAAGCAGAATAGAAGAACGATTGAAACTGATGTAGTTGTTGCATAAAAACAGACCAAGAGCAAAAGGATTATCAGCACATGCCTTACAATGATGAACATTGAATCATAATAAAATGCAGTTATTATAAAGAGGTCTATCACACCTTTGACGGAAGTCTCAAGGCACTCGTTAGTTTCACAACAGATTTGCAGAGCTGTGTTGGATTTATAAGAGCCCTTTTACATAAACATACATGAAGCACATTGTTTACGCTACCCTTTTACCCCATACTGTGGTGTTTCATGGCCCAACAGATAAGAAGACCCAACTCGAGCTCTGGTGTTTCTGATCAGCAGAGTGTGGGTTCGAGTCCAGGTCGTGACACTTGTGTCCTTAAGCAAGACATTTAACCATTACGGCTGCTTTCTTCGGATGGGACATAAAGCGTTTGGTCACCTTTGTTGTGTACTGCTCGTAAAAGAACCCAGTGCACTTATCGTTTGATTGGCTGCACATTGCACCACTGCACCTTGTAAACCATTACATCGTGCTATGTGAAGGAAAAGGTCTCATACTTCAAAAACATAGCTCCAAAACCTTACAGGAAAACTACTGAATGCTGGAGTGCCATGCGTCACTGAGTGACGGATTTGAGGGCTACATGTATATAAAGAAGCAACTATTACTTTTATTAGCCAAACCGTCACTCTAAACAGCAATCTTTACACCCTCCATTATCAAGACTCACCAGTGATTCCGTCAGACCCCCTACACTAACAGTAAGTCCCAGCAGTACATGTTGTCTGTACTCTGGAAACTCAAGAAGCTTTGTGATCTTAGGGAAAGACTTTGATGGGGCACTCCAGTTCAAATTCTGAACATCAGACCTACAAGAAAAACAAGAAGGGTGTCAAAATTTCTTTTACAATCAGAGCTCTGGATCTTCACTGGAGTATTAGACAACAGCGATGACTGGTGATCAACCGGGGAAAAAGATTATTATTTAAATCTCACAGATTACAAAGTATATGCCAGTATCAAATTTTCAACAAACAAAATATTTCTGTCAAAGTCAAGAAATTTAAATTTGATTTATCAAAATCATCATTGCTTACTTTGATCAACACCTATTCAAATAAGCAAACGAAAAACATCCCTGACAAATCAAAACCCCCTTTCCATTGTTTTCATCACACAATACTGACCAGTAAAGGACATTTTTTGAGCATGAATTCCAGTACCCTTTGTTCCTCTTTGTTCGGGGCAAAGGAAGCATAATACGGAGAGCGCATGCATGACAATGCACGCTACACAATGGAAAGTCCGGGAATGTTTAAGGTAGGATCTACTTTTGGTAATTTTCAAAGACCAATATCTTCACTTGGTGTATCCAAACATATGATTAAAATAACAAGCCCGTTAAGATTTTGGCTCAAATGGTCATCGAGGTTGCAAGAAAATAATGAATGAAAAAAAAACACCCTCTTGCATTGAATTGAGTGCTTTCAGATATCTGAGCAAGGCTTAATGCGTGAAGTCTTTCTCAGATTAACATTTTTTTGAGGGAAAATTACCTCTTTCTCTAAAACTATATTAATTCACAAGGGGTATCACTTCTAACAATGTTTTATAATATCAACCGCTCTCCAGTGCTCTTTACCAAGTAAGTTTATATGATCATTTTTGGAGTAATTACTGTACCAAAGGTGTACACTCCCTTTAACACATCAACTGCTGATTACCTCATAAATTTTTTAAAAGTTCCGGCCTGTATACACATCTGCCATGCGTCCAATTGACCTTTTTCTAAACGGTTGTTAACAGGGGTCCAAAACTATGTCAGTGAGAGTTTTTCCTTGTACATGTATGAACTTCACCCGGCATCTTGGTTTAACCGATGAAAACAGTAAGCTAAACTTCGTAGAACCATCAAATTAATAATGGAATCAAGGTGCGTTGAAGAGGTTTTGAACTAGTTGCTTAAGCACTGTGAGGCCTGGTTCTTGATAATTTTACTGAGATAAAGTATAAACAAACTGTGTTTAAACAACTACATGTAGTTTAAAACCGATTCAATACACTTTGATTCCCATTCATAAGTACCTTTCCGTTAAAAACATTTTTAAAAACTGTAAAATTCGGGAGCAAATCTGGCAATTTAGCCTCAGCTCACCTCAACTCTGCGTTGAATTTCTATGCATGTGTTCAGCACTGAGTAGCTCCTTGCACAAGTTATGAACTGCACACTTAAGTTTCAAACTATCACATGCAACTAGCAAACTTACACGAGCCAAATATGCGACACACCAACTTAAACTGGGCCATGAAACTTGGGCGTTTTGCGCAATCCTCTGATAGCGCCCTCTCAACAAGATCAGGTAATGTTTAATCATTCTAACTGTTTATATCGCATGTTTAAAAGCATGGCCATGTGATCATCTCTCAACCAATCAAAAATGCATAAACTGTCCCAGGTATTTATGAGTAAAGTTTAAAATCCAGCTATAAAACCAGCCAGACGGGCGGACTCACTTGTGGAATATAGTCAAGAGTTGATCTCTGCAGGGTATATGAGGCACCTCGGGTTCATGGTGTAGTAGCTGTAGGAATGCTCCACCTGCACATGCTCTGGTTCTGTCAATCTTCTCTGCTGCCTGCTGCACCAGGCACTGCATTATTTGCCGTATTCTGAAGGAAAAGAACAATATTATATACAAATCCATTAAGCCTTATTCATCTTTGATAACTGTCTAACAACACACATCTGCCCACATTGAAATGTCAGATATAGGAAAACCTTAGGTGGGCCAGCAATGCGCAGTGCAAGAACTGTACTTTACAGGGTCCGCCCCCCCCCCCCCCCCTTCAGAAAAAAAAAAGGCTCAGACTCGGTTTTACCCATCTTGCTTGAACAAATCTTGTCACACTTGAAGAAGAACAAATTATCTATGACATGTGTGTCTACCGCAATTTTCGAAACCAGAAACCACAGCTTGGGCTCCAACCACCTGTTTGAAGCACCGTACGAAAAGCAAACGCTTTCTAGATAACTGACGGAGTTCAAGCACAAGCTATGGTTTTGAAAATAGGCTATGTAAAAAAATTGCAACTTGACCTTCAGTATTTTTGTTAATTTTCTCCGATTGACGGTGAAATAGCACCCTTCTTTTCTTTTCTTTCCCTCCCCCTCCCCCCTGCCAGAAATCAGATTATTTAGATTTTGTTGTTTTTCAAAACTTATACACTGGGATGATTCCGATAAAATCAGAATGAGCATGCAACAAGTGTGCTACGCTCAGTGCGGAAACGCAATTACACCTTAAACAAACTGCATCGATCCATATGAAAGCAGCTTGTTTACAGTTCGTAATGGGGGTTTTTAGGTGTTGGGTTCTTGAATGAATTTGGGGCACACTGTCGTATTTGTGATAGTCCAATGAATGAGAGGGTGAAGCTGGATTGAGATATGATTGCCTCTGGTCATCCCTGACAACAAGAAACATGTACAAGAAACTCTGCAGGCAAAACATTCACAGCTACTATATAGAGTTGTGGCGTCAAATTCACTTTGCATTCGCATGAAGTATGAACCGGTTTTAAGACATTGAAATCAACATGGAAATGTTACTACAGATGAATTGTGCTTACATTTCTGGAATGAGTAGACTTGGGGCTTCTTTGGTGACCAAGCTGGTTATCTCTCGTAAGCTTGCCATACTTGCTTCCCTCACCCTAGAAGAGAACATTGTAACTAAGTACTAAGTAATGAAAAGGCACTTATCAATCTTTTAGGTGGAAAACATCCCAGTCCTCAAATGAATCAACTTGAACCTTACTCAAAATCCACAGGCACCGCAGGAGGGATGTCAACCCAACACCTTCCCCATTGAAGAGCAGGGCCCAAATTTCATGGCTCTGCTTACCGTAAGCAAAGAATCGGCGCTTAAGGAAGCAGGGAATTCCGCGCTTACGCCAAGTGTATTTCACGGGTTAGCAGGGAATTTTTGCCTGTTCGCTTACGTAGTCCACGGTACTATGCATTCTACGCTTACACAGCTAGCGCAGAAATTTGGCGCTTGCTTGGTAAGCGAAGAATGGTGATTGCAAGCGCAGAGTTTGGCGGTAGGCAGAGCCATGAAATTGGGCGCGGATGTCTTGGCTGCTATACCACCCACCTTGCTAGGTGATGAGAGGCCAGTTTGAATCCTACAAATCGGTTGCAAAGAGTCTGTACACAGAGTGTTGCTTCAGGAAGAAGAATCAAGTTTGCGGGTAACAAACATACGACTAGTAGGATTTGTAACTTTGCATGGTGGAGTTTCCAGTGAAGTTTGCGGAAACACCCTGTAACGAATAGCTCTTATGAGTTGGGGTGGTTCTGAGAAGAACCAGTGGTTTTCTTCTCAGAATTACCACAATTCATAAGAGAGATGTATAACATGGTGTTTCAGCAAACCTCACTTGATTGAAACTTATGACAGTTAATCTCTGGTAGCAGTGAATGATTTCCCTTGTATAGCATAGCAAAATGCTACACAAAATGTATCAGTTGCTACTCAAAATTCACCAATTGCTACCGAGTATTAGCATTCAGTGTGCACAAAACTTTTCGGTCTACATATTTTGCTTTGCAAAATTGCTGGATGAAATTGTTCCCTGTGTAGGAAAAGATATGAAAGACATGGAATGAACTAGTTAAGTAGGGTACAGGGCTCAAACTAGTTAAGTAGGGTACAGGGCTCAAACTAGTTAAGTAGGGTACAGGGCTCAAACTAGTTAAGTAGGGTACAGGGCTCAAACTAGTTAAGTAGGGTACAGGGCTCAAACTAGTTAAGTAGGGTACAGGGCTCAAACTAGTTAAGTAGGGTACAGGGCTCAAACTAGTTAAGTAGGGTACAGGGCTCAAACTAGTTAAGTAGGGTACAGGGCTCAAACTAGTTAAGTAGGGTACAGGGCTCAAACTAGTTAAGTAGGGTACAGGGCTCAAACTAGTTAAGTAGGGTACAGGGCTCAAACTTTACACTAGACCACAGACCCAAGGCCAGTATTTTCAGCATCAGACCAGTAAACTCACGACCAAAAAATTAAGCAGTCATGTGTTTTTCGTTTAACTAATAACTCAATAACAACGCACACAAGCATTTTGTTTGAATGTTGACTTTGAGTTTGATAAATGTCTTTCCATTCTGTTAAGTATTAAAGTAAACTTACCCATAAAATTAACAAGATAAATCTTCTCTTAGTGCTAGTTCAAACAAAAACAATGTTTATGTAAAACTGTGTAGATTGGGGTTTTTTTCCTTCTCATTTTGATTCTCATCTTGTAAAACTTTTGAGCTACAAACCCTGTGGTCTTTTAGGCTTTCCCCGACAATGGAGCCCCAAAATAGCTTTGGATGCTTACCATGCACCGACGTCTCCTCTACTGTCCTTAGTGTAATCTTTCATCGCAGTGAGCAATGCAGAGTACACCATACCGATGTTATCTCCACATATCACCATAGCAGGATGGCCGTCTGCCTTCACACCAACAGTCTTACAAATACTGAAGACAAAAGAAGAACATTTTAAATACATTTAAGGGTCTACAGGCTCCTTTTAGAACCACAAAAACAGAAATCATTACGTAGCAATTCCGTAAGATCAAAACAACATAATCTGTTTTCATTTATTTCTTAATGCCTTTGTGAGTTCCTACTTTGCTATGGCAGTCACTGCATCTCTCCTGGACTCGGCAAACTTCTCTACTTCAGGACTGACAGCAGATGCTTTGATTAACCCTTGGAAAACCTGAAATATCAAAATCAACATCAGGATTTATTGTTTTATAAGAAAAGATTATACTAGTACAATACATACACAGATTTTACATGTGACATGTATGTACAGAGTACGTTTACAATGTACAAGCAAATGGTTCCTTGCTGACTTGCCTGGTGAGATTGTTAGTGGTAGCTGTCGTTTTGTTCTGCTGTCTCTGACTGCATCATGTTTTACCTAGTGGTTTTTTTCATAGAGCTGCTTAAACACAAAAAGTAGCTAAGCACAACAAAATTATGCTTACCAGAATATAGTTACCAGCCAAAATACCATATTTCATGTACCATCTACGACTGGTATCCTACTCATTTGTGCTTAGCAGAAAATTATTAAGCAATAGTTTCTGCTTAAAGCATCTCTATGAAATTGGACCCTGGCAGTTTCTGAATAAGTGGCTGTGGCAGCAAGTGGATCACCATGGTAAAATGCATTGAAGCATAGGCTGGCCTTAGCAACACCATTAACAATAGCTGCAGCCGCAACCTCAGCTTTCAATTGCAACACGGCCTCAGTTTCATACAGGTAGGTTACTCAAATTTCACAAGGTCCCCTGGGTTACCTAAGAATGGCAAGTGTCTGAATAATCAGCTGAGACTGTAGCTATTGCTATTAGGGTGTTGCCAATGCTTCAACAACTCATGCTTGCAGTACACTTGGCCATGCCAAATTGGCGGCTACAGCTACGGCTAGACTTTCGCATCATCATGCGTTGAACCAATTCGGATACAGCCTGTGACTTGTCTTTGTCCGCAATAAGCTGGCGGCTATGACCACCCACCCCTACAGGAATGCCCTTTTTACCTTCATGAGTTGAGATTGAATCATGAATTTGGGCTGGCTTCCTAACGCCATCGCAGCTCCCATCCTCGCCATCTCTTGACTGTTACTCAACTCATCCAGATACTTCTGAAGAATCTTATCTGCATTTATAATTAAAAAGGTATTTTTTTTATTTTTTTTATAGAATCACACAAGCCCCTCTTTAAGCCTGAATCCAACTTCACAGGCAAGATAAAGCCTTAAAAACTGCCATGACATGCCTGATACTTCACGGAGGTAATAGAGGCAATTGCCTCAATGCCCGTGGTCATTGCCTTTGGTGCCCCATGAAATGTTCCAATAGAAATTTACAATTTCCTAAGAGGTGCCCTTTACAAAGGGAAAAACATTCTTAGTGCCCTTGCTCTTTCAAAAACTAATCATGCCTGCCCTGATCAGAGTGCATCTTTTTCCCATTGACTTCTTGCACTGACGTCACACAAGGCTATTCTCTACAGGCATGATATTTGGTCCTTGGAAGAAGTAGCAACATTTTATCGAGTACAAGGGCAGACCTACATGTACACATGGTGTAAGCTTTCAAAGACTTTTAAGGCTATTTAATCAAATTGTTTTCTGATTTTTTAGAGGGCAACTAAAATCAGAAACCAGACTTGTAGGAAGAACTTACCTGTCTCTTCTCATGGTCTGCCACTTTGGGAGACAAAGTGCATGTTAAGATATACATTTTTTGGTGAATACAATCCTTTTCAAATGGACTAAACCATCAGATAAGAGCCTTCAGACTCAATAAATAAATTCCAACCCGTCAACCATCTTGAAATCATCAGGACCCAATTTCATAGAGCTGCTTAAGCAGAAAATATTGCTTAACAATTTCCTGCTTAGCAGAAATGAGCAGGATACCAGTCACAAATCGCACACATGACATGATAGTTCAGCTGGTGACCTTATTCTGGTAAGCATCATTTTGTTGTGCTTGGCATATTTTTTGTGCTGAAGCAGCTATATGAAAATTGGCCCTGGTGAAGACATGATTCATTTTAGTCAGGAGTGGCTATTAGCCGGCCCAAGGCAAAGAAATGTATTTACAATTCCAGTGGAAATTTTTAAAGGGGCAGTCATTGATTGAGTCTTTTGGGTTCAAAAAATCAACCCAGGGTAATTTGACATTTTCCATACTGTTTAAACAGGTCTCAATAGGGAACTTGGAACTGTTGAGATTTTTAAAGACATTTTTGGTGGAGTACACACCATTTTTTACACTTGGTTTATCAGTCTGATGGCATCATGCATGATTCAAGGAGTGAGTAAGCCTACCTTGTTGGTAGTATTCCACTGATACTGCTGTCAACGCACTGACTGCATGGCTCTGTACGTCTACCTCTGTACGCTGTGTACCAACGATGTTGTCATCTAACACTTCCTTCCATACATCTGCACACAACAAGTACATGGGTTGACACTACTCTCCAAAATGTCTCAAAATTGTTTAAGTAGAAATGGGGAAGTCAGCCTCGAAACTTATGTTAGCTGTTCGCGATATACATTTGAGTCGGTTGTTTTGTTGCATAACAATAAACCGCCACAAAGAGTTTCTTTTAGAAAATTCAATTTCATTGAGATACACAATACATGTACATGTATTTTCTTACTTTTAAGAGATATAATAACAACATGCAATCAGGAGTAAGCAAAACAAAAAACAGCAACATTCAGCAATATCAATTTAATTAGTAGCTGTTTTGATAAGCAGAAGCTTGTAGCACTCAATTCAGCAAACACCCCAAAGGACAGACAAACAAGGGACAGAACAACAGACAGTGTAAGTCTCGCTTGTATTCAAACATTTTTGGGACCACTTTGGTCCCACGTCATTGCTTTAACGCACAAAGGAATCAGACACGAGCACTTTACTGGGTCCCGATGTCCAAATATGCTTGACTTACACAGTCTATCGCTACATTGACATCACATGCAGATAAAGAAAACACAGGGAGATAAAAGTAGTTTCTAAAATGTTTACAATGCAAGCCTGAAACCCTTCGTGTTCGTCTGCACTGAGCACAGTTTATCATCTGTTTCCAATACGCCACAGAGTGAGTTTCATTTTGAAGGTTGAGTAAAATTTGAAGCTTTGCATTGTGTTGGAAGGAGCCGAGTAGGTTTACAGGTAAGAACCATGCGAATTGAATCTCTCATGGGAAGAAGTGTTGGTTCTGAGAAGAACCAGGGTTTGTGAAAAAGTAGAGTCTCAACATTTTAGAGGGCTCAACTTCTGGTGCTTCTGATCAGCATAGTGTGGGTTAGAGTCCCTATCGTGGCATTTGTGTCCTTGAGCAAGATACTTTACCATAATTGCTTTGTCCTTTGGACGGGACATTAAGCCAAAGGTCCTGTGTACTTGGATTGGTAGTGCACATAAAAGAACCCAGAACACTTTTCGTGGAAGAGTAGGGGTTAACCCCGGTGTTTCTGGTTCACATAGCAAGCACCCTTGTTTACAGGTTTCCTCAGGCTTGCGAGCTACGGTGATCAAGTTCACCTATGAGGCATCCTTGGTAGCATTGCCAGAAATATATAATAATAGTAATCCTTGTTTTACCCAAGATGTCATCTCCATGGAAGGGCATCTTGGAGAGGGACATCTTCTCAATGAAGTTGCAGACAGCCGGCCGGAGAACCTCTCCAGTCATCCCACGAAACATTTTAGCATCCACCATCTACATGGAAACAGAAATACTGTTACCCCTCAGAAATCAAACACATTTGCAAATAAAAATAAATTGCAACTTGTTCATCTACATGTACATGTACATATGGAGAAAACAAGTCAAGTAGTCAAGAGTCTGTGTGGCTAAGTATAGTATAGTTGTTTTTTGTATAGTTTTTTTTATTGTCACATATACACATAGTTGTATACAGAGAAAGGCATTTTGGTTTTGCGTGTCTGAAAACATTAAAATACAAATCAAAACTTAATTACGCACTAAAAACCACATGTACACAATTCCTTACAAAAGTATACTTCAATACACATTTAAATAAATACTCTAGTGATTACATCGTGCAAAATCTAATTGGAAGGCTCAAGGAGGATTTGAGGAAATCCTGAAATCAGTTTACCCCACAACATCCGCCACTCTACCTCACTAACAGCTTTCAAAAAATCTCTAAAAACCCACTTGTTTAATTAATCACTCATGTATTTTGCTTATTTTGTATACCCCTTTTGATTGTTGTTTAATTTGTGTGAAGCGCTGTGTTACTTTCTTTGGTTAGTTAGAGCGCTATATAAATGCTCTGTATTATCATTGTTATTATTATGCTTGGGTAATACACTAAAACCAAATAATTACTGAATGTCCTTGTATGTCATTTGATGAATCCTTACCTTTCTGACTATCTCCTTTAGCCCATTGACACTGGCAGCTCCAAGCACATCAGCTATAGAGCTGAAAGAACACAGAAAACATAATGCAGGGATGAGATCTAATGAATGTCAACATTCCTGAAAATGGCTTGTGGTTCACACTTGTTCTACAATCCCGGCCATATCTCGTTGGGCCCCCGCCCCCGCCCCCGGCCCTCGTTCAATGTTGGCCCTCATTGCGCGGTCTGCGCTCCTAACAACATTGAGCGGGGGAGCGGGGGAATGGGGGAGGGTATGTTTAGTGTCACCTGGCCCAAGCATTTTGGCCAGGATTGTAGACCCGAGACCTCACAGATGTTAAAATTCAGGAGGTTTACTGACTCTGTGCATCACTAGAAATACAAAACTAAAGGTTTGGACATAATGTGGACTAATTATTTCTCTCTTTGGTGATTGCTTAACTTCTTTTAAGAAAATCCGAAGACTCACAGAGATTTTGAAAAAAATCCTGAGAAATTTCAAGCCTCATAATGGCAAAAACAATTCTTCTTTCCAGAACATCATTTGTTTTTGCAAATCGATTAATTACAGTACCAAACAAAAGTTGACTAAATTGTTTTGAATGGTTACTGTCGACTACAACTTGAACAAGGCGGCTACTGACCTGTTTTTCTCTTCAGCGTATTTAAAAAGTGCATGAGTAACCTCTGCAGCAGCTAGCAGTGCACCATGCCTGGTGTAGATATCTATACCAGTGGTTAGGGGTATCAGTGTCGGAAGGACTGGAGAAAAAAAGGAATGTTTAATTTCATATCAATCACACTATATATGGGTTTTGAGGCATTGCATGGTGAGGTATCAATTTATATTTGGTTTGCGGTAACACCATGTGTATATCTACTTGCTAGGTAGATTTGTTCTTTGAGAACTTGTCTTGCTATTTATTCTACTGCCGCGGTAGATTATTCGGAATTCGGGAGACTTCTCAGTTCCTGCTTATTAACTACTACCTGGCCGGGAGGTAGGAAATCGGCCGGGACTACCACTTTCGCTATGTGGATCGAGGGGACTTCTTGTTATTAACTACACTGCCGCGGAGTGAGTTCTTAATAATAGGACTCAACGTTTGGACTAGCTTGCTCTCGTCATCGTCAGGAGACATTATAAAACTTTGGTAATAATAACAATTATCAGAGTTAATAGTTCTACGAGTGACACCAAGGTAAAAACCCATACTTTTGCACCACAGGTGAACATGAGAACGATAATGCGCTCTGCTGTTTTTAGTGCAAATTTCTTTGTAAATAGCAAGGATTTGTTGGCATGCAGTTAGAGAGTACAACTACATGTACAGTTAGCTAACCCAACGCATAACAGTTCAGACGGGTAGTGTAGAGGTTTCGCTGACAACCCTCGGTTACAGTTAAAATAATCTATAGAGGGCGCATTCTTCATATTGTCATTTGTTATACCACACACAAACTACATCCTCCACTCGCAAAAATGGACTACCAAAGCTCACTCATCACCAAAGAAGTCCAATCTCAAATGATTACTGAAACCATACATCATCTGTCTGTTGGTTATTTGTGTTTTTTCTCTCAGGTGTCTACTTGTTGAGAAAACAGCAAAAAACTGTCATGGTATTTTCATCAAGAATGTCAAATCCATCCATGTTTAGCAAGGTGACAGCAGGTACCAACAGCATCTCTGGCCGCAGCATTCCCGAATGGGCACCAACCCTCAAAAATCTGGAAAACTATTCATGCATTTAATCGTTTCTCAGATTCAAACAGTTTTTATTGATTGCATTTCAGACAAAATAATTTCACAGGATGCTTTACTAACAACACCATCTTTATAACAAGTAAGCTTTTGGATAGAATTTACAATTTTTTTTTATCTGGGTCATTACCAAATAAAGAACGTACCATTAAAATATTACATAACTGACCTGTTTCTATCATATAGTCTGGTGCTTTAGCTGTCAGCTTGTACAGTGCCTGGGCAGTCAGCTCCCTCACCGCACTGCAGTAAATGTAATAAATAGCAGATCAAGTTAATACGTTTGATTGATTTCTTTGAATACTGTCAACATCTTGTGTATCATCAATGGTTTTGGGGTTTACCCTGGTGTTTCTGGTTCACAAAGTAAACACCCTTGTTTACAGGTTTCCTTACTAGGCTTGCGAGCTACAGTGATTAGGTTCACTTATGAGGCATCTTAGGTATAAGAGGAAATTTATTTATTCTGTTATATTTCAATAAAAATAACCACCATACAACCAACTTGTCCAATTTCCTTAAAGTTGGTGGCCCTTTTTCAAGCCAAACCAGTGAAAAATGGTACAACAATTTACATTTCTGTCAGGAATTGTGCGCATGCTTAAATACAAGAATGCTCTGATTGCATCAAATACGAAAGAGGGTGTGCCGGTGCTATTCTTAGATCTTCTGCATCGTTCCAAATGCAAATATTTCCCTTGAGGAATGGTACCCAAGGGAGGTTCTTCAAACCAATTTACTTTGCATTTTGTAACGATTGATTTGATATATTGCTTTTTTGCTTTATCGATACTGTGTAAATAAAATTAACCTTGAACCTTGAAGGAGGAGGGGAGGGGAGAGGGGGAGGTGGTTGTTGAAACTAGCATAAGGTAGGGCCTCTACGCTTACCCGTCCCAGTGACCGGTCTTGACTTTGGCTAGATGGTCAATCAGTGGGATGGTGTACTCTTCAAAGTCTGAGATGTAACAGCTGAGAAATTCAAAGATAAAACATGTTCATGTAATGTAAATTAATAGTTTGTGGTAACTGCAAACCAAAGAGCAATGCTAGTCCATTGTTGTCTCATGAAATATTTGACAATTTCAAACAGGAATGATATTGGGCCCTTACAAACAAATAGGAATAATTTGTTGAGTAATAAGGGCTAACCTACTTGCACACATAGTGTAGGCTTTAACCCTTTTAGAGACCATAGCGGCCACAAGCGGCTTGTACCAAAACGCCCATACAATGTAGTGGCCGCAAAGTTTAACCTACTTCTATTCACATAAAGAGGTCAAAGTAAAGGTCATGGCCACATATGAAACTTTCCGATGTAGTATGCTGACATAGTATCCCAATTTCTGAAACAAGAAACTAAATTCCCTCTTAAATTCTATTTATGTTGAGATTTTTACTGAAAAAATTTCAATAAAGAAACCAACAATATTAGCAATGTCTGGGCGTTTTGTGATAATTATACAGAAATGAATGGTCTCTAAAGGGTTAATAGACTTTTCGGGCAATTTAATCACAATTTTTATTTGTTCAACCCTATTAACCATAATGAAAACAGAACAGCAAGTCTAGGTACTAGTTGGTCCTGCCTGACACAGTCAAGAATTGTGATGGACACCTTCAAGCCTGATTCCTACAACATTGTGAAGCTGAAGCAACTTTCCTAGTGCCATTCTAGTAAAGCAGCACATAGTGACTATTTTGTGCATGAAAAACTTGCTTTGCAGTCAATAGACACAATCGGCGATCGGAGTCACATGACTCATAGTGGGTATACAATGTAAACAAACCAAGCAAACAATGCACAACGAGCATGGAAAACCATGACTGCTTCCCACCTTATGGCAGGAGCGCTCGGAAGCAGCCATGCGTTTCCATTCACGCTGCGCCTTGCTTGCTTGGTTTGTTTACCTTTTATACCCACTATGGGTCACGTGACGGAGTCGCCGATTGTGTCTATTGTGCGTAGAGTATGAACCAGGCTTTTTATCCTTTTGAGATCGCCAAACCAACCTGATGTTGAGATATGTGTTGCTTCGGTTACCAACAGCAAAGTAGTCGGCGGTCGTCAGGATATCAATTCCGTGGGGAAATGTGCCTTGACGTCCAACGTTCTCCTGAAACGCAGCCTGTGAATTCAGATTTTTAAAAAGACAGTAATATTGTCAGGGGGACATCCAATACCACATCAGGGCAACATTGCACTTTTTGTGCACCTTTTGATAGGGCCACCAAATTTGGCATACAGGTAGACAAGTACATTTTGAATTAATCTGGTGAGACCTTATGGTGGGTGCTCCCCATGACAACCGATGCCCATCAACGATGATGCTGAAGTTATTACTGAGAAAATAGAATAGCTTTTGCAAACTGCTTACCAACCAAAAGGACCTTTGGTATAAATGCAAAAAATAGTTAACGGCCTACCGTTTCGACCTTTCTCAAGGTTAAAATGAAGTTATTAATACATACAGGCTTTACGTACGATCAATACACTCCACTCTATCGCGATGTTCGTTATTTTTTTACTCACCGAAGCAGCTCGTCTGCAGTTGACTTCTCGATCGAAGACTGTGGTGATGATGAGAGCAGAGGCCAGATTATTCACATGGTCCTTGATGTCTTCAGGATCATAGGCTCTGGCGAAGGCCCAGCAGACGTAGCAAGCTGCATCTCTCACATGAGCGCCTGCCAAGAATAGTAATACAAACTATTCATATAGCACTTTATTTTGGGTTGCCTCGAAGCACTTATTATTTTTTTACTACAGGTACATTGAACTATTTTGAATGATGAAACCCTTTTATAAAGTGCCTTGTATCAGTTTACGAGGTGAGGCCTCACAAAATTCTGTCAAGCCATGCCAGAAACATCAGGGCCAATCCCACATCTTAAAGGTGGTGTCATAGATTGTTTTTTGTCACCATAATGCCGAGTTATAGGCAAATTTTGTAAGAACAATACAATCAAAATCACATGTGAAAGTGTCAGCTGAACACAGTGTCTACTTGCTGAGAAAACAGCAACAAAACTATCACTGTATTTCACAAGAACATCAAATCCATATAAGTTCAACAAGGTTCAACGGGTACCAACTGCACTTCTGGCCGCAGCATTCGCGAACGGACATCACAGAAATTTGAATCTCCAAAAGTCACCTGAAATCTCAGAAATCTGAAAAAACCGATTCATGCATGAATCATTTCTCAGATATGTTTTAGGGTGATACATAAAGGAAACCAAATTGCTTCAATGGGAATCCTTTCTCAAAATAGTTTATACTATCAACAGCTGCAATGCTTCTTACCAAGTATGTTTTTATGGTCATTCATTTTTTGAGTATTTATCAATCTAAAACCCTACCTTTAACTGTAAGTTTACTGAGTTCTGTAAAAGTGCATTACAAGACACCTAGGACCTTTGGCTTCATATGCCATCCAAAGGCTGAAGCATTGTCAAGTTTTGTTTAAGAACAAAAGTACCATGACTAGGGGCCAATTCCATAGAGCTGCTTTAAAAAAGCAAACAAATAATGCTTGACAAATTGCTCCTAAGCAAAAGTTGCAGGAAACCGGTCACAAATGGTACATGTGACATGTTCTTTTGGCTGGTAACATTATTCTGGTAAAACTAAATTGTTTTGTGCTTAGTTACTTTTTGTGCTTAAGTAGCTCAATGAAACTGGGCTTGACTGGATCTGAACCAACACTCTGTATGGCAAGACATGGAAGAAAACACATTGACAGGCTAGATAAACTTTCTGCAGTCCTTCATGCATTTCTTGATCAAAGATCACAGTGATAAAGAGATGAGGTTCAACTATTCACAAGGCCCTTGATGTTTTGAAGATCTCCGTTACTTAGCGACACTTCTACATACCCTGATAACAAAAATTACTGAGTAGCCCAAGAAACAATTCCATGTCTAACTTACCAACACTGTACGACCCTCTCTTCTCGTCATAGGCAAGAGCCTTCAAGACTACAGGCACAACTGCAGAGAAAATAAACATCAAGTAAGACAGCGAGTTTACCTCCGACTTCATTCACTCTTATACACTCTTAGAGGGAATGAATTGATTTCTTTAAAGTACAATTTTGCAAGCTTTTGATTAACAGGGATTACAAATCATTGGATTTTAGAAGAGTTAACTCAATTTTGTTTACCCATATATCTTCAAATACTTTTCTTTGCTTTCATTCGTTTCCTGCAATAAAACTATAGTAACAGCCATTTAAGGGACTCTACTTTCTTGACTTTGACTTTGATTTCAGACGAAAATGTTTCTCTAGAGGATTGGCATTAGTAAAAATGTTATAATCAGTGCACTACCAGATCAAAAAACTAAACAATTTTTATTATTATTATTATATATTTTTTATATATATATATATATATATATACCATTTTTATATATATATATTTTTTTTGGGGGGGGGGGGGTATGATGATGATTACAAATCCAATTTTGTTAGGCTTAAAGTGGTTGTTTCATTTCTGGTTTATCAAAATTATATGACCACAAAACAAATGCACCTCTAGATACCCAAAGTCAAAACCAAATAGGAACTGAGAAGGGTAGGCAAGCATTTGGTACCTACCTTTTGGTAACCTTTCCGGGAGGAGTAACCCACGTCGTCCAAGCTCGGCTAAAGCAAGACATCCCCCGTGCCACGCCCCATCAGACTCACGCAAGCTAAATAAAGAAATCATCGTTTAAGGTGAAATACATTACTGCCTTGGGGAAAAAATAATCTTATTCTTTATGTTCTTGAACAAAATTACCACTGCAAACATTATCGGCTACCTTTGTGAGTAAACACTGAGTAATGTTTCAATTTTTGCTATAAATTTTGCTAGCATGAGGTGATTTTGATGTAGGAAGTTGAAATACGAAAGTGAGTATTGTTGTTTTGTTTTTTTACCCTACACTGATGAGTGAAAGTACAGTATACTCGGTGCTTTCCGAGACTTGCAGGACAAAACAAAAATAATATTCTTTATCCTAGATGCAATTATTAAAATGTATGGAAAGAAATTGAGTGTTGGGGGAACACTTCTCACAAATCGTAGTGTTTCTGAAAGAAAATATTCTTCAGAACAATCTGTACTGGGATTATATATATATATTGTATATATATTGTTTTTTCTTCAAATAAAAAACTTATTAAAACAATTATTTTGGTGACCTACCTGAAGAGCTCCAGCATGGAACCAACCACTTCATCAGCTAGCTCTCTCGGTAACCTTCCAGTCATTCTACCAATACTACACAAAGAAAAAACAACTCTAAATTATATTTCTTTGATGTCTGGGCAAAAAGGTCTCGACACTTTTGAAATGGCCATTGTCTTCAAAGATTTTTTCATTTGATGTCATAATGAAAAAAAGAAAGAAAATAGTTTGTAATCTACCAGTTGACCGACTCCTGCAGACAGATACAACACATTTCCTGAATGTCGTAAACAATAATTTTAGTATAAACTACGATCTGCTGATACTCTGTAATTTACCCTTATGATGCTGTGGTCTTCTGTGTCAGGTACCCTGCATACATGTACAACAGTGACAGTGGCAGTTCTAATTCTCATATCATGAAAGGGACCAGACTGCTTTTTCCTTCCAGTCTCGGTTTGGTTACAATGGTTTGAATTGAAGATACACAAGATGGCAGCACCGTGATAACAATCAATAGTGAAGGAAAACATCCCCCACATCAGCCACGCCAAAGAATACTAACATTTCTCAAAATCCAAACACTTCCAATGATCCCATGATACCTTTAACATTACAAAAACCATTGAAAATAGACTGTTATTCTTACCCTTTTGCTGCAGACCATCTCACTATTGTGTCTTTATCCCTTAAACCAGCGAGAAGTTGCTCTAGAAATATTAAAAAAATGAGTTTGGAGTTTGAATATCTCAATATTAGGAGAGACTGAACAAATATCTTGTGTTGGAAAATGCAGGATTTTATTTCCTTCGCACATTAAAGCAATGTGTGTGGAAACTCAAGGTTCTCACAAATGTTTGAATACATGAGAGACTTGCGCAAGTCTATTGGCTAACCATGGAACTCCAAAAGGCACTGTTTTGAACTTAACTTGTTGCCCAAGGAGAGTCTTGCACTGGAATGCAAAACACCACACCACAGCACACATACACACTAAGACCAAATAGACTGACCCTCAAAGCATCTCCCCATTTCTTATTAATCACATCATCGCTCAACCAAGTCACAAATCCCCACAATCCCCATCCCACAAGCATCCCTGTATACAAATCACATCTTCCCTCACCCCAACCCCATAGTCCCTATCTCTTACCGATCACATCTTCCCTCACCCCAACCCCACAGTCCCTATCTCTTACCGATCACATCTTCCCTCACCCCAGCCCCAAAGTCCCCATCTCTTACCGATCACATCTTCTATTTCCTCTGGTATATCATAATCTTCATCATCATCAGCTCCCTTTGCAATCTGAGAGCCACCAGTAGCTACTGCTATGGGAGTCAAATCTTGTGCCTTCAGGTTCTCTGCTAAAGATCGACTTCCTCTCTGATATCTGATCAAAAGATAAAATTGTCAAAACTTACCACCCCCCTTATAATGCACCAACCACATATTCATATCCGCGACGCTGACTCTCTTCAGATTTTCAAGAGACTTCTATTGTAAGAAACTGCTTTAAATAGTTCATTTCATTGTTTTATGTTTTATGTTGCGCATAGAGGCTCCTGCATTATGCGCTATTTAAATATCTCGTATTATTATCATTATTATTATATCCAAAAAGCTAATGGGCTTCTGGTACTCGATGGAGCTGATCAGCGTAATGTGGGGGGTATGATTTACGCTGAAATACAAACCAACAGATTTCCAATTTGATTATCGTACCTCCAGGCAGCGTTCCTAGTCTTCAGGAATGTCAGGCCTAGTCGCTGGATAAGCTTCATAGCCAGCTTGCGGATCTGAGTATTTTCACTGCTCAACTGTTTACAGGCTACCAGCCTCTCCAAGACAACGGGAGCTGTAGGATAAAATAAGAAAAATGAAAGATGCTCTACAGTGCCAAGTCCTCCAGGGTGTGACTGCCTCAAAATGAAGTTAACAGTGCTTTCCTTCCCTGCAGCTGTTAAGATCAGGGCCCAATATAATAGAACTGCTTAAAGAGGAAGGGAAGTGACCGATTCAGTTTTGTGATGTACTCATTTTCCAATAGATAGAGTCCTCATGTGAGCGGGGGAAAAACATTCACATTAAAATGGTGTACATTGCCATTGCATCCGATACCCGCCCAGTGCACAATTTGTCTACATCCAAAACATCTGATGACATCATTCTAAGAAAAAAGGGTGTCAACAGAGACTTGTATTTTTCCCCCCAATCACATGAGGACTCTTTCTATGAGAAAAGGAGTACAATTTAACAAAATCGAATTGACCACTTCCCTTCCTCTTTAAGAACAAAAATGAACTAAGCACAATAAAATCATTCTTAACAAAATAAGCTTACCAGCCAAAATGCCATTCGACATGTACCATTTGAAGCTGGTATCCTACTTATTTTTGCTAAGCAGAAAAGTTCTGGAATTAGGCCTGGAACAACCTATCCTGAATGTTACAAATCAGGGAATCAATCTTACAAGACTAGAGTTAATGAGTACCGCAAGTAGATCCAGTTTACCGCAAGACATAATTGTAGTGTGGCACTGATGGTCACATCTCTCATCACTTTTTAGTGAGTAAGGCATGGTTCAATAAATAAATACTTGGGGAAATGGGTTTTTGTTGAGGGACAGGTTTGTTAAAACTAGCATCTGCTATCCCTCTTTTTTCACAAGGTGCTTTTTATGTGAGTATGTCGTTGAAATGAATTGTGGCAATCGTCAGTAATTTGATTATTTTCATCTAGAACAAAAGAACATGCACCTACATGTAGAACAAAAGAACATGCACCTACATGTAGAACAAAAGGGGGTATTAAGAGGCATGATTGCCAGTCCCTTCCATCCCTTTTGACTGTTATTGGCATAAAACACTGAAACCAAGAATTAAGCAGTTTGAACGGCGGGGGGGTGGGGGTGAGGTTGGGAGAGGGTGTAAAGGAAAGGTGGAGAATATCACACACTTACCATAATCCACGATGTCCTCTCTTTTCCCAAGCTTGAACAGCGAAGCCTAAAAGAAATGAAAAGAAGATTAAAGGTGATGTCATTTCAATACAATGTACTGTGTACATACATGTCAGAGCATTGACAAGAATGCTGTGGTAAGACTTTCGGAAGTTTAGGGTTTCTCCCCCCCCCCCTTATATATTTTCTTTAAGAGATGTACTTATTGCATTTTGGACAAAGAAACTACTATTATCTTGGTTTTACCCTTACAAAGATGTGTAATGAGCACTGTATACATGTACTCAATGTTTTCGAGTCCTGTGAACAAAATCCACCAGCATATTACTTGGGTGGGATTCAAACCCGTAACCTTGGCATTCTAGAGCAGATGTCTTAACAACTAGACTACTGAGCTGGTTCAGTTAGGAGAGGCCACTTCAAATCTTATAAATTATCCTCTAAAGCAGGAAAACGGTTTCATGACAATGTCATAATTTTTAAAATAACGTTCTCATTTTGAGGAAGAAATTTGAGCCAGAAAACTTAAAGATTAATTGTATTTTTTGCACGCAGTCTAGCACAGTAGACACAAGTTCGAAGGGCAGAGTCACCAAAGTGTTGATTCAAATTCCAGCCATGTTACTTGTGTCATTGAGCTAGCCACTTAACTATAATTGTTTCCCATCACCCAGGAGTAAATTCGTACCTGGAAGGGCGGAGGGTGTTGATGTGTATTGTGAGCACTCCGAAGGAGTTGAGATGGTATCAGGAATGTGTAAGGCCCAAGGAACATCAGCTAGAATTGCTTAATTAGGATTTGGGCGGCTCCAGCTACATGTATGATCGTCCCAGCACCATGCCTTGAAGTATCGGACGTTCTTAGTAACACCCTAAAGCAACAGTCGTAGCTGTAGCTGTAGCTGTAGCCCCAATTCCGATAAGGCCTCATATTGCAAGGCACCTTTCCCAATGGGTTTTAAAGCACATCATAAATGCCTTCTTGTTTCATACTAATTATGTTTGCATCAACCAACCACCATGTGCTCTACCGAAAGTAAACTTAAGTAATTACTAGAAAATCATATTGATATTAATGCTGGAAATTTGAGCCATAGCTGAGTCACTGTACATGTACATGTACATGTACATGGCTACAAAATGAAATCTCTTTCTTAACTTACCAATGAGGCAAGCACCCCTGAAAGCAGTGCCATACCAGACATGGTCTCACCTGAAGGAACAAAAGGAAAACATTTCAACCTTAAATAGCTTCTTTCATTGTTCCAAGTCAACAAAATGTTGTTGCAAATATTCAACAGATTACTACAAAAATCATACCACCAACCTCTGAAAGTGTTTTCAAATTTGTTGGTCTCTTTTTTCAAACAAGGAAGAATGCTTTTGTCCAGGTGTGATTCCACAAAACAAACAAAAAATTGTAACTGTGTACATTTTATCTGAAAACCTACATGAAGATGGTAATGGTAGTAAAGCATCCTGCGAAATTATTTCGTCCGAACATAGAGAAAGGACCATGGTCCATGGTCCTTTCTCCATGGTCTCAAAGTACCCCAGTTGATTAGAAATCAGCTAAAGTATGTCAACAAGTTTGAATCTCCAAAGATTGCCTCAGGGAACTTTTGGAGATTCATATTTCTGTGATGTCAGTTTGTGAATACTGCGGTCAGAACACAGAGATGAGGTTGGTACCTGCTGTCGCCTTGCTAAACATGGATGGATTTGACATTCTTGATGAAAATGCTGTGACAGTTTTTTGCCGTTTTGTCAACAAGTAGACACTGTATTCAGCTGAAACTTTCACAGGTGGCTTTGAGTGCATCTTTATTGATAATTTGGCCTATAAATCAGAATTAAGTTGACAAAAAAACAATCTATGACCGGACCCTACCTTTAGGGATGTGGTAAAATAAACAAAATTATTTGATGGTGCGTTGGGTTTTCATTAATAGGCGAAGCAGTTGTTGACATGGAAGGAATAAATTACAGCTTGTGACTTACAATCTGCTTCAGACAGAGTACGCAGACACCAGTCCAAGAAACTTGGCAGCTGTTGCTGTTTAACATCATGCCGCGTAAGAAATCTGTAAAGAAATACACAAAACAAGTACATAATGCCCGGTCATGTTCTGGGTTCTTTATTCCACTCTCAGCCATGCCTTTGTTTTGTTTTTTTGAAGCAGGACCATAGATTTTAATAAATGTTGCAACATTACAAATAATTTTGGGTTGAACAAAGAACAATTTATTAAAGCAGGACTTGAACCTGTGTCCTCCGGATAAACGCCCCCAGTGCTCTACTACCAACTGAGCTATCTAGCCCCAATGTGGGCGGTCTCCTTATTCTGTCAATATCTTTGTTCAGGGGTGCCAGTCAGAAGCCATACAACCTGTAACTGTCGTATAACCATTATGAATACACATACACTGTACACCATCCTATTCAAGGGCATTCAGTTTTGCACGTCACCCAAAAAAAAAATTATATTTAAACTAATATCACAAAAAAGTATGACATTTTTCAATACCAAGTACATATATGTATTTCTCAAACGTCTTCCTTGTAACATAAAATAAAAATAACATAATTTTTTAAAACTTAATTCTTAATTAAAGCCCCTTTGAAAGCATCAATTTGAAAGTTTGATTTTCAACTTGCTCACTTTGAGATCATTAAGGCCGCAGCATCTCTCGATTTATCAGACACTTGAAGATATTTCTGTAGAAATAAAAAACACAAGAGAAATTCAGGGTTCTCACATATTGTTTACTTGCAGAAGATTTAACCAGTTTGATTATGGAATGTTTGACAGTAGATAGGCCCGATTCTCAGCTTTCAGCAACGACCAATAATTGGCCATGGCTTATTGGAAACCTCCCATATGTCGTATACAATGAAAAACATTGGTGGCAGCCTATCGATCTCTCAAAACCCCTGATTGCAAAACAAAAGGACAAAGGTCAAGGGTCTGCGATTGCACAACAACCCCAAGAAAAAGGCAGATTTCAAGCAAGAATTCCAGTACCCTTTGTCCTTTTTTTGTAATGGGGAAATGAAGCATAGCTCTGTAGGTTCATGACTGTGCATGCTACACAATGGACTTGTTCCAGTGGACTATAGACGTCAACCGTAGCTCTACCCAGAAATATTTTGCTTGTATACAGTACAAGTCAACCGACGTGAAGTGGTTTAAACCGTTAAAATGATTTCTTGTTGTCCTACTAGACTAACCTTGCCTACATTGATGATTCTTTTAAAAGACTAACCTTGCCTACATTGATGATTCTCATCATAGTTGGCTCTTTCTTCCGTCCCTCCTCATCTATTGGTGCATTACTGTCCAGTTTGGACATATCAAATGGTATCATGCAGATTATGGACATCCATAGCAGTAGTATGTAACGAGTCTCCCAGGTCTACAGCATGTACGAAAAAACAAACTGATTTATCGTCAGGAATCATTTCATTTCATTATTTTCCCAAACTGCATGTTAGTTTCATTTTGACTAAGCATAATACACAATGCACAACAGACAAAATGTTGGCCCTGTGTTAAAGTACAAAGGCTGGTTGTCGTTTCTGGTCATACCGTGCAGTCAGTTGGGTCCTGCCTGTCCAACAGGGCAAGGACTGGTTCCATATCGGCGACTTCATGAGGTAGAATCCTGATAACTGTCTTGTAACCACGTGCCTATCGGTAACGGGGAAAAGAGAAGGAAAAATTACTTTGGCATTTCCATAATTTGTCATGTAACATCGGCTACAGATGTAAGACATCTGGTATTTTAATTTTTTTTTGTAATTCAATATGTGCTAAAATCTGTTATTGATAAAAACATGTTTCCATGGATCCAATCTGAAATTCATTATTGCTTAAAATGTAAACCTAATTTGGGATATCTGCGGTCTATGATAGTGGTCTAGTGCTCAAGACTACTGTATGGTGTTGTCAAGAGTGTGGGTTTGGGTCCCAGTCATTGCACTTTTGTCCCTGAGCAAAGCACTTATAAAACCATAATTGATTGGTCCTTCTGATGGGACGTAAAAGTGTAGGTGCCATATTTGTTGCAATGGCACTTGAGAGAATACAGTACACTTTATATCGTTAAAAGAAAGGGTTTGCGTTGGTGTTTCTGACATAGTTGACTGTACATGTAGATAACACCCCATCACCTCGTACATATGTAAGGGTTATCCCCATGTACATGCTAGTGCACTACAAAGACCCCCTAGCGACAATGACATGTCAAAATACATTTTAAAGGGTGCATATAACATTGGTTAAGAGCTCAAATATAAATGTCAACAGATTTGCACACAACTTTGGTATGAAGATGGTCATGGTGGAAAACTTCCCTTGAAACTTCCTTTGCCTGGAATGCTATAGTTTTTGAGAAATGCGCTACAACAATTAGTTTTGATCTCGCGAGTCCAAACCCCAGGTTTGAAAAGAGTGAAAACGTACAAGTTTTTTGTTTCACTATTTCCTTGTGACTCCGATGACCGATTGAGCTAAAACTTTCACAAGTTTGTTATTTAATGTATACATGTCATGCATGTACATGTATGTTGGGTCACATGAAGTGTTGGTACTGGTCTTCATCAATTACCAATCTTTTCCTTGCGCTTAAAACTAAAACAGTTTCTGAAAAGAAAAAGAAAAAAACATTTTGTCCCTAAACTGTTTTGACCCACCCACCCCAAAATTTCGATTTGTTAAACATTGATTGGCTTCATAACAATAACTGAAGAACAAAGTAATGCCTTAAATGAACCAGATATTGAGATCAAAGGTCTCCAACATCAGTAGTTTTCACTGTTTTTTCTGGCTTTTTTAAAACAAACAACTTCGTAGTTTAATCAGGAATGAAAATGAAATTGATGATCTTGGCCAACTTGGTACTTTTCTTTTTCTTTTCGTTTGTTAATTTATATACTTTTTTTTATTTATAAAAATTGAATTTCGATTTTCAGTTATTTCTTTTGACCCGGCCACCCACAATTTCGAAAGAAAATCTAAACTGTTTAACATTGACTATTCTGAATGGCCCCTTACCTTGGTAAGAAGATAGAGGAACTTGAACGCCAGATGAGACAGTCCAGGAGGTGATTTTATATCTCGAGCAATGTCCAGTAGAGGAAGGAGCATTCCTTCAAGGTGTGGATCCATCAAGTGAGGCTGCTCCTGATAGTTATCCACGATAACTGATGGCAAAATAAGATTCAAACCATTAGTACTTCAGCCTCGCTACCATGGGCACTAGTTATACATGTTATAGGGTGTCATTATCAAGCAGGTTGGAGCATCAAATTCAAGTTCTGGTGGTTAAATCATTGGAGTGTGGGTTCAAATCTTGGTCATGACAATTGTGTCCTTGAACAAAATGCTTTTTACTATAATTGCATCTCTTCAGAGTGCTACATCAGGGCTCGAATTTGCGGAGAATATCCACAAGACTACAGGGCTTGTAGCTCAAAATCTTCACTGGACCAGACATTTTTTACAAGACCTGATTCAAAATTTGAAAAAAAATAAATAAAAAATTGCTGCCACAGTTTAACATGCATTTGACTGCTTTCATATGAACCAGAACTGAGACAAGTAAGAGAAGAGTATCCTTGATTACTCATAGAATTGAAAGATAATTTATTAGACCCAAAGTCAACACTTGAACAGAATGTGTTTCTGTTATTCAATTGAAAAACACAAGACCATCGGACTTGTTAGGTCATAAGTTTACTGGCCCAACACTAAAATTACTGGCCTCGGGCCTGTGGTCCAGTGTAAAATTCGAGCCCTGTACATGTAGGGTAGAGGTTGATTGTGTATGAAAAAGCTCGGGCTATATTCTCCCCAGGGAGCTGAGAAAGATTTTAAAAGGAGTGTTATTGGCCCAAAGCGCATTGACACGTTGTTGTAAAATGCGCTAAGTATAAGAACTAGTTATAATATTAGTTATTAGTTACTGGCACCCCATCCAAAATATAGGCTCTATTTAAAATGTTTTCTGTGCATTTCCCAATTAGTTTTTGTACATCTAAGTTACTTTTTCACATGCCCAGCTATTGTCTAAAGATGATTTGAGACTTATTTTTTTTCTTCATTGTGTTTTGTTAATTAGAGAAAAATAATAAAGAGCAAAGTGTCTCCATTTAATTATTTGTGTTTTATTTTCTCATATTCTCAAAAAGTATTTTATCAACCTGACAATGGTAAAAACCCCAAATCTACCCAGCTTTTCCAGCAAATCATTGCCCAAACATATCGTCCTACTGGGGGCCTACCAAGCTACCCAGTAATTGATATATTGCCCCAACATCTCTGCTAATTACCCATCTGACCATGACGACACACAACATAGATGTAGATCTAAAAGTTTCTCTCTCTCTTTTCAAGCATGTCAGTTCCCAAGCAGACAGTTCTGATGGGGGGGGGGGGGGATGGCGAGGGAACCACAGAACCTATATTATAGCACAGGCTGTCACTATCACAATCAGCAAGATATCTGGAAGCCTGCTACATACAAGGAACGGATGGCTCCACACGTCATCGGCTGGTCCGGCTGTGTGGTTGAAGCGTTGTGAACATTTCAATGGATGCTTCACAAATCCGCTCCGCCCACAGCCCGGCCAGCCAATGTCGCGATTTCATTGGCATAATTGGGATCAATCCAAAATAGCCGCGCTCAAAAAACACAGAGGGAAGTAATTCGGAGGTAATTTAAATTTGTTTACTTTAAATATCTTTTTAGAAAATTGTTTACTTAAAGTGACATCCAAAACACCCAGGGCAAGTTTAAGAGATTAGTGAACACTGGTTTAAACTACCGACCGACCTGCCCGTAGTAGGGAATGCGCCTTCAACTTTTTATTGCTTAGCTTAAGATTATGAAAAAATGGGTCCCGATGCGTAAGTGTGGCCAAGGATTCAGAGAGATCTTCTCTGGCCACAAAAGTGGGGCTAGCCAATTATTAATTGCCAGACATTCCATTTCTTTCTTGTTTGCCTACTTCTATAAAAAAAATAAATGGTTACATTATTTACCAAAAATTAGTTTCTAATTCGTTCTAGGCTAATAATAGTAATGTTCCATCCCAACTTGACAATCGTCCCAACTCTATAGTGTTCAAGTTGGGGCGTCCCAACTGTAGTTGGGATGGCCCATAGGCATAGAACTCAACAGGCGGGATAGCCTCAGCGAAAAAGATACAGTGATCGATCGTGGGGTCTGTGAGTACATGCGGTCGGGGAGGGAGGCAGGGAGCTCACACTGCCGCGATTAGCGTATGGATGGGAAGAGCGGTCTCAATTATAATTTTTTTCAAATATGGTGCTGGCACTGATTTTTCTAAATTAAATGAAGTCAGTACTAGTTATTTAGAGTGCTGATTTCAGACACTTCACACACACTTCGGCAGCAAACAACTGTTCAATGTATGCCGATTTTGGGTCCACTGGTACCCTGTACTATCCCAACTACAGTTGGGATGCCCCAACTGTAACACTCAAGTTGGGACCACTGACCAGTCCCAACTGAACTATGTTGGTGCGACTGTCAAGTTGGTGGGGCGGAACAGTAATAATCGACTTCACAATGAATCACATGTCTTTAATTTTTAATTAATACTAGTTTGCAGCTGTTAGTGAAGTTATGTAATATTCAATTAACATTACAATTGTATTTGACATTTAGCTGCAAAATGACATCCCTATCAACACTTGTTAAGTACAATTTCACATCCATATCATAACTGGTTAAGTACAATTTCAATACTTACAAGTAAATCTTTCCACCGCTATTTCCACCGAAATGTGGTCGTTGTGTAATGTTGCAAGACTTTTGATAAGCCCTTTAACCTCGTCGACCTCAGCAAACTCCTCATGTGTGCTCCCGGCTTGAGCAATATTTGCATCTTCGCCACTGTCTTCCATGATGATTGACTCTGCCGTACCACTGTTACTGTTGTATTAGTACTACGGGGTGTTTGTTTTCTCCACCATTCGAGGCATATAACCAACACGCGTCACGACGTATGAAGCTAAACCACGGTGGTTGTGATTAAAATACGCATGCGCAAATTTTGATTAGTCTCTTGCAGTCGTAATGTTGTGTTTATTTTTGAGCCAATACTATTTACTGTATTAAACTAAACTAAAGTTCAACCCCGTCATATTTTGTCACGTAAATGCTTTGGTATTAAGCGGCTTAGTAAACTGTCCACTGACACTTTTTAACGGTTGGATCATGCATGGAGGTTTTCTTACCCTGTGTTCGCATTATTTCCCAAATAAACAGTGTGATTTGAATATTCAGAAGTGGGTTGACATTATCATGAATATGCAATTTGGCGGAAATTCAACCCAGTGTTTTGCATCTCAATTTTTTCACACGGGAGGGCGCTAAACAGCTCTAAAAGTTGCTAAACTCCCATAGCTAGCAACCAATGCTAGTGCTAAATATTCAAAAATAGTCAAAAAATATTTAAAGTATCTAGGCCTCTTGAAAACCAATCAAATATATTTTCAAACAACTAATTAAATTTCAGATTTCTTTTCAATTTTTGGCAGGTCAGTTTTTTGGAATTTTTGCTAATCACCCCAGAAAAAGCCAAATTAATGTGCTTTTTTCCTAAACCGCTGCAAGTTTACATGAGCACTTTTCCACTTCCCAAGCCAAATAGGACCAACTTTAAAGCCTAAATTTATCACGTCTCCTAAAAAGTTGAAGCAAAGAGCCCCCAGGTTGTGATAAATCGTTATAGGCCCCTAATTACACAATATATTAATATATTAATTGCATGACCCCTCCCCCCCCAAAAAAAAAAAAAAACCCGTTATTATTCCAAAGAATTTGAGGGCCTAGAAATATGATAGCCAGTTTTTCGCATGACTTTTGGCCTATCTAGTGGTGTACCCTGAAAAAATGGGGCTTCGTCTCTCGTCACCACCAGTGGCTATTGTAAAAATATATTACATCAAAGATAATTGAGCTAGAGCAGAACACGAACAAACATAAACAATAATATAAATTCCCCCTTTTATTTTTTGAAAACGTTTTTCTTTTCAGAAGAAAGCAAGAATAACAAGCACAAATACTGTCAACAGAAACAAGACGTGCTAATTAATATTTGGTCCAGAAACAAGACGTGCTAATTAATATTTGGTCCGTTCCGGCCACGCGCTTCTAATTATGTTCTTTTTTGATCTAAACAAAATGTGTTTTGTTTGGGCGCGAGGAAGTTCAAAATATGCCAATACTTTTTAAACCAAACATACTTTTTAACACTGACAATTACGAAGGGGCTTTGAAAAGAGAGGAAAATGCGCAATCATTAAGGGATACAATGTCATAATAATGACCAAACATTATCACCGAGTAAGCATTTATCGGTAATAGAATTATTACAAACCGGTATATCTCATTTACAAATAACTGCTATGATAGATAGGCCTAATAAGTCATAATGACTTGTGCTATAGTTCAAATTAAATATAAGTCATTATTATGACTGGTACTGAAATAATTATAAGATGTAGGCTTTGGTCATAATTATTATTACTTTGAATTAAAGTTTCTTTCTCTCTCAATGTCCATTTAGCGCATCCGTCGAAAACAATAGACAAACAAAGCAAAACAAAACAGAAAACACAGTTATCGCTCAATGCACTAAATAATTATTTGATTAAACAATGTTTGTACAGTGTTTATCTCTAGTAAAGTGATGTTATGTCAAGCAATAACTCAATTGCGACTTTATAAGCAGGACTACTTCGGTGTAATCATCTTTGACGATTATGTCTCGTATCTCAAATGAACGATAGTTAACTTGACTGAAGGGAAATAGATAGGGCTTACCCATTTTTATACATAAATCAATTCAACTTTAAATCACCACACTGGATAATATTTTTAAAGCATTTTCAAGTTGATGCGCTTTATGGTTGGAAGAGTCTTATAATTTTAGGTGATATACAAATTTGATTTTTAAAATAAATAAATAAAAAATGGCACAGCATGATTTAAACTTTACTTTTACTGGCTAATTTAAATCCATTTAAGTAAAGTTTATATCAACATTGGTTTGAATGTTTGTGACTATTGAAAACTTTTAAAAAGTTGTCAGTGAAGCAATTTCTTTGAAATCACACAACTATTTACCGTCACTTTGACATTCTTACCGATCCATGGCTTTAATAATCACGACAGTATGGAAGGCATCTTGTATATTTGTTGAATATCAAGTCGTCTCCAAATGCAGGAAAGCGTAAAAGTTATAGGCCTATCACGGTTGGAGGGGATTTTAGGCTTTCCTCCCTGATTTGTCACTATACAGAAGTTGCATTTTCCAATGCAAAAGGAACCCAAATCTAATAATAAACACAAATACATGCGCATAAAATAATACGCGCGGCAGCATGTTCTTCAATAATTTTGATCAAGGTTTTTATCACAACCACGGAGGAAGGAAAATACATGTATTTCCTTCCTCCATGTCACAACTGAGACGTGATTATGACAAAATGTCCATGGCAAAATTTATTCAAAATTATAAAACCCAAGTTGGGAGTTTTGCATCGTACTCTTCCCGGTCTCACGAAGAATACATTATCGAGAACAGATGCCCAACACTTATTTACAACAAATCCCGTCCCGACGCACGGTTGATTCTATAACTATTTTGAAATTGGAAAAAATGTGTTTAACTTAAATACCAAAAGGTGTACTTTATTTAAAAGGCATAACATGCACAAATCTTTGATAATTCAAACAAAAAACAAAACGTTTCCTTTTTCGTATTAATCAATTTTTTTTTAAGTGCGCTATAGGCTTTTATGCGGAGTTCCCTTCCCCATCAAAATATCAGTCGACTTAATTAGTGCTAGGCCTATATCAAACAAACAAAAGTACACTGAATATGGAGATCAATTAGGTGACAATTTGCATTGGAAAATGCCATTAAAAACTTTGATGTAACAAGTTATATCCCTCCCTCCACCGTTGACAATAACCTTTGCCCAAGAAACTTAACTCTAGAATGTAAATAAGAAATGAAGATAAAAACAAAAAGCAGCTGAAAATAAATCAGAGGAAGCTATTACTGCATTTGGTGCGTCTATCTGCACAATCTTTATTTCTTTAATGATAGGAAAGTACTGTCTTATTCCATTGTTGTTTCAAGAAAACATTGTTAATTTGCAGTTGGAAATACGTTGTACAAAAGTTTTAAATGATGCAAAGAAACAATCACTCTTCAGAATTGTGGTTGCAGCCAATTTAATTACTATTTCTGTAATGTGGAAATTTGATTACCAGGATTATAAAACCATCTTTATTTATGATATATCTTTGATGGTGAGTTGTTTTATTTGGTTAAAAGTATAGTTTTAAAAAATGAAAGTGGTACCAATCTCCCTAGACGCAATATTTCCACCAAAGGTTATTTCAAAGATTCAAAATACTTACATCATAAAAGTATGGAACTTTAATCTAAACATGAGAAGAAAATGTATGCATTTGTACAATTCGTTTTGACAATGATACATAGCAGTACAACATTGTCCATGTTCAACTTGTACAATATAGAATAAATTGCACATTGAATTTAGGAAGGTTCATGTAAATGATACTACAAAAACTGCTTTAAAAACAACCAAGCTTCTTTAATTATTCCTTTTTCCCACAAAAAGAAACGATAATGCCACCCACAAATGTCTTGAGCCATTAATAAAAGCTGAACTTTGATGCGTTGGAGGGACGAAATCATCTGCTCTGCAACTTGGCTACTTGTGGCCTTGTATCTTGAACACCCATCTGTTTGTATCCAATGGAATAGGCTGATGAAAGAATACAAAACGGAAATACATACTTAGTTGAAATTAATAAAATTTTAGATATGAGATGAGTGGCTGTGGCAAATTATTATTTTGTTTTAGGGCAGGGTAACACAAGTATGTCAGAAGACTACACATTCATTTCCCATGTATTTATTTTACATAAAGACAAAACAACTGTTATTTTTGGTATGCCAAAGCGTTCCTTCAGCTTTAAGTGTCTGTAAACTTGCCTCAAAGTTTATAGTTGTAATTTTCTTTTTAAACTGTTTTATGATAAAACCTACTTGTTCATGAATGTATGTCTTCGGGTTTTTAATTGAATTTGTATTGAAAATTGAATTTAGGCAAGTACTTACCATGGGGAAACAAATCTGAAAATACTCCAGGCGTCATTCTCATATCATCCTTCCTGCAACTGGTCATTGTGCTCTTTTAGCTGTCCATTGTACAAATTTCCCTCTGAAAAAGTTGACAGCTCAAAATGGGTCACATCATCATCAAGCCCTTCCTCAGATTCAACCAGGTCAGCTACTTATAAGGACACTGTGAACAAAATCAATAGAAGAACAGTCAATACAACAAGAACAACTACAATAGGGGTTTCATAGTTTGCTTCATCTAGGATCAGACCTGAAATTTTTAGCTCTTAATGTGTTAAGATAAGACAGGTGAATGAGCAACACTCTTCATTTTCTACACAATAATCTCATAAAAGTATTGCACTGGCTCCCTGTTCTAAAAGTATTGTTTGTAACATTCTTCTTCCAGTCTTCCATTGTGAAGACCAACCCCCAAAATATAACAAATAACCAGTGTCTCTATAGCTTTGCTGAAAATTAATTCCTGTGGTCTGTTCTGGGCAGATTTTCTGTATTCTGTTGCATCTTTTCCCAGTAGTTTCTGTCACTCCAATACGCTAGCTTTGATTGTGTTGTTTTCTATTAAACTCTGAGAAGGACTCTGAGAAGCCTCGGTTGCAGTTTGCTTAGCATCATTTGTGTATGGTTGTTACACTACACAACACATGAAGCCCAGTGTACGGTTGTGTATAATTTCCCATTGAGTTGTGTACGGTTGTGTAGTTTCCCATTGAGTTGTGTACGGTTGTGTAGTTTCCCATTGAGTTGTGTACGGTTGTGTATAATTTCCCATTGAGTTGTGTACGGTTGTGTAGTTTCCCATTGAGTTGTGTACGGTTGTGTAGTTTCCCATTGAGTTGTGTACGGTTGTGTATAGTTTCCCATTGAGTTGTGTACGGTTGTGTAGTTTCCCATTGAGTTGTGTACGGTTGTGTAGTTTCCCATTGAGTTGTGTACGGTTGTGTAGTTTCCCATTGAGTTGTGTACGGTTGTGTATAATTTCCCATTGAGTTGTGTACGGTTGTGTAGTTTCCCATTGAGTTGTGTACGGTTGTGTAGTTTCCCATTGAGTTGTGTACGGTTGTGTAGTTTCCCATTGAGTTGTGTACGGTTGTGTATAATTTCCCATTGAGTTGTGTACGGTTGTGTAGTTTCCCATTGAGTTGTGTACGGTTGTGTAGTTTCCCATTGAGTTGTGTACGGTTGTGTAGTTTCCCATTGAGTTGTGTACGGTTGTGTAGTTTCCCATTGAGTTGTGTACGGTTGTGTAGTTTCCCATTGAGTTGTGTACGGTTGTGTAGTTTCCCATTGAGTTGTGTACGGTTGTGTAGTTTCCCATTGAGTTGTGTACGGTTGTGTAGTTTCCCATTGAGTTGTGTACGGTTGTGTAGTTTCCCATTGACTTGTGTACGGTTGTGTATAGTTCCCCATTGACTTGTGTACGGTTGTGTAGTTTCCCATTGAGTTGTGTACGGTTGTGTAGTTTCCCATTGAGTTGTGTACGGTTGTGTAGTTTCCCATTGAGTTGTGTACGGTTGTGTATAATTTCCCATTGAGTTGTGTACGGTTGTGTAGTTTCCCATTGAGTTGTGTACGGTTGTGTAGTTTCCCATTGAGTTGTGTACGGTTGTGTAGTTTCCCATTGAGTTGTGTACGGTTGTGTATAGTTTCCCATTGACTTGTGTACGGTTGTGTAGTTTCCCATTGAGTTGTGTACGGTTGTGTAGTTTCCCATTGAGTTGTGTACGGTTGTGTAGTTTCCCATTGAGTTGTGTATGGTTGTTTATCAGTATCACTGCACTACTAGAGAAAGCCTGTCTAGTATTTACCTGTATTTACCTGTGTCCTCCACCTCATCAAGCATCAACGCCGAGACGTGGAGGGCGACGGAGCAGAGAGTCGGCTACCCGCTGGCTCATATAAGCTCCCTTTCTATGTCGAAGGATTTTGTCCAGGTGGCCCTTGAAATTGTTGACAGTTTTCACTGACACAGCATCAGAAGGCAGACTGTTCCATGTCACAGTCACAGCAAACAGTAAACATGGTAAAACTTGCTACTACTATACTAAAACAGTATCCATTTTAACTAATTGATCTCAAGTTATTCAGTACCAAACTTGGAAACTTAATACTAACGTACCTCGATAATTTGCTGACTGAGCTGAGTGAAACTAAACTGATGCCAATCTTGGTGATGTTTGTAGCAACCGTCTCTCTCTAGACACCTCCCCGGGGGGGGGCCGCCGGCGTTCACATGTGGTGGTTGTGGGGTCGTCCGAATTATTTATTATGGATATTAATATTCATGATTCTCACCATGACTCAACTCTGTAGAGAACATGAGAAAACGCCACGGGGTTGTGGGGGTCGTCGGAAAAAATTAGTATAGTTCATTAATATTCATGATTCTCATCTTGACTGAAGAGAAAACGACACGGACAAGAGACTAACCGAGCACTGGTTCCAACAGCACATACACTGTTCATAAATCAAATGAGAAACAGGGAACCAGCGGCAGTTACCATAGAACGTGCATGGTTGTAGTTCGTGGTTTAGCTTCATACGTCTGTTCTGTTATATATGGCCGTATCCGAATTGGCGGCTACAGCTACGGCTACGGCTGTTGCTAAGGGTGTCGCTAAGGACGTCCTATACTTCTATGCACGATGACGCGGAAATCTAGCCGTAGCCGTAGCTGTAGCCGCCAATTCGGATACGGCCTATCTCACCATTCAGCTTCCACGTTGGTTCTCGAAAGATGATTAGACAGAAGCTAGCACCAATTTGGGGCCAAAAGCAAAATTTTGATATTTTTGACCGTTATTGACCGTCACTCAGTGACAGCACGCAGGGTTGTGCTTATTGAGTCCCAACTGTAAGAAAGGCGAGGAACATTAGGTATCGATACAGGACACTCTCAAAGCTGTCATCCAGGGGACTGTCATATTTATGTCAAGTTTCGGACATAAATTTAGACTTAAAAAAAAAGAGGTGAACTGTGGGAATTCAAAGGAAAGGGACGAAAACTACTTCAACGGTCGCTGACGAACAGTCAACATTTGGTGCCCAAACCAAATTTGGCTAATAATAGAATAGATATGAGTCATGACTGTTTTTCTTTCTTTTATCTCATCTAAGGTGCTAATTCATTTTATTTATTTATTTATTTATTTTAAATCTTTAGACATATACACAATGATTACAAGTTGGACAGGGGCTGTCAAGGTTATACAAAAGTATAAAAACTGTCATCTTAAGATGTGTACTATACAACCAGACCCCTGCCAACAATAAAAAAATATATAACTATAACTATAAAACTATAAAAATAGATTGCACTCAAACGCTGTTAAAATCACATAACGGAAAACTTTAAAACAAAAGCAAATCCGAAAAACCTAGCAAAAACAGCACCCATAAAACACCATAAAAGCAGGAGGCAGGGAAAAACATTTAAAAACCCAAACAATACAAGGTCCCAAGGAGCCCCAGCCCACTAACACGAATGGACTTAAAACCCTCTAAAGCCACACACTAAAAACTGGCACCAAAGAACATCTTTAAAAACCATGAAGCAGGAAATTCAATTAAAAACCACCCACACTAACATACTAAAAGGTCCTCCCCTCAACATCATACGAAAGGACTCATGTAACCCTCCAAAATCAAAATATCCCTGGTATCTAGTGAGTTCTGAGAACATTTTAGGAAAGCGTACAATTGTTGAAAATTTATAAGCATCCGTTCTAGGTTTCAGGTGATGAAAAGTGAGTAATTCTGAGTGACGGGAGTTACCTTAGACAAAAAATTGAGTTAAATTATCCATAAAAAGATACCGAGTGGACGTCAACAGTTTGATAATTGATTGATTGATTAGTATTTTTATTCCAAAAGGAACGATAATAAAGCAAATATTTAAAAAAGTTCTTCTGTCAGACAGAAACACGTATTGGGTTACATGTACTTGTACACAAGGCATGCAAGACGGAAGAGCCACGCAGTGCAGTAGTCCATGAAGCGGGAATAGCCGGTTAGCGGGCTATCAGTGGTTGTTTACACTCGTGTTATTAAACACATAGTCCAAGCAAGTGCTCCAAAGATATCCCCCCTACCCCCTCTCCCCGAAAACAAAGAGGAAAAATAAGCTTTAGGCCCTCAAAATAATATATATAGGCTATTACTCAATAGACTGATTTGAGAGCCCAGTACTATAGTGTAAATATGATGCCCAAATGTGACCAGGGGGTTGTTAACTTTCAACTTGAGGTATTTTGGATGACAGGCACTGAAATAAATAGTCCTATTTGCCAAGAGGTGTAGGGACATTTTTCAAGATTGATGCCCGGACGTAGGGAAAATTTCACCGGCGTTGAGGTGTTTTCACTTGGAAGGAAACAAACTAGACTAAACTAAATAAACTCCCATAGGAACCAATGCTAAATGATAAATATTCAAAAATACTCAAAAAATCGTGTAAGTCTCTCAACCTCTTGAAAACCAATCAAAGATGTTTTCGGACGACTGAACTTCAGAATTCTTTTTAATTTTTGGCAGCCGTTTGGAATTTTTTCCCAACTACCCCAGAAGAAAAAAAACCACACGAACAAAAATGTGTCTTTTCCCAAAACAGACTTGCTGGCAGTTTTCGTGAAGCACTTCTCCACTTCCCCGGTCAAATAGGGCCAACTTTAGACCCAGGGTCTTCAGTCTCTTGATAAGGCTGTTCCATATACTTATTGCCGCAGTATCATCCTACTCATGTGGCTCTACGCTGTACCGATTCAATTGAATTTATATGTTTTGTACGGTGAATCCACCAGACAGGTGAGCAGTAGTCTAAGATAGGCTGGACCAGTGTCTTATACAGTGTCTTATTTGATGAGATATAAGTCATTATGACGTGTACTTATTCATAATTATGAGTTTATTTTATTTTTCTAATTATACTCAGACAATAACAAAATGCAATAAGCTTAGCCAATATGTGATTTTCCGCCACAGCTTGACACTGCAATTTATTTAAGTGCTATTCATACCTGCAATTAAATGCCAAAATTAATAACACTATTTAAAACAACAATTTGTAAAATGGCAAGGAGCCGGATACCAGACATAGGGCAAAACCGGCTGACAGACAAACAAAACATACATGTAACAATGGACAACCATAAACACAGTGGCCACACCAAGGACTACCAGGCCCTTACCAAAGTGGCCACACCAACAACAAAAGTGACCACACCAAGGACTATATGGAGCCCTTTTACCAAAGTGGCCACAAAAAGGATTACCACGCCCTCACCAAAGTGACCACACCAAGGACAATCAAGCCCTTGGCTTCAATCACAAGCTGTGACAAAGTGACGCTAAGCAAGACAAATTTCCCTCCAAAAAGGTTAACAAGCGACTTGCCAATATTATGCTCTCATTGGCTGACCTTTCTAACTTAAGGACCAATCAAATCGTTTTCGCCGCTACGGCTATGCTGATTGGTTGTTGGCCCGAACATCTGGACCCCCTAAACCAGTATAAATAGCTTCACACATCACAATTGCCAGAATGGGCCAGCACGTCCAACCGTTAACACACCACAGTACATGCACATTAGCCTGATCCATCACGTATGCACGGCAACAGCCGATCCAATCCAAGCATGAACGCACAGACCAGGAAATGTGATATGGTATGCTGAGTATAAAGCATTTGATCATAAAATTGATAAAATGAAATATTCTTGTACGACCCCTCCCCCCATCCCCTCCCCCGCACGTTGACACTTTATTCTCGTTCTCATGCTCATGATCATGCACTTTCCCAGCCTGAACATGGCCTCACTCAAGAGGATATGGGGACGAAGAGATACAACGCACGAGGTTGCAAGTTCCTGTATTATTAATTGTTTATTTTTTTAAGCCACATGTTTGCAAGACGCAACTTGTCCCGCGAGTTATGGACTTGAGGTCCTTGCTCTGAGGTGCTCAACAGATCGGTGTACTGTTTGGCACTTCGAAACATGATTAAAACAGCCAGTATTTACTATAAATTTCACAGACCTCGATGAACGAGAATCTGCACCCACCAAAGTTTAAATCCGGATTTTGAAAGGTATCGATCGATCATCAATATCAATTGTGCACAGACACTGCGCGAGCACTCCACTGAGCAGGGACTGAGGAGGGGGATAGTGTAATTGTGTAGTGTAATTAAAATGTGTATTAATTAAATATTTAAGAGGGGGGAGTGTTGCTGGGTAGGCACGCCCTACTCCTTAGAAGTATGAGGTTCATTCTGCTATAGACCCAGTAACTGGGCGCTGTACTCATTTTTTTATCATCATCTTTCAAAATTTCGAAAAACGAGTACAGCGCCCCGCCCCCAGTTACTAGGGGCTAGTACTCTAGTTCTATCACTCAGTCACTATCAGTTATCACTATATTACTATTAGTTGCAGACGGACTACTACCGCAGACAATAGAATAGAGGAACCTCTTTTAGTCTTATGAACAGTTCTAGGCTACTCACAATTAATTGCATTTATCACTTTGCTTATAATTTGATCATTACATTTTCCTGTTTTTGTCATCAGATTAATTCATGTTTGTTGTAGATCAACCAAGATGGCATCCAAGAGTGACATTGATCAGAAGTTTGCTGCATTGTCCGAGGAGGACAAACTTCCTTATAGACTGTTAGTCGCAATCAAACAGGATGACGTAGAGACAGGCACAGAGCTCCTGGTGTCTAACGACATTGACATCAACTTTAGGAGTGAGGTATAGTGAAAGATCCTGTTTTTGGGGCTTATTTGTCAATAATTTATGTTTATATAGGCTACAGTCAGGATTTAGTAATCTTTCAAGAGACCTCAGTTTCATTCCTTCATGCTCGAACCAAATCGTGTATGACCAGGTTGGCTTGCTCAGTGGTTCTTTCCCTGCCTTTCCCCTCTGTAGACTGTGGTTCAAAACACACCTCAAACCAGAGCCTTGCAGATCTAAAATTCACAAGTCACAGTCGTACTTTCACCACTATTTTGTTTATTTTGGATGTGCACAGTTGCGAGTATAATTTATAAGTTTAAATACTCTGAATCAAGGTTTGATGATTATAGGTGGGTAATTACTGTAAAATTTTGATTGTAAAAAAAGTGATTGATTTTCTAAGTATGTCGTCAATTAGTTATTGTAATTGCTATAAATCAAATGTTTATAAATGTTTGGGTTCAACTTGATTAATTGCAGATAATCGCACATGCTAGTTGCATATAATAAAAGGCATTGACATCAGTTATTCCGTCATTGGTGGAGTATTTTAAGAAGCATTCCTCACAGTGGTCAAGTTGGTTGAAACTCATGCCAGAAGAGGGTGCGCTATTAAAAATTACTAACGAGCATCATGTACACAATCCACTATCAATCACTGACATCTTGGGCCAAGACTAGTTGTTGTATAACTGTTTGCGTATCGATGCTTTCATTCTTCTTTGTGCACTATCTGTTAAATTGAATGCACAATCGGTACCCTTTTGCACAAATATGCACACGTTTCAACACATCATGTAGGCTATTTCCTCACAGTGTGACCTACATGTATTTTCTAAGATTTAATTTTTCCTTCTTCTGTTTTTGTTGTTGTTTTCTTCAGTTGTTTTTCAAAGGACACACACTGCTGACTCGAGCCGCCTTCGACAGTCCAGGAATGTGCAAAGTTCTTTTAGATCGAGGCGCTGACATTAATCTGGGAGAATCTGAGGTGACTTGAAGAATTCAAAGATATTTTAAATAAAGACATCATTTGATGGCATGGAGCGCGCAAATTTCACGACCCAATTTAAGTTGGTAGGTCGCATATTTGGCTCACGCGAGTGTAAAACTTGGTTGCGATAGTTTGGACCTAGTTTAGTGCTTGACGTTGATAGAAATTCAAAGCAGAGTAAATTCGAGCCGAGGCTAAACTGTCACATATAATCTCAAATTTTAAAGTAACCTGGAAATAGATATTTTTTTTTTTTAAATATAAGAGTATATGTATATTAACAATAAAACAATTTTTTGAGTAATTGTTTGTCAGTATTTATATGTTAAAAAAATAGATAAAGTTGTTTGGGGGCGACTCCGCCCATCCCTTTTTGTGACGTCAATCGAGGAAGACTTCGCCTCGATTGAACATCGACCCCACTCGAACTTGCCTGCATTTACGTTGTATAACGTGCAAGTAGTGAGATTGTACGTTTCGTTTGGTTATCCAAAAGGGGAATTTTTTCTTGCATTTTTCCAGCGAAAATTGCTGCTGGATGCAGCAAAACGACTAAAGATGGGGTCAGCCAGCATTTTTTTCCTGCAGATCCCAAATATAGGCAGTTACGGGCATCGAAAGTTAGGCTAACGAGGGCAAAGTGGTCCGGTCCGACGTTGTTTTCAGCGCTATGCAGCGAACACTTGGATAGCCCGGGGATTTTTTCGTTGGTAGTAGTGTGCAAGGGAAGTTGCAGTGAAGCTTAGGTTACCAGCGAAATGTTTCTGGTGGAAAAACAATACCTCGTATTATCCGTGTTCTCGTTATGACCATGCTCGTATCTTCCGTTTTTAAGACATAGAAACGCGCATGGGACAGTTCGGGACCGGTGAAAAACCTTGTATAAACTGGCGTCTCGTATTAGTCGACTGTACACTGTCCTAGGAATATTGCATTGGGTGGTGACGTCCGAATACGAAAACGCATCATCAGGTACCCAGACGTAATGTACAGGGGCCAGACTACACATTTTCTCCTGCCTCGATTGACGTCACGAACAGCGCCATGTAAAGGGGGCCTATTTTTTTATTTGTAATTAAAAGAAAAATATAATTTTTTAACCTTAGTAAATTGTTTATTCACATTCCACTCATAAAAATGTATATATTAATGACAAAAACTTTATTTTGAAAAAATACCACTGCCAGGTGCCTTTAAGGGTTTTTTGATGTTTTTAACTGAAAGGTTTTTAAATGGGTGTAAAAGAGTGGTGTCGACTTGATCTTGAATTTTTTTTTTTTAACTTGAAGGATTGTATGTGGCCATGCGATTGCACTGCCCTGACCCTGCCGGCTTTAAACCTCCCTTTAAGACCATGTCACTACTCTTTTATTCCCATTGGGTAAAACACAAATACTATTCTGTTCAACTTTAACCTTTTCTCATTGATACAGTATAATGCAACACCTTTAATCTGTGCGGCCGAGCATAATACTGAATCCTGTAGAGTTCTGCTGGAGGCTGGAGCTGATCCCAACATGCCTGATAGTGTAGGTCAAATACAGAGCTGAACATGGGTACTGTATATGTAAAATCCCTGTCACCCAAGGTATAGTTTTACAGGCAACTTGGAGGCAACTGTCCTGCACTGCGCTGCGCTGCAGGCAAAAGGAGCCAATCTTCTCAAGTGTCTTCCTGTGCAATGAATCTGGTTGCCTGTAAAATGTCTTGGTACAAAAAAGGCTTGAGGAGAATGATAAAACAATAAAATAAAACAAATTATGACTTTGGAACTCACTAAACTCTCAACTTAAAGCCTTTAAAAATCTCTCAGTATTTAAGCATAAATTTAAGGCTACTTTGTTGAATTTGGTGATAGACGTTTTCTTTCTTACATTGCTGACCTGTCTTTGTTCATTCTTCGTTTGTCCCTGTAGGTAACTGCTTTCATTGTTAGCAGCTTGTGCATTGAGCCTTCTAGGTTACATCTGTCCTTTCAGGAAAATTGTTCTACCTGGAGTGGTGTCTTCCACAAGACATCAAAAATAATTATAGGTTCAATGCACACGCTTGCTCAGGGACCCATAACCTTACAAGCCTTGCTTCATGGGTCCCTTCACAGTATCATGAACTTCCATGCTTATTCTTTATTTAATTAAGTCTTATCAAAAATCCATTTTACTCTTCCAACTTATATTGTCTTCAATTTGATTTTGATCTTGATACTGTTGAAATAAACTGATTGATTGATTGACTTGTGGGTACCATCACACACAGGAACGCCCCCTTTTCAGTGCGTCCAATTATTAACATCGGATTGAAAACCAGTGATGAACAAAAAATATTTTGCATGTATTGATCAATTTCCAAATCAAAGAATTAACCCTGTTTAACAAGTTTGTCAGATAAACGATCTGTGAAGTAAACTTGGGTATATTTGTGTTCCTTTTGAGATGGGTGTTGGGTTTTTTGTTACCATTTTATGTACCAATAAAATTAATTTGTCTTATATTTTCACAATAGGGGGGTTCCAGACCGCTACATGCTGCTGCTCAATCCAACAAGTCTGCTATTCCACTCCTGTTGGCTGCAGGAGCTGATGTCCATGTTAGAGAACTGACGGACATTGTAAGTATGCTCAAAGTGATCTGTAGAAATCATTGAACTTGTGCAAAGAGTCTAGGGATATATGCTTTAGAAAATTGTTAGTATTACAAATATAATTTTTATTTTTATTGTGATGTCTTTCTGATACTGAAACCAAGGATCCATAAACGTACCTAGCGTGGTAATTTGTAGGCCTGCAGGTGATGTCTTTCTGATACTGAAACCAAGGATCCATAAACGTACCTAGCGTGGTAATTTGTAGGCCTGCAGGTGATGTCTTTCTGATACTGAAACCAAGGATCCATAAACGTACCTAGCGTGGTAATTTGTAGGCCTGCAGGTGATGTCTTTCTGATACTGAAACCATGGATCCATAAACGTACCTAGCGTGGTAATTTGTAGGCCTGCAGGTGATGTCTTTCTGATACTGAAACCAAGGATCCATAAACGTACCTAGCGTGGTAATTTGTAGGCCTGCAGGTGATGTCTTTCTGATACTGAAACCATGGATCCATAAACGTACCTAGCGTGGTAATTTGTAGGCCTGCAGGTGATGTCTTTCTGATACTGAAACCAAGGATCCATAAACGTACCTAGCGTGGTAATTTGTAGGCCTGCAGGTGATGTCTTTCTGATACTGAAACCAAGGATCCATAAACGTACCTAGCGTGGTAATTTGTAGGCCTGCAGGTGATGTCTTTCTGATACTGAAACCAAGGATCCATAAACGTACCTAGCGTGGTAATTTGTAGGCCTGCAGGTGATGTCTTTCTGATACTGAAACCAAGGATCCATAAACGTACCTAGCGTGGTAATTTGTAGGCCTGCAGGTGATGTCTTTCTGATACTGAAACCATGGATCCATAAACGTACCTAGCGTGGTAATTTGTAGGCCTGCAGGTGATGTCTTTCTGATACTGAAACCATGGATCCATAAACGTACCTAGCGTGGTAATTTGTAGGCCTGCAGGTGATGTCTTTCTGATACTGAAACCATGGATCCATAAACGTACCTAGCGTGGTAATTTGTAGGCCTGCATGTGATGTCTTTCTGATACTGAAACCATGGATCCATAAACGTACCTAGCGTGGTAATTTGTAGGCCTGCAGGTGATGTCTTTCTGATACTGAAACCATGGATCCATAAACGTACCTAGCGTGGTAATTTGTAGGCCTGCAGGTGATGTCTTTCTGATACTGAAACCAAGGATCCATAAACGTACCTAGCGTGGTAATTTGTAGGCCTGCAGGTGATGTCTTTCTGATACTGAAACCAAGGATCCATAAACGTACCTAGCGTGGTAATTTGTAGGCCTGCAGGTGATGTCTTTCTGATACTGAAACCAAGGATCCATAAACGTACCTAGCGTGGTAATTTGTAGGCCTGCAGGTGATGTCTTTCTGATACTGAAACCATGGATCCATAAACGTACCTAGCGTGGTAATTTGTAGGCCTGCAGGTGATGTCTTTCTGATACTGAAACCATGGATCCATAAACGTACCTAGCGTGGTAATTTGTAGGCCTGCAGGTGATGTCTTTCTGATACTGAAACCATGGATCCATAAACGTACCTAGCGTGGTAATTTGTAGGCCTGCAGGTGATGTCTTTCTGATACTGAAACCAAGGATCCATAAACGTACCTAGCGTGGTAATTTGTAGGCCTGCAGGTGATGTCTTTCTGATACTGAAACCATGGATCCATAAACGTACCTAGCGTGGTAATTTGTAGGCCTGCAGGTGATGTCTTTCTGATACTGAAACCAAGGATCCATAAACGTACCTAGCGTGGTAATTTGTAGGCCTGCAGGTGATGTCTTTCTGATACTGAAACCATGGATCCATAAACGTACCTAGCGTGGTAATTTGTAGGCCTGCAGGTGATGTCTTTCTGATACTGAAACCAAGGATCCATAAACGTACCTAGCGTGGTAATTTGTAGGCCTGCAGGTGATGTCTTTCTGATACTGAAACCAAGGATCCATAAACGTACCTAGCGTGGTAATTTGTAGGCCTGCAGGTGATGTCTTTCTGATACTGAAACCATGGATCCATAAACGTACCTAGCGTGGTAATTTGTAGGCCTGCAGGTGATGTCTTTCTGATACTGAAACCATGGATCCATAAACGTACCTAGCGTGGTAATTTGTAGGCCTGCAGGTGATGTCTTTCTGATACTGAAACCAAGGATCCATAAACGTACCTAGCGTGGTAATTTGTAGGCCTGCAGGTGATGTCTTTCTGATACTGAAACCATGGATCCATAAACGTACCTAGCGTGGTAATTTGTAGGCCTGCAGGTGATGTCTTTCTGATACTGAAACCATGGATCCATAAACGTACCTAGCGTGGTAATTTGTAGGCCTGCAGGTGATGTCTTTCTGATACTGAAACCATGGATCCATAAACGTACCTAGCGTGGTAATTTGTAGGCCTGCAGGTGATGTCTTTCTGATACTGAAACCAAGGATCCATAAACGTACCTAGCGTGGTAATTTGTAGGCCTGCAGGTGATGTCTTTCTGATACTGAAACCAAGGATCCATAAACGTACCTAGCGTGGTAATTTGTAGGCCTGCAGGTGATGTCTTTCTGATACTGAAACCATGGATCCATAAACGTACCTAGCGTGGTAATTTGTAGGCCTGCAGGTGATGTCTTTCTGATACTGAAACCATGGATCCATAAACGTACCTAGCGTGGTAATTTGTAGGCCTGCAGGTGATGTCTTTCTGATACTGAAACCATGGATCCATAAACGTACCTAGCGTGGTAATTTGTAGGCCTGCAGGTGATGTCTTTCTGATACTGAAACCATGGATCCATAAACGTACCTAGCGTGGTAATTTGTAGGCCTGCAGGTGATGTCTTTCTGATACTGAAACCATGGATCCATAAACGTACCTAGCGTGGTAATTTGTAGGCCTGCAGGTGATGTCTTTCTGATACTGAAACCAAGGATCCATAAACGTACCTAGCGTGGTAATTTGTAGGCCTGCAGGTGATGTCTTTCTGATACTGAAACCAAGGATCCATAAACGTACCTAGCGTGGTAATTTGTAGGCCTGCAGGTGATGTCTTTCTGATACTGAAACCAAGGATCCATAAACGTACCTAGCGTGGTAATTTGTAGGCCTGCAGGGCCCAATTTCATAGTGCTGCATTAAGAAACATGTATTTATAGCTAAAGCTCAAACAAGGTTACCAGCCAACCAGCCAAAATACAATGTCGTACCATTTGTGACTGGTTTCCTGCTTTAAGTTTTGCTAGAAAGGAGATGACATTGTTCATTAAATTTGTCAGCTTAAGCAACTCTATTAAAAGTGGGCCCCTTAATAAATACTTGCAAAAAGAAGAAGTTGAAGAAATGTTAGTTAATGGGGTGGGACTTGTGGGAGGGAGAACCCAAAGTGTGGAAAAAAACCCATGCACAAGATGCGTTGAAAACACAATCCAAGTGCAACGTTCAAGTCTGCGGTGCTGGACTCAAATTTGGGTCCACAGAGGTGACAGGCTGACTATGGAGAAACCACTGAGCCAACCTTAAATCCATGTCCACATATTTGGCAAATTAATTGAGTTAATTAAGATGTTCAATGTAGGCCCTATAGTTATTTTACATTATTTTAGTTAAAGCTATAGACAATAATCAGGCATGCAACTTTTCCTCGGATCAGCTGATTTCCTCTTTTTTATTCTCAGTTTTACCATTCAAAATTGAAGAATTGTACACAAAATCATTGAAATTTTGTAATTTTCTCTTTTTTGGTGAAGTTACAGTTGCATGCCTGAATAATACAACATCATTATGTAACGTATTATCTTGTCTGCCTGGCAATGTTCTGGAAAGCACAATATTACTCTTCTTGTAGACAAAGTAACGTCCTCTCAATGATAGGCTAAAACTTTCCCTAATAACCTATGTATCGTTTCAAAATTGTAGATAATGATCAACTCAATTTTCAAAGTCTCCTATAACATGCAGCTCAATCTGAGTTTCTCTCCTTGTGTTTTTTTCTCTCTATTCAACACAGGGAGGGAGACAGCCTCTTCATTATGCTGCTCAGAATGATCCAGAGGCTTGTAAACTTCTGCTAGATGCAGGTGCTGATGTCAATGCTCCACTTGATGTGAGCTATGTGTGTTCTTGTCTGTAAAATCTTCATTTCACAGGTAGTCACAGGAGGCTTTTTCCATATTGCGAAGGGCAAAGCCTTTGGAAAATCTTAAAGTGTTTGGACCAGGGGACCAGTGAGGCCAAAACTAGGTGCACCAAGTTCTAGACCATGTGGGCACTGCACAAAGTTCTTGACCATATGGCCACTGCACCAAGTGCTAGACCATGTGGCCACTGTACCAATTAGTCCTAAACCATGTGGACACTGCAACAAGTCCTAGACCATGTGGCCAATGTACCAAGTCCTAGACCATGTGGCCACTGTACCAATTAGTCCTAGACCATGTAGCCACTGCACCAAGTACTAGACCATGTGGCCACTGCACCAAGTCCTAGACCATGTGGCCACTGTACCAAGTCCTAGACCATGTGGCCACTGTACCAATTAGTCCTAGACCATGTGGCCACTGCAACAAGTCCTAGACCATGTGGCCAATGTACCAAGTCCTAGACCATGTGGCCACTGTAGTCCTAGACCATGTGGCCACTGCACCAAGTCCTAGACCATGTGGCCACTGAGACCAAGAACAGGGGGCATCAAGGCCAAGACATGGGGGCACTGAGGCCAAAACCAGGGCCATCAATTCCAAGATGGGGGCTTTACTGAGGCCATGACCAATGGGGCCATACAATACAGATTATCCATACCGCTTTATTATCAAGCAGAGTTGTTATAAAAGGACTTGACATACTTGTTGGAACCATTTGTTACCATTCCTCTCAATAACAGAAATGAGAAAGAAATTCTCGTCTCCAAGGCATCAGCAATTTTTCCAGTTTTGATCTTGTTCTTACTTTCTCTGTCATCTTTACCAGAGCGAAGAGGCCGAGACGGCCATTCTCGTTGCTGCCACCAATGAACCGAAATGTTGTCAAGTTCTGATTGATGCTGGTGCTGATGTCAATGTGGCATTCAATGTATGTACTCTCTTTGATTCATCTCACTATAATTGAATGCTTGTTTGACCTTTTTACGGTCATGATTTAATGTATTGTGTGTTTTTTCAGTGTGCTAATATTTTTGTGTATAAATGTATTTTTTTTGGTAAAAAATACACTGTTCACCCCTTGCACCTTGCGTCAAGCATATCAACCATCAGTTTGCACATATCAACCATCAGTTTGCACATATCATCCATCAGTTTGCACATATCAACCATCAGTTTGCACATATCAACCATCAGTTTGCACATATCAACCATCAGTTTGCACATATCAACCATCAGTTTGCACATATCAACCATCAGTTTGCACATATCAACCATCAGTTTGCACATATCAACCATCAGTTTGCACATATCAACCATCAGTTTGCACATATCAACCATCAGTTTGCACATATCAACCATCAGTTTGCACATATCATCCAAATTATGACATGTGTTATTATGGTATTTAGGGAAAAATTCCTGGGTTGGGTGGGAATTTGGGAGTTTGACAAGCTACTTTCAAAACTTCACAGTATGAAATAATTTGCCTTGAAAATGGAGTGAAAGTCCACTTTTCTTCATAAAATTGTAAATTCCCCATTTCACCTTGTTTTCATGGAGTTTTCTTTTAACTAGCCAAAGTCCAATTGTTTCACGTTGTTTTCACTAAAAGAACATCATCAGGATGCGTTGATCGCGTGAGAGCTAGATGGTTGAATACTTGTATCTATTAGCAAAAATTACCTCATTAGTTTGGAGTGCTATATCTTATTACTAGTTAATTTTAATGGTTTTTCAATTTATCATTAAGTGTTTATTTTTGTTGGTGATCTTTCTTTCCAGTCGACTGGCTGTACTCCGTTACACGAGGTCAGCCATCCTGAAATTGATGCCAGTGTGGCCAAGGCTTTACTTAAGGCTGGGGCACGTACAGATGTCAGAGATGAGGTTAGTGATTTCTAAAAAACATTTGGATTGGGACTGGTTTAAATGCAGGGTTGGAATTTTACACTAGACCTCGGGCCCGAGGCCAGTAGTTTTAGTTTTGGGCAGAAAAAATGCCTATCCTGTATAATAAAGGGTTAATTTTAAAGTAAATTTTTGAAAGTTTACTCGCAGTGAACAGAATGATCTTTTCTGCAGAATTGCAGTGAACAGAAGGATCTATTCTGTAGACTTGCAGTGAACAGAAGGGTCTATTCTGTAGACTTGCAGTAAACAGAAGGATCTATTCTGTAGACCTCCAGAAGTAAAGCAACACCTTCTTTGATTCCCTCTCTTATCATTGTTGTTACATACAGGCGGGTGTAGCACCACTTCACTTTGCAGCTAAGGGTAATGCGGAGGTGTGTCAAGCATTACTGGATGCTGGAGCTGATGTTAACATTACCACAGAAGGCCCTGAGCCGGAGCAAGTAAGTCTCTCACTGTCATCTGTTATGGGGATATTACATGGACATCAATGCAAAATAAAGTAGATTGGTTCTTATAGCGCACATATCCGAGTAGTAAGATCAAGGGACTTTACAACATTATTATCCCTCTTCAACAGGCAAACTTCTAGACCATTCCTCTAACATTCTCAACTCCCTGGAGAGCACAACCCCAGGCTGCTTAATTCAGCACTGATGGGTTAATCCAAAACAGTACTGTCAGGTTCCCATTTATATACCTTGATAATAGAAGCAATTATGGTTATGTGCCTTGCTAAAGGACACAAGTGTCATGACTGGGATCTGAACCCACACTCTGATGATTTAACCACCGGAACTTGAGTCCGATGCAGTAGAGACCACCCAGCTTCGACATTCCACAGGCAAACAGTTCCAGGCAATCTCCAAGAAGACAAAGCTTTCTCATTTAAATTTTCACCTTGGGGATAGTGAAAAATCCTACTCTCAAATTCTCAATAAAAGGCACACAATACAACCAACAGCCTCTGTGAGTAGGGCTCTCTCTGTACAGTCTGTACATTCAGCGAGCTTTGTTTTCCATTTTATGTTAAATTGTTAAATTCACTTTTCAAAATATTTAATTATCATACAATGTTATCCCTGGAAACCAGCCATTATAACCCTTACAGTCCCAAATCCATCTATCAATTGCCAAAGTGAAGACATCATAAGGACTGGGGACAGTAGGCCCAAACAACAAATGCTTATCACATGTTTCAGGCATACCAATCTTATCCAAGTCCAAACATGGTGCGGAGTGGTAGAAGAGGAGGATATTGGAGGAATCAGGCCATGCGTTTTCCAAACTACATGTACCTGGTCTGCATGTCTGTGCGGGTTTAACTAATCATTACTGAATGACTTTTTGGCAGGTGGGTTGGACCCCGCTTCGCATTGCAGCTGACATGGGTGAAGGCGATGTTGCTTGTGCCAAGATTCTGGTGGACCATGGAGCTGATCTTGAAGCAAAACTCAAAGAAGATGTAAGTAGGATTCTTCAGATCTTAGCCTGCCTGTGTCAAACTTACAGGTAGCCAGTTCCAGTTGGTGTCCAGCAGTGGCAGCGCCAGACTCTAAAAAAATGTTTTGGGATGGACATATTACATATTAGGGGCAAAGAAATGGTTTCTGGAGGCAATCGAGTATCTGATATCCAATTAATCAGAAAATGTAACCACTACCTTTAAAAAAAGGCCCTGTACACTATTGGTAAGATCGAAAAACAGAAATGTTCACAGATTCACACATAACTTACATGATTTAAAGTAAGTAATGGTAGAAAGGGTTCCTTAAAATATTTCTGCCTAAAATGCTATCGTTTCTGAGAAATCAAATGAGTGAAAACAATAGTTTTTATCACGCGTGATAATAAACTCGATGTTTGAAAAACAGAAAACACATCAGGTCTCTTTTCACTATTTTCTCGTGACCTCGATGACCAATTGAGCTCAAACTTTCACAGGTTTGTTTGTTCATGCATATGTTGAATCACACAAAATGTGGACACTGATTTTGAGCCGTTACCAAAAGTATACAATGCCTTTAACCTTCCATCAATGGAAGTATTGGGAGTGTTTGTTCTGGCAAAGTTTCTTATAATCAATAATTTCATTAGTCCTGTATCAAGGCCGACCAAAATGCCAAGAGGGAAATGTTTGATACAAACTGCTTACCAACAAAAATTACCATGGCCCAATTTCATCCAACTACTTTAAAAGCACAAAAAGTAACAAAGAACAACATCATTTTGCTTACCAGAATAAGGTTACCAGCCAAAGTACAATGTCACATTTAGCATCTGTGACTGGTATCCTGCTCATTTTTGCTTAGCAGAAATATTTTCTTCTTAAACATGTTAAACAGCAGCTTTATGAAATTGGATCCTTTGTTATTATCATATACATGCGAAAAGTGGTTAAAGGCACTGGACACGTTTGGTAATTGTCGAAGACCAGTATTTTCACTTGGTGTATCCCTTATGCATAAAATAACAAACCTGTGAAAATTTGAGCTCAATTGGTCATCGAATTTGCAAGAGAATTAATGAAAGAAAAAACACCCTTGTTAATGCATTACTTTGAGTGCTTTCAGATGCATAATAAAAGGCTTCAGCAAGAAGTCTTTTATTATTTGAGTGAGAAATTACCTCTTTCTCAAAAACTACGTTACTTCAGAGGGAGTCGTTTCTCACAATGTTTTATACTATCAACAGCTCTCCATTGCTAAGTAAGTTTTTATGCTAACAATTATTTTGAGTAATTACCAAAAGTGTCCAGTGCCTTTAATGGCCTGACATTTAAACCCTAGCAGAGTCTTTCTCAGTGGCTAAAAAGTCTTTTCTCAAAAGCTTATACGGATGCCGAAGTACATCTAAGTGCAATTGATAATTGCAAGGTACATGTATGGTGCATTAAAGACGATTTTGAGCACTTGTTCTCAAATGAGGTGTGATATCATTTGAGCTGTTGCTATTGTGCGTGCTTAATTATCCAACAGAAAAACAGAACAGCACTGCATACTGCCGCTCTGAAGAATGCCGGCTTGTGTAAGTTACTCATTGAGGCTGGGGCCAACTTGGAGACCACAGATGATGTAAGTGCACAGTATTGTTGTGTTTTTTAATTCTAAGGTCAGCCAATACAATGTTTCTAATTTAAAAAGGTTATTTTTTTTATTTTTTGGCCCTGAGAAAATCTTTGCCACTTAATTAACGACTAGCAAACAAGAATCACTTAACTATCAAATCAATAAGTTAAAGGCACTGAACACGTTTGGTAATTGTCAAAGACCAGTATTGTCACTTGGTGTATCCCAACATATGCATAAAATAACAAACCTGTGCAAATTTGGGCTGAATTGGTCATCGAACTTGTTGCAAGAAAATAATGAAAGAAAATACACCCTTGTTGCACAAATTTGTGTGCTTTGAAGATGCCAATAAAAGGCTTCTGGCCAGAAGTCTTTTATTATTTTAGTGAGAAATTACCTCTTTCTCAAAAACTACGTTACTTCAGAGGGAGTCGTTTCTCACAATGTTTTATACTATCAACAGCTCTCCGTTGCTCGTTACCAAGTAAGTTTTTATGCTAATATATATTTTGGGTAATTACCAAACGTGTTCAGTGCCTTTAAGGGGGAAAAACTTCATTCATGCAGTTCCCCTAAGCTATCTTAGAGCTGCCATCTTGGATTATTAATAGCACTGCACTAACTATAAAAGGTTATCTAAATGATCTAAATGATAAGAATCAAAGGCAGATTCTAAAGACATTACATTTCGAACTTCTTGTCTCATAGTACCAAGCTTAAGTGATAAACTTTGATGACATTTTATTGTTAATTATATCAAACAAAAAGGAACCATTTACCTGTGTGTAATGAAGACAGTGATGAACAGCATGTTTAGAGCTGTCTTCATGGATAGGAATTAGTGGAGTGCCTGGAAACCAGATGTGGAAGGTGCTCGATTTTATCTGAATATTATTAAAGATAGTTGAAGGAATTGACTGTGATGTTTATAAAAACTACCTACAATGTAGGGCATACTTACATCTGTCACATAAGAATTACCAACCTTCTACTTTGCTTTTACTCATTTTTGAAAAAAATTAATTAGCTGTTGCAAACTGCTTGGTATAAATGCAAAAAAAAATTAATGGCCTGCTTTTCAACCCTTTGCAGAGTTTTTCTCGAAGGCTAGAATTATTAAATTACTTATTTTCCTGACACATTTCTGCATTTCAAGAGATTTATGAAGTCTTTTCTTTCTTTTGTTTAACTTTAAAGGGAGGTAATCATGCAATGCATCTGGCTGCAATAGGAAACAATGTTGAGTCTCTGGAACATCTGGTTGCCCATGGAGAATCTGTTAATGTGACCAATAAGGTAAGGCATATGTATAAACTGACCAATCAGGGGGGTAAGGAGATAGCTCAAGTTGACTAATCAGGGGGTTGGGAGATATTTCAGACTGACCAATCAGGGGATTTGGAGATGATTCAAATTGACCAATCATTGACTGATGCATACATGAAAGATATTTTAAGCTGACCAATCAGGAAGTGGGGAGAAACTTCAAATGAGCGTAACAAGAGATCTGAAAATATTCCAGTTGATCAATCTGTTCTGGAAGATATTTGAAAGGTGGCGAGCGGAAAATCTTCAGTTATTCAAAACGATCAAACTGAAGACAGAGCTGATTAATATTTCTAACCAATCAGCGCCGGATATATTTCAGACGTCTGTCTTAGGTTGGTCATTCAAAAAAAGAATGAAAGCACCCAAAAGTGTTTCAACATATGGATGGACATGCAGGCTTACAGTTGACATATGCTTCTTGGTACCTAGGCGTCTAGGCACAATTATGTATGGGGTGTTATAAACAATTTAATGACTGCTTTTACTTGTGCTTTGGTTAAAGCTACGACTCCCATGGTGATCTTTTACACCTCGAGAAAATAGATTGAGTTCAGGATCACTTCGGAAGTCATACTTTTCACCATAGCACTCAAAGCAGTCATTATTTGTTTACTATGCTGGGCTGCAAATGAATGCATCCTACACAATATACACAGATAGTTTTGTGGATGGTTGCTCCACCATACACAGCGCTTACAGTAAACTGGTTTCAAATGGTTGGTCAACTTTCTGGAAAAAGTTACCAAGATAAGGAGGGTTTATTAGGATGGATATTGATATGATTCTTTTTTTCTGATTTTGTTGATTTTAGTCGCTGAATAGCCCCCTCAATGCTGCAGTCCTTAGTAACTGTATGGACGCAATTGGGTTTCTTGTTAACAAAGGAGCCGACATGAAGTCAAGGAACAAGGTAGATAACTACTGCTGACAATTCCCTTCTTATCACTTTACTTCATTTATTCATTCTGGTTAAGCCAAGGTTTCTCAGAATAGTGAACGTAATCGCTTAGCCAAGAACCCCCAGGAGAGAAGACAAGGAGGGAAGTTTCAGTTTTGGATGTGGGAGGGAAAACCCCAGAGAAATATTCCAGCGAAAACGCATGCAATCAGGTATGGACTGATCAATCCAATCCACATATGTGACGGGCTCTGTGAAAATGAGTCACTTGGGGGGGACAATTCACTTTTGAGTTTTATACATGGCTGTAAAGAGCACACAACAAGCTTAATTTTGACATCTTTTACACACTTGTGTCATTTTGGGTTCAAAAGTTATGACCTTTTGAAAAACAAAATATGTCGATATCTGAAAATAACCCCTAATGGAGAAACGGCCCGTTTAATAAAAAAAATCAAATATTGATGTCAAAAGAGAAATACTATTATTTTGTTTAGAGTTCATAGATACCACAATGTTCCTCAATTGCTACAGAAGTCTTATTAGTGTATTCACATGACGATGCAATTTTAATATTTTCAAAACTAATTACAAATGACCTTATTTGCATATCTGAAATAAATTAAAGGGAGACATTTACAATGCCTTGTAAAGTACAAAATAGGAACAAAAGGGTCATTAAAAACTGTTTTTATTCATGTTTATAAAAAAAAAAAAATTATATTTAAGAATTATGAAAAGATAGACCCTTAAGAGGCAAGAAACCGTTTTATCACAAAATTTTATTTCAATTTTTGTTTCACCCTACCAACACTCAACTGCCCCGTAATTGAAAGTGGGTTGTGCGACAAGCGACTCATTTTCGTACAGCTCGTCACATATTACCCCCTGTGGGATTCGAACCGGGATCCTAGAGGTAGAAGGCGAGGATAGACACCACTATGCCAACCCAACCGCATAGGCTGCCACAAAGTACCATACCCTCTTGGCTAGAATTGGGTGTAGGGTTTGTTCTGTTTGTTCATCTGGTATTATCAGGAAACCCCTATGGCTTGTGTACTGTTGACTTAGTCTCCACAGTCTCCTTTTGAATTTTTGGGGCATGGGCTAGTTTGGCAGGATAGTCCACCGATAGACTAGTTAGGATTTAATGGTACACGCTATGGAAAGTAGGAGAGCTTAAAACACCAAGTTTTGAGGTTGAAAACATTTTATTATTAATTTCATTTGGAGGGATAGTGGTCCTGAAAAGTGACAATTTCTGTTCTTGGAAAAGGTAACCCCCCCCAAAAAAAAATATGGTGAAAATGTTAACTTGTTTCTTCCCTCTGGATAGGATGGTTGGACATCCCTTCATCTTGCTGCTATGTTACGCTCCGAGGCAACCAAAGTTCTCATAGACAAAGGAGCTGATGTTGAAGCTAAGACTTTGGTAAGATGCCAAGACTAGGGACAGGTTGTTTTGGGTGTTTTTCTTTTTGTGACCAGCATCTATCGTTTTCTTTTCTGTGCATGCGTGTGTGAGTGAGTCTACCCATTGATACTGGGGACTTTTAAGGTATCATACAGGATTGGTAGAGCTGACAAAATAGTGGCAGTGTTCATGATTTGTGTGATTAACCATCAGCTGACCATACATATGAAATAAAAAACCTGTGAAAATTTGGGCTTAATTCATTGTGTGAGTTGGGAGAAAATTGTAAAAAACCATGCACAATTTTCATCATGTACACACATTACCCTAAATTTGGGTTGACTAAAATTTAACAGTGATGTTTTTTACCCTTACTCATCCTGTACAAAAGAGATCCAGGTAGTCTGATAGACTGAAGGCATACTTAATTTTGTGTATAATAACCAATGAGGATGTTGCTAAAAAAAATGATAATAATAAATCCAACCAGTGGATGACAGACATGCATGTGTGAGTACGTCTACCCATTAACTACTCGTGGATTTTAACAGTGTTGACAGACTAAAGATGTACTTTGTATGATTTTGTGTGTAAAACCAATGGGGATGTTTCTCAAAGGCACTGGACACGTTTGGTTATTACTCAAAATATATACGACTCCCTCTGAAGTAACGTAGTTTTTGAGAAAGAGGTAATTTCTCACTAAAATATTTGAATCTGAAAAAGACTTCAGGCCTGAAGCCTTTTTCAGGCATCTGAAAGCACACAAATTTGTGCAACAAGGGTGTTTTTCTTTCATTATTCTCTTGCAAATTCGATGACCAATTGAGCCCAAATTTTCACAGGTTTGTTATTTTATGCATATGTTGGGATACACCAAGTGAGAATACTGGTCTTTGACAATAGATCGATCCATTAAGCCCCGCCTCCTTACGAGTTGACCGATCACAGCCGCGAAACCCGATCACCATTAGTGCAAAGATCACCAAACGGCTCAAATGGTGATCAGATTTCGCGGTTGTGATTGGTCAATGAGAAATGGGCGTGGCTTAATGGATCGGTGTATTACCAAACGTGCCCAGTGCCTAAGGTAGGGTCATACATTTGTCAAAATATATAAGTAAGCAAAATTATAAAGATAAATATAATAAAAGCCCAATGTGAAAGTTTCTGCTGAATACAGTGTCTACATGCTGAGAAATGTGTAAAAAAAAAGAATCCATCCACATCTAGCAAGGTGACAGCGCAGGGTACCAACAGTGTTCATAAACAGACACCAATCCTCAGAAATTTGAGAATCGATTCATGAATGAGCTGCAGTGCTCTTCACCAAGTACGTTTATTGAGCATTAATCTTTGGAGAACTTACCAATCAATCTGTAACGCTATCCTTTAAAAATGGGAGAATAAAGAATGCTCAGTCTAACTTATGGGATAGCCATGGGATGGCAGGGAGTTAAAGGGAGAGGGAGGCATGCAGGAGATCATGATATCGCTGTTTCAGTGCAAAAACCTATTACTCTGATCCCGTTTGGCCATTTTCTTCAAAACAATTTTTTTTTGCTATTTAGACATACATGTCCAAACCTCAATTTCAGTTTCTGCTGATTTCTTTTTCTGCTAATCTAGAATGGAATGACTCCCATGTTTACAGCCGCCAACGGAAACCCAGAGTCCTTGAAGATATTGATAGAAGCTGGTGCTAACATTAACGCCCAGTCAGATGTGAGTAAGAGTAGATGTTTTGTAAAGACTGGAATTTGTGGAGATGACCCATCGATGTACTTATTTGTTTCTTTAACCATGCAGCACGCTGTGCCAAGCACAAAATGCACAGTGCAGGGCCCCCTTTTATAGTGCCACTTGCCATAAAATTCTGCACTTACGGTGCCCTGCGAAGCATGTGGCAGACTAGCATAGTTTATACATCATTCGAAACCATAGTGGATGATATTGAATAGTCAGACAGTAGGAGGGTTGTTGCTGTACTGTTATAGGTGCATTCGCCATGTATGTATCAAGTTGCATTGCTAGCAGTTTATCTGTCATTCAAAACCATGCGGATGATATTAGATAGTCAGACAGTAGGAGTGATACATATAAACAGTAATGTTTCCTAACATTGTCGGTGGGTTTGTTTGTTTATTTGTTTATTTGTCTGTTTTTGGTAGGATGGTTCCACGCCTATATTTACATCTGCTGAGAAGCACATCTCAACCAGCAAGATTTTGATCGAGGCAGGATGTCTTCTCGATATACAGGATGCGGTAAGGGCTGAAGCTTCATTACAATTACATACAATACATTCAAGCTCAAATATTAATTAAAACATTACAACTGCCCCCCCCCCCCCACTAGATGGAGTCTCCATCATGTACAATTTCTGACCTTTGGTGATTTTTTGTGTGTGTGCAAAGTTTCAAATGAGGGATATTTCCATGTTACCACAAACCTCTCCAGTGATTGTATTTCACCACCCAATGTTTTAAATACTACTCAGGGGAGATATTTCCATGATGCTACAACAAACCTCTCTTGATTGCATTTCCACCATGCAGAGTTTTAAATCCTACCCCAAACCTGTTTTGAATTTCTACCATCTAATGTTTTAAATCCCACTCATGGGAGACATTTCCAGACTACAACTACAAGCCTCTCTCGATTGCATTGAGAAAATAAAAATAATTTATTGCCTCTATCTTAGGTGAATATCTGACGTAAATATTCACACTTCTGCATTATTGTTGCGTTTAAATTTTTCAGAAGGGACTGACAGCTTTACACACGGCTGCAGGGGATAACCATGAAATCTGCAAGATGCTTCTTGATGCAGGAGCAAAGTTTGATATTGCATCTCAGGTAATGGACTAAAGACCCTGAGAAATGTTGGCATTCACTTTGTTTCCCTTACTCACCGTTTTACAAAACCCCTTTTGCCTCTTTAGGACTAACCCCTTTTTTTAAACGCTCTAATAATTTGACAATATTTTTATATATATTTTTTCCTCCAGTGAAATATAAACTGCTAATTTGATTGTTCAATAGCCATAAAAGCTGCAGTGGGATGCATTATACAAATAATGTCACAGAAAATAATAACCAGGTGAACTCTGGACCACTTTATTTTAGGAGGCGAACATTGGAATAGAACAGTTTTGTTTTGCGTCTTTGCTATCTTTGTTTGCAAGTTTACTGAAGGAGGAATTACTATTCCACACACACACCCTGGAACAGACCTTATGCATTGACGTCATCCAGCCGCCATCTTAGAGGTTAACCGATGATGAAACAATGGAAATGCACAGATTTGTACTAGCAGTGCACATGATAGGTCAAGGAGCAACCTCCTTTCATGCCTTTTGACATCCATTTGAGGGCGCTCATGAGGTCTATACAGCAATCCTTCACCGATCTTGAACTCTTGGTGGCAGCAGATATGCCTCCATTACTGCGGTGTACCTGGGTGGTACTGCGCTGCCTAGCGACTGGTATAAGGTTTGGGCTACACGGCGATCATTTGATCAGTCGCGGGTTATTGGACTTTCACTTTGCAAATCGCTTAAACCCGTCGTTAGGCAGCGCAGTACCACCCAGGTACCACCGCAATAATGGCGGTATCTGCTGCCACCAAGAGTTCAAGATCGGTGAAGGATTGCTGTATATGGAAAAATATAGTGCTTTTAGTCTCGAATGCACCAGCAGCCGATTTCACGAAACGCTAGGATTAATCCTATCTCGAGTTAGGATGAGTAACTCGTCCTAACTTAAGACTAGTCCTATCTCTTAGCATTGCCTAGGACTAGTCCTAAGTTAGGAAGAGTTTGGTGAAATCGACGCCAGGGCCTTCAGGCTTGTTGAACATTGGACACATTAAGTGCTAAAATCTACCATAATCTACTCGTGCTTGTTGAATAACTAAATATAATGTATGATTGACTCTGTATCTACAGGATGGAACTTTACCGTTACACTGTGCTGCCATACAGAGTAATGTCAAATCAATACAGCATCTGATCGACAAAGGAGCAGTAGTTGATGCTGTAGACAATGTAAGTGTGAAGTCGTTGAAATGCTTGTATTGTATAATACTGACAGGAATAGTGGCTATACATGTACATTTCTGAATATCTGAGAATTTTTGTATTGGTGATGTTGTGTAGCAGGTTTGCTTTGTTAAAAAAATGTGTTTGTTATAATTTGAAACAGTATAATTTAAAACTTTTAAAGCCCCATACCTGATTATAGTTTTATTGACCCTGTTGTTTTTGTTCTCATTTGTAAGTTAATTTTGTAGTCGGAGCCCTTTAATGTTGTTTTCCCACTCTTTACAGTATTATTAGTGTTGTTAAATTATAGAAGCTGTTTCAGTTGTTTGTTTATGTTTGTTGCTTAATACCTGAATGTTCTTTTGCAGTTGCCTTTCATGTTATTTAGAATGGTCAATGTCTCAGTCGAGTAAATAAGAAAATAGTTTATCAGGAATTTATTTTGTCTCAAGCAAAGCTTTTTTTCTGATGAGTTTGAGGGTACTAAACCGGAACGCTGACTTGTTATACTAACTGTTTTTTAGAACCTATATTCGTCTTCTTTATACATCGTACTGTGAAGCAGCAATAGACTGTGCAAGTCTCGAACATAGGGACCTGTTAAAGTGAGCGAGTTTGTATCCTTCACTTGTTAAAGCAAAGAACGTGGGACTGAAGTGGTCCCAAAAATGTTCAAATACGCGCAATAATTGCACGTCCCATTATAATAAAAGGGTCATGCTCAAGAAGACAAGTGTCACAACTGGGACTCAAACCCACACATAACATAGCCACCAGAACTTACAAGCAATGCGCTTATCTGCTCAGCCACGACATTCTAATTAGCTCAACGGAAGGATCAATTTCCAGAAATACAATTTCTGACTAAAACCCATCATATAATATCATCATACTGAAACCCAACTTATGATTTTTCCTGAATATCTCAACGTGTTGTGCAGAACAGCTGGACCGCTCTCCATCATGCTGTGTTAAAAAGTGCTGATTGTGTCAGGGTACTGCTCTTAGCAGGGGCCAAAGCTGAGAATAAAACAGATGTAAGTGACTCTTTTTTAATAAGTAATAAACCACAAGGGAAACTGACTGGGTAAATTTGTAATAATATTTGGTTGAACAAAGAACAATTGACTAGAGTGGGACTTGAACCTGTGACCTTTGGAAACGTGCCAGCACTGTACTATCCAGGCGCTGAGCTATTTAGCCCTAATGTTGGTTAGTCAATATCTTTGTTCAGGGGTGCCAGTTAGAATCCATACAACCTGTAACTGCCGTACAGCCAGAGATCACACCCAAGTGTACAATACAGCTGGGAAACGGCAGCCTAGGGATCACTCTACGGGAATGTGACTTTTTATTTGAAATATTAAGTAATAAACCACAACCGAAACTGCTTGGTAAATTTGTTTTAAACTTTGGGTTGAACAAAGACAATTTGACTTTAGCGGGAATTGAACCTGCGACCTGTTGATTAAGATGCCAGGATAAATAACAATAATAAGTACCGGGATTTGATGTTCTTTTGTGAGAAAAGGATTATGGGCTCAGCCTGAATTGCTAAACCTTGGCCATTATAGCAAATGCCAATAATCTGCCATGGTACACTGAAGTCTCTAAACACTCGGACTTACTCTCATTGACAATGATAACCAATGGTGGCAACCTGTCAAGACTTGTATGCCACATTTTCATAACAAAGGGAAAGGTCTGGAATAGGGGACTATGCAATAACCCCCAGAAAAAGGGACATTATGAGCCTGATTTCCAGTACCTTCTGTCCCTTTTTGTTCGGGAGAAATGAAGTGTAGTACGGTATGTGGATGACTGTGCATGCTACACAGTGGAATGTCTAGGTGTTTATTCTAAACACGCCAGCCTTCTGACTGACTTAAACAAATTAAGGGCACTTTAAAAGTTTTCCAGGTTGTACAAAAATGTCTCGTGTGAGCCTGTCCAGAAAACTTTGGTGTGTATGCACGCCATCCTACGTGGATAATTAGAAAAACAGGTGATTGTACGGACTCCATGACAATGTGGACACTTTACATTATACTCATGCAGTACAGCGGGCCATGGGATTGGCAGGAAACTGTTGCCACACGGCATGGCCCAACAATGCTCTTCAACTACTGGCAGTGAGCTAAGTCGCGCAAGCGAAGAAAAACATTCTGTGAATAGTGCAACCGCCTTGAACAAGTCTAGTCTTTGGACAAAGTTTGGGGGGGGGGGGGGGTGTTTGGAGATACAGGACCATTCTCAAAGATCAGACAAAACCTTGAGAAGGATGTTCAAAGACCATGGACTGTATTAAATAATTAGTTAACTGGTGTCCTTGAAATCTCCTGACCATTGTTTTTGTTTTGTTTTCGTAGCTTGGTCTTTCGGCACATGGTCTGTGTATGCAAGTTGGGAAAGATGTAGATGTCTTAGCTACTCTGTTGAGCGGAGGAAATTAGGATGCTGCCAAGGAGAAGAAGAGGATGAGGGAGGCTGGAGATTTTGGAGATTTTATGTTTGAGGATGATGACTATAGACAAAGAGGAAACTCAACGATTGGCTGGAAAAACGGATTGTACTTAAATTGCAAACCAGTCTTCATCATTTAAAAGGGAGGGTATATCTTTGGTAATTACTCCAAAAATAAATGTCCATCAAAACTTACTTGGTTTAGAAGCACTGCACCTCTTGGTAATGTATACGATTTTGAGAAACGATCCCCTTTATCAGAGGATTGTTGTTTTAGAGAGAGGGATTCATAAACATTTCAATCAGAGAAACGTTTCTGCATAAAACGTTTCTCAGATTGTGTATTCCAATTACAGATTATTCTTCCTGCGTGGACATAACCGCTCCGGATTTTCTGTGATATCTCAAAAACTCTACCACCTTTTGAAATGAAATTTTCACAGGATAGTTTTATTGTATTAAAGCAATCAAATAGATCCAAAAATCAAAGGTGTACTCTGCCTTTAAGCAGGCATGAGAATCTTCCGGTTTAAACCGGAATTCCGGTTTTTTCCCTTTCACTTGAAATTTGTGGTCTTCGAGTTCAATGTGAATTTGATATAAAATTTGGGGGGTGAGTTGTTGGGGTATACCGCATTTGGATCTCGCTAATCCCTCTTCTTGGTCTTATGAGAAATTGTAAGTTTACACGCTTCCGTTCGTAATAAATTGCCGCCCGGCAGCGGCCGGCCCAATATGCGTTGATTTGTTTCTTCCATGTGCATGCAGTGCGTTCAATTGATATCTGTAGACTTCTTTCAGTCTTTCCCCGCTTCATTCATGGTACGGTTTGACCGTAATACATGTATGTTTACTGTTGCAGCAAAAGAACATTCGTGGAGACATTGAAAAGTCTACTGATAACAACATACGGTGTTTTGGATGCGCGCGCATCGTTATACTTTTTTTACCAGTCGTCAGTACGAACCTTCATAGGCTTAAGTGCCGTTTCTTCGATACGTTTAATGTGTTTTACGGCTGGAGATATTTTTACGCATTGAACTATGACCTGGAAGAAACTTATAGACAATGAGTGTGCGACACACGTGTGGGGAGGTTCGTTAACGTCTGACGTCTCACATTATTTTTCCAAAATGCTATGGTTTATAAACTGTTGGGATCTTGGAGATACGAAAAGGTGTTTGAAGAACAAGTTTCAATGGCCAAAGGGGGGGCAACACTTAACACAGTTATTCACTATAACAGGTAAAAAGACCCCCCCCCCAAAAAAATCAATTTTTGTAACAAAAGCATGACTGCTCCGTTCATAATCATTTATTTTCGTGGAAGTAAGTTCCGAATATCATTTTATTTTGAGCTTTTTAAGACAATATACGTCTAGCACTGTTATGATTTCATCTTGTTTATAAGTATTTTCCTCCTATTAACATGTCCTCGATCCCACAAATGGTCCCCAAAACGCCAGAGGGATTCACTGAGTGCGACGCTGACGCCTGGGTAAACTTGCCCAAATTCCGGACACGCAAAAATTTGGTCTTTGCCCAAAATCCGGACATGCAATTTTTAGCGTAAAAATGTTTCCGTTTTTTTTATCATCGCATATTCTCATGCCTGCTTTAAGGGATTGTAGTACATCATTGTTTTTGGAATAGTGTCTTCATTCTTATTGTGTCGTTTTCAAAAGACACACCATGCAAAACCCTTCTGTAGCCAAAAAACCCAGCTATATTTAATACTTCACCATAACTATGGAGATTCCATTCCATATAATGCAGCGTTTATTTTCCAAAGGCAATGAGAAACCTTTGACCAATGATGTTACATAACTACATGTATACAAAGTGCCAGCATGACATGAGTTTCTTGGAAGTGGCTGCTGAGGGCATGCAGCACCTTGTAAACCCTTAAATTGGTCTCATAATCCCCCAAAATTCCTAAAAGCTGTCTCGAAATGTTTTTGTTTGTTTAAGAGCCCTGAGTACCGTATTGGCAGATCTGGCGCTACATAAAATGCTAATATTATAATTATGAAGCCTGTGAGTGACACAAGTTGAAGTCTCCATGAAATGCAAATTGGTATACTAGTGCTGTCCAATCAATGGTCGCTGAGTTTGTCAAATACAGCCAAAGCAACGTACACAGTCTAACAGGTGCATATTGCACCCACTCTACTCCTGCTAGAGGCTGAAATGATGCAAAATATTCCTGGGTATGTGTTGATTGATAAAGACTGATCAGTCATTATTGCAAGATTGAATTAAGATTTCATGACACCGCTGAAATTCATTTTGGTGAATAACAGTATGTTATAACAGATGTAATATTTGCATCCAGGATAAAGAATGCTATTTTTGATGAAGGAAAGCTACTCGGGTTGGATTCTAACCCACGACACCTTGCCATTCTGGAGCAGCGCCATATGTCATGTCGCTGCGTACCAATGAACTCTGTGCTTACGGTGCCCTGTAAGCACATACTTCTATGTGGTGTAGTTGCTAGGGCTGTGGCAGGGCGTAAGCACAGAATTCCACGGTAAGCAGTGAAGTGAAGTGAAGTTTGGCCAAGGGCCCAATTTTATAAGCTTGTTAAGCAGAAATAATGCTTAGCAATATTTTTTTGCTAAGCAAACCGTGAGTGGGGCACCAGTCACAACAATGTAAACTCGATTGAGTTTTAGCTGGTAACCTGTTTCTGTTAAAGCAAGGTTGTTCTGTGCATAGCAAAGTTTTTGTGATTATACAGACTTTATGAAATTGAGCCCAGGTCTTACCACTAGACCAAAGAGAGAGACAGTTCCCAATGAAAAGGCCAGTTTGGATCCTGTACATTAGTAGTGGGTACCCAACAGTTTTAATATATATGTAATAATTAAAGAATATGTATATTAAAAGAATAGAGAGGTATGTTGATGAGGAAAACAGGGTGTATATGGCAGTTTTTTGTGTTGTTTTTGGGGGGGGAATCTCTCAGGGGAAAGAATTTCTCTTGGGTAAGAATTTTCTCAGGGTAAAATTTGTACTAAATGTCAAGTTAATAACAGAAATAAATAATAGAATGAGCCGTTGCAAACTGCTTACCAACATGACCTATATAAATGCAAAAACAATATCAGCCTCGGTCATGTGTTGACCCTAGCAGAGTCTTTATCAAAGGCTAAAAAACAATTGAGCCTATTAAAAGGTTTGTTTAAAAATATACTAATAACACTGTACATTCTATGTTTTGCAATTTTGCATCATAACTTTGAATTAAAAGCTAATCTGTGCTTGTTTGTTGTCAACTACCAGTCCCTATGGGAATTTAATATGGTGACTGTCCATAGTAAACCTTATTTCCAACTCATTGTAATTATTGTTTATGTAACATTAAAAGTATACATGAACATAAAACTGTTTGCCTGTTTTGTTTTTTGATTTATACTATAGGTTTTCTCGGTCAATTTCGGCAAATGAGCAGCCAATTTAACCACCACGCTATTCTATTTCGCGCGAAATCGAATGCTACTGAAAAGGGTCATTCGATTTCGTTTTATAACTAGTCAAATGTACTGTTGCGTCATTCGATTTAACAAAATAATCATTCAATTTAACGATTCATCAAAGCAGCATTCAAATTCGCCGGAGCTTTTTGAGGCGTGTGTTTAGTCATTCAAATTCATTTTTGGGCAGTCATTTCTGTAATTTGTGCAATCTAAAAAACGCTTTGTTAATAAGGCATATACGGTTCACTTATTTGCACTTGAGTCACTTTGTACTTCGAAGACGAGCTTTTGCTACAGTTTTACACGCATATTTCAATAAGTTTGCAGCTTGTGGTACAACCATACCTAAACATATACGCCAAGATGTCTGGCACGCCAACAGATTGATGGTTGAGGAAGAAACAACATAAACAACAAAAACCAGGAAAAACATAAAGAAACACCCCATTCAAACACAATACAAAATTAGGCCAGTTAACCAATAAGATCCCCCAAAAAAGAATATAGGAGAAAACAAAGAAGAAAAAACATCATGGGCCCAATGTAAAGTCTCCTGGAACCATAAATAAAGAAAATAAGGTTTGCCTGAATTAAAGTGAAGATACGAAACAGTTGCCTAATACAGATTATCTGTTTATTCGTATTTCTTTAGTCGTACTTATTTGAATTCTCATTTAGCGAAATTGATTGCCTCTTTACGAAATTGAAAAAAATTAAACCAGTAAAATCTCCAGTCGAACCAGCTTTGCTAAATTGAATGATGATTGTGCGTCACGAAAAAGAATGACGATATGCTAAATTGAACACAGTGCAAAAGGAATTTGAATGCCTGAATACGAAATTGAATGCCCGAATTTTGAATTTGAAACGCAGTAACAACTGGAGAGGCAAAATAGCTTTAATTCGAACGCACGAAAATGAAATCGGCTGCTCATTTGCCGAAATTGAACGAGAAAACCTATAGTAAGAATACTATTTATATACAGTTAGTAACAATAGATCGATCCATTAAGCCCCGCCTCCTTACGAGTTGACCAATCACAGCCGCGAAACCCGATCACCGTTAGTGCAAAGATCACCAAACGGCTCAAATGGTGATCAGATTTCGCGGTTGTGATTGGTCAATGAGAAATGGGCGTGGCTTAATGGATCGGTGTATTGTGTACTATGTTTAACCTTATGATCTGGAGGTAATTGCATAAAGCTTTTAAAGGCACTGTACACGTTTGGTAATTACTCAAAATATATATTAGCATAAAAACTTACTTGGTAGCAAGCAACGGAGAGCTGTTGATAGTATAAAACATTGTGAGAAACGACTCCCTCTCAAGTAACGTAGTTTTTGAGAAAGAGGTAATTTCTCACTAAAATAATAAATGACTTCTGGCCAGAAGCCTTTTATTCCTATCTGAAAGCACACTAATTTGTACAACAAGGGTGTTTTTTCTTTCATCATTTTCTTGCAACTTCAAAGACCAATTGAGCCCAAATTTTCACAGGCTTGTTATTTTATGCATATGTTTGGATACACCAAGTGAGAATACTGGTCTTTGACAATTAATACAAAACGTGTTCAGTGCCTTTAATCAGAAAATTGTCTGCTTAGCAGAAACGAGCAGAGATCAGTCACAATTATGCATTATGTTGTGTTTTGGTAAACTGTTTCTATTAAAATGTCCGTATCTGGCCGCCACTTTTCCACTCATAGGCCTATTGTTACCGAAAGGGAAAGCAATATCTCATTTGATTAAATAAGACACAAATGTATTTCATAATGAATACAATACGAACATTTTTCCAATAAGCGATGCTATTCAATGATTTATTTGGGAGCTTTCCTAAAAGATTGTCGTCAACAAGAATCAATACGATGAAAGAACGTTGCGTACAGTATTTGGGGAGAGTCAATCCGTAGCCACATAAAGTAACATAGTGTGCGATAAACACATTCAGACAGTCACAATCTAGTGTGGAAATATCATTAAAGTCGGTGTCCAGATTAGTGGGAAAACAGGTGTGTATGTTTTGTAAGGGATTGTGTTGTGTGCACGTTTATTATATCTTGTGCATACCTACAGTGATTGTTGGTGCTTCGAAATATATAGGCCTAGTTTCGGTATTTATTCCTTTTCAAAAATCAACCACAAACTTACCGAAATGTTGTTCTAATCTTGAGGAACGTTCCAACGAGTCCATGTGTATCAAACGAGGTACAGTCATTTGACCAGTTCGGGATCATTGACCAGTTCGGGATCACTTCAACTTTGCAATAACCAAATAATTACATTACTTCTCACATTACCAATTTTTGTTGATATATGTTAAGAATAACATCCATTAAACCAACAAACCCAAAATAAGGTGCCAAACATCATTGGCAAGTAAATTATGGCCAATTTCCTGAAGTTTGTCTGCGAAATTGATCATTATTTTGTTTTAAAATGTTGGTTGAAAAACGCTGTTGAAACTTCTCTCCATCAGAGATGGAACGCCAGGGCCAAAAACATATATGTAAAATGCTAAGAATGTGTAAAAATTATTTCCTGTAAATACTGAGCAGTCGTCTTCTTTTTTTTAAGAAGACAAAATAGGAACCAATGCTAAAAATCGTGTAAGTCTCCGGACAACTATTAACTTCAGAATTCTTTTCAATTTTTGGCAGGTCAGCCGTTTGGAATTTTTTCTAGCGACCCCAGAAAAAAACACACCAGAAAATGAAATTTTCCCTAAACCGACTTGCTGCCAGTTTTCGTGGAGCACTTCTCCACATGTTTGATTGGTTTTCAAGAGTGTGTGTATTCGAGTGTGTGTTGAGCGCATTCTACGGATTCGCAGATCGGCTCTGCAGATTTAACAGCTCAATCGGAATATTGGGCAAAATCGTGCGCAGTCTGCAGATTGTGCAAATCCGTAGATGTGTTTTAATTGCTTACTTCTATTTACCTTAAACAAATTGGTCATTTTTGAATAGTTTACATTAACATGATTTCAATGTTTGGTAACAAATTTCAGGAATGGCTGTAAATGAATCGAATGGAAGAACTTTAAAAAATGCTTTTACTTGTTATTTATGTTGAACAATTTGCTCACGTAAAAGATTTAGTTTTTAAATATAGGGTTGGTGCTTGGTTTTTGTCAATGTAATGCTGATTGATTGGTAAACTGATGAAGAAATACAAGAGAAGTAACCTGTGAAAAAAACAGCTGAATACAGTGTCTACTTGTTGAGGAAAAATCAAAAACCGTCACGGTATTTTCACACGCACATAATCCATGCACGTTTAGCGAGGTGACAGATTCAAATGTTTTATTGATTTTTAATCATATTTTGTTTTTCACCAGGATGCTAGTCATACCATTACCATTTTTATAACATTTAAGCGCCGGTTAAATAGAACGCCAATTTTTCGGGGTCCTGACGACAGTAGGACTCTCTGGAATACGAATCAATGTGTGGGACAGCGTAATTTAGACTGATTGTATGTGAATAGAACGTTTTGCTATTAAATCTGTTAGTATGTGATAATGTTGTCATATTTACACTTTATTAAGATTAGTTTCTTGAATCTGTTATCAATATAAATTTCTTAAAGGGACACGTTGCCTTGGATCAGACGAGTTGGTCTATGAAAAGCGTTTGAAACCGTTTGTTATGAAATGCATATGGTTAGAATGATGTTTTAAAAGTAGAATACAATAATCCACACAAATATGCCTCGGAATTGCGTGGTTTTCCTTTTACATCGTGAACTAACTCACGGCACGCCATTTTGTGGAGTCAAATGTTTGACTCCCTTAATGGCCGACCGTGTTAGTTCGCAAAGTAAAAGGAAAACCACGCATTTTTCAAATTTACAGCTTAAAATTGTCATTATAGTCCGAAACTTGCAATCGAAACAGGATTTTAAAACAACAATTTATCTTTTACAATTTGTTCCTCTAAATTGTGAAAAACAAGCTTCAGATTTTAGAAATCAATCTAATTTTTCAAAGCTAACAATTAAAAAATTGATAAATTCCAGTTATTTGTAGCAATATAACGCACATTTTGTCATGTTTGAGGTCCAAGGATTAAACACTTATTATCCCCTCCTCTTTTTTCGCTTGGTTTGAGCAGCAAAGGATAAACAAACTGTATCCCTTCCACTTTTCGGCTAGGTTTGAGGAACAAGGGATAGAAAATTCTATCCCCTCCTCATTTCGGCTGGGTTTGAGGAACAAGGGATCTTTTCGGCTGGGTTTGAGGAACAAGGGATCTTTTCGGCTGGGTTTGAAGAACAAGGTATAGAAAAATCTATCCCCTTACCTAAATTATAACAACACGAACCACAAATAAACTGTTATTTTTGTCAGCTTTCCCAATAGTGAAGTACATATTGTAAATAAAAAGGTGTGCGTATTTTTCTTTGATGTTATGATGCAACAATAGTTATGAGTACACAATTTGGTAAATTGTTTTGCTAACAAAAATGAATCAATTAAAAGAATGTTAAAAATATTTTCTAAGGTGCACCAGGTTCTAACTTTGTTCCTCCAGCAATATTTTATGGAGAAAACAGCATGATTTTAGCATTTTAGAGACAACTTCAAGAAAAAATGCTATATATTTATAAAAAAGGTGAAATGTGAAAAATTGTTGTTAAAAATGAACCTGTTGTATAGCAGAATAGGTTTTTATCCAATATTTAAAATACTCACGTAATGTGCATTCGTAAATGCAAGGCCGTTTCTTGTGCAGTGTGGTAATTTATCACGACTAATAGGCCTACCTGATTTTTCGCTTCACTGAAGACTCTTTTGCGGTCGGTGCGCAACACTCCTTTTTCAAGTTTAGCTTATGCTTCAATTGTTTTCATTCTGGCATCAAAATACACAATGATCCTGAGAAAACTGAACAATACTGTTCTATAATTAGAGTAGCCAAGGATTTCAACTGCCCACTCCATTATGCTATTAATAATATCTTTATTTAGTAATTTAGTAGTGACCAATCAGAATCCTACACTGCAAGGTTGCAATAATTCTTTCCAATCATGGGGTATACGTGCACCAGCTAAACTTTAATAGCTTTAAAGCGAAGAACCGGCCGTTAGCAAAGTGAAAGTGAACACATTGTGAACATATATATTAATTGTGGATTTGCATCCGATCTAATATTGCATCGTCACTGCTGACAAATAGAAAACTGACCAATCACAATATCACTTTGTGTTTCACGTGATGAACATGTAACCGCCAAGAGCCAATCAGCGTTGTGCATGAAATTGCAACATGGGTTAATTAATATGCATTGCACAAAATAGCGAGTAGGCCTATACAAACCCAGCGACAGGCATCTTCCATCGCCATTTTTCAACCAACTCAGTTTGTAGAAGCGCAGTCAACTTTAAGTTTATATATTAGGCCTAATGTAAAAAGTCTTAACATAAAAAATGTAGGGGATCACAGACCGGTGCTCCATTTTAACATGAGTTTACAGCTGCCCAACGCCCATACCACCAACCCTTTAATAACCCGACCCTAACCACAACTTACCCACAACCTTACCCAAACAATACCCAAAACCTTACCCGAACCCCACCACGACAGTACTCCTTACCTATTCACAACGCTGACCCAACTATAACCCCATTACCCCAACCATATAGCCCAAACCTTACCCCAACAATATACCAACCAAACAAGCAACAATACAGCCTAACAAACAATACCAAACCCTACCCCAACAATTCCCACTACCCCAGCCCCACCCCAACAATCTGCCGACACAGCAAGCAACCATATAATTATAGCCTACCAAACAATACAACACCATACCCACAACCCCCAGCCCAACCCTACCCCAACAATCTGCCAACACAGCCAGCACCTACCAAGCAATCCCACACCCTAACCAAAACCCTATAGCCCAACAATAACCTAACTATCCCCAACCCTACCCCATCCCTACCCAAAATATAAGCCCAACCCTGCCCCAACCATACCTCCAACCCTACCCCAATCCGACCCCAACCATACCCAACCCTACACCCAAACCAACACCCTACTTCCGTCAATAAACTTATTGTGACATCATGCTGAAACATCGGGGCAAACCCTTTTTCTTAGCGATAGGTGTGTAACTGTTGGGGTTTTTTGGTTTGTTTTTTTATGTGCACATTAAACAATGAAGGACAAATCAGTACTGATTAAGTGTCAGGATCAGTGTCATAGGGAATTTGTGCCGATATTCAGTAGCTCATCGAAACCGAGGACAAAACAAAAAGGGAAAACAACAGTTGAGGATGAGGGTGCTTTATAAGCATATTCAAGGCATTTATATTCAAATTCAATTCAATAAATTAAATTCAATTCGAAATTTATTTATTGAAAACAAAATATATATATAAATAAAAAATTGGAATAATTGTTTAAATCAAAGACAATCAAAAACTGATTGAGAAAAAATAGATAATGAAATTGGTTGAGAATGTAAGGCACAGCAATTAGTTTGAAAATCAGAAGCAGATGCCCTCCCAAAAGGGTATAACCTTCCCTGAACTTGTATAGGTTGATTGCATTAACGTCTCGAATTTCCCACAATCGATCTACTATGATTTTGTTTTTGTTTAAACACACAAAAAAAAACTCATTAATTCGCCATCATTGAGGCACAACAACGACGTTGTAATGGAAAACTAAATGTAAAAATCATCAAAGATGGCCAACGCCATTCAGAGAGCACTGTGGGATGTGTGACGTCATGTGCGATCAACCTATCGGATAGTACTGCCATAAAAGTGTTATTAGAAATGAAATATTTGAAAAATTACCAGCCTTAATGAAAGGAATTCAAACTAGTTGCATTCACTTTTCACTTATGAGTTTAAGAACGATGCCCTTTCCCCCGGGGCCGTCTTCCATAAATTCGTGTCAGAAAGTGTTTAGAATCATTGTATCGCTGCAGGGCTGAAGTATATTTTTGCGAAAAATAATCAAAATATAATCCAAAGAAATTGTTTATTCACAATCCAATGGGAAATTTAAGAACGAGGCCCAATTTCAGAGAACTGCCTAAGCATAAATTATGCTTAGCAACTTTCTGCTCAGCAAAAATAAGAAAGATACCAGTCACGGATTGTATGACATGGCACTGTGGCTTGTGGTAAGAAATAATTTTGCTGTGCTAAGCTCTTTTTGTGCTTAGAGCAGCTCTATGAAATTGGGCCCTGGTGTCTTCACACACAGAAGTCACCCTTTCCTATAAACTAAAAATAGACAGAACAACCAGTAAGAAGGTTTGAAACACTACAACCTTGGACTTGTCTTTGAAGACAAGTGCTGTACCTGGATTCTAGTATTTAATTTGATTTTCAACACTTCATACTTTAGTTCGGAGAGACATAAGACAGTGGCTGTTCGTTACTGGCCGTCTTAGTCTTAGCGCAGATAGCATTTATCTTCTTGTATACCGTCTTCAGCTCGGGCCTCAGCTTGGGGTCTCTCTTCATGCAAGACAGGCCGAGCAGTCGGAGGGATGACAGGCAGCTTGACTCGTGTGCCACGGTAAGGAACAACCGTCCGAGGCTGTAGATATCCGACTCGACTGTGTGGCTGGTCATACCTTCAACTATCTCTGGAGCAACCTGTGGAAACATCAGAATAATGTTAGCTCGGCGTTTGGATGCGTTCAGCTTTCTGAATAAATACGCCGCTTCCAATATGTATTCAATTATGTATTTATTAATAATTGTCTTAAAGATATACATTCAATATCATCTTTAAAATAAAATTATATTAGTGTGTTTTTAGTGCTGAGTGATTATAGCTATTTTGTGATCATTCACGGTTTTTTTTTTTTCAGAAAGCACACGCTTTCAAGATTGTTTAATTAACCTCTATGAACAAATTGCGAAATAAAGGTTAAAGGAAACAAAGTTAAAAAAAAAGTAATCTCACCTGAATGGCATGTTGATAGAACGACTGTTTCTGTTCCTTTGTAAGCATCCAGGGTGGGGCCAAGCTGTAGATGCTCTGTGCACATCCAAGATCAATCATTTTACCCATCCACTTGAACTTTGATCCTGGTGGGTTCCTGCACACCATGGCATTTCCAGTGTGAAGGTCGTTATGGAGCCAGCCTACACGGTGCAGATCCATCATTGCTTTGGTGATATCGCGGCAGACGTGGAACCACTCCCCACGGCAGAGGAGTGAGAGCTGGAACCTCGCCTTTGTGAAGTTCCTCGCGGAGTCAACACTCCCGTCGCCAAGGAGCTCCTGGGCGTAGGACCTGAAGTCGACCACGCCGTAGAGCTTCGGAAAGTAGGAACTGTGCCGTACGGCTTGCAGAGCCGTGACCTCCTGGAGCATGTCAAAGTCAGCCGTCATCCTGAAGTGGTCCTTCTTGAGTCTTTTGAGGGCGACGAAGGTATTATCACTAAGACGACGCATCAAGAAGACCTCAGCGAAGTTACCTCTCCCGAGAATTGTCTTGTTTCCATCCGTGTCGATGACGTGCTCCAAATCAGCTGGGTCGATTTTTGGATAAGTTGGAATGTTCGGCATCAGTTTTTTCAGACAAGATGGAGCTATCTTTGGGATGGTAGCACCCACTGATGGCTTACTAGAGGAACTCTGGACAGCCGGTGCTGCACCCACCTTAGGTACTAACCTCGGAGACGTAGTGTTTGAGCACTGCTGTTTTCCAGCTGGTGCTAAATTTGACCTGTTCTTCTGAGCTTGATCAGGCTTTACCATTTCAAATAGTGTAGCTTGCCTTAATTTCATGATACCGGTACTTCTTTTATTTTTGGGTTCGCTCTTCTTCTCCAACTCAGGCGAGTTTACCTTGACTTTTGAGAGGGAGTCCTGTTTATTGTCGGCTGTTGCTACCTTTACCTGCTTTGAAGCCGCGGTGTTATTTTTACATTGCGTCCTTGCTTTGATTAACTTTTGAACATTCATTTCCTGAGATGGTTTTGCCGGAGAAACGTGACCATTCCCCCCTTGAGTCCCCTGCTTTGAACTTGGCAGCTTCCTAGTTGCAACCTTCATTGAGGGAATTAACATTCCTTTTTGTCGTTTAACCACAGTAGCCTTTCGGGGAATCAAGAAGTTGTCTTCACTTCTTGACACTGTACCCACGACACCCTTTTTCAATTTCCCTCGGGTAACAGTCACCGCGGTCTTCGGTAGAGCGGCTTGCCTCGTTCCCGTTGCGGTCTTAGACTCTGGTTGCAGCTGAGGACTGCGCCTTTGAGTCCGGACTCCTTCTTGTCGTGCCTGATTTCCATTCAAAGCCGATACCAGTGGTTCATTTGATAGCAGCTTCTCTACAGGTTCGAATAGCCTCAGGTTCTTTACCCTGTAATTGGACGGATAATTCAAAAGCGAGCATTGATTAATATTTTATTGGCAAAATATATACTTAGCATTGTAGACATTGTATTTTATTATTTTTGTTTTCTAGTTGTTTTCCTACTTTGTTGATGTTGTTCTAAACTTCTCTTTTCCCCACTGGTTTGTTTATAGTCCTCTCCTCGTTAAGATGTAGAACACGTTTTTAAATGATGGAATACATTGGAATCAAATACTTAGAAAACAAATAATGGTTCAACAAGTTAGTACTTTTTGACATTTAACTCACCCGTGTTTCTTTTGCTTTACATGTTCGTAGACCAGTTTGTTCAGCTGATAGATTCTGTCTATTGCGAGAGTGGCGTTCATGTTGATGGTCTGATAAATAACAATAATGATAATAGCAACACACATTAAAACAGCGCTTTAAAAACAATTTATACGTTCCTATAAGCGCTATATGGTGCCGTTTTTCTCACATACTAGGGCCTATATGTAGACAATGATAATGCTGCCACCATGTCATGTTCGTTGTATCCAATAACAGTAATGAATGCTAATATTATTCATTGTACAAAAAGGAACGACTTTTCAGCCTCGGTTTTGTTACATTAATTTGAATGTGAGCAATTCAAGATGGCCGCATCATGAAAAAGGTCTACTGGGCAAAGCCATTGAAGGAAAACAGAACCAAAAACACGTATAGATACTTCATTACAAAATAGATACACACCCAAGTTACATTATTTTCACCTGTAAAATTTTAACAAGTTAGATAAGGAAACTAACAGCTAAAGAAAACAGAATATAAATGGAATTTGTTCAAAAATTATATGGACATGGCCGCAAGAGCAAATTCGTGTCAAGTTACTGGTTTGCAAGATTATGCAATAATATTCGTCCGTCTTTTATAGACCTTATGCATATGACGTCATTTGAGTAGGGCGCCCTCACCTAGAGGTCAAAAGGAAGATGCTCATTGGCCAGTCTTGTGCGCCGCGCGTACAAATCTGCGCGCTTCCATTGTTTCATCATCAGTTTACCTCTAAGATGGCGGCTTGGTGACGTCAATGCATAAGGTCTATTCACATACCTCTATTTCGTATCGAGTATACGGCATGAATTGGTTTCCATCAGCCACCAGACTACGTAACTTTTCCTTGCGAAGAATGCAACTTCGCATGACATCCAGCCACCGGCAATCTGGGTACCCTTGGCACCCGACCAGACTCTCAAAGATGAAGCCTACATTCAATCCGAGCTGCGGATGTAAAATCAAATTAATTCATTTTATCATAATTTTGTTCAGGTCTGTGTCGGTGAGTTCCAACAATGAGAACAGTGCACGTTGACAGTTAATAAAAACACACTTATATCATAATTTGATACTCCTATGTGCATCAATCATAATTATCAGATCACAGGTTGGGGTTAAATTATTGTAATTCATATTTTCGTCTGTATTGTTATTTGTTTTCTTATTGTTTTTGTTTTACATTTCAGCTCGTCTGAGTGGTGTTCTGCAAATATTTGACTATTGGGGGTTTTAAGTAATAGTGGTTTTTGTAGAATACATTTTAATACTTCTTTAACTCGCCATCTTTTGTTTTACTTTTCACTAAATTTGTTGATATATGTGTAGTGTATATTATAAGTTGTTTATTCTTTTAAATTAGCAAGGTCTGGAAGGGCACATTTTTTTTGATGACAGTTTTTTTCACTTTTGCATTTCCCTGCTCGTTATATTGAATTAAAAGAATCAAAGTAAACACATATCGACGGAAGTTGTCCTCATCCATAAAACAAATGTCAGACCAAAGGATACATCCATACTCTTTGATCAAAGTTAGGGAGTGGTTGAGAAAAAGAGGAGAAGTGTGAAGGTTACGTGAGGTGTGGTGGAAAAGAAAGAAGGAAAAGGAAAAGGAGAAAGAGAAAGGAGTGTGGAAAGTTGAAGAGTGGCTAGAAAGACAGAAGATTGGTTGTGAAAGGAGTGGTGAGTTGGTGGATTTTTAAAAATATTTTGTTCCTGTAAAAAATGAGAGGTGAAGGTGGAGGACGGAGTGGGGAGGCTATTGCTATTGATAGCCAAGTACTTTTTATAATCTGTTTTATAATCTACTTCTTAATGATATTGATTATAGATAAAACATATTGTTGGTAGGATAATTCTTATTTGAGAAAATCTGATGTCGACTTTTTTCTTTCAACACTTACAGCAAATTTGTGCTCACGGAAAATGGCCTCCTCTTTCTCTCTGTTTGGCAGTTTAGGATATTTGGGAAGTTGTTTCTCCTGTGTCATCACTCCTTGTCTAATTATTGACTTCATGGGATGGACCGAGGAGATTGGAGCATCACCTTTTGAAGCGATGTCGCTGACTGTTCCCCGTTTCTTTGGTGATGAGGAGCAGGCAGCATCTTTTCGGGGTGCATCGAGAGGTCCATCATCATCATGAGCACTGCTTCCTGTTGTGGTATTAATTGTCTTTAGTGAAGAAGCATTCTTCCCCAAATCTGCGTAAGGCCGACCACCACAGCCAGTGAGGTCACGATCGGACTCTTGTCCAAGTGTGGAGCCGGACCTGCCATCATCTGACTCATCTTGGGAGGAAGCAGATTTGGAGTCGAGGTTCAACTGCGGTACGCCCGGCAATTGATAATGGTCAATGTGAGGGGCGACCTTTGAACTTATGACGATGTCATCACTGCCTAGTCGATGTGATTCTAGCAAAATCAACAGAGACAAAATAATTTGTTTCAGCTTTAGTTTTGTCTTCTCCTATTGGAGTAATAGTTACACACCTCCACAACATGGATATTAAATACAGAATAATATTGTCCTTAAAAAGAGTACTCTTGAAAAATGGCTGCAACAATTTCGAAAAAACATGTACTGTTTGAATAAACCAAAAAGGTCCAGCATGAATGGAATGTACTTGGACAGTCTTGGGTTAGTAACTCTTAAATAAGTAAAACAAAAATTTAAAAAACATGTTTTTATATTCTGATGTAAAGACTGGGACATGTTCAAAAATCAGGAACAGCCAGTTAAAGATATCTGGAAATATTTTGACAAGCTCACTTTTGCCTTTGACTCCTTTCGCCCCACTCCGTGCCTTCAGAGCACCGCTGCCATGGCTCTGGTAGCCGCGGCTGCAAAGATCACCCAGTGGTCCATCAGGCTGTCTGTCCACCAAAGACCCCCGGGGTTTATCCAGGGGCAGAACGGCCGTTGCCTTCCGGCCTCGACGAGGCAAGAGGAAATCTCGCAGTCTCGCTGTCCATGGTCTTAGCAACCTGTGGAAGCGCGAGAATGAACAACAATTTCATAACCTTTAACTACATACCACTGAATCACTAAATATTCAACTCCATAAGTCTTACCCAAATCTTTTATTGGTAGTTTCAAATATACATGTATAAGTTCAGCAGCTGGATGATTTTTAAGTAATTCGATGGTAATTATCATAGTTTAACCCAAAATGGGAACATTACTCTCGTGGAACTGTCACACTGTCCTGTTTGAAAAATTGACAGCTCCCGAGCATTAAACAAAAGACAAATCTTTATGGGCGAACTTGAAAAGTGAAGCCATTAAAGTACCAGACAGCAATTTCCCTGTATCAGTCTAAGTTGGTTGTCGGCATGACCAAAATGTATTGGCGTTTACTTAATACTACTATATTACCAAAAACTGACCTTAAGTCGCTTTGAAGACCTGACTGCACTTGGTGGTTGACTGATGATGAACTAGCCTCTCCACCAGCCGTTGAGGTTTGTTCCTCGGCTTGCTTGCTTTTCTTCAAGGAGAATGAAGATGAAGACGGTGCAAACGAAGTGCCGTAGGCCGAATCATGTGCACAGGAGGAGGACTGGTGGCGCGTCGACAAGGATGCCTTGATGTTCAGTGGCCGAACCTTAGTCTGATGTGGACGCCTTGGAGTCCTCCTCAAAGCGAATAAACTCCTTTAGAAAAGAAAAAACAAAAACTTTGGAATACAACAGTTTAATTTACTCCCTGTTTTCTGTCAATCAGTAGACTTAACTGTCGACAAGCAAAGGTATACACAAAGGCACATTATAATGAATTGTAACTTGGATTGAGACGTCACCTTGGGCGTAATTGTCACTGCTTTAAATAGTGCCGCTATTAAAATATAGGCCTCATAAGAATATCTTATTGTTTGAACATACTATAAGGTAGGCCCTTTCTCAATTACAAATTCGTTTTTATCAAAACAGCTGCAAACTTCCTATTTAATTTGCTTTATTTCGATTCCATTACAATTATGAGGAGACTTTTAGCATTCCTGATAAAATTTCTCCAACTCACCTTCTTTGAAGTTTCTTGATCGGTGTTTTGAGGTGCCGCTCATCTCCAGCGGTATATCCCTCATCACCTCGTGATGACGTCTCGGAACCAGACGTCTGGCCGGTAGATCTTGCACCTGACCCGGTGGTACCACCACCTCTCATCAGCTGGTGGACCCCTCCTCCCGATGGAGAATTCACGCTGATACATCGATATTTCCCGGAGATTGATAACTGGGTACCTCGTTGGTATCCTTGGGTCTTATCCCCACCTCCTTCGGCCGGAAAGCCATCCTCGGCCTCTGATACGAAAGGATGTACCTTCGTACTCCTGAAAATTCTGGAATGAGAATATGAATAAACATTTTACTGACGTCCCTGCTGAGACGGTTTACTCTGCACTGAGATGAATAGTGCTAAGAGTTCCGTTTCTTTGTTTGTCAGCAAACAAAATTCTCTGAAGAGTATGGACGGCACAGACTAATTTTATTATCATCGAGATGAGATTACAAAAATTACACTGCAAGACCTGGGATGTTATTGACACCATGGGTGTTGTCACATAGTTATAGATACAAAAGAATATTCAAAATTTATACCATAGGAATAAAACTAATTTCAATTCTGCAAAAAAATTACATATAAATATATTTGTTAAACACCCTAAGATGTTAATGTTTATTCTCTCTTTTGTATGTATACTTTACAACACCCATGGTGTCAATTTTAACACCCCTGTTTTTGCAGTGTATACATAGTAGTTAGCTTTTTTGTATCATATACCATTGAACCATTCCAATCACCATGAGAATGTTTACAACATCTCCATTTCCCACTTGAGCTGAGGCAAAATTTGTTCATGGGATACGAGTCAATCCCCATCTGAGGCATATACATACTGCTTTTTGCTTTTTGACAAAAATAAATAAACAGACAAATAAATAAAATATAAATTAGCACGACCGAGGTTTTTTCACATGTTTAACTTAATTCTAAACGTCGATTGGAATTGTGGTGATGGAAAGCCGTCAACAGTTTCTGTAGACTCACGTAATAGTGTCCGATATCATATTTTGTGAAAAAGGGTCAATAGGCCTATCAATGCTAAAATACAAATAGGCCTACTTAGGTTTATAATATTCAGTGAAAAGAAAGCTTTCGAATAATGCTTTTGGAGACATGGAAACGCACCATAAAGTCCGTTGCTCACAGCGAAACCAGGATGCTAATCTAAACTATAAATTATTGCATGTCAAGCTTATTCAAGTTTCACCAATCTTTAGAGTAAACAATTCTTTAAAACGACAAGATCCACAAAGTAACATAACAAGGTAAATTGCACAAAATAATTCCACGTATTAACAAAACCTTGCTCACTTCCTTACACTCAACATACCGGGTATACGTAAACCGTTGTATAATGTAAACCCTAAAAACAAAGACATCGGTGGTATCTTTTGTCTTACCTGAATCTTTCAGAAACTGCTGCCGCGAAGTTAAACATGTTGATCACTCAATAATTTCACTCAGAAAGTGTCTCAAAGGATAAAATCTCTGTGAGAAATCTCTGCAACTTTGCATTAAAAACGCACTGAAGCAAAAAGACCGTGTTGACCCGATGAAGAGCAAACTCAGACAAACTTTGAGGTTGCCACCGCAAGCATGTTGCCAAGAAAAGTTTCGAACGTTGGCGCGTTTTCCATTATGACGTCGCACGCGTGGATGGTGTTTCATTGTTGAGATTGCGCGGTCTCTGCAAACGTGATGTTCCACAACGCCCGCGTTTCGGGGCGCACGCAGTCTAGTCAAGCGCTAACATCCCGTATCAAAGTTTAACTTCTGTGCCAAGCAAACTGTAAAGCCATGATTTACTTCCTTCATAATATGTAGCAAACTGAGACTGGGATAACCCCAGACACTTTTTGCCCTCTCTCCTTTCTGCTTTTTCCCATTGTCTCTCAGAAAGCCACCAAAGACACATTTTAAGCATTGTATACTTGGTGCTTTCATTTGTACTTTCAATCGTAGTTCCTTCTTAAAAACACTTCATTCATTTATTTCCGTATTTATTTACTTTTTGGTTGGGTTATAGCACTCCCAGACAAATAACATTATCATATTATCGTAATAAAAGCAATCGTCTTTACGAGCAAAGAAAAACAACATGAGGCATACGAAGCGAGATGGAGGACACCCAAAACCCTCTCGATTGTGACTTCCAAAGAACTTCAGTACGAACTGTATTTTCAGAATAGTCCTCATTCGCTTTTTAAACATGACAAAAATAAACATGGTAAACTTTAAAGGCACTGAACACGTTTGGTAATTACTCAAAATATATATTAGCATAAAAACTTACTTGGTAACCAGCAACGGAGAGCTGTTGATAGTATAAAACATTGTGAGAACCCACTCCCTCTGAAGTAACGTAGTTTTTGAGAAAGAGGTAACTTCTCACTAAAATAATAAAAGACTTCATGCATGAAGCCTTTTATTAGCATCTGAAAGCACACAAAATTGTGCAACAAGGGTGTTTTTTCTTTCTTTATTTTCTTGCAACTTCGATGACCGATTCAGCCCAAATTTTCACAGGTTTGTTATTTTATGCATAATTATGTTGGGATACACCGAGTGACAATACTGGTCTTTGATTACCAAACATGTTTAGTGCCTTTAAAGACCTACTCAGAACGAACACGGCAACAAAAGTGATCTTTGCTGAAATCCATTTTAAAAATAGTTTGAATCAATGCGGATATTTAGTTCACATATTGTGTTAAATAAAAAAGAATCATTTTGAATACCCTTCACCGGTGCTTTTCAGAAAGATTCGCGACGGAAGCCATGATACGTTATCACTCATGTTACGTCATACGTGGGAGATCCGTTTTGTGTAGCCGCTTTGTTGCAGCATGGTATGGGTATAACAAAGCAACACACCACACTTGACGGCAAAGTATTGTCTCTTTGACCATGGAGATAGGAATCTTCCATGCTTTGACGCACGCCGTCCACGGCAGTAGTGTTTCTAGGTTTCCGTAAGGATGGGGTCTATTTTTTCCCCCGATAATTACGACTCCATCAGAAGTGAACAAATATCAAAATTACATTTTAATGATAAACAAACACATTGTAAACAAGTTTAAATAGCATTCCTCATAAACAAAATCAGTCAAGTTTAGCTGTCGAGAGAGCTCATAAAATAATTCTAAGCCCGTGATTCAGAATTTTCCATTTAATCTTACTTGGTATAATAAATTGGTTTTTCTTGTATTTTTGGTGTGTTGAATTCTCCGGAAATTGGTTTCACCCACTTTTACTTACTTCTTTTTAATCATCTTCATCCTCAGTGTGTGTGGCATTAAAAGGCTGAATGCAAAGATAATTTCTCCATATTCTGCACGACACCGTGTTAATTGTGTCTCTCACTCGCACGCAGGTCACTCAGGTCCGTCTCCGTCATCCAGTCAATACAAATTCCTTCACCATTGTGTTTGGGTAACTTTTCGTTTCCTCTTGCCTGTGTTTGTCCATAATGTTACTTCTGGAATCCTAGTACACCCTGAACACGCCTGAGCCATCATCCTTCTGCCTTTGACTTCACTAGCACCAGACTGGCATTAACGTTGTCCCTTTTTACTTCGAGTTCTCGTCGTAAGAGAGAGGTCTGTGTTTTGACCCATGGTTGACCCATGGAGGTAGAAATTCTACATCCATCGGTTGACCATGACTGTTGCCTAGTTGGAACATTTTGTTCGGCCAGAAGAATGCGGCATATTTTTTTCGGAGGTAGCCATTTGGGAAGGCCTTGATCTTCTTAGTTACGTTTTACCGTTAACCAGTATTACAATTCTGATCGTCGTCTTTACTGCGTGCCGCCGATTGGTTTGAAGTCTTTTTTTCCAGCACCATTTACTTCCTGAAGTTAGTATGTCGCCCTCTACAGACCGCTTATTACTAGTCCGCTGGTAATCAAAAGTATTCACATAATCGCCTTGAAGAAAGTATTTTTTTCAAGATGGGTACCATCTAAAAGTTAGCATTTATAAAGTTTGAGTCGAGAGTTTATAGTGTCAGTATCGTAGGACGCCCTGTATACACGATGTCGTTAGGGACGGAGTTTGTTTACGTTTTTGTGTTGTTAATTTCTCTAGTTTTCGGACAATTTATAAAACATTTAAACACCCCTGGAGAGAAGCAGTTCATCTGCACATCTGTCGGTGTCGTTCTGGTTGTCTGTCTGTGCGGGTGGCAGGCCTACCACTCGGTGTTGTGCACGGCAGTCACTGCGACCATCATCTGCCTCCTTGGTCCAAGCAGGTGGGTGTATGTGTGTACATGTATCGTAGGACGCCCTGTATTCAGGGCGTCCCTGAAATCGAGGCAAATCTTTTACCTCTCTGTGCGCGATGTAAACAGTCCCTAGATACAATTTTTGTGGTTTGACTTGCCAAGCAAAGAGTCTCCTCTCATTTGACAAAAACTTATAAACATGTAAAGGCTCCACTGGTTAGTTGCACTTGTTATGCAAAAAGTTGTGGTATTTTAGGCATTTCTGCAAGGTACAAAAATATGTCATACTGTTGGGGCCATAAAAAAAAAAATTCCCACCGAAAAAGTTTCATCAAACACTTTTTCAATTCACAATTCACGATGATCAAATCATGTGACTGAACATTCTGCTGAGCATTCTGGGGGAAAAAATACAGAGGCTTAAAGAAGCCACGTGCCTTATATCATTTTCTAATAGTCTGGATAATTTTTTTTTGTAACACTCTATCATTTTTGTTATTAATAATATTAAAATTTAAACATCAGCTTTGTGATTCGATTATCACTGTTTATTTATATGCTTTATTATAAATGTTAAGAAATATAAAAAGACACAAAACTAAATAAAAATAAGATTTCAAAGCCAAAAATTATTTACATTTTTAAATTTTTTTTTAAAAAGTTTTTGAAAAATACCATGGTTATTTTTAAAACTAAATAAAAAATATGTTGAATAAAATGAAGAAAACTGCTGGCTATAGAGTCATACACTAAGTCTCATAGAACACTTGTAGTCACTGCAGATGTTTCTTCCACGTATGGCTTCACCCGGACACCATACTTTCTTGTTTGCATCGAAAACAGATCAAACTCAAAACAAATGGGACGCTATTGAAGTCATCGAAGATCGGTGCGTGGTGTGAAAGTTTCAATGTCCATCACGTTTTAATATATGTTTGCATATTTCTTATAAACAAAGGAAGGTAATTAGGGCATCAGTTGATTATGGAATATTTTTATTTTTTTTCAATTCAAAGAAAAAGGCATACTAGTACATCGAAAACCGGACAGGGGAGGATATCCAGGTTTTTCAACAACAACGATATAAGCGGAGGAAAAATATTAATTATTATTATTTACAATAGCCAGGTTAGACTCCTGAACAGCTCTAGTCGGCCATTGATAAGTTGGGTCTGCAACTAAAATGCATGTGCAAGTTTGTACTACAAAGTTGTACAACTACAAGTACGGTAGCCCAGTGGCAGCGTTTTGTGCCGTATTGTAACGTAGTAAATACTGCCAGATTTATTTCACACAACAGTCCAAAGGTACAAAGCCCCTGGCTAGCACTGGTGAAATTTTTTTTATTTTAAAAATATTGAAAATAAGGGAGTAACTAAAAACAAAACTTTAATTTATTTAGTTCCCTCCTACTCCTAGTACACATATTTTGTTCCCTCATAAATATTATTTTATCCCCTTTAATTTTTTTACAAAACATTATTTTGAGGGAACAAAATAATATTTTGAAGGGAATGAAATAATATTTCGATGGAATAGAATTGTATTTTGGGGAATATCAACATTTTGAGGGAATGAAATAGTATTTTATTTTACTTTTTTTGTATAGTCTTTTCAATTGTATTGTTGTTCTACTTGTCCATTTAGGGGCTCCGTAGGAAGGCACAGTTGGAATGAAAATGGTGCAAATACTAAGTGTTCCAATCCATTTTCCTTCCCACAATGCCATATTGTGTGAAATCAAACAAGCATTACTTGCAATAAGGAGATGTAATGTAAAAATAATCTTTTCTTTGAAGAGCTTCTTCCATTAATTATTAAAAACTTTGTCAAGATTTTATTCATTGCATGTTTAATCTTAAATTTAAAAGCATGTTTAATCAGCATCATTGCTTTGACTCTTGTCATTGACAGGAAGTGTCACATCTGGTGTTTTGCATTTGGCTTTTCCTACCTGGCGTTCTTCAGGTTGGGTTATCTCATTGGCTTTGCTGCGCCAACTGCCTTCCCAAACGTAGTTCAGCTCCTCCTGACATTACGGGTAAAGAAGTGGGGCTTGCTTTAGTCACTTATTGTAGGGGAGCCTTTAAATGCAACATTATAGTTAGTAGCAATTAACCTATAACACCTAACAGTGGGGTATGTACATGTACAGTGGTGAACTATAGTGTTAAATAATTGTACTGTGTGTTTGTACCCTCTCTTGATTGCAAAAAGTTCATACCAATTTGCATTTAAACCACTTTGCATACTAATTTGCATAACAAATTTACATTGTTTGGTTGCGCCATACATAATTGTACCATTACCACTCGGTAGAGTAGTACTTCAGCCGGTACTTTGCATTGCTTGTGTGCGTGCACAGTCCACACATTTAGCCAATAGTTCAAATATCAAGAACTTTCTAGGAAGCACTCCCAAAAGGTTGATAGGTTGTGTGCTTTCTAGAAATAATTTGTTTAGACTTAATGTTTAGATACAAATTTTGAGGTTATGATGATGTAACTGCTTGTTTGCATATTTTAGTAATACTTAAAATGTTGTTCATTTACAGCTTGTTGGTGTATCATTTGAGGTCTACGATTCACATGCCTCTCCAGTCAACAGAAAACATGAAAATGTCGACCATAACCAGAATAGTAAACTTCACCACGTAGCTACCATTCGAGAGCTTGATGCCATAGAAATATTTCAGTATGCCTTCAGCTTTATTGGACTTTTTACGGGTAAGTTAGAAAACTCTCCTGAATTTGTTTATAGAGAAAGTGCAGAATTAGTAATTGTCAAGAAGGAGGAGAAGATTCAATCTGACAGCTTACTGATCATAAAGTTTATAGGCGATGTGACCTCTGTTTACATTCAAACCGCCCTCTGTTGACAAGTCTGTTGTCCAAGTCATGTTCCGCCGGGCAAAAAGACGCGTAGTCATGGTAATATTGCGTGTACTTTCTATCTGGCTGTCAAGTACACAAAAGGTTTTGCCCGACAACATGCGCGCGCATCATGTTATGATTTTCAAATGACGTCAGAGGTCACATCGTCTATACCCAGTAGCTACTAATTAACCAGTACCAATCGTCTAGTGGAATGTTGCAGTCTGAAATACTGGCAGCTAAGTAAATCTACTTTAACGACCCCCCCCACCCCCCATTACTATTACTTATTACGATTGCTGCAATTGTAGGGGGAAACAAAATTGCACGCTTAGGGGCTGTGTCGTCATGATCAAAGTAGACCCAGGGCTGTACATGGAATCACCCAGTTACTGTACGCGTCGGTGCGCTCTCCATGTACATGCAGTAACTGGATGAGAATTCATACATTTAACTCCACTTACAGCAAGAGGTTTGCTTTGATCATGACGACACAGCCCTTTAACGTTCGAATACAAACATTGTTACTTATTTAGTGGTGGAAGTTTACATACCTGCCGAACACCGTGGTATTTCTACTGAGTTAACTTTCATATTTTTGTTTTTTATGTTCTGCTTCACAGGTCCGTACTATACTTACAAAACTTACCATGACATGTTGCAATGTAAACATTCCAGTTCTATTCCAACTGTCGGACCAATAGTTCAGAGGATCAAATTGCTGGTACCCATTGCCATATTTTTTGTACTCTTGTCGAGTTTGAAGTGTACGTCGGTTAAGTTCTTCACGTCAGAGGAATTCTACTCCTGTGGATATTTGTACAGGTGAGCTAGAAGTCCAACTGTGTTGATTTTCAAGTACTCTTTGCTGAAATACACGTCTCATAACTTCCCTAATTTAGTGCGAAGTATTTACACACAGCAACAACAATAATAAAAATTGTACAAAGTTCGATATAGCACTTTATCACACCCGAGGGCACTCTAAGTGCTTGTTATTTTTTCTACAAGGTATATATGTAGAGCTACGTTTGAAATATATAACCGATATATTTACGTAGCATCATGTAACGGTTTACAAGGTGCTGTGGCGCAATCTGCAGCCAACCATACAAGAAAATACAGGGGTGAACCACCTTCTCTTAAAAGTGTACCGGGTTATTTTACGTGAAGTACACAACACACTGGACTAACTGCTTAACGTTCCATCCGAAGCATGAAGCATAAATGATGAAGTGTCTTGCTTTAGGACACAAGTATGTCAAAACCATGACTCGAACCCACCCACTGCTGGACAGACTCACCAGAGCTTGAGTCTGGTTCAATTGACCCACTCGGCTACAGGACACACCATGTGTCATGACACATAATATAAACGAGTGACTATATTGAACAATATTTTCCACACCCAAGTAGACCAATGTTTTACAAAATGCCCTGGCAGCGGATGCCAGAATTTAATCTTGTACATCTTGTTGATTGTTATTTTCTTCCAAATGACAAAAATCTAAACATAAGAAAATTTGCGGTGACACCATGTACATGTAGATAGATCTCTTTTGAGTGATGGTGATTCTGAGAAGAACCGAGGGACTCAACGTTTCAAACAGTACACTGTGTCCGTCATCAGGAGACACAAATATCTACTCACCTCAATCAGTGGAACAATCTATCTTTCAACGAGTGAAAATATTCTTGACATTGCATTGAATAACATTTTTTATTTCTGTATTACCAGCTGACCATTTCACATACATTGAAATAGACTGCAAATACCTGAAGACTGATTGACTTTTTGGTTACTTTTCAAAACGAATACTTTAATCAATCACAAAATGTACAGAATATACAAAAACACAGAAAACTAAAACATTTCATTAGGCCCGATAGACAAGAAACGTCTTTTAAATAATACAGGTTGGAACCTGGGAATAAAATTACATCAAAATTAATACAAATAAGCAATTCATTAGAAATATGGCGTGGTAGAAAAAGAAACACACAATATTACAGAATCCATTCAATTTCACTATCATAGATTGGAAAATGTTTCAGATACCCCAATCATTGAGGAAAAGGGGAACATTGTTCTGGAGGTGGTAGTAGCGGTATAGATTTTTACTGTTAATGCGATATTTCCAAGTTTCTAAACAGTCTTTGAAGTTCAAATGCACATATAGCCAGTATACACTTGCTTTGAAGTTGACAAATATATACTTAGCTAAATCTATGTTTCTCTCGGTCGGCCCCTGCTGTGGTGGGTCAGGCACCAGTTTGTTTCAAAAGTTAGTATCAGTTCGGGATGTAACTGTGTTAGGCACTGATGCATTGAGTGATTGATTGTTTCTTGATAGGATCCTATATGCAGTGCCAATAACCACTATGGTTCGTCTACGTCTGTACGTAGCATGGTTAATGGCAGAGAGTGTTTGTATATCAGCAACACTAGGAGCTTATCCCGCATCAACCAAACCCAGACCTGGAAAGGGACCGAGTGTGGAACCAACACACCAGAAAACGTAAGCTCAATTTACCAAGATTAAATTTGTAAATGTTCCATTGTTTTGTGGAAGAGAAAATTAATTTTGATCCTATTGCTTTCAATAAGCATGCTTTACAAACTGACCTGGAATTTTTTTTTTCGATTTCAGTGGCTGTGTTCGTTTACTGAAAACAACGAGAAATTATTTGCTTTTGGGGGATTTTGTGCATATTGTTTTTATTGTACCAGTTTTTAGACTGCAGAAATCAAAACCTGCAAACGTGAATTGTTGGGTCTTTCCTCTACTTTGACAAAATCTTAGACATGGGGAACTTGGCAGCCAGGGAGGGATCAAGATCTCTGAGCAGAACACACAAACTTGCTAAGCGGAAAATGTTTTGATTATAAGCATTAATCAGGCTGTGTTCACCCTCAGATGGCCCTGGATAGTATGCTCTTGCAATTTCTTGCATTTCAACAATGAGGGAAGACGGGTTGACTTAGTGGTATCTTTCCCCGCCTTCCACCTCTAGGATCCCGGTTCGAATCCCTTTGGCATGTTCAGGGGCACTTTGTGGATTGGGTTGTTAGTGTAGTCCCTACCTGGGGTTTTCTCTGTAATGCTCTGGAGTTTTCCTCCCACATCTAAAACTGAAATTTCCTTACTTGTCTTCTCTTCATGTGGTTCTCAGCTAGTATAGTGATTAAGCTCTCTTTTTTCAGAACCCTTGGATTCACTTACCAGAAGGAATAAATGAATGTATAAATAATTAAATAAATATTTAAACATGCTTTTTTATTGTACAGTATGACCTCCAAGCCAGTGGAGTACAGCTATGCGGCGATAGAAAACATTGATGTGCACCAGTGTGAGACACTGGGTGACTTCCGTACTGCCATGCGCTATTGGAACATGACCGTGCAGTGGTGGCTCAAGAATTATGTCTACAATCGATTTCCGTCCAAAACTGGAAGGTTAGGGCTATTTTATATCTCTTTACACTGTGATGGGCTATGAGCTGACAGTTATTGTCGAAAATCTTACGGCTTATTGATTTTCAGGCCTTCAACATGCTCTGTGGCTTATATTCCGGTCAGCTTATAGTCCGAAAATGTTGGTAGTGCTTTCTTAGTCCTGCAGAAAGAAATAAACGAACAACCTCTTTTTGCATTTAAGACTAGGTTTTTATCTGCCAGCCCCCTGACATTTCTTCATGACATTGATTGAGGACAGTTCTAAATTAATGAACCAAGGGGGTTGAGGGTGACCGATGACAATCAGGCAGGCCTGATACTTCAAGGAGGCAAAGGAAGCAACTTGTCATTGCCTTGGTGCCCCTTGAAACATTCCAATAGACATTTACAATTTCCACATAGAGGTGCCCTTTCCCAAAGAGAAAATACCTTGGTGCCCTTGCTCTTTCCAAAACCGAAGCATCAGGCCTGATCAGGTATCTCTATCAAGCTTATCATCTTCACCATGCCCCATCCTCCTAGTCATTGTCTTCATCAGAATCATGGGTGTCAGAATCATCACGCTTTAGTCACTGAACAGCTCAAATCCCTTCAGTTTGATTTCGAAGACTGAAACAGTTCATCATCATTATCCCCAATGTCAATGCAAATTTACACATGTACAGTACCTCCTCAGTTTGACCCTCTCCTGGGGAATCTCAATGAAATTAACCACAGAAAGTACCAACACTGCTATACTACTCAACATCAAAAGGCAATATCAGAATTGACTAGTCTACCCTTCATACCCAAGATAAGAGTCATACCCTAGATAATAATTTGGGGAGGCTAATCATCCTCACCTGCAGCTGAGGAGCTACAACGTGTTCGAGTCGCAGGCATGCAATGGCACCTTTTGCAGCCAGCCACATCAACCCATGAATGACCATGGAGCACAGCCAGAGTTTGAAAATGTTTGATTTTTCCTGAGTGAGGAAAATGGGAAGACCTGGAGAAAGACCCTTGTGGCATTGAAGAGAACCAACGCACAACTCTACTTACATATGGCGTTTAGCCGGGAATTAAATCAGAGCAACATTTGTGGGAGGCACATTGACGAGCTCTCAGATAAACAAATATCCTATACAATCCTTTACCATTGTTTTCAACTGAATATTTTTTAAAACTTGAATCTATCAAGATTTGCTTTCAACTTTATTCACTCTCCTTCAACTCCACCCCCAAGGACCTTTGTCACATTCCTCGTCAGCTGTTTCTGGCACGGACTCTACCCAGGCTACTTCATGTGCTTCCTCATTGTTCCCATCATCCTCCTAGCCGAAGATAGGATGAAGAGATTCCGGGTCGACGGCTCCTGGTACGACAAGATCGGCTGGTTGCTGAAAGTTTACACCTTCCAGTACATCATCATGGGGTTCTTGCTTCAAGGATTCTGGCAAACAATCACCTACTGGGCGTCGACGTACTTCCTCGGATTTGCCCTGACTGGCTTATTCCTAGTCATCTCTTACACCTGTAAACCGCCGCAGAAGCCCGCCCAGAAAGTTGAGTGATTTTGTTCCCATTAAGTAACGTTGTGGGATATCATTCCCTTTGTCTCGGGTCAGATATTGAGATGTTTGAATACTTCAGGTCAGATACCTCACATGTAAACCAATGCTAAAGAAGGCAGTACAAAATTTTCAGTTATGTTATTATCATGAATCTTTTTGGAACCTTCTTTGGTTACTAACACCACTGGTAGAGCTGTATATATTTTTTTAACAAAAGAAACTGGGGTAGGGATTTTTATAAAATTGGTTTAACACTAACAAAAATTGAGGAGTTCCTCAAAACCTATTTAATTTACTGTGCCTTTCATTAAGTGTTTTATAATCGTAAAGCCAACTACAGGATGTGCACAACATTGGCAGATTGTGCTATCTAGCCCTATGTTGGCAGTCTCCCTTTATTATTTTTTGTCTCCCTTAATTATTTGTTGGGGGTTGCCAGTCGGAAGCCATTCAACCTTTAAGTGTCGTATAACCAGGGATCACATCAAAATTTTGGATACAGCGTGGAAAGTGGCAATAATGGGACACCGCCAACTGGCCAACATAACGCTACATGTTCAAGTCCGATTGATTCCTTTTTTTTGTATTCACCGAAAAATTGAATTAAATTTACCAAGCCGGTTTCCCTTGTGGTTTATTACTTAATTTAATAAAAAATAATTAACATTTCTTGTTTTGTCACACAACAAAAACACTTTGCCTTGAGGCTCCATCATGAAACCAGTATCATAACTTGAGCAAAGACTGGAAAAGAAACATGTGATGAAAGTAACAGTGTAAGCCCCACCCCAAAGGAATAAGGGAAGATTTCAAAGAAAAGAGCGCTGATCAATACTTGTGTTTGTTATTCATGAATGACCCCACAGTAACAGTAGCAATGGATTAGGTCTCATACCAGGTACATGTACAGATATAACTATTTGGAACATTCCAAAACAAAAATAGGGGTGTCAAACCTGTCTTTACTGTTCTTGTAGTTGGCTGTAGGGAGACCCTACAATTTAATTAGCATGATGAAGAGGAACTTGTTTTTATATATATTTGACAGTTAAAGGTTAAAGGTTTAGATTTGGGACTAATGATTAAAAAAAATTAAAATTAAAAAAATTGTTTGTAAGAAACTATAAGGCAACTTGTTTAATCCTCTTATGTTTTTAAAATGTTGGCACAAAGTTTTCAGGGGAACCTAGGAATAGAAAGATTTAAGCTTATTATTAAAAAAATGAATGGGATTATTTTGTGTACAATGTAATATGTAAAGTCACTGACAATGCAGTACTTGATCTGTCCATATTTTTCTACTGGAAGTATTTTGTCAGAACTATATTCTAAATATATATTTGATATTGACAGCTTTTTGCAAAATGTATTTTTTATAAATTATAAGTTTCACCCATAGGGATTTCTTAAAATATTTTTTGATGACACACCAAAGATACTGATTACTGAATTGTGATATATTTTGTATGTATAGCCATCTAGTCTTTCAACACAATATGCCCAGACCAAGGCTGGAAGGAGGAGTAGACAGTGACACTTTTTAAATCCATGTGCTCTGACAGGGAACACTGAAAAGTGTACCACTTTGCATATCTGCCATGTTAGACGTTTTTCCAATGTTGTAATTTATGTTCAAATACCTGAAACACAGCATATGTGTTTCAACATGACTGTGAATACGATTACATATTCTTTTCATCTGGCAACTAACATCTCGGGTTGGGGGGGGGTCAGGTTTAAGGGGTATTCTGAGATTTTTTTTCTTGGGGGGGGGGGTAAAGGGAGTGTTTCATAAGTCCTTGGACTTCTAACATCTTCCTCATAACTTCTTTGATTTCTTTGATTTCTTTGTTTCCTTGTTATTTACTTTTAAGCCTTGCTGTTCAATTATACTTTATAACTTACTTTTGTGTTCATTTGGAAGTTATGGAAAATAAACAAACCTGAATTGAACACCTATTATCTGTATTCCTTTTCCAAACAGTGGAGTAAATTGGATCATGCACAAATTCCAGTAGTGCTGCTGACTGCCCCAGGCAAATTAACTGCTCATCCATTAAGTTTTAATGACCCAAGTAATTCAATGTAAACACACCAGGTCTGTGAAAAGGATGTACATGTATAGTTTCCAAGTTTTTGTGGCCAAACTCAGAAATTCTTTAATGGAGCTTTCCCGTTATGTGAAAATAATTTGAGTTGATTCATTTGATGCTTTTTTCTAAATCACTCTACAGTTTCCATCAAAAAAGTTACCTATGTTCATTTTTTTCAATGTAATTTTTTCGTTCATTTTTTTAATGGAATTTGAGAGTAGTCGATAAATTATTGTAAGTATCAGCCTGCATGCCCATTCACATGTTGAAACACCTTTTGGGTGGTTTTGGTTTTAGGTACATTACAAAAAGTTACAACCATTGGACAAAACTGCTAACGTGACGGTAGCTCCTGGTAATTGTGGTACACTTATTGCATTTCCCTTCATGCATCATGACAAAGATGTGTCAGCGTAAGGAAAATCTTTATGCTTTGGGGCAGGATGTAGAGGGAACTTAGCATCACAGGATTTAAAAATACCACTAGCAGCCAAGCACTCAAGGGTTCAGTTATATTTAAATAATATGTGAAATTTGAATAATATTTTGTTAGTTGTTCCACAACTGCATTCTTGCATCTTATGCAACAATGCCGAAGGCCAAATTTCATGGGATATGGATGTTTACACTTGGTGCTCGATACAGTATGTGGCTGGGTGTACCCCCCCCCCCCCCTTTCTCCTTTTGTGTCTGGGAATCTCAGGAATTTTTAAGGTGATTTTAAGGGGTGTACTTCTCTATAAAAGAAAAAGGATGTGTTAAAATATGAGAACAATTTTTATTTAATTTTATTCTTTTTTTTGGGGGGGGGGGAGGGGGAATGTTTCTGGCCTCTGCCACATACCAGGTATGGTATAGATTTTCCCATATTCCACTTGGAACAAGGACACAAGAACAGTTTTCCTAAAATAAGATTTGTTTTTCTTATTTCAAGAAAACTATTTTTAGCAGTGAAGCTTTTATTTTTAAAAAGTAGGCATATTGCACACACAAAATCTGCCAAAACAATTAAAAACTAAAAATGAATTATTTTTCGGTCATGATCTAACATTAAATCATGTCTACAAGGCAAGCCATGTACAAAAAGTTGTGCATGTTGCATACAGTGCATTTTCAATGGCATAGCCTATGTGATTTTTGTTGTTTTCTTTTTCTTTTTGAAATGACATCATCTGGAAAACAGAAACCATGACAAATGTTTTTGCCAAAATCAGGCCATGCAACTTTAATGTGTATTTCAAAATAAATTATATTCTTAAAAAAGTTAAACTTTAAAAGTTTGTCTTAGGGAAGGGCGGAAGGGCTTTGCTGATATATTGAAAGTTAAAGTCCTTCGGAAAATTTTTACAAAAAAGATTAGCTGTAATGGTGGTGACCTCCTGACTATATCTGATCTTCTCCATAAATATACTCCTTTTGTCCTGTTCGATCTGCTCGCCAATCCTTGATGATGCAAACTACTTTTTCCTCTAAGTGACTCTATGGTCAAAAAGCCTTCTTCATTGCACCTTCACTTTATGGCATGCAAGACTCTCCAGAATTTCAATTGACTTTTAAAGATTCATTTGTTTGAATTGATATTTTGTTAACAAATTGCTTTTATATAAAATCATTTCATTGTTTTATGTTTTGTGTTGCGCATGAGGCTCCTGCATTAGGCGTTATATAAATGTCTTGTGTTTCTATTATGGCGGTGGTGGTTGTGTGAATGGGCAAGTTTAAATATTTTTTCTTAGTTAGTAAACACTAATAGTTTCTAATTAGCCAGTTGTTTAATAATTGTTTTTAAATTAGTGCTGCTACCCTTGAAACAGGTAGTGTAGATATAGTCCAAATATTGAACATAACTTTTTCAATACAAAGTTCTTTCATGTAGAATATATATATATTCGGATATGTTTTTGTTTGTACTTAGTTGTTAATGCCTCTGAAGAAGGTCCAGTTTGGATCGAAAGCTAAGGCCATGCATCTACCCTACTAATTTTATATTATATATATATATATATATATTTTTTTTTACAAAACGTACGGTTTTGTATTGTCCAACTATTAATTATGTACTTTTGTAAACGATTAGTGAAAAATAAATAAGAATGAAATTAAAGGTGGTAATAAAAAACTGTTCCAATGTCCAAACAATAGTGGCTAATTCCTATTTTTTTTATTTAGGCTTCTTCAGTGACGCTCATGGCACTCCAACATTATTGCCCTGGAAAAATAAAGTTGTACCCTTATTCTTATTTTTGGGGGGGTGATTTAAAGTTTTACAATATTGTCGGGGGGGGGGGTATAATACGTCTTGGCCATTTCCTCCATGGGGGCTGCCAGATCATTGGGAGTAGAACCATGGAGGAAGAAATAGAAACATAACATTTGACTTGCTTTTGTACAGGGTGTGAACGTTTCCATTCAGCCCATATCATTTTTATTCATACCACCTAGGCCTTTTCTACCTGCGTTGTATATGGTACTATCGCATTGCCCATGGCCCCAAGGCCGCCCTCTATTGACAGACTTCTGAATTAAACCAAAACAACAATGTCGCCCACTGAGCTGATTTACCTTTGCATGTTATGCATTTCGCTGGGGCTCGGACACGTCGTTAAACATGCCCAAAGTCCACAGCAAAAACAGTTAATTTGCACTTTTGTTGGAGTGTCGATGGTGGTGGGGTTGTGTGGCTGGCAGGCGTACCATTCATTGTTGACAACGCTAGTTACAGGTATCATTGTGCAGTTCGTAAACCCAAGGTGATTCTTTGTTGATTTTATGAATGGAACATCTATTACGTATAGGCGCCTATATGAAACTTGTAGAGCATGTATTGAATGAAAGTTTATTCTTATTATACTAAAATAGGCATGATTATTATATCCTATTGGGAAAAATTGGGAAATCTGTCAGTAATGTCCCACGTTGTCAAATAACCACTTGAAAAAGGCGTTTTGGGGCATTTTTACAGCCGGACCCACATTTGGACCCCTGCCAAATACCAATCAATCAAGGGTGTGATTGGTGTATCCTTACATCAGGTCACACATATACACCTAGTTTATGACCAAATGCAATACAAAAGCAATCGGACATTTCACTTGGGCACTAGGGGGTCTCAAAAATGACGGAAAATCATTCCGCAGGCTAAGTAAAATGTCAGTTTTTAAAGACCTACCGGTATATATGCCTTGATATAAAAATGTCCTATGCTACTTTTTACAGTAGATTCTAGTTGATGGGGTACCAGGTACCCTGTATATTAATTTGCAGTTACATATCTTATCTCAATTTGTAGATATAGGCCTCTAAAAATGCCCAAAACACAAAAAGTAAATTTGGGGCGGGGCTTAAATTTTTAGGGGGTCATATCTCAGAAATGTCAAGGAGTAGGATTCTAAAATTTGGTGTGTGTTCATGGCACCCATAGGGGAATGTTAACCAAAAAAAAATAGCCAAATCTGAGACGGAGCCTGTCGACCCATCACTCCCATCAGGTGAGTTGACACGGAATGACCCCATGGTGATCTGCAAAAACTTTAAAAAAAATAATCAAATATGTGTGTAAATGATTCTTTGAGACAACTGTTTTTTTTTTTTAGGGGGGGGGTCTATTTATATTTCTTAACATTTATAATTAAAACAAATAAACGGTGATAATTGAATCCACAAGCTGATTTTTTAAGTTAATTATTATAACATATTTTAATAATATGAGGGTTACACTAATTTCTTCCAGACTATGAGAATATGATAAGCCACATGGCTTCTTTAGGCCTCTGTATTTCTTTCCCCAGAATGCTCAGCTGAAAGTTGAGTCACATGATTTGATCATCGTGAATTGTGAATTGAAATAGTGTTTGATGAAACTTTTTCGTTGGCACAATTTTTTTTATGGCCCTGACAGTATGACATATTTTTGTACCTTGTAGAAATGCCTAAAAACCACAACTTTTTGCATAATTTACAAGTGCAATTAACCAGAGGAGCCTTACAATTTTTTACATGTTTCTAAGCTTTGGTCAACGGAGAGGAGACTTGATGTTGGGCAAAAAATAAATAAATGTGCCACGATTTCAGGGTTGCCTCGTATACAGGAAGTCATACGATATAGGTATAGAGGCATACTCACTCTGGTCTCTGGAACTTGGAAGTGTCATTGTCAGTGGATACACAGATACCGTCCAGAGTAAGGTCCTTGCATGCTCTATGCATAGTGTACGTACATTTCGTACGGTAATGTACATTGTAGTACTATCGATCAAACAAAATACAAAACAACATAAAAACATAATTAATTGTGTCCAGTACTGACAAGATTTACAGAATGTATCATCTTTAGCAAGGCCAAGGAACCTGTCGGCAGTTTAAACCATTCGATTTGCATTTCGGCTAATAACATTTTTTTAATTTTGTATATATGATGATATTATTTTGATGATAATAATAATACTATTGGCCTAGGTGCATCTGATTGATAATGTTTATAAATTTGTTAATAATGTACATTTTAAAGCCCAGTAGTCCCCACAAAGTGTCTTAATTACCCATGTTCATACAATCAATTGGACTTGAATTGAAGCAGTCCTGAAACCATCTCAACGAACTCCTTAGGGGTATGCAGTGGCCGCAGCCAAATTGATGCACAGGTTGCTATAATCAATCATCAACAATCTCTACTTTCGCAGACATCCAGGGTTCTCCCCAGGTTTTTTCAAAATTGTGGGGCATTCTGGGCCAAAACTGTTGGATGTTTGGCTTAAGTGTGCTGAATTAAAACAAGGTCTTCAATTTTTTTTTTTACTTGGTGGATCTTGGTTTTAAAAGCTCTACTGTGCAATCTGGAGCATTCTACAGTGTGTATGGTTTTGTCTGGATTTGTGAAACTACCGTATTTTATTATTCAATTTTTCGGCACGCAATTCGTGCAATTGGGCCCGATACGCTAGTTGTGCATGGGGAGAACCAGTAATCATAGTGTTAGCCAGAGGGGTGTCTGTGTGTCTTTTGGACACCCTGTTTTAAATTTGGACACCCTGTTTCATCTGTCATTTACATGTAAATGTATTGTAAGTGAACAATTTGGACACCCAGTTTTTAAATTTCCAGCAGATTTGGACACCCTTTTACCAAATCCTGGCTAAAACCTTGCCTAGTAATAACCATTCATATTAGAAGCAGTTGTAGTTTTAGAGTGTCTTGCTTTACATGTAAGTGTCACAACTGGCACAACCGGGATTCAAACTCGATTTGTGATGACCCAGCCTCAACATGCCCTTTTGATTAATTACTACCAATATGAAATCTACAATAAAGCAGGCCTGGAATTTTATCTCTGAGAGGGTGAGGCCATTTTCATTTTGCAAAGGGGAGTTCCATTGGAAAATCGCAAAGTTTATGGGAAACTTTTGAAGAAGCACCAAGGCCAAGACCAGGGGCAACAGAGTAATTCAAGGCCTGATAAAGGACCTTTTATTTTTCAGCAATGAGTCGGTGTGCTGTCCCTGCCTACATCTTCAATGTCAGGATTAATATTACTAAACATTTAAAGTGTTTGCTTGGATTTTTTACATTTTATACAGAAAGTGCCACGTCTGGTGTTTTGCGTTTTGTTTTTCCTACCTGACGTTTTTCAGAGCTGGACACTTCTTCGGGCTTGCCGCCCCTACAGCATTCTCCAATGTAATACAGCTTCTTTTAACACTTAAGGTAGGTCTATATGTTTTGAAGTTGAGAATTGATATTGGCTAAAGGGAGTGATATCATCGGAATAGTTAGTTTCAGCCGTTTGTAGACATGATTTTTTAAGTCTGAGATACATGTAGCAGTTATTTTTGTCTGTGATCAGCCACGCAAAATGCAATTTGCCTACTGTTGACTGTATTGACTATTGGCTAGACGAAAACCTTCATTGAACACTTACACTAAGTCTATCCTATGTGCAGCTGTTTAGGTTATGAAAAAATGTAGGATGAGAACTTTCACTGGACAATTGTCCAGTGAAAGTTCTGAACATTGTTCACTGAGACCTTAAAAATGTTCCATCTTTTTTTGTAGTGCATAATTTGCATACTGATAGAAAAGGTCTGGAATTGTAAAGCTTTAAAAATTAATTAATAAATCTTCAAAAGTATTTGTTTTGGAAAACACTAGACTACAGGGATTTGTTCAGTTGTGAGACTACTGGCCAAGTACTAAAATTACTGGACTTTAGCCAGTGGTCCAGTGGGTATTTCAACGCCTTGCAGTTGTGGAAAGTCTACCATATTCTCTGAAACTTTAACCCTTTCAATACCGCATTTTTTATAGGGGTCACGCTGCTGTGTACCGCATTTTTTCACACAAAAAGCAACGTGCAGTGTTCAGCAGTGGTGTTCACTTTTTCCAATCTTTATTTTCTTTGTGAAGACATACTTTAGTGGAAAAACTTTGTACATACAATTTGTAGCTTATGAAATGACCTTTGATAAGATGTCCAATTTATATTATTTTCATGTCCTTTGCCACCTCATTCGGCACGAATGGGTCGAGGCCCGCCGAGCTCACGCCCAAGACCACGGCGTTGAAGTGCTCGGTCCAGCTACTGGTGCGGTATATCGTAAGGATTGCTGTCATCATCGGACGTGCCTTGCAACGAAACATCACGAGTTTCATCCGAATATTCACTAGGTTCTTCTTCAGATATTTCGGATTCCAATTCAGAGTTTCTAACGACAAATATTTCAACAAAAACCTCTGGTTAACGAACAGCCATGCTGGTGATTATTTGCCGGGAAAACGAAAGCGTGAAATCTGGACGTAATGTTGCATGCAATATTGTTATTCTCGGAAAACCGTAATGGCGACCCCCTATACAACACACACCATTGTAAAGCATGGTAAACAAGCTACCAGTCCATATACGTCATCTGTTTTTTGTTGCCTTACTGGAGATGTTTGAATATGATATTGAAGACGATGTGAATGTAAATGATTCTGCCTGCCCTTACCTTGATAGCAACGAATTTAATAATCTTCAGCTCAACCTATCTTCACATGATTTTTCCGTGTTTTATATGAATGCTAGGAGTCTCTGTAAGCATTTCCATGACATTGAACATTACTTGTGTTCTATTAACCACTTTTTCTCCATCTACGCTTTTACAGAAACATGGTTTAAAGGGGCTCCTCCTCCATATGTTCACAAAGACAATTACCATCTTGTTCATTCTTCTCGTCAAAACAAACTTGGAGGAGGAGCAGCCATGTTCATCAGTGACTCTCTTAAATATCATACAAGAGAGGATCTCATGACTTCCTGTTCTGACTATGAATCTGTCTTCATTGAGATCGAGCGTGATCATGCAAGTAATATCATTGTTGGAAATGTTTACAGAGCTCCCAATACCTGTATTGACAACTTCAATAATTCATTTGATGCTTGTCTTAGTCTTATTAATAGTGAAAAGAAACTGTGTTACATAATGGGAGATTTTAACTTGAACTTGATTGACTATTCTAACCACCAGCTCACAGAGGATTTTGTCAATACAATTTATTCTCATGGTCTCCGCTCCTTGATCGACAAACCAACTCGCATCACACCACAATCCGCAACACTTATTGACAATATTCTTACTAACAATGAAAACCATGTCATTCCTGGTATTCTCTTTGCTGATATTTCTGATCATTTGCCTCTTTTCCAGATTACTCCTTATTGTTTTCAACATCAACAGACCTCTAAAAAGACATTCGTCAAAAGGAACATCACAAGCACCACTCTTCAAGCCTTTACTGAAGATCTAAGCCGTACGAACTGGAGTAACGTTTATCAAAGGGAGGACTCTGAATCAGCGTACAATACTTTTCTTACTGTCTTCACTGATCTTTACAACCTACATTTTCCTTTCATTTCTAAAACTGTGTCTAAATCTAGAAACAATTATCCGTGGATGTCTCCAGATCTCATCAGTTCTTGTAACCACAAGAATAACCTGTATAAACGGTTCCTCCGCAACCCCACTAAAGCCAACGAACTCCGATATAAACAGTTTCGGAATCACCTGACTTCATTGATTCGTAAAGCCAAAAAAGATCACTATGCCTCCAAATTCAGCACCAACGAAGGTAACACTAAGAGCACCTGGAGAGAAATTAATAACATCTTAGGCAAGAACAAGATAGTTGAGCTTCCTGATGAAATCATCGACGGTCATAATGTTGCTTCAAACCCATCAGATATCGCTGATTCTTTCAACAAGTACTTTTCCAGCATCGGTTCTTCCCTTTCAAGCAAGATTCCTTCCACAGCTAGTCAATTTTCTGATCATCTTCACAATCGTAATACGTCTTCCCTCTTCTTCATGCCAACTTGTCCCAATGAAATTATTGAAGTCGGTAAAAGCCTTAAGAGTGTTTCTAGCTGTGGCTTTGATGGCATTAATTCTTCAGTTATCAAGTCAGTACTTCCTCTTATATCTTCACCCCTCGCTCACATTTTCAACCTTTCGCTTTCTACTGGTTCTGTCTCTTTTCAACTGAAAATTGCCAAAGTGATTCCTGTATTCAAAAATGGCAGCTCCAAGGAAATCTCAAATTATCGTCCTATCTCTGTCCTTCCCTGTTTCTCTAAAATCTTAGAACGTCTTGTCTATAAACGTCTCTTTAAATTCTTATCTGATTTCAACCTCTTGTTTGAACATCAGTTTGGTTTTCGCAGCAGCTATTCTACAGATCTTGCTCTCACTTTTCTCACCGATTCTCTCATCTCTTCACTTAATGATGGTTTGATTTCTGCTGGTGTCTTCATTGACCTATCTAAAGCTTTTGATACCATCGACCATAAAATCATGCTAGCTAAACTCCACTATTATGGCATCCGAGGTATCGCCCTTACATGGTTTGAAGACTACCTTAACAACCGGAAACAGTTCACTACATGTAAAAAGAGTGATTCTTCCTTGAATGATATCACCCACGGCGTTCCCCAGGGTTCCATTCTCGGTCCTCTCCTTTTTCTTATTTATGTCAACGATCTACACCACTGTTCTTCTAAATTGTCTTTTACTCTCTTTGCGGATGACACTACTATTCTTTTTTCTCATTCTGACTTGCCTACTTTGGCTGAAGAACTAAACAATGAACTAGTGAAAGTCTCCTCCTGGTTTAGTACAAACAAACTCTCTCTTAACTCCCAAAAAACAAAATATATGATCTTTTCCAAATCTAGGTCTACCATCAATGACGCCAATATCAGCATCAACCATGTTCCTATTGAAAGGGTACATTCAACCAAATTCCTCGGCGTTGTCATTGATGACAAACTTTCTTGGACTCAACACATTTCCCACATCTCGAAAATTACTTCCCGCAATACTGGCATCATGTCTAAGCTACGTTCCTTTCTACCCTCTGTTGCCATGGTCTCTCTTTATAACACACTCATTCTTCCTTATCTTAATTACTGTAATATTGTTTGGGCACGCACTAGCACCAGTAAACTCCACTCTCTTATGATCATTCAAAAAAGAGCCATCCGGCTGGCAACACTCTCACAACCACGTGATCATACATTACCTCTTTTTATCAAATTACACACCCTTACACTTTCTGATATTAACAAATCTCAAACAGGCACCTTCATGTACAAATACACTAATAACCTTCTCCCTCGCCTTTTCACGTCTTACTTCACCTATAATAAAGACATTCATGACCACAACACTAGATCTAGAAACAACATGCACGTCCCATTCGCACGCACATCATACACATCCAATACTCTCCGTTACTATGGTCCTCGTCTTTGGAATTCGGTTGACCAGTCTATCAAAGCCTCATCCTCTGTGGCTAGGTTTAAAACATCTTATAAAAAGTTCCTTATTTCCCAGTATGTAACATAGTTACTATACCGTTCTTCTCCTTTAAGTTTTTGCATACTTTGTCATTGTCGTTTTCACCAGTAGTTTGTTCGTCTGTCTGTCTGTCTGTCTGTCTGTCTGTTTGTTTCGTCTTTGTATTGTCCTAAGCATGTACCCTTAGTTTATGTATTTGTTATGTAAAGGCAAGCCGCTACAAGCTACCTGGCTTATTTTGGGCCTTGCCTCCACGCGCTTTCCCACTAGTTTATTCTTAATTCTTATTCTGTTTTTTTATATTATTGCATTTTACAATGCAGTTCTGTAATTGTGGAAATATGGTAGTGGAAATAAATGTGAATTGAATTGAAGGTTCAACAACAGAGGGCGCCAAACAAAATAAATACAGACTCCCAAACACCGCGGCTTTTTTCCCAAATACCGCGGCTTTTAACGTCGAGTGAACTCGACATTGGTAAGAAAGCACTACACTGCGTGTGGTCGAGTAAACTCGACAATGGTATTGAAAGGGTTAACTCTCCCATGCTCTTGTAATTCTCTTCACACTATCAGCTTGTTGGGGTGGGAATTGAGGTTCATGATTCTCACATGAGTCAAAACAAACCTGCCCTGCAACCAAGCCAACAAGATGCAAAGCCTAGCAAACACAAGTACATCGCCATCATCGGAGCGCTAGGATTGACGGATGTGTTTCAGTATGGTTTCTGTTTCATTGGAATTATCACAGGTAAGGGTTACGTATAGTCTTGATTCGAGACGCTCCTGCTGTTCATGATTCACGATACATTACCAACAGATGGTGCTATCACTATCATCAGTCACACAGACTACTTCCACCTACAAACTGCCATCACAGGATAGCTGTCCAAGTGTGAGAGCACCCTGTATTGGCAATGTACATGTACTGTGAGGTGATGATTGAACAAGTTCGCAATACTCAGATCCAACTGTTTTGGGGTGAACAATTTTCCATAAACCATTTGAAGGAATCTTCTCCTTACAATGTAAATACTATCAACAGCTGCAGTGCTTTTTACCAAGTGTAATATATTGGGGGTTCAGGTCATAACACGAGACACAAAGATGGCTGCCATTACAAGAACACTTGTATTAGACAACATCTCATTACCATAAATCAAACCAACAGAGGGCTCACTTCAAGTATGACAGTTTGTCATCACAAAGTTACTGTATACTTCACCAAGTAAGTTTTTATGGTAATTAATTTTGGGGGTATTTACCAATGTGTGACCCCACCTCTAAGTCTGACCACATTACAGAATGTGTATGCTCCTCATAGGACTCTGGAAAAACCCTTGCCCTTTAGGCAGGCCAGTGATTTTTCAGTCTTTCATTGAAATCCCATAGCCATCAGATTCTCTTGAAAGAGATAAACTTGTCATCACACAGATGAAAGACTCGGGTCTTATTATAACCAAGCCTATAGATTTCGGTGGTGATGTCAAGAGTCTATAAACCTCTGAAATATCCTATTTCTTCAGGAAGCTTCATCTCCAGACCAAGAGGAGATTGTTTTAAATCCAATTTTTTGTTGTAATTCTTTGAACCAATCTCATTCATGTTTTGGTCATCCACATTGTACTAACTACACCATTTGATTTGTTGACCCTCAGGCCCATACTACAAGTACAAGACGTACCATGATATGATTCACTGTACTAACTCCAAGGCTATACCAAGCATTAATCCATTGATGGAACGTCTGAAGACGTTAGTGCCCATTGGTCTGCTGTTCCTTGTCATGTCTCATTATATGTCCATTGAGTACATCACGTCCAATGAGTTCTACACATACGGGTATCTGTACAAGTGAGTCAAATTTGGCAGGTTTTTTTTTGTCTTCAATTATTATTTCCCTATGACTTGTCACCCCATTACGGGAAAGCTCCATTAAAGAAAGAGGCTAAAATAACACATCCTTATTGTCTGGCAACTTACACCTTTTATCTCCATGTACATCATGTACATTGTAATTCCTTTTCCAAACAGTGGACTAAATTGGAACATGCACAACACAATATGGCTGCTGACTGCCCCAGGCAGATTAACTGCTCATATCCATTAAGTTTAATGACTCAAGTAATTCAATGTAAACACACTCCCTCACTGAAAAGGTATTCTTTTTGAGTTTTTGTGACCAAACTCGGAAATTCTCTATTGGAGCTTTCCCGTAATGCCAAAACACCCATAATCTCCTAATATGGTTTTCCTTAAATTTGGCACTGCGCAGCCAAGCCATCCATTCCTTCTTAAATGGACAGTATTTTTGACCACAGAGGGTGCTTCCAACGTCAAATTTCCATGCATCGAAAATTTTACAGTTTTATCTTATTTTTACTGCTTGTATACAGTGTTGTTTTATAAATAAATACATGTAATAATGATAATAATTTAAATCAGAGAAAAAAACAAATCAATAATAGAAATAATGATAACAATCGAAAATAGAGCTCAATAGTTTTACGTGTTTCGCGTCACGCAAATTTGTTCTGCATACGGCCCTCACTCGGTCAAAAATACTGCGAAGGGGGACAGACATACCAAGTACTTGAATTGTGCATTATATAACAGACTGGCAGACTTTGATTGATGGGATAGCTCCTATCAAGAACATGAGAGGAATGCTGAGAGGGGGCAGAGAACAGTTTCACCCCAGCAGTGTATTTTTTTTTTGACATCCAGGCTGGAGTTTCATCCTTGAGAGGGCAAGGCCATTTTTTCATTTTGCAAATACAAAATACGCTTCCATTGGAAAATCTTAAAGTCTATGGGAAACTTTTGAATGGGTTGGGCACCAAGGCCAAGATCAGGGCAACAGAGGCCAACAGCCTCTATGACCTCCGTGTAATTCCAGGCCTGGACATCATGAATACAATCTACGTCAACTAGTAAATTCTTTCCGTTAGCATTATGACAGAAAAAGAAGTATGTAGAATAAATATATCAAGTCCTCAAATATTTATGAAATACAAATAGGTAGGCAATCATGGTTTTTTTTGAAATTATTTCAAAATTATAACCTCATTAGAGTCTCATCATGTTGGCTTTCTGTCTTTTCTATTTCCACAGAACTCTTTACATGGTTCCGATGTTTATGTTTTTCCGCCTTCGTATGTACTCTGCGTGGATTTTGTCAGAGTGTGTTTGTATGTCTGCAACTCTGGGAGCCTACCCAGTGTCCACCCAACCGAAGGTTGGCCAGGGGCCTAGTGTGGATCCAGCAGAGATTGACAGGTACGGTGTAAAGCAAGTATTGGATTTGGTTCTTGTTTGGGGCATAGAAACATTTCCATTGTAAAGAGTTAACATGTAGTTTGTATTGGAGCTCTAACCCTCCTAATATCCGATCATTCAGTATCATCCACTATGGCTTTGAAGATGAAATAAAATGTGACTGTCTGCAGAGTGATAAATACAAATCACAGTGCACAGTCTAGTCTCCTACTGTCTGACCATTCAATATCACCCACTGTGGTTTTAAAGATTAAACAAAATGTGACAGTCTGCGGAGTGATTAATACATACATGTACACAGTGCACAGTCTACCCTCCTACTGTCTGACCATTCAATATCATCCACTGTGGTTTTGAATGATAGATAAACTAAGCCAGCCTGCAATATATTATTTTAATGCATCTACAGTCAACCCTCCTACTGTCTGACCATTCAATGTTACCACAGTGGTTTTTAATGATAGATGAACTATGCCAGCCTACAACATAATACCATGTAGTGAATGCATCTACACAGTACACAGTCAACCCTCCTACTATCTGACCATTCAGTATAATCTTCTGTGGTTATGAATGATAGATAAACTACATGTATGCCAGCCTGCAAATGAATGCATCTACACAGTACACAGTCAACCCTCCTACTATCTGACCATTCAGTATAATCTTCTGTGGTTATGAATGATAGATAAACTACATGTACACATGTATGCCAGCCTGCAAATGAATGCGTCTAAACAGTACACAGTCAACCCTCCTACTATCTGACCATTCAGTATAATCTTCTGTGGTTATGAATGATAGATAAACTACATGTATGCCAGCCTGCAAATGAATGCATCTACACAGTACACAGTCAACCCTCCTATTATCTGACCATTCAGTATAATCTTCTGTGGTTATGAATGATAGATAAACTACATGTATGCCAGCCTGCAAATGAATGCATCTACACAGTACACAGTCAACCCTCCTACTATCTGACCATTCAGTATAATCTTCTGTGGTTATGAATGATAGATAAACTACATGGAAAAACTTCAGAGGCCTTCCCAATCTGCAGCGGAGTGAAGCAGGGCTGTGTTCTTGCACCAACCCTCTTCGGAATTTTCTTCTCGCTTCTGCTGTCATTTGCATACGACTCATCCCATGAAGGCGTCTATCTACACTCAAGAGCTGACGGGAAACTCTTCAACCTTGCCCGCCTGAGATCTAAGACCAAGTGTTCCAGTGTTCTTCTTAGGGAAATGCTATTTGCAGACGATGCCGCTCTAGCATCCCACACAGAGACAGGGCTCCAGCAGTTGGTGGACAGGCTTTCCTACGCGTGCAAGGAGTTTGCCCTCACCATCAGCATCAAGAAGACCCATGTCATGGCCCAAGATGTCGAAAACCCACCCTCCATCTCTATTGGCAACACGACTCTTGACTGTGTGGACTCCTTCACGTACCTCGGGTCAACAGTCTCCAGCAATCTGTCACTTGACGCAGAATTGAGCACCCGTCTTGCCAGGGCCGCCGCAGTGATGGCCAGACTGGCAAAGAGAGTGTGGCTAAATAAGAACCTAGCCGTGCGCACAAAACTCCAGGTCTACCAAGCATGCGTCACCAGCACTCTGCTATACGGCAGTGAGGCCTGGACCACCTATATCAGACAAGAAAAACGGCTGAACAGCTTCCACCTGCGCTGCCTACGCCGCATCTTGGGCATTACATGGCAGGAGAAAGTTCCAAACATCGAAGTCCTGGGACGTGCCCATTCCACCAGCATGTTTGCCATGTTGAGTCAGCGCCGCCTCAGATGGCTCGGTCACGTCCACAGGATGGACTCCAGTCGGCTGCCAAGAGCAATCCTTTATGGCGTACTTTCATCAGGCTCCAGGCCAATTGGTCGCCCATACCTACGATTCAAGGACGTCTGTAGACGCGACATGAGGCAGGCTGGCATAGACCCCAACAGCTGGGAGGAAGCTGCACAGAAACGCAGCGCCTGGAGGCAGACAGTTGCCATAGGGGTCAACCACGCTGAAGAGAGGCGCATTTCCTTGCTGCAGGAGAAGAGGCAGAGGAGGAAATTGCGAGTAGAGCAGCCCCCACTCCAGTGTCAGCCCCCTCCCCGTATGTCTGCAACAACTGTGGCAGAGACTGTCATGCAAGAATCGGACTTCTCAGTCACAGCCGCAGCTGCAAGAGAGAGGAAAATCCCCCGGGTGCAGTCCATCGTCAGTATTGACGGACGGATGCCTACTACTATGCCAGCCTGCAAATGAATGCGTCTAAACAGTACACAGTCAACCCTCCTACTATCTGACCATTCAGTATAATCTTCTGTGGTTATGAATGATAGATAAACTACATGTATGCCAGCCTGCAAATGAATGCATCTACACAGTACACAGTCAACCCTCCTATTATCTGACCATTCAGTATAATCTTCTGTGGTTATGAATGATAGATAAACTACATGTATGCCAGCCTGCAAATGAATGCATCTACACAGTACACAGTCAACCCTCCTACTATCTGACCATTCAGTATAATCTTCTGTGGTTATGAATGATAGATAAACTACATGTATGCCAGCCTGCAAATGAATGCATCTACACAGTACACGGTCAACCCTCCTACTATCTGACCATTCAGTATAATCTTCTGTGGTTATGAATGATAGATAAACTACATGTATGCCAGCCTGCAAATGAATGCATCTACACAGTACACAGTCAACCCTCCTACTATCTGACCATTCAGTATAATCTTCTGTGGTTATGAATGATAGATAAACTACATGTATGCCAGCCTGCAAATGAATGCATCTACACAGTACACAGTCAACCTTCCTAATATCTAACCATTTAATACCATCCACCATGGTTTTGAATAAAAGATAAACTATGCCTTGTAATTAATGCTTCTTTGATTACTTCTTTAAATGTACTGTTCTTTAAGTGTATTGTTCGGAAATTTCATGAAGTATGGAAATAAATGTGAGTTTGAATGAATGAATGAACTATGCCAGCCTGCAATATGATTTTATGAGATGAATGCATTCACATATTACAAACATGTACACAGTTCACCAATGATGTATTTTTTCATTCCTTCAACAGTTCTGACCAAACCGCCGTGGAGTACAACTACAAGACTATTCATAACATTGACTGGTATGCCTGCGATACCACACCAACCTTCAGGGATGGAATGCGTAACTGGAACATGACAGTGCAATGGTGGCTGAAAAGCTACATTTTTGTACGGTGTCCTGTGAGGGCATGGAGGTAAGTCAAATAAGTGTGCGCTTTTCTTGACACTAACCCTAAACCACAGACTTTCTGGTAATCAGACAAACCTACAACATGTACAATGTACATCTTCGGGTTGTCCAGCAAAGACATCAGACGTATCCAACGACTCCAGATCAGGGCAGCCAAATTAATCTTTATGGCAACAAAATCTGACCACGTCACACCCCTCCTTCAACAACTTCACTGGCTTCCTATTCAAGAACGCATCGCATTCAAGTTGTTAACCATCACATATAAATGTTTGAATGAAAGTGCTCCTCCATACCTCACTGAACTCATCACTCCTTATCAGCCTAATCGCTCACTCTGTTCCAGCTCAGACACAAGGATTCTCACAAAACCTCAAACCAGAACTCTTTATCTTCCAAACGTTTTTATGCAGCTGCTCCAAACCTTTGGAACAATCTTCCTTATCAAATTCGTCATGCCGTGTCACATAATCAGTTCAAAGCATCGCTTAAAACTCACTTTTTCTAGACTTATTTTGCTTACACGTAGGCTATTTATCTCATTCTCATTCCTTTTGTTTTCCTGATTTTTGTATTACTTTTTGTTGTAAAGCGCTGTGATACCTTTTCGCGTAAGAACGCTATGTAAGTGCTTGGATTATGTACTATTGTTTTACAGCACCTCAGTGACGATGTTCGTCAGCGCCTACTGGCATGGAATCCATCTAGGCTACTTCTTGAGTTTCCTTACCGTTCCCCTGGTTCTACTGGCCGAGGACGCCATGATGCGGGCCTTCCGGACTGACAGCAACGCGTGGTGGTACGACAAGCTCAATTGGTTCTTTAGGATGCGAGCCTTTGAGTACCTCTCCATGGGTTTTTTACTGTTAGGGTTCTGGTCCACGCTACGCTATTGGGCGTCCACCTTCTTCATCGTTCACGTGATGACCGCTTTCTTCATCCTTGTCGGGAAAACATTCAGACCAAAGAAAATGCGGGAGGGAAAAGTTGCTGAACACAAAAAAGATTAACATTCCGTATTTGAATTGTAAGATAGATCTACCTCTTTGCATTAATTATGTAAATGCCATAAAAATTGTTTATTGCCATTGATTTATAAGTTGAAAAACGCACAAGTTGAAATGTGTTTATAAATAGTCTTTATGTACTGTTTTATGTGTTTTTGTTCTTCTTTTATGTCGGTGAACATCTTAGTGCTTTATGGTTTGCTGGGCGGAAAATTCAAATTATGAGGGGATGGGATTGCTGTTAGAGGATCGGGAGGCATAATGCCGGTGCCTCCCCTCCTATAATACCCAATGTGTATAGGAGTATTACAGAGGGGCTCTACGGTGGAATTCTGTTTTGTGATGCACTCATTTTTCCAATAGATAAAGTCCTTTTGAAAGTACAAGGAGCAATTACAAGTCTCTAGCCTCACGTTAAAATTGTGTAAAATGTAAATATAAATGTATTTGATATCTGTTCATTGCAAATTTTTGTCAACATCCTAAAACATTCGTTGACGTCACATTTCAATTATATGTATGGGTCTGTACATTTTTGTACAGGATATTTTTAGTTTGTTCCTGTAATTTTGGTGATATCAGTCCAAAAACTCATTGCATTTGACCTTTTGACCTTTTGACTGACACAATATTTCTTCTATGGAATGTACAGACCCATATCTTGTTGACACCCAATGACATCATATGGGATTTGAGGCATTGCATGGTGAGGTATCAATATATATTTGGTTTGCGGTAACACCATGTGTATATCTACTTGCTACATGTAGGTAGATTTTGTTCCTTGAGAACTTGTCTTGCTTTTTATTCTACTGCCGCAGAGTAGAATATTCGGAATTCAGGAGACTTCTTAGTTCTGAAAAGAACTGTCCTGCTTATTAACTACTACCTGGGCGGAAGGTAGGAAATCGGCCGGGACTACTACTTTCGCTTTGTGGATCGAGGGGACAACAATGCCGCGGAGTGAGTTCTTAATAGGTCTCAACATTTCGACTAGCTTGCTCTAGTCATCATCAGGAGACTGAAGAGTGTAACACATGTTTGTCCATTTATAGACAATGACATCATGTTTCAAGTTTTGCTCTGAAAGAGTATCAAATAAATTTGTTTAAAAATGAAATTTTACACCATTTTAACATGAGGTGAGAGACTTGATATACTCTAACCTCATAACTGACTCTATCTATTGGAAACAAGTGCATCACAAAAATGAATATGAATGTTGAGATAGAGACCTTCTTTATTCCCAATGTAGAGTAAGGTTGGGTCCAAAATTGAGCGCCTTCGGCTATGGCTTTGGCTATGGACAATGTTAGAGAATAGGTTTTTTTGTCATTCCAGCCATATCCACTTCTGAAGCTATTGATCTGGACACGGCCTCATACTCTCTCTGTATGACATTGCAGATATTGTGAGCTTTGGATAAACAGTTGACAGTCTCAGAGCTATATAAAAAATAAAAAAACATCAACCTTAAAAATTTGACCTTTTTATAAAATTTGAATTTAAATGCAATATTTAGCAAGACCAAACGTAATTGTATTTTAACAGCATTTATTTGTGCCTTGCCATTTGTGGAATGAAGTCGTTTCAAAACCACCTGATGATTTTAAGATTCATGACTGCGGTATGTAGTGTGAATTGTTTTCAGAAAATTAAAGATTTTAATTGATAATGAAAATATACTGAATTTTTTGCTTTGTTGTTGCTGTTTATAAACAATAGATCGATCCATTAAGCTCCGCCTCCTTACGAGTTGACCAATCACAGCCGCGAAACCCGATCACCATTAGTGCAAAGATCACCAAACGGCTCAAATGGTGATCAGATTTTGCGGTTGTGATTGGTCAATGAGAAATGGGCGTGGCTTAATGGATCTGTGTATTATATAGGCATGTGTTTTTAAACATTGTATCAAGGTGCCTTACACTATTACTACCCCTGTTCATTGCTTTTCCAAAACCATCTCAAGTCCTTCTGACTATACAGCACCGACAGCTAAGATGGCGCACGGTTTGATAATTCATTCACATAACTAATCTCTACCCTCGCAGGTACCAATTTACTCCTTGGTGATGAGAAGCAATTATAGTGAAGAGTCTTGCCATAGAACACAAGTGTCATGAAACTTGAGTTTAATGATCATGACCACATAGCGAAGACCTTGCTGCTGTTTAAAAAAATCGCCGAAGTTTGGGCTGATTTGAAAATAATAAATAGTAATACTGGGTTCTTATATAGCACTCTATCACACCCCTAGGGGCATATCAAAGCACCCATATTTTGTTTTTCCCAACAGGATAAGCAGAAATTTGTTTTTTTCGTTGTTGAATTATGAGATTTTTAGGTAGAACCTGATTATGGTTTACAAGGTAATGTGGCACAGTCAGCAGCCACTGCAGAACACACTGGGGGGTTAACCCCTTCCCTTGGTGGTGAGTGTTACTGGCTAATATAATATGTTTCTATTTTACCCTTACACCGATGTGTGTTAAGCACTTTATACTCGGTACTTACCCGAGTTCTGTGAAAAAATCCACGGGCAAATCACTCTGTTACTGGGTACTTTTACATGCATTACACAGCACATGTGACCTATGGCGTTATGTCCCATGCAAAGGACGAAGCAATAAAGACCTAAGACATGTAGATGCCCAGACCATTTGAGTAATCTATGTTTGATTGTAGTGCTTTCAGGTTTTGCAGGGACATACATGTACGTCTTCAGATCCCATCCATGACGAATGGTCAAGTGTCTTCCTAAGGACACAAATGCAATGGCCAGAAACCGAACCCACACTGACAACACCAGAACATGAGTACAGTGCATTAGACCTCTCGGCCATGACTATAAAACAGAACAAAAACTACCTTTTATTTAAAAACAAATTTTCCGAAGTTCAAACTCATTGCATGAGGTTTGTTTAAAACCAATACAAACACAAACACAAAAGGAAATAAAATAAAATTTGATTTAAAAATCATATCTACTTCTTTATTAATATTTAGTCTCTTATCAACCACATCATCAGTCTGTACAAACAATAAATGATATAACTATTGTTTATCGGATGTTATATTCATAATTTCCCCATTCAAAAGAAATGTGTTCACATTTAAAAAAAACGTGAACCATGCTTTGATTGTATACACATGTAAAAGAACTTTGAAATAAAGCAAACATTTATCCATACAAAATGATCTCCCAATGGTTTCTGGTTTCAAATACTTGATAAATACATGTAATATACATGTACTCTATACGACCGATGCCCAAGTACAATGTATGATAATATTGTGAATGCATAATAGGCCTCCGACAGCGCCCAATTTCATAGAGCTGCTTAATTATCCATACAAAATGATCTCCCAATGGTTTCTGGTTTCAAATACTTGATAAATACATGTAATATACATGTACTCTATACGACCGATGCCCAAGTACAATGTATGATAATATTGTGAATGCATAATAGGCCTCCGACAGCGCCCAATTTCATAGAGCTGCTTAAGCACAAAAAGTGAAACAACAAAATTTTGCTTACTCAGCCAAAATACGATGTCACGTGCACCATTTCTGACTGGTATCCTACTAATTTTTGATAAGCAACAAAATGTGTAAGCAAAATTATTCCCACTGCCCTTATTTCATAAAAAAAAAATATGCAGGAAATGGTGCTTAGATATTGTTTCTGGTAAGCTGGAAACTAGCTACGTATAAAGCAATATTTGTCTGTGCTATTTATTAAGCAGGTTTTGTTGGTTTGAATAGTTTTATGAAAACTTTACTCGGGCAATATTCTCTGAATGGTTTTCAAAAGTTCTCATGCAAATAGTGTGCTGAATTTTGCTACACACTGCACAGTTCAGTGTTGCTGAATGAACCTCACTACTCAATAGATAACTTTTCTTAAATGTAAATTACTGATCTTATAAAATTATATATACACTTGCATTGAAGGTGACTTATTATACAAACTCTGAAGTTGCTTTTGAGCCAAGCTTTACCTAAATAATTTGTTGTATGGATTTCTTACTCTTGAACTGCACTAGAATATGTACATGTTGTTTTGCACATTGAATGCTAATATTCAGTAGCATGTTAGGATTTATGAAAAGCCAATGACACATTTTGTGAAGCATCCACCACCCCCCTATGCTTTGAGAAATATATCACTGAAATGTTCACTGGATGACTGGCCAGAGTTCAGGTATTTTAGCATTGGGCTAGTAATAGAAAAACATGTAACTGATGTCATGGGAAAAATTGAGAAAGGCCTATTCTAGCGGTTAAAGATTGGCCAACCTGCAGGAAATATTCAAATAAATAAAAATTAAAAAAAAAAAAAAAATGTTTGCATTTATACCACAGGGCCTTTTGGTTGGTAAGCAGTTTGCAACAGCTTATTCTATTTTCACAATTAAAATATCAAGAAAATAAAGAGCTATCATCCACCACAACCTTGAGACTTAATTTACCACAATACCATGACGTAACACTCAAATCAACCAAACAAATCACACAAAACTTTACAAGCAGTACTGTTTTGACGATGAGTTTTTAAATATTAAAACTATATACCTGAATCTTAAAGGGTGATGCACTGTTAATTGTCTGTACACAGAATATTTTAGTTGGTTATTTTAGTCAAGAAATGTTTTGCAAAAAGAATAACATGTGTTGTTTATCAACATCACTTGAACATAAAATAAAAGTTATGCATTACACAAATTAAATTAAACAAATCAAGTGAAATGTACACTGTACTCTGCATTAACCTCAGCCAGATTAAAATGTTGAAAAATAAAACACAGATTGTCTTTTAAAAGTTATCATGTTAATGAATAAATTTGTTAAATTTCTTGAGCACACGACAGAACATTTTCGGGTAAATCTATGCAATGTAAATCATGTCAATAACATCTTTGTTAATTTGGATGTGATCCCTGGCTATACGGCAGTTACAGGTTGGACCATCTCCTTTTAGTGTCTGCTTCACCTCTTACAAGAGAAAGAGAAATTGAAAAGCTCAAGGAGATTTTGAGAAAAATCCTAAAATCAGGAAAGATCCTGAGAAATCACACGCCTGTGAGAAGAACCAAGATTGAGATATAGTTGAGTCTCATGTTTAAAGAAAAATGCTATGTTTGTCTTCGGGAGATTGGCCAATATGCTAAATAGTCATTATAAATGCTTCGAATCAGTCAGTAACAAACTAAGGTGAATGTGTGTACACTCTTTGAAAACGGTACGCTGCAACTGTTGCCTCGACACAAATTTTGTAGAAGATTGCACCTACGTTCAATCGCTACACTGGAACAGACCGACCGTTAGAATATTTGCCATATACTGGGCTATTGAATAATGTGGATGCCCTTTTAGGTAGAGTTCATGTTGCTCTTCCGGTATCTGTAGGGTCATTGCATGAAGACTGTATAGAAGTTTCCGCATGGTGAATAGTAGAGGGAGACGTAGAACGCAAAATCACAGACGATGGATGGAATGAGAGGCCACATGACCACAGACACCAACAGGAACAACATGGTGTTCACTGGCTTCTTGATTGTTGGGACCAACATTCTACAAAAGAAAAGACAAAAGGGTTTCAAAATATCACCAGCAATACAGGGTTGTAGCTCGAGATATTTGAGTGCCGGACGCAATATTTGTAGTTCCAGCCCAGTCTGCACAATGCACGCCCCACACATACACATTACTTTTCATCCAGTGACGTGAACAAACAAACAAGTTATTAGTGTAACGTTTGCAATTAATTAACTTACCAGAATACATAAATACATGTATGATTACCTCACAATCTTTATATCAAAGTATCAACACAATCATGCAAGTCACTTGAAACTATTTTTATCACATGGGCACAAAAACACGGTTGATTTCTGTGTGGGAGCTTTTGGTGTAGCGTTTTAATTGTACGTACCAGTTGCAATACTGAGTACCAGTGCTCAATACAAGTGTGGTCAAGTAAGAAGTAAATGAAAAAGTATGGTTTAAATGGCAATTAATCATTTAAATCATCCAGCATTCGGGATTTTGTACTTCAACTGAGTGCCGGTCGGACAGCCTAGCTACAACCCTACAGCCATATTGTTTTGTCCCATTCCCAAACTGAGGCTGGAGGAGGCAAAATAGCCGGGTCCCTTTTCGATGTGATGAGGATCAGCATTCTTTATTGATACTGCATGTTGGGAACAAACATTACAAAGATGGTGGCAGCATGATATAATGTTATTGAAGTTATTTTGGAAAATCAAGTCGGCAATCAACAAAAGAGTCAGCGTCTTACTTTAATCCATGCCTGAAGACCGTCCTGATTGCTTTGGCCTCGTTCATTGTCAGGAACACGCAGTTGGCAAGAATGAAGATCATGGGCATGAAGTTGACGTCGAGCCACGCCCAGGAGAGCTGAGCCATGAGGTAGTAAGGTAAGAAGACAAACTTGGGTATGAACTCCACCCATTGGTCCCACTCGATGTTTTCACTCTGTCATTGGATTGTAGCAATATTCAACTTAGTTTATAAGTTTTCAATTGGCTTTTGGAAAAATGCATTCATTCCCATCTTCTACCATCTTTAAAGGGAAAGTATACCTTTGGTTTTTGGAACAGTTCAATAGAACATTCCCATGAAATATGCTAATTACATTCACGCATGCGTACAGACACTCTTGGTTGGCAGATGCCATAGAGTTGTGCACTAAGCAGACGCACAAACGCATCTGCATTACGCCAACGTCAGCCCAATACAAAAAGGTGTGATGTTCCATCATTTTGCCGACCAAATTGTTAGTGCGCACGAGCAATCTACATATTTCTTGGGAAGGGTGTATTGTTTTAAGCCTAAATAAAAGTAGATATATACAATAAAACTAACCTGTGAAAATTTGATTGTAAAAGGTGGTAGGGTTTTTGAGATATTGCAAAAATCCGGAGTGGTTATGTTCCACACAGGAAGAATACTCCTTAATTTGAATACACAATCTGAGACACCTATCTGACAGTAACTTCGTTTCTCAGATTCAAATTTTGGGAGATAGAAACTGCTATCTTTTTCCATAACCACATTACTTTGAAGTGAGATGATTCTCATAATGCTTTATTACTATCGAAAGCTGCTGTATTTCTAACCAAGTAAGTTTGTATTGCCATTAATTTTAAGAGTGATTGCCATTAATTTTAAGAGTGATTACCAAACGTGTACCTTGCCTTTTACATACCCAACAACCAACCTATGAGAATCTTCATTAATTATGGTTGTCACATTTACCAAGAAACACCAAATAACTGTTTATGTTTTGTCAGGGATACTGTGAACCAAACAATCAAATACCCTTCCAACAAAAAAAGTTTCAATTTAAAAATGATTTTCCTTAAGTGTATGGGAAGAACCCGTGGTCCTTTTCATCACATCCACTGCCAATGTTTCTCAACTTACATAGTTCATGGGCATCGGGAGTCCCTCAATATCGTCAACTTTGCGACTCCCAGGGCAAGTGATGTGAATGAAAGGCAGGAAGACGTCTTCATAATAGAACATGTACATTGAGTAGATTGTGATGCGTGGGAATTCTTTGACAGCATACAAGAGGAACGTCGCTAGTCCGCGATGTAATGACTGTCAACAGAAGGAGAAAGCTTCAAGTAAAAAAAAAACACTTTGAGGCCCATCTAGGCTTAAATTCATAGGGACTCATTTGAACATGGCCTGTTTGGTCTATGTGTATTTTTCAGCCAGGTCACCTTAGATTGGAGCCACTCGTAGTGGATACTGTTACCGAAGCCAAGAAATAGTAAACTTTGTCTGAACAAATACTTTCTCGTCTCTTATCACTTATGCTATTTATAAACCTAGAGGTGTCATCTCTACACACTCAAGAAGTATAGGTCTTGGTAAAGGTTGGTAAAGGCCTTGGTGCTTTGACATATATTCCAGTAGAAATTTACATTTCATATGCCATTCACAATGGGAAAAAAACATGTCGCCGTTATAAGAACAACGTGCCCAGCTTGCATAAGGTAGCCTCTGCATAGAATTTGTAATCTGTACTAATTAGGTGAAGGCTTAGTCTTCCCTCAAGTGTTTGTCTTACACTCCCAGAAATTACCGGTGCACAAAGTAGCATCTGAAAGGAACACTCCTTACATGGTGACGGTTTAGTTTCCCCTCAAAGACTACCTCATATGCCCAGAGATTCCTGGTGCACACAGGAATTTATATCTACAAGTATGCATACCTGCCAACATTGAGACTTCGAAATTAGGAAAACTAGTTTTTCTAGTCCACAGATAGCAATGCAAGAAGTTGTGCTAGTAAAACTTATTACATGTAGACATACAAATGATGTATTTAAAACATCATACAAAAATTAGTGTATCCCGAAAGAAAATGTCTACTCTCGCAAGCCAATGGTACCCTCTTTTGCCAGAACTTTTTATATCTCGTTCATTGCTGTCTCTTGTCAGAAATAAGAATGTTTTGATTTTTTGCGGCCTGAATCTCATAAGTCTGGACAATTGAATTCCAATTAAATCTGAACAGTTGGCATGAGTACGGTGATTGATCTGGAGCAAGTTCGAGTGCGCACCATGGTTAACTAAAGGTCGACTATTTTGACTCGAACCCAGGCTTGTTGACCATTGGTTGACTACTGTGGTCGACCATTTTGGAACCAGCCTCAGGACCAGGGTTTCTTTCGTGGTCCCGATAGCCTTGTTTCATGCTAACATGTGTAAAGCGCAGAAGGGAACCAGTGACATGACGATATAGCGAAAAAGGTGGAAGTGGCAATGGTAATGTTGAATACCGTACCGATGGTTGACTAGACTTTCAAATGAGAGGTTTGGGCGAGTACGTCACTGCGCAAGTACGTTGCTAGTCAGAGGTCAATCACGGGTCGACTAAATGTGCGCACTCGAACTTGCTTAGTCTCCTCTCATGTGTTTACATTGTACCTTATACTCCCAGAAATCCCTTGGCGGTTTTGCACCTCTCTGCTTGATCCGTTCTAAGGCTGCTAGTATTGCTCGTCTGTGTAAGGCATTCTCAATATTAAAAGGTTCTTCCTGAAGCTGAGATTCTTCCGTCAATCCCATTAATAAATTACCATCTGCAAAAAGAAGGACAGTGTTTGGCCAGCTTTTAGTTCACACTAATAAAAAGAGGTTGAGGCCTGGTACTTCACAATCATTGCCTGGTGCCCTTGCTGCCCTCTGAAATGGTCCACTAAAAAAAATGTATATCTTTCTTAGAGGTGCTGTTTATAGAGGAAAACCTGCCTTGCTCCTGCAAGGTATGTGGAGCTACGATTTGAAGTACAGTATGAGACCTACAATATTCCTTTACGTAACACCATGTAATTGGTTTACAAGGTACTGTGGCACAATATGCAGCCAATCATATAGTATGCAGCCAATCTGTATAGTATTTAAATGTCATGCATGTAAAATTGTGGCTGTAAATTACTATTTGTTTTTTTTAATTGCAAATAATATTTTTAGAAACAATGACTGCAGTAAAGACATACACAGGTTCAACACAGCCTGCTATTATGCCAAATACGATGACAAACAATAGTGGAAACATATAAATCTCGAGTAGTGCTCATTTGTACAACAAAGAACGGTGTCTGGAATCAGGGGACACAATAACCCTGGAAAAGGGGAGATTCCGAGCATGATTTCCACTACCTATTGTCCCTCTATTTACAGGGGGAAACAAAGTGTAGTACTTTGAGGGTACTCCTTTGCCCGCTACACAATGGAATGTCAGGGGGCATAATTTAGCCTCAACCAGTCAAACAACCCAACCAAAAGAAGATGTTCCAAAACAGTTCCCAAATGTGTATAAATGTCGACCATATCTCAGTTTGGACATGTTTAGGATACAACGTCATCGTAAGTGAATAAGGTTACGTGGTGAGTTGTAACCAATACCATTGTAAATAGGGCCCAACTGGGCTGGGCCACTGCTGGGGTTTAATGCTATACAAGTACTTACTGATACTATGTTCCAGGAACTTTTGACTGTACTGGTTACCAGCCCAGCTACCTAGTTCATACAACCACTGAGACACCTCTTCTGACTTCCATGTCCCTAGAGGTTTATACACCAGCATGTTGCTATCACCGCTGCCCCAGTTCAATAGTAACTGGATGACCTACAGATAGATAAAATAACGTTCAATATCATGGCTCAGTGTAAACGACATTGTTAACCATTACGGGGAAGGCTCAATTTCCGAGTTTGGCCACAAAAACTCGACATCCTTTTCACAGAGTGGGTGTGTTAACATTGAATTACTTGGGTCAGTAAACTTAATGGATGAGCAGTTAATCTGCCTGGGGCAGTCAGCAGCCCTACAGGTTTGTGGATGAACCAATTAAGTCCACTGTTTGAAAAAGGAATTACATGGAGATAACAGGTGTGAGTTGTCAGAGGAAAAGGATGTTTCATTTTAGCCTTTTCTTTAATGGAGCTTTCCCATAATGTACAGTATCAACTCAGTGCTTTGATGCCCTAATACATAAGAAATAAGGATTAATAGTGAACTTGCGGGTACAACCAGGTGTAAATCTTTTTGGGGAGGAGTGATGGCTCTGAAAAGAGCCGGTGTTGTCTCGACGTTTCGAACAGAATACTCTGCTCGTCTTCCAGGAAGGCGAGGAAGACGAGCAGAGTATACTGTTCGACACGTGGAGACCACAACCGCTCTTTTCAGAGCCAACACTCCTCCCAAAAGAGATTCTTACACATGGTTGTACCCGCAAGTTCACTATTTATAGTTATTTCTTATTTTTCACACCATGCAAAGCTTAACACCACTTGCCCTAAGCACAGTGCACTTACACATGCCTATCCTGTCTGCATGTTTGGGAGTAAAAATGTACATTATATAAAGAAATTGGTTCCCAAAATGGTGGAAATGGTAGATGCTCATTGTGTGGAGGTGCTAACGCATTGTGCAAAGGGTCGATTTGCAATTTCATATTTGCTATAATCAAAAGAGCTTTTATGATCTCAACTGACTATAAATAAGAAGAAGAAAAAATGTCAGTGCAAAACATTTATCAGTCCCAGAAGTTGTGTTCACATATTTAACAGAACTTAGTTTTAGCAAAGACTGTGCAAGAATGTTTTCAGCTACATGTAGGCCTATACCTGTAGATGAAATCCTTTGACGAATCAAGACTTATACCGTAACTTATTTAAATGTTCAGAAACATATGATTATACATTTTAAGTGGTCAAACAACTTGATCAAAATCTCAGGCCTCAGTGCTGACACTGTTTAATTGTGAACAATCTATAGTGCACTTACAAAGACCACCCCCAACGTAGTCAGGACTCCCCAGACAAATCCCCGTGGAGCCTTCGTAGATGTCTTGCCTTTCGTCTGTTCTTTTTCCAGCTGCTGCCCAAACTCCTCAAATTCTTCCAAGATAGTGGCGCTTGTCGGCGTCTCCAAGGATGTTGTCCTTTCTTTGACCTGGGCTGGGTATAACTTTTCTATCGTACTCCTGATTGTGGGATGAGAAGTTTTATCATTTATAAAGGCACAACAGATACATAGACTGCGGTAATTTTTATAATGAGTTCAATAATAATAATAATAATACTCGGTTCTTATATAGCGCTTTTTATCATACCCTTAGGGGCGAAACAAAGCGCTCAGTATTTTTTCCTGCAAGGTATGTGGAGCTACGTTTTTGAAGTATGAGACCCTTTTCTTATAGCACCATGTAATGGTTTACAAGGTGCTGTGGCGCAATATGCTGCCGATCAAACCAGGAACACCGGGGCGAACCCCTTCTCTTTACGATAAGTGCACTGGGTTCTTTTACGTGCATTACACAACACACGGGACCAACGGCTTTACGTCCCATCCGAAGGACGAAGCAATAATGGTTAAGTGTCTTGCTTAAGAACACAAGTGTCACGACTGGGACTCGAACCCACACCCTGCTGATCGAAAACACCAGAGCTCTTGAGTCCGGTGTTCTTATCCGCTCGGCCACGACGTTCAGAGCCTAATGATTGAGCTACGTGATAAGCAAATCTTCTAAAGGTATGTTTGGCGACCTTGCATTGTACGGAAGCTTTCTCCGATTCAATGTAATAATAAAACCAAGGATGAAGTAGCACTGGCACAAAAAATACTCAGTATTTCATAGGGCCTATTGTAGCCCTGGTAGGACGTCAGTGTCTGTTGCAACGGCGGAGTCCAACCTGGTCTAGGGCATACTGCTACTAACTATAGACTGAAAACATGACAAAGAAGATAGTTTATAGTTGAAGGTCTTAGTGAGTGAACTAGCTTACCTGAGAATGATATTGACATGTGGGAACCCAGTCCAAGGGTACCTGCACTCTGGACACGTCGTCCTCTTCTGAGTCTTCCACCACCTGGCCAGACAGAGCCGACAGAAGCTGTGTCCACAGTTCAACGTTGTCGGCTGGACCATCGTCTCGTAACAGCACCCGCAGGTGAAGTTGGATTCGGGCATGGGAAGATTTGCTGGCAAGGCCTCCGATGGCAGGGCTGCTGACTGCGTGTTGATGTCCATGGTGTTGTAACTTGGGTCCTCTATACGTGATAGTCTACTGTGACTTTCTTCTTTGTTTGTCTCAATCATAGTTTTAAAGGTTTGTTGAGTACAGGGTCAATGTCCTGTTCCAGAGACGCACTAACTTAATGTAGAAATGCAACATCCAGTAACTCATTCGGTCAAACCCTATCAGAATAATTACAAAGAGAAAGCCAACTTATAAAATGATTGATTGATTTCACCTCTTTTTGCAGAGTTCAAATGGTTGAGAACATGAAGTTTGCATGGCCTGAGATAGAGACAGAGACCCAGAATGAATGGTCCTAAGAATAAGACCAATAGGCCTACATTTGTTCCACCAGACATGTTCAATGGCAGAAATAATAAATACAGTACATGTACAGTAGATAGACCTTTTCTTTAGGCTTGACTGGCGATGCTATGAATCTGGTTCAAAACTAGCCTCTCGACGAATTTGGCACAGGACCCCAGCAAAATCCAGGTACATCAAATTGAAGCTAATTTGCATAATAATTTACGTTGATGCATTCAGCAACTGAGTACATGGTACTACTACATTGTACTAAGTAATAGTAATAATAAACTAGACGTATTTAATGTTTTAAAAAAGTAAAGTAAACCTCGCTTGTGTTAGAGAGAATTGATAGGGGAAAAGGCTCATCACTGCCATGGCTTCTATGGAGGAAAGACGAATACGCTTACAATGGTACAATGGTAGGCCTGTTGGCTGGCAAAGTAATTGAAGGATAATCTCCCCATTTGCTGACCAGTACTACCAGCAAATTTATAAATAGACGCGACACTTCTGCTTGTAAATGTTTGTTAGTTTGGTAATAATAATAACTAGTTCTTATATAGCGCATTTCACAATAACGTCTCAATGCGCTTTACATTAGTGCCCTGGTCATTGGGCCAATAACATTCCTTTTAATCTTTCTCAGCTCCCTGGGGAGTATACAGCCCGGGCTGCCGTGATGGCGCTCCGAAGGCTTTTTTAAACACAATATCAACCTCTACCCTTGCAGGTACCCATTTATACCCCTTGGTGAAGAGAAGCAATAAATAGCAAAGTGTCTTGCTCAAGGACACAAGCGTCATGACCAGGACTCGAACCCACACCCCGATGACTAAACCACCAGAACTTGAAACCAATGCTCTTAACCACATTAACAAAAATTAAACCACATTAACTGATGCGTTCGACTGATGCTACAGTTCTTGTGAGTTGTGGTTAAATTAAAGTATTTTTATAATTTTATTACTATAAAAAAAATCATGGACAATGGAGTTACTTAGAAATAAACGCGCACTCCGTTGAAATAACCCTCCATCGTTAGTCGTAGATGGTTTGGGAGGATGGAGGGTTTTGATTCGCAACAAGTTTACATTTTTATCGATCAATTAACAGTCAAATAGCATTCGTTAACACTAGTAGTAGTACAAATACAATGATAACTAACTAAAGCAGTACACCTTACACTTACACTAACTTACAGTACTTCCTTCCTCCATGGTACACCTGACTAGTAGTGACTTACTTTAGTTTCAGTTTTTTTTACACAAAACCACCGTAAAACTACTGATTTTGAAATACAAATTTATCAATATACTCACATTCATAACGGCCCTTACTGCTTTCAACCTGTAATTAATAACAACCTTTTATTACAGTGGTGGTCCAAATACCAAGCTATTAGTATTAAACTATTATCATCACTATCTTGACAAATGTACGTAACATGATTCTCTTGCTGATAGTGATACTACTGATTCTTACAAGTCACATCGCCCCGAACCTAAAGCGTTCATTCTAATACAAAATAGTTTTGATGGGGGCGTTCACTTTCATGAGACCTTGGTGGGTGAGTTGTTCCGTTAGGACAAGTCCATTCCCGAATAGAGTACCAACTTCGAATTTGGGTTTAGATCAAGGACCAAACAAGGGAAACCAAAAGTGATATGGGGTAAATGAGTAAAAACTGAACAAAAACAGAAACAAAGAACTGATTCATTCATGCAAAGTGACGGGAGCAATACATTTTTATTGGGTTCGTAGTTTTAATAGTACATTGTGACCGATTGACGATCATTGGCTAGTCCATTCCCAAATGGGTGTTCAAGGATAACGTCAACAATAGCACGTGCAAGTCATGTGAACAATATTACAAAACCAGTCAGCCGTCAAGCGTGAACTGGTCTAGTGCACTCTGGCTTTGTAATTGTGTGTACCGCCAGTGCTTCGGAATCCAACGAAATGCAACCACCAGGTCCTCCAGGAAATTACTGGTACAGTTAATAGTTTACTATCTGAGTTTCTGTAATCTTGAATGTCTTGCCTTTATTTAGTGTCGCAATTAATTGCACTGGGGTCCCATCAATGTCTGATAGTATACCCATTAATATCCCACCCACCAAGTCCCGTTTCTTTTTTATTCAATGTCTGGTACGTTTGGTAGCCCTATATAATTAACAGTGCACCAACAGTAACATGGGAGCATCTATTGATCTTTAATCTGAGAATGACCAATTCATGCATTGACTTATTTGTAAACTACCCTCTACAACGGTATCACTTCTTCATTAAGTTTTATAAACAGCCTTGGATTTGGAAGCAAGTACAAGCATGGAGGCCTACCTCCATGGTACAAGTAGCCTATATAATAGCCCGTAGGCTGGACTAAATGATAGTAAATCCACTAAATATTCGCTAAGTCTGATGAGTAATTATTTTTGGCGGTGTGGCACAGGATGAACAGAAACCAGCAATTATACGTTACTTGATCCTTTTGCTATTGAGTTTTTCCATCTGCAAGAAATTTAAACACCCCACATGAACTTTATGGCATAGGGATAGTTTAGTTGCTGCTTATCATTGATTGCTGCAATCGAAATAAGCCTGCATGATATGTGCACAAAATTCCTAAATCAGAAACAATTTTTATTGTTTTCACCAACAAAACAACAAAAAACAATGTTGATGGGTCTTCAAATTGTCTTACATGGAGGGAAACATTTCAAATTCCATTGCCGAGGTGTCAAGATGTAGATTTTAAAAATAGTACATTGTCGGTTTGAGTTCAACCTGTGCCAGACCAGTTACTGGGCCTATGTTGTTTGTCAAGAAAATTTGTATCAAACTTGATGGTCATCTTAGTGAAAACAAATATATTTTTAACAAATGTTATTCATGAATGTTTCATGTCATGTATTTTGTGCACAATCATCCTCATTTCAGTGATCATGAGATTCTTCAAAGGCAATAAAAAACACAGCTTCACTTTGACAGGTATTCAGACGAATGTTTGTCTGGAAGATTGACGCTGGTATTTTTGTATTTTTATAATAACACCTTGTATTCAAGAGTTGCAAGGTTGGTGCCATCGGTTCCAGAAATACCAGGGTGACTGAACCCCCTTCTTATAGTTTAGCGATAAGTGTACTAAATTGTAGAAGAAGTCAGTTTTAGTGTCCAGACTGAGATTCTAGGATCAATCTTAGCTCTTTGTGAAATCGAGCCCAGGCCAGTCAATGTTCGTTGCAAGGATTGAGCACAATCAAGGGACTTAGCGCAATTTGGAGATTGAACAAAATCCTGCTCAATCTCCAAGCTTATATTCATGAGCCCTCATCAGTCACCCTACAGTGTGAAGTGCAGATTTTGCTCAATCTGTAGAATTAGTGATCAATGACAGCATTGAGCAAATGTGATCATCAAGGATAGAGGCTAGCACAGTGGTGCACCCAATCCTGGGTGGAGGCTGGCCCTACTGCTTGATTAGTAGTAAGATTTTGCTATCAATGTGTTATTCTAAGAACTAAATTAAATTTTGAGTTGTTTCAGAGGCTTTTCATAAAATTGCATATTATGCCAATATAATTTGTAAAAAGCAAAAATGCGTATCACGCAGGAATTCAATGCGTTAAAAGTTCCTCAAAGATTGTAGCTCTAACATTTCTATTGACTGGAATTTTTTGTTTTCAATTAGGCTTCAAATCAAAAATGTGTTTATCTTGTAATAATAATAACAATAATAACTAGTTTTCATATAGCGCATTTTACAATAACGTCTCAATGCGCTTTACATTAATAGTGTCCTGGTCATTGGGCCAATAACATTTCTTTAATCTTTCTCAGCTCCCAGGGGAGTATACAGACCCGAGTTGGGGTGGCGCTCAGAAGGATTTTTTCAAACACAATGTCAACCTCTACCCTTGCAGGTACCCATTTATACCCCTGGGTGAAGAGAAGCAATTATAGCGAAGTGTCTTACTCAAGGACACAAGCGTCATGACTGGGACTCGAACCCACACCCCGATGACTAAACCACCAGAACTTGAATCCGATGATCTAAACCACTCGGCCATGACACCCTATCTTCTTCTTGCTACTCATTTGTAGCTTTTACAATTACAAATGAGTAGGCCCTATTATTAAGTTTAGCTTATAAATAAGACAATTCAGAAGTGTTTGGGAAAATACAGTAACGACTCATTTGGTTGTGGAGTCACTTAGGCCCTAATTACCTGGCCAAGAATGGGTTAAAAATAAGGATTTTTTCCCCTCTCATTTATTTCATTTTGCAGTTTGCTGAGATCAAATTCTATCTTATCCAAGATCAGTTTGTTTTCTGTCAGTTTCCCAACATTATTAAGCTTTTTTTCGAAGCAGCAACTTTCCCATTAAATGATTTAATGAAAACCACAAATTTGTTGTCATTGTCATAATGGCCCCCTATGGAAAATTGCCTCTTTGCTTCATTACATATATTGAACTAATTCCCATGGCAACGGAGTGATGCCTTCATCTAAATTGCCAAATATTTATTAGGCATTGCTTGGGTTAAGTGGTGATCAACCAGGCATGTAGAGATAAAACGCATCCCCGCTTTCAACGAATTTGTGTTTTAGTTGGCTTTGCCATTGTCTCTCGACTGGTCTTGCAAGGTTCCGTGTCAAGTATAGTGCCTCGTAAACTGAAGTTTACTGTGTTCATATTAAGCTGACTTCACTGCAAAGCATCACAAATTAGCAAGTATTTTGGGAGGATTTTGTTGACATGGCAGCTGCAGATTTTTAAAAGTCATGAAGGGCTTCAAATCGGGTGGACGTATCAGTAGAGATGGAGTGTTACTTTGGGCAGTGGTGTGGCTGGAGCTATTGGTATGTTCGTAAAAAAAGTGCTGTTAAATTTAAACAGTCTCAAGTTAAAATTCTCTAACGGTTTTACAAAAGTTTCCATTCCTTTAGCACCTTTTGGTTTCAAGAATAACTCTAGAAGGTTCTTTTGTAGAGACAATTTGTGCAAGTATTTTTAATTGTAAAACTATAATTTGTTTTAAAGAAAGAGGAAAAAGCTGATGTACATGTAAGCTGTTAAAGGGAAAGTATACAATGTACTTTTAGTTTTTGGAACCATTCGATTGTTTTAATCCTATAAATGTAGATACAATTAAAATAACTTGTGAAAATTGTATTTCTAAAGGTGGTTGCGCTTTTGAGATATCTCCCAAAATCCGGAGCAGTTATTTTCATACGCAGAAAGATTAATCCATAATTGGAATGCGCAATCTGACTTCTAACGAAATTCACACAAATCATAACAGATAAATCATTGAGGATGCCTCAGATTGCACAATAAGGCTTTTAAAACCAAAGATAAACACTAAGTAAAAACATTCCGAGGACATAGTTTCAGCTTGCTTATGTAGGCCAAACATCCAAAACTTGGGTCCAGAATGCCCGCCAGTTTTGACAAATCCAGAAGAGAACCCTGGTATTGTATCCTAATGATGATTAGTGCATGGATGTGCCTACTTTGGGGTTAGTGAAGACAATCGCTAGTTTGTTAGTATCTGAACAGCACAAGTTCTTTCCGAACTGAGCTGGACTGCATGTAGTGCATCAGAAACTAAAGCTCTATTCAGCGAAAGTAGGTAAAACACATGGTGTTGCCGTAAACCAAAAGTATGTTTCATTCAACATGCAATGCCTCAAAACTTAAATCTTTGTTATTAAACTGTTAATTATTTACATGTAGCATTATTAGTTAGAAGCTTTCATTTTTTTAAAGATCATATCCAGCCACCTAAAGTCAGAAAGCATGTGTGAAAAAATAAATAAATAAATCTTTCATGCACTAAGCTCCCCATTTCAGTAATAAATTAATATTCTTGAAACTCTTTAGTAAAATTTTTCTAAAAACAGTGGTAGACTCTAAAAGAACTTATATTTATCTACAATGTAGATATTCTTGTAATATTCTGGTATGTAACCAAACCATGAATTGTTTCATCCATCGGCATGTTTGGATGGGGCAAACAGCACATTTGTTTGTGATAAACCCAGTAGGTAAACTCACTGATAAGAGAAGGGGTATGTCACAGTGTTTTTGCCATGCTCCCTATTTCAGTAATAAACTTATATTCTTGAAAATCTTTAGGCCTATAGTCAAATTTTTCTGAAAACAGTGGTAGACTTAAAAAGAGCATTATATTTATCTAAACAAAATTGTAGATATTCTTGTAAAACTCTGGTATGTAACCAAACCATGAATTGTTTCATCCATCAGCATGTTTGGATGGGGCAAACAGTGCATTTGTTAGTGATAAACCCAGTAGGTACACTCACTGATAAGAGAAGGGGTTTGTCCCGGTGTTTCTGGAGTGTTTGGCAACAGGTTGCATCACATTACGTTCAGTGTTTCTGCAGATCCTTAAAAGTGTTAAAAAGTCTTAAATTGAACTATCAACATTTAAGGCCTTAAGAAACATGAACAAGTATTAAATTCAGTTATTTGAGGTATTTAAAATTGATGCAGCATGTAATGAATTTTTCCTATCAACTCATGTAAAAAAACTGCAAAGTGTGAGTGGGTGATAGCTGTTTCCCCCGCTTTACTCACTTTTTGGGGGTCTTAAATTTTGTTCAAGGTAGCATGAAAGCACATTGTGTAACTTTGGTAATTGGCAAAGACCAGTATCCTCACTTGGTGTATCCCAACATATACATGAAATAACAAACCTGTGAAAGTTTAAGCTCAATCGGTCATTTGAATCACGAGAAAAAGTGGGGAAAACCCTAAAGTTTTTTCACTGTTTTCAAACAATTAGTTTTTGACTCGTCATATCAAAACTGATTGCTTTACTAATTTCTCAAAAACTACAGCATTTCAAGCAAAAATATTTGAAAGGGAGTTTCCAACGACCATCTTTGTACCATTGTAAGTTATGCGTGAATCTGCGAACATTTGTATGTTTACTCTTGCCAATGATACAAACACAATTTAAAAGGGTCTTAAAAAGTCTTAAATTTGACCTTTTTGAGAGTGCAGATACCCTGACTGTGTAAACCCTTGCAAGGTGCTTTGTAAATGGGTGTTTAAAACATAGCTCTGCGTAGTGCGTAAAAAATAATGAGCTTGATACGGCCATTGGGTGTTATAAAATAACCAACATGTTATACCATCCCTTCAAAGTCTATTATTACAAAATGGTTTGTTCTTTCTTTACTGTTGACAGTAATGATCCTGGTAATTGTAAAATGTAATTACAATGATGATGAAAATAATAACTTATTTATTTGATCATCTCTGTAATCGCCTAGATTTGAGTAGCTATTATTATAATTGTTCATTTGTAAATTAAAAACAAATTCAACATAATGAAATGTGCACAATATCTTCTTACTTTTTTTATTTAGTTTATTTATTTAAAATCATATTAAACAAGGGTGGCCCATCCAGCACAGCTGATCATTTGGGGCCCTCACATTAAGTAAAAATTTATCAAAAGATAAAATACATAAAGTGACAAGACTTGGCAGAAAGTGTGCACATACTAAAACAATAAAAATAAAACACCACAACAAATTATTGTAATTTGTGTACAACTCTGTTAAAACAAAATGTATACATTTCTGATTAGTTTTAAAACAGCATCTTCCATGTTGGCTATCCTCACACATCATATGATTACTTACAACGCTGCAATTTATATCTGGCTGACTCTTTGTCATAATTAGTCCTTTAAAAAACATGTAGCCTTGGGTGAAGGAGTAATAAATTGGTAATTTTAAAATATTTATGATTCATAGGGCCATTAGCTGGATGTACTATCAACATTGAGAAGCTTATAATTTATTATTCACTCCTGACATTACACCTTAATAAACCAAACAATGTTTAATGTGTAACAAGCAAATTACTGACTGCTTGATCTCCATGTACACTGCTCCAGACATAAATTCTTGAAAATAGAAATGTCATGAAAGTGAAAAGCCACAACACTGACTTTTGTAAACATTTGTGTTATTGTGTTGGATTAATCCTTTAATACGCCCACATACATGTAAGCAGCCTGGGGCTGTAAGCTCTTGGGAGTTGAGAAAGTTTCAGGAGTGGTTTTTAGTATGCTTGATGAACAAGGATAACAAAGTTGTGAAGTCCCTTAAAGGCACTGGACACTGGACACTGGACACTGGACACTGGACACTGGACATGTTTGGTAATTGTCAAAGACCAGTATTCTCACTTGGTGTATCCCAACATATGCATAAAATAACAAACCTGTGAAAATTTGGGTTCAATTGGTCATCGAAGTTGCAAGAAAATAATGAAAGAAAAAACACCCTTGTTGCACAAATTTGTGTGCTTTCAGATGCCAATAAAAGGCTTCAGGCCTGAAGTCTTTTAATATTTTAGTGAGAAATTGCCTCTTTCTCAAAAACTACGTTACTTCAGAGGGAGTCGTTTCTCACAATGTTTTATACTATCAACAGCTCTCTGTTGCTCGTTACCAAGTAAATTTGTATGCTAATATTGAGTAATTACCAAACGTGTCCAGTGCTTTTAACTGTATTTGTGCGTTGTGCACAATATAAAAACTAAAATTAAAAACAATTATTGTTATTATTCCGATAAAAAAGTCAAGATAACTAAATAGGAGAAAGATGCTGTATCCAGTTACAATTTTTTCACTCTCTTTGAGCAAAAATCAATACATTATTTCATAGTAAATAAGATACTATTTTGGGTCGTAATACACAAATATCACACTGAATTTTTTTTTCAGGTTTTGCCAGAGCCAGTCACATTATACCGTATTCCATTTGTTTTTAGAAGAGTGTATTCTTTCCAATGATGAAGGGGCGGTATGTCGGGACAACTACAAAAAACACATAGTACAAATCTTGCTGTGCCTGGCACTTTCATGTTGTTATTTGTTTTTATATTATTTTATTTGTTTGAAAAGTTAAACTGTAAAAACTTTGTGGGTTTTTACTTGTTGGTTAAATCTCATTTCAAAGACTGTTTTGGGGTTATCCCCTGCCTGTGCCTACATGTTTTGTTGTTCTGGTCATTGGGCCATTCACTCCCTCATATCTTTTCAGCTCCCTGGGGAGTATACAGCCCTGGGCTGTCATGGCGCTCTGAAGGCTTTGTCAAACACAATATCAACTACCCTTGCAGGTACCCATTTATACCTCTGTGTGAAGAGAAGTAGTTATAAATAGTAAAGCTTCTTGCATAAGGACACAAGTGTCATGACTGGAACCCACACCCTGTTGACTCAACAACCAGAACTTGAATTTGATTCTCCAAACCACTCAGCCATGACACCCTATAATCACCCTATGATCATGACAACAGTCCCCCTTTAAAATAATGTTTATACTAATTGTTTATTTGTAATGCATTCGTCCTTGAACTCATCTTTGCTTAATTTCCTTCTTTTATTACAGGTGTACTCTCAGACAGTAAATGGTAAGTCACAACATTATGGAAATCTTTTTCAATCACTAATATTTGTTCTGTGGGAACTATTCTGCCTGGAAGACAGTTTTGATCAAATGTTTGTCCAGCTGAGGTTAGCATTTTAAAGCACGTCAACAAGGCAGAGAGGGGAAAGAATAAGATTATTGCCTTTGATGATACAAGCATGGAGTTTGGCACACAGTCAGACAATTACATGTATGTCATGAGAAAGATATTTGCTATAGGGACTGTCGTCAATTTGAATTTTGAAGAAAAAAAAAGGGCACAATTTTCAAAATGGTTGCCATTGCTTGTTACTCTACCTATAATAATAATAATAATAACTAGTTCTTATAGCGCATTTCACAATAACGTCTCAATGCGCTTTACATTAGTGCCCTGGTCATTGGGCCAATAACATTCCTTTAATCTTTCTCAGCTCCCTGGGGAGTATACAACCCTGGGCTGCCGTGGGTGGCGCTCCGAAGGCTTTTTCAAACACAATTTCAACCTCTACCCTTGCAGGTACCCATTTATACCCCTGGGTAAAGAGAAGCAATTATAGCAAAGTGTCTTGCTCAAGGACACAAGCGTCATGACCGGGACTCGAACCCACACCCCGACGACTAAACCACCAGAACTTGAATCCGATGCTCTTAACCACTCGGCCACGACACACTATATGTTTTCAAAATTCAAAAATGCAATTGCCCTCCCCAGCCAAAAAACTTTCTCATAACAAACTGTGACTGGGCGTCAAATTCCATACTACATGTATAACATCGAAGGTCAAATGTCCTCACTTACTTGCCGAACAACATTGATTTCTATATTGAGAAATCTTCACATAAATGTTCTTCAGCCAATGTATTTCATTCAAATTCAACTTGGGAATCGGGCAGGCAACTTCTCAAATGATCACCTGATTCCTAGCAGTTTTATTTTATTTTAAATTTTTTATTTAGTACAATTTTAGTAATTTGAGCAGTATGTACTTTAAGGGGCGGACCCAGGGGAGGGCCCAACCTCTCAATGCTTTTTTTCTTCTTTTTTTCTTCTTCTTTTTTCTTTTGCAAACTTTAAACAAGGGCTCCGTGATCCACTCATTTTCCAACAGATAGAGCCCCTTTGAAAATGGGGAAAACATCACAAATCTCTCACCTCATGTTTAAATGGCGTAAATTGCCGTAAGTGTTGATACCTTTCAAGTGCAATTTTTTGTCAAAATCCAAAATTATCTGATGACAACGAATTTCAAATATTTATGTGGTCTGTACATTTTTCTACAAAGATTTTTCAGCGCTTTCCTGAATTTTTGTGACATTCATTATTCAATCAAAATAGCACTGAATTGGCGAAAAAAAAACCTCCGGGGTGTTCAGACCTATTTGTTTTTTGCTGTCCAATGATGTCATTTTTTTAATTTCGCTCTGAAAGAGTACACATTAAAATGACAATTTACACCATTTTAACTTGAGGTTAGAGACTGGTAATTTTCCCCCCACTTTTATCATGAGGACTCTATCTATTGGGAAAATTACTGCATCACAAAACTCAATCTGACGTTGGAGTCCCTCTTCAAGCTTACTGTGCCATCACATAACAGTAGCCCTATTTCTCGCTAGAGACTTTTTAAATTCCAATGCTTCAAATCTTGTGATGTACAAAATAATAACCAACAACCATTCAGGATTTTGTATATATTTTTTTTCCCTTGGTTATTTCGGAATGCTTCCCCGTCAAAATACCTGCTACTGCACCTGCTTTCTAGTAAAAGTGTCTTCGTTGTTAAAAATGAAGCTGTTTTATATTGTTACCAACCCTTCAGCTATGGTGGATGTTTTATTTATAGACCGCCTATCCACAGGTTTAGTGCCTTAATGCACTACTGCTGGTCACCGAATGAATTATTAGGTGTTTGGGCACTCCGCCCGGAACACCTCTTGTTTTTGTTCCGTTTTTTTTTCTTACTTTACACAGACATGTTTATAACATTTCTTTGAAACACGAGGTCACACCGAACACCTCTTTTTTGTTTCCAACAAAAAATTATGTCTAGTTAGGTGTTCGGAGCGGAGCGTAGCTCCGAACACCTCTTGTTATTGTTCGGTTTTTTCTTTTTTTTTTACTTCTTCAGATTCTTCTTCTCTTCGTCCCTTGTCCGCTAACAAAAGCACACTTCCCAAGCTCGTATAAACTTGAAATTTCTACCATAGTTAGATAACCATTAGGAGACGAAACCGTTTCATTTACGTCATAATGACGTCATCAGGTGTCAAATTACAAGGTTTTTAGAAAAAAATAATTTAATCTTTGAAATTCTGTAACAAATCACACTTAAGAGACCGGCGGTTGTTTTATGCGGGATCATACTTAGGTCATATAGGTCTTTATTTTTTGTTGTGTGCGTGACCTCACATGACCTCTACTTCCGGTCGAAACAGGAAGAAACCGGAAGTGCCTTGTAATTTAAAAGTGGCACACTTTTTGATTTTTTTTTTTACGGTGTTATAGTCGAGCAAGAGTCTGGTTTTAAAAAATAAGACAAGTGACGTCATCAAAGTCAAGAGCGCCCTCTAGCGGCAGGTTGAAAACAATTAAAAATACACTTTTACTAGATGTCTGTGGCGAAGTTTATGATAATCGTTTCAAAATTGGTATACATAATGACCTTCTTGCAGACAACATATGTGTGAATTTTTAGATTGATGACGTCATCATGTGTCACGTGGTATCGCATTAAAGGTTTACTTTTTGAAGCTGTGTATCTACAAAACCACAAGTTTGACTGAGTTGAAACTTGGCATGTTGATAGACAGTTATATTGACTACTTAAAGCTAGAGTGACGACTTGATGACGTCATCAAATTTTTTTTTACAAATTTTTGAAATTTTGACCAATTGTTACATATCTTCAGTACAAAGCAAGCTATAGTCAAATTTCATCTTGCATGAGACTTGGAAGGTCCTACAAGGATATAACGTGGAGTGACGTTTTCACGACGTCATCGATTTTCATGTTATGTCACCACCAAGGTAGTGTTTTACAAGATCTATATGTACAGAACAACTTTGGTGATCAAATGGAAACTTTGCATGTACTCAAGCTGGGATGTGTTACATCCAAAAAGTTTGGTCAAATCTTTAGAACCACCATTCTAAAGACTCTATAGAAGTATACAATATTTAATACACAGACATGTTTATAACATTTCTTTGAAACACGAGGTCACACCGAACACCTCTTTTTTGTTTCCAACAAAAAATTATGTCTAGTTAATACTTCTTCTTTTTCTTCTTATCCCCCGCGATTGTCCGCTAAAAAAAGCACACTTCCCAAGCTCATGTAAACTTGAAACTTTACATATAGTTAGATAACCATTAGGAGATGAAACCGCTTCAGTGACGTCATGATGACGTCATCAGGTGTCAAATTACAAGGTTTTTAAGTTTAAAAAGTGACCATTTGCTATACGCTGTATGTCTTTGAATTTTACAACTATGATATTCATAATTGAGCATCGAATAGATCAAGACTGGGGCTACATTTGAAAAGTTTACGTCAAAATCGTATGACCTCTTCTTCTGGTCATACCGGAAGGTCAAAGTTTGCCTTTGTATTTTTTCTTCAAAATCGGACGATAAAGCCCACGTATGTATTGACCTGCATGTTAACTATGTACACAGCGCTGTGGCTGGCTGCCCCATTGATCACAGTTTTTTTTTTTTTTTTTTTTTTTTTTTTTATGAGATGTCGCCCAACTCACAAGGCCACGGACGGCCACTCAAGGTGAGGGCTACACATAACTGATTTGGGCCATCGACCCAAATCAATTGACACCAGGGGCACGTTGCCTCCTACTCCTGGGGCTGAAACAGGGTTACCCCCTTCACAGTCCTTAAGGATGTAGGCATGGGTATCATCCACTAGGATGCCTGTCTGGTAGAGCAGAATGCACTACCTTCCCAACTTTTTCGAAGCAATTATGGTTAAGTGCCTTGCTCAGGGGCACAAGTGTCATGACCGGGTATCGAACCCACACTCTGCTGCTGAAAACACCAGAGCTTAGGTCCGGTGACCTAGACCGCTCGGCCACGACACGTCATAAGTCCACGAGGCTTGTGTGAAGACGCAGCCATGCAGTACTATATGGCTGCAAGTTTGGACTTGTCAAAGGTCATCGAACAATACATAGTGTTTGGTACGATGAGTTTATCGCTAAAAACTTGTGCGAAGTTAAACGTAAAGTGATTTCCCTTTTGCCCGCCTGATGTTTTGATGGTAAACAACGAACAGAAGAGGAGTTCTCACTGAGATGTCCACCCTTTTTAGTAATATGTATGACATTTAATAACTGACTTAAACTCAATCTGAAAAAGATCGAAATTGGTTCGCTTGTCATCAAACATCGAGACCGACGGCACATTGATCGACGTGACCATGCCTCACGAAGGCGTTCTAGGCCCGCTGAGTATGTCTCTCAGTCACGGTAATGACAATAAATGTCAATATCATCGTTTACAAAAAACGTCGCAATTTACTTCCTGCACAGTAATTGTCATATATTTTGTCCATTACTTGACAAGTGGTGGTTTGTTTTTAAATTACGAATAGGATAATTTGATCATGGTATGATTTTTGGCTGTCAGTTTATTTTTTTTTAATCTTTGAAAATCCATATCAAATCAAGGACATGAGACTGTAGGTTGCTTTTTGCGAGATTATACCAAGGTAATGTATTTCTTATTTTCTCAATGTGTGCGTGACATTACTTGACCTCTACTTTCGGTAGAAACCGGAAGTGCCTTGTAATGTAAAAATGAGAATTTTTGGGGAGTTGTTTTCAACGATTTTATAGTCCAGCAAGGGTCCAGTTTTAAATAATAGGACCAGTGACGTCATAAATACCAAGAGCGCGCTCTAGCGGCAGGTTAGAAACAGTTCAAAATACACTTTAACTAGATATCTGTGGCAAAATTATGATATTATAATTATTATTATTATAAAATTATTATCGTTTCATAATTCGTATACTTAATGACCTTCATGCAGACAAAAATGTGTGAAGTTGTAGATTGATGACGTCATCATGTGTCACGTGATAAAGCCTTAAAGGTGCACTTTTTGAAGCCGTGTATCTACAAAACCCTAAGTCCGACCGACTTGGTGTGATGTTAGACAATGACATTGACAGCTAAATCCTGAAGTCACGTAATGATGACATCATCATGTTATTTTTTACATTTTTTAAACATTTGTTACCACTTGTTGCATATCTTTATAACAAAACAAGCTGCAATCAAATTTTGTTTTGCAAAAGGCTTTGAAGGTCATTTATGGTTAAAATATGGACTGACGTCTTCACGACGTCATCATTTGTCACGTTACATTACCATAAAGGTAGTTTTTTACGAGATCTACATGTAAAGAACAACTTTGGTGATCAAGGTGAAACTTTGCACATATTATTCAAGTTGGAATGTGTTGCATCCACAAATTTAGTTCACATCACGATGGGGTCATTAAGTGTAACGTGACTTCACCTTCAATGAGCAGTTTTACAAGATCTTCATGCAGATAAATAAATGCTTGGTCAAGCTGAAACTAAGCTTGCATGAATTCAAGCTGGGATTTATTACGACCAAAATTTTAATATCATACCGAACACCTCGTTTTTGTTATGCAACAAAAATGTATGTCTAGTTATACACTTGATCTAGTTACTATAGGATATTATGCACCATACAAAAACCCTGCAATACTGTCATTATTGTTACAAAGATATATTGCACTGAAGAAGATTTTTCTCAATTAGAGTTAATTGTAGTTTGGCAGGTAGATGATGGGTTGTGCCTTTGAGGATACAAGTAATACAATGTGACAGAGCTCAAATTTTACACTAGACCACAGGCCCGAGGCCAGTAGTGTTGGTGTCTGGCCAGTAAACCTTTGACCGAACAAGTCCGAGGCCAGTAGTGTTGGTGTCTGGCCAGTAAACCTTTGACCGAACAAGTCCGAGGCCAGTAGTTTTAAGTTTTAGACAACCCACAGAGAATTATTCCAGGGAAACCCCATGCACTCGAGGTAGGGACTTAATACCCAATCCACATACTGCCCCCCCCCCCCCGCGGGATTCAAACTGGGTTCTAGAGGTGTAAGGTGAGGAAAGATACCACTCAGCCAACCCAACCACTTAGGACCACTTGGGATCTGATACTGTATGGTGTTATCGCAGATTTTTATTGTTGGTTTTTAATATCTGTTCCCTGTTTGCATAGTTTTAATTTTGAAATCTTGCTACTATTATTAAACTATCCACATGCAAGCTTTTTGAGCAATTGTCCCAGCTAAAGACTAAGCTAAAAACTAAGCTAAAAACTGTATGCAATTAATTTCTCGTTTTAAATTTATAGTCCAAATTAACATTGGAAATTCATGTAAGAAGTGAAGAACCTCCCCCAAAAAAAACAATTAGGAAAAAGTTGGTTAACAAATACAGAACAAGTAAAGAATTTGTGTGGGAGAAAACAGAATAATTGATTGGTTTCAAAGGTTCACTGTTAATCAATTTTTTAACAGCATCGTCTCTCCATAGCATCGTCTCTCCATAGCATCGTCTCTCCATAGAAATATTTCTGGCTAAAACTATTGTCAGAGTCAAGGAAATTGCATTTTATGGCCTCACCATATCATTTAATTTTTTGCTGCGGTCATAGAATGTAACCGTGCGGCGAATCCTGGAACATATCATTTGTCATTGTTCTTTCTGATTCTTTATTTTGTCCAGGAGCATAAAACAGGCACAAAACAATTATAAAAATGAAAAAGTCAAGAAAGCAATAGAAATACTTTGCAATAAAAAAAAAACCAATTAACAAATAAAAAGTAGAGTCTGTAAAACAGTGTACAAACAATGAATGTTTATGAGTGCAGTGGTGAGAATATTTCATGAATTAAAAAATGGAATGGTCCATTCAAAGAGGCAAGTCCTAGGTGAATGGAACATTCCATCTTTCAACGCATTCATCTCCATTGCATGAATGCACACAAAGGTAATTACTCCAAAAATTAATAACAATAAAAACTTACTTGGTAAAGAGCACTGGAAAGCTGATGATATTATAAAACCTTGTCAGAAACAACCTTCTTTGAAGTAATTTTGTTTTGGAGAGAGAGGTAATTTTTCACCCCAAAATTTGAGCCTGAGAAAGGCTCCATGCTCCTGGCTATTACCTTGGTGCCCCTTAAAACACTCCAATAGAAATTTACAATTTTCTCATAGAGGTGCCCTTTACAACTGGGAGTTAACGCCTGGATGCCGTACGCCAATTTATGAACAAAGCATAAGGCATGTAGACTTAAAATTATAAATTCCTACAGAATTTGGGTGAAGGAATTTAGGTAACCGGTTGTTTTTCTATGACTTAAAACAAAAAAGTAATGATGGTTTTAGGGAATGATCTTTATTCGACTAGTTAAAAAATAACCTGGAAAAGGTACATTGTACATGTATCATTGGTATCAATGGAATCTCAGAGCTTACTTTTATAAACTTGACTAGTCATCCTTGGAAATATTTCGAGCCACCATGTGATAACATTGGCACCATTACGTTCAAATTCTTGTTATTTGCTTTTATCAAAGTAATTTGTGCTTATGAACATGTGCAAAATCTATGAAAAAAAATATGTTTATGTTTTCTGAAAACATTGCCACCACCTACAATTGGTTAAAGGCAGAGTCTGCCTTTGGTGTTTCTAACCTTCTATTGTTTTAATTCTATATAAATGTAGATATATCATATACAATAAAACTAACCTGTGAAAATTTCATTTAAAAATGTGATCACGTTTTTGAGATATCGCCGAAAATCTGGAGCGGTTACATGTTTATGTCCAGCACGCAGGAAGAATAATCCCTAATATGAATACAACAATCCGAGAAACACTTCTGGCAGTAAAGTTTTTTAGACTCAATTTTTGGGGGATGAAAACTGACATCCTTTCCGTTCAGGCATCCGCATTATTTCGAAGTGAAATGATTCTCAAAATGCTTAATACTATTTAAAGCTGCTGTACTTCTAACCAAGAAAGTTTTTGTTGCCATAAGTGACAAACATGCATGTGGAATGTTTACTTTCCCTTTAAAGAAATGCATTTTATTATTATTTTTATTATCAATAACATGACAATAAGATTAACGAGAGCAACAATGGAGCTGTCTTGATATCTCTTTGCTCTAGATACATGTATAGAAATTGATTACATGAGTGGGGGGGGGGATCCAGTGGCTAAAATATTTCATGTCCATAAGGACTAACCAAACTTAAAACAAAGTAGTTTTGTTGCCCACTTAGACTCATCAAAATACAAGATAAAAAAATCATCAGTATAATGGAAGTACTTCGGGCATGAAATAATTTTACACAAGGTAAAACAAGTAAACTGACTATAAAGTGTATAACACAAACCGTACAATGCCTGCAGTCATGCAAAAGAGTGGAAAAACACCATCCACAAAGCAAAAGTTAATGGATTGTGGAAATTGGGTGTGTACTTGTAGTCAGGCATGAATCGAGACATGTTTGTGGTGAAAAAGTGCTGAAATTTTAATTATGTGAAGACAAATACCAAATTTGTTATGAGCCTGCTGGACCTGTTTAATGTATGAAGGCTTATACATGTACATCATCCGAATACTCCCAGTCTGTGCGGCATTCTTGAACCAAATTTTGGAAGTTTGGTCTAAGCACTCTTAAAATTGAAACAAGGTCCACAGAAGGTTTTTTTCATGGTGTTTATATTTGGTTTCAATCTGGGGCATTCTAAATGGTTTCTTTATAATTTGTATGGGTCGGTGTCAAAATATTAGACCCATATGTGTAAATATATGTTGTATGTTTTGTGAATGTACATGTACATGTATGTTTTTCATGTATATATTTATTGTGATTTTAATTCCCTCAGGTTTCATGTTGTAGTTGATTGAGTACATTTTTATTTATTCAAACTTAAGTGTACACCGGAAAAACATTTTTACTTTTTACTCGTAAATTGTTTTGAAATGGAATGGATGGAATTAAATTGAATGAGTAAAAACTACATCAGGCCCAAGCCTTAAATGCCCCTTTAAAAGTTTCTCATAAACGGTTTTCAAATGCATTTACCTTTTGCAAAATGAAAATAGCCTTGCCCTCTTCCCGGCTTGCTACATTCTATTTTTGTGTAGATTTTATAATGTTTCACAAATTTGATTGTTTATCAGCTGCTTCAGAGTTTGGATGCTTTCCTGTGGATAGAGGAAGCCCCAAGTTCTTGACTTCTGCTGGAAATTACGACCCTGTGAGTGTCAAACATGAATACTGTATCAGAGCTTGCGGCCTCCTTGCGGATAGTTACAAGCATGCTGGACTACAGGTACCTACATGTATGCTTTGAACAAACATCGTTTTGGATACATTAGGGTCCATTTGGGTATTAACTGTGTACCTTAAGTGTACAAACTATTTCATCTCTCCATCTTCATCTTCCTCTTCATTGTCTCAGTCTTTCTTAGTTCTTCATCTTCATCTTAGTTCTTCATCTTCATCTTAGTTCTTCATCTTCATCTTAGTTCTTCATCTTCATCTTAGTTCTTCATCTTCATCTTAGTTCTTCATCTTCATCTTCATCTTAGTCCTTCATCTTCATCTTAGTTCTTCATCTTCCTCTTACAGTAGTTCCCCATCTTCATCTTAGTTCTTCATCTTCATCTTCATCTTAATCCTTCATCTTCATCTTAGTTCTTCATCTTCATCTTAGTTCTTCATCTTCATCTTAGTTCTTCATCTTCATCTTCATCTTAGTCCTTCATCTTCATCTTAGTTCTTCATCTTCATCTTAGTTCTTCATCTTCATCTTAGTTCTTCATCTTCATCTTAGTTCTTCATCTTCATCTTAGTTCTTCATCTAATCTCATCTTCATTTGTTTCTCTATCTTTATCGTAACATCGTTTTCATCCAAGCTCGAACTCATCTTCATTCTCAGCTTCATCTTAAACTTACGTCTTTATCTTGATCTTCATTTCCTTTGCCATCGTCATATCTTTATCTTAATCTTTGTCTGCATTTTTATCTCATCTTATTTCCATTTTCATCTTAATCTTCATCTTCATTCTAGACCTTCGATTTTATCTCCACTTGTCATTTTCATTTTTATCCCTCTTATTATTTTCGTCTTCATTTTCATCTTCTTTGGTAGTCATTGGGTTCATTCTTTATAATTATTTTTGTATCAATTTCAATTTCCAACTATGCCTATGTATGACAGTGTATATCCTGTTGCCATATATTCAAAATATTCTTTATAATCTTCTTATCACAATTGTAACTTCATTTCATATTTCTTATCATTTTGTTTAATAGTTTACTCATTTGTATGTAGTCATTAAATGACTTATTTCATAGTACAACTTTTCTCCTGAGAAAATAGAATTAGCTGTTGCAAACTGCTTACCAACCGAAAAGGACCAATGGTATAAATACCAAAACAATTTTAATGTTCTGCTGTTTCAACCAAAAAGGACCGATGGTATAAATGCAAAAAAAAATTAATGTTCTGCTGTTTCGACCCTAGCAGAGTCTTTCTCTAAGGCTAAATGACATCACAACACACATAAACAGGTATACATGTATTCTTCAGGAAAGACTCTGCTACTTTGTATAGTCTTGTGATGTCATTTAACCTTCGAGAAAGACTCTGCTAGGGTAGAAACGTCAGACCATTAACTTTTTCTTTTGCAACGTTCCTCCTCGTAACATTGCTCCCCCTAAACCTTTCATTCTGTTGTAACAAACTATAATTGTCACCCCTCAATACAGTCTGGTCACTGTCTCTGCACTGATACCAGCTACTCACTCACAGAAACAGTCTCTGACTGTGGTCAGCCATGCGGTGGAGACACAAGTCAGGCCTGCGGCAATGACACCCATATCGCTGTCCTGCCTGGCCCTGGATCATGGGTGGACGTCCACCTGACCAAACCAGTCCAACCGGTCATCTCTGGCCAGGATTTCAGCCTAGCTGTCACAGAAAGCCTAGGTGATGATGTCCTGATGGCGTTTGAGGCAGGGGATGGAAGCTTGACCACTGGGTTCTCATCCAGCGGGATGACCAGTCATGTCTATTTGACCAGCGGGGAATTTGTTGCAGTGGTCACGACACAGACAAATGCAGTGGTGAATATGTTTCCTTTTTTTAAATATCAATCTTGATTTGGTCCCTTATTCTCTCCCCTAGCTTCAATTATCAGGCATGTAACTTCTCAGCTCATAGCTGATTTCCTGCTCTTTTTGTTGCTGTAATATGCGGAAAATTGATAGACAAAAGCACAGTGGTACAGTGCTAGAAAGTTTCCAGTATTTTTCGCAATTACCAAGTTACATATAATGAGGAAATTTTCAAATTAAACATTTCAGTGATAGTTTAACTTTAATAATATCTAGTTCCTATAACAGCGCATTTTATAATAACGTATCAATACACTTTACACTAGTGCCCTGGTTCCTTTTAATCTTTCTCAGCTCCCTAAGGAGTATACAGCCCCTAGCTGCCGTGGCGCTCTGATGGCTTTTTCTAACACAATATCAACCTCTACCCTCTCAGGTACCCATTTATACCCCTGGGTGAAGAGAAGCAATTAAAGTAAAGCATCTTGCTCATGGACGCAAGTGCAACGACCGGGATTCGAACCCACATCCCGATGAATTAATCACTGAAACTTGAATTCTATGCTCTAAACCTCTTGGCCATGACACCCTACTTACTTTCAAAAACAAATGAAATAGTTTTAAAATTTGTTTAAATGTCTATTCCAAAGATAGTTGGGGAGAGACTCAAGATGATTCTCATACCAAACTCAAAAAATGTCTGGTCAAAGATATCTGGATTTCTCAGGTTTCTTGATCTCCCAATAGTCTCACATGTCTCAGGGAGAAAAACTCCAAAGTCATGGTCCTTAAAATCCATCAACTGATAAAACAGTAAAGTAACACAAATTTAATAAAACAATTATTTTATGAACTTTTTATTACTCAACTTTGTTTTAGTAATCTAAGATGCCATGATTTTATTTATCTATCAAGTAATAAACCATAAAGGAGTTCAAGGGTAAATTTAAAATAATTTGGGGTTGAACAAAGAAAACTTGACTAGTGCGGGACTTAAACCTGCGATCTCCGGATTAACGTGCCAGTACTCTACCAACTGAGCTATCTAGTCCTAAATGAAAAGTCGCATCCCCTTAAGGTGGTCACTCGGCTGCCACTTTCCAGGTAAACTTGGGTGTAATCTCTGGCTGTACGGCAGTTACAGGTTGAATGGCTTCTGACTGGCACCCCCTCCCCAACAAAGATATTGACAAAGGGAGATCGCCAATATAGGGCTAGATAGCTCAGTTGGTAGAGCGCTGGTACATTAATCCAGAAGTCACATGTTCAAGTCCCGCTTTAGTCAGTTTTTCTTTTTTTCAAACCAAAAATATTTTATTTACCTTTCATAACAAACAAAAATGATAAAGATGTATATCAGCTAATCACATGTGCAAGGGCCTTAATTAACAATTCCAAGGTTATTTGTTGAGTGGTCTATAGCGCATCGGGCTCAATTTCTGATAGCTGAATCACAGGAGTGTGGATGCAATTCCATATCATGAAAATTCCTTGAGCAAGACACTTCACCATAATTGCTTCTCCTAACCCAGTGTTTAAACAGGAACCTAAGAGGGCTGAGGTTGTAATGTGCTGGATTAAACCGTTTGGGTTAATTTAAGAAGCTATAGGTTGTACAGTATGCTCCCCTGGGAGTTGAGAAAGATTGAAGGGAATGTATACATTTGGTAATCACTTTAGAATTAATGGCAATAAAAGCATACTTGGGTAGAAGTACAGCAGCTTTCGATAGAATAAAGCATTTTGAGAATCACTTCACTTCGGTGTAATGTGGTTATGGAAAAAAATATCAGTTTTTATCCCCCGAAATTTGAATCTGTGAAATGTTACTGTCACTTGTCAGATACGTTTCTTAGATTGTGTATTTCAATATCAGATTATTCTCCCTGTGTGGACATACATGTAATCGCTCTGGAATTTCAACCATATATCTCAATAACGCTACAACCTTTTGAAATTATATTTACACAGGCTAGTTTTATTGTATATATCTACATTTATATAAGATTAAAACAATCAAACGGTTCCAAAGTATACATTCCCTTTAAGGAATTGTCTAAGTATGCCTTTTGATGAACAGGGAGAATAAGGATATGTGTCAGGATATGTGTGCTATTGTAATGAATAACGAAAACAGGACAACTTTCCCCTTAACGAGCTCGTTCAGTTTTTTACTAGCGGATGGGGGACAATTACCAGTGGCCCCTTTCCAACAGTTAACCAACTGAAGTAATCTCATTTCATGCTTGAGCGAGTTTATACAATATCCCTTCCTGTATCTGTCATCCAGATCAACGGGTTTAATGCTTTGCCAATTGACGTTGCCATGGCGATATCTGATGTTTGTCTTCGATGTCCAGTTGGCGTGGAGATCATAGTACTGTTTGAGTGCACTGTTGAGGTGTCAATGGGCTCGCATGTCAACCTTACTCTGTCCATAGGAGATGAGGTCCAGCCGACACAAATACTTGGAAGTAATTATACACTATGTTAATTTTGGGCCCAACCACTCTCTCTCTGTCCGTTGGCAACCCTTTCGGAAAGCCTTCAGGAGGGATTGTTATTTAACTAAGCCTGTGAAATTTACATGTAAGTGTTTTTAGCCAAAACTTCTTTAGTTTTTGTTGTAATTGAACTAAAAATGGAGATTGCAGGTTTCAGTCACAGTATGATTTCAAAGTTATGAACCGAAAGTGATTTTGTTTATTGTCAAGTCGCTAAAGGCACCAACCCTCCAAATGTTTTTTATTAAAAAACAATTGGTGTACACACGTAGATGAACGGAGTGCCTGCAGTTTAAGGAACCAGTGCTGTACCCTACCCTTTGATTTGACAAATGAGTTTGGTAATATTTGTTTTCCTCTTACGAGGCTCTAAAAAAACCCGTGGCATTACTGTTACATTTTTGTTGCTAGTATTACCCCAAAGAGATGTTTTCCCATTCCCATGCAGAATTTAACCTTCCTATGATGACTATTAAACGGCAGAAAACTGATCAAACTTTCACACTTTATAGTTTTCTTAAAAACAACATTATGCAGACTAATGGTTTACGCCCTTTTGTTACTTTCTTCTTCCACGAGCATGATGAAATTAAATGTGTTCGAAAAAACAAATGTTCTTAAAAAACCCTAGAAGTTCCTTAACTTGCAGGATTTGACGTGATTGTTAGATAAGTACCAATCATTAAGTTTCATATCTCCTTGAGGTCCTCAATTCACCATGCTCGGAGTGATCGGCAAGTACGGTTCCGAGGTTCAGGACCCTGTATCCACATGGCTGTTACCAGGGACTGAGTCTTTACAAAGTGCCAGACTACTTGCTGTGGAGGGGCTCATCATCCTGGTCGGTGATGGATCATTCACTTTGATGGTAAGTGCATGATACGTTCACAGGGTAACTTTTATTTTCCCGAACCACCAGAAAATTAGGAGACAGAGCCTTTTCAATTGCAGGACCTAGGATGTGGAATTCCATTCCACACTCCATCAAAACTTCTAGTTCCATGACTAAGTTCAAAGGGTCACTATGAAAACATACTTGTTTAATCTGTAATTCTTCGCCCCGCTTGGCCTGCACGGATAACGTCATAGAGAACCTAGTTTTAGCTGGGCTCTCTTCTTTTGTCGAGTTCATGATGCGGGCAGGGCCTGGCAGTGGTTTTCCACTTGGTTTCCGATGTCATTCCCATTGTTGTTGTTTTTTCTTGGTCATTCTCTGAGTGCTTTGCAACCCTAGAAAAGTGCACTTTATAAATGTTATTATTATTATTTTATTAGTATTCTTATTCCTCATTGCTGAAACAGCAGCAGTGTGCAGCATTAGAGTCCAGCTTTTCTCCTGAAGATGATCAAGAAGGGGAAAACCTTCCCTCCCGGGAGAGGCAGAGGAAGCTCCTAAATTACTGACCCCAAGGCCATTTACTCTGTCTTGCCTATAGCAACAAATTTTCTAGCTGTCTGATTGTGAGCTCTTCAGCCAGATCCCAACCCACACTCATTGAAGAGGGGCAGTCACACTCGTCAACAAGGGACAACTGACGATCTTGACTGATTATGGCATTGAGTTATTACTCCACCTTTCTTTGATCAGCCATCACAACTCATTAAAGAGATTTAAACAAAATAATAATACGTAGTGTTCAAATAACCTTAGTTTGCTTTCCCAACACCCACTGTTCAAATTTATAAATCCTAATTAATTGGTTGTGATGAAACGGGTGTGGACATTTTTCCCCTCATTTTCCAGATTTTGAAACCAGTATGCACAAGAGCAGGTGAAGAGTACTGCGCAACTGACAACATCTGCAAAAGTGTCTCCTGTGATTACGTCCCATCATCAAACGGCAATCCCATGAGACAAGACACTTGTTCGTCTGACTCCACCTCGCAGTTCTATTGTCATGCTGAAAAAGTATGTACAACCTCAAGCCAGGCGCAATCTCGCCCTGATCCAAGACCAAACCGATTCAGCGAAAACCCCCAAAGACCGAGCTACGAGATTGTGAAATCCGTACCGATGGCTGTGGCATCTCTTGGAGTGTTTCAATACAACTTCACTGATCCTGTTTGCGATTTGTTCCCGGTGGGCATCGGCTACATCTTGGGTTTCAGTGTGGCAGTGGGCGGGGCCCGGATTGGAACTGAGGTGGAATCGGGAACGAACATTGTGTCTGAGTATAAATCAACTGCCTCTCTAGATAGTCTCGATGTTGGCACCACCCTGCCGTCATCATCGTTTGAACTGACCACAACTCGTCATCTCATACGAGCTGTCATTGTGTCCCCACTCATAAGCCATAGCCAATTCAGCGTCCAAGATGACGGTGATTATGAGATATCAGCAACCGTCGTCAACTCTGTCAACCCATCCGGTGTAATGAACTCTACTATTGTATCTGCTGTTATTCCTATAAAAGGTAATGTGGGACTCGGGAAATGTTACGCAGTCGCTAACATACAGGGGAATTTGCTATTCACAACATAAATTCTGAATGTGCAATGGATTTACAAAGTATCTCACTGTCATCTAGCGTTCCCTGAAAGTCCCAAATTGCGCATACAAGAAATATGAGTACTTTCTCTTGTGGTTTATTACTTGATATTCAGAAATACCCGTGACAGTTTATCCATTCTGATAGGTCAAAAGGAGATCACGTGGCTATGTTTAAACGTACAATATATTCACGGTGGGAAGTGTTTAAACATACAAGTGGTGCTCAAGCTTTACGCATGGCTCTTATTTATGCAAAGCGCAATCAATACATACCGATAGTCAATGTAAAATCTATTAGCAGGCGCACACTCACAACTAATGAGCATTGCTTGCAATTTGACCCTTCGCAAAACGGAGCCTGCGGACGTGACAAGAATTGAAAATTTACAGCAAATTTTCCAGATTTTCCAACATTAATACGCTTTTTAAGAACGGGGCCTTTATGAATGGGAATAAAAGAGAGTGACTCGGTCTTAAACGGCCAATTAAAAATTTTCCGGTTTTAAGGGAGCATTCAATAATAATAATAATAACTAGTTCTTATATAGCGCATTTCACAATAACGTATCAATGCGCTTTACATTAGTGCCCTGGTCATTGGGCCAATAACATTCCTTTAATCTTTCTCAGCTCCCTGGGGAGTATACAGCCCGGGCTGCCGTGATGGCGCTCCGAAGGCTTTTTCAAACACAATATCAACCTCTACCCTTGCAGGTACCCATTTATACCCCTGGGTGAAGAGAAGCAATTATAGCAAAGTGTCTTGCTCAAGGACACAAGCGTCATGACCGGGACTCGAACCCACACCCTGATGACTAAACCACCAGAACTTGAATCCGATGCTCTTAACCACTCGGCCATGACACTCTACCTTGTCCCACTATTTTATTCCCTTATTCAAAATCTAACTTGTTTACTAATATATGTTGTTTTTCCCTTCCAGGTCTGATGCATAATGGCTTTAAGAATAGCAGTGTACCTAATAGTGAAATTAATGGTACTATATGGGTACAGAATGGTAGCCATATACACTATAACATCGACTGGGGTGATGGTTCGCAGAGCGTTGTTGACATCCTTGACAAAAGTGAGTTTCGACATGTTTAGTTATTTGTGTTCTGTTATTTTGAGGTAACAAAGACAAATTGACTAGAACTTTGCTATCTAGTTGGCGGTCACCCTATTTTGTCGATATTTTTGTTGGGGGTTTCTTTGTTTGTTGCAGTTGGTTTTTTGAACACTTTTACTATATGTTTGTATATATTATCTTGCAATTTTGATTTATTTTTAAATTGAGGGCCCAAATAATCAGCTTTGCTTTATTGACTACACACAATGATGATAGTAATCAAATGTATACATGAAGTTTAACAAGGGCTTGAAATTCTCAGAGATCTCTCCACTACACCACAGGTATTGTAACTCTTGTTTATACTGGACCAGTGTTTTTATAAGATCTGAAGAGAGCCCTTGAGATGGGCTTGCCATTGGTATAAAACTTTTACATACATGTAGAGTGAGAGAGGGTGGGGGGTGGGGGGTGGGGGGCGGGGGGCGGGGGGGGGGGTGGGATTTCATACTTACGGCGACCTGGATAAACAAAAGTATACTTAAACACCTTGACTTTAAAGAGTAAGAAAAAGAAAACTTTATAAATATGATAAAGAAAGATTTTTAAATGTAATGAGTTACAGGATAAATAGACTTAGCTGTTGCAAACTGCTTTACAAACCAAAAGGCCCTACGGTATAAATGCAATAAAAGGTTAGTTAATGGCCTGATGTCTCGTCCATAGCAGATTAGTTTGAGAAAAATCCTGCTAGGGTTGAAACGGCAGGCCATTAACTAGGTTTTCTTTTTGAGATTATGTACTCTTTATAAAGTAGAGGCAACTTAAAAGAAGCTGTTGACAAACTTTGAGTGAATATGTAAGGGTTAAGAGTGCTGAATAGGGTCCATCTCTGTGCCACCCGAAGCTGCTGCAAATTTACAAACAGTTTGCGGTTCAGCTTTTGTGCTGCGATGTCAGTTTTTTTATGAACCATTTATCTGGCTATCTACATGTATCTACATACATTTGTCATTGAATAAAAGCTACATGTACGTGCTGAATTATTTACTCACAAGAGTGTAAGGGCGGACATTATTGAGCAATTTGTATTGATTAATGTTTCAAGTTGCTCTTATATTCACCTACAACGAGCAGTTGATGGAGCACTGTACTTTTTTGAGCGTATATATCTACACCAGAATTGCTCATATCATTGTTCTATTCAGGCATTATCTTTTAGCAGTATCACAATGATCAAACAAAAATACACTGACATATTATGGCATAAAGACACATCGACAAATCATCTGTTTATTTCCTGTAATGCCTTTTCATTTATTAGCGTCAGTCAACTGTGAAGGGCGAACGTTAATAAGCAATTATATCCCTTGGATTGCTCACCAATTTTCAAACATAAGCTAATGCATGTATTAAGCATTCTCCTTACCACATGTATTGCAGTGTTGTCGCTTTTTGTTTTGTTTTGGCAAAGGGTCGCTAGGTGACTACAGTAGTTGGTAAATTATAAATGATTGTTGAAACCTGAACAATCAGGGCCTAATAATTTCATGGCTCTGCGTACCGCCGAATTCTGCGCTTACGGTCACCATTCTCCGCATACTATGCAAGCGCTGAATTTCTGAGCTAGCTGTGTAATAGGCGAAGAATGCCAAGTATTGTGGAGTACACACACACTCAAGCAGAAATTCCCTGCTACCCCATGAAATACGCTTGGCGTAAGCGCGAAATTCCCTGCTTCTGTAACCGCCGATTCTTTGCTTACAGTAAGCAGAGCCATGAAATAGAGCCCATACACATGATACAGGGGTTTTATGTCAAGCCCAAAAGAAAATTGCAACATGTAACCCATTGTTGTCAATTAAATGTGGTAATTGCATTGGGATACTAATGTAGAGCAGAAATCTTAACCACTAGACCACCGAGTGTGCCTGATAAGCAGAGGCCTGTTCCAACTGTTTTTAACAACTGTTACCGCAAACAAATTTAAATGATGCACAAGTAATAATTGCATTGAAGATAAAGAATAATATTTAGGGGTTACCATTTTTATATTGTTTTTGCACTTTGGTGCAGTTATTCCTATTTGTGCATGCCTGTGGAGATTCATGCACTAAATTCCTCATGGAATATCCCTGTCTTTAGAATTCCCATGTGGAGACCTTTTGTTCCTTTTGTCTTTTAAAAACCCAGCCCCCGGACAATCCAATAATTCCAACAGTCTGATAGCCTACCCAATCAATTCAACACTAAAAATTGAGCCCACCTTTTCATTAATCCCAGCAAATCCATACTCATTACTTTTGATTTCATTGTTTCCCATTGATTTTTCTTTTCTTTTATTAGCTCCGATTAATGAGTCTCACAGCTACACTGCCGCTGGTTCCTACGAGTTAAATATCACAGCGAGTAATATCTTCAGCAATGAGACCCTTCTTATTGACATCCACATCCAGAACCCTGTCATAAGAAGTCACTACGATATCACGACAAACAGCCCCCAGGCTGTAGACGGCTACGGAGCGCGTACGTATTCTTTGACAGTAATATGCATTTTGTACAGTACTTGATGCTTTCATTGCATTTCATGGAGACAAGACAAAGAAGACATGGATGGGAGTTTCAGTTTTAGATGTAGGAGGAAAACCACAGAGAAATATTCCAGGGAAAACCCACACACTCGGGTAGTAACTAAAAACACAATCCACATAGTGCTGGATTCGAACCAAGGTCCTGGAGGTGGAAAGCAAGAAAAGATACTGCCCAATTTCCGAGTCCAGCTGAAGAAAAAAAAGGACTCAGAAAGCACTGCTTATCATACAAATGCAAGGCAAAATCATAGTTTAAAGATTGTTGCATTTTGGTGGCTTGTCATGGCCGAACGGTTAAGAGCACCGGACTCAAGCTCTGGTGTTTCTGTTCAGCAGAGTGTGAGTTCGAGTTCTGGTCATGGCACTTATGTCCTTGAGCAAGATGCTTTATGTCATTAATAATTGCTTTGTCCTTCAGACGGGGCATTAAGCCATAGGTCCTGTGCACTAGGATTGGAAGTGCACCTAAAATGCCCCAGAACAATTATCGTGGAAGAGTAGGGGTTAACCCTGGTGTTTTCTGGTTCACATAGGAAGCACCCTTGTGTACAGATGTCATCAGAATTGTGAGCTTCAGTGGTTAAGTTCACTCATGAGGCATCCTCGGTTTCATTACCAGAAATATATGATAATAATATTCATAATTTTACTAACAATCTCTTTCCACCATCAGCTGGTCCTGTTGTGTTTACCATACAATTGACCAATCCATCGGGGGAAGCCGTTGCTACCTCACCAGGGGCCACCTTCACATGCCTGGAAGGGGTAACCTTTTCTGCTGCAGACTCAGCTGACCTGTCCAGCCTGACTGCAGATGAACAGTCCAAGACGCACTCGTTAAATTTTGTTGAGAAGGGTATATACACCATTAACATCACAATTGCTAATTTGGTCAGCGAGGAGAGCTACATTGTTAAGGTAAATCCTGACATGGTTAATGGTTGGAGTACGTGCTGGCAGGGAATATTAACCTTTTTTAGTCAACGACACTGTTAGATTGATGTAGGTAACTGCACAAACTGCTAAAGGGTCTGTCACTTTGCTTATAATTACTGGGACTCTATTATAGTGATAAGATAGACTTACAGTCAACACTCGTTATAAAGAGCACTGTTTCAAAGATGTTCTGCTTATAAGAAGGGCCTTCTGAAATCGTAAATATAATTTCTGCTTTGAGTTTCTTTGTTTTTCTGTCCTCTAATAACAATGTTTATGTTATGAGAAGGTAAGTTGGCCAGTCCCTGTGATCGTGTTATAACGAGAGTCGACTGTATATAGTGGCAATGTGTATTAAATCTAAACCATGCTAACCCTCACATCAATTATATTCAGACAATAACAGTGTGAGGAGCTGGTCTTTACTGCGTGGTGATGACCAGGTTGGTGGCTGGCCAGTGTTAATGGGCCAAGCTGAAGTTGAGGTCCATTAACAGCGGCCAGCCACCAACCAACCCTTTTTTATTAGAAATTGTTTTGTTTTTCCCCATACACAAGTGGCATGACCGGGACTCAAACCCTCACTCTGCCTGATCAGAAACACCAGTGAACTCTTTGTAAAAGTGTACCACCATGTTTAAGTGATCAGTGATGTTATTTTCCCCGTTTCATTGAATAGGTTGAGATGTTTGAGGCGTTAACTGAAGTCCAAGCTAGGACCAAGTACAAGCCCTCCTCCTCGGCCTCATCTGCAGCGATACCTGGCCATGGGACCAATAGAAACACCTTCCCATTTGATCGACCGGTAGTCTTTGTAATGAGTTACTCAACAGGTAAAGGAAAATGTCAGCAATAAATCATAATAATAATGGAGCTTTCAATGAAACTGGTATTGGCCATGTTTGATGCTCATGGTCTTGTTCTTTCCAGTCCATCATCTACTCATCAAATGTTTTGCCACAGGATTGTTGGGCACATCTCACAGCTTTTCTCGTTCTACTATTGATTTTTGCTGAGTGCATTTAAACTTTTGTAAATTAGGGCTTTGAATCGGGGAGTGGGGGGGGGGGGCACAAATGTTACATACATGTTTAAAGTGTGAGTACACTTGTATTACTATTTTTTTTATTTTGTATATTCAGTATGAAAAAAAAATGTTCAGTTAATTATTTTAAGTAGTACCCCAAACTAAAATCAAGCACTTCTTAGAAATTTAATTGTGAAATGGTATGAAAATTGATATCAATGTGGCGTGTCGTGGCCAAGCGGTTAAAAGCGCCGGACTCAAGATCTGGTGTTTAGTTTTGATCAGAATGTGTATTCTCATCCCAGTCTTGGCAATTTTGTTCTTGAGCAATTTTTTTTTTACCATTGTCCTAATTCCATAGGTCCCCTGTACTAAGATTGGTAGTGCACATTAAAAAAACAGAAAGAACAGAAAAAACGTGGAAGAGTAGGGGTTAACCCCGGTGTTTCTGGTTCACATAGCAAGCACCCTTGTTTAAAGGTTTCCTCAGGCTTGCGAGCTACAGTGATTAAGTTCACTTCTGAGGTATCCTTGGTTTCATTAATACCAGTGTTAATAAAATGATGTGATGTGAATCTTGTACCTCTTTAAATGAAGCCTTTTTTCTTCTGTTTCTCCTTACAGGTTCTAATGTGAATTACGCTGTTGATTTTAAAGACGGTTCAGAGCTGGGAAACTACACACATGAATTCAAAGGGGAGGGGTTCTCATTTGAGCACAAATTTCTCATGGTAGGTCAACTAAAAGAGAAATACTCACAAGGAAAATCTGATTACAAGAAACTGTGTGTGAGATTTAAAATGTGGTGGTTAGCTGGGTTCCGAAAAGGAGCTAACTTAAGGTTGAGGTTATTCCAACAAGCTGTGTATTGATTCTTGACCATAGATCTTTCTATTGCAACGTCACAGCCCGAGTTTTTGCCAACTGAGGTTGGAAAACTATGGAAAGCCATAACTGCAAATCAAAAACAGATAGCCATAGTTTGTAGCAATGTTACACAAACATTCAAAAATAGTGTTGAATTTGTAGGAAACAAATCAACCAATAATGGAAGGTATTTCAGTTCATGAATCTTTACAGAAAATGTTGAATTTGTTCACAACCTTTTTTTGACACGATTGAATGTTTTGCTAACATTCGGCCGTCCATGCCAACCGGCGCACTTTCTTTATCAACAATGGAAAGGTCTAGCATTGCCCTGTATAAAATACTTGTTTACTGTAAACTACTACTTTTTTTTTTAAATTGCAAATGCAAATTCTAGAAACAACAACTGCAGTTGAGGCGTCCACAAGTTTGGAGCTGTCCTCTCAAACTTTATTTTGGTCCCAATTTGATTTTTCACAGAGGTCATTTTAAGGTCATGTGATGTGCTGTAGCCATTACGAACTCATCATTTAATTGGGCAGATTCTATTGGCCGGGGACACTGCTAGGGTTAAAGAATCTTGTGTGCATCGGTTTAGAGAAGAACCAGTGTAGTTGTTGTGTTCATTGAATAGTTGGTACCTTTTACCTGTAAGACCCAGGTTCGAATCCCATACTATGTGGATTGGGTTTTCCGTCCCTACCTGACTGTTTGGGTTTTCCCGAAATGATATATTTTTGTGTGACTCTCTCTGTTATTTGTTGAGCTCACTCAGACTTAAATCTAATATTGCGCAAAATAAAAGTGGATCGTTATTGCTATTGTTACATTTAGGAATTGTATTAAGGTTTTTTGTTTTTGCTTTTTTATATTATCAAATAATAAACCACAAGGGAAACTGACTGGGTAAATTTTTTATATTGTTAGTGCATTTTTTGTTCTGATCTAATGTTACTGTGTTTTGATAATCTACACTGGGTTACCCTCAATAAATATGGTCTAAAAATAATTAGCTACAAAATCTGTCTTGTTGTACACAATCTATGTTGGCATCTTAACTTTGTAATACAATATAATATTATTTTGTGATGATGTCTCAAAACAGATTGGTACATTTGATGTAGTCGTCACATCCAGTAATCCAGTCACCCCACCCGATGATCTGAGCTTCACAGTCGAAATCCTTCGGCCAATTAGAGGCATCCACATCATTGACACGGAAGTGACGCGCATCAACCAAACACGCAACCTAACCCTCACCATGGAGGACATCGGAACAGCTTCATGCCTCATTGTCAATTTCAACGACAACACGCCGACTGTCGCATACGGTCAGTGCGCCCCCCACAGCAACATTCTTGGCAACTTGTCCAAAGAGATCCTCTTATCACATGTGTTCACCGAACGGGGGAGCTTTGTTGTTCAGATGTACGGATGGAATAACCTCTCATCGGAGAATTCCTCAATTCTGGTCCCAGTGATGGAGGCCAAGAAGCATTGCGGGCTGCCAAAAAGTTCAATACAGGACCCCAGCCCGGGATGGTGGCTACCCAAAGTCAGAACTCGTAAAGATCGCCTCAGCTTCCTCGGGATCACCAAGCTGGATTGCTGGTTCACGGACAACAGCAAGGTGTGGACCTTACACCGAGTGGACCCACAGACAGGTGTTATTGGGGAGGATGTTTCAAGTAAATTGGTGCAGCAGTCTGATACAGTGACTCTGGTCATTAAAGGTTAGATGATACACAATTAGCAAATTCAATTTGTAATCAAATGTATTGTCAAAAAACTTTTAATGGCTTCCTGTTTCAACCTTTACTGAGTCTGTTTTAAAAGCTAAAATGGCCTTTTAGCCTCGAGAACCACTTTGCTTGGGTCAAAACTGGAGGATATTAATAATTTTTGTTTGCGTTTATACCACAGGTCATTTTTCAAGTTTGTTGGTAGATCTTTCACAAGTTTGTTTTAAAGTTTAACTGGTTATGATAAGTTCAAAACAATTTTTTATAATAATAAATAATAACATTTCCTAGTTTACAGAAGACACAGCAATCAAACAACCCGTAAAGCGCTAGTCAAATTCAATGGCCACAGTAAGGAAAAGGGGTTTATGTGTTTGGTCAAGTTTTTGGTCTCGTCCAGATGTGTGCGTACTTATATTACTTTAATCGAAATAAGCAAGTTCAGGTAATTTGGGGATCTTCGAAGGCTATTTTTTTGATGTTGACACTGTTTCAGATGGAAATATTTCTCTGGAGGATTGTTACTGGTATGAACTTTGTAATCTTCAAGTTTTTAGATTAGAGCTAATCAATTGATAATTACTGATTCTACAATTTGCAGAGTTTGTTTTGGATATTGACTTGTACCGCCTGAGCTTTAAAGTCACAATGAACAAAACGTTAACGAACGACATTGAGATTTCGGCGATTGCGTACGACTACTTTGATATTCAGCGATCAAAGTTGATCGTCGCCCTCTTGGACAGTGAGCTGACTTCGTTAGTCAAAGGATGGGGTACCATCTTGGACCTGATACCGGGGAAGGTGTCAAGGGATCCAGATTTAGGTCCTCATGAAGAGCAGGTGAGATATTTTCAAATCCCTTTTACTTTCCTTAGGAGTCAAAGGTTTAGGAGTCAAAGGTTTAGGAGTCAAAGGTTTAGGAGTCAAAGGTTTAGGAGTCAAAGGTTTAGGAGTCAAAGGTTTAGGAGTCAAAGGTTTAGGAGTCAAAGGTTGGCAAAGCGTAAAGTTGTCGACAGAAAGTAGATCGCATTTTTTGTGGATGCCAGACTAAAATTGTGAAAATTTTCAGAAGTGAGGTTGATGGTTCTCGAATGCTGCAGAACTGGAACTTATGTACAAATTGCCAGATTTTGTTTACACACATAATAATAATAATAATAAACTGTATTTCTATAGCGCACATATATCCTATGCTCATGGCGCTTTACAAATAAACCAATAGGCCAAAATTAGAAATAAAATGAACAAGCAATTACAATAATACACTTACAATGTTCATGAATAACAGATAAACATTTTACAGGAAATCAAAAAAAACCACAATGAGATAAAATATTAAATTACATTAGGTGGGTCATAGGCCCCATTTAAAACTAACCATGGGGCTTGGTTTTTAAAAAATTCAATACTCACTAGATAACAGATAAATATGGACAGATGACACTGGTTAAAAGTTAAAAATATTAACTATAGATAAAACTACAGATTAAGAAAGATACAATTATTTACAAGCAAAGCGAATAGCTATCGATAAATTTCTTAAAAAGATGGGTCTTAAGACCTCGTTTAAAACTGTCAGTGGAGCTAGATTTTCTCAAGGATAAAGGTAAACTATTCCAAAGTCTTGGTGCATATATGGAAAAAGCTCTGTCCCCATAGGTTTTTGAGGAAGATCTAGGTTGAACTAAAAGTTCATTAGTAACAGACCGTAACGCTCGCAAATGTGTTCCATAATGTAAATGGCTAGCCAGGTAACTAGGAGACACTCCATTGAGCGACTTGTAAACCATTAAAAGATTTTTAAAAACAATGCGATAACTCAGTGGGAGCCAATGGAGGTCAATCAGAAGTGGCGTAATGTGCTCAAACTTGCCGATCTGGCATACAATACGGGCGGCAGAGTTTTGGACATACTGTAATTTGCTTAACATATACTTTGGGGATCCGAACAGTAAAGAGTTGCAATAGTCAAGTTTTGATGTAACGAACGCATGAACTGCAACCTCCGCTGAGTCTCTTGTTAGGTACTTCCTTATCTTCGACAAGTTCCTTAGGTAGAAAAAGGAGGACTTGCAGACGGCGGACACATGAGCATCAAATGACATGTGCTCATCAAAGATGACACCCAGACTTCTAACTGAAGAAGAGAAGGATAGCCTTTCATTCCCAACATTGAAGCTCTCAACGGCAGGACGGCTACGATGTTTCGAGTGTATAAGCATGACTTCAGTCTTTTCATGATTAAGTTTTAGTTCATTTGAATCCATCCAACGGCATATGTCAACCACACAGTTCTCAACACGTGACTTTGCTTCATCCACATCCGCCGTCTTGAAAGAGAAATAGAGCTGAGTATCATCGGCGTAAACATGATAGTCCAGGCCATGGCTCCTAATCACCTCTGCAAGTGGTGAAGTATACAGTAGGTATAACACGGGGCCCAGGACGGAACCTTGCGGAACTCCTACATTCAAATCTCGCACCGTAGATTTCACATTGCTAATATTGACAAACTGAGTCCGATGAGCAAGATATGAGCGGAACCATTGCAGGACATTACCGGTAATGCCAAAGGACTTCTCCAGTCGCGAGAGTAGCCGAGAATGATTTACAGTGTCAAATGCAGCAGACAGGTCTAATAGTAGGAGAAAGACACTCTCACCGTTGTCCAGTGATAGCATGATGTCATTGGTAACAGTAAGAAGTGCAGTCTCTGTGCTATGGAAGGCCTTGTACGCCGATTGTAAGGGTTCATGCAGATTATTTACTGTGAGGTAATGGTTCAACTGAACAAAGACAGACTTCTCAATTAATTTGGATAAAAACTTTAAGTTTGACACTGGACAGAAGCTAGACAAATTCTCAAAATCTGCGTTATATTTCTTGAGCAAAGGCAGCAACATTGCGATCTTGAGATCCTTGGGCATAGTTCCAGTTGACAATGACAAATTGATAATTCTCCTGAAGGCAGGTACCAGAGTGGAAAAGCATTCCTGCATAATAACTGCGGGCAGTGGATCGATTGAGCAAGCCTTGATAGTAGATCCTCTGATCAGCTTCAAGACATCTTCATCACTAACCATATCAAAAGTACTGAAGCGTGAAGGGGGACCAATGTCAACACCAACTTGAGATGAAGTTGCAAACAGTTCTTGTCTCCTAGATAGCAGTTCTTCCAGAATGTTCTCAATTTTTGTGGTAAAGAAATCAGCAAACGCATCAGCAAGCTCCTGGTAATTACTTGCAGACGGGTAGTGCCTTTCTGTGTTCTTTTGTAGTAACTTATTAATTGTCCGAAATAGGAGCCTGGTATCATGGGCATTGTTGCGAATTGCTTCAGAATAGTACTGTTGCTTAGCACTGTACAACATAGTATTCACAACATTGCATTGTTCCAGATAGTTTATCTTGTCAAACTCGCGTCGAGTGGAGCGCCATTTGCGTTCCAACCTGCGCCTCTTCCTCTTCTCCACTGCAATGTCATCGTTATACCAAGAGGCATCGGGTCGAATGACAATAGTTCGAGATTTTTTGGGTGCCAATTTGTCCAATATTTCACTCAAGACGTTGTCATATTTGTCAACCAGTGACTCCAGACACTCTGGCTTGTTCTTATTTATTATTACATGTACGGTAATGACACTTAGAGACGCTAAAGTTCTGATTTTGGCCCGAATTGAATAGTTATTTTTATGGATTCAAGAAAGTTATAAGATTTCTTTTTTGGTATTGCACAAACAAATCTGCCAATGGTAAGTGGTAGTAGGAATGAATTATTGTAGGGGTCTCAACGTTAGCCATGTACAAGCACTTTTGCATATTACATGTACTTTGTGCATTGTCCGTGCGTGGCATATGCGGACGTTTTTTCGTTTTGAAATAGCATCATTTGTCCAAAATTGTTAAGGAAAAAATTATATAAGAAAACTCTTTCTGCAAATATCAGGCCGTGCAACATTGAGATTTCTTCTGGCAATTTTTGTTTATCATTCAAGGGTATTTGATTGATTCTTATAATTGGTATGCTTTAATTGTTATAATAACTTGTTGAAGCTTGCACTAGGTTGTCATCACTGTGATCAAACAATGGCAGCTACTTCCCGAACCGCTAGTGAAGTGATGAGTGAGTCTTTTAGCTGGTTGATAAGGGGGATCTGCCCACAGGGTATATCCTTGGATGACTGCGATGATGGTGTAGGTGAGACAGGTCTTGGACTGGACGGGCTTTGGCTTGAGGTCTTGTGGCAGCGTTTCTTGGTGGATTTCAAACTCGGTTTGGAAGACATGATGAAGATCCTCTAGTGAAGTGATGAGTGAATCCTCTAGATGGTTGATAAGGGAGATCTGCCCACAGGGTATATATATCCTTGATGAATGACTGGGATGATGGTGTACGTGAGACAGGTCTTGGACTTGACAGGCTTGGACTTGATCTGTCTTGTGGCAGCATTTTTTGGTGGATTTCAAACTCGGTTTGGAAGACATGATTTCAGATGACTTGAGTGCTGTGTACATGCTACGTACAACCCAACGAAAGGTCTTCCTTCGACCTCAGTGAGGGCGCTGTTTGGGCTTCTGACCCATCACACATACTAGGGGTCCATTGGTTTGTTCTCAATGATCGACTTGTGTGCTCTAACTGTCATAAAGAGCTTTCAGGAAGTCAAGTGACAACAAGATTTTGCTACCTGTGGCAATGGGAAGTGGACTTCTCAGTTACTTTTTGGGGCATCCAGAGTTGATGTTCCTGTAAAAAAAAATTGTTGACTAAAAATTGAAAGGTTCACATTTCTAGCTCCACTTCAAAGAGTTCCATGAAAGTGTGCCTGCTATGGAACACCCCATTGTGGTCTCTTTACAAAGAGGACATCAATTTATTTGTATTCCCTTTATGGCTTTTTAACTCATCAGGTATTTGATAACATCACCTATTTGTGTCGGCGTAATGGTGAACGCTGGCCATCAACACAGGTACCGATTGTCGTTCCTCTCGATAGAAACCAGTCCTTCGATAGCAGCAACAACACTGGATGTTTTGACACTGGTAAGATTTACTTATGCTATTTGAGGGGGGGTACACCAATATGTGATAAGCACACAGTCTCAAAAATGCATCCCTGTGGAGCATTCTGTTGTTCTTTCCTTTGTCCCTTAACTTAACATCCTCCCCATAGACTTTTTTACACAAAATTCTTGTGGAACACCTCAGTCTCTAGAATTCCACTATGGATTCCTTTTGTTTTCCCTTTTTTGTTTTGTCCTTGGTCTCCATAAGGTACCGAAAATGACGTTACCTTTCAAATACCCACAACATGGCATCTGTGAGCGTGTGCGTGTGCGTGTGCCATAGAAATCAAACCAGGAACGCTGAGTGTTTCATTGATACACATTTAGACGCGCATACGGCCTGTCCTATGATATGGCCGCTTTCAGGCACTCAGCGTTCCTGGTTTGATTTCTATGGCACACGCACACGCACACGCTCACAGACGCCATGTTGTGGGTATTTGAAAGGTAACGTCATATTCGATACGGTCTATATGAGCACACTGTGTTACGCAGTGCTTTCTGAATCCTGTTGGGAAAAAAATCCACAGGCATATAGAATACTACAGTGCTCTCCCTTAACAAATGGTTTACCGGCCAAATGCTAATAGAAACACCTGATGAGGACCAGTCAACATTTGTTCACAAGTGGTCCATCTGGCTAGTTCAGTGTTGGAAATTATCTCTATTTAAGACACTCATGTCATTAAGCAAGACACTTAACCATTATTTTTGCGTCCTTGGGATGGGACGTAAAGCTGTTGGTCCTGTGTGTTGTGTAATGCACGTAAAAGAACCCAGTGCAATTATCGAAGAGAGAAGGGGTTCGCCCCAGTGTTCCTGGTTTGATTGGCAGCATATTGCACCACAACACCTTGGTGCTACATGTATGTAAAGGAATAGGTCTCATACTTCAAAAAACGTTTCTCCACATACCTTACAGGAAAAATACTGACCGTTGAAGCGCCTTGAGCGTCACTGAGTGACGGATATGAGCGCTATATAAGAAGCCACTATTATTATTAATATTAAATATGGATTAGCTCAGTGGGTTGGCTGTGTGGTTTCTTTCCCCGCCTTTGTTAGCCTCTATGGATCCCGGTCCAAATCCAAGACCAGAACCTTCTGACTATAAACATGTATCTGATCTTCTCCACAAACATATTCCTGTTCGTTTTCTTCGATCTGCTGGCCAAATCCCTAATGATGCAAACTACATATTCCTGTTCATTTTCTTCGATCTGCTGGCCAAATCCCTAATGATGCAAACTACATATTCCTGTTTGTTTTCTTCGATCTGCTGGCCAAATCCCTAATGATGCAAACTACATGTACTTTCCCCTCTAAATTCTATGGTCAAAAGAGCCTTCCACTTCATTGCACCTTTGTTATGGAACGACTATACCTCTTCATATTCGACAAGCTGCATCTCTTCAGATTTTTAAGGGACTTTTAAAGACTCATTTGTTTGACACATTTTTGTAACTTGCTTTTTATATTCATTTCCTTGTTTTATGTTTTGTGTTGCGCATAAAGACTCCTGCATTATGCGCTATTTAAATATCTGGTATTATTATTATTGTATGTGGATTGGGTAATTGTCAGACTTTGTCCAATTTCATGGCTCTGCTACTGGTGCCCATTTAGGGCTTCCTCTCAGTTCTAAAACTGAACTTGTTCTCATTGTCTTCTCCACACAAGTGTCTTCAGGCCTATTGGACACAATGCTAGTCACTTTGAGGATCCCTCGTTTTAATAACCAGAAAGATAGAATACCAATAATAATGAAAATCTCCAAACATAGAATAGTTGATGGTCTCTCTTGAGAATCAAAGTAGTGTATGATTTGATTTGAGTTCACTTGTTTGTTGTTTACCTGTAGGGCCTGGAATCTTGGATCATTTTGATGGTACTCTGAGCTGGAATACATCCTTGATGGATGTGGGTGTTATCTTCGAGATAATGGTCATCATCTTGAAAGACGTCCGACGAGGCAATTTCTCCTTATCGTTGGAGATTAAGCAAGGAGACCCACCTCAAGCAGCAATCAAGTACAGGAAATATTTAAAAGTTTGACCCTCAGAGAGACCTTTCATTTCTTCTTGACCATGTTGACCTTACGAAAACAACCATCACAGACAGAGTGAAGGCCTGCGTGCCACACCTACATATCACAGACAGGGTGGAGGCCTGCATGCCACACCTACATATCACATACAGGGTGGATCGGCCTGCATGCCACACCTACATATCACAGACAGGGTGGAGGCCTGGTGCATGCCACACCTACATATCACAGAGAGGGTGGAGGCCTGTGTGCCACACCCACATATCACAGACAGGGTGAAGGCCTGCATGCCACACCTATCATAGACAGGGTGGAGGCCTGCATACCACACCTACTCATCTCAGACAGGGTGGAGGCCTGCGTGCCACACCTACATATCACAGACAGGGTGAAGGCCTGCATGCCACACCTATCACAGACAGGGTGGAGGCCTGCATGCCACACCTACTCATCTCAGACAGGGTGGAGGCCTTCGTGCCACACCTACATATCACAGACAGGGTGGAGGCCTGCATGAAACACCCACAATATATCACAGACAGGGTGAGGCCTGCGTGCCACACCCACATATCACAGAAAGGGTGGAAGCCTGCATGCCACACCTACATATCACAGATCATAGACAACATTAAAGATAGGCTCCAAGGTCAAAGTAAGTTTTGTGATGCACTCATTTTCCAATAAATACATGTCCTTTTAGTATAAAAATGGGGAAACAATTTTCCCCAAGTCTCTATTCTCACGTTGAAATGGAATATAATGCCACTGTGTTTGATACCCTTCTAGTGCAATTTTTGTAAAAAATAAAAAAACAAGTTTGATTATGTCACATTTCACATTATATGGTTTGTACATTTTTGTGCAAAGAATTTGCGATTTTTTACTGGTGCAGAAATTCCTGTTTGGAATGTATAGACCCCTTTTCCTTTCTTTTTTTCCCTGTTCGATGACGTGATGTTTTAAATTTCACTCTGAAAGAGTATCAAATAAACTGGCATTTTACACCATTTAAACTTGAGGTTAGAGACTTGTAACTTTTCCCCCCACTTTTCTGAGAACTCTTTCTATTGGAAAATGAGTGCATCAAAAACCTCAAAAACCTTGGAGTCGCTCTTTAATGCCTTTAATCTCAGGATTTGTGCCATACTACCTTGTTAATATGCCATGTAAAAGTTTGTAACTAATAAATAATAAATCAGAAACAAATATCTGATTTGTTTCATATTTTTTCTAATTTATTTAATTTTATAAAAATTATCTATAGGAACGCCTATGTAAACAAGCCTGGCAGCTCATGACGTATTACATGGCGTCACTAAATGGATCGAGATATGTTCAGAAATGCATTTGCTACCAAACAGCATGCAGTACTACACAAAAATTTAAATGTTTTGGTTACGTTTCTTGTTCCACAGTGGGATAAGACGTCAGTAATCGCTATTGGATAGTGTACTGCGCTCATTGTAAATCGTTATAGCGCGCCCTCATACGGCACGACGGATTCAACCAATTTGACAGTTAGTGAGAGCCAGTCAAATTGGTTAAATCATGCCGTATGAGGGCGCGTTATAACGATTTAAAACGAGCGCAGTACACTATCCACTATCGATCACTGACGTCTTGGCCCAAGTTGTGACGTTGCATCATGAGCAAGGCCTATTTGTGTGGGCGTTCTCAGTGGGCGTTATTTTAAATGAGATTATCTTTTGAAAAAAGTGCTACTGCAAACTTTTAAGTTTGCAGTAGCACGTAGGAAGTATATTTTTGTTTAGTTTGGGTGGCTCTTAAAAGACAAGGCATTGTAACAAAAACTTTCAGGATTCTCCCCATGTTTTTTCAAAACTGTGGGGCATTCTGGACCAAAATTTGTGGATGTTTGACCGAAGCTCGCTGAATTGAAACAAGGTCTTCGAAATGTTTTCCTCTTGGTGTATATCTTGGTTTTAAAAGCCCTACTGGGCAAACTGGGGCATTCTATGGTTTTATCTTAATTTTTTGTGTGAAACTACCAAATAAAATATTATTTGTTTTGCGTATCGGCCAAAATTTGGGCCCTTGTCACACTACCTACGCTTGAGCTGCCACCTTCTTGCATACTGTATTGTTTTCCTATATACAGAATCGGCAATGGTACAATCTTTGCGCCAGGCGACGGTGTGCAAATCATCAACCCTACCAGCAGTGTCCGACTGAGTGCTTCATGTCTGGAGTTCTGCGATGGAGTCTTGTATACCTGGAAGGTGTGTGGGATTGATTCAACAGGACAGGATCAGATTCTACCAGGGTGGGAGATGCTGACATCAGGTGAGTGTTGGTGCTGGACAGTCTCCTGACGATTACTAGAGCAGGCTAGTCGAAACTACAGTTTTATCTTATTTTGACTGCCGGTATCTTGTTTTCTTGTGTTAATTGCCAAACAAACAATAATATAACAGTAGTAATAATAACAACAAAGAACGCAAATTTGGTTCACACACGCCCTCATTTGGTCGAAAAATTCTGTGAATTAGCCTGAGCCAAGAGGCGGGACACAAGGCAGAGTAGTTCTCTAACCTGCCTGTGAAAAATCTTTCTCGCAGGGTGTATACAGCCCTGGGCTGCCATGGTACTCGGAAGCCTTTTTCAACTACAGTATCAACCCCTAACTTCGCAGGCACCCATTTGTACCCCTGGTTGAAGAGAAACAATTATAACAAAGCATCTTGCTCAAGGACACAAATGTCATGGTCATGACCGGGATTTGAGCCTGTACCAATGACTTAACCAGAGCTTGAGTCCGGTTCACAAGACATTGCAACCCAAAAATGTTTTTTCTTCTTGGAAGATCTCTCAGATCTGGAGGATGTTGTCGCATGTTGTTAACTTTTTGTATTAAAATGGGAGACTTTTGTGGAATCTATTGTTCTCAGAAATGTGTACATATAGTCATAACTACAACAACAATACGACAATACCTGATAATTAAGTCAGATGCCACCTTACAATTGCATTAACAATTTTTTTTTTTTTTTTTTAATATTGTGTTTGCTCTACAGGGAATAAAGAGCATCTTTATGTACAGAAAGAGCTCTTCCAGCTGGAACCCCGCTCCGGCGTCTACCAGTTCACTGCCATCCTCGACAATATCCAAGGTGGGAATGGGTACGCTGGACTGAAGATTCGACTGAATCAACCCCCCGCTGGAGGCTCATGCAGCGTCCCATCGCATAACCTCACACTTGGGGGAGCAGTGACGGCAACATGTGAGGGGTGGAAGGACTATGAGGGTATAGTCAGCTACAAATTCTTTGGTGAGGATCAGTGGTTGTTGGTTTGACTTGTTTTCTCTTCTGCTTGCCTTTTCCAAGCATTTGATTGTTTGGCGTGTCGTGGCCGAGCGGATAAGAACACCGAATTCAAGCTCTGGTGTTTCTGATCAGCAGAGTGGGGTTTTGAATCCTGGTCTTGACACTTGTGTCCTTAAGCAAGACACTTAACCATTATTGCTTCGTTTGTTGTGTAATTCACATTAAAAAAGACAGTACACTTCTTGTTAAGAGAAGGTCTTTGTGTTATCACATTGCAGCTCAAACTACAAACTTACCTGGAGACGTCATCTTGTTAACAAGTCCAGAAGAAGTTGCTGAGTTACAACCACCTCTCGGCCCCGCGACTGATGACTACAGAGTCTCTCTGGGAGTGACTGTTGAGGATCTGATTGGAGCATCTACTACAGTCATCTTTGCCAATGTTACGGTATGTCTGTAGACTGCACAAGTCTCGGGGGTATCAAAAAACGAGAAAGCAACTTGAACAAAGACAATACTTTTCTATGAAGTCAACTCTTCTTTTAAAATTCTATTGGTGCAAACTTCTTGAAAATATAAATACCATAGTGATTCGTTACACCTACAGTTTTAATTATAATACAATACAAATAATTTATTATAACTAACATTGAAACAAAATTAAAACTTGAACGAGGATGCTTATTTTTTAGAAACACCAGTTTTACAATCACACCCAAATGTTTGCGACCACTACATAGGTTTAAAGGCACTGAACACGTTTGGTAATTACACAAAATTTATACTAGCATAAAAACTTACTTGGTAACGAGCAACGAAGAGCTGTTGATAGTACATGTATAACACATTGTGAGAAACGACTCCTTCTGAAATAACGTAGTTTTTGAGAAAGAGGTAATTTCTCACTAAAATAATAAAAGACTTCAGGCATGAAGTCTTTTATTATTTTTTCAGACATCTGAAAGCACACAAATTTGTGCAACTAGGGTGTTTTTTCTTTCATTATTTTCTTGCAACTTCGATGACCAAATCAGCCAAAATTTTCACAGGTTTGTTATTTTATGCATATGTTGGGATACACCAAGTGAGAATACTGGTCTTTGATTATTACCAAACGTGTTCAGTGCCTTTAATGATAACATGAGCATCAGTTTTGCAAAATTCATAATTGTTTGCAAGTAACCGGAAAACTGAGGTTAAGTCTTATATTCTCAGGTTTTCTTTGTTGATTTGTTAAATTTATTAAATTTTCATAGATTTCATGACTAAATTTTACTTTCCCATCAATATGGTATAATTTGTATAGCTATAAACAACATTATACTAAAGTGTTTGAAAAAAGACCATGGTATGACTTTTGCGTTTCCAGGAAGCTGCAAATCTGTTGACCTATTAGACGTTTAGTGTTTGACAAATCGCAATATTATGCATTGGTTGTACACAGTCCTCTGCATGCAAGTCTTCTTTTTTTCATTTTTGAGTTAATATACTCATCAAAACAGTTGCAACATTAAAAATATATTGACAGTTCTCTATGAATGAAGAAGTCATCATTACTTTGATAGTAAAATTTAAAAGAAGAAATAGCAAGCAGTTTAAAAAATTCAAAACAAAAATTTTGGCTATGGTGCAAATTCGTCACTTTGTAAAACCTGGTGACAAATTGTCTGCATAGAGATTTTTATGAAATTTTACTTTTTTTCTCTTTTTTTTTCTGGACGTACAATGTAGGTTACTCTACCCACTGCTAAGAGATCAGAGAACTTTACTGCAGACCAAGAGGCACTGTACCAGACCCTCAAGGCTGAGGGCAACCCAGAGTTCATTAACAGGCAGCTGATTATTGATGCCTCGTTGCTGTTTGCAGCCCCTCAAACCCCTCCATCACAAGGTATCAGAACAGGGCCCTATTTCATAGAGCTGCTTGAGCAGAAAATAATACTCAACAATTGTTTTGCTAGGCAGAAATGAGCAGGATACTATAGTCACAACATGACATGGTAGTTTGGCTAATAATCTTTTTCTGCTAAGCATAATTTTGTTTGTGCTTACCTACTTTTTTGTGCTTAAGCAGCTCTATGAAATTGAGCCCTGCAGGACTGTGATATGGACAGTGTTTCCTCTGGTTTCACGCAGGCTTCATATTTTACATACATTGGGCCCTGCAGGACTGTGATATGGACAGTGTTTCCTCTGGTTTCACGCAGGCTTCATATTTTACATACATTGGGCCCTGCAGGACTGTGATATGGACAGTGTTTCCTCTGGTTTCACGCAGGCTTCATATTTTACATACATTGGGCCCTGCAGGACTGTGATATGGACAGTGTTTCCTCTGGTTTCACGCAGGCTTCATATTTTACATACATTGGGCCCTGCAGGACTGTGATATGGACAGTGTTTCCTCTGGTTTCACGCAGGCTTCATATTTTACATACATTGGGCCCTGCAGGACTGTGATATGGACAGTGTTTCCTCTGGTTTCACGCAGGCTTCATATTTTACATACATTGGGCCCTGCAGGACTGTGATATGGACAGTGTTTCCTCTGGTTTCACGCAGGCTTCATATTTTACATACATTGGGCCCTGCAGGACTGTGATATGGACAGTGTTTCCTCTGGTTTCACGCAGGCTTCATATTTTACATACATTGGGCCCTGCAGGACTGTGATATGGACAGTGTTTCCTCTGGTTTCACGCAGGCTTCATATTTTACATACATTGGGCCCTGCAGGACTGTGATATGGACAGTGTTTCCTCTGGTTTCACGCAGGCTTCATATTTTACATACATTGGGCCCTGCAGGACTGTGATATGGACAGTGTTTCCTCTGGTTTCACGCAGGCTTCATATTTTACATACATTGAGCCCTGCAGGACTGTGATATGGACAGTGTTTCCTCTGGTTTCACGCAGGCTTCATATTTTACATACATTGGGCCCTGCAGGACTGTGATATGGACAGTGTTTCCTCTGGTTTCACGCAGGCTTCATATTTTACATACATTGGGCCCTGCAGGACTGTGATATGGACAGTGTTTCCTCTGGTTTCACGCAGGCTTCATATTTTACATACATTGGGCCCTGCAGGACTGTGATATGGACAGTGTTTCCTCTGGTTTCACGCAGGCTTCATATTTTACATACATTGGGCCCTGCAGGACTGTGATATGGACAGTGTTTCCTCTGGTTTCACGCAGGCTTCATATTTTACATACATTGGGCCCTGCAGGACTGTGATATGGACAGTGTTTCCTCTGGTTTCACGCAGGCTTCATATTTTACATACATTGGGCCCTGCAGGACTGTGATATGGACAGTGTTTCCTCTGGTTTCACGCAGGCTTCATATTTTACATACATTGGGCCCTGCAGGACTGATATGGACAGTGTTTCCTCTGGTTTCACGCAGGCTTCATATTTTACATACATTGGGCCCTGCAGGACTGATATGGACAGTGTTTCCTCTGGTTTCACGCAGGCTTCATATTTTACATACATTGGGCCCTGCAGGACTGATATGGACAGTGTTTCCTCTGGTTTCACGCAGGCTTCATATTTTACATACATTGGGCCCTGCAGGACTGATATGGACAGTGTTTCCTCTGGTTTCACGCAGGCTTCATATTTTACATACATTGGGCCCTGCAGGACTGATATGGACAGTGTTTCCTCTGGTTTCACGCAGGCTTCATATTTTACATACATTGGGCCCTGCAGGACTGTGATATGGACAGTGTTTCCTCTGGTTTCACGCAGGCTTCATATTTTACATACATTGGGCCCTGCAGGACTGTGATATGGACAGTGTTTCCTCTGGTTTCACGCAGGCTTCATATTTTACATACATTGAGCCCTGCAGGACTGTGATATGGACAGTGTTTCCTCTGGTTTCACGCAGGCTTCATATTTTACATACATTGGGCCCTGCAGGACTGTGATATGGACAGTGTTTCCTCTGGTTTCACGCAGGCTTCATATTTTACATACATTGGGCCCTGCAGGACTGTGATATGGACAGTGTTTCCTCTGGTTTCACGCAGGCTTCATATTTTACATACATTGGGCCCTGCAGGACTGTGATATGGACAGTGTTTCCTCTGGTTTCACGCAGGCTTCATATTTTACATACATTGGGCCCTGCAGGACTGTGATATGGACAGTGTTTCCTCTGGTTTCACGCAGGCTTCATATTTTACATACATTGGGCCCTGCAGGACTGTGATATGGACAGTGTTTCCTCTGGTTTCACGCAGGCTTCATATTTTACATACATTGGGCCCTGCAGGACTGTGATATGGACAGTGTTTCCTCTGGTTTCACGCAGGCTTCATATTTTACATACATTGGGCCCTGCAGGACTGATATGGACAGTGTTTCCTCTGGTTTCACGCAGGCTTCATATTTTACATACATTGGGCCCTGCAGGACTGATATGGACAGTGTTTCCTCTGGTTTCACGCAGGCTTCATATTTTACATACATTGGGCCCTGCAGGACTGATATGGACAGTGTTTCCTCTGGTTTCACGCAGGCTTCATATTTTACATACATTGGGCCCTGCAGGACTGATATGGACAGTGTTTCCTCTGGTTTCACGCAGGCTTCATATTTTACATACATTGGGCCCTGCAGGACTGATATGGACAGTGTTTCCTCTGGTTTCACGCAGGCTTCATATTTTACATACATTGGGCCCTGCAGGACTGTGATATGGACAGTGTTTCCTCTGGTTTCACGCAGGCTTCATATTTTACATACATTGGGCCCTGCAGGACTGTGATATGGACAGTGTTTCCTCTGGTTTCACGCAGGCTTCATATTTTACATACATTGGGCCCTGCAGGACTGATATGGACAGTGTTTCCTCTGGTTTCACGCAGGCTTCATATTTTACATACATTGGGCCCTGCAGGACTGATATGGACAGTGTTTCCTCTGGTTTCACGCAGGCTTCATATTTTACATACATTGGGCCCTGCAGGACTGATATGGACAGTGTTTCCTCTGGTTTCACGCAGGCTTCATATTTTACATACATTGGGCCCTGCAGGACTGTGATATGGACAGTGTTTCCTCTGGTTTCACGCAGGCTTCATATTTTACATACATTGGGCCCTGCAGGACTGTGATATGGACAGTGTTTCCTCTGGTTTCACGCAGGCTTCATATTTTACATACATTGGGCCCTGCAGGACTGTGATATGGACAGTGTTTCCTCTGGTTTCACGCAGGCTTCATATTTTACATACATTGGGCCCTGCAGGACTGTGATATGGACAGTGTTTCCTCTGGTTTCACGCAGGCTTCATATTTTACATACATTGGGCCCTGCAGGACTGATATGGACAGTGTTTCCTCTGGTTTCACGCAGGCTTCATATTTTACATACATTGGGCCCTGCAGGACTGTGATATGGACAGTGTTTCCTCTGGTTTCACGCAGGCTTCATATTTTACATACATTGGGCCCTGCAGGACTGTGATATGGACAGTGTTTCCTCTGGTTTCACGCAGGCTTCATATTTTACATACATTGGGCCCTGCAGGACTGTGATATGGACAGTGTTTCCTCTGGTTTCACGCAGGCTTCATATTTTACATACATTGGGCCCTGCAGGACTGTGATATGGACAGTGTTTCCTCTGGTTTCACGCAGGCTTCATATTTTACATACATTGGGCCCTGCAGGACTGATATGGACAGTGTTTCCTCTGGTTTCACGCAGGCTTCATATTTTACATACATTGGGCCCTGCAGGACTGTGATATGGACAGTGTTTCCTCTGGTTTCACGCAGGCTTCATATTTTACATACATTGGGCCCTGCAGGACTGTGATATGGACAGTGTTTCCTCTGGTTTCACGCAGGCTTCATATTTTACATACATTGGGCCCTGCAGGACTGTGATATGGACAGTGTTTCCTCTGGTTTCACGCAGGCTTCATATTTTACATACATTGGGCCCTGCAGGACTGTGATATGGACAGTGTTTCCTCTGGTTTCACGCAGGCTTCATATTTTACATACATTGGGCCCTGCAGGACTGTGATATGGACAGTGTTTCCTCTGGTTTCACGCAGGCTTCATATTTTACATACATTGGGCCCTGCAGGACTGTGATATGGACAGTGTTTCCTCTGGTTTCACGCAGGCTTCATATTTTACATACATTGGGCCCTGCAGGACTGTGATATGGACAGTGTTTCCTCTGGTTTCACGCAGGCTTCATATTTTACATACATTGGGCCCTGCAGGACTGTGATATGGACAGTGTTTCCTCTGGTTTCACGCAGGCTTCATATTTTACATACATTGGGCCCTGCAGGACTGATATGGACAGTGTTTCCTCTGGTTTCACGCAGGCTTCATATTTTACATACATTGGGCCCTGCAGGACTGATATGGACAGTGTTTCCTCTGGTTTCACGCAGGCTTCATATTTTACATACATTGGGCCCTGCAGGACTGATATGGACAGTGTTTCCTCTGGTTTCACGCAGGCTTCATATTTTACATACATTGGGCCCTGCAGGACTGATATGGACAGTGTTTCCTCTGGTTTCACGCAGGCTTCATATTTTACATACATTGGGCCCTGCAGGACTGATATGGACAGTGTTTCCTCTGGTTTCACGCAGGCTTCATATTTTACATACATTGGGCCCTGCAGGACTGTGATATGGACAGTGTTTCCTCTGGTTTCACGCAGGCTTCATATTTTACATACATTGGGCCCTGCAGGACTGTGATATGGACAGTGTTTCCTCTGGTTTCACGCAGGCTTCATATTTTACATACATTGGGCCCTGCAGGACTGTGATATGGACAGTGTTTCCTCTGGTTTCACGCAGGCTTCATATTTTACATACATTGGGCCCTGCAGGACTGTGATATGGACAGTGTTTCCTCTGGTTTCACGCAGGCTTCATATTTTACATACATTGGGCCCTGCAGGACTGTGATATGGACAGTGTTTCCTCTGGTTTCACGCAGGCTTCATATTTTACATACATTGGGCCCTGCAGGACTGTGATATGGACAGTGTTTCCTCTGGTTTCACGCAGGCTTCATATTTTACATACATTGGGCCCTGCAGGACTGTGATATGGACAGTGTTTCCTCTGGTTTCACGCAGGCTTCATATTTTACATACATTGGGCCCTGCAGGACTGTGATATGGACAGTGTTTCCTCTGGTTTCACGCAGGCTTCATATTTTACATACATTGGGCCCTGCAGGACTGTGATATGGACAGTGTTTCCTCTGGTTTCACGCAGGCTTCATATTTTACATACATTGGGCCCTGCAGGACTGATATGGACAGTGTTTCCTCTGGTTTCACGCAGGCTTCATATTTTACATACATTGGGCCCTGCAGGACTGATATGGACAGTGTTTCCTCTGGTTTCACGCAGGCTTCATATTTTACATACATTGGGCCCTGCAGGACTGATATGGACAGTGTTTCCTCTGGTTTCACGCAGGCTTCATATTTTACATACATTGGGCCCTGCAGGACTGATATGGACAGTGTTTCCTCTGGTTTCACGCAGGCTTCATATTTTACATACATTGGGCCCTGCAGGACTGATATGGACAGTGTTTCCTCTGGTTTCACGCAGGCTTCATATTTTACATACATTGGGCCCTGCAGGACTGTGATATGGACAGTGTTTCCTCTGGTTTCACGCAGGCTTCATATTTTACATACATTGGGCCCTGCAGGACTGTGATATGGACAGTGTTTCCTCTGGTTTCACGCAGGCTTCATATTTTACATACATTGGGCCCTGCAGGACTGATATGGACAGTGTTTCCTCTGGTTTCACGCAGGCTTCATATTTTACATACATTGGGCCCTGCAGGACTGATATGGACAGTGTTTCCTCTGGTTTCACGCAGGCTTCATATTTTACATACATTGGGCCCTGCAGGACTGATATGGACAGTGTTTCCTCTGGTTTCACGCAGGCTTCATATTTTACATACATTGGGCCCTGCAGGACTGTGATATGGACAGTGTTTCCTCTGGTTTCACGCAGGCTTCATATTTTACATACATTGGGCCCTGCAGGACTGTGATATGGACAGTGTTTCCTCTGGTTTCACGCAGGCTTCATATTTTACATACATTGGGCCCTGCAGGACTGTGATATGGACAGTGTTTCCTCTGGTTTCACGCAGGCTTCATATTTTACATACATTGGGCCCTGCAGGACTGTGATATGGACAGTGTTTCCTCTGGTTTCACGCAGGCTTCATATTTTACATACATTGGGCCCTGCAGGACTGATATGGACAGTGTTTCCTCTGGTTTCACGCAGGCTTCATATTTTACATACATTGGGCCCTGCAGGACTGTGATATGGACAGTGTTTCCTCTGGTTTCACGCAGGCTTCATATTTTACATACATTGGGCCCTGCAGGACTGTGATATGGACAGTGTTTCCTCTGGTTTCACGCAGGCTTCATATTTTACATACATTGGGCCCTGCAGGACTGTGATATGGACAGTGTTTCCTCTGGTTTCACGCAGGCTTCATATTTTACATACATTGGGCCCTGCAGGACTGTGATATGGACAGTGTTTCCTCTGGTTTCACGCAGGCTTCATATTTTACATACATTGGGCCCTGCAGGACTGATATGGACAGTGTTTCCTCTGGTTTCACGCAGGCTTCATATTTTACATACATTGGGCCCTGCAGGACTGTGATATGGACAGTGTTTCCTCTGGTTTCACGCAGGCTTCATATTTTACATACATTGGGCCCTGCAGGACTGTGATATGGACAGTGTTTCCTCTGGTTTCACGCAGGCTTCATATTTTACATACATTGGGCCCTGCAGGACTGTGATATGGACAGTGTTTCCTCTGGTTTCACGCAGGCTTCATATTTTACATACATTGGGCCCTGCAGGACTGTGATATGGACAGTGTTTCCTCTGGTTTCACGCAGGCTTCATATTTTACATACATTGGGCCCTGCAGGACTGTGATATGGACAGTGTTTCCTCTGGTTTCACGCAGGCTTCATATTTTACATACATTGGGCCCTGCAGGACTGTGATATGGACAGTGTTTCCTCTGGTTTCACGCAGGCTTCATATTTTACATACATTGGGCCCTGCAGGACTGTGATATGGACAGTGTTTCCTCTGGTTTCACGCAGGCTTCATATTTTACATACATTGGGCCCTGCAGGACTGTGATATGGACAGTGTTTCCTCTGGTTTCACGCAGGCTTCATATTTTACATACATTGGGCCCTGCAGGACTGTGATATGGACAGTGTTTCCTCTGGTTTCACGCAGGCTTCATATTTTACATACATTGGGCCCTGCAGGACTGTGATATGGACAGTGTTTCCTCTGGTTTCACGCAGGCTTCATATTTTACATACATTGGGCCCTGCAGGACTGTGATATGGACAGTGTTTCCTCTGGTTTCACGCAGGCTTCATATTTTACATACATTGGGCCCTGCAGGACTGTGATATGGACAGTGTTTCCTCTGGTTTCACGCAGGCTTCATATTTTACATACATTGGGCCCTGCAGGACTGTGATATGGACAGTGTTTCCTCTGGTTTCACGCAGGCTTCATATTTTACATACATTGGGCCCTGCAGGACTGTGATATGGACAGTGTTTCCTCTGGTTTCACGCAGGCTTCATATTTTACATACATTGGGCCCTGCAGGACTGTGATATGGACAGTGTTTCCTCTGGTTTCACGCAGGCTTCATATTTTACATACATTGGGCCCTGCAGGACTGTGATATGGACAGTGTTTCCTCTGGTTTCACGCAGGCTTCATATTTTACATACATTGGGCCCTGCAGGACTGTGATATGGACAGTGTTTCCTCTGGTTTCACGCAGGCTTCATATTTTACATACATTGGGCCCTGCAGGACTGTGATATGGACAGTGTTTCCTCTGGTTTCACGCAGGCTTCATATTTTACATACATTGGGTTAGGAGGGATGTCGGATCACCTTTGACTGATGTGATCTTTGTCGTCACTCTGAAACTAAATTATCCTAAACCTTCCTTGTGCACAACACAGGTTTAACAAGATTTCAGAATAGGATCGTTATAGATGTAAAATGACACTTAGTTTATTGATTCAAGGTGGATTCAAGGTGTCACAATAGTCTTGGTGGCCTTAAAATGTGGTCGTAGTTTTCCCGCTTAATTTGACTCCTCATGGCTAGTGTGGCAGACAAAAGCCTGTGTGGCGTTGGTGCAAGTGGTCAATTGACCGTCATGTTTCTGGACAGTATTACTACAGAACGTAGAGAGATGATTGATGACAAAGACTGTGTCAGTGTGACAAAGGTATAATTGGGAGCTCCACCACTTCAATGTCATTTATCCAAAAAGTTTCTCTAGTCATCAAGTACTTCCTTGAAGAATGTTGAATATTTTTCTTGGGATTTTTTGTTAGTTTAGAGTTACCTGCTACAAATTTCTTACCAACTGAAATTAGTTATGGAGTAAATGCAAAAAACTGTGTTTAATGGCCTAAGGTTATTTACCCTAGCAGAGTCTTTCTCAAAAGTTTCAACCCTAGCAGAGTCTTTCTCAAAGGTTGATCGACAAACTTTGAAAACCGAAGAGCCAAATTAAGTTAAAAAAAGCAAGGGATGAACGATGAAAAAGGAAGGTGGGGAATTGAAAAAAACATGTAATAATAATACCAATAAAACTGACCTTTTTCTTATCATAGGTGCATGGCTGTAGTCGACGGTACTTACTCTGCTCTTTTTCGATCGGCTACTTTTGTCGTCCAAGCTTACTCACAAAAAACACTCAAGCTGAGCAAAAAATCCCACTTGTTATAAAGCTGTAGTTTTGTCCATGTTCACCCGCTTTACCAAAGCTTACAATGGTTGGAAAGAGAAAGATCAGATCTTTTCAGTGATGGTAAAATGAAATATGGTTGCTATTATGAAATCCCTTTATATTGGAGAGAAAAGATCTGAAATGCCAAACACCTACATTGTGTACAGAGCCCCATATGGTTTTGTACAAAAAAAGTGTTTGCATGAGTTTACAGACAACACTGAGGATAAAGACCAAGAACTTGGACATGTATTTGCCAATCTCATGGATTTTCGGAATATATGAGAGTTGAATTCAATAAGTGAGACATTTGCTGTCACTTTTTATGCTGTTAAACATTATTTTCAAGGGGGCAATGGAACCTGTTGTTTATGTCAAACAATTCAATAGTGAGATGGTTCAAAGTCAGATAAGTGATGTTTGAAGCTTTGTATTGGTGTGGATAATAAGAACTAGTAAACTTGCAGGGTACAACCTTGTGCAAATCTCTTTAGAGATAGGCATGATATTCTTCCTAGTTTAATCTGATTTCAGATTTTTTCCTTCAGAAGAAACTGATTATTTTGTTTTCATTATGAAATTTTAAGCCAGCCCTTGTACTCAATACACGTTGTCTACTTTTTCCAAGTGATCAATGTCATATCTGTTTGAGAGGAGAAGGGTTGGCTCTGAAAATAGCTACTGAAAAGAAGCTGCAAATTCTTTCCCTGGCCGTCCAATGGACAGCTACAGCAACTCTTTGTATGAGACACTGATCAATGCTGGTCCAGTTTAATGTATTCAATGAAAAATGATCTGAACTAGTTTATTGATATTTGTTTTTAAACTACAGAGCCTGCTGATGTTTCTGGAGATACCCCAACTCAGGTAATCTTAACATGTCTTACAGTGAGGTATAATTTATCGGCTTGCTTTACGCGGCATGTCTTACAGTGAGGTATAATTTATCGGCTTGCTTTACGCGGCATGTTTATGTACACACGCATGCAAGTGACGTAATGAAACCTTTGAATGGCGTGCCGAGGCCAAGTGGTCAAGTGCACTGGTCACCAGCTCTGGTGTTTCTGACCAGCAGAGTGTGGGCTTGAGTCCAGGTCTTGACACTTGTGTCTGTGAGCAAGACACTTCACCGTTATTGCTTTGTCCTTTGGATGGGACGTAAAGTTGTTGGTCCCGTGTGTTGTGTAATGCACGTAAAAGAACCCAGTGCACTTATTGCTAAGAGAAGGGGTTTGCCACAGTGTTTCTTGCAGTGGCCAAAGCACCTTGTAAACCTTACGTGGTGTTACATAATTGGATCTCATATTTCAAAAACTTCAAAAACTTGGAAATAAATGATGGTAAGCGCTTTGAGACCAAGCACTATATAAAAACAAGTTGTTATTGTTATTGTTTTTAACAGTCATTTACACAGGGTCAGTTTTTCTTCTTCTTTTCTTCCTGTGGAGAGAGATGGTAAAGTCAGTTGACATTGTCTTGAAACCACATGACTACGAGCATGCCATTTGTAATGATGCCATTTGAATATTCGCTCTTCTGTTAATTATTTCCAGTCAGAGGAAGAGTTGATGATAGCTGAAGAGGAGAGAGCTGCTGCTGTAGCTGCTAAGACTGAGGTCAGTTCAGATACTAGGATTTTAATGGAAGAATTTTAATGAATTAATTTTTTATTTTTGTAATTTTTACTATACTTTTTTCTTAGTTGCCTGGCTTGACTTGATGGTGGGTAATGCACATCTCTCCTGGGGGATGGTTTTATTTTATATTTGTTTTTGTGGTTTTAGAAACAAACGGTCAGCCACTTTGAAAGTGACTTTCTGTCACTATTGGCTTTCCCTGCCAGGGTTCTTCATGTTTGTTTTGGGGTGTTTTTTTTTAAACACCAATCACTTTAGTGTACCACCCCCACTGGAGTTTGTGTTGTTTCCTACATGTATCTGCCTGCCAAGCTGGGTTCCTCAGTTCTTTGCTAATGTTCTTTGCTAATTTGTGTATTCTTCTTAAAACTATTGTATCGTTTGTTCTTAAGCTATTTTTGTTTTTTAAATGTTTGCTGGCGAATAAAAAATGAAATGAAAGACTGCACTTGTTTCTCCTCACCTGCCCTTGTACAAATGTATGCAGCTGCCACAAACCCTTGGAGTAATCTTCCACATGATATTCGTCATCCTGTTCAACTTAATCAGTTTAAAACAATATCGTTTTTATCTGAACACCAATGTGTGAACAGCTCTGTACACTCTGTGCTTTCTGAGGTCTGCAGAATTTTTTTGAACAAGCTCTAGGGTGAGATTCAAGCTAATGGCTCCCACATTTCAGAACATATGCCTGAACCACTTGACCTGTTGAAAATAGTTCTTAAAACCCACATTATTCCAGTCTGATTTTACATCATAGGCTCTCATTGATCTCTGTTGTTCCAATGGGAGACTTTGGAACGATAGGTGGCAGCAGACTTACCAGGTAAATTTCCATTGTTTACGTAGTTCTGAGCATGCGCACATTACAGAGAACAATGGTTTTACCTGGTAAGTCTGCTGCCTCCTAGTGTCCCAAAGGTCTCCTCTTCCTACTTTTTGGCAAGCATTGTGGGTTTCCTGTCCTTATCCAAACTCTTTGGATATGGGACACAGAAGCACTTTATTTTTCTGTATTCCACGTGTACTTCTCATATTGTTAGATGTGTGTGTGTTGATGTGCTGATATTAGTGGATTTTATCCAAAAATTTGATATTGGTGGACTTCTGCAACGATAATGATAATGATGTGTACATGTACAATGTATGTCATTAAAAGTGTGTTGATGTCATGGTTTTATGAACTTATTGTTTTCAGGGACTTAGAATTGTTTATATATGGGGACTGCCATTGAACTCCGCCTTGCCTCACTCACTCCATCTTTCAACTTGGGAAAGTATTCTCACACCATGTGCACCTCATATACACATTCATCAATTGTTTACTTTTTCATTTCTGACATGAACAAAATGCACTTGATGCAGATTTTGGATTTCATTCGACGCAAAAAGGAAGGTTGTCTTTGGTACCAACAGGAGCATTGCACATGTACAGAAACCAATATACAGAGAGTACATGTAGAATGGGTAAGACTGGATTTTAAACTGTTGGACCATGGTAGAATAAAACCACATTTTTTGAATACTGATCTTCTTCTATTAGGAAGTGTCACGGATGGCTGAGTTAGTGTCCGTTGTAGAGTATACAAGCTCAGAAGACGTCATCTCAACAGCTAGCACCCTGTCTCTCATCACCCAGGATTCTACAGCATTATCACCCAAAACACTGGTGAGTGGGAAAGGAGCCCTGGGAAATGCTATGGGTACTTTTTGTACCATGAAGCACCCTGGCATTCCTTTCTCCTTGTATCCAGAATGTCCTAATCAAGTTTCCCCAGGTACCCAAATTATCCTCCAGGGGTTCTCCTTGTACCCCACAATTTTCCAATCAAATTTCCCAAGGTACCCAGAATTTCCCAATTAAGTTTCCCCAGGTACCCAGAGTTTCCCCAGGTACCCGGAATTGCCCAATCAAGTTTCCCCAGGTACCCAGAGTTTCCCAATTAAGTTTCCCCAGGTACCCAGAGTTTCCCAATTAAGTTTCCCCAGGTACCCAGAATTGCCCAATCAAGTTTCCCCAGGTACCCAGAATTTCCCAATCAAGTTTCCCCAGGTACCCAGAATTTCCCAATCAAGTTTCCCCAGGTACCCAGACTTGCCCAATCAAGTTTCCCCAGGTACACAAATTATTCTCTGGGGGGTAATTCTCTTGTGTAGCCAGAGTACCTATGCAAATTTTCCCAAGAACTGAGATTACCACAGCCAATTTTTTCCCCCTTGTACCCAGTGTTCCAAAATTATGTTTCCCCAAGTACCCAAATTATCATTTATGGAACAATCGGGAGATTGCCTAGTTCAAATAACAACTTGTCCTTCTGTTTGTCTACTGCCGTAAAGTAGATTGGAAAAATCTGCAGACTACCAAGTTCAGATAAGAACTTGCCCTGTATCTACTGCTGCAGAGTAGATTGGGAAAATTGGGAGATTACCAAAATCAAAGAATTTCTCCTTCTGATAAGCTTTGACCAAGTAAAACAGTCTTGGCTAAATATTTGTATTAATGTCATGAATGTGTGCTCATGTTTTGACATGCGTTTTTACAACCGAAGTCCCTTGGTTTCCAGGAACCATAAACTGATGTCATGAATGTAGCAGTAATTATGTATTTTTTGAAAAAGACGTTATTTTTCACCCAGGATTTTGAATCTGAAGCATGCTGAAGCCTTTTTCAGGCAACTGAAAGCACACAACTCTATGCAACAAGGGTGTTTTTTCCTTTCATTATTTTCTTGCAACTTCAATGACCAATCAAGCCCAGATTTTCGCATGTTTGTTATTTTATGCATATTTTGGGATACACCAAGTGAGGATACTGGTCTTTGACAATTACTAAAAGTGTACCCTGCCTTTAAAAATGCGAAGTCCTTCATCAAAGGATGTCTACAATGTTAAATGTTGCCTAATGTCTCCTCTTGATCTTCCAGGACGTATTGACTGGCGCTGCTAGTAACATGCTGAGCATTATTGAGGATGATGCCACAGCACCTGCTGATGAAAACAAACTCAATCAAGTTGGTTTGGGGCTCGTGTCACTTGTGGGGAATATGTTTGCGGTAAGACAAACCAAACTAAGTGATGTACATGGCCAAGTGGTCTAATGGATAGAACTCAAGTTCTGGTGGCTTTATATCCATCGGAGTGTTGGTTTGAATCCCGGTTGTGACACTCGTGTCCTTGGACAAGACACTTGACTGTAATTGCTTCCCATCACCCGGGTGCAAACTGTTTGTCCATTTGGCTGCCGGTGGTCCATACTCCTAAGGAGTTGAGATGGTTTCAAGTTTGCTTTGGGCTGAATAAACAAGGGTAATTTATTGTAAGGTGCTTTGAGGGTCATGATAAGCGTATGATAAACACAATTCTTATTTAACATGTGACATAATGTAGCAGAATTAGTGATTTTGTTTTGAGGAACACATATTGAGCAAATTCTCTTGTGACCAAGCAAGACATTGTACCAGACGCAACCTCTCAAATCTAGCTCACTGATAAACGGCTTATATGCAAGATGGAGTTCACTATGCAAAAACATGTGTTTATGTGTGGGTTGACACAGTATTTATTTACAGGGTGGATCATTCTCGGCTCAACGCACATGCTCGCTCAGGACCCATAACCTTACACTCCTTGCTTCTTTTTGGCCTTGCTTCTTTTTGGCCTTGCTTCTTTTTGGAGTACCTCCACAGTGTCATTAACTTTCTATACTTATAAGCCTTTTCAAACAACTTGTTATCTAAAAAGTTCGAATTTATATTTTCTTTGATTTTATTACTGTGGAAATAAATGGACTCATTAATTAATTGCAGCAGTCAAAGATAATAAACAGGTAACACCTGTTAGTTGTATAAACTGTTAGTTTATAAGGTTTCAAAAAACTATTTTTTAGAACAAAACTCAAATTTCTACGTGGTAGTGTCAACATCAACTGTTCTACTTTTGAGTCAACTTCCCTGTTGAGAGACCCTCCTTTACAGACTACTGGACCAAACCAGACAAAGATTAGACGAACATGTACATTAACCCTTAAGAGACCATAGCAGCCACAAGAGGCTTGTACCAAATGCCCAAAACGGCCGCAAAGTTTGACCTACTTTCGTTCACTTAAAGAGGTCAAAGTAAAGGTCATGTCCAGATATGAAATTTTCCAATGTAGTACAGTGTATGTTAACATAGTATCCCAATTACTAAACACAAAACTAAATTTTCTATTTCATGTTATTTCTGTTGACATTGTTACTGACAAAATTTGATTTAAAGAAATGAACATTATTAGCATTTTCTGATGATTATACAGAAATGAATGGGCTCTCAAAGATAGTTCATTGGTGTTCTCCTTTTTTTACATCAGGGAACTGAGCAAACTGTCTCTTCCTTACCTGCAAAGGGAACACCTGCAGGACCCCACAGTGCCACTACGAGTAGTCCCGGTAAATCATATTGGATGTTGTGGTTTTTTAGGCATTGCATGGTGAGGTATCAATGTATATTCGGTTTGCGGGTAGCACTATGTGATTTTATTCTTTACGAAATTGTCTTGCTATGTATTCTACTGCCGCGGAGTAGATTTCGATAATTCGGGAGACTACTCGGCCTTTTCCGAACTAAATATAATCTCCTGGAGTGTACTGGTGAAAACATCGAGAACAAATGAGCAAACCTGTCTCTTCTCACTTATTCTTCTCAGGAATCACTATTTTTCCACCACAAGGTTTTATTACCAAGCAGAGCAGCATACTTACCTAAATTTGATTTTGAAGTAGCACTTAGTTTATGTTTTCATGTTCGAAGGGTGTGCATAAAACTGGTAAGAGTAAAGATATAAATGTTCACAGATTTGCACACATGATATAAAGGCCATATTGGCCATGGTGGGAAACTCCCTTTGAAATATTTGTTCTTGAAATGCAATAGTTTTTGAGAAATTAGTAAAACATTTAGGTTTGATCTTGCAAGTCCAAAACTCAAATGTTTGAAAACAGTGAAAATATCCAAGGATTTGTACACGTTTTTTCTTGTGACTCCAATTACCGTTTTAGTTTAAACTTTCACAGGTTAGTTATTTCATGTATATGTTGGGTCACATCATGTGTGGATACTGGTCTTTGACAATTATCAATGTCACATATTATCATTTGTTTCTTTCTTTTTCTTATAGATCAGAATACTAGTCCAGTAGAGGAAGAAGAGGACAAAGCTCGTAGGGTGGGTTTTAATTATGCGTTCAATCCCTATGCTACTGATTATTTCATTTTGGGATCGTAATTTTAATATTTAATAAGTGCGTTGTACATCATTGTATCATGCTATCCTGTCAGGGATGTTGTGTCATTTGTTGATGAAGACAAATAATTTGCACAAAATGTCAACAATGCAAAGATTTTTTCAACTTTTTCTGTAGAAAACCTTGCGCTGCCAGCACCTTAGCAATAGCAGTGTGGTGTGCGAATTGGTCTACGTAAGAACCAAGTATTATATATACATGTACTATTATTTTTTGTATTTACATGTATACCCAAAGGAAATGCATTCAGGTTTTTCTTGGAAAATGTTTCCTTCTTGACTCCTCTGTCCCATATTATAATTCTTAATGACTCAAAGGTTTCGATAAAAATCTAAGTTTCTTTCAATTGTACATTACAGGAACAGGCGAAGAATACTCTCACCAAACTAGAGCAGATCATCGATGGCATCTTCTCTGTCGTGGTGGCCAACAAACTCCCCGGGGAGCAGGCAACACGTTTTTCCTCTCCCAAACTGCAACTCCTTGTCGATCGCAAATCGGCAGCCAACATTGCAAACAGGACTTTGGTTGACTCTGTCGGGAGTGTGAAGTTGGCAGATTGGTGTCAGCTGACAGATCAGGATGCCAATTGCACCACGAAGGAAACGATAGATATGAAGGTAAGATTATGACAAGTGAATCATTGTAATAAAAGTTGCATTTATACTGATTTTGCTGTATCTCCAGGATGTCTGCACATGCAAATTAAATTGGGTTTTCAGTCGCTGCCTGATTGCGTGGGTTTTCTCTGGAATAATTCTCTGGGGTTTTCCTCCGACATCTAAAACTGAAACTTCCTTCATTGTCTTCTTTCCATTGGGTTCTTGGCTAGTACAGTGATTAAGTTCCCTTTTCTGAGAGTCCTTGGCTTCACAACCAGAACTAATAAATGAAATGAAACAATTAACAATTCATTAATGACAGCAAAATAGAATTCCTCTGTAAAATATATACATTTTGTATAACTCAGATGGCCCACAGAAACAAACAAAGACTAAAATAACTGACAGTGGTGGATCCAGGAATTTTGAAATCATTTTATTTTTTATTTTTTAGTGCAACCACCTTTTTTAATTATACATTTTATGCACTCACAGAAAAATAATCGAATTACAAGCAACAACAAGATTAGACTAGTTTATACAACAAATAAATAAGAGCAAATGGACTAATAGAATTCATACTTACATGCTAGATGGAGAGCGATGCAGGGAGCTCAGGCTGTAGAGTCGAAACAAAAATATTTAAAAAAAGGAAAAAAAAGAAAAGAGCTTCGCCTCGAAAATGAAATTAGCCTGCACATTAAATTGGGGTTCATTGGTTCCAAGCCTGCTCTAGTAAAAAAAATTGTAACAAAGTAGACACAATACTATAACACTATTAGGTTTGTGTAAATTTGTCACAGACCCAAACCAAACAGTGCACTCCTATGGTGTCTACTTTGTCACAAAATATTTTACTAGAGCAGGCTTGGAACCAACAACCTCCGGGTTAACGTGCAGGCGTTTTACCATAATGACAGTCCCCCTGTTTTGTCAATACATTTGTCCAGGGGTGCCAGTCAGAAGCCATACAACCATTAGCTGTCTCGTTGCCTGGGATAATACCATAGTTTTTACGATAACAAATAACAAGTTCTGAAAGCATAATCTTGAAACTTAACTTTGTATAAAAAAGTAGCAATAATTAAAAATAAATTTCATTCATGAAAATCCATGTTTCTTTTGGGTGTTAAGCAAAAAGTTGGGAAGGTAGTGTATTCTCTACCAGTCAGGTTCATATAGTGAACGGTACCCATGCCTGCATCCTTACGGACTGTGAGGGGGGTAACCCTGTTTCAGCCCCAGGAGTAGGTGGCAACGTGCCCCTGGTGGCAGTGGATTTGGGTAGCCCTCACTTTGAAGTGGCAGTCTGTGGCCTTGTAATGTTAGGTGATCTCTCATAAAAAAAAATTTATGACAAAAATACTTTCTGCAAAAGTATGTAAAAATTAGAAATATTGTGTAATCCCTGAAAAATAATATAGGTTGATGGATCATTTACATAATATGCATGTAATGAAGACAGACATATGAATTTTCAGCATTTTACTAAATAGCAATCATTACGGGAAAGCTCCATTAAAGAAAGAGGCAAAAATAATACATCTTTTTGCTCTTTACCAACTCACACCTGTTATCTCCATGTAATTCCTATTCCAAACAGTGGCTCCAAGTCTTATAGTTGGATCATAAACAAACCAGTAGTACTGCTGAGTGCCCCAGGCAGATTAACTGCTCATCTATTAAGTTTAAAGACCCAAGTAATTACATTGTAAACACACTCACTCACTGAAAAGGATGTATAGTTTCAGAGTTTTGGTGGCAAAACCCAGAAATTCTTAAATGGAACTCGTTTGTTTAATTATTTCTAACCTTCTTCTTCTGATCAGTTACAATCAACTCCAAGTAATGCCTACAGAATCTATCCAGGGAGCAACACTGATTCATTCAACGATGGTGGTCTTGTCAATCTCACCTTCTTCAACAACAACAGCCAAGAAATCCAGATCCACAACTTGTCCCAAGACAGTCTGATTGACATCAACTTTGGGCAAGTTGATGCCAGCGTGGACGAGGAATTCACTTTGATAGATGTGACGGGGGCAAATTCCACACTGAACCACAAGTTTGTCGTGGAGGGGGCTGCAGAAACAGTGTTCATCCAGTTTCGGCCGGAGAACAAGTCTGCCGTTTATGCCCTCCTGATAAGCTCCCCGGAAGCGCCGACGCTGGAGGAATATGACTTCTTATTTCTTCTGCCGAATGTGAGTGAGACTGAATCCACAAGTCCACCAGCACCAAACACTGAGGATGTGAACAGGGTGGACAACCGCATCAACACATCAACTAGCAGCACATTATCAAACTCAACTGATAATTCAACTGATGGTTGGACTTCTGGTTCGTATTCAACCATGAATTCCACCACAGAACCCACTGATATGTCAACAAGCAGTGCAACAACCATTTCACCAGAAGAACTAAAAACAAAAAAATATAAGAGCAATCGTCCTAACCAACACGGTATGGTTACCAGTGTTTTAACTTCAACAGAAGAGTTCAACATCTCAACCTGGTCAACCACCCAAGTTTACTCAAGTTCACCATCAAACTCTAGCTTGACTTATGCATCAACTACGAATAATCCACTAACTAGTAATCAATTAACCAGTTCAGCAGTAACTAGTGATCCAGATGACAGAAACTCCAATTCCACAAGAGTCGTTACAGATTCTGCAGGCAAGTTTTTATTGAATCCTACTCCTTTTCACCCTTACTAAGAAACCATACCTTTCCAATTCTATACACAACCCCAGCCTATACCTCTAGAAATTCTGAACTTTTTTCATGTGGATTTTTAGGAATTTAAGAGTTCTACTTCTAGCATAGTAACTGTTTCTGGTAAGTTTCATAGACCATTACATTGACAAATATCACCAAGGGCAATAATTTCACCACCAGTGTTTTAAATTCAACAGACGAGCTCACCACCTTTAACATGGTCAACTACCACAGATAACCCAAATTCACCATCGGACTCATCAACTACGGATAATCCAATAACTAGTAATCCGTCGACCAGTTTAGCAGTAACTAGTGATCCGGTTGGTGGAAACTCAAATTCTATGGGAGTGGATACAGATTCTGCAAGAAAGTTTTTACCGAGCTCTTCCTATAGCCAGTTTTAAAATCCAACTAACAAAACAATCAATGCCTTACAATCCCGTCATCAAAAAATACAAATTTTTTCAGCAATTTGTTAACATTTGGTTGACTCTAAACGATTTTTAGCTCTTGTTATTGGTGCAAAGTGTCAAATATAAGAACAACCCCACACTCAGCCCCAACCTAGCTCAAGAAATGCTTGACTTCGTTTTCACTTTGGGAGGGTCATAGATTGGTAAATTCTAAACAAAGTTTATGGCCATAAAAACTTAGTTGGTGATGATTAGCACTGCAGCTGTTGGTGATGATTAGCACTGCAGCTGTTGATAGATAAATATTTTTATGAAAGGTTTCCCTGTCGAAGTGATATAAATTGGTTAATTTTTCACCCCAAAACGTTTGAACTTGAAACATTTGAAACTGAGTAACGATTCATGCATGATGGATTGATTCAACGTTTGAAATACCATGACAGTTTGTTACTGTTTTCTCAGTAAGTAGACACTGTATTATTATTTTTATTTTTTATTTTTATTTTGGGGGGGGGGGGGGTTCCATGCTTTCTTTTTTCTTTATACCATTACATGGGCAAGTATTACCAAAGGCAAAAGCTCGGTACTTTTGTAGCTACCATTAACGGGCATCTGAAGTCATCAGGACACCGTGCAATAAACCTTTTAATTAGGATGTTATTTTGATCAAACAATGAAAGCGTGCACACGCCGTGCAGAACTCTTGGCCAATGATAGGTCTTCCTTGAGGGCGCTGTTTTGCAGTAAAATGCAAGGGCTGTATTATCCCGATCTGCACATTGACCAAATGAACCATGTTAAATATTCTCAAAGCTGTTGGCGTTTTCCTATGAAGTTTTCCACCATGACCATCTTTGCACTTGATACTTGCTGTTGCACATCTGTGAGCATTTATATTTTCAATCTTGCCAATGTTGTGTGATAGCGAAGGATATCATTTTTTCTGTTGGATTCATCCCCAGACCAACGTGATGAGGTGGTCACTCACACTGTCTCATTCGGACCAGATCACCACAAGGGTCAAACCGGAGTGTATATCTACAGACTGGCTGAGATCTCCCCGGACGGAACATTAGAAGAAAATATTACGAGGAATTATTCCTTGAGAGTGATCCAGGCCCAGTGCTCATACTTTGACATCAAGACCGACAGGTGGTATACAGACGGAGTTAGGGTAGGTAGTCAAGTTGACTTCGATTGTCACAGATATGATTACAGGGCATGCGCAAACGAGCCAAATCTTCATTAACAGGCATGATATTCTTCCTACTCTAGTCTGATTTCCGATTTGTCTTCCCCTAGAAAAATCGGAAAAACTGGGAATAAAATGCCTGAAAAGTCTATTAAACCCTACGCCATTATGAACAAGTAGGTCAGCGCGTGTGCTCAAAAAGATTTTCTTACTTTTTTTCCAAGGGCCAACTATCATGCCTGAATAAGTACCAGATGTTTACTGTTTTTATTGTTTATAAAAAAAATCCCTCACCACCAATATGACATAGCCAAAAATGATGTCACACACACACAAAAAACCCACTGCAAAATGCAATATCATTCCTGGACAGAGTGCAACTGCTTGTAAACTAGTGTCTGCAACCTGGACATCACAATTGTTTCCTCCCAAAGCAAAAACCCTCAACCAGCTGTCTTTGTCTCTATCTCTTTTATATTACTTTCACTGTCTTTAGTTTGTACTATTTTTTTCTTAAACAGATGGTTATGAACAACAAGACAAAACTTCTAATGTGCCAGACAAGTCACCTGACCCCATTCACCAGCAGCTGGATTGTCAAGCCGGTCCCACTGGACTTTAAGACCCTCTTCAGCGATGCCTCTATCTTGGCAAACCCTACAATCTACGCAACATGCACAGTCATCTATACTTTCTTCTTCTTTGTCTTTGTGTGGGCACGACGTAAGGATAAGAAAGACATCTTACAGGTAGTAATTGTCATGACTTCATCCTCTATATAATTGACCTCATGGTTTTGCTTGAATTTAGTTAAATGGCTGCCGCTTCCCAGGTTGTTTTGTAAACTTGGGTGTGATCCCTGGCTACATGTACATGGCAGTTAACAGTTTTATGGCCTCTGACTGGCACTCCTGAAAAAAGATATTTACAAAATACGGAGACCGCCAACATAGGGTTAGATAGCTCAGTTGGTAGAGCACCGGCACATTAGTCTGGAGGTTGTTGGTTCAAATCTCGCTCTAGTCAAATTGTCTTTGTTCAATCCCAAATCATTTAATTAAATTGTCACTGTACCCCGAAATCCCCTTTTCTGAATTGTTATATAGAACTATACCAAAAAATAAGGGTGGGGATGTTACTGTTACGTTGTCATGTCTACAAATCAGGCATGTTACTTTTCAACTGAGAACATTGATTTCTTCTTCTGTTTTCTTTAATATTTATGCCACAGGAAACTAGAAAAACACTGTACAAAGTGTTGTCCATTGTTGTCCAATTGTTGTCCCATGCTGGCCATTTTGTATCTATTTTGTTTTTAAGTCCGATAAAATGTCTTGCGTGTTTTCTAATCTCAGCTTGGTGTTACTCCGTTACCTGACAACAATCCCAGCCATTCCTACCTGTATGAGATGGTGGTGATAACAGGAAAGAGAATGAATGCCGGCACAAACTCAAAGGTAGTACATAACTCCCCACAGAGTATTGTATGGGTTTATCGGTTCTTAATTTTTAACATTTTTAGTGTCCTGTTCCGGAGCTTTAATCAATTTAGGACATGTAAATTTTCAATTTTTTTTTCTTTGTGAAGAGTGGATAAAACAGAAATGAATAAAGGAATTAAATAATTTGTTTATTTTTATTTTTTTCTCATTTTGAAACCCCATCACAAAAATCAAAAACCAAAGTTTGTTGGTTTGTTTTGTGAAGAAAAAAACACGGGCAAGCATTTCAATAGAAATCACGCCACGAGGCACTTTTGAGGGACCTTAGGTCTCATTACCTAGAAAGGTACAGATAATAGTTTTCTCAGTTGGTAGAGCGCCGGCACGTTAAACCGGAGGTCGTTGGTTCAAATCCCGCTCTAGTCAATTTTTCTTTGTTCAACCCAAAATCATTTAAAAATTCACCCAGTTTCCCTTGTGGTTTATTATTTGATAATAGTTTTAATAAGTTAAAAGCTACTACTTGATTTCCCTGTAGGTGAGCTTTGTTCTGTCTGGGGAGGATGATGAGACTGACACGAAGAGTCTTGAAGATACGAAGAGGAAGACTCTCCAGAGAGGCAGCATCGACCGCTTTCTACTGGCTACTGCAAAGTGAGATTTAGGGCCCTGTCTCATTAGACCTCCTTGCATTGGTTTCCATCGCTGACGTAAAACAATGACACGTGCATGCTATTACAGGAAGGCTTCATTAAAGAATTTCCAAGTTTGGCCACAAAAACTTTGAAAGTATACATCCTTTTCACTGAGTGGTGGGTGTGTATACATTTCCCCCTTTGAGTCTACTCTAGAAGTATCAATATTTTTAAACGCCTTCTCAGGGCTCGAATTTAAGGAGAAAATCCACAAGATCGCAGGGCTTTTAGCTAAAAATATTTACTGGACCAGCCATTTATCTTACAAGACCAGATTCCAAATGAGAAAAAAAAACTTGCTGACACAGTTTGACATGCGTTTGACTGCTTTTATATGAACACGAACTGACACAAGTAAGAGAAAATTGATCTCATTTGTCTTAATAGTATCAAGTATACTTGATTACTCCTAGAATTGAAAGGATAAGACACAGAGTCAACATTTGAACATAATTTGTTTCTGTTATTCAATTGAAAAACACAAGATCGTCAGACTTGTAAGGTCATAAGTTTACTGGCCTGACACTAAAATTACAGGCCTCGGGCCTGTGGTCCAGTGTAAAATTTAAGCCCTGCTTCTAAAATTGTAGCCCATCTCTTTAACCCATCCACCCATTGTACTCTTTAATTGTAGGACAATGAACATGTCATGAGCTTTGAACGGCCCCCATCTCAACTTTCAATCAACATTTGTTTCTGTTTTAGACCCTTGGGCACTTTGAACTACATGCGAGTTTGGCATGACAACTCTGGTAAGGGTAATGCTCAGAGCTGGTACCTCAGCTACATTGCAGTCAGAGACCTACAGACTAAACAGCGTTTCTTCTTCATCTGTAATGACTGGTTCTCTGTGGTGGATGGCGATGGACAGGTAAATTAACCCAATGACGGCCTCCTTATTGCAATCCATCGCCATTACTGACAAATTAACCCCACAGCTAAAAATTAATGTTTTGGATAATCATGGTTGAGTTGAACTATTTTTTCCAAATGTTGTTTAGGACACGGCTTACTTTTTGTTTTTTTTTAAGCCCCTTTCACACAACATTATAATCCGAAGAATTTCTGTGTTAAGGAAACTTTTAACATGGAGATTCTCGGGATTAGGTGGAGCATTCACACTACACTTTTCAAGGCTAAAAATTTCTTTGGAATAACGAACCCCAAAACTGGCTTTGTCCGGGTAAAAGTTAACCCTGCCTAAGACTACAAGGGTACCAATCTCGGTGTTAAAAGACGACTCACTGCAAATTCTCCTAATTAAATAACAAGTATGAACACACGCCGGGTTTTCCTGTATATAACAGTGGCTGGTTGAGAGTTTCAACCACCGCCATGGAACGTGAGGTCAATTTAAAAAAATTATAAACTCCAATTGTAAAAAAAATAATTGTTTACTCAAGTTGGGACCAGTTCCAACTATGGTTGGGATGACGCTAAACTTTGGACTGAATAGTATGGGGTGCCTCAGTGGGTTTCTTGTTTGTGCTCTTAGGTTGATCGCCTACTCCCAGTCGCCGGCAAAGAGCAGGTGCAGGAATTCGGCCACGTCTTTAGCAGCCAGACAGGGAAGAACTTCAACGACAGCCACCTGTGGGTTTCCATCTTGACCAGGCCACCGGGCAGTCGCTTCACCCGAATGCAACGAGCAATGTGCTGTATGATGGCCATGTGGCTGGAGATGTTGACCAGTATCATGTTCTATCAAGTCGCAGATGAGGGGCCCAGCATCAAGGCCATCAATCTGGGTTCATACAGCTTATCACCAGCAGAGGTAAACCAGCTCAAATCCTGCATGCGTGTCATGGCCGAGTGGTCTGGTTTACCAGACCCGCACTCTGGTGTTGTCAGCAGCAGAGTGTACCCTTGAGCAAGCACTTAACCATAATTGCTTCAGAAAAAGTTGGGAAGGTAGTGCATTCTTCTCTACCAGCCAGACTCCTAGTGGATGATACCCATGCCTACATCCTTGCGGACTGTGAAGGTGGTAACCCTGTTTCAGCCCAAGGAGTAGGTGGCAACGTGCCCCTAGTGGCAGTTGATTTGGGTCGACAGCCCAATTCAGTTTAGTGTGTGGCCCTGTGATGTTAGGCGATCTCTCATATAAAATTTCAAAACAGCTCAAATCCCGCATGCAAATCATAAAAAGGGTAAATCTCTGCGGTGGTTTCTTGGGATTATTCCTGATTTTAGGATTTTCTCATAGATCTCTCTTTTCCTTTAAGTGTTCTTCCAAATTAGAGCATTTCCATTAATTGAAATAAGGACAAGTTCAAATTGTGATCAAACCTTAAATCTTTTTTTTGTGGTGGTTTAAAAAAAATAAAATAAAAAATGGGGGGCCTGTTGGTTCAAAATCCACTCCAGCAGTTTACCTGAGAATATTTGTTACCATGGGACTCTGCTGAAAGCACTGATATAACCAAGATAATATGAAACAAAATTGTCACCACACTATCAATACCGACCTTTTGGTTGTTACTTAAAGCTCCTCTTTTATTCTTATTGCAGATTGCAATTGGCATTGAATCCAATCTGATCATTTTTCCTTTCACCTTGCTGATGGTTCAACTCTTCCGCAAGTCTCGTGTAAGAAAGAAACGTCGCTCCCGCATCGAGGTGGCCAGAGAAGAGCAAGTTACCAAGACGGGAAAGAACAGCGTACATCCCATCAAGACGAATAAGGAGAACAATTGTGACACGGTCAGTAGGTGGACCCCTTGGAGGCCAATCTTCTGGGGGGGGGGGGGGGGGGGTAATTTGATAGTCTTTCTTCTGTACGCCAAAATGACTTGAATTCTCTTGGGTTTTTTTGTGTGGGGGGAAGATGAAGGAGAGGTTCAGAAGCAGAACTTAATTATTACTCTTTTTTTTCCTTCCTGATCCTGTTTTAAAAACAGGTGTCATCACGAGACATCTTCATAATCCAAGGCGAGAACTACACCAGCAGAGTGGACATCAAGGACACCAAGCCACTCCACCCTAACTCCAAACCCAAGCGGCGCCAGCGCTGGAGCTTTCCATGGTGGTCTGTCTACATCGCATGGACGCTCTCCATTGTCATTACACTCCTAGCCACGACGTTCACTTTCTTCTACGGTTTGCAATACAAGAACCACAAAACGACTGGTTGGCTTCATTCCATCATCATCTCTTTCGTCTGCGGGGTTGCTTTGACTCAGCCAGTTAAGGTATAGGCTTTCTGTTTTAATGTTTGTTTCCCCAAATTTGGGGTAAAAAAAGGAATATAGTAGACGCAGAGCCTTGACCCTTCAGAGACCATTCATTTCCGTTTAATTATCACAAAACCCCCAGACATTGCTAATATTGTTAGTTTCTTTACTGAAATTTTGTCAGTAAAAATCTCAAAATAAATAAAACGAAAGAGAAAATTTAGTTTCTTGTTTTAGAAATCGGGATACTATGTCAACATACTACATCGGAAAATGTCATATATGGCCATGACATTTACTTTGACCTCTATATGTGAATAGAAGTTGTTTTGCTGTTTGCGGCCGCTATGGGCGTTTTGGTACAAGCTGCTTAAAGGGTTAATTAAAATGGTTAATTATAATGACAATGAACAGCTGTTATCCTGGGATTAATGTTACAAAGCACTAAGATTCATGTTAAGATGAGTTGTTGTGGCATCACACTTTGCTTAACAGTTAAGATTGATTCACACTTGAATCTAAGCTCTTTGTAAAATCAAGCCCATACATGTAGGTCACCATGGTATGGATTCCCAGCCTCCCCTACCGTTCCTAATCATCCATCCCCCTCTCAATTTGAGTTTCTCAGACAGTCGAGATGATTTGAGGGCAAGCTTTTGCATAGTTGCGTAAGAGATGACGAACACTCATTCAAAATTTTGAATGAATGTGCATGGCACAATGGTACCAGGGTTTGCTCATCTCTGCAGTCTGAGGAATTCAAATCTAAGCGATAATTTGTGAATAAGCAAGATTTTAAACCAGTCTTTACTAAAATATAACTCACAAATGGCTTATTCCACTGTTGCCCACGCTCACTTTACCCGAGCTGGCTCCAACGATTGCTGGACGCCCAAAGGAATCGCATTGACTTGATTCTCCTTTGAGGACTTTGTTATTAAAACATGTTATTTGGACTGTTTCCACATACGTTTTCAAAAGTGTGAAGGTCCTCTCGAAATGATAAGTTTCTGTTAGTGATTTAGTGATTAGTGAAAAATTTGTGAGTTAGGATATAATTGCATAATTGTTATAAACAATTACCATGTTTGAAGCCTGATGTAGCCAAACTCTTCCAAAGATTCGCTTACAGTAGATGTACAATGTACACACTTTGCTTATATAACACAAGTTTTTCTGATTTTGTTAAGGCGTTTATTTCTAAGGAAGAATGGCCTCACCACTGTATAGATGAAATGTCATTGTTTTCTTGGGGTTGTTATTGTTGTTGTTTTTTGCACCTTTACGATTCAATTTGCAGTCATGTTTGACCAGTTTGCAAATACAGACAAAGCTTGAGGGATAACAATACAGATTGTACTGTTGATTACTGTAGGTAGTGTTGGTCTCCTTGTTTGTTGCCCTGGTCTTCAAGAGTCCAAACTCTGATGAAGACACAGACTTGGAGGAGGATGAAGAGGACTGTGAACTCAAGCAGGATGAGGAGTGGCTGCACGGCTTCTTTGGTATTGATTCATCTTCAGAACTTCTTTACCTTAAAATGACACTGTTTGTGTGCAATTTCCGTTCTGCAGTAATGCACATTTTTAGCCCAATCCTTCCACAATTTGCACATTACTTTATGGTGATCAGGTTGGCTCTCAATGGTTTCAAGTGATGTCACAGAAGATTCAGTTACACAGAGAGGAGCTAATAGCATAAGCATAAGACCAAGGGGGCAGGGGGAAAAATGCCCAACCAAATTCAGGCAAAACAGTTAGGAAAATTTGGGCACAGCGAGAAGAAAAAACGTCAGCCAGAGAAAGCAAAAAAGGACTTTATCCAGTATTAGGAATTGGTACTTGTGTTTTTATCTGTGTCGAATGTTGGCCCCCATTAATCAAAAAGTTCTGTATACGCCCATGGCCCACAAAGTGTTGATTGCAGAAACTCAACAACAATTTTAGGGTTGTTTTGACATTCCAGATGAAAAACAAGTTTTTTTCTTCTGTATACAGCCAAATGAAGCCTGATGTTCACACTTGTTATTGAAGCAGAGCTAGCTTATCGTTTGCAGAAACTCAAAAACTTAGTTTCAGGATTATCTTAAAAGTCTCAGGTCTTAAAAATTATGTTGATAGTTTCTTGTAATTGTTTATATTTTAATAGATGTTAATTTTAGCTGGGGGGCTGAAGAATAGTGAATTTTTTTTCTCCAATAATCAGGAAAGTACTGAATTACATTGCTTAGTACACATCGGTGTATGGGTAAAAAACAAATTATAAATTGTTTATATGTTATTGCTGAATATTTTTCTGAAGTTGACTGGAATTTACTGTTTAATTGAAGATATCTAACAGATTTGTGATTTGTCAGGGTTTGGTTTTTGAATTAAGGATTCTTCATGAAAGTTTTTCTTTACCTTTAGATGTTCTTGTAAATTGTGAAGTACAAGTGTTATTACAGGGAATAAAGACTCAACCCTTGATCATGACCAAACCTCTAGAGTTCTGTTTTGGTGGAATGTATACAGTCTTTGTCTAAACTGTTACATCTTGTATGTTTGCAAAAAATAGTTAATGGCCTGACATTTCTAGCCTAGCACAGTCTTTCTCGAAGGCTAAAAGACATCACAACACACACGCAGGTATACAAATGTAACAGAAGCAGTCAAGTAGAAATTCATGACTAGAGAGAGGAAAAAGGCAGAAAGCACACAGAAAAAGCAAGGACAGGGCCCACTTTCTGAAAGCTGTTTAGCAAAAAATACTGCTTTGCAAATTTATTTGCTAAGCAAAAAATGAGCAGCGCACCAGTTGCAACAATGTATACTGTATGGATTTTTTTGCTGGTTACCTGTTTCTGCTGAGCGGGAGTTTTCTTCGCTCATCAAGTTTTTGTGCTCACAGGTTTCATGAAACTATGCCATAGCCAGGATGCTGCTAAGCAGTTTCGTGATTTTTCATTTATAATAATATGTGCAATCACACCCCTGATCTAATCTTTGGCCTTCAGGAACATCTGATGTTCATCCTGCGGCGAAACAGCCCCCGGACCCCCAAACCACTGAGAAGGTCCGCAGCCAGCGCATCAAGGAGCTCAAGATGTACTCTATCATCAGGGAGATCATGTTCCTCATCATCTTCATCTGGATCCTTTCTGTCTTCAGCTATGGGAATCATGACCCCTATTCCTTTTGGACTAAAGACTCCTACGTCAAGCTGTTAGTGGATGGGGATAGAAACCATACACTCATGAAGGTACGGATGTTAGTGTATACATGTGACAGAGCTGCCAACTCTCTCTGATTCTGCAGAAATGTCCCCGAAAAAAACCCCCAATCTCTTCATGTTCTGATGATCTCCATGATTGTGGAAACTTTTGCCCCTATTATGTTGGGATGCAATTCTCAGTATCTCCCTGATTGTTGGACACAATCTCCCTGATTGCAAAATGCAAATGTTGGCAGCTCTGATGTGAGGCATTGAGAACGATTGTCTGTTGGTCTGTCTGTTTTGGGTTTTTAGTTACACCTATCGTTTATTCTCTGTTCTTGTTTTAGTCAGTCCAATAATTGGTAGTTCCGTTTTGGTATATTTAATGTACTTCTAAGGCAAGGCGCTACAAGCCTTGGCTTATCCTGGACCTTGCCTTATTATGTTCCTTTATTATTACCTGTTCTACAGTATTTAGTGAATTGCATGTAAAAATAAATTTACAGTTGACTTGAATTGAATTGAATAAGACAATTGGAGGTTCAAACCCAGAAACAGCACATGCATTTTACGCCCCTGACAAATATGCAACTATTTCCGAGCTTGACCCCAAGATTGATATAAAAATCAAGCAATTCACTTCAAAATCTGCGGACTTTATTGATATTTCCATTTGTATTTTGTTCTTTGTTCTGGTGATTAGATCTGCACAAAAACCTTACTACAGCTTACAAAAAACAGTCGAAGTGAACTCCCCCCCCCCCCTATTGTCAATGGCTACAGAGCCTCCAATATCCTCCGAAATTCTCTACTCTATTCTTTCACCCAGGGGTATAAATGGGTACCTGCAAGGGTAGAGGTTGATATTGTGTTTGAAAAAGCCTTCGGAGTGCCATCACGGCAGCCCGGGCTGTATACTCCCCAGGGAGCTGAGAAAGATTAAAGGAATGTTATTGGCCCAATGACCAGGGCACTAATGTAAGCGCATTGAGACGTTATTGTGAAATGCGCTATACAAGAACTAGTTATTATTATTATTATTATTATTACTCCACAGTAATCAACACCTACATTTTTGGTCTTGGATCAAACTGGTACACTTGTTCCCATGATAAGAGATTGTGACTTTGGCTTTTTGTACCAGTGAACACCCTACATGTACAAAGTCAGGCAACCTCCTGAATATGATCTTAGGGGACTTTTGGACTGTTCTTGTTTGAAATAAGGCAACCTTTGTTTGTTTTACCTTGCATCGTTTTTTGTTTTTTTGCTTTCTTCTTTCCTCGAAGGCAATAAGTATACCCAAGTTTTGGCAGTGGGTGGAAACAGGGCTCATTCCAGGTCTGATTGCTGGGAAGTGGTACAACAATCAGGAACCAGGAAGTAGCCAACAGTTCTTCCTCGGTGATCGCTACTCGAAGATCCTCGGCAAGGTTTATTTCCGCCAGCTGAGAGTTCCTAGAGGTAAGCTTGAGGGCTTAACAAACTTGGATGTTTCCTACTTTGGCGTGTTTGGCACTGTTAACCCATGAGTATCACCATGACACAGTAAGGCACCTTCTCTGAACTATTATACACATTTGGTCTGGCATCAACCTTGAGTTACAAGGGTTTTTCATTCTGCATGGCTCCTTCATCCCAACCCTTTGCAGAACCATTATTCATGGATGGTTTTCATCCTTAAGAACATATATTTATATCGCTAATGAAGGCCAGACAGTCTTGCTTATAAAACAACCAGGCTCTTTGAAACCCTCTGGTTCTTTGAGATCCCAGTACCCGCACTCTAATAAAAGTGCCCAATTTCATAGAGCTGCTTAAGCACAATCAAATTCTGCTTACCAGAAGAAGGTTACCAGCCAAACTACCATGCAACATGTACAATTTGTGACTGGTATTGTGCTTATTTCTGCTGAGCAGAAATTTGTTACGTAATAATTTCTGCCTAAGGTTTATGAAATTGGGCCCAGGTCACAATGCTTCATTTTTTTATTGTGTCATTTTTTTTTCAGGGGAGTGTGAAATACGATCCCAAATGAAGGATATTATGAGTGAGTGCAACATTGGATACTCACTGGGAGTAGAAGACAAGGCACCATACGGAGTAGGATGGACAGCTTACAACCCCAATGTAACTCAACGCCCTGAGTACAACTATACCGACGCAACAACTCTTGACAGCTACCCAATATGGGGACGCCATACCGTGTACCTCGGTGGCGGATACATCTTCAAAGTAGACGTCAGCAGCATGGAAGGGGTTAAAGCCTCCATGAGGAAGATGTATGAAGAAGCCTGGATTGATAGGTACACCCGCGCTCTCTTCATCGAGATCTCTGTCTACAACGCTCAGACGAATCTCTTCAGCTACATCAACCTGATCGAAGAGATCTTACCAACTGGAGGTTGCTACCCGTGGTACCGCATTGACATCCTGAGGCTGTTGCAGTACAATGAGGGAATGGGGTTGGTCCGGCTCATCTGTGAGGTTTCCTTTTTCGTTTTCATTATTTTTATGTTTGGAAAGGAGATCCTGTTGGTGAGGAAGGAGGGCAAGGCCTACCTTAAGGAGCTGTGGAACTGGAACGAGATGTTCATCATTGGATTCTCAATTACACTGATGGTTGTCTACTTCTACCGATTGTATGTCACTGCTGCTTTCCTAGAAGATTACGTAAAGGGTGAGAAGAAAGAGTATATGAACCTCCAGTATGTGGCTTACTGGAATTTACTGCTGGGGTACATGCTTGGGTTAGTGGTGTTCTTGAGTAACATCAAATTCTTGAAGCTTCTAAGATTTAACCGTCGTATGGGTATTCTGTCAAGCACCATCAGAAGCTGCTCAAAGGAGCTGATAAATTTTCTCTTCATGTTCTTTTTCATCTTCACTGCCTTCGCCGCTGTGTTCTACCTGATCTTCTGTAATCAACTGTACAACTACTCTGATATTCTCTTCACCATGGAGACTATGATCACTGCAGTCTTGGGGAAGTTCAAGTTCGGTGAGCTGTTGACAGTGAGCATCTTGGGACCCTTCTTCTTCTTCTGCTTCACGGGGTATGTCTGCTTCATCATGATCAACGTGTTCCTGACGATCATCATCGGAGCCTTTCATACGGTCAAGAGCGACATTGAGAAGCAGTCCAACGACTATGAGATGGTAGACTTCATCCTAAACCGCTTCAAGTCAATGACAGGGACTGGTGAGAAGAAGGATGAAGATGACCTCCCAAATCTGGACATGGAGGAGTACGAGGCCGACAAAACAAACTCGCTGCAGGACAAGGTGGACCAGATGTTAAACAGGATCGCCAGGGTCTACTTTGATCAAGAGACCTTCAATACTTTCGTCAAGGAAATGACTGATCAGGAAAAAAAGCTGGACAAGAAGCGGAAAAAGAGGGGTAACCGAAAAATATTCACTGCTTGAAAGAAACTAACTAGGGTTTTTAAAATGGACTGCTACTGGAGGTTTTAGACTACCAGTTACATTTATTGAGAAAACATTGTGTACTTAAATGGGTAAGGTCAGAACATCACATAATTGTACGTTACTTTGTTCACTGTGAATCAAATTTTGGAATGACTAAAAAGTTCAAAACTAGTTTGACTTTGGGCCACTCTTGAGTTGAGGACTTGACCTTCTGGTACAACATTAGTTCTTATCTTCATGAATAACCATGTCGATCTCTTTTTTGGTGTGAATTGATGATGTGACCCTATGATGACACACCCCAAGTTCTGATCTTGTTAATAATAATAATAATAATAATAATAATAATAATAATACGCAGTTCTCATATAGCGCTTTATACTCCCGATGGGTGTCTCAAAGCGCTCAGTATTTTCCTGCAAGGTATGTGGAGCTACTTTTTGAATTTTGAGACCTATTCCTTTGCATAGCACCATGTAATGGTTTACAAGGTGCTGTGGCGCAATATGCAGCCAATCAAACAAGGAACACCAGGGCAAGAACCAAGTCAATTTATTGTGGTGTTACAGTAGTATTAATGTTAATAGTTGTAACTGTCTATCACAACAACAACAAATGTATGTATAAATTTGATTGGTTGCAACTACATCTATTATATACTTTTAAATTGTATTAATAAATATGTATATGAGTGTATAGAATTGTATATCTGTAAAATGTTGATGGATATTTTGAACAAAGAAAATATTTTAACAAACTTAATGTTTAGGTGAGCAAATCATGTAAAATTAATTCAGCAATTTAACCAAATATATTTATTTTTCTTAGAGCATTATTTTTTCTATTTCAATTGCCAAGCTCAGCAAAGCCAAAGTAGACATGCGACTGATTGTGCCAAATATTGTTCTGATATCATGCATACCTCTGTCATAGTCATGTAATTTTGGGTTGAGTTTTTTGTTCACACTGAAAACAATAGACTGTTTGGTGGTTTTGTGTGTGATTTTTGTTGGCAACGTCATACAGCCCCGATCTTCGGTGCAATGAAACACAAATGCTGCAAATTACCCATATCACTATGATCAATCAATTGAGCTACACAGAACAAGTAGCACACATTGATTGTATTTAAAATAAAATAAGATTACTTGTTTTGTCAACAACAAAAATGAAATAGGCAAACATCGTTTTATACATTAGAATACATTACACCCAAATAGTTTACAAAAATGAGTTCCGATTGCTTGCATGTGTTTTCTGTAGGATAGGGTCTAAGAAGGAGTATTGTCGGGGCTGGTCCCAGTGATTTTTAGTTTATTCCGGCGGAGCATTAAACAAAGTTGACACCTCTTCAAAAATTAACAAATTCTATAATTCAGTGCCTGCGAACAAACCGCACAAAATATGAACATGTTTATAATGAATAGCTCCCTTGGGAAAGTCTCGAACACATTCAAATCCGTATGAAATGGCTATTAATAGTGGCGTAATCAAGGGCCAGGGGGAATCAGCCCCCTCCCTCCCCGCTCAGAATATTTCCCCCCCCCATGAGATTAAAAAGGGCACAAATGAACGGTTTGACACATTACATACCTCCTCCAATTATGTATCCCCCCCCCCTTTTGAAAACATCTGCGGTTGCGCCACTTTTAAACACAAATACACTCGGCAGAATGTATCTGAAAATAATAGTTGAGCAGATCTCGTTATGCGTATACTTGTTTTAACTTGTATTTAAAGTTTTAGTTGTTTTTACAGTAACATGAGAAGGCCAATGATATAACAAGGTGTCCTCCCTTGTCTCAAAAGAGAGTTCCGGCCGCCTCCACCCCCATCCCCACCCCCATCCCCCTTATACACCTCATGTGTGTGTGTGATTATAATGTACTTTGTGAATAATACGCCGTCACGAATATTGCTTTTTCATTAAAGAGTGTAGGTATTATGTTTAATGTTAGAAAACCTGCACTCTTTATTTCTATAATATTTCTATTTTCTTCTATATCCTTCCCACACTTTGGCCCATCACTATGGAATGAACTCCCTCCCAATATCTGACATGTCACTACTTTATACCAGCTTCAAAACTCATTTGAAAAGTTACTTTTGGGCTGAAGTTTTCAGCTTTGTAACTCATTGTAGGCCCTGCGCCAGGAGTGCCTTTTAAAATACGAATTGTAAATCTCATTCGGGATCATTATAGAGGGGGGGGGGGGGGGGGGGGGGGGACAGTACAGGAATGAATGGCAATTGTTTCATTCCCCAATTTTTACAATGGGCAATAAATACTGCATTTACGAACCCACCCCCTCCCATAGGGATGTAACTATATAGTGTATTTGGCTTATTCATTCATAGTAATTATACTTAAACTATATAATATACATTGAAATTATCCATTGCTACAGTTGAAGTTCAGTTTTGAGTATGAATAAACAGACCACTGCACAAGCACTGTACTCTATTGACCATGGCCTACACTTCTTTTACTAACTTTTCGTCAATCTTTCTTTCCTACATTAATCTAAATGGAGGTAAGGTAGGGAAACTATTGTGTGTCCCCTTTTTAATGAAGGTGACTGAAAATATTGATACATTTTGGGTCATAATAGAATGACCATTTTACTTTTGGGTGCCATTCCACCTGGTCACAACTTCAAATGGCATTGCTTGATTTCGTAAATTTAGCATTACTGAACAACTTAATAATACGAAGCAACTTGTTTGTATGTTTGCTTGTTTGTTGGTTGGGGGTGTTGTTGCGTTTGTTTGTTTGGTTTTTGTTTGTTTGTTTGTGTTTTTTGTTTTACTTTAACGAAATAAAATTCACAACTTGCCGTTTTGGTTACCCATTAGTTTTGCTAAGCAAAACGTCACTCGTGCAAGCGCGCAGCTTAGCACATTGCCTATCTTAGTTCGAGGAGGAATGATAAAGGTGGTGGTTTGGAGTGGGTGTTCGGCCGGGGGTTCGGAAGTGTACCGGTTCTATCTGGCATTACCCCCAACCAATTTTTAATGGATTTGTCTAATGAATATTGTGCCCCCAACCTTGTCGAGGCTCAAACTTCTGAAAAATCATCCATTAGAAAACACGTTTTGCAGCTCATAACGTTCCCTTTGACTGTATGTATATTTCACAACTGATTTAAGTCCCCCAAAAATTATTTTCCTTTCTGAACTTTCAGGGGGATTGACTTTATAAAAGAAAAGGATAGTAGGCCTAACTGATGAAATTAGTTGTAAAGTACGCGCCCTTTCCAATCATGGACCTATTGTTGGAAACGTGGTAAGTCGCTGTTCTGTAGAAATCCCTCCACCTAGCCTACTTGAAGAGGTCTTTACTATGATGATCACATTTTGCAGGTCAAATAATTGTTTAAAAATGTGTTTTTATTAGATATTTATTGCAATGAAAACATTTTCTACCAATGAAAATGAACAGTAAAGACAAAAACATTTTTTTTAAATAACAAACTGGAGGAACTACATGGTTGCACGGTTTACGTGTTTGATTTATGACTATTATAAGGTGAAAAGCGGCCACTTCAAAATGGCGCTAATCATTATACACACGTGGAGAACATTTTCGGGCCTTGAACGACGGGAAGCGTCCCGAAATCGCATTATTTGATCAACATGGACACGTTGGCTTATTCCACAAAGAAATAAGGACCATTTTGGTAAGTTTATTGTGTTAATTGGGGCAGCATGCTTCCGAGCAACAGTGATTCAGTTTACTTTTGTTGTCCCTGACCCGCATGACTTGTCTTTGTTTGCTTGTGTTTTCTGTCCTAGTTTTTTGTTGTTTTCCCCACCTGCATGCTCCACCCTCATTCGCTCATTCCGTTTTATTACTTATTTATTTATTTATTTATTTAATTACTTATTTATTTAATTACTTATTTATTTATTTATGTATTTATTTTATTTATTTTTTATTCTAAAGTGTTATCTGTTTACCAATTTATTTACATATTTATTAATTATTATTATTATTATTTTTTCACACTTTTTATAGATTATTTTTCTTGGACCTACTTTCTTGGTTGGTTTACTTCCAAATATTATTTTATCTTTTTTGTACTTTCTTTGTATTTTTATTTTGTTTGTCTTGGTCAAATAAATAATAATAATAATAATAATAATAATAAGTGATAAAATAATGTGTTTTTTGGTGAGGGTTCGACCAGTGTCTTGCTGTCGAAACTTCGTCAACCTCGTCAAATTTCGTCCTTTTTTATTTTATTATTTTTTTATTCGGGGGGGGGGGGGGGGCTGCGGTCAGTTGTCAATCTTCATTAAACTTCGTGATTCTTGCAATGTGTTTATCGTACCATTAAGTCCAAAATAATGGTCACGTAGTTTTCTATGTATTAACATTTTGACTCGGTTTTTTGCGTTGTTTTCATACAATTTACAATTAGTCAGACACGTCCCTTGGTATTTTCCCCTTTGTAATGCTTAGTTCATTCAGAATAGGCATGGGCATACATGATTCAAATGTTTTTTTTAAAATAAGCGTTATGGTATTTTGAAGAATATTTTTAAGGTACATTTTAAGTTTATGCCATAAACTAGCTCTGTTTCGGGTTTTGTAGTGCAAACAAACAAATCTGTTTGGGTTTTGTAGTGCAAACAAACAAATCTGTTTGGGTTTTGTAGTGCAAACAAACAAATCTGTTTGGGTTTTGTAGTGCAAACAAACAAATCTGTTTGGGTTTTGTAGTGCAAACAAACAAATCTGTTTGGGTTTTGTAGTGCAAACAAACAAATGCATTTTGTAAACCTTAAGAAAAGGAAAACAATTATAAGACTCTTTAAAAGTCTTCAGACATTTTTACAAATCTTTGGACTCAATTGTGATCATAATCTCTACTGTGTGAAAACAATGACTACAAATTTGTATTTTTTTTAAGTGTGGTCTTTATGTGCATGTTTTCCATCTACCTAGAGAAAGTACAGATTAATAGCATTATCTGAAAACTAAATTGACCTTTTCATTTTTCTGGTAGGCCTACCATAACTAAATTGACCTTTTCATTTTTCTGGTAGGCCTACCATAACTGGTAATGAAAAAGTGTTCATGGCACAGTGCAACTTTGTGATCACAGTTTTCATTAACAACATCTGGTGCGCGCCCTCTTACATTTATGCACAACTCTAGCTATTTTATTTTTTGTTTTTAGTACCATTGCCAAAATAACAAAGGTATTGCTATGTTCCTTTCCATCTCCCATGCTCTGTGTCTCATCATATAAATAAAAAATAAGGCAACAATTCAAGGTGGAATTGAAAACGAATTTATCCCACCATAGTGTGACAAGGTTAGCCCCAGTCAGATTTTGTGGCCAACGAAAAATTCTTAGTCACAGGCTTCCAGGCATGCCGTCATTAAATCATGCAGCTAACAAGTGGGTTAGCAATTTTAACAAACTAAATGTGTTCGGTTACCTCTGATAGGTTCCCTTGTGTCCTTTTGTTGGTTGAAATTACTAAAGTTTCTTAAAGTCAATGTAAATTTGCAGTTTACTCAAAACTATTTGGTGATGGACTGTGGCGTTTTGGAATGAACTCACAATGCCCATCTCAAATAGGTCACATGTGTCGCGAGGTTGCTTCATGTCACAGCTACAGCTATGTGAGCTTGCGGGTACCACATGCACACAGACTGAGTCCGACAAAATGCAACAGACAGTTTGATGCATGCACTGTGTTGGCCAAGGCCCCACCAGCTAAGCTCTGTTTAGCCAATGTTTTTAAACATTCTCATTGCATTCTTGTTGCATGTAATCCATCTGTGACAACAACAATATCCTGAGATGTTCCTCAAGGAGCTTGGTCATCCTCCCCTACTTGAGAACCTGTAGTTGATGTCACACTGTCCTTAGCATCCACCGCTTGATCTTGGTGATTTACCCTCCATGCAGTGAGAGAGAAGCAAGCCAATAAGATCCACTCACCCTCCGCTCAAACTCTCTCTGAAGTTACCCAGTTTAACGGACTACTCCATGTGCATATCAAGGTATGCAAACACTTAACTATACCACATAATTATTTAAGATGTGTCATCAAAATATTGTTGAACTGCACGGAAGTGAGCATTCAAAGTAGGGAACATGTACAAGGGACATACTCCCCACACTTGGCAGTTAGCCTATACACCTAGTTCAATTTGTCATTGCTTGTCTTTCACAACAAGTGCATTGAAACCTATCAGTGAAAACACAAACTCATGAAGTGTTCCACAGGATCGCCCTCATGAACTTGGGGGCTTGTTCATCCTCTCCCGCTCGAGAATTAAATCTTGATGCGGCCACCCTGACCCTGTGGCATCACTGCATGTTCTGTTTGGATCACCCTTCAAACATATACAATCAACAAGCCAACAGCTAGGGGTCCACTCGCCCCCCTGCTCAAACTATCAGATGTCAGACTAGTTCAATTGAGCACTTCTTCATGTAGCTCTGCAATTCAATCAAGGTATGACAATTCTTTGAAGTTGCGTACCTCAAATTTCATAGCATTTAAAGGTATTATACAGGATTGGTAGAGCTGACAAAACAGTCGCAAACAAAGTTCATGTTTTGTGTGATTAACCATATACATGAAATAACAAACCTGTGAAAATTTCAGCTCAATTGGTCATCGAGGTCACGAGAAAATAGTGAAAAGAGACCTTATGTGTTTTCTGTTTTTCAAACATCGAGTTTATTATCGCGCGCGATAAAAACTATTGTTTTACTCATTTCTCAGAAACGATAGCATTTTAGGCAGAAATATTTTAAGGAACCCTTTCTACCATTACTTACTTTAAATCATGTAAGTTATGTGTGAATCTGTGAACATTTGTGTTTTTCGATCTTACCAATAGTGTACAGGGCCTTATAACTCAAAATGTTGCAACACTAGTGTGTTAAGCCCATCCCCCTTCTTCAAGGAATGCTAATTTAGTTGTGGTCTAACAGAAACTGAGTTATTGTACAAAAGACACCTGTTGTAAGCCTTCTGGTGTTTAACCAATTGTCCTGCTTTTTCTTTCCAACAGATGAAACCACCAGTGACAACACAAGATCCCAAGTTGTTTGCCCTTAAAGATTGGTGCACCTTAACTCGCTAAACTTGGTCAGTGCTGCAGTTGATGTCAACATTACTGCAGTTTTCCTCTACATGACCACAATGTTAAGTCTAAAACAGAAACATTTAAGTTCATGACATCTGAGCAAACTCCTGGATTCATCTTACTCTGGATAGAACCATTGATGTCACTACAGACCTTATGAGCAGAACATCAGAGGAACAGCATTGAGGGACCCATGGTGCAAGCAAGGTATGGTTACATACACTGCTTTTGAAATATTATCTGCACAAGATGTCGTAACATGCACATATACTTCAAAGGATCCTAAAAATTCCACAAAAATTTCGTCTTTGTATTGTCCTAAGCATGTACCCTTAGTTTATGTATTTTGTTATGTACAGGCAAGCCGCTACAAGCTACCTGGCTTATTTTGGGCCTTGCCTCCATGCGCTTTCCCGCTAGTTTATTCTTATTCTGTCTTCTGTCAATGTATATTTAAATAAATCAGGTTTAAAATGTTGATGTAACCCTCCCCGGGGTTAAGGGGTGTGTTCCAAGTTGGAATAAAAAAATAAAAAAAATAAAAAATAAATAAATAAATAAAAAATATATTATGCATTACAATGTAGTTCTGTAATTGTGGAAATATGTTAGTGAAAATAAATGTGAATTGAATTGGAAAACAAATTGAAATTGACTTTTAAAGTGTGGCCTCTGAAGTCAGTAGCTGCATCCCTAGTGTTAGCCAGAGGGGTGTCTGGGTGTCTTCGATACACCCTGTTTTAAATTTGGACACCCTGTACACAGTTTTTTAATCTCCAGCGAATTTTGACACCCTTTTACCAAATCCTGGCTTAAACCTTAACTGCAACCCGTTTTTCTGTGATTGGGTCATTGTGTGTGCATGGTTTGAAAATGCCTAATGGTTTAGAAAAGTTTTATTTGATGTTGTGACAGACGGCGTACAGTTGCAAACATAGCTGAATTTATCAAGTCTCCCCAAAAGTTGAAACACAAAACCCCCGGGTTGTGATAGATTCGTATAATTACACAATCTGTTGAATGCATTACCCCCAAAACGTTATAATTTTTCGTTGGGTGTTTCTATGTTTGTTTGTTGTTGTGTTTTTTTTTGGGGGGGGAGGGGACTCAACTTTTAAGATTAATCTTTTTTGTTTTTGGTTTGCTTAATTTATTCAATTGTTTATTTATTCATTGATTGATTTGGTTATATTATTTCTTCTTATTTTTTCATTTAGTCATTTTTGTAGTCTCCCTTCAAAATAGATACATATGTTGCCGTCTTTTGTTTTCTCCCAGTCCGGTTGGGTGCACTCCTACGGTATGTGGCCTCCAGTATGAATACATTGTAAACTAAACGGGGTTAAAGTACCAACACTTACTGGTACAGTGGGATAAGGTGCTGGAACTGTCTCACACTTGGACGTAGGGAAACTTTCACCGGCGTTGAGGTGTTTTCACTTGGAAGGAAACAAACTAGACGGGCCTTGGACTCCCACTAAATAAACTCCCATTGGAACCAATGCTGAATGATAAATATTCAAAAATACTCAAAAAATCGTGTAAGTCTCTCAGCCTCTTGAAAACCAATCAAACATGTTTTCGGACGACTGAACTTCAGAATTCTTTTCAATTTTTGGCAGGTCAGCCGTTTGGAATTTTTTCTAGCGACCCCAGAAAAAAACACCCCAGAAAATTAACTTTTCCCTAAACCGACTTGCTGCCAGTTTTCGTGAAGCACTTCTCCACTTGCCAAGTAAAATAGGGCCAACTTAAACGCCCAAATTTATCAAGTCTCCCCAAAAGTTGAAACACAAAACCCCCAGGTTGAGATAGATTCGTATAATTACACAATCTGTTAATGCATTACCCCCAAAACGTTATAATTCAAAATATACTGTTTCATTGGGTGTTTCTATGTTTGTTTGTTGTTGTTTTTTTTGGGGGGAGGGACTTTTAAGATTAATCTTTTTTGCTTTTGGTTTGCTTAATTTATTTGTTTATTTATTCATTGATTGATTTGGTTATATTATTTCTTTCTTCTTTTTTCATTTAGTTATTTTTGTAGTCTACCTTTGTCAGTTAGTCAGAACCCTCCCTCCCTCTTCCCCCCTTAGATGAGATCGAAAGTATGCACAAGCGAATGGATCAATACAAAAATAGCCCCCCACCCCGAATTATTTCCCCCTATGTTTGCCGACCCCTCCCCCTCCCCACACGAAAATGTCTCGTTACTTTAACGTCAGCTACCCAACCCCCAACCCAAAACTAGTCTCATAATGCTGGACTACTGCACTCCATCCAAGGAGTCACTTTCTTAAGTGGTGTTTACCTTTAAAAAAAAATAAAAATAAATAAAAAATATCTGCCTAACTTTGTACTTCTCATGTTCAGGGGGTCAATCTTGCAGTTGTCTGACTCATCTTACTGGATCCTCGGTTGTTTTTGATGCACATCCCTCCTCACTGCATAAAGAGAAAAACGAACAACATGATTTAAACTTATTACTTTTCTTAAATATTAGATAATTATTAGTTGATACAACAAGTTTCCTTAAAGTTGTGAAGACCATTGTGATCACCCAAAAACAGTTTTCTTGAAAGAGTTTGAAATAAAAAGGTGTTTATCTAGCAAGAGTTGTTTATGTTTGATTGAAATACTTCTTCACTTTAACTCCTAATCTTAATTTTACTCAATTCTTAAACCATGAATTTACATAACATACCTCCTTTGAAATCTCAATTTTTGTTCTGGCATAAATTTCACAACAGACCACCCACCTGCTCCCACTGGTTACATCCACTTGAAGAGAGGAGTCAAATTGTTCTCTGGTTGGAGTTGTTTTGAAATTGTTTATAAATTATTTATTAATAAGAATAAAACATGTTTAAAGCACATTTATTTCTGTGGTGTCGGTGTGGCGGGAAGGTTAACATTCTATCAAATAAATTGAGTAGAAAATATTTGTCTGTCTGATGGGTTTAAACTGTTTTCATTATGTGCAGTAATATTTTAACATTCAGTTTCATGAATTTCAGAAAGTGGACATGAAATTGCAAGCTACAACTGAGACTCAAACTTCTTGTGTTTTTGTTTACTGCATTTTTGCTGCCAATTTTAAAAAGAAAGTCATTCGTTTTTTATGTCATGGTGCATGTTCTTGAGCCATTTTTCACCCCCTTACAATCCCAAATTCTTCTCTATCCAATAGTCAAAGTGAATGATTCCAAAGGACTGGGGGCCTGGGGACCCAAACAACTAGTGCTCACCACAGGGTCAGGCATACCAAATGTGTCAAAGTCAAAACATTTTGGAGGACTGGTGCTGGACGCAGGCCAGACGCAAGCCACACTGCTATAGCCTGTTAAGGCAGTATTTAACGTTTGCCTAAACTAAAGTACGCACTCTCTATTGTTACAAATGACACCTTCCTTCCTGCCCCTAATTCAACTGTTGTAAGGGCGTGGTCACACTGACTAGCTAGCTGAGCATCCTTGTGACATAACAAACACCCCCCCCCCGCCAACACTCAAACGGTTACCCATAATACCCAGTTGTTAATGCCCGTGTCTTAACATTATGGAAACAATTTCTAAAAATATGTTCGGCCTTTTCACGTTTTATATTGCTGAACAATTTTCTCGTCTTTAAAACGACTGTACATGCTGGAAAGATTTCAATCACGCGTATTTCAATGTTGCCGCCACAGTGAAGCCTTATGTTTGGTCCACTTTTACAATTTTGAAACTTAATATTCACCGTAAGAACTCTATATAGGGATTCTATAAATAACATTTAACTCACCTCACCTATTTTGCAGTAATTTCGTCGACAAAATTGCCCCAAAATGTGGAATAACTGAAGAGAAAACGTGGAGTCTTTCTATTTCGGCCATTTGTCTATACTTCACATGGGTGTTCACGTGGAACGACCCACTGAAAATTTGCATATAATCAAAGCGTTTATAACAATGGTATTTAGAAAGGCAAGGCAACCTTTTTATGGGAGACTCTTTTCTTGCAAAGAAGGGAATAATGCACAATAATGATTTACCTTCATTGTTTTATAAATTGGGGCTATTTGGTTGAAATAACATCTGTCCAATTGTTTTGAAGACTTTTTAACATCTTTGAAATTTGTCTTTTGCCAATATCAAACCAATTAAAATGCCTCAATACCCCCCCCCCCCCCCAAAAAAACCCTCATTTTGTTATTATGCAAAGATGGGGTTAATTTATGTTGGCGGGGACCCCGGTGAAATAGCTGGGGTTGATAGGGGTAGGGAGGGAGCCTCCACGTTTCCCCAGTTATTTTTGTCGAGAACAAACAAACAAAACACGAAAATGGCCCCTGTGTATGAATCACAGTTTATCCTTGACCACTTTCGAAATAAATAAGAAATGCGTTATCATCACTTATTGTTAGCGCCCTCAGGCGACAAGTCTGAACATGTTATTTATTATTTTCAAACTCGATACATGTTCATTCAAACTAGACAAAATTTGATACATTTTTAGATAGCATCACGAGGGCACAAAATTTGAAGAAGAAAAAATCGACAGTGAAAATCAGTAGTTGTGTTTGAAAAAATTGTTTGGTTTCCCATCGCGACCATAGTAAACAGCCAAAAAAGTGTCACTAAGTCCCTTAGGGTTAGGATGACCGAGATGGTGTGAGGAATTGAGCCACCTCTCACTATTAAATATCTCACATGGTCAGCGTCTCCAACAGCCTCTCCTAACCAAACTCCTACTGCTTGGCTTCATGCGCCGATCCCCGTTTCAAACCGATGGCAGAGGTGTGAAGGCGAGTTTCTGGCGCCTAAAAACCAGACAGCTCCGGGCAGGTGGGGTTCGTTAGCCATGGGAGGCAGCCCACCTAGGAGAAGGAAAACTCTGATTTCAAACCAAGCGGTGAACGGTCTCTCTTGAGGGAGTGGACGAACTGCGCCTCACCAGCCAACGGTTTCGAGCGGATGAGCTGGGGAGAAGGGGATCCGGACTCCCTTAAGCCGGATGTAGAAGGACCCGACCACCCACTACATTACTACAGGTCGAGAATACCTTCATGAAAGTCAACCAACAGAAAAAAGCTATGATATCCAAAGGTGGGACCCGCAGGCTGGAGGATATCAAAAATGCTACTGGGGAGGAGAGAGCTACAACTCCGACTAGTTCTGGAGATAATGACGGTCTAGAGATAAAGCCTGTAATGGGACTCTCTGGATCTGACCACCTCACGAACGAAAAGAGAAGCAGCTCACTCTGGTCATCAACATCAATAGCGACATGGAATGTCAGAGGTTTATCTACAGGAAAGATACAAACAATAACTTCAGAGATGGAGAGGTGCAAAATTACGGTACTGGGAATCTCAGAGCACTGGTGGTTAGGACAAGGCAGGTTTACAACTGAAGAAGGCTGTGTCATGGTATACTCAGGGAAAGACGGAGGGCGAAAGCAAAGCGGAGTTGGTTTTATTATAGCAAAATCAACTGCCAACACAATTCTAGGCTACAATCCCATCAGCGAAAGAATCATCACTATCAGACTGAACGCACATCCAGTGAATATCACACTGGTTCAGGTGTACGCTCCCACCTCAAACTCAACGGAAAAGGATAGAGATCACTTTTATGATGAACTCCAACACACACTGGACAACACCCCTCGAAGAGATATAACCATGGTAATAGGGGATTTCAATGCTAAAGTTGGACAGATAGACCAGAAAAGTGATACTGTGGGGAAATTCGGCCTGGGAGATAGGAACGAACAAGGAGAGAAAATGATTGATTTTTGCAGAACAAACGAGCTCATCATTGGTAACACACTCTTTCAACACCACCCCAGACGACTGTATACTTGGATTAGTCCTGGGGATAGAGCCAGAAACCAAATCGACTATGTCCTTGTCCAGCGAAGATGGCGATCAGTAATCCATAATGTGAAAACTAGACCGAGTGCGGATTGTGGAAGCGACCATCAAATGCTGATCGCACAAGTGAAAATGAGGCTGAAATCCCAGAAGAAACCAAAAACACCAACAAGATATGATGTTGAGCGGATTCCGAGACAGTTTGGAATAGAAGTAAGCAACAGGTTCTCTGCACTTCTGGAATCGGCAGAGGAAGAACAAATGCCGAATGAACTGTGGGAGAACATGAAGGAGATTGTAAATCAAGCTGCTGAAAGACACATCCCAAAGAAACGGAAACTCAAACAACCTTGGATCTCCGCCAACACTATGAATCTTGCGGACGCACGACGAAAAGCCAAATCATCGGGGGACCAACAGAAATGGCGAGACCTCAACAAAAGATTCAGAAAAGGGGCAAAGGAGGACAAAGCTGTGTTTCTAGAAACAAAATGTGAGGAAATGGAGAAAGAGCAACACAATCCTAGCAGAGTTTTCAAACTACTGAATGACATAACGGGACAATCAAAAGTGAGAACGGATGTGATAAATGACAAAAATGGCACAACGCTCACTGAGGCTGACGAAATCAAAAAGAGATGGGAAGAATATTGCAGCAACCTATATACAAACCAAGACGAGGAACAGGACACAACAATACTTGTTTCTGAAAACATTGAAAAAGAACCACCACCATTGAAAGCAGAGGTGGAATGGGCTATCAAACAAATTAAGAATGGTAAAGCTCCAGGTGTCGATAACATCCCCGCTGAAATATGGAAGGCAACTGGAGATGAGGGCATTACTGTTCTGTGGAAACTATGCATCCAAATCTGGGAAACGGAACAATGGCCAAGGGACTGGTGCAGGGGAGTATTTATCCCACTGCCCAAATCAGGAAACAAGAAGGAATGTTCAAATCATCGAACCATCAACCTTATTGTTCACGCCAGCAAAATATTGTTGAAGATCATTGCCAACAGAATGAAGAAGAAATACGAAGAAGAGATTGCTGAAGAACAAGCAGGTTTCGTCGAAGGAAAAGGCACCCGCGAACAAATAGTGAATATGAGGAACATCATTGAGAAGTGCAAAGACCAAAATGTACCACTCTACATGTGCTTTATTGATTATGCGAAAGCATTTGACTGTGTAAGCCATGTAAAACTTTGGGAAGACATGACGAAGATGGGATTCCCGGAACATTTAGTGGGCCTTATTGCCCAGCTCTATACTGATCAGGAAGCTAATGTACGAACAGGCTACGGCGATACAGAATGGTTCAAAATCGGCAGAGGAGTCAGGCAAGGGTGCACTTTGTCCCCCTGCTTATACAATATATATGCAGAAAACATCATGCGAGAAGTTCTTGAAGAAGAGCAAGGTGGCATTAGCATTGGAGGAGTAAAGATTAATAACTTGCGCTTCGCTGACGATACAACACTGCTGTGTAACAGCAAGGGCGAACTGATGACGATGCTGGAAAACACCAGAAGAGTGAGTAAGGAAAAAGGCCTTCTGCTGAATGCAAAAAAGACAAAGATCATGGTAATCGACAAAGAAAGAAGCGAAACAGACAGGGAGTTCATTTTGCATGGGGAAACAATCGTGGAAGTCAACGAGTTCATATATTTGGGATCCTGTATCAACAGTAAAGGCAAAAGTGAAAACGAAATACGAAGAAGACTGGCAATTGCAAAAAGACAAGCTATCAAAGTAGATACCATTTGGAAAAGCAGGGGTATATCTACAAACGTGAAGCTGCGACTACTGAGGGCATCTGTGTTCTCAATCGCTACATATGGATCAGAATCATGGACTATGACACAGAAAGACGAGAAAAGGGTGGACGCATTCGAATTGTGGTGCTATCGGAGGCTGTTGAGGATATCGTGGAAAGACAAGAAAACAAACAAATGGGTTTTGCAAAAGATGTGTAAAGAGATGGAAGTCAGAAAGGGAATTGCATTGAGGAAGATGAGATTCTTTGGACATATTGTTAGAAGAGACGGTTTGGAGAAGACGATAGTACAGGGAAGAATGGAGGGGAAGAGAAGCAGGGGCAGACCAGCAATGAGATGGACAGATGACATAAAGCGGTGGACAGGATCAGTAGAGACGCCAGTTACCACCATGGCGAATAGCAGAGATGGTTGGAGGGCTATAATGAAGGCCACAGCAGCACAATTCCGTGCCAACTGACCAAGAAGAAGAAGTCCCTCTACTCGTCATCCTAACTTTTTCTGCAAACAAATACAACATTAAAAGTTCAGATAAAACCAAGATCATAGCATTTTCTTTTATGATGACGCAATCATGATGACTTGATAAGGTGTCGTATTACAATGATCTATGAGGCAGTTTAATATTTTGAAAAGTATTTATTGAACTAAATTTATTGGGTTTTTTACAATCTGTTGGCCTACATCATCAAAAAGGTCTTGAAATTATAATAATGAGTAAAATCTACATCAAGTTGACCCAATAGGTTTTCTGGTCTAAACGGCAAGGTGAAGTAAAAAACTTGTCCAGGCCTATGTTCGGTTATAAGCCAATGTGAAAATCAATTTCATTCCAGCTCCTTTGAAACGCTCACCTCTTCAAGTAATACTAATGATGACGTTTCATATCAAACAGCACCATCTGGTGACATGTTTTAACAAGAAATTCTGCTCATTAAAACTGGTTCAAGTTCGGAATCGTTTTTTAACTCCGAACATGTGTAACAAAGGACGTAATGATGACGTAATCAAGTGTTCATTATTTCAAATTCATGTCTGAAGAAACGCAGTTGAAGTGATTTGTAAAGCGTCAAATTAAGGTCTGGCGCATGTGATATATATTTTGTTGTGTACTTTGGTGACCTGGATTTGATAATGCTTCCTGTCCAAACCGGAAGTTCAAGCTGAAAACATACCCTCAAGATTTATGTACGGTTCTTCTGCGATTCTGATAAGACTCTATGGGCCCTTTTCGAAACTATGACTTCGGGCTTGGAATCCTGCATAGGCTCCGTCGGCTATTTTGAACTTGTGTGCTTTCGGAACGGGAGTTCAAACATGCAGACGAAGCCTAAGACGGAGCTCAAGCCAAATCTGCGGTTTCGAAAAGGCCCTATGTATCAAATTCTTTACGCCAACTTGCACTTCCTGAAACCCGAACACCTTGCGTCTGTAATTGTATATCTGTAATATCACAAACTACTAGTTGAACTTGCTCCTGGATATTAACAAAAGGCGAGCATGAACAATAGCCAACCTGGACTGACCCACAGCAACTAAAGGGGTGTCTTCTGTTTTCGTGAGGGACAGGCTGCAGTAACAAGACAGGGTGGAACGAACACATGATGGGCAATCTATACAACTGGCGCACCTGCACATTTTTACAAGATGTTATTGCTTTACCAAAACACGAGTTATGAAATACATCATTGGAAATCTTCTAATGGTGTCAACATTAATGGGTGTACATACAAGAAGAATGTAAGGTACAGCTTTACGAGTAAAATACTTGACAAAGAATTTGAAAAGTATCTGGCAAAACGGGCGTCCGAATAATAGATTGAAACAGTTTACTGCTTATTTCCTTCAATTACTTTCATTCCCAACAAAAAGTAAGCCCTGACATTTTTGACATATCATACTTACGTGGTGTTCTAATCTTTGTTACCTTGATCACATCAAGATTTCACCGTGGGGATCATCCATATCCGACTGGATGATCCACCTTTACGTACTCCTTGCCAGCGTCCTCCTGTGCCCCTACCACCCAGCCGATGTTAATGGCTAAATATCGACGTGCCACTGCACCAACATACCGCACGTGGCATGAAAAACGAGAACGGTGCTCCGTGGCTAGTACATTATCTACGTGCAGAATATGCCATTAAACATTTCAATGTAAACAAAAATGTTTCAAACACATGCCTTTATACCACAGGCATAGCTCTAATTGACACTTTTTAGATGGTCAAGGTTTAACCTCAACACACAAAGCACAATATCCGTAACAAAGTGTGCTCTATTTTACCTACAGTTGCCTCGAACAGTTGAGCAAAGCCATGTCAAGATTCAGGCACACCATCGCGACGGTTCGCCATCTTGAATTTGAATGTTTGTTTGAGACACGCGGCGGGTCGAGAATATATAGTTAAACTGGGTTGTCCACACACCATACTGCTAAAAAGCTTGCCCTTTTATGAAAACTACCCAGTCACACGCCACCCGTCCTACCTTCTATCTCTCGTTTTCGCTGTCGTTTTAATATTTCTTGGTTATTATTTGTTTTCTTTCAAAACGGCAACTCCTCGAAATATTTATCAGATTTGACGTTACATCGAGAATCCTTTTTCGTAAAAATCTCGTTCATGTTACCTGACGATCTGGCTGCAGGTCTCAGCTGTATAAGAGGGCAATTTGAAATCAATTTGTGAATTTGTTTGGTCAGAATTTGAAGACTGAATCTTTTTGTCATGAGATTTTGAAATTCCCACTTTAGTGTTTGATTGAAGGCAAAAGAAAGGCCCCTTCCCCTTTGTTCATGCATAAACGACAAATTGGGTTGTTTTGAACTCTAAACACTTACGGGTCAGAGTGCCGGTTCCCGACGGGGGGGGGGGGGGGGGGGGCTGACCCATTTCTGGGTCAGACTGACCCGGCAATTGGTTAAACAAAATTAACTCGGCTTCTACATCAGTTTTAACTATTTTTGCGTCATTTTGATCTAGGAAAAAGATTCGAATATAAGTATTCTGCCTCACCTAATTGACAAAAAAATTAAGTAAGATAAAGATAACATCCATAATCATAGCAAAATAAACACCTTTCACCTCTCTGTATTGTCTCTTAAACAAGTTCATGCTTCACTCGTAAAAGAAATAGCAGAAAACTGAGCACTGAAAACGTTAAGTAGCGAGAAAAATGTTTTTAAAAATACCTATAACTAAAAGGTTCAGTCTGCCAATAAACTTTACTTTAAAAAATTCAGACATTCAAGCGTACATTTGAAAATTTACAACACAGACAGTTAACAACTTTTATTTGTAATGGTTGTATTTAAGGAGAAAACTGTTGACTGCTGTTTTTAAATAAAGAAGATGTTTTTAACAAATATTGATGGGCAATGAGTTCCGCAAGGCAGGCAGACAAAATCTCTAAAAGTTGGTTGATTTGAAACAATGTGATATTTGATAACGGAAACAGGCGATGTAAGATTAACAAGGCTTCTAAACTTACGTGGACACCGGACGTGCGTCGGCAAGTTTCAACTGTCTAGCCAACAGGATAATAGAGAGAAATCAATTTTACGAAATTAATTTTGACCTACATCTTGGCGAAAAAATAATAACAAATGAGCCCCTGGACAAAACTTAAATTTTAAGCATGTCTTTATACCGGAACTCGCTATACTGTGTTTTTCCCTTTTTATATTAAAGGGAAGGTATAGCCTACGTTTAGTAATTGCTCTTAAAAATTAATGGCAACAAAAGCTTACTTGGTAAGAAGTGCAGCTTTCGATAGCATAAAGCATTTTAAAATCCGTTCACTTCGAAGTAATGTGGTTATGGAAAAAGATACTAGTTTTTATCCCCCAAAAGTTTGAATCTGAGAAACGTTACTGTCAGATACGTTTCTCAGTTTATGTATTCCAGTTACGGATTATTTGTCTTGCGTAGACATAACCGCTCCGAATTTTTGGCGATGTCTCAAGAACGCTATACCACCTTTTAAAATGAAATTATCACATTTTAGTTTAGTTTATTGTATTTGACTACAGTTTTACGTGTATAGGATTAAAACTATCGAACGGTTCCAAAACCCAAAGGTATCCGTTCCCTTTTTAAAATGACACCTAGCCTTTTGTTTTAGCAGGAAGCATTAAAGAATCAGCGGGATAACTACAGTTTTCGTACGATCGATCACAAGAAATATTTGTTGTAAATATAACGGAACTAAATTCTGTTTTTGCAAAAGGGGCTGGACTTCTACATCAAAATATTGAGCGTTAGAATTGGCATCAGTGCGGTAACTGAGGAAGAGACATTTAGGGACATGGCTGCATTTTAGGGTATTTTTTCCCGCCTTACTCTGTGGACCCAGGGTTCGAATCCCGTCTAGGTGCAGTGAGTTTTCATTCATACCACCAGAACAAGTGGATTTTCCCCAATTCTGACTTTCAATTTCATATGCTTAATATTACGTTTCGAGGATTAACCAAGTTATAAATAACAAAAAGATAACAGTATTTAAACAAGATATTAATAATTTTAAATTCCTTAAAATTTTTAAATAAGAAATAACATATATGAAATACTCAGAGAGAGACAATTTTAAGGAAGACCAGAGTCGAAGAAAAAAACTATTTTTTATTAAGCACTTCAGAAAAATCTCATGATCAAATTAGGATCTCAAGTACCAATTACGATTAATTTGTCAATTTTCTTTCTTTACACACAAATTACATGCCTGTCTATAATTATATAACCATACACATAGTTTTTCTTTGTCCACCTGTGGGGAATATTAATTGATTTAATATGCGACTACCGCAGCATTGGACTGAATTCGTAAGAAAGAAGTCCGAGAAATTCACACCAGCGTGATTGCCACACCAGCTACGCCGCAAAGCACGGCGCAGCAGCCCCCCTTCTAGTCGACGGTGCTGATTTGCTATCTCCTGGAGTTTTTGAGAGAGAAAAGAAAAAATTAAGAAGGGAATAAAATTACTTGAAAGGAGGTTAGAAGGGTGGTTCTTTGCTGCTAAGTTTGTCAGGTGGTGGAATTTCTTATAAGTAAGGATTGGGGTTACTTGGGGGGGGGGGGCTCTGTGTGGGTGGAATTTGGTTTGCAGGGAGGCAGACGGCAACGGCAGTGTTATGTTTCCAGAAATGATTTAAATATCTGTTTACAATGTATCATAAATTATCGTATGAATATGAATGAGTATAGTTATTTATTGTGTCTGCATAAAAAAATACAGATAATTGTAATCCATTGGCAATTTAGAATTTAAAATGCAACGTTAAAATCACAAAACAAATAGTTATGATAACAACCACAGTAATAACAATAAACATTAATTATCAAATATGCAGAAAATACAGTAAAACTTACAATTCACTTTCAGTTACATACAATTGCGAACTTAAAAGTTATACAATTTCAAAAGGTTTCAAAAGGTTAACAAATTGAGAACAAAAACAATTTGCTTATACTACCCTTTCCAGTGTGTAAACAAGAAATGTGTTATTTGGGACGTAGCACGTTTTATAGAGAAGCAGCTCTTTGTAAAAGTGTTTTCCCTGTATGTTTGTTAAGTCAAAGTCTAAACTATATTCAACCATCCTTCAGATTTGAAAGTATCCGGAATTTCGAATGGTTTATGCAAGTTACACTAATTTTAAACCAGTCAGTATAAAACGCTGAGATGATGTTTTGAGTTAGTTGTTTTGTTTCAACAATTTCATTTGGTATAGTTGTCAGTCAAAACGCAAAATTATACCGTGGCACGTGGGGGTGGGGGAGCAAAAGGTTGAGGGAATTTGAGTCAAATTAATCCCTCCCTCCCACAACCGAGGTAACAAGAAAACACCGACAAATTGTTTCAAATTTATTTCCTCGTTCTTTTCGAGAAAAACAAAACTACCAAATCACCAAGGATTGGGGACGTGCGGGGGAGGGGGGGGGTTGGAGTTGACCCTTAGGCCCTCCTTAGGGTTTTCGATGGTCTATGCTTCCAAAAATAGTACGCTCATTAAACTTTATAAGAAGGCATATTTTTAAATACCGCTTGCTTGTCCATCGCTTAAACCAGCAGATTATCCCATTACATAGATTAAGATGTTACATTTAATCCCTTTATCACAACAGAGTTGATGGGTATGTAGAAGATTAATCAGGAGTAGGCCTATATTATTTGAAAAGGAAAAGTGTTCTCGGGGGAAATTTCCTGAGGAACAAAAATGGTCCTGATTGAATTCCAAACAGATCGAAGGTATAGGCCCGTGCAAATACATTCTTATTCATGTATTTAATTGTTGAAATAATGTTTAAGCTTAAAAAAAAAAAAAAATGTTTGTGAATATTTATTTCCGTTTTTGTTTTCTTCTTCATTGTTGATAAAACGTCGTCACAATAACTGATATATATATTTATATATATTTTTATATTTTAGTTATACCTAAAATTATCCCTTTGAAACATTTAAAGGCACTGAACACGTTTTGTAATTGTCAAAGACCAGTATTCTCACTTGGTGTATCCCAACATATGCATAAAATAACAAGCCTGTGAAAATTTGGGCTCAATTGGTCATTGAAGTTGCAAGAAAATGATGAAAGAGAAAACACCCTTGTTGTACAAATTAGTGTGCTTTCAGATAGGAATAAAAGGCTTCTGGCCAGAAGTCTTTTATTATTTTAGTGAAAATTCCCCCATTCTCAAAAACTACGTTACTTCAGAAGGAGTCGTTTCACACAATGTTTTATACTATCAACAGCTCTCCGTTGCTCGTTACCAAGTAAGTTTTTATGCTAATATATATTTTGAGTAATTACCAAACGTGTACAGTGCCTTTAAGTAAAAATTATCTACACAAAATTCATTTGCACCGTTTCTACTCGAGCTAATTGAGCTGTTTTCTACTATGCATCTTTACTTCCTCTGATAAAGTTGGTCCGGATCCCAATTTCATAGAGCTGCTCAAGCAGGAAATATTGCTTAAACAAATTCTGCTAAGCAAAAATTAGCAGGATACCAGTCACAAATCGTATATGTGACATGGTATTTTGGCTGATAGCCCCATTCTGGTAAGCATAGCTGAGCTACTTGTTATGCTTTTAAGCAGCAATTGGGCCCAGATCATGAAGTAATCATTATGGAACGAAGGAGTCGAGCTAATTGTGCAGTCATCTTTACACTACACTCGAAAAACACTGCACGCACTTTGCATAATAATGTTATCCTCAAGGAACCCAAGTCTCAACACTCCTGGGGTGACAGGTCTTTTTTTGTAGCTGCGCCACGCATCTGGAACTCTCTACCACATAATCTTAGATCTTGTCTTTGTACCACAAAATTTAAATCACTTCTCAAAACTTATCTAATGTCACAGGTTTTCAAGGAATAATTTAGTTGTTTCTGTTTTTCTTTTGTTTGTTTTTTTGGTTTACTGCGCCTTGAACACCCAGCAGGGTGGATATGTGCGCATAACAAGTCTTTATTATTATTATTATTATTATAATTTACCAATTCATATGAAAATTTTCACCATTAACTAGTAGTGCATTAAACCTCTAGTATGAATTATACATGACATAAAAAACAAACCCATGAGCCATGTGAGAGTAAATTGTTAATATAATGGGCCTTTACAACATGCTAACAAGATCTCCTATTATTATATGGCCGAGCATTATAATATGCGATGGCGCATTACAGCATTCAATGGACCATTATTAAACTGAGTGTTTTGTAACGATCGATACACCGTGTAGACAGACACGAAGAAATCTTAGCACTCAGGATCAGGATAACGTTAAGACGATTGGAACGGGGAGGAAGCAACGCCGCGGATTTTCTACTTATTGACGAGCGGGGTTTAAAGAATACCACTGACCACTTGTCCAAAATCTGTAAATCTTGCCGTTAGGGCTTTGCAATGAGGGAACGTTTATACGCGTAATTTTGAAAATTTGAATCGCTGCTGGATTTACTCTTTATTCACATTGTACAAATTAAATCAATGTTCTTGATTCCCTTTGCTAATTACAGCATTTGGCATGCCACTCTTGCAGATTTAGTATTCTGGCGGTTAAGACATCTGCTGGGCTCGATTTCACAAAGCGTTAAAGATCAATCTTAAGATGAGTTGTCAAAATCCCCAGGGGATTTGCATTGTGACGTCAAGCTTTGCATTGTGACGTCAAGCTTTGCATTGTGACGTCAAGCTTTGCTTAGCAATGAAGATTAAGATCAATCTTTAGGTCTTTATGAAATCAAGCCCTGGTCTTGAATGCGGGAGGTATTGGGTTCGATTCCTACTGGTTTAAATCAACCATTTAGTTGGGCTTCAATATTTTGAAAATTTGTAATTGCTGTTTTTTTATTTATAATGTAAGCCGTTGAACTACCAAGTTTCCAATGGTAAAAATGTATATTTTTAGACGGCCTCCAAAAGGGGCGTGGTGTAGTGTAGGCGGGTTAGGTACATCCATTCATTTAGATATTACAATTTTTGGAAACATATCAAGCTCAGTTGCATTGCTCACGCATTTTGTCAGTTTTTCATCTATAAAATGATAATACTCCGTTGTGAACATACCTTGTTACTGTTAGCAATGGTATACTTTTCACAAGACACCCAAACAGGGGCGTGGTGAAGTGCAGGAGGGGCAGACACACCCAACCCCTATATGATAGAGCATTGTATACTCATTTAAAAAAACATTGAGGGAGAATGGAAAAGAGCCTCATTGATAGTTTCGAATTTAATAACCAGATTTTAAAACTAAACGTCGCCAATGTTTTCTTCAAAGCTCAGTGGATTATTTGTTCAGGATTTTTCTTTTAATTGACGAAGGTGACGGTCTACTTACCCGATTTTGGTCTGATATCTGGTTGGTCCAACCGGGCAGGGCGGGCAGGGCAACCAGGGTGGTCGAGCGGACAGAGACGTCTGATTTGAACGGGGGCAGATAGAGAGAGAGTTTGAGTTTTAGTCCAATGCTGAAGTGGATTTTCTATCATCAAACTGGAAGGGCCGTTTTAGAATCTGTAACACAAAAAGAGAAATCGAATTGGTGTTGGATTATCGCTATTAAAGCAATACTGAAATAACTTTAATTCAATGTAAGATTTTGAGCATTGCACATGGAATATCGGCAGCACTATGCGGTAAAACTGTACAAGGCTACATTATATACTTTCGCTGAGTAAAAATTTACTGCTGATTAGAACTCGTCAAGCTTATAGTTCTGACAGAGCCTGTCCTGCTAATATATGTTTGTGCAACTTCATGCATCAACCAGCGCTTCACACGTGAAGACACCCAATCCAAAGTATGGTAGCTTTACATCAGGTACACCTTCTCTGGGTCTTACAAAGTATATTTGCTGATAGAGCCTTCTCAGTCTATGGTCCCAAACTCTGGAAAAAACTTCCAGATCACATCAGGGACACAACATCCGTCAACACATTTAAGACACTTTTGAAAGCCCTCTTGTTTCAGGAGGCTTACCATCAATGACTTATTTATTTCTTCTGTGCCTCAGCGCCTTTCAGCAAACCTTCAATTTAGGCGCTTTATAAATTTTCTTTGATTGATTGATTGAGTCTTCAAAAGAAAGCGTCCGAAATGTTTGTGAAACTTTCCTAAAAGTTCTATTTGAATCTGGTCAAAGTTATCCATGTTTTACATGTCATGAATTCTAGTCCACTTGGGCCTACAATCTTATAACGAAAGACACTATTTTGTTTTCATGCTGTTTTATTTTTAAGCTTCTGACTCAACCAGGGTAGCTTAAAAATCAAACTGAATCGAAACAGACCGGAAGCCCGAGGAATCCCGTAAATGGATTGATCGCTGTGAATCACGTGTTAACACACGGGTAAAAATCCTCTCCCCTACGGTAGGGCGTTCTGGGTTATTTACGTACACAGACTATCATTGAAAACACCACCAAATTAAGTGGTTATTTATAATTATACCCATTTTATTTGCGTGAGGGTTGTTAGTGTTGGGTTACGGACAGAATGTGTGGTTTTTTATTGAACGATTTTTCTTCTTCTTTTCTTCTGCAATTATTAATCTATGTCTTATTTCATTTCTTGTCGTTGTCAAAATCGAAATGTCCGTTGTATGTATGTGTTGGTGGTTTTTTTGGCTAGGGTAATTTGCCTTTTCTGATTTAGTATTATAACTCATTGAGGACAGCCCTATGTTCCGACACCCCTATGTTCCGACACCTCTATGTTCCTTCAATTCAACCCATAATGAGAGAAATTGGGGGATTTTCCCCAAAATAACTTGTAGGCCCTATCATTGCAGGCCCCAAATTGGTGGCATTTGAAAGCTCTTATTCTCATGTATTTGGTGAGCAAATACATCCAGTTTTGAGTTTTTGCTGGAGGTGTTTGTTTATGGGAATGGTGTGTAATAATTATTATAGACGTAAGAGGGCCTACGAGGCTGTTAGCTTAGAACATGATGAATTTTAGACGTATTTGGGGGAATAGGCCGAGATCTCATGGCTATGCCACACAGGGCAATTTTTAAGGCATCTTGGGGGCAACCAACTGCACTAATGCATAAGGAACACTTTAGTATTATTATTATTTATTTCTCTCCACAAAATAGATATGGAGAAGGCTAGACTGAAGAGGAAAATGAAATTTTTCCTATAACCTAAAGGTTCAGTCTGCCGATAAAAATATTTCTATAAAAGGTACAGACACTTAATACACACAGGGAAAACGGATAACAATTACAAAGATATAAACAATTAAAAACTTTGAGTTGCATAGGTTGAATCGAGGAGAAAGCTGTTGACTGCTGCTTTGAATAAAGAGATAGATGTCAAACAACGGACATCGATGGGCAATGAGTTCCACAAGGCAGGCACACTATGAAAAAAATAATACTTTACAATTCCTTTTTCTATAGATGTAATATATGTTTTCTCGGTTATTTTCGGCAAATGAGCAGCCAATTTAACCACTGCGCCATTCTATTTCGTGTGAAATCGAATGCTGCTGAAAAGGGTCATTCGATTTCGTTTTATGAATAGTCAAATTTACTGTGTCATTCTGAATTTTAAACGCAGTAAAACTGGAGAGGAAAAATAGCTTTAATTCGAACGCACGAAAATAAAATCGGCTGCTCATTTGCCGAATTTGACCGAGAAAGTCTATATTACATCTAGAAAAAGGATTTGTGAAATTAGGAAAATCTCGACGTTGGTTGATTTGAAACAAAGTGTTGTCAATGCCGGTGTGATTATAAAATATTTGATAACAGAAACATAAGCTCAACAACTCTCTCCTGATTCAAGCGATGTGAGATTTAGTCAAAGTCAACCTTTGTGGGTAATTCAGGTATGTCAGCCTGATCGTGGTTAATTGAATTCTGTCTAAAAAAGAATCTGGTAAAATCACGCTGGACCCTTTCAATACGATTTATATTGCACTTTGTGGGGTGATTCCATACGGGACTGGCATATTCAATAATCGGTCTACAGAGTGCTAGATAAAGCTGGTACGAAAGCTTTGAATGACCACAAGTTCTTTTAATGAAACCCAGTGTTTGTGTAGCTTTAGAACATTGTATTGATATGAGTTTGCCATTTAAGATCTGATTGAATTGTTATTCCAAGATACTTATGATCTCTAGTTATGGACACATGGTCATCCATTTTGACGTCGCCTAGAGATAGGTAACAGAGCACATTTAGAAGGTTTAAGTATCATACCGTTCTTGTTACTCCAAGAAATGATATTGTTAAGAACTGATTGCAATGCAAAGCATCAACTTGGTTGGTAACAACATGCCTGAAGATGGCAGTGTCATCGCCATACAGGTTCATTGAGGTACCCGGAGAAATACAATGTTGCAGGTCATTCGTAAACATCAAACAGAAGGGGGCATAGGATTGATCCCTGTGGGATCCCGGATGTAACCTTCACAGGGGTGGAAACTTTACCTCCATAAATAACACTCTGATATCTGTTGTCTAAAACGTTTTGTATCCATCCGCCAAGCTGTTGTCCAACACCTAAACGATGTAATTTGTGGATCAACAGGTTATGTGGAACTTTGTCAAAGGCCCTTGTCCAATCTAAAAAGATTCAATGAATATCGGGAGGACTTCTTTGATCAAGAATACTAGCCCATTCAGAAAGATTTTTGCCAAAAGACTGTTACAAGAAAACCCAGGACGGAACCCAAACTGGTTGGGAGCCAAGAGGGAGTTGGTAACACAATGTGAATAAATGTGATCATGAATGATTCGCTCAAGCAACTTGCATATCACCGAGGTCAGTGATATAGGCCGGTATGAATCAAATGATGCTCGGTCACCCTTACCCTTGAATATTGGAACGACATGCTTCCAAGCCATCGGAACCCTTTGTACTTCCAGAGTGAAATTTAAAAAAATCTGCTAGGGATAACTTATAGAAGATGCGACTGGTTTTGACATTTTACCATTAATATTATCAGAACACTTCGGCAGCACATAGATGTATTCGTCTAGCTGTAACCATGGAGCTATAGCTCCATGCTGTAACTCACTATCCCTTTATAAGAAAATATTGAGAAAACTGAATTGTTTTTTACTGGAGATTGCCTGGAGTTGGTTGCCTGGAGTTGGTTGCCTGGAGTTGGTTGCCTGGAGTTGGTGCCAGTAAATTGCCTCGTGTGACATGCCGCTGTGTACCACGTCAACATAATTTTGGAATAAGGTTTACTACCACGATGTTATTTGTTTACATCCACCCATTAATAAATCCATCTTGAAGTGCCTGATACTTCTCGTTTAATACTAATTAATTGTCAGTGTAGAAAATTCAAGAATACAATGAACGCATGTGGATATTTTTTTACGATTTCAAAATGCTAGTACAATGAAGTTCTCAAGTTAAAATTCACATTTTCTGTGTTTTCTCTCAACGAGAGAGTCCGTAAACCAGGGTTGATCGATCTTTCCTATCAAAATATATCATCACAAAAAAATACCCCATGCCTTTTGGACGAAATTGCAATGCAATCAATCTCGCCAGCAGGTATACAAATCTCCCCCATCAATGGTAAACTCCAACAAAAGCAGTTCTATTCCTGGTGATATTATTAAACCAGTGCTGACAATACTCAGAGAACTAGCCTTAACTCCCCCCGCGCTAGGGCATCCACCATCCAGCCGAGCCAGCCGTCCACCCGGCCCCCGTATGGCATCGAGTCGGGTTCAGCTCATCGGTAATGCATACAGCATTGCGAGAAACTAGACACTATTACAGGCCCCGAAGGTACAGGGCTTGTGAGAGTTCAACATAAGAAGATACAGAGCGCCTAGCAGGCACGCACAAGGTACACACACACACTCACCCTCGCCAGATAAAGCTATACCCCGCTGCTTATAGTTATATACATCATCGCTTTAAATATATGTATTTATAGCGTGTATAGTTTGACCATATAAGGAAAGCAAGTATCTCAAAGGTTTTTTGTTTACACGTGCATTGCGATGTTCGTTCGCTGCTGATTTCCTTCGGGTTAAAAAAGGTGTTTCGCACATGTTTTGTTCTTTTTCTCTACCGGTATTTCCGCTGGTGTCCATCTACTTGTTTAAATTTATGTGAGATAAAATGATGAATAAACCGCCATTTATGCTTGTTCTGTGAGTAACATCTGAAAAAATCAAACATCGGGGCAAGGACAACTTTAGTTTATTACTAAGCCTAATTTTTTAAAAGGGGGGTAATTTTTACCATTGCGTTTCAATGATTTCAGAATTCATATTGTTACCGCACAAACCCGTAATAACCAATGGGACGGGATAATTATATTTGCCACAGCAAGAGCAAGCCGAGAGCGTCTCAAATAAATGCATATTTAGCGCCAAAACATTAATATTCAGTGCCAAATTAATATATATTCATTGGTAAATATATGCATATTCAGTGCAAATAAATGCATAATCAGTGCCAACAAATTAATATTCAGTGCCAAAGAAATGCACATTCAGAGCCAAATAAATGCATATTCAGTGCCCAAAAATTCATATTCAGTGCCAAATACATTTCATATTCAGTGCCAAATAAATGTATATTCAGTGCCAAATAAATGTATTTCAGTGACATTTTAACTACAGTAATGTATTTCGGTCCGGTCAGACAGCAATTTGTGCCGAACAGATTAAAGCAATTTTGACCTGATTATTAAACACAACGCACGGTCGAGTTCATCTTAAAAAAATGCAATGGCATTATTATTTCGCCATTTAATGCTCGTCCAATTACCACATACGTCTGAGAAAACCTTTCATAACTTCCGAGACTGCCGTTGAATAAATATTGTCCCGGAGGCATAATTTACCAACCCAATTCCTTTTTTCATATCTACTGAATATGTATTCAATACTAATTACTGTACATTCAGAGTGATATTTTTCCGTCGTTCGTACTTGCTGTATACACAGTGGCATAGCTGTTTTCTATTTTTTATTTAAACACATGTGTTATTAGTTAATTTATTTATTTATTGTATATTTTATTTTATCTTTCTGTCAGTTTGCTTATTGTTCTAAATGTTAGTGTTTTGTCTGTACTGTTTGAATTGCAGCCAGTTTTATATTTCCAAGTGTCGGATAATACAGGTTTTATGTTATAAATCTTGTCTTTATTTCATAAAAAAAAAAATAAAAAAAAAAAAAAATATATATATATATTAATTTATTACGCTATTATAATAATAATAATAATAACTAGTTCTTATATAGCGCATTTCACAATAACGTCTCAATGCGCTTTACATTAGTGCCCTGGTCATAGGGCCAATAACAATAACATTCCTTTAACCTTTAATTATTATTGTTATTTGTTAGTTTTGTTGCTGTTGTTGTCGGTTTTAATTGCTTTTTTTTGGTGTTACACACTTGTGTGTGTGTGTGTTTTTTTGTGTGTGTGTGGTTTTGGGGTTTTTTGGGGGGTGCATATCGCATTTGGAATGTATACTTGTGTTGAGACCCGATGATACCGAAATGATATCCGAAAATACCCACTAACGTATCCCCCTGCCGTCCCTTTTAATCTGTTTCAATCACTCTGCATCATCATGATCTATCCGCATTATGCAGTCCCGTTTCTCTCTCCACTCCTACCCCACCACTTCTATCAACTCGACCATCTTCATACCTCGTTCCTTTATCATCTCTCGCTGTCTCATTTCTCTCCGTCCACAGTCTCCCCCCATGTCTTCCTTTCCCGACTGTTGTCACGGGCGTCTCTTATTACTTTACACTAAATAATGTATTTCTACAACTGAACGCACCCATCCTCCCGGGCCGCCAGGGTGGCTGTCTGCCCGTGCGCTGCTGCACCAGTTATCACCTTTTTGTTACTACAGCTTCGGCTCACTATCCATCATGCCCTCTTTTTATGGCATCTTAATAAATATATAATGCCCATGCATTGTTACCCCCCGCCATACCGTACCTCCTAGTTTGGGGTTTAGACCTATATTATTTCATAGCTTATAAGCCTTGCACTGCTAATCAAGCATTCCATTTCTTCCCGCGAATTGCTTTGTGTTCATTCGGGTTAAACCGCACCCAGACACTCTCTCGTAACACGCCCTTCATCGCATTCTACCTCAACCTCAAAAATAATTAGGTTTTGTTCCACGCAATGGATGAAGCGGGACATGTAGTATGTTGCTAATGAATCGTTTTTGATTTATAAATACCCAGTCAATTTCCCTTGTGGTTTATTACTTGATAGTTGAGGAGTTGTCTTATTACTGCATTGTGATCATCGTACCTTTAAGACATTGCTTTTTCAGGCCTGTACTGTCAACACCAAGGAGACTGAGCCACACCTTTATATACCCTGTCATGACACTAGGAGCTTCCCATGACTTCGCATTGTCTGTTCGTGTTGCTGCACCCTGCCTTGCCATTACTTTCCTTGCCTGCGGGCTTGGCCATATTTAAATTGCATCGCCTTGTCTGTCCATGTTTGTGCTTTTCTCACCTATACCTAGTCTTTCATAGACTTCCCCTCTGCAGTAATTGCAATGTCCTATAAATAATGTCTGAGTTTGCCTTGTTTTACGGTTACTTGCTTTATGCAAAAGCTCGCCTCTCCATCGCCATGCTTGCCTCCCAATAGTCGCCAGCCTTTCCTTGTTTTTCCTCCCACGCCTTGTCCTCTTTAGTGTCCCCGACGCCATAAGCTTTCCGTACATTCCCAATGCCTTGCAGCGTTTAACATTGCCTTCACCACACTAGTATTTGCCTCTGCGGGTTCGTTAGTGGTCCCACCATTATTATGTGCCTTTCTTATAATTTCCCACACTGTATTCATCGTCTTGTCTGCATTCCCTTTGCTATACACGTACATTGTCTCCATCTACGGGTTGTCCATATACTCATCATTTCTTACCAATAATAATCTTTTATTCCCCCAAATTTTCAAAATTTTCTTCCCGACACCCCATTCCTCCATCTTCTCTTTCTCTTGTCTCGCATCATATTCCCCCTTCACGCCTCATTCCTTCTTCCCATATATTTACACATGTCCGTTTTTCTTCAGATCCTCATCTGTGTTATACCGTCTTGTGCAGTGTCTTCAGTCTACCCGTTCATCGTGATATCTCAACATCTGCCCTTGTTTCAACCGGCTTATTCCCGCATCGCTCAATACGGTAGAAGCCTCGTTAATTTCAACCCGATACCCACCAGGGTCTGATCGTTCACAGGCAGCGCAGCATGCAATGCACAACAAACCCGAGCCTGTATGCTTCTAGTCCCACGGCCGGTGAGAATTTCTAATTTCGATCGCCGTGACGACGACTTGTCTCTGTAACACCTTTTCGCCATGGCATCTTGGCAAGCGCCCGGCGCCGCGGTATATAGCAGTCATTGATGAGTGTAGACCTACATTCGCGGCTGCTTTATATAAAAAGAGAGACACAAAACCGCTAGCTCTATGTGAATATTCAAGTTGAGTATTAGAGATAATATTCCGTCGCCCCGGCGGGGGACAGCGTTGCGAGCAGGCAGGCTGGCAATATTCTTATAATGACAGGATTGGTTGGTCATGACAGTCTACTGCATGATAATGATTACGGATATAAAAAAAAAAAACACGGCATACGATCTGTACTCGATAAAAAGCAAGTGTACGAGAGGGTTACTTCTACTACTACTACTACTACTACTACACGCTACAATGCATTATGCCTGGGAAATGGGAAGGAAAAACATGGCCGCCAAGCTGAGCTCTCCCCACCGCGCCTGGGTACGGACCGTGTTGGAGTGAACGTCTAGCGGGGGGATCAAACGCAGCAACCCTCGGGCAAATTAGGAATGTCACTCGCTTCTCTTTCGACTCCTCTTTTATTCGCCAGTCCGTAATTGCAGCATAATAATTCAGTAATTGCCGAGGACCGTGTAGGATTTTTTGACTAGAAGAATAAAAGGGCAAACCACAAAATGAAATCAGAAATGATTCGCATAAACCTAATGAGGGAAGGGGGGTGCAGTCAAAAATACAAGTTTATCAAGCGGTTTGGCTCGCTTGAGTTCCTGCCAATTGCAAGAATATTTGCTATGTAATTGATCCCATGGGTTAGGAAGGGAAGTGTGATCTCCATATTCGTGCACGGGTTCTCTACTCTCTTGGATTATTTAAGTGGTAAACTGGACACGCTGAGGATGCGGCTCTTGAGTTTTGTTCTTTAGTTACAAACGATCAATGATTTGTAATTACCTTTAATTAAAAATCAATTTGCATATTGCTTTGAAAAAATTCCCCATGTGTAAACTTAAAAAAAAAAGTCCTACAGTCATACAAAAATTATTATTCCAAGCTTTAAATGGGCCTATTATTGGTATGATTATGGAGGCACTTCCATGGTATGATAGGAAATTGGGTTTTGGAACAAGAAAATAATTTCAAATCATCTAGCTTTTGAACACAGCATCCAAAACAACCACTGGGTAAATAAAATTCTTAAAATCTGACGGTCGCGAATAAGACAACAGAATGGCGGCGTATGTTTTATGACAAAATGCACATGTGCTTGTGATCTAGGACTATAGTTATTTCGATTTGGCAGATCAAAATAAGAAATAGAATGTCGAGGACAGTTTTTCTCGGACGTAAGAGATTTTTAGACGAAAATATCCCTCAGGATAGTTTTGTAAGTTAGGGCTTTTCAGGTAAGCTTTGGGATAGAAAATCAGTCATATAGGCCTATATATAATTTTGTTTCACCATTAATAGGATAATACCTTAGTTTCACGGCCAACATAGATACTTGGCGAAGACAAGTATCCGCATTTTGTGTAACCAAACAACATGAAATAACAAACCTGTGTAAGTTTAAGCTCAATCAGACATCAGAGTCACGAGAAAATATTGGAAGAGATCAAAAATAATTGTTTTACTCAATTTTCTCAAAGATATATCATTTCAGGCAAAATTGTTGATTTCGAGGGAATTTTTCTACCACGACCGTCGTTATATCATTTAAAGGCAAAGTATACATTTAGTTTTTGGAACCGTTCGGTTGTTTTAATCTCAAAAGGAAGTAGCGTTTTTGAAATTTTGCCGAAAATCCGGAGCGGTTATGTCCACGCTGGAAGAGTAACCCGTAATTGGAAAACACAATCTGAGAAATGTTTCAGTCAGAAACGTTTCTCAGATTGATATCAAATTTTTGAGCAATTACAAAAGGTATACCCTCCATGTATAAATCTTTGAAAATTTATGTTTTCAATCTTACCAAAGGTGCGATACCCTTTAATGAATTTTTTGTGTTCAATGTTTTGTGTTCAAAAATAACTGAACTGCTCTACTGAAAGATAACATTTCAAGAACTTGGTTTCCTTTTTACCTCAGAAATATTCATCTGAAGCACTGCTATGTTTTGGACAAATTGTTTTCCTACTCGACTCTTATTTCTAAATTAACAAAACAAAGATGCGCCGTCGACATCTGCGATGCTTGCAGTTTTCCCTAGAAAGCACAATCGCTGACGAAATGTTCATAATGTTTATTGTATGGTGTGATAAATGGAAGCTAGCAATTTTGTAGAAGTTTTTCTCATAAAACAAACCATGTGTGTATACTGCCTTCACGGCTGTTATAATTATCAGCCTAAAGAAATGACAAAGCTGGTGCTAGAGAAAATATTTATGAACAACAATGGCTAGTTTTTGGCGTGTTTTTTTTTTGGTCAACCTGTTCTAAAGATGAGTACAGGGAAATCACTTTAGTTTTCAAATTTAACAAAGTAGAAAGGGACACGTTGCATTGGATTGGGCGCTTCGGGTAAAACAAATCGTTTGAAAGCGTTTGTTATGAAATGAATGTGGATTGAAAGATGTTTTAAAAGTAGAATATATGATGATCATCACAAATATGCCTGGAAATTGTCTGGTTTTCCTTTTAATTTGTGAACTAACACGGTCCGACATTTGGTAGAGTCAAAAAGTTGGTTCTATAAAATGGCGGACCATGTTAGTTCACGAAGTTAAAGGGAAAACCACACACATGTTTGTGTTGATAGTTGTTTCTACCTTTAAACCATCTTTCCTACCGTATTCATTTCAAAACGAACGTTTTCAAACGCCTTTTATCGCAAAGTCATTGTTGCAATGATGCAACTCTGAAAATAATTATCACAGATAAATTATCTGGAAGATAGAATAGTTAACGAAACTTGCGTTTAATTGTTTTCCTTCTGTTGGTTCTCAAGAAATAAGACTTTGTTCACTGTGCAGCTATTTTGTATTTATATCATTAATCCCATTCAAGGCATAAGGAGGCTGGACGTACAGGAATAGTCTGGCTCCAATGTGTTGACTTAATACTTATATTCATAATTGCTGTCGGATACAGGGAACCAGCCTAGGAATGTGGTAACATGCATAGGCCTAGTAAATATGTCTACCGTTAAAGACAAATCTGAGATTTGGTAAAAAATTACGAGGCTGAATCTAAAAGTTGGCTGATGATAAAATTCACACCAGAACTAATCCTCTGAAAAAAACCCAATATATGTAGGCCTATATATAAATAAAGTTTGTCTGGAAAATATCATTTTTGTAGACCTAACAAAAGTCCATTGCTTCTTTCGATTGCCGTATCCGAAATAAATCCGATTATTATTTTTGTTGTTCTGTTTTTGTTTTGTCTTGTTTTTGTATTTTTTTAATTTTTACAGTTGAGTTTCAAGGTAACGTCCATTTCATAGTGGGTCTACTATCAATGTACCGTGACATCTCCTTATTATACATGCCTTGTTTTATTGATGAATTACTAGCCTTAGTTGCCAGTTTGTTTTGGTTGATGGCTCTTCAACAATGATGTTGTCTTCCCTTTAAAAGTACATTAGTGCATTAATGGTATTAGTACGAGCCTAACCGTTTATTATGGTCAGTGATTTTTGTGCGTGTATGTTTTAGTAATGTACCTATAGTATTTCGTGTCAGGATCCAGAAGAAGAACATTAGTCGAGTTTTAAGGGAACGTGGCTAGTATTTTAGAAATATTTCTAGGGGTGATGTGGCACATTTACCGTTATAGTATAAAAAGTGATAAATCAGATTGCAAATATGTTTTTCCTTGATGGTTAGAACACTGGCTCAGAACACATGATATTATTATTATTTTTATTATCATTTTTGCTCTTGCTGTACAATATTTGGTACACAGTGTCTTGCAGATTGAGAACTGCCACTTCCAGAAATAAGTTGGCGTAGATTAAAATATTGTTATCTTTTTACTAAGGGAAACATGTCAATAATTCTGCTGTTATGTCGACTGCACAGTCACTCCGATTTGATACTCCCGTGAACTACCAAGCATAAATCATGCACATTTCTCTCCTAAAACATTATACTCATTATGTAGTTTTTTATAACCAAGGCTTGTGGAAGGCACATTTTTTTGATGACAGTTTTTAAAAGTGTGCACTTCCCTGGACTAACTCCTGGTCAAGATGTTTTTAATGTCCGAAGGTAAGTTTAAAATAAATACATAAAATTTAACAAGCCTGCCTTACAATGCGCGGAGCATTTTGAAACTTTTTCCAGCACAGCTTATGACCGATTTCTGACAGAAGAAATGACGGTTGTTTTCTAAAAACAAACCAAAACATTCAACAATTATTATTATTTAAAGGGAACGTATACCTTTGGTTTTTGGAACCGTTCGATTGTTTTAATTCTATATAAATGTAGATAAAGGTGCTACCGTTTTGAGATATCGCCGAAAATCTGGACCGGTTATGTTCCCGCAGGAAAATACTCCGTAACTGGAATACACAATCTGAGAAACTATCTGGCAGTATAACGTTTCTCAGATTCAAGTTTCGGGGGATAACAACTGATTTTTCCATGAACACATTATTGAGGTGTATTGATTCTCAAAATGATTTATACTATCGAAAGCTGCTGTACTTCTAATCAAGTAAGTTTTTATTGCCATTAATTTTAAGAGTGATTACCAAACTATAGGGCCTATACCTTCCATTTAACGCTATTATAAAACTAACTCATACAACTCATAGGAAATTGACCGTTAAATCAATAGTTGGAATAAAATATATTTGAATTTCTGTTTGTTTTTATTGTTTTATTGTGGGGATAAGATTTTATTGCTAAATACATTTACATAAAGAAAAGAAAAAATAAACAAAACAGCGTTTAATACAGGAAATAAGAACTAAACTGGATACAGTAAGTTATTCACAGAGTACAGAATCTTTATTTCATTTCGAATTAAATTTCTGAGAGGTTCCGTTGACAACTGACAAATATTTACCGCAGATGTAATAGTTCTTCAGGTCTGTTTTAAAGACTACGATGCAAGGACGTTTGTCGTTCATTTTCATTTTACAAATGTGAACACGAGCAATTAAAAGAATAAGATTCAGGCATTTGAATGTGTTACCAGTAATACCAAACAACATCAACTCGTTGTCTACTACGAGACTAGCCTTGGTCTTTTCCTTGATCCAATCGAAAGTTGAGTTCCAGAAAGAGATTTCTGTGAGTTCTTATCCCTCCATCAGATCGTAATTGAAAAGATTCCCTATTTTGCATCTTGTACCTATAAAACTGCATCTGCGTATCATTCATTTAATTTTACTTATTCAGACATAACCTTTTTGACAGATTAAAGGTTTTAGGCCCCCCTATACATAATTTGTAGAGCTGACACAAAAGTCCCAGACAGTGTTCATATGTTTTGTATGATTAACCATTAAATAACAAACCTGTGAACAATTTGGCCTAATCTGTTGTGCGAGTCAGGAGAGAAAAAGAACAAAAACCATGCCCAATTTTAAGTTAGCTGTAACAACCGAAATCAGCTGCTGTGTTGTTGTTTTTTAAATAGGTTTTCAGAAACAGTTTTCTCGAATATGACTTCATTTCAGAGGAAAATATTTCACGAAAAAAAAAAAAGTTTTAGTATGAACATCATAATCAATAAGCTTTCAGGCTAAATTTAAACAATGATGTTTTTTTGTCCTTACTAATCCTGTATATTACCTTTAAAATATTCATGCTGTTGTTCATTTTCTTCAGGAGGGACAACGTAGGCCTACAAAGTCCCAGTCTATAAGATCAATATACTTGTAAAGACAGTATTTTGGGGCCTTATTTATGTGACTTAACAATGACCAACTGGCAAATAAGCAGAAGAAACCTACAACTTGTGAAGGATTGGTTTTGGCATCCTTAGAAATCTGTACCGGTACAAGTTTTGAAAGTATTTCTTAAGAAAAGGGCCCACTCATGAATTCTAAGGACTGTTTTGTTGTACTTTCTGGGTGTTTTTTTTTCTACAATAACACCACAACGAAAAACGAAAAAGGTTTGAGGGATCTAACAAAATTAAGGACGGCGTTGCAATAATACTACGATAAGAGTAGTCTGCCACAGCATCATGAACCAACACCAGAAATTGTGTTTAAAAAAGGAGTTTTACCCACGATAAAAAATAATGTAATGTTTTAACCCGATAAATATCGAATCAAATTGAAATTAGGTTATCTGAACAATGAAGGTCGCTACCCTGGCCACGTTTAGAAAGCCCGACACGGCGGTGTAATGTTTGAAAGAGCTCCCGTTGACTCTGAATGTCCGAATAATCAGCCGCGAAGGAGGGGCGCGGCGAAGCCGATGAATGGTGTCCGTGCGCCCGGGAGCCACGAGCATAAAGGCCGTGCTACCGTTGAGATGACCGGACCGGCAAGCTGATGAATGCAGTCCTAGAAATTACAGCAAGATTTGGTGACAAGTTTTTTCCCTCAGCGAAGAGATATAAAATATGTTGGGGGAGAAATGTGCTGATTCACGGGAGTATAAAATCGGAGAGACTATAATATGCAGTCGACAAGATTAAAATGCTTGAATCTACGCCAACTTATTTCTGGGTGGCAGTTTTCAATATGCATGACACAGTTTGCCAAATATTGTACAGCAAGGGCCCCAAAAAGAATGACAAAATAAAGATGGACTAAACACCTTAAAAGAAGATAAAATAGGAACCAAGAAGCACTTGATACTATTGCATCGAAATAAAACAAAGGTGGGAGGGACAGACGTGGCAAACAGAGGAATATTTTGGGAACTGATCGTGACGAAGGTTTTTTTCTTTGAAGGAAGGAAGCCATAATATTTGCCGACTGACTTTCTTCTCTTTCTTAAAGAAAAGAAAGACTACAATGAATACGAAGTGAACGTCCCTATTGTCTTTTGTTGTAAAGACCAACACAAGAACCAACAAGAGAAACACAGTTTTTAACTGTCGAAGAAATTTTTGATCTGGACATAGTGTCGTTCAAGTTTATTGCCGGCTTCATTTGCCGACCAAGTACCAATGTACCGACTGAGAAAAATCATTTCGGGGAAGGGCGAGAGTTCGGTTGGGGAGTAACACCTCATTACCTGATTCGAAACCCGGCAAAAAATGAACAAGGGTCCAAAACGACATTAGAGTGGTGAAGACGCCACTCCTCAGTGTTGGGCATGCGATAAATACAACAAAAGCAGCAACACATTTCGTGGGATTTGACAATTACCGAGTATCGGAAACCTTTGAAGTATTTTTCCCTATGTGTGTCGTTGGTTTTTGTTTGCCGTTCACTTTAGATCTCACATCGGTACACAAGAGATGCCTTGACTTGTATAGCTATAGAATACACCAGAGGTTTTTTACATTCTGCTCATGGCATACTAATAAACCTGCCACGCGGGATTGAAATTGATTAATTAGTCAGTTGACCCTCGACAAACTACGTGCGAATTGTAAGTTATTTAATTGCATTTCTCCCCCCGTGCCGTCATTCGGCGACCTGTCATAATGAATTTACATCAAAAGTGACAGCCATTACACTGGGTTTATTCTCATGTATTTATAAGGTACTGGGGGTCAAAACGAGGCTTGAGTGGATTCTTTTAGTCTGGTACACTTTGTTCCATTTGAATCATTATTCATGACGTGCGATTGTGCGAAGGTGTCATGTAAATATGACAAGTTTAACAATGAGTTCAATACCGTGACTTCTCACCAACATGAGTGACGTCATCCCAAATTACAGGATTGGAATGCATTTACCCATAGACAAAGAAGAGTCATTCCCTGAAATGATAATCATAATATTAATAACAACGGGCACACATATCCGTTAAAAATGCTCAAGGCACCTACAAGAAATCCTGACAATGAAAAACAAAAAAACTTGAATAAACTGATTAAATGGTATGGCCATCATATGTGCTTTTTAGTTGTCTCTTCAATGCTGGTATGGTGGAGCATGACCTCAAAGATGGTGGAGCATGACCTCAAAGTTGATGGGAACGAATTTTAAAGATAAGGGGTTGCTGAGGCGAAGGCCCTGTCCCCCCATGATCTATTAGTTCTTAACTCTGCCAGTTTCATATCTGTTTATGACAAGCCGGATGATTACCAAAAAAAAAAGTAATATTGAATTCAGATTCAGAACTGACTTTTGTAATCCAATCGAACATGCTCGCGAAATCGTTGTTTTCCCCTCTGAAACATCATTATACTACGAAGTTGAAACTGAAACGCTAACTAACTGGCCCTCTTTTCTTAGAATGGATGAATAGTAAACTGAACATGGGGAACAAGGGAACCAGGGAACCAGGACAAAGATGGAGACAGACTAACAATGGTCTTCCAGCTTTTTCGGGACAATCTCACTGTAAATTCAAACTGTCCTATCCTTACTAAAAAAACCTCTCATGCATCGATCGCTAACTTGAATTATCTATATAAAATAAATTTCCAGCAGAAGGAGACTGCTTTCCTCGTATATATATAATGCTTACCAAAAACCCGTATTTTGTTCATTGTAATTAAATACAACCGATTCCGTTTTAATTAGAAACGTCTTTCTTGCCTGGAGACCTACAAACGCCCACTGATGACCGACCGTCAACCTCAAGACATTCGGGCCTGGAAAAACCTTGATTTTCTTGCAGTCTTGCACGGTCGTTGTCGCTTGTTCAAACGTTTCGCTCCGTTGTTTATTTATATATTTATTTCGAGAGATGGTATGCCCCAAATACTAAAAATTATGGAAGCGCGTAGACTCTATTTTTTGTATTCTTAAAATTATCTGTGTTTGGATAACATGGGCAACTTTTGGGGCTGACGCGTTGACATTTATTTTGAAATAGGTTCAATTTGATTAATCGGTAAAAATTTAAATTGTTTTTAAAGGGTGTGCATAACATTGGTAAGAGTAAAAGAATTTTTTTTCACAGACTCACGCATAACTTCCCTGGTATAAAGATGGGCATGGTGTGAAACCCCTTATTGAAATATTTTTGCTTGAAAAACTATAGTTTTTGAAAAATGAGTAAAACAATTAGGCCTAGGCCTAGTTTTGATCTCGCGAGTCGAAAACTCAATGTTTGAAAACAGTGACAATATGTAAGGGTTTTCCACTTTTTTCTCGTGACTCAAATGACCGATTGAGCTAAAGGTTTTACAGGTTTCTTGTTTCATATATATGTTGGGTCATATTAAGTGTGTGTGCTGGTCTTTGGCACTTACCGATGCACTTTGAAGCAAAACTGCAGAAGCCAGTTAAGGATACTCTAAAATCTTGTCAAGAATAGCATCAAATGGTTGATATAATGGTTCTGAATATTGAGTTCTTTGCATGCCAATGAGATCAAAATGAGAGAAAAACAAACTGTTTTGAAGAGTGAAGATAATTTGGGACTTGCTTTTATTTTTAGGCTTGATGATTGCGCATGCCAGTTGGATCAGATGGGGAGCGGGAAAAAACAACTGTTGTCTCAAAGATTAAACGTGTGTGCGTATTTCTATTTAACTTACGATAAACCACATTTTTTAGCATAACATGCGTCGAATTGTTTTGCGAACAAAAAGTGCCGGATTTATTTAAAATATTTTAAAAAGTGCATCGATTTCTTACTTTGTTCTTGCAGCAATTCTTTATGGAAAAAGTAGCATGGTTTTAACATTTTGAAAACAACTTGTTATAGTAACTAGTGAAAACTGAAAAATGTTCGTAAAAAATGAACCAGTTATGATTATGAGTTATTTCTGTTGGTCACACATGCCAGTTGGATCAGATGGGAGCAGGAAAAACAAACTTTTGTCTCGAAGATTACAATAACTTTTAAATGAATATACTGAAAAACTTCATAGTCATATCGTTTGCCCATTAATACCCAATTTGTTTTGCCGCCGTGAGCCAACGTATCCGATTTTTTTTTTGTCAGACACAATATGTCAGGTTGGATAAATTGAGTCGGACATATGCTGGGTCGGTTGTCGGACACACCGGGTCGGACATAATGATTTGTTCGACACAATGCTGTCAAAATGGTTGGTCGGACGTAATGGGTCGGACATACTGGTCAAAGTCTGTTGTCGGACATAAATGTCAATGTCAAACATAATAGTGTCGAACAAACTTATTTAACTTTCTGAAGGTAAGTTCATTCATTTCCCCCTTGATAATTTAGGTTAGTCTTAAGTAAGGTTCCGGTAACACCAAGTCTCCCTCACAAGTTGTGGCGGTTCTAAAAAGAATCAGTGTTGTAACAAATCACGATGTTTTGATCAGTATGCTCTGATCGTCTTCGAGAGAAAGAACAACCTGATCAAAACTTACGCCGATTCTTACAGAACAAACACAGCTCATAGAGGGATAGTTCACAGCAAACCTTATACTATAGGTTGTATCACCACCATGCAAAGTTTCAAATACCACTCATGGATATGGTGTTACTGCAAACCTAGATTGTATCACCACCATGCAAAGTTTCAAATACCACTCATGGCTATGGTGTTACTGCAAACCTAGATTGTATCACCACCATGCAAAGTTTCAAATACCACTCATGGATATGGTGTTACTGCAAACCTAGATTGTATCACCACCATGCAAAGTTTCAAATACCACTCATGGATATGGTGTTACTGCAAACCTAGATTGTATCACCACCATGCAAAGTTTCAAATACCACTCATGGATATGGTGTTACTGCAAACCTAGATTGTATCACCACCATGCAAAGTTTCAAATACCACTCATGGCTATGGTGTTACTGCAAACCTAGATTGTATCACCACCATGCAAAGTTTCAAATACCACTCATGGCTATGGTGTTACTGCAAACCTAGATTGTATCACCACCATGCAAAGTTTCAAATACCACTCATGGATATGGTGTTACTGCAAACCTAGATTGTATCACCACCATGCAAAGTTTCAAATACCACTCATGGATATGGTGTTACTGCAAACCTAGATTGTATCACCACCATGCAAAGTTTCAAATACCACTCATGGATATGGTGTTACTGCAAACCTAGATTGTATCACCACCATGCAAAGTTTCAAATACCACTCATGGATATGGTGTTACTGCAAACCTAGATTGTATCACCACCATGCAAAGTTTCAAATACCACTCATGGATATGGTGTTACTGCAAACCTAGATTGTATCACCACCATGCAAAGTTTCAAATCATCCTTAGCAAATTAAGAAACAAATTAAAAACAGTCAAGTTTTAGAGAAGATACTGGATAACGGTTTCTATGTTGTCAGTAATTATTTTTGTGCTGACGTGCAAACTGAGCTTATTTCGATGTGACAAATTGAAATAAGAGGCTGACAGTGGGGGAGGGGGTAGTTTTCTCGCACATCGTAAACAGTTTTACAGACAAACACATTCCCAGGACTGTTGAGAGTTGCGGCTGGCAGTAAAAATTAAGTGTTTAAATTGGTAATCGTTTCTAGGTTCCTTTACTAGAAAATCATCAGCGTGTGCTTAAGTGTTCAGTTAAAAGAATGGTGCATCGTTTGTTTTTTAGATCAGAGTTTCCTTTTAAATCCTCAAGATTTCAGCGAAAAAAATAACCAACAACTCCTTTCATACAGAATGATACATTATTGGTATACAAAAGCAGTACAGACTCTACGCTCTAAAATCAATATTAATAGTTGTAACATCCACCCCCTTATGGACATCAGAAATAGATAGAAAACAATGTTTACAAACATTTTTTTTTACCTGATCTCTACAAATTCACTATCTTATTTTAAGAAGCCATGAGCTTAATATTGATATAAGGCCTCTGTTCGGGTACATTAATAATTATCTGGTGTTATTACATCGAAGCAATTCGGGACCTGTATCAAGCCAAGCGGGTAATCCATCTTGACATGAATGCCGTTAATGATCCAAAATATGCCAGCCGTAAAATGAAAGGAAACATTTAAAAAAGGAAAGAAAGGAACAAAGAAAGACAAAATAAACTATCTTTTGAATTTGACACAACGATGACAATGTGTAGGAAAAATTTACAGACTGCTTGCCAAGCGTTAAAGATGCATACTGTATATCATGCACATAATGATTGTCACATTATTAACTTTTTTCTTCTTCTCCCCTACTATAGGCCTGGTAAACCATATGCCTTTAATTGTCTCATTTTCATTCGAATGCTTTGTATTCCGCCGCATCATAAAGAAATTGCTACAATCACTTGGAGAATAAATCTAATGATTTGTACGACGACCGTGCCAGCATTTATTCCAAGCTTTAGTCAGACGCTGCCTGGAATGAGTCACCCGTACCTGGGGACAGTCGTTCCGGCAGCGCGCTCCCCGAGCCTTGGTGGTCCTTGTGCGTTGGGGCCACTATACTCCAACATGCATTCACATACACAGCTCTACAATAGACCTACCCGGTGTCTCTAAGATGGCTTGTTGGATTGGATGTCATACATATAGCCTATAAATTATACGAAACACAGTTGGTCCTCTCCTGGCTTGCATTACTATCTACCCCCTTGATATTATTGACCGAATATCGCCACGTTGATTTTGGAAGACTCGTGCTTTAAGCGGAATTTTATTTATTTAAATATCTAAGATGAATATATTCATGCCAACGTTTAGACGTCATCGGCGTTTGAAAGTGACACTGATTAAACAATTTGAAGGAAAATACTATTTTCCCATTGACATTTTTGTTCATCATATTAATAATTTAAGGAGTTGCGCTTCGCTTTATAGTCAGATGGTATCAGTTGTGTGTGTATGTATGAGATGGCAATATTGGTCTTGTTTAAGGGGGAGGGGGGCTGCTACGGACAGGAAAGTAATCTATTTCTTATGGTGTTCCATAATTATGTGCCACTCCTTTCCGTCGCCTTTTCAATTTTGTCCGTCGCCTTTTCAATTTTGTCCGTCGCCTTTTCAATTTTGTCCGTCGCCTTTTCAATTTTGTCGTCGCCTTTTCAATTTTTCAGGCGCATTTTTTTTCTGAATCGACCACGTGACCGTCACATGATGACCATGTGATGATTTGTTGGCAAAGAAAAATGATTGGATACCTCAACCATACTGTCTATGTACAGGCTTTGCTTAGTAAATCAAGAATGGAACTGAAAAAGGATATTATCGTAGTTATCTGGTCTCGCGACTGTGGATGAAGCAACGTATACATTTTGGCAACTGCGGTATGCCTCCCAAAGGTCGAATTTCCTTCGGAGTCATGTGATAGTCACCTGGTAGTCACGTGGACCCACGATGGAAAAATTGAAAAGGCGACGGACAAAATTGAAAAGGCGACGGACACAATTGAAAAGGCGACGGACAAAATAGAAAAGGCGACGGACAAAATTGAAAAGGCGACGGACAAAATTGAAAAGGCGACGGAAAGGAGTGGCACATATGGAACACCATAATTTCTGTATATACCAATAGGCCTATATGATGGTGAAGTAACTAACGATTTCTTCTGAAGAAAGAGTGCCGAGTTTTCCTGAAGAAATCTACATTACTGGTGTACGTTTGTACACTCATCTGTCGATAGTCCCTCATAAAATCTAAACACTTTTATTTGGATATTTCCCCACACAATACAGGAATAGCCTCGCCCCCCCCCCCATTGTTGATTTCTTTTCCAAAAGTCGTCGCACATCTTTGTTTCTGCTATATTTGTGAAGAACTCTATTGAACGGGAACGGGAAAATCAGTTTTTGCCTATGGAGAGTGGCGGTGCATGGAAGGAATATACCCGTTATATCCCCATTTCCAACTTCCCCGTTCATGCACTTTAAAATATCTGAGTCAAAAATGACCCAAAACCGGGTTTCAGGAAGGCACGCCCATCCCGGTTCAATGTTTCGTATTTCATAATCAAGGTGTGTTCGTTTGAGTAGGTAACCACATTCAAACCGGGAACCTATAACAAAAGAGGACAATATGTCCACGGTTGCTATCACAAAGGAAAGCTTTGTGGTCCACGGTTGCTATCACAAAGAGTTGAACAAAGGAGGGTCCACGATTGCAGGCTGTTACACACTTGTGTGTGTGTGTGTGTGCTCTCACTTTCGGTACCTTATGGAGACCAAGGACAAAACAAAAAAGGGAAAACAAAAGGACTCGGTCATTTTAGACCGAATAAATCAGAATCCGGAATCCGAACAAATGTGTGTCCGGCCCCACAAGGACCCTGACTCATTGGAATTCCAATCAATTTGTGTGTTTTGAGTCTGTTTATCATGTTGACCCAGATCAGACTTGCCCACGTGTCCGGCCTTGCAGGGACACGGACTCAGTGTGAATTCCAAACCCATTTTTGTGTTTTGAGTCTGTGATAATTTTGACTCGGATCAGACTTGCCTGTAAGTCCGGGCCTTGCAAGGACCCATGCTCAGAGTGAATTTCAACCCAGTAGTTTTAAGTCTCAGATTCAGCAAGGGTGATGCTTGTTTCAGTTCAAACTTAAACCATAACCCTCCAATTCAAAGGCATTCTAGAACGTTGCATTTTTTACTAGGCTACTGCCTGCTTAATTTAAAAAAAAATAACCACAAGTGTGTGTGGTGTAGTCTTTTTCCCCAGCAGCAGGATGGATTTCTTTTTCATCCTATGCCGTTCACATTTTTTTCTATCTGCCAAAATGAACCTTTCATGATATGTCACTTGTAATTGTTTAGATTTGCAACAATAAAATAAGCATTTGAAACCTGACGTGCCAATTTGTCCTGGATAAAATATATTTCATGTCGTTCTGGCATTCAAGTGTAAAGACTGCACTAAGCTTGAATTTGAGAAACGCCAGATTTTACCCACTATGTTTTTAATGAAATAATATGCATGAAACCAGATAATGCAGCGACCAGATCCAAACGCGAGATTTGTGGGATTAAAGTTTTCTTTGAGTAAAATTAGAAGATTGATATGGATCAGAAGTGCTTAAAAAGTGTGTCTATTTCTCTGTTTTTAGGCACACGGAGGCTTGATTTTCACCCCTCAAAACGCCAAAATCTCAGAGCTTCCGGGGGCTTCGCCCCCTAGACCCCAACCGGGGCTTCGTCCCTGGACCCCACCATTGATGTTATAGAAATTTTCCCAGTAAATTTAGAAGAGTGATATGGATCTGAAGTGCTTAAAAGTGTTTCTATTTATCTGTTTTAGGCACATGGAGGCTTGATTTTCACCCCTCAAAACGCCAAAAGCTCAGAGCTTAAGGGGGCTTCGCCCCCTGGACCCCCACCGGGGCTTCGCCCCTGGACCCCACCATTGATGTAACAGAACTTTTCCCAGTAAATTTAGAAGATTGATATGATATGATTTTTTTTAAAAGTGTTTCTATTTCTCTGTTTTAGGCACTTGGAGGCTTGATTTTTCACCCCTCAAAACGCCAAAGGCTCAGAGCTTCAGGGGGCGTTGCTCCCTGAACCACCACCGGGGCTTCGCCCCTGGACCCCACCCATTTTTTAGCCCCCCCTATACAAAATCCCGTTGTGCCCCCCCGGTTTAACAAATCCTGGATCCGCTCCTGCAATAAGAATTGAAAAACATAAATCGGAAACTTTCTGTCGTTGTTATTTATTCCATAAGAACAGAAAAACAGAAATCGGAAACTTTCCGTCCTGGTTATTTATTCCATAAGAACAGAAAAACAGAAACTTTCCGTCCCGGCTCCTCATTCCATAAGAATTGAAAAGCAGAAAT